>OW387138.1:24261540-25511540 GCA_936440205.1 Lepidonotus clava
GCCCGAGCCAGAGTAAAAGCGCTCTTGTCAGCGTCATACTGCTCTTTCCAAAACCGAAATTTTATTTAGCTACAAATTCAATTTATAACCATAACACTTGTATCGATTGACGCACGTTCGGCAGCATATTGGTAGTAAACACACAAAAATACAACATTTTTCACACAAGACTTAATCAAGGTCAACACGGCTTAAGTCCACTGAAGTATTAGTACTAATTGCAAGCTCACCGGGCCGGTATTTCCCCAAAAGAACAGGCTCTCCTATGCCTATACCCATGGTAACCAACTGGTAGCGTATAATGTCCTTAGTCATCAATCTTGTCAACATGATGTCCTTCAGTTTATTAACCTTTAAATGTGTGGGCAGTCGTGTCGATGTGCCGGTATAGCAGTCGGTCATTTGGATGACACAGTTCAATGTGTATCGTGCGCCTAGGCATATATTTTCGGCTTTAGTCAGTGTGATAGGATCGTCTGTTTGAAAGATATAATCTCCAAAATGTCCAGGGAACGTGCCTATTTTAAGCCATACACTGTGATTGCCCGAGACAAGCAAGTATACACGAAAACGAGCATCTGCGAAGATGCGATTAATTCCGGAGCAAACAAAGAATATGCTAATAATTATGGCTACGGCGAGGATAAGAAGAAGAGTGTACGAAGAGAGAAGTACCACAGTTGGGAATTCTTTAATGTTTCCGTCTCCTGGGTTGGCTTCAGATCCAGTGTCAGTTACGGTATGGTCCTGGTCCAACAAGGCTTGCAGGGTGTCATGAAAGGTGAGGCCGGTCATCGCATCGTGTTTTGGTGGAGGGTGACCGGTAAATGGAGCAGTGAGGTTGACCAACCGGGTACGGGTTACTCCAGGCTTATTGTGAACGACCCTAGGCCAGTGTCCGCCACTGGCAGCTCGAACAAATTCCACGCATGATACAAGAACCAAGTACGCGGCAGCTATATATTGAAAAAAAAAGAAAGAAGAGAACATGAAGGTTGTCATCTCAACTTTAAACAAACACCTTCGTTCCAAATTACCATGGCCAGGCTATTCAAACAGACAGAATAAACTATAACTGCCATATGGCCACACCCTAGAATTCAGAAAACTGGCCATATTATTTAATTAGGAAGGGCGACCCCCAGAATGAATACATATGTTTTACCTATTTTGAATAATTTGGAAAGTCGGCCATCGACTCGTATCACTTGTACAACAAAAGTAATTAAGAAGATTCTCACCAAGGGTGGCACTCAGGATTTTGACACTCATGATATTCACGTAGCCGTACACCAAACGCACTATATAACGAAATAAGCTGACCCTAAGTAGTAGCAGAAAGCTTAAGGTTTGACCTTCGAGCTAAACTTCGAGCTCAGTTTTCAAGGCAGATGAAATCCTATGACCAGTCGACCTGACGGCAGCCGATGCGTTTCGGAAGCTGAGGAAACTTCACCGCCCTTTAATGGATAGACCCTAGGTTTTAATGGCAGGTGTCATGCCCTCACCAGTCCAGACGGCGGACGATGCGTTTCGAAAGCTGGAGAAACTTCACGCGCCCGACAACGCGCTACCGTGACGGCCAGGCTGGAGGCGACATTAATCTCCTGGTAATACTGTGGCAGGCTGTTCTCGGCTTTAATTTCACACGGGTGTCTGAGGTTAGGAGCTCGAGTGCAACTACCCCTGGGTCGGGGCTGTGGCATGTCGCGGCAATTCGCGGCTTTCAGCTGGTGGGACCATAGGCGTCGGTCTGTACCATATATAAATACTTGTGTCGCGGTCGCAAATGGGGAAGGTTCATAGCCCTGAAGTGCTGCTGTCTAACTCAAGTTCGCCATGGCCTCGCGATCGTGGTGTTTCAAGGGTCTGACCAGTGACCAGGCAGAAACCAGAAGAAATATGGACACTAGCCGAAACCGATGGTGCGACACATGTAAACGTGCAGTTTCAAAAAGTACATATAACAGGAAGCATCTTAAGGAGCATGGTGAGTACCAGATAAATAGTATAACTAGGATAAAGTCACTTTCACCTGAAATCGATATCCTTCAAAACCTTCATAGCTAGCTTGCGCGCATAGATATTATTTTCAAATACCTACTATACTCTTAATGATCAGTTAGTGTTTGGAAAATTATCGCCAGCCTAAATCTTTTCTTGACAATTAAACAATTGTTCAAATAATGAATGACTTGAACAATGGACGTTATATATATGTATCCCTCCATGCATCTTTCTATCATAGCTTTTGAGTCAGAGAAACAACATTGGGTGGGAAAGTCTGTACTCTGAAACCCGACTGTACATTTGATTTATTATTATACATGTGTCTTGCAGAACCAATCCCATTTGGTTTACCTCAACGCGCTGGCAATCAGGCAGAAGTGGGTCTTGAGGCCGAAGCTGCAGATATTCAGGCTCAGGCAGGTAACCAGGCTGAAGCAGGTTTTCAGGCTGAGGCAGTTAACCAGGCTGAAGCAGGTTTTCAGGCTGAGGCAGGTAACCAGGCGGAAGCAGATATTCAGGCTCAGGCAGGTAACCAGGCTGAAGCAGGTTTTCAGGCTGAGGCAGTTAACCAGGCTGAAGCAGGTTTTCAGGCTGAGGCAGGTAACCAGGCGGAAGCAGGTTTTCAGGCTGAGGCAGGTAACCAGGCTGAAGCAGGTTTTCAGGCTGAGGCAGGTAACAAGGCTGAAGCGGGTGTTGAGGCTGAGGCAGGTAACCAGGCTGAAGCGGGTATTGAGGCTGAAGGTGGTATGCAGGTTGAGGCGGGAATTCGGGCTGAAGGTGGTATCCAGGTTGGAGCTGGTATTCGGGAAGAAGCTGCAGCTGCTAATCAGCGGCAGGCTGAAGTCGGCAATCCGGGAGAAGCAGACAGTCAGCCTGTGGGTCGCAATCAGCCTGTTGAAGAGGCGGTACCCATGGAAGCCGATGAGGAGTCACGTGATGATATGGAAGACTATTACGGTACCATGGAAGATTCCCAAGAAACGGAAGAAAATGATAAGCTTGATCCAGAGGCAGTCAACATTCGCAACAGGGCCATCCGTCACTTAAAAGTGGTTTTCGGTGACGGGACGGGTCGTCCTAGCCCATTGGCAAGGCTTGTTAGTGGTACCCCTAATAAGAATATCCAAAGCCTATTTTCATGGGTTCTGTTCTTTCTTTTGCAGTGGCAGATCCACACCTTCACCAGTGATACGCAAATGGCTAAAGTTATGTGCTTCATTTGTGAATTATTGACGGTAGCAGGTAATGACCGGGTTTCACAAGCAGCGGAGGCAGTATTCCCCAAAACGATGCGGATGATGTACAAATGGTTGGGTACAGACCTAACGATGACTAATTACTCTATCAGTGTATGCTGCCCGGCCTGTTATACGTTGTCGCATTCTGTGTTGTCCACCACTGAGCGTGTGCGAGCTCGAGGCTTTTACACGGATCATAATGGTAATCAGCAACCCATTAGGTGTACTACCATCGGTGATGATTTAAAACGCTGCAACAGGAAATTGTTTTATGAGACCAAGATTGTGGGGGAAATTGCCTTCCTTCCAGTCAGGACATTCTGTTACCAGTCGCTCGAGAAGAGTTTGCAGGTTATGATGAAACGTCCAGGTTTTGAGCTGAAATGTAGAGAGTGGAAGGGCAGGAGGATACCCAAAGGAGTGTTTGCTGACATTTACGACGGTTCGGTATGGAAAGAATTTAACGCGAACAACGACGGCTTTCTTGATAATGAAGACAACTTGGCTCTTCAGATGAATATCGATTGGTTTCAACCATTCTCTCGGAAAGCTTCGATGTCAGTAGGGGGCATTTACCTAACAATACTTAACCTACCCAGAAATGAGCGGTACAGACTTGAGAACGTCATACTATACGGTATCATTCCAAACTTAAGTAAAGAACCTGCCGACCTTACCAGTTTTCTGAGGCCCCTAGTCAACGAACTCAAGGAATTCTGGCATCAGGGAAAAAGGCTTATAACCAACGTTTGCCCAAATGGCAAGACCGTTAAGTTGGCGCTTTTGAACGTTGCTGCCGACCTGCCTGCAGGGAGGAAGACCTGCGGTTTCCTGCTACCTAATGCTATCATGGGTTGTTCAAAATGTCTGAAGGAATTCAAGAATTCAAACCGTGGAGGATTCAACATGGCGAATTGGACTCCTCGTACTCTGGACCAACACAAGGAGAGAGTGAGTGAGATTACAGCTGCATCCACCCCGAGAGAGAAAAGTAAACTTGAGAAACAGTATGGAGCTCGTTCCTGTGTCCTCCTGGAATTGCCCTACTTCAATCCCATCAGGTAAGTTCAATCTCCAGGCCGAACAAATTTAAAGGCCAATCTTACACAGAATTATACCAAAATATTAACAATTTTAATTTGACATTTGAATAAACATTAATACAAATGTTTCCATTAGCAGTAACTGTATTATATGACATTCATTTCTTCAGGTTCCTCTCGATCGATGTGATGCATAATGTACTGTTGGGTAAGTGTTGAAGCTTGACCTAACGTTAATTAATGTTTAGCACTGATAATGTGTTTGAAATGGAAATTGCATTTGCCTTTAATTTGGACTATTAGTTCATTGGGGTTTCAATACCGATTTCACATATGTGCTTTTATTATTGGGATTCAGGGACTGCCAAGCGAATGTGGAAGAGGTGGACCGACAAAGAGTTGTCAAAGAAGAAGAAGAATTCAACAGATGACGTTGTACTAAGCGCTAATCAGGTGTTGACTATTGATACTCGTCTGAATCAGTTTAAAGAGGGACTACCGGATGACTGCGTGGTAACTAACATCAAATCGAACGCTGGGATGTGGACGGCAAAGGAGTGGAAGAATTGGGTTACAGTCTCGTCTGGATACTGCCTCCAGGGCCTTTTGCCGGAGAATATGCTTCATAGCTGGCAGCGTTTCGTAGAAGCCACTCGACTTCTGTGCAAGCCTTGTATTACACACCACGAGATAGAACAGGCACACAGGAAACTATTGCACTTTTGTAAGAGCACAGAGCTCCAGTTCGGTTCTGATTTCATTACCCCAAACATGCATCTACATCTCCATTTAAAGGAGTGTCTCCGGGAGTATGGTCCAGCTCCCAGTACTTGGCTGTTCAGTTTTGAGCGGTATAATGGTTACTTGGGGGATGTGCCGACTAACAATCGCCAGATAGAGAAACAATTGTTTGAGAGGTTTCACAGGATGAGTCGTGTCAGTCAGGCGCGCGCCGAAATGCCGTCCAAACACGAGGGGAAATTTGGCAAACACTGCCAGCTGGGAGAAGGAGAGAAGAAAGCAAGAACGGTCCTGGAAACACTCGATGTACCCAATGAGCGAGATTTCGCGCAGTGCGAGAGCCTATGGAGTCTCCCCGACGGCTTCGAGACATTTAGAGGAGAAAATGTGTGGATCGACTCGGACGATCTTGAGCTGCTCAAAAAAACATACAAAAAGATGTACCCCACAGAACCGGAGATCCTAGAGAAGTCATTTCTGCCTTCAGTTTACGTGAAGTCTAAAGTCGCAAAATATGGCCCCATGACTTATTCCAGCACAAATTCCAGCAGTGGTAAAAAGTTGTCTAGACTAATGGCAAATTGGTACGACGACGGACAGACTGACCCCCGGGAGCGACCGTGCATCGCCACCCACTACATGAAACATTACATACAATGTAATGCAACCGGGCAGAAGAGGCAACATGTGTTTGCAGCTGTGAAGTGGTACCGACCCAGCACCGTCGATTCCAGATACATAAGTCCTTATACAATGTGGCACAAGGAAAAGTTCGAGCAACCTTCATGGGCATCTTTCCTGCCTGTTATGCGGATAAGTGGACATTTTGGATATGTGGTTGAACAAGAAAATATGATCGTATGTCCCCTTCGGCGCCACGACTTCTTGTAGATCTAGAGGACCTATAGATATATATAACGAACTCGTGCACGTAGTGTCCGAAATTAAGCTGAAAACGTATGCATCATTAATGAGATTGTGCACCACAAATATTGGATATGCACCCCCCGATATATGGGAATGAAAAAATTCCATGAGAAGTGTGCACATGTATAAAAAAATGTGCAAACCTTAAAAATAACGCACCTGGCAGTGAGTGTGCAGAATCACGAGTGTGAGTGTGCAGATCTAGACTCACGAGTGTGAGTGTGATCCCCGGGTGAAGGCCTATAGGCCCGGCCTATAGGGTGCAGCAGCTTAATTTCGGACAATGTCCGGTGTTTTATATGCATTGTTAGGATTATGTGATTTAGACGCTTTTGCCAACAAAAGCAACATTTTTTTATTAGGAATAATTATATTACGCCCTAAACCTTATAATGTGACTACTTTCAAATTTAAAATAAAAGGTAGGAAATTACTTCGCAAGGTTACGGTGCCAGGATGTGCGACTTTGAGGTACGTTTTCTGAAGTTATTTCACAGGCTGGGGGTGTGGGGCCGTGTGCATTTACGGGTGGTTTCTTGAGTCAGGTGTCAGGACGTGCACATCCAGCTGCCAGGGCTGCGCTGCGCGAGCGACACCTTATGTAACACCTGACACCGGTCGCTCAGGCTGCTCGGCTGACCTAGATGGCCCCTCATTACCCTGCCCCCCGGGGGGGTCGGGGGGGGGGGGGGGCACCAGCTTTATAAGGAGGTGCCCACCACGTGCACACACACAGTCCCGCGCCAGCCTCACGACCATAAAAGCCGTACGTACGCAGAAGTTTGCTGATATTAAACACAAGCACCACATTGTGAACAATGGCGACCGCGCAGAAAACCCGGTAGGTGAATCAGATAACTTGCCTATAATTTGATAAGATAACATGCCTATATAGAGAAGTAGTGTTTTTTCAGGCTTTGCGGGAGAATGACTTGGGGGTTACACTTCCATATAATTATAGAGTGTTTGTTAACAAATGTATAATTGTGTGGATAATAGCTGTTACGTTTGGTAGATATTTTCCATTTTTTTTCGTTTTCTCCCCATACACGTAGATAACCAATTCCAGACACTTAAAGGTTGTTTTTTTTGGCTCATTCAAGCAACCATGTGCGGTCGGAGGAGGAAGAGGAATCCCAGGCATGGACACCGCGTGAGGAGAAAAATATTGAAGAGGAGGAAACGATCTGGACGGAACCCGAATGGACCGAGTGCGCGCCCCTGTTCACCCCTAAGTAGGTTTAAATTGTTCAACACTGTTGCAATTGATGGACAGGGATGGAAGAGAAGCATGGAAAGAAAATTATTAACTTACTATCTGGTAGGATGAGTATCGTCATGCCAAATAATGCACACTGTCTAAAACCCGACGACGGACTCGCGGTCGGACATAGTTGTGGTCGCTCGAATTCATGTAACATGCTGAAACAACAGGCTCTTTTTTGGACATTTTAAAAATTGCAAATTTGTCAGACTGGCACAATAACATGAAATAGAGATTGGATGAGAAAAATTGAGATGCCGATGATTTGGTAGTTTCGACCACCTATGTTGAAATGATGGACGGTGTGATGATTTTTGAAATTTTTTCCAGGACGCACGACCAACAACAGCTCCCGGACGGCCCATCAGAGTGGACGTGCGTCTACTGTTCGGAGGATCCGACCCAGGTTGGTACATTTGTATTTACACGATGAAGCTAAGTGGGAAATAAAACATGTAAGCGTATGAAGGGAAATATGTATAAACAAAACAAAATGATGAGTGGGGCGATTTCACGAGTACAATTGTTCTGAAATTTGCCAATATTACGAGGGACACGCTGGTATGTAGTAAGTGCAAAATTGACTTTTGCACATTTAACTATAACCACACAATTTTTTTCAGGAGCAGGAGGAGTACTTAACGGACCAAAGGTGGAAGGCGATGGAAACGTTTGCCGAAGACCAACACGCCACACAACCGCAGGCCATATTCTTGGATGGCAACTACAGGTACGCCGGGTTTTTTTTTCATAATAAATAATATTATATAGCGACAATGATTTTCGATGATGCTACTAGGCAAAAAATAACGAGGGCATAGAATCTTGATGTTGACGTTGGAGTGAACGCCGAATTTCGTACGGTTACTAAAAATTGTGATTGATGATGGTCCGATTAGTTCGTGCACACAATTTAAAAAAATGTGTATTTAAACATGCCTCCGTAATATTTCAGAATGTACTTGGTCTGCAACTACTGCGGCCGGTGCTACCACGCCGACTGTGAGGGGGGCGAGCCTGCCAGCATCATGTGCTCCGAGGTGTTGTGCGAGTGGTGCGCCGAGGATAAAGATTAATAGAATCGATTCAGCAATAAAATAGTACACTAGATTTTAACTACACTTTGTGTCAAATGTCCTTTTATTTTTGTTTTTATACAGTAACACTAGCTATAGGTTAGAATTTACCTTAAATCACAGCTTCACGCTAAACTATGTTTTTTGTGTGTACCTGGCAGTCTACGGCCGATCGTACAGAGTATATTGAACAGATAATGTGAGTCATAATATATGTTTCATCTAAATTTACAAATATACTAGATCAGAGTGAAACACAGTCTTTTAATGCCTACTAACTTCTAAGTACAGTGAGAGTAGAACACTGGTAAAGCGCGGCCATCAAATACAACCCACATTCCCCGTATAGGTCTAGAGGCATAGAAACTTTGCTAAATCTGAGGGGTTCCAGAGACCCCCTAATTTGGATAATTCCCTTTATTGGTAGTTTTAATTGCGTAAAATTTGAGAAATCGGAGGGGGGTCAACCGAACATGGGGACCCCCCCCCCCCCCCCCCCTTCAATACATTCTGCTACAGACTGCAGGCTTTAAGCCGGATGGCAGGTGCACACCCCTGTAACGACCAACAGAGAGCTCCTCTCAGACTGGGGCAAATTAAACTCATGGGGCAAACTGCGACACAGCTCAGAATCCGTCCCAATCATCGGTTGAGACCGGGGTTTACTTACGCAGTGCAACGGGGCGTGGTGGGGCGTGGCCCGGTAAGGGTTACACCGTCAGGCGGTCTCTGGGTCGGGCACCCGGGTCGGACCCTGGAGATTAATCCTCCATCACGCAGGGCTCTCTCCCTCACTCCCTCCCAGTCTATCCCGACAGATTACTAGTTTTAGCGGGGCAGGAGCCTTGATTTGTGAAGACGTGGAGAAATGGCAATGTTTGACCCCATCGTAAGGCCCGTGGAGGAACCTACCCGTCGGAAAATCAATCACCTGCAGCATCAAGTCGGCGGTAAAATGGATAAGTCATTTCACCGGCGACCTGATGTGTTTTCTCTGCACGGGTTCGAATCCTGTAAATGCCTGGGTAAACTTGACGTATCGTCCGTCATACGGCAATACGCCTTTTTTCTGTTCATAATTTTAAAGTGTCATTATTATTGTACTATTTTATATCAATATTATCTAATTCACGAATATGTCTTGGTAGGGAAAACCAGTGTTTAGCACCCCTGTAATAAGCTAAGGGGATTTCCAGAGATGAAAGTGGTCCATGAGAAAAAAAAAGTGTAAATTCATCCTCGAAGAATTGCATGCATTTACGGGAGGGTCGAGTATTAACATATTATTATTTGTTTAATTCTCCGAATTTTGTATTTATCTTAATTATTGCTCATTTTTGACTTTAAACATATCAATTTGTTCACAATTATGTTAAAGAATGTTTTCCGTAGAAAAAATCCTACTTTGATTTATGATTTCAGACTTTTCTATCATCACTGTCGGAATAATTTAATGCTCCACAGGACAGAGACCACATGCTGTGTCTATCGCCCAACCCCCGTTCTTCCCCCACATCACATAACCATCTGCAGCTGGTCACCAGACACCCCTGACCACAGGGCTACCCATGACGGGGATAAGACTACAAATTCAGAATATAAAACTATAAATATTTCATATGGAAAAAAAAACAAAATACGTACATTTTCCTTGGTGTTAGGACTAAGAATGAACAATATATACAAATGCTCAGTACATTCTGATGTGAAATTAGTTTCTGAAATTAAAGTGTGAACAAAATGTTGCATAAATTTATATTTGCAATTCCAATGGGACTCCCCATATGAATCCGATCCTCCACTTTCTCCTTTTCCACTTCATACTGGGAAGGGGGCCCTTTCAAGGATACTACCCACTGCCAAACTACCGCCCGCCCCTTCTTTTTCTCACCGATCCCTCCTAAATTCTAGTTGACCACGTGCACCTCTTGTTTATGGCCCTAGACCCTTAAATTCGAGACGGCGACATGGCCCTTTTTGGGCTTAGTGACATGGGACAGGGCTAATTCTTAAATTCGACAGGGCGACATGGATGTTTCTTAAAATTGACATGCGACATTGGGACCCCCCCCATCAAGGGCCCCTTGTTTGTCAGGGAAGACTCACATCACCGCCCCCAAAATTCTGGTTCTGTACATGTCAGTACCAGGAAATATGCCTAAATACCCCAAACTGCTTAATCTAATAATACTGGGTATGCAGAAGGTTTAATTCAGTTTGGCAGGTATCCAAGTCTATCAATACTAGACTTTATCTCTTGATGGCTCCTGGTTGATATGTTTAGATCCATACAGTCAATTTCACTAAGCTACGATCTGTTCATACCGGTGGGTATTTGGATGGTCCCTAGCCCGGGTAAGTTAAGCAACATTGAGACCGGTTGTTACTTGGATGGTGGCCTGCCCGTGTTCGAATCCCCATTTGAATACATTTTTTTCGTTCATGGTCGTCCTGGTTTCAATTTAATCCACCAGGTGTCGCTGGAGGAAAGATCAGTCTACACTATCACTCTGCCACCTCGACGCTCGCTAACTGCGAATCATGGATGACGATTCTGGCGCGGAGGGGTCATTCGCCGCAGATTGTCTACACTATACTAGAAGTAGGATGCGGTGTATTGCATCAGTCCTGTGGTTCGGATATAAAAGGCCTCTATCGGCCACAACCGTCCGGCGAGCCGTGACGCTGGGCCACTAATGAATTATTCGAGCCCCTCGTGGGTTCGACCCCCACTAGATTCGTTAGGCCCGGCCTAACAAAACGATTGTCGTTTCCCCAGCGTCAACATGACACTCGCCACTTTTGTGAGTTTTTACTATAATATGTATTGAAACCAGATATATATATACGTTGATAAGTTTGAGACATAAATCTGTACGATTCAAAACATGTCAATATCCCACCCCCCCGCTTTCCTCCATTAATTACACTTAGGCCTACAGAATACCTTTGGATACAGGTTGTCAGATTAACTGTGAGAGGAAAGCGCATTAATGGAATTAACACGTTGAAGCTGGAAAGGGGGGATTGTTTTGTTAAAGCTGCAACTACTGCAATGGAATAGATTTTCGATGATGCTACTAGGCAAAAAATAACGAGGGCATAGAATCTTATATGTGTACCTTTTGTGTGTACCTGGCAGTCTACGGCCGATCGTACAGAGTATATTGAACAGATAATGTGAGTCATAATATATGTTTCATCTAAATTTACAAATATACTAGATCAGAGTGAAACACAGTCTTTTAATGCCTACTAACTTCTAAGTACAGTGAGAGTAGAACACTGGTAAAGCGCGGCCATCAAATACAACCCACATTCCCCGTATAGGTCTATAGGCATAGAAACTTTGCTAAATCTGAGGGGTTCCAGAGACCCCCTAATTTGGATAATTCCCTTTATTGGTAGTTTAATTGCGTAAAATTTGAGAAATCGGAGGGGGGTCAACCGAACATGGGGACCCCCCCCCCCACTCCCGCCCTGAGGGGGGGGGGGGGGGGGGGGAACTGGATACGCCACTGCTGGCAATTATATTGGTGCCTGAATGGAGTGTGGGTACGTTAAGACGCCGAGAAGGTTGGGCGTGTGAAGAGAACTATGAGCGGATGGGACTATTGTGACACAATATAGTTAACACCCCCTGACTTACACTTATATACACGCCAGAAGGGCAAGGGAAACTTTGAGGTGGGCGCAAAAGTATTACCTAACACGCCCACTGCTATGGGTGGTATAATGATACTATGATTTTTCAGGGATAATCGTGGAGTAAGACTTACACTCCTTGACACGTTTTAGAGGAAGTGGTTTCAGACAAGCCCGAGCCTGTCGAATGTATGAGTTCAAATTCTTCCCGTGTTTGCTTGTATGTTTTCATGGTACTGCAAGTAAATGCTGTATAGGGGAATATAGTCTTAAGTAGGCCGATGTATCAATGCACCCTTGGCCTAACGGTCTATAGAAATTAGGAAAGTGGTGGACTGAATGCTGACTAGAATAGATAATTGTGCTAACTGAGAATTGATCTGTTTCTCCATGTAATTTCATTGAATAGGGAAAACTATTGACCTACATAATTTCCCATAGAATTTAACCAATCAATACTTTGATTGCAGCTTTTGCTGATAAATAAGAACTTAGATATCTTATATCTAATCCAACAGCGACGATTACAACTTTCCTCCTTTATCTATTGATTAGTAATTCCCATTCCACTCAACAGAAAGCCAGATTCTTCTCTTTATCTTGGAGTTCTAAGAGGTATTTTTTTTAAAATTATAAAACAGGTTCTTCCTATAAGAGAGGCAGAAACGACTGCGTTCCTCGCCTTGTTTGCCTACAATCTGTCTTTGTCTAGCTGTCGGCCTGTGGTCATTTTACTTCCAGCTGAGGTGTTTACCTACGACTAGTTCCGCCTTTCTCTGCCACAAGGTTTTTCAGCCAATTCTATTTTCTCAGATCCTGTTTCTAATTGATTGTAGTTACCGTCTATTGATTTCCCTCTGTGCTGGTTAGTAATCATGGCCACGCTGCTGTGGCTGATATCATCTTCCTTTCTGTTTGCTACAGTTTCCCTCCATTGCTTATCTTTGGATTTCCCTTTACTAAAACCTCAAAATATCGAGTTTAAGCACATTAAATGGTTTGAACGTATGCTTTACGTTACAATGTAATTTTGTCCTTTTCGTTTACATAAATACTCTTTGCACAGTTTGAAATTGAACCAAGATGTATCTCTCCTTAGCGAACAATCATCCTTTTGACAGCAGGAAGCATATCTCATTATTTTGAAATTCCAGGGTTCTATAAAAATGCGATACTTAAAAAAGGACAAGAAGAAAAACAAGAGTTTTTCAGTTCTTCATCTTTCGCTTACTTCATCCATTTGAAGATGATGTTATATTTTTAGAAAACATCTTCCGATGCAATTTGTACTTTTATGGAAATGCTTTTTCTAACCATTTCCGACTCAAATTCTCACAATTTTCGTGATATGATAGTTAGGAAAGCGCTTGGCTCTATGAATAAATGCTTCTTTGAAACATGAAAACATAGGACCACATTTTATCTTCTAGAACTAGCACTCAGAGACTTCGTTTATACCAGGGACAGGGTGGAAACAGGATAATCTTTCGACGATTCAGTAGATAACAATAATTATAGAATAAAATAGAATGAATATCAGATGAAAAATTAAAATGATATATGTAATGTCATGATAAATTAAACCATCTTTGTTCAACAGAGTCGAGTCGTGATGGAGAAATGTTTTGCAGCACAGTCTAGATACTTCCATCCAAGCTCCTTTCCCGGTGGGGTAGACCTGTGTTAATAATTACTGACCAATCCCCCACCAAGTGTCACACGGCCTCTCCGGGCGGGCCCTGGAGGCCCAGGGCACAGATGGCACACATCCAGTATGGACTGACCCCGGCCACGGGGTCAGGACCCCACAGATCAGTCATGGATGGCTGGAACGTTCTCCGCAGCCTATTGCTAGAGTTTGGAGAATTCTCCTATGCTTGGTACACAGAATTATCTTGCCTTGGCCTTTCCTTTTAATCCATTCTATCAAATTCATAGCAAATCTTTTAAGGTTGGACGCATTTTCTTTCTGTATAAAATGGGTAGGGGAATCATGAACGACCTTTTTACCCATTTCCTAAAACTTGCAAGTGTTCTAGTGGGAATAACAAACCCACAAATCAATGATTTCCCCCATAATCTTGTTCAACGAGGGATGTTGTTGGTTGGGCTACCTACAATCAAACAAACAAGGTAAATTGATTTGGACATATAATAAATTACATTTATTTTAATCCAATTCCTCCAAATCAATTACCTAACGTAGTGATAAAAATTTATCATAATTAATTTTATCGGAGATTGAAGGCCTGATATATTTGTAAATACAATCAGATGACCATTGGCCTCTCTCCTTAATATAAGTTAAAGAAGCACCCTTATTATACAAGTCTGTGGTGCCTCCTCTCCTTAGAGAATGGGTTGAAAAATTACCCTGAACTTTTGATTTTGATAACATTTGTTTAAATTGTTTGTTAACCATAGTGTAGGATAAATAACTAACTTTATCCGTGGAGAACAATGGATCATCCCTGGACTTTGGATGAATTTTATACAATTTCTCCAATAAATACACAGCGCAGACCCTTTTATTTTCTAATCTATTAATAGGTATCTCATGTACCTGGCCTGGCTTTTTTGTTTTCGAGGATGTAACCTTTATAATACAACCCCATTTATGAAAATTAACATTTTTTCTCAGAAGCATGTGCTCCGACCTCACAGCGTGTCCTACCCTAAGTAGTGTCCTGAACAAAAATACAATTACAATATATATTAAAATCCCTAACTGGTCGGACCAATCTACCTTCCTATACAACATTTCTAGATGCTTCTCTTTTAGTGGTTCTTTACTATCCACTTTACAAAAATTGGAATTTTTAATTCCTTTCACAACCATCTTTATGTTTACATCTGACCAGCCTGCGACTGGCTTGGCCTTTACATTATGATAGTAAATTACCGCCTGGTAATAGTTAATAACGGAGGATGCTTTCATAAATTTAGACAAATATGAAATGTACTGACACCCCTGATTAGAGTTACATTTATAGGGGGCCCAATTGAATTTTACACATACCTTTTTATAGCATTTCCACTGCATCCTCCGCAGTTTTTGTGTTGATTCCCCTACGGCGGATTTTTTCAACGCCATTACACGCTTTTTCAGCTTCATTTTCTCTGCAAAATTTAAAGATGGCGTTAGTACAACACAAATTTGCCCCCAGGATACACTTTTTAACTGCGTCCTCACTTTTAATATATAAAAGGCGTGACAAAGTGTCCGCAACTAAATTATTTTTTGTGTTAATGTAGTGAGGGACCAGTCTTATTTTATATATTTTGCAAATCCAAAAAATTTCCCTCAGCCAACTCATGCATGTTGGATTACAACTAATGCCCTTTCTGATCATATGGAAAACCTGTGTGTTATCAGTATAAATATTGATGCTATGGCCCACAAGTTGGCTCAGCCATTCCTGCAAGCCACGCATTATTGGAAATAATTCCAATTCATTTATATTTTCCCTATTATATACAATATCAGAAGAGGCCGATATGATATGTTTGCATTTTGAATCAGGGAAAACAATACTATTGTCCCAGCTACCTGCTCTCCAGTCACTTCCCATATATACAGCAAATCCCTTCATAGATGAGTCTGATACCATAGGGTATGGAAACTCTTTGTATTCGATTTTTCTTTTGCCATTGAAATTTTCCAGAAATATTTCCCACCACAACAGGTCATCCCTACATGCCTGTCCTATTTTTATTGCTTTTAAATTATTATTTAAAAGGACTTTATATAAGTTATAAACCCTTCGACAGTAAACCCTGCCTCCATCTACAACATGAGCGCAATGGGATAATAGACCCCCTAGACTTTCTAGTTCTTTCCTGCCTATTGTAGCTTTTTGACTGTATTTTACTACCAAATTTTTTAGTTTAACCAGTTTGTCCTTGGGTAAACGAATTTCCATTTTAATGGAATCAATTTCCAGGCCCAGGTAGGTACACACCTGGGATGGTGGGGTAACTTTTCCCCAACTTATGTGAAAGCCTATGTATCTCAATATTCTTATTACTACCTGTTGGGCCCAAGTGGCTTCCTCCAGGCTTGAACCAATGACAATAAAGTCATCCAAATAATTTACAGTTTGAATTCCATAAATATCTGACAAAATATGGTATATAAATTCAGAAATTTCATTAAAATACATTGGTCCTAGTCTAAGACCAAATGCCAAGCGGGAATCCTGTAAATACTCAGTTTTACCATTAATTTCCCATCTAATTCCCAAGTATTTCTGATGGTCTGGGTATATTGGTACTGCCCTGTAAGCTGATTTAATATCAACCACAGCCATATAGTCCCCTGAATTTAACAGAGCCACAACATTGTCTACACTTTTATATTTAAATTCCTCAATAATATTTTCACAATAATTATTTACTGAGATTTTTTCAGGCATACTACAGTCTGTTATTGGTCTTATGTTACCATCTGGCTTTGGGACTGCCCCCATAGAGTGAATACAAGCCGGTTTTTCCTTTACTATTTTAAGGTACCCTTCAGCTAACTCTTTGCCTATTATTTTATCCATCTTTTTCCTATTGTCACCTTCAAAAAGAGAATTATAATTTCTGCAATCATAACTCAGACCCCCGCTTGGCACCGTGTCATCAACAATTTTAAAACCATCTGTTATCCCATTAACCATGGGTCTGAATCTATTTTTACATTCATCTGATCCCAAAGAAAGAAGATATTCGAATCTACAAGGCCTAAGTTGGGCCAATGCGCCATTAATATAAAATTCGCAAGTGCATTCTCCACGAGCGCATTTATCGAATACATTGACAGTTTGACCACTCGGCGAGCGCGCCGAGATCAGAAGATTATTTTCAAAATATTTAATATCTCTAGAACTACCCGGGACTTGGGACAGTTGTCGGCAAGGACCTTAACTCCATCCCTATCGACCGTTAGACAAGAACTATCGGCTAGAAATTCTATATTTTGAACAAAGTTACCTTGCCGAGTGACATTTTCCTCCTCCTGCTCTGACACCGCTTGTGTACTTTCGACACGGAAACCCGTGACGTCAGCGGTATCGGTGCTTTGACCCGGGCTTGACCCCGGCGATGAAAAGTACCGGCGTGTACCGATCGTACCAAGATCGGAGATAATATTTGAAATACAACACAATTCATCCTCCCCAAAGACTGGATTAATACTTTCTACCTCTAGCACACGGAGGAATCCACCATTACGACCAATATTTCTGGATTTACTGTATAATTTCACATTTCTTGCTGGCGAGCAAGGACACGACTGAGAAGACCCGCATGAACCTGTGACGTCACTGTCAGATAAGTGTTTAACGCCTGGAATCTTCTCAGATTTTAAAACGATTTCCTATTTTTTATCGCCGCTTACACGGACACAATCTTTTTTGCTATGTCCTTTCTTCTCGCAAACTATACAAGCATGGTTGAGATTACATTTGCCATAGCATCCGTTGTCGGAGTTGAAACGGAAACATATTTTTTCGGAGTAGGACCTGCCACTGCTTTGGTTTTGTTTACCTTTGTATCCCCCTCCAGATTTGCTACCGACACCAGCCTTGAACGTGTTGTCGAAGGAAAAAGATGACATTATCTCCTCCTGGTCAAAATTGCCAAATTCATCGTGTCCCAGCCTCCCAGCTCTTTCCCTTACTGAGATATCATATTGATTAAACGTGTCGAACGTGTACAATCGCTTAGAGGCTTTCTCTGTCAATAATTTTACATGTTTGACAGCGGGGAGTGGATCCTTTTTATCCAAAATTAACCTCTCGATAGTCTTCAGACCTACTAACAGAACCTCCTCCACATTCTTAGGCTTATCTCCGCTTTTGCAATACAATTTCTGTGCATATTTCTTTGTTTTACCTTTATCTTTTGTAGGCGAAGCGGACCTATCGCTGGAGCGGCTCGATTCATCGCTTGACGACTCGACGGCGGGGCTGACCGGCTTGGGCGATGATTGCACCTTCCCCCTCTTCTTCGTCTTAGGCCTGGATTTTCTTGGCGATACTTCTATCCAGCCATCGCTGTCGTCGTCGGAATCGTCTCTTGGAGGTACCTTGGACGCCTCTTGCTTCTCCGCCAACCGGTTGACAGCGCCTACGAGTTTAGAGATGTTTTTCTCCATTACCCCCATCCTGTCGTTGAGAACTTGAGTCCCCGCAGCCTTCGGAGGCGATTGGATCGCCGCCGGGAAATTGCCCGATGGGCGCTTCCCCATCTCCATTCCACCACCATCATCGCCAGAGAGGTCATCCGACCCCCCTGTTGCAGTCTCTTCAAGGCGATTGCATTTCTTCCCCGTCGGGGCTACGTGCCTGGATTGACACTTTCTGCAAAAATTCTTCTTCTTCGACATCTTGGTAGGTCTCCGTTAAATATTTTACGAAGATTAATCGATCTAAACCCCTTAAGATCGAAGAAATAATTCAAATAATCGCCTAAAAATGGCTTTAAAATTCTGCTGCGATGGTGAATCTCGGGTGGTTGGAACGAGAATGACCAACGGTCAAGCTCGGGCGATTTATATAGTCGAGGTACAACAATCTCCGTAGCGATGGAAACGGAGGGCGATGACGTCACGCCTACTCCGAAATAAATAAATTGGTTAGGTATCGCTACACAATTTAATATCAATCTGGGCAGCTGATGGCGGTAGTTGTAATGGACACGATAGTGTTGGTGTTCTCTATTAATGTCTATGCTGTGTTTTTTTCCATAGGCCTCGCATGGCCATTAATCATTGCTATGAGTGACTTTCACACAATTAACCATACTTGTATCCAATTAGTGTATTTGAAATTAGTGCCAACTACGGTATTTTAAAGAACAGCTACAATAGGTGTTTAAAACAACCCCTCTTATCAGGAAGTCTAATATGTTCGCCATCAATAATACAACAATGGTCAATTTTGCCTCAAAATAAAGATTATTGTTATTCCTAACCATAATAAGCCCATCCCACATAGGGGATTCCCAGGCTTGGACAAGGGTCAAACAAAGTTCATGTATAAAGCATCTTTGTCTCCTAGAGATAGGGTTACTGAAGTTAGCAAGAATGATGTTTTCCTACATCCCCAAGTATTGATAAAACATCATGATTTCTAAAGTTTTCTACCAATTGATAGATTTGCATGTTTGCCAGCCAATCAAAATGCTATATTTCAAGGCAAAATAGGGTCGGACATTGTAGGTTGGGCTGAGAGGTTTTAACATTGGTTCATATGGGTAAAAAGCTGATATATAAAGCCATATTTTACAAATTTAGGAAACAATTTATCCACCAAATTGATTTGGTTTAATTCTGTAAATGCAACTGCTTTTCGCATGAAGGCAATTTAAAGAATATTTCATGGTTAACTGTAACTTTGGTGTAAACTGGAATGGGCTTATTATCAGGAGACACAAATCAAAAACAGACTGAGGAAAATTCGGAAATTGCTCAACAAAATGCAACTGCGATTTCAAATTTAGCTAGATAGGGTAAAGTACCTTTGGATGCAGTTAGGTAACAGTGTGATGTGGCACTGTTTAACATTTCAAAATCTAGTCGCATCAGGTTTCCCTAATGTCTGGCAGTCACATGCCAAAGTGTAGCAGAATTGTAACATTAGACTGCAGTACACGGAAGTAGGATAACAATTTCATATTCTCACCTTTATTAAATGAGACATCGTCACATTCCTGTGCCTTACAGAATACCTGCACAGCTATCAAATCATATGATTATTTTTAGACATGTATTTCAGGGTAACTGGAGCACTTAGTCCACTGGGGAACTCAATCCGGGAGAACTCAGGCTGCTGGAGAACTCGGTCCAATGATGTCTTGGCAGTTCCCCATACACAAACTCTGGAACAGGGACAAGTTAGCCATTTAGGTATTAATCCTCGCGATCTATTAGCAGAGAATGATAGATATTTAGTTTGCTTTCCATCGCAAATCACTCTATGTACAACACCAGTGAAGCAAGTTCTCCAGTGGCCTGAGTTCTTCTGGACGGAGTTCTCCTGAGGACTGAGTTCTCCAGCATTCCATTTCAGCACACCTGTTTTATCATACAATTGTTCAAAATAAGATTACATTATTATCATCAGTGGCGGATCCAGGTTTTTGAAAAGGGGGGGGCGCGCTATTGAAAATTTTTTCATCTTAATTACCTTTAGGACGAGTTTTACATTAAAAAAATGTAAAATTGGCCCCAAAAAGGGGGGGGGGGGGGGGGGCGCGCGCCCCCGCGCCCCCCCTCTAAATCCGCCACTGATCATACTGTTTGAGTCACTCCTTCATCGTGTACTCTTCCCAATAATAAATGCAATATAGCCCTATCAAAACATTAACTGAAATCCTTTCTTAACTTCATAGTTTGTATGATGGGGGGCTAATATGGTGACAGAACATGTTCTTTAGATGGTCTCTTTTGCATGCTTAATTTGTATTCCCCCCCCCAAAAAAAAAGGCACTGGAGATTGTCCATAAATTTAACTAAGTGTGTATGGTGTTTACGGATGTAAGGAAGAAAAAACAAACAAAATTCATCTCCCCCGATTCTTCCTTTTTGTATGTTTGTGGCAGGGGCGGGGGACGGTAACAACAATAAAAGTTAACTTCCAAAGACCCTTTTGTCAAATGGAACACACAATTCGAAACTAAATATCTTATGAGTGGGGACTCTGGAATTGTCCGTTACGAAAGAAAAGAGGTACTTTGTAATATGACCAGTAATTGAATTTACTGGAAAATTGCTTTTTGCATGGCTCTCCAGTGGCAAAATGGATTTCATGGCTCGTGATACCACTTCAGCCAAAAAAACACCTTCCTCCATCAGGACTTTTACATGACTGAGTCCGTTTCTGCCTTTGATTTGCTTCAACTTAATTTCCCTCTTTTCATTTTGGAGCATTAATTCGGAAAGTTCATTAGCTTCTTAGTCCGATTGAGTCATTGCACACAGACCGGTGATAGCCCAAAGCAGGCCTCCCTTGGCTTTCTGCACCTCTTGCCCAAACCCGGAATCCGCTTTTACTAAGTGAAACTGAAACTGAAAGTGAAAGCAGAAGTGAAAGTAAAACTCACTCCAGTGTGGGCCAGTGACCATTTCTATGGTAATTAATCACAGGCTGAACATGGCGACGGGGGCGGATTTTCTTAATGAAATCTCCTCACGGCTGTGGGTTGAAAAATCCGATTATCCACAGTTGGGGCTCTCCAAGTGTGCAGCGGCCATTAAGTGTTTTTCTTCGTTTGGGGTGATTCAAACTCCATGGGGTAATTTTCAGCATCTATAAGCGTTACCAGTCCATCTGACAAGGGGAAAAAGAGAAGTCATCAGTTATAACTTGTTCAGGCTCCTGCGTTTTGGTGAAGTATTTGTAGAGTATGAATTTAATGAAAAAGATGGATTAATGATTTTGAAGAGTAGAGGTCCATTTGAGGTTTAGTTCCAGAACAGCATATTGCTTGGACAAGTACACACTTGTCTTCCTCCCTATGGAGATAAAATCCCTCCTACCGCATGGACATCCAAATCTAAATCCCTGCCAGTGATGGATTGGAAAAACGTAGCTTTTGATGCCAAACTTAGTTTCATAGACATATTGCAATACCTTCTTGTAACGATTATTCACAGGCTTATATATGTGAAACGTTAGTATCAGGTAGTCTTCTACAGCAACGCGCTTACAGACTACAGACTGTCGATAAGGGAATTGGACCTACAGCTGCATGTATTTGCTTGGAACTTACACATTTGGTTTGCCTGTTACCTTAGTAGAAAGCAAGGGAGTCTACAGAAGGGAAGCTAAACGGACATAAAAGTAACAGTTGGTGAAATGTGTGTATAAGGGCTGGTTTCCACTTCGTCTACAGATGCCAACGTCCACTTCCAACATGCACCTGCTTCTTCAATTATGTAGGCGGCCCATTTAGTTTGTAGCTGTGGAAGGTTTACAACCAGCAACACTGGAGTACCTCCATCCTTTTTGTTGTTGAAAGTTTATATGTCGACCGAAACGTTAGTACATTTTGGCGGCTGAAATACCAGATCAAATATGTTTGATTATGTTAATGGAAACAACGCTGACATGTTATTTTCTAAGCAGCAATTTATGTCGGCCGCTAATAGGTTATAATTTATCAGCATGTGGAGACCAGCATTAAAACGTCAAAACGCCAGCAGTAATAATTTACTGGCCAGTGGTCTGTATTCTTAACATGGTGAATATTTCAATACTTTTTAACCTATAGCGGTCTTCGCCTATAAAATGAAGGGACTGAGCCCTCCAGAAAATCTTAACGATGAATTGATCAAGCATTAATAAAATAAAATTAATCATTTGTGAGAAAAATAACAGAGTCAGTTTCAGATCATCCAAAAAATTAGCTAACAAAATGTTAACGAAATCGTTTAATTGGGATACTTTTTCTGTGACTGTCGATGCGGCTTATTAAGGATGGTTACCCTAGATCATTATTTTGAGTTATTATGTTTTAAAAAAACAGCTGTTGGTTAGTACTCAGCTAAAGATATTTGCTACTCGGATTCAGATCATTCCTTGTACGGGAAGAAGTCCTTTCAGAAGGTGTATCCGTGCACAGCTTGGATAATGTTCATGTTTTATGATTAAAACAATGGATGGCGCACCAGAAGAAGTCATTCTTTTTGGGATCTTTTGGGATATGAAACCTTGTATTTGTGGCGCATTTCAAACACTTCTTATCAGAAGTGGTATTTCCCCTGGCCTTACTGACAGAAAGCACAGACCCCAGCCCTGTCATTGTAATCCTTCGAGAAATTCTCTTTAGTAGGTGCTACAATGGGTAGGGGAGTGTTTCCAGCAGAGAGGAAGGGAATCTCCTAAAACAACAGGATGCACTTAATTAATCTTGGGATTAAGGGACAGAATCAAATGTAGTGCACTTTGAAGAGATATTTTAACCCAGAAAAGTATTTTTCTCATAACCTAGCAACGCAACGTAGGTGCTTATGTTTCCCTTTTTTATGAGTATTTCCTTTTTCCTGCGTTTCTTTTAAGTACGAGAAGGTAAAATATGAATGGTAGGAGATGGTAATAAAAATCTTTAATTAACTAGCTCGGGAAGCACAGTGTCTGTTCTGCTTTACAGACAAATTACTTCACGTAATTTCAAAAGAGAGAAGTGAAAAACGATGATTGATGAATATGGCCTCCCTCTTTTAATTTACTAATCTCATCACGTACATTTACTCTTGGAGACTTTAAAACTTTCCCTGACTCTTTGGCCATAAAACACAATATTTAATCCTAGTAAAAACCCTCCACGAAGCAATGCCGAGCATAACTTTTAAATTTCACAAATTGAAGTGGTCATAATTTTATGGATGGTATAATCATGGTCAGAAAGTTGGAACCTTGCATTGCGCCTACCAAATATTACTATCTATTGGCTAATAAATAATGATGTGAATTGTGTAGTCAATAAGGGCTGTTCATAGCGAACAGACTTGCTCTTTCATGCCCATTCTAGTGCACAGCCCATATGCCTTTAATCGCTGTTCTGGATGGTCTTGGATGGATTTACAATTAAAAGCCCATTTATCACGATCCCAGCACTAAAACTTTAATCTAGATCTCCCTGACACCCGCCGATGATTATGAAAAGAAAACTCGTCATTTTGCCATTCATCACTCTCATTTTTATCTGAATTGCATTCGGCATCATAACATGACTGTGGACCGATCGCTAGCTTAGAGGCTTTTGATTCGAGGCAATTGGCAGTACACGTTACTATGGAAATCCAATTTTTCAAGCCCCTGCCATTTTGACAGCGTCATATCAAAAGTTAGGTGGCTAGGTCTGGAACGTCAGGGGGAGGGGGGAGTGTGAGGTAGTTCTGGTGAGGGTGACAGGTTCTGGTGAGGTTGTGTCACTCAGGTCTGGACAGCCAGTTTCCACCTCATGTAACATTCATCGACGTGGGGATAGCCTGATCACTGATTGGCTGCGAGCTAACCAATCCAATCATAGCCCTGTCGATACTGCAGACAGACAGCTGGTCTGGCTTCGGTGTGGTTGGGGGAAGGCTTTGCATGAGTTTACTGAGTAGTAGGCCTATGCACTTATTTGGCATTAGTTTCCCATTTGGACTAAGCAAACAATAATTTGAAAGACTTATATAATTACTATTTTGAAATATTATGAGAAATTCGCATCAGGACTATAAAAGTATATGTTTTATACTATTAAAGGAGGTTAAGTGCAGTTGCAGGAAACTGGTTAGTTTATCCTCTGGGTCCAATTACTTCCAAAGGTGATGGATTATATCAAGACACGTCTCATGTTCCTGTAGTTGTCTAAAACACCTTCTAAATACTGTGGATGTGTAGGATTAAAGCGATTAAAGATTCATTTTTAATTGAACAGTTTGAGGCAACCCTTGGAATTTCTTAAAATGGGAATGGTTATGCATAATTACCATTCATTATTAGCCACATCAATTGCAACATTAGCCCGTCTGATCACAGATTTAAACACAAGAAATCATTAAAAAAAACTTAACATTTTGTGTCTCCTCCTCACAGCCCTTCTTTTTTGAAATTGGTTCTTGGTTTTTGTAATTTCAAAGACCCGCATCTATAATGGCATTGGTAAAGTCTACCGACAGTAGGTGTTTTGTTAATGTACAACACTTAAGATAAAGTTAAAATATTATAATTATATATCGAGCCAGAACTCCAATTATTCCGACGTCACAAGAAAAGACAACACAAAACGGGTTGTTTCTTAAAGACCAAATCTGTAGTAAATCTCGAAAATTTACAAATAAATGACAGGCCTTGCGCACCATCCGTTGTAGGGACAACCATAAGGATTGGGATGGCTCGTCTGAGTGAGATGTCCCACCACCAACAGCCCTTTCTCCTTCACCACCCCCCATCTCCCACCCCCTATAGTCCATCCCCCATCCGCTGTTTAAGACCCCCCAACACAGCCTAAGCCGGCGGAAAATGACCGACATCCTGGCTCTGCCGTCTGTCACGAAGATAATTGTCCGACTAAAGGCAGGGGTCTGTAGGGATAGGGGACGGCCCCAACCGATGTTGGGCCGTGGGGACCGTGTAGGAAATGGGGACTCTGAATGGGGAAATTGACTTTTGACGTATACTTGTATGCCGATTGTAGGTTGTATGTCTGAAATATAGGATTAATTTCTTTTGCGTAGAAAGTTGAATGTCGTTTTCCAACTACTCTTGTTTGTTTTCGAAGGGTGGTCTTTAAATCTGATGTAATTTAAGATAAGAATTCTGAGAGTTATCTTTGAATGTTATATTTTTTTTGTATATCTTTTCCCATAGTGCTATGAACGACTGACATCAAGCTAATGATTCATGGACCATTCAAGCTTTCAATCTGGTTAAAAGCTTTAACATCTCATGCACCATAATCAATTTTGATTTACATTAAAATTCATCCATCAAACAAAAGTTAAGACGAATTCTCTACACACATGAAGTTCAGAATCGAATAAACCAAGACATTTTAATTACTTCCCTGCACGTAGGGCACTTCCAACACGAGCACCTCTCCGCCTAAGACTCACTCAACACCCGGGACTTAGGTCTTGATGTATCAGGAGCTGCTCGAAAGCTGCTCTAGTAAAGACCAGGCGCTAAATCGACAATTCCTCAGCTCGGTAAGTGCTCCGGTGATTAATGCTACAAGATCAAGGGAAGACTCTCCATTTTTAACGGTAATCCCGGCCTCATAACCCGCCTGACAGTGAGGGATTCTAACGACCAGAGCCTGGGGAAGTGGCGGAGTGCTGGGATGATGGGAGTAAGACGTGGCCGGCTGTTAGTTAGGAGGTGAGCTGTTATTGCACAAGTGTTGAGCAGTCGTTAGTGGGATGTAATTAACAGGCAACCTATCAGTAATTGAGCTTATATTCCCTGTATGTATATATGGAATATAGGGTAATTGAGCTGTTATTCCCTCAATAATTATATGGAATAACAGCCCAGTTAATTGTACATAATATGTATAATACATTTGGCTGTTATTTTTATTATCAATACAAGCTGCAAAACTAAGTAGGATCGCAAATTCAGGTACCTTGTCGTCCACATCACCCACATCGCCCCACCCGCTCCCCTTTTCTTTCTCGAAGATGTCTTTCGAGTCCAAACCCCGTTCAGCGTTTCTTTTCCCTAAAAGCTGCCCCCCCTTCTTTGAAAATGATCGTTTATCCGCCACTGGTCCCTTGGTATTTCTTTATCAAAGTATGACCCGGCTAGTATACAGTGTCAATACGATACCCCTGGAAAAGTATCCGCTCCAGGACACTGTTTTCCTAGGACAATATATACCCTAATACCCTAACATATTGGAAAGTAAGGGGATACACAGCTCACCAGCACAGTAAGTTATAGAATCTCAGAGCTGAGCTCCTGTGGTGGATAGATCTTCCCAAAAGGGGGCAGGTGCCGGTGTAAGCAGCTCCTGTTACTGAACAGCTCATCCCAGCGAGCAGCTGGCCTCTCTGAGCAGCTCCTCTTCTCAGAATGCCTGTCTGGTGATGTCTCTGCCTCCATTAATGCATCTCCTCCTCTGTATTAGCAGCAGCCAAGGGGAAAATTGACTCAAAGTGAATTAAAGTCTTAACGTCATGCTTGCAGCTGAGGGAGGTTTAGATACCAGGGAGAGCGGTGCCAACCTCTGTCTGCTGTCCCCACAAACCAGGCCTGTCAGTTCTGAAAGTTTGATGAAGTCTAATGCATCAGTGTTGGTTTACATCAAAGACAGGAGTCTGTGCAAAAAGTGCAGCGCCAGATGTTTAGAGGTCAATAAAGGTAACATTGAAAGTTCCATTGAATGTTGATCACATTTAAGAACAAATTTAAGTATTATTGAGAACGAAATGCTTTTCTTAACGCTTTTAAGTAGCTTGGAGGATATGAACCATCCTTGTGCTATTGGTGTACTGTAAATAAGGTATTACTTCAGTAGTTATACATTGCGCATGTATAACTGTACGACTGTATGCAATGGAACCCTTGTGAAAGTTCCTGCAGCACCTGATCTCTATAGGGTAGCTTTAGGTTATAGGTATGAAAATAAAGTAGCAGGCCTTCAGAGATACAAGGTAATCAAAACCAGTTGATGTATATTGCTAGTATGTCTATTATATCAGCTTGTATGGTAGCCATGGGTATTGTATGGTCTCGTAGGATTTGAAAAACCACCCGAGGCAAAGTCATGCCCGTATGATATATAGGACAGCTAAAGCTATGGTGTGCGAGAACATCCATTGCCTGAAAGCCTATGGCATAATGCATATTTATATACAGCCTTTCCGGATGGATTTATCAAGGCTGCAGGCAACCTGCAAAGACTGTTTGACCACTTTATTTCTCCACGGTGTAACGAAATACTTTCCCCATTGAAAAGCCAAGCGCACTTTTAAAATAGCCTGTGCCCCCCTGCGCATTAATACATTGGGTGATAAAATAAGCAAAGAAAGAAAGATGGCACCCTTTGTTGCTCAGGCTCTTGCTTGTGGTGCCTGTTCCTGAAAATAAATGCCCTTCGAAAGGAATTGATCTGGTTAGTTTTGCAAAGGCATGCGCAGAAAGGGTCCTCTCACAAAAAAACATGGCGGCCCCCAGATAGGTTTACGAGGGGGCTGCCATTGCCCTGCATGGTCTGCACCTCCTGGTGGCAGTTGGAGACATGACAAGGCTGTCTCCATAACCATTCCGTAAGCCTAGACCTGTATGCAGAGACTGCTGGGGTAGTTTGCATCTTGGCCAAAACGCCAATCTTATTTGGCTGTGTGGTTCTGGATGTATGCGCAGGCCCTGTGCACTAGGGATAAGTAGTTAGAGGATTGGATGGCTTTGGGGAATAGTATAACGGGTGGAATGTCTCGAGGGCAACACTTATCCTTTCTTACAAAGGGAATTATTCATTTCTATCTCAGTTTTTTTTACAGAGCCACAGCAGGTACAATTTTCATCCAGCATATAATATTATTGTTGAAAAGACTTTGCTAAAATGAGCCTGCTAGAAAGTTGCTTTCGAAGATGGATCTAGCTTTACACTTTCTTTAATTTTACAGAAAGCTTTGTAACAAGTATGAGCACAGAGATTCCTAAGCTCTAAAACGAACAGAAAAGACTGTCGATCTGTTCTTATGATCTGATCTCAATTCTGTCGAGCTAAGAAGACGAATTAACCAACGAAACTAATATTAAAACGTACAAACGTAAACACCTATACAAGGCAGCAGACTGCATTAAAGGTGTTTTTTGTCCAGACGTAGCACTAGTAACTTCCTTTTGAGTTATCAAAATTAATAATCCTCTACAATCGGCATTGTGCGTTAAATTCTAATCAGTCCCAAGACAGTGTTCCTAAAGTTCAAACGTCGCATTAGTACTAATTGCAAGGAAGACATTTCTTCTATAGACAAACCTTCGGCGTCAGACTTATCGTCACAGCCTGCTATATGAATTAACTACTAATGTTGCGTTTACAACCTTGAAAGTGCAGGTAAAACAGTCATGTTGATGGATATTGTAGCATACTGTTTTTTTATCTACTTGCAAATATACTACTATAAGGGTAATGTATTTAATGTGGCAGCTATATATGAAACACAGTGAAGTTGGAGCAACATGTAAATTGCTGACATTAGCAGTTATGCGTAATCACTATTCAAAGGACTTCTGATATAGGTTTCTCATTCCCGCATTAAGCATACAATTATCAGCTGCTTATGAGATAGTACTTGGGAGTTTTAGCACCTCTCACGCATCCTATAAACCCAAACGTAACGTATCGCTTATCTCAGATACATGAATTCATTTTCAAAAAAATGCAATCAAATTATATACTTTGATACAAGATGTAAATAAGATTGTACATAGGTATTGTATATTTTGGGTTGTTTGTCTAACATGTACCTTAATAGTTTTGAGATGCGTTAACGTATCGAGATACTCCCTATGCTCATGTTTAACAGTATTTAACAAGCTGACACCATTGTACAAACTCCTCTCCCTCCGTCTGATATACGTTGACATCAACTGCAGTCACTACAACATCTATAAACAAGGACACCAATATGCAAGATAGTGGCCCCATTTAGACTCGCCATAGAAAGAGCGTGGTGACTGGGGTGGTGGTTTTAACGAGGATGTCGTTCAGTGGCCCGTGCCAGCCGTCAGGCAATGAGGCATTTACGGCTAGGCCGACGGGGTATACTTTAGTGTCCAGATACTGGTGTTACAGCCGTCCATTAAACTACACATCCCCGGAGATGTCTCCCCCCCACCTCCCATACAGCCCGACCCGACATTGCCTCTCCTCCCATCATCCCTGCCGCCACTCCATACCCTGAAGCCTCCCTGAGCTAACCCCAGGCTACGCTAAGTGAAGTCATCTGTCACATTTACCCGACGATGCAACCTATGTGTACGTATTTTTGCAAGTATTTTTAAACGCTATTTTACGTAATGGTCAGTTAACAATGGGATGCTACTGCTATCCATGTTTCTTACATGCATAACAAATTTCAATGCAGCATGCTGCATATCTGTTTCACTATGATGAATTTCGATAATTATGTTACCTAAAATAGATTCATGATCTTTATATTGGAGAGGATTCCCGGCTATCAGTTTGAACTCCGTCCACATCTATTGTATACGTAGTGGCCGATAGGCTTTGTGCAGATGTTTTTTTGTGTTTTTTTTTTATTGAACTTAGATACCATCACTTTACAGTGCTTTTCGTGATATTCAACATTTTAACAGTAACAGTGCAATAATGTTGTCCACATGACCACCTTTTGGTGATCATCACGTGTTCGCTATAATAACGTGGCTTTTAGATATAATTAAAATTTATAAATGAATCATAATAATTATGTTGGAAGTTAACTTTGCCTAAATATTAGTTTTACTTTAGGATTGCAGAAAAGGACCACTTTAGATTTACTACTAATCCTGTATAATTTATTCTCGGAGAAGGGACACCAAATGCACAACGTGTCTGTGCATGTCTTTACATATCACAGCTAATAATCTGACCATACATTGTCATACATAAACATACATTCATCTCTTTCCCCCCACCCCCACCCCCACCCCCCCCCCCCCCACCAACACACACACCATCAATGTTGAAAGGCCTGCAATGAGGCCGTCACGCCAGCGACCTAGGCAGGAGATGGTGATGGGCCTATGGTGGAGAGTGGGACATCTTTGATGGTGGGGCTATGGCTACTTTATAGCACGCTGACTGGAGGGGTCAGAACCATGAATGACTACTCCTATACGCGGACAGTCTGGCCTCCCCTCCTGGGTAGAAACGTACTCTGTGTCTGCGCTGGCGCCGAGGCAATTGCCTAATTGCCCGCACGGACCCTGGAGGAAACAGGCAATTAAGGCCCTTCTACCTCTGAGGACTAACAGGACGGAAGGTCAGCGCGTCTCAGGGGCCCTGACAGGGGCCATAATATGGGGGGAAGTTCCCCTGACAGGGCGTTTTTTGATGGTCATAAGGGGCCCAAAGGTCAGGCGGAGACTCAAAGGTGGGAGGTAATCCTGGTCCATTTACTATACAGGGGCCGGGCCGCATCATCAGTGCCCGTCTGATAGGTTATAGAGGGTGGGCCCTGTGAACGTGTATATGACATGGATGGAGCTTTGATCCATCATTTTCTTTTTTTTCTAATCCAAGGAGTTTTTTTTGCCCTTCATATATGTGTGAACCATGATGTTTTTTCCCTCTTCCTTGCCATAGAGAATTTTTAAAGGCCCGCCCACGCGGACGTAGTTAATCGCGTGCTAATAAATGATCTACACTAAATCTAGACCCATTGTTATAAATGCTATAACAAAAGGTCTCGAAGGCAACCCCCCACATGCTCTTTTTTGCAGATAAACAAGTCAACAATTTGTCATATCTTGGTAGATATTATGCCCACCGTTAAAATGTTAAACGTAGAAACAAAGAAAGAATACATATTTTACTGTATACTTTTGTCAAAAATGATACAAAAAAACACAATGCATTGTCGCCCAATTCATGCCTAAAAATTTATTTAAACGAAGTACACTACTTCTTTTGAAACTCAGAACCTTAAACTGGTCTTATAGATGTATTGCAGTAACATGGACAGTGCAGTAAAAATGCGCATTTCTTAGTATATACAACAGCCCTTGTATGATAAACAGCCGAACTGCTGCCGTCCATACCAGACCACTTGGCCATTCCCACCCTACCAAGCCCTTAAACAACAGAAAGGACCCAGACATTCGTGAAATATGGATTCTCCAGGGTCATGGGGACAGTGCCCTGGGCCCTAATCGACCGGCACAGCTTCTCCTGCCCAAAGGGTATGGCAAGTTGTGTGTAAGACAATGATATCTATGAGAGGCCCCCCACAAAACTACCGTTTATATAGGACACTCTACCCAATGTAGCAAAGCTGGTCTGACAATTGAAGCTAGGGAATCGGACAGGAAGGGACGGCGTTTGGATCTATATATAAATATGTTAAACTTGCCTCTGTGACCCTTGTTATTTATCAAAATACAATGACTGTTTCCTTTTGGTAGCTATATATAGTGTAGGTCAGGATAGAGCTGAAATGTAGCTATTTGTAATGATGAAATTTATCTTTCACTGTTTTATTTGTAGATACAGGCATACTTTCACATTAATACAATCACAAACATTAGTATTTGACGTTAGCCTTCGTATGACTTATATCCTTAAGGGAAGGCATCAGCTAGGATTGTCTATAGGAAGTTTTTTGTAAAGATGTTCCGCCAGGAAGATACAGGCTGGGTCATAGTCTACAGGCACAAAGTTGATATCGGAGCTGCTTACCAGCTGTTTACAGATATATCATGCCGGCTGTACTGATCGTCAATGATTAGCACCGCGATGCAGAGAACTATATCAAGATCTGGTTAAAATTTCCATTTTTGTGGTTTTTTTTACTGTAGTAAGAAGTACATGGAAATGGGGGTATCGAACCACATGTGATGTGCGAGTAGTATATGGCATTGGGTTTGTATCAGGCGACATATGTCTGCTTCCCATCATCAATCACGTCATATCAGACGTGTCGGTGTAGGCCCTCTATGATTGATACAAAAACATAGCAAAGGCTGTCAGAAAACGTAGTGTACTTCTAAATGATATCGTATAAGCGTTTCAAATGGAAATATTGATGTTTGTAAAGAGCGAACACTGGAACATGTTTTTCGAATCGTCTATGCAATAAAGTGCAGTATAATATAGAGATGATGGGTGATAGGCTATCTGCATTGATTCTTAATTTATGATGCAAATGTTGCAAGACACAGCAATATCAAAATAAGACGCGGCACATATATTATCCAAAATCAAAGTGCTATATGGGAAATGTATCTGTTTATCGGTTTGTCACACAATTTTCTTGTTTCATGCCGTACATTCATCCCACCATTGTACGAAAGGTCTACTTCATACAGTTTATCGAAAGGGGTTTCGCAGCGGAAACCCTGCTATTGAACCAAATCTTGTCCGAAAACTGTGTCGAGCAATCCAACTAAACCATGCCATATCGAGGTTAGTTTCACCGCAGGGCGCTTGATCGTCGATAGACGGCGCTACCATGCAAACCGGAAATAGCATGTTAAAGCGTTTCCGCTTCCGCCGGCGTCGTTGGCATCGCGCCTGATTAGCTTTACTGCCCACTGACACGCGCGCCCCCCGGCGGCGAGCGGCGAGCAGAGGAACTAATTGTCCTCTCGTTAGAGGGGACGATGCGATGATAACGCCACCTAGTGGCGACCTAGCGCCCTCGTCGACTGCCCCCCGTCAGGACGATGGCGCGGCACGCGATAAGATAAAGGAGGGACGCAGGGGGTGTGGGAGGGGTTAAGGTAAGTGCAGCCCTGGCACTGCTTAAAGCCATGGTCTACTTCCCATTGAATAGAGGGGGTTGGGTTTTAAGTCGCATTTACCCTCGACATTGGTCTCTATTTTATCTGGATTCTTTCGACCCCGATCTTGTAACTATCGAAAGACCTTTTCGGTGAGAGAGAGTTACAAGTCATGTAGTTAGATTTGATATTAAAAAAAAGAGCAAATCTAGTTATATTAGCTGTTATATCGTCTTCATACTGGCCATGTAGACCCAGTAGGGATTTATTTGTTTTGCCTTCAAAATGCATTGGCTAAACAAATCATATTTTTGTCTTATCTGTTTATTCGTACCATCTTCTGTCTGATCCATAGAATCGAATGATATTGTGATGAATGCCTATTCATCCAAATACGTAAAGAGACCAAATAAGAGAAAATAAGGTAATATGACAAAAAGTATATATGTTCGTAAAAGGAACGAAAGTGTAAAGGAACGAATATGTAAAGGAACGAAAGTGTAAAAAGCCCAAGAAAGAGGCCCGAATATGTAAAGGAACGAAAGTGTAAAGGAACGAATATGTAAAGGAACGAAACCCGGAAAGATGTAAACCGGAAGTGGTATGTAAACCGGAAACGAGAAATGTAAACCGGAAGTGACGTCAGTTGTAGATCACGTGACCGAAAGCAGCCAATCAGAGCTGACCTCTAGGGTATATAAAGGGGCGGTGAGGCCCGAATAAACAGAGTTCTTTAACAGTTCTCCTTGTGTCCAGACGTGTCTTCTTCCCTTAAACAACTGCCGAGATGAGCCGATACGAGTTAATTAACCAGAAGTTAGAGTAAAACAGTAGAAGTTCGAGATAAATAGGCGAAAGTTAGGATGGGGGCCCGACGGCCCGAGGAACGGGAACGAGGAACGGAGGACCGAGGTAGGGCGCGAAGGCCCGAAACTGTCCCGGATGGGGTCCCGGAAGTGTAGGCGCAGAACGGCACGAAGGACCGGAACACGGAGCGGAGACCTGAAGTCCGCGGGGACGACGGCGCGGCTGGCTCGGCCCCACGCTACCAAACAATAGGCGACCGTCGGCCCGACGGCCCCACGGACCGGAATCCGGGGTGGACCGCCCTGTCGAGGTGAACACCGGCCTGGGAGATAGAGCGAGACGAACCACGACCTCCCCTTACCCCTACCGTAATTTCCCTTCCCCGCAGTCCTCCGTCTGACATCGAGCACCGATTCCCGACCGATTCGCTCAGCCCCCCTCGTGCGCGAGGCACGACTCTAAAAACACATCTCGGTTCTTGGCCCGGATTCCCCGTCCGCCCGAGACCCGAACAATCCCCACGTTCCTCTGCTGTAGGAATCGGCAACCCCGACTTACCAGAGAACGTCACAATATCCCTATAACTTCCTCGTTCAGAATATAACTTAGTTAATTGTACTCAGGCACAAATCGGAAAGAGTTAGGAGTTTGAAATTGAAAACAAATCCATTCCTAGTAAGATACAAAGAATGGGCCTTAAAGGAAAACCGTTTGTAAGTAGAGAATGGAAGTGAGTGAGTGGGTGTTCTACGCCATACCAACAGCCAGGGTCATTTTCACGGCGAAAATCAGTTGGGACGAATTCTGTCTTTGGTGATCAAATCTATGAGATGAAGGTGATTGGGCGGGCAAACAGGAGGGGATCAAAACCTGGAAATCATTTTCACTGTACCTCATCCCTTAGTGAACCAAGCACTAGCCAGAAATTGAACCCAAAGAACCACTTATGCAGGGTCCCCCCTATTGTTGCCTCATACAATCAGCAGGGGCTACTGGGGGCCTATTCTTACCCCCATGAGGTAGAGAATGAAAGTCTCACAAACAATTATGTAGAGGAATCACTTGATTAATGGATTCAGGGATTAAAGGGCATTCTGGAAGTAGGTCGTCGATTACAGATCTTTCAGAAAGGGTCAGAAAAAGGTTTAAGTCGAAGGAGAGAGGTGGTAGGGCGCAATGATGTATGGTTGACGAAGAAAGAATCACACCCTTAGGAGTCACAATGGGCCATAGATAATGAACTATGAGATGAGTTATAACTTATATGAGAATTACAGAACCTAGAGTAGGTTATCAGATCTCCCGACAGCAGTAATATTACTGATGGCTTCTGGACCAGTCAAAAGAAATGAAAAGGCATCCCCTACACCAACAATGTGGCAACTATTCTAAAAGCTTTAAAATATCAGATAACCTGTATATGGGAGACATTTCTTCAGCTGCAGGTATAGGGGGAATGTGGGTTATATCGCGCACCTAATGCGCGATATAACAACATGAAAAAGTGCAAGACATATAGGAAAACTCCAAGATATAATCATGTTGTTCTCAGAGAAAAATGATTTTCAAGAAATCAATTTATTTTCCTGATAATGCGGTTACCTATCTGAACTCGTCTCAATATCTAATTTTGTTGAACTGGTTTATGATTAGCTATTATGCAAGCCTTGAAATTGTGATTTTCAAAGCTATAATTCTGTTCACATGCTTAAGAACATGTCTCCTGTTGTTATATCGCGCATGTGAGCATTGTATCGTGGATTTTACATGTCTATTTCTGATGAGAAGTTATGAAATGATTTAAAAGAAAAAGTCTTAACCAAATACTGGGAATATCGAGCCAGTAGTGTGAATTCATTTGTAAGAAAATATTAGCCAAAAATATAACGCCATGATAATTTGCCAATTACATTTTTGGAAATCACATTTTGTTTGATTTGATAATTGAAAAAACTGCAAATTCTAAGTAAAACTCAAATTTTCCAGGTGCTAAATTTTTACATTATGTCTAACTTCTATGTTTTTCTCTGGAAACTTAAATTAGATAATTATCTAATTTAGTTTATATTTGAAATATGAAAAGGAGAAATGTTCATGGTATCAAAAAATAGTTTAAAACGGGAATTTAAGTAAAAAAATTAGGAAAATACGATAATTTCAATTGTATATTCATAATGAACAATCTCCTGCGCGATACAACACCAGTAATGCGCGATACAATAACAACTATAGTTATATTTTCAACTTTGAATGTCATTGAAGGCACGCTATATTTCAGTGTAAGAAACAAATGATCATTTTCAGAATTGTATGTACTTTCTGTATAGTAAGGTGAATAGTGCTTTATCATGTACATTATTTTGGTAAAACAAGATATGTAGAATAGGAAATTAACTAAAATGAACAGGCAGAACGATAAAATTATTATATAAAATACATATTGAGTTAACTATTAGTTATTATAATAAACTCTATCAGTTTATGTATGCCATGGGTGCTGCGTACATTACTCCACATGTACCTTTTTAAATCACACTGATCAGATCAATCTAAACCAATTTATAGGCCTTTAACTGGAGGTGCGCGATATAACCCACATGCGCGATATAACCCACATTCCCCCTAGTACCAGTAATGGGATATGGTGACCTAGAGGGATATTAGTTATTTTGCCCTAAGTCCATTATTAAGTGAGTTATTGATGAAAACAAGCTAATAATGCATATTTCCCCAAGAAAGGTGACCCAGGCAGAATTTTCCAGAGATTGATATTATGAGCAAAAAAAAATTCTATTTATTAATGAAAGTTGCATTATGGGTAATTTTGCGAGAAACGTCCTTTTCAAAAAGGGTGTCTCAATAAGGAATGTTACCATGTTACCATGGCAACAGAAAAAGGATTGTTTAGATTGCATAGAATATTTTCGTCAAGTTTAATGACAAAAGTCTTTCACTTTCCATTGGTGAAAACTGCTATCTGAATGGAGATCTGTGTGAAAAGTTATTGTATTTTGAATAATTTTGATAATTAAGAAAAATGTATTTTCCTTACAAAATACGGTTTGGTTCAAGGAGCTATAATAAGGAAATTGAGCACAAATGGTAAATTAGGGGTGTGCCAGTGAGTACTACATAGGGGATTTCAAACTCCCATATCTCAGCCTAAAATAAGAATATTTTAAAATGGTTTGCATTGCCTGAAAGGTAGGATTGTAAATTCATTTTCATCCTTTCCCCCTCTAGGACACCAATTCCCACGATTGGTCATAATCATTATTGTAAAAGACTTCCTGAGTCACGAGTTGACAGACGGACAATATCACGACTTCAGCATTAAAGATGATCTCAACTGTACCCTTTATTGTGTAATCTTTGTGCTTTTGGTCGTATTTAAAGGATATCTGTCCTTAAAGTATAATCTAGTACATTTCTTTTAGGAGGGCCAGGGTTGGAGTAGATGACTGGTGGATGTGACAGGGAGGGATTGCAGGCACCCTGCACCTTACCTCAGAGTGGAAGCTCCCCATAGTAAGCTAATTACAGCTACTTCTCCCGGCAACAGGTGTGGAAACAATAACCTCCTGAGAATATCAATTAGCAAACGGTGAGTGTGGAGTTTCAGGAATCAGATGAGAGCTGAATTCAGGACATCCTTACTTTCCCAAGGTAGCCCCAACCTGGTTTCTGGACAATGTAGATTCAGACATGTACATTTTTATCTTCCCTCGACGATTTGAAATTTAATCTCCTAACGTTTGGATTATATGCTAGGGGCATGACAGCTGACTAATGGAAAGGTATTGCGTTACTTTGTTAAAACTGTTCATTTAGCCAACTGTTCTGAAGACAGATCTCAACATATCAAAAGTGCCAACCTAGCCAAGAGCACGACGTAACGATCATGTTCTGCACCGTTCTAACAACGTTCTGTGACTTTCTGCGACGCCACTAGAGCGTTATACGACGTCCCAAATCATGCTGGGATTGCATTCAGACTCACTCCAAACGAGACCTAAGAACAGTGCGATAGGCAGGAGCACGGAGAGGCCACCTGAGAATTCACAAAAAGTAGCCCAGAGGTAGAAATAATGGCTTTTGGACGGCCACATTAAACAAAGCAATGGCATTAAGAACAACTAGCAAAAACAAGTTAAGCATGGCCATTTAAAACCCACTCGATTCGCCCGCAAGGTTTTGACTGGTTCGCAATTGTTTCCATGCCATGTACAAAAAATGGTAATAAAAACTTGGCCTACTCGGGCCAATTCGATTTCTTAGTCTTGGGAACGATACGATTGTTTCCAAGGGGCACAGCCTTGGGGTTTAGTTGCATGGGAAAGTCATGTATGCCACAGGCGTTCAAACATTTAAAACAACGCCTAACAAACTTGACTAAATACTCGGAGTTAATTTGTTTGTGAAGACACAAAGAAAAACATGACAGAACATTCGGAGTTAATTTGTTTGTAAAGACACGAAGAGAAATTATTGAAAAAGAAAAATGACAGTGAATAAAATTGTAAACTGTTTTTTCATCGGAATGTCATGCTTTCAGCTTTTTTGAGCGGTCCTAGATCTTCCACCTTTCTTTAACCTTTTAGACCCAACAGATTGCAACCATAAATATATCTGGGTTTTCCAAGAATTTCCATGGATTTCCCTTAAAAATATTCCTTACGTTTCTTTGATATTGAGTTAGTACAAAGGTTCACCCATCCCTTCCAATTAAACCATATATTTGACGCATTTGTATGTTGAATATTCATCAGAATATTCTCCTTGGAGTGCGGGAAAATTATGGAAAAATAACCGTTTTTCTGTGCTGTTACAGGCAGATTATGTAGCACACCCTCAGGCGAATATGGCCGAATTGAAAACTAAAGGATTAAACCAATTTATATAACTCAAACCATGAAACCCAAACATCTGTGATATCCCTTTATATAGTCCCCCTAAGTTAACCTACTTTATTAGAATGCCCCTCATTATACAGACATTCATGATTCTTGACTGGTACCAAAATCTATGCTTTTGTGATGAATGGGTATTCATCAGGTGTCAAAGCAAGAATGTAAATGTAAATCAATGCGGTAGATCTTTAAGTATATTGTTATGTAACGGGAACGAAACCCGAAACCCGAAACCCGAAACCCGAAGCCCGAATCCTGAAACCCGAAACCCGAAGCCCGAGAAATAATGTAAACCGGAAATTACATCAGTATGACTGCGTGACGTCACTATGATCACGTGATATGAAATAGCCAATCAGAGCTGACCGCTAAGGTATAAAAGGGGCGGTGAGGCCCGAAAATAAAGAGTTCCTTTGTAGTACTCCTGGTGTTCACAAGTGTCTTCTTCCTCTAATAGCTCCTTATGAGGACTTCAATCAATTAGATGATCTAATATGGACTAAATAACTAGGAAATCGAGATAATATTGGTAAAGTTCTGTAAAACTAAGGCTTAAACTAGTACGGGGTCCGAAGGCCCGAGGGACCGAAAACCATGGCCCGAAGGCCCAAGACTGCCCGCCCGGCGACGCAAGGAAGGAAGACCGGCCAGACAAAAAAGCCCGATATAGTTAGCAGCAACCCCCTGACCACAGGCATTCAGGTGAAACCGGCTCGGCCCCACGCTTCCAAAACATAGGCGACCGTTGGCCCGGTACTCCTGGTCAGGGAACGAAGGAGTGGAACTCCCCCCAGTTCCAGCCTGAGAGACGAGTAGAAGCACTGGCCTGGACCCCTACCATGACAATAATCTTGCCCTCCTCCGTCCTCCACGCTTGATGGCTGCAACCCCCCGGCCCGACCTGACCAACACACCCTCCCCCCTTCAACGAATACCGATCCCCCGACCGACCCACTCAGCCCCCCTCATGCGCGAGGCACGACTCTGGATTGTACACCTCGGCTTCTTGCTCGGCCTCCGTGCCCAGCTAAGAACCGAAATAACCCCCCCGTCCCTTGGCGGTAGAAACCGGAAACCCCGAACTACCGAGGAACGTCACACTTTCAATTACCCTACCTAAATGACTTCATACCATACACAATACTTGAGTGAATCCATTCTACATACATCCAAGGTGCCAGTATAAATCTAACCACCGAAATATAAGCCCGGGGACCTAACCTTATAATTGCAGCTCCTAAATCCTACCCTTAAATCCGTCCCCGGATTCTCTCGTTCTAATCTGTACCCCAGCCCAGGGCCGGCGGTGCGGACAGGCGGGGGATCTTTTGGCAGTTAACACTAATCCCCGCCTCTTACACCACTCAGCGGCCAGCAGCTCACCGACAGACACATTCTGCTCGGCTGACCCTGAGCTGGTCCCCACAGGATGAGTAGCTCATTGTGAGCAGGTTCCCAGCATGTCCTGAACAGTGAGGGGCAGTGAGGAGGCAGGAGCTATGACGCCTCGAGCTTACGTCAGCACAAATGTATCAAAATATTAAAGGTTCATTTAAACATTATGACTGTTGATCAGTGATGGTGGGTTTGAATTGGATGCTATTCACACTTGTAGATAAACTATTTTAAGTAAAAATCACCCCTTGATTATCCCTTCTTGGCAATGAAGCTGCTGAAAGGTTATCCCTATTTTTGAAAGCTACATCTTTTGCATTTCTTGAAATTGAATGCCTCTGCTTTGTATTAGACTAACTACTTACATTATGCGTGTGTAATAATCGCATTACAACATTGAGATGTTCTTGATAGATCTTATACAAATCCGTAGATTGTAGAAAATGCTGATCATAGTCTAGTAGAACCTATAGGATGCATCATATTGGGCAATCATGGTTTGTATTCTACAGTAACAATTTTGGAGTTAGAATATTTTGAAACACGAAAGATTATTTTACACATCAATGAGCATAGATGTACATTGTTTTCAGCTCATGGCAGTTTGTTAATTTAACAGTCTTACAGATGGCTTGCCATAGAGTAAGCTCAGTGACGCATTGTGGCGACAAAAGACACGTGAATGACTCTAAGAGTGTCCCTTTTCCCTCAGAGTGCCACAGGGTAACAAGGACCAACCACAGAAGGAAAAGGGGGACCTTTGGTGAAAAGAGGCACGGTTATTTAGCCATTTCGGTGGGCTTTCAGAAAATGACAAATAGGGCGAGAGTGAACTGTGGACAACCATCCAGTTGCCATAGGTAGGATTTCTTTTCTCAAATAGGCCCATGTTCGAGAAATAATTATGATTTTAAAGGCAACTTTCCTCAGTATTTGGACCCAGAGAAATGAAATGGTAAATTATTACTGAATAACTGTTTGTCAAGAAAACTAATTGTATTCATGATATTAAATCTGAGTTCTTGTCATATAATATATTTTTCTTAACAAATTTCATGTTCTTTTAGTCTTTATTTCATCGTTTTAATTTATCATCTTAGCAGTTGAATTAGCTCTCTGAGCCAGTCGTGTCTTTTTGACGTTGTTTAAATACTTGTGAAGCAGCCACTGAAGTAAATTTTAAAATCCATCCTCAGTGGCCTTACACTTTTGCTAATTTTTGGAATACTTAACTAAGACAAAAGGTTATGGATGAATGAATATAGGTTAATTCTAGTAAAAACACATGTATATTGTTTAATGGATACTTATATGATAAAATTAACTCACACCTTCCGTCTAAGATCTGAACCTATATACATTGAAAAAGCGGCAAGACACTTGTTTGGAACATGTTATCTGTGAATTATAGATGCCAGCGATGTTTCCAATCACTTGACACGGAAAGGTCGGCAATTTGATTATTTTTTTCTGAACCTGGAATTTGTATTGAATAAACCTGCAGCAATTGAATTATTCATCTGGCCTCCCGATATCATGAACATCCACATGTAATGTCGTGATAGTCAACAATGGACTGGGAAACCTTCAGAATTAGTCACGAATTACACACAAAGAAGATAATGATTCTCAGAGTAAAAAACTGGCTCGTGCAGGGAAGGTAATAAACTACAAATGATCATGAATTTATAAAGATTGATCACCAGGGAGAGTTGTGAAAGGGGAATGGTTCATGTTGTCCCTCAATCTTCTGGGTGTGGATGTTGATGGACTGGAGGCTGAAGCTATTGTACCAGCCCAATATACCTGACCAGAGGGTGTCAGAGGAGGGCTTTGGTACTTGCTTTTCATTGCATGATTATCGAAGTTTCTCCAGATGAAACAAAACGTCTTCCACCTATTTCTGAAGATCTATAGAAAAGGGCCAGGAAACCTATTAGCAGACTTGGGGGTACTGAGGGGTCAGATACCAATTCAAGTATCGAAGACAACACATAGTCGCTTAAGTATAATGAAATCCAATGGTCAAATGTATATATTGTTTTATCTCAAAAAAGCTCTAATTTAATGCAGCGAAAAAAATGTAAGAGCCTATGTACATTATCTTATAGCAGCCAGATTTTTAAAATAAAGAAAAAAGTAAATTGTAGAACACTACTTTAAACACACCATGGCAAGAATTAAAACTCTATAATCGGCTGAGTTGAACAGTTTGTACTGAGACTTACAGGTCCCCAGTCTATCAGAGCCCGTTCCCCTCTGTATAACCTCTCCCAAGACCCACTTCATCTCAAGTCGGACCAATCTGAGCATCTGAATAAAACAAGAACACGGAGCAGCTCATATCGCTCCCTCCAGCCATCCTTTACTGCTCACATCAATTATTCCCTGTTTACTCAAGCAGGGTAAACGCAGCAGTTGGGATGCAGTCAGTGTAGAGGGTGGGACTTTAGTCTTGGGTCTGGGGGTGCCCCAAGGTCCCATCACAATCCCATCTGAGGGGATACTGGCCCATGTTAGAGGATGCTGACGGCAGTTTTCATGGCCTTGGAGAGGAGGTGAAAAAAGCTAGCGTGGTTTTGGTGGGCAATTCCAGCGGCCTGACTGTCATAGAAATGTCTAATGAATGAAATCACGTAGTTGGTTCTGGTCTTTGAGTCCCCGAGAACCCAGATTTTAATTTGTAATGTTGGTTTTATTCCCTTAAGTGGATCAGTGGGGTGATAAATGGTCAGGGTTGGAAAAATAGAAACGTGTCAGCAGTGGTGCTGGCGAATTGATTTCACTTGCCTCTTTTTGATTTTAATTGCAAAAGGCATTAGTCCGAAAAGCCTACTTTTTTTCAGAGTTTAGAGGGGATGTAAATTGAGTAGCTAATGATTTGTTTGTAGAATATGTACAGACAAAATATAATTGACATACTCTTTTAACTATTACCTGTGACCTATTTTACATGAAACAGATGTGCTGACTGGTGGTTCGCAAGAGAAATGTTAAAATGTTTCCTGTGCTCCCAGCAAAGTGAAATTGAATTACCTCTCATCTGTCTGGCGATTCATGTCTTATCAGAAACGCACAGAAATGTTCTTACGTGTCCTAATGTAGCATTCAGCAGTTCAGTGAACCATCTTAAGAACACACTTAAGAGGTCCAGACTCTGCTATTTCTCGATTAACACAAAATCTAAGACAGCTGCACTGTTTGTATTGATCATTACCAGACAAATGAACAGGGAGCAAATGGGGACGGTGAGACATCAGACAGACCCGCCCCACGCTACCTAGCCGACCGTCATATGGAGCTAACACACACTTTGATGTCACACACTAAGCGGACATTCACCGAAAATTATACTTCGAGCTCTCTTTGCGGGAGGCCAGACAGCTATTCAGTGCTAGTACCTAAACTAGTCGGATATAAGAACCTCTCCCAGCCACGGTTTAGTATTATAAGCCTAAAGACACTACCATGTTTCATATAATATCGCACGGAAGTTTTAAATATAGTATATTTTATATTCCCTTATTCCCTTATTCCATCATTCAATTATTAATTTCTTTAATTACTTGCTATGCTCACAGTTCTTGAGTTCAACACCCTGAGCTGTTATGAGTAGATCTAGATTCTTAAAAACCCATACAAGGTGTGTGGCAATACCTACTGGTTGTAAGACGAAAGCAACTTTTTCTTGTATGCACACTTCCGGCCATCTCTCGCCATTGCGTAGTTTCAGTCCTCAGCTGAGGGTGACCCTGGGGTCTTGACCCATTCAGATAGACCCACACCCTGGAGTCGCCATTATGGCTGACCTGTCCTCAAGACCTCCAGGCGGCGGCAACCACTAGGTAACCTTGGGGTCATTATACTCTAGTCCTCACTCCACCTCCATGTCCACCTCCCCATTAGGCCATGGACAGGTACCGTCTGGCCAACCTTAGTAGCATATAGATGTAAGGATGATTGCCAGACGTTACTGAAAGGAATAAGATGGGTTTGGAATACTGTTGCAAAAACAGTACTTATGGACTCATGTGCCCATGGTGTGTGTGTGTATGTGTATGTGTGTGTGTGTGTGTGTGTGTGTGTGTGTGTTTGTTTGTCTGTGTGTCTGTCACGCTGTCTAGATCTGTGTTTGTGTGTGTGTGTGTGTGTGTGTGTGTGTGTATGTATGTGTGTGTGTGTTTATGTGTATGTGTGTCTACTCTTTCCGTCCCCTAGCCATCCCACTATTAGTCTAGTCGGATTTCTTGAAAAGAGGCCTCTAAAACAATTCAGGTGGCATTTTTGAGTAAAAGTTGGGAACAAGGCTATTTTAGACAATTTGGACCTGCTGAATCTGAATATGCTTGTTCCCAAGCTGGATTTTGGATTTTTCACCCTGTTTCCATGGTTACCGTGGAATTTTTAGAAATTATAAGGGTAAATCACTTAATTGTTGATAACTTGAAAAGTTTTCTTTGTATCAGTACAAAATTTTTATCGAACATGCACATGTCTAGTGGACTTATTTTAATGTTGAAATTTTGACCTTGACGCAAGGTCAAGGTCACTGTTTGGAAGGTCAAATATGGAAATTTGACTAAAATGAGTCAGAGTACCACAATTAAACCTTAGTTACAGATATATATTCTAACTTCATATATTATTTCAAGATGTAAAAAACTTCTGTAGGCCTATAGGTTACATTTCAAAATAGATGCAATAATTTTAATGACATTGTTACCATGGTAACCAGGACAAAAACCTGAAATAGTGAGGTTTTCAGCAGGACCGTGGAATTTTAAAAAAATCATGAGGGTAAATCACTTATTCGTTAATAACTCGAAAAGTTTTCATCGTATCAGTACCAAATTTTTATCAAACATGCACATGAGTGGTAGATTTGTTTTGATTTCAAAATTTTGACCTTGACCTTAGGTCAAGGTCACTGTTTGGAAGGTCAAATATCGAAATTTGACTAAAATGAGTCACAGTACCCCAATAAAGCCTTAGTTACAGGCATATATATTCTTAACTAACATATTATTCATAGATGGTAAAAACTTGTGTAGGCCTATAGCTTACATTTCAAAATGGTTTCAAGAACTTTAATGACATTGTTACCATGGTAACCAGGACAAAAACCTGAAATAATGAGGTATTCAAGAGGACCATCGAATTTATACAAATTATAAGGGTAAATCACTTAATTGTTGATAACTTGAAAAGTTTTCATCACATCAGTACCAAATTTTGATCAACCATGCACACGGGTAGTGGACATATTTTGATTATGAAATTTTGATCTTGACCCAAGGTCAAGGTCACTGTTTGGAAGGCTAAAGGAAGAAAATTAGCTAAAATGAGATAGAATACCTCAATAAAGCTTTAGTTAAAGATGCATTTTCTCAATTCATATAACTTTCTAAGATGTAAAGAACTTGTGCAAGCATATAGCTTGCATTTCAAAATGGTTGCAAGAACTTTAATGACATTGTTACCATGGTAACCAGGACAGAAACCTAGAATCATATTTAACAAGATATCTGTTCTGACCAATGGATCTGTGTCTTTGTTGGATAGCCCATAGTTGTAAACATTTCCTGAGTATAAGTCCTAAAGAAATACTGTTCTTTTAAGTTGGACCAGCATATTATATTTGTATTTGTCGCATTTGCTCATTTTGGAATTTCAAGCCTGTTGCTATGGCAACAGCAACTTTTGTCATATTTTTCAGTATAAATGATAGACTGGACTATAACACTTTAGACCCCACTGATTACAAGAGTGAATTGCTGGATTTCCCTAGGTTCTCCCAGGATTTCCCCCAGAAATCCCTTAAATTTGTTTTAATTGAGAACTTTCAAAGGTTTACCCAACCTTAAATATTAAAAATATATTAATCTAGTTTGAAGTATTGAGTAGGGAATTGAATCAGCTTTAAAACTATATATTTGCCATTTCTGTATGTTGATAACTATTTGGAGTTTTCTCTTTTGGAAAATTAAGGAAAAATTAAGGGAAAATGTACGCTTTTCCGGGCGGCTACGGCCGGATCAGGGAATACACCCTCGGGCGGCCATGGCCAGATTGGGCTCTAAAGGGATAACTTTGGAAGTACTCCTCACAGACTTTTGAAATTGTGTTACATCAAAGATCCCTTCCAGACCAAAACCCCGAGCTAGTTCAAAGACTTTCAGCTAAAGGTCAAGGTCATTCAATAGAGGTCAACTTTATAGTAAAGTTCGGAATGTACTGACAAATAGTCAAATTCTGACAATTTCTGGCCTAAAATTGCAAAAATGTTAAGGTAAAATGATCAGAGAAAGTAGACTAATGGCTCTTGTGCTGCTCACTTGATCTTCCAATAGAACATTGTATTTTCCGAGTTTAATTTCCACTTTGTTACTATACTAATTTACTCCTTAAAATATAACATTGATTAATCACCTGGCTCTGACCTGCAAGGGCCGAACACTAAGGGCTGTACATCTTCATCTATGTTTTTGATATTTGCATCTAAGGTTCTCGCATTTTCGTTTGAATGAGCCACTTGGAATGGGATCACGTGGAATCAGGAGAAGCTCTAGTCCTAATTCTTCAGGTTTTGGAAGGCTTGGTGTAGGACAAGTAGCACTTTTCAAGATAAGAGTCTGATAATGTGTCTGCATTATGTGTAAATGCAAGGTACGGCGTGATCTTGAGAACAAGATTCAGGATTTTTTTATCTACTGGTCCTTCAGACTAGTAGACCTATCTTTGCACTAGCCCTGTTCAAAGTTCCTCTTGCCCTTGTTAAGTCACTTATTGCAATTTTTAAAATTTTCACTGGCCCACCGGGCTAGTTGTTGATAAATTCCACTAGCCCGAGAGGATTTTTACTACTACCCCGTACAAGTAACTCTATGTTAAGGAAAACCCCTGTAAGATGTGGTGTGCAGTATCAACAATCTGTCTATCTAAAATTTTAAAGTAGATACAAGAAAGCTTCCACACACCTTATCGTATGTTCTGACAGTTGTCCTGTCTCTAATCCATCAAATAGATTGTGTTCATCTTTGAAGACTTTCCATGCTGAATTCTTTTTGTGATTGGACAACTATGAGGTTGTGTCACACATAAATATTCAGTGCATTTCAGGGTAGCAATGATGTGACACAGTCCTGTGGAATCACATGAAATGTCCTTTTGATTATATCTCCTGCAGTTTGATGTCATCCATAGTTTAGGAAAATAGGAAACTAACAACAAGAGAGCATCTGTATCCTTTGTATATACCACAACTGTCCTGTAATCACCTTTCTCAGTATGCAGTACCAGCCTGTTGTCTCCATCTTTATGGTTGGCCCCTTAGGTGTGATAAATCTGTTGTTTGTTTAAATAACTAAACTTAAAGTTCATTTGGAAATGCCCCTCTAAGTACAACTTCTTCATTTTCGGGATCATTTACCAATCAACCATGAGAAAGTTTTGTTGTCACAGCATGGCAATGAATTTGACCAATGTTTTGGTAAATGAACATTCCAGCTTTCAACTGTGTGTCTGATAGGTCTGCAACTCCAGATACACGGGTTGTTGCATGAATTCTTTGGGATATCTATCAAAAAGAACATCAATTCAGATCTGAGATTTAGGACCAACTGGACAAACACACCTACTAGATCATTTAATGTGCTATCACTTTCAGGCTTGCCAATTCAAACAACCAATGCATGTCCTTCAATAATGAGACAAGATGGCTTTTCATTAAGATCAGTCTTACCTGGACATTCACTGCCAATTGTCAAAAGGGTTCCCACTATCTGTGCTAGTGATACTGGTACTAGCAAAAATCTATGCTTGAGTATTGAGGATAAGTCAGTAGCATGTCCTTCTTCATAAGCAATTATGAGGTGCTGGATTGTGTTCTTATTAGTTTCCATTACTGTCTTTTTATCTTTGTCCTTGCTGCCTTTGTCAACTTCATATAGGGTCTTAAATATTGGAGCCTTGTTCTTTTGGATCCAGCATGGATGGATATGGTCAGTTTCCCATGATCTTCATCATCACCCAATCTCTCATGAATAAAGACATCAAACTATTCGTATCAATAAACCCATTCTTGTAGCTATGACGTTTAAATATTCTCACTTTCTACATCCTTTCTTGCAATGTTCGTCTGACCTGAAAAGATACCAAACCTCTGAAGATTGGATATGAGGGCTTCATACCTTGTTCTCCCATTTTTCCTTCCTGGAGTGTTCTCTTTGTGAGTATTTCCAGTGTCTATGTGGTACAATTCATGAGTTTTCCATGTGAGATCTCGGATTATAGGACAATATCCACCTTGATCATCAGGCCCAACAATACCACCTCCTCTTTTTCCTGCCCTATTCATCCATTCTTGACATGATCTGTATCTACCTTATTTAATTTATACAATGTCAATTTCAAAATCAAGTTTCTCTTTGGAAATTCTACTATGAGCGGATAGTTGTTTCATTTGAGCTGGTAGATTACAACCCATCTGGCAAAGTTATCATATGTCATGAAGTATGCAAGCATGGCCTTAAATATCCAAGATGAAGCTCCCATGAACCTTGATGTTGAGCTCTGGTGAACATCAAAAGGGTAGAGGTTGTTTCCATATATATATTGCCACCAGAGAGAGAAAACTATATATGGTTCACACCTTTGTGTCACGACTCAGCCAGAAATAGCTGAAACTGATCCCTCTTTGAGCAGTGATACTAGCTTTGCAATATTGCTCAACTCTGTTGTAGCAACGAGTATAGATAGAAGAGATGTGCAGTTTGCAGGCCAGTCATCATCTGAGAGACTCCCAGCCTTATCAGGAGCTATTTATCTGTTTCAGCCCTGACCATGGCCCAGGGCCCCACCAGGGACCCTGGAGGGTTGGGTCCCTTACAAGTCCAAACTTATGTTCGCTGGATTAACAGAATTTCCATATCCCCATCAGACCTCTGACCTGTATGATTGACAAAAATGGCCAGTACACTTGATAATATCAAGTGTCTCTCTGAATATAATATCATATTCAGAGAGACTTCTATCCAATTAGGATGAATAGAGTCTGTCATATGCTTTGGTATTACATAAAATTGCATTCCTACTGCCTACATTAATTCATTCAAATTCATGCAGGTAGGCAGGCTAGGAGCATTGGCTGAATGGGTTGAGTTGATTAAAGGTTCAGGACTGAATATTGTCAACAGGAGTCTTTGCGACTGGTAATACATTCTTTCATTTGAGTGTTACTTCATCAATAATGTGGAACTACATTATTTGACGGCATTGCAGTTTTCACAGAGAAAGACAGCTGTTGGAGTTAGCTAAGACTTACTATAATTACATGGATCATAATGCATAAACTATGCCTCTTACGATTCATCAGTAAGTAATCCCCACAGTTCAATATGAAGGGAATGGAGGTCACCTATCCCCTCATCAGGTTGGTAGATAGTAATTTGACCCCATGTCCGGCTCTAAGGGCCATCTATCCTTTGAATCCCATCCCCCAGGGCCCCCCTATATATCAGATAGGTGCAAATGTTAATTGTGAATGTAAGCTCAGATCTAGTGTCCCCAAAAGGGCCGCTCTAGCCACACCTCAATCTCTTCTGTCTTTACTTGTTGGTTGTAGATAATGATATAACCTCATCATGTAGATTCTTCTCAGTTTCTGCTACAAAAGTAAGCAGACTAGGCAAAAGAATAAACCACAGAGCTTGCCAGACCTACATTTACAAGTTTAAGACAAACCCGGCCCATACATAAAGAACTTTTCTTTACATAAGATGTGATGTAATTAACCTCAGCAAAACATGGCATTTTGCTCAATATATCATTTGATTTTCATTTCCTAAACAAATCAAATTTGAGACCTTTGTAAGACCTCTTTTAAGAAAAATGTGACCTTTTTAAGCCCTTGAATTTGAGAAAATGAATTAAAGAGCTTTAAAGACCTTTTCAGACTTTCATGGGAACCCTGATAAAATCAACCCCTCTTTTTCCTATCTATTTCTTGCCATGGCTTAGTCCATAAACAATATCCTATGCAGTAGTCAGTCTTTTGCAATTGGTACCTACTTCATTGCTATAATTTACAAGACTACCATCTCATTATATAGAAGTTAAGAAACATATTCACACTTTCTGGCATACATTCTGGTGATCAAATTCTCCAGAAGGTTGGTGGGATATGTGTGACACAAGTGTTTACAAGACCACATATGAACCAGCTGGTTGAAAGATTATTTCACAGTGATCTTATTTTCCCACCTGTTTTGATACCCTGCTACCCATTGTTCAAATTTGTGTACTGGGCACTGGTCAGCTGTTAGAGTTGATTTCGTTGGTCAGTTGTCTGGGCTCTGTTGTGTGCAGCAAGCCTCCCCTGTGTGTCAGAAGGAGCACTGAGGCTCCACACAGCTGAGAGCTGACTGATTGCCACTCTGTTGAAAATAATCAGCCCACCCTAAAGTATGATTGAAAGATCATAACTGAGGTCATGTCTTTTACAAGAGCATCATGAGAAAATATGCCCCTGTATCAGTTGTAGGTCTCTGACTTTTTTCAAAAAGAACAAACTACACTGCCAGACCAGAGACTGTAACTACAAGTAAGCCCCATACTCACTGGCTAGAACTTGCAAACTTGCTAGAATTGCCCAATTTCTATGATCGCCTATCAGTATGGTGCATTGAAAAGTATATATTTAGTCTGAATCGATACAAAAGTCAGCTAATCATTGATGTTGAAATGGACAACTGTCATTGCAAAATACATTCTTGATACCGTCTATCACTTCTAAGTTGTTTGTATCCCTCAATTTCTTTCTCACATATGTTGCCTTATGATAATTTATACTAGTCTATGACTGTTTGAGCTTGAGATGATATTAAGGTCACAAATTTAGAAGTTAAACAATAACATATGCCAAAATAAGACTACATAGCTGTCTAAAATCATTGGCAACATTTATATTTTTTGAATTTGGGGCAACATTTGAAGTCAATATGTATGCAAAGATACCTTAAATTTAATTAGATTTAAGAGATTCAATTTCCTTTTCCTATCATGGGTAACCAGCGTGGAAATGAAAACAGAGAAAATGACTTTCCTTAGTTTTACATTATTACCAGTTACCAGATGCTAGACACAAATGTGAGGTATCAAATTTATTCTGGTGAACTAGAAAACACTTTCTTTAAGGGCAAAATCTGGTACAGGTAGTATGTTGAAGAGAGGTCCATTGCCCATTTTCAGATGTTTGACCTTCTTTCAGACAACCTTGACCTTTGACTAAGGTCATGGTCATTATTTTGTCTCAAAGACCATGTAGCCTGGCAAGTTTTCCCAAAATAAAGAGCTCATATTAAGGAAACACTTAAGTGCAAACCAATAAATATACAGATTCATGGGGCAAAACAGACATCTGGCTAAATACCTCCCTATTTCAAGTTTCTGTCCTTATTACCATGGTAACAGCATCAGCTAAATTCTTACAACCATTATGAAATATATGCTATAGGCCTACACGAGTTTTTGACATTTTAGAATGCAACTAATACAAAGTTAATCCACTGGTCCAACCTAAAAGAACAGTATTTCTTTCCAAATTATATTCAGGAAATGCTTACAACTATGGGCAAGGGGCCTCCCATTAAGTATGTAAGCACCAAGGGGGGAGAGGGGGTTCTGGGATTTGAAAAAATATGTGTACGTTCCTGTACAAATCCTGTACAATGTGTATTTTGGCCCTGGGGGGTGGGGGATCTGAAATGTGCATAGGTACTAAATGGAAGACCCCCAAACCAACAAACTTACAGATGTGTTGGACAGACCTCCTCCTGAAAAGCTCTCTATTACAGGTTTCTGTCCTGAGTGACCTCAGTGACCTTGACCTTGGCCCAAGGTAAAAATCTCAATCAAAATATGTCCACCACCCGTGAGCATGGTTGATCAAAATTTTGTACTGATGTTATGAAAACTTTTCAAGTTATCAACAATTAAGTGATTTACCCTTATAATGTGTATAAATTCGATGGTCCTGCTGAATACCTCACTATTTCAGGTTTTTGTCCTGGTTACCATGGTAACAATGTCATTTGAATTCTTACATCTATTTTAAAATGTAACCTATAGGCCTACACAAGTTTTTGACATCATGGAGTGATATATGATTTATGAAAATGCATCTTTAACTAAGGCTTTATTGAGGTGCTCTATCTCATTTTAGCTATTTTCTATATTTGACCTTCCAAACAGTGACCTTGACCTTGGGTCAAGGTCAAAATTTCATAATCAAAATATGTCCACCACTTATGCGCATGGTTGATCAAACTTTGGTACTGATGTGATGAAAACTTTTCAAGTTATCAACAATTAAGTGATTCACCCTTATAATTTGTATAAATTCCATGGTTCTCTTGAATACCTCACTATTTCAGGTTTTTGTCCTGGTTACCATGGTAACAATGTCATTAAAGTTCTTGATACCATTTTGAAATGTAAGCTATAGGCCTACACAAGTTTTTACCCTCTAGGAATAATATATTAATTAAGAATATATACCTTTAACTAAGGCTTTATTGGGGTAATCTGACTCATTTTAGTCAAATTTCCATATTTGACCTTTTCAAACAGCGACCTTGACCTAGGGTCAAGGTCAAAATTTTGAAATCAAAACAAATCTACCACTTATGTGCATGTTTGATAAAAATTTGGTACTGATACTATGAAAACTTTTCAAGTTATTAACAATTAAGTGATTTACCCTTATATTTTTTTTAAATTCCACGGTCCTGCTGAAAACCTCACTATTTCAGGTTTTTGTCCTGGTTACCATGGTAACAATGTCATTAAAATTATTGCATCTATTTTGAAATGTAACCTATAGGCCTACAGAAGTTTTTTACATCTTGAAATAATATATGAAGTTAGAATATATATCTGTAACTAAGGTTTAATTGTGGTACTCTGACTCATTTTAGTCAAATTTCCATATTTGACCTTCCAAACAGTGACCTTGACCTTGGGTCAAGGTCAAAATTTCAAAATTAAAATAAGTCCACTACACATGTGCATGTTCGATAAAAATTTGGTACTGATACGATGAAAACTTTTCAAGTTATTAACAATTAAGTGATTTACCCTTATAATTTCTAAAAATTCCACGGTAACCATGGAAACAGGGTGAAAAATCCAAAATCCAGCTTGGGAACAAGCATATTCAGATTCAGCAGGTCCAAATTGTCTAAAATAGCCTTGTTCCCAACTTTTACTCAAAAATGCCGCCTAAATTTATTTTTCATAGAAATCCGACTAGACTATATCCCCTGGACCTTTTAATGTCCAGCCTGTCCTACCTCCCCACACTCCCCTCTCCACATCCTGCATGGTATATTCACGACCAGTCCCAAGGCCCTTCTTGCAGGACTCACACAAGATGGCTGACCTTCAGGTCATCCCTCTCTACCTGGGCTCCCGGGGGGTCTGCGGCCTGTCTGAACGGATACTGTGACACGTCATAAACAGGGGCAGAGTGTCACAAACAGGTCGGGGATTGGGGGCCAGGGTCAGGCCGATCATTATGACAACATATTAACTGGAAATTGTCCTGACACGTGTCGCTGTGTCTGCCTAATGTTACATCGTTTTTAATGTCAAAGTGTTTCACAAGATTTTGAAGTTTGTTTTTGGATTGAAGAGTATTTCGTGTGAGATGGTGTGATGCACAGTGTATTTAAGCGTATCTTAGTCTCGTTGAATAAGCCAAGAAAGGAAGATAGATTAGCGATGTGTGTTTGTGAAGTAAAGTTATTTTTGAGCTTCGTCTCTTTCGTAAGCAGACAGCTAAAGCTTTTCAACTATTCCCTCCTTTGCGAAACAAGCTTTTGCGCAGTTTTCATTTACTTCAGAAACTTCTAGAGTCTTATCATACTGTTGCCCTGGTAACGGGAATGTTGATAGAAATACTAAACATGTGGATAATTACTTGACAAACAGGGTTTCCATACATATGCCTATAACTATGGTAACCATGGAATAGTACTTAGTGCACCAAGCATGGCATTCTGAGTAATATGATTTTCGTGCTGTGTACTTCAAATTACAGACTCTGAATATCCTAAGTAGAAAGAAATTGATACCACGTAAAGTATTAACATTTAATGTTAATATTTTTCATGATATCATGACTTGGCATTTCGTTTTTAGTTCAACTATCATACATTTGATACTAGCAAATGTCGATATAAGTCCAATTTTTTCATAAGCCCCTCTGACCTTCTCGTCCTTAAATGACTGTAACTATTGTTCTAACAATAATCAACAATTTTATTTTTCATGGAGTACTTAGTGTTTGACAGCTGTTCTAAACTCAAGAACAGATTATTAAGTAAGATATTTTGACTTTATCTTGATGGATCTGCAAACCTATGGTTCTGTTGGCAGATAAGAATCTATTGTTATAAATAACGATATGAAAATCATATAATCCTAAAACTATGTAAGTTTAAAAGGATAGTCAATTCATGGTATTTTAATTGAATTGAAGAAAACCAAGTTGTCCATCTCTCCCATGGAGAACCGATGTCAGAAGTATCCTAGTCTCATATAAGCTCATTTTAAGACGACGGTAACGTTGCAATACTCAGGTGACAACAGTGTAATTCAATCAATACTATATTGATCCCTCTATTTTTGTAGAAAAAAAACAAATACAAATATTGTCTTTTCGGTCACAATAACCATTGTGTCAAATATAAATTCCTATCGATAGAAAGGAAATTCAATCTATATATTTCGACTGAATAAACAAACACTAGTGTACAAATAGCCTAGCATAGTTTGAAATTGCCATTATAGATATTCAGTCCCCACCCTCTGTGATTCTGATGGCTACCGACAGGTTGTAGACATCATTTCCCTGGACTGTAACACCTAATTCATATTAATGATTCTTTTAATCCATCTTTTTTATACAACACACTCTGATGGTCACGATTAAAATGCAGCAGTAGCAGCGACAAAATTGGTCCATTTCTTTGAAAATGACACAAGCAACATACTATGCAACTCGATGTTTATGACATACCGTAGGTAGTGAAACATATCAATACTTTGATTTCTTCCTTATGATAATCATATGCATAGTCTTCCGTGTTTTTGGATACAAGTACTGTTGTGCCATAACTGCTGCAAACCTTCAAACTAATTTATATCTTACAACACACGCATTCTGTACATATATTTTTCTGTAAGACCCTCTACCATATAATTTTGCAACTGCAAATAATGGTTGTAGCACAATACTTGTAAAAACGCCAATATAAGTACACTTCCAGTTGCACGTAACTCGGTCTCCTGTGACAGTTGAACGTAACTAATAACTCCTAATGTCTTGTAACCTAACAGAGACTCCCTTTACCTCCTTAAAACGGGTCGAATTCCCTCACACAGTGAGGGTTGTTTTAATCAATCGGATACGTAATATCCACGATACCTTGTATCAAACAATTATTTAGGTCACATTGACCTTCTCCTTCTCTTGTTATCTTACATAAGAACTTTCAAATCAAACACTTCGGCAGTATAACCACTTGCTTATTGCAGCGACTCTTATCTCTACCGTTATGGAATATATTTTAAGTGAAGATATACATTTTAGAGTTAAACGTGATGTCGTGGAATAGTATTAATATAAAATCTATGGTATAATTATTGTTACCGAGTATGCCTTACATCTTCAGATTACATTTCAGGTTCTATCGAATATGTGAATGTAAAATTGATCAATTTATGTCAACTACTTCAGGAAAATTAACATATTGTGCACATTAACAGCCCCCCAAAAGTAAAATGCCAATGATTAATTTCTTTTCAAAAATCAATGGGTAATTAGGATATTGTTAAATTGTATTCTAAAAAAATTAAGTTTGCTCCTCTTTCTTATTTGACTATATTGATTCCACATGTATACTTTATTAGTTTTCACATTATTTTTAATACTAGGCGATCCAGGTTACCGATCGACAGGGGTCGGTATAAAAAGACGATATTGACCGGGGATTGGTGGCCGCCCGCCTGTAGTCGAGTAGACAGGTTCTCAGCCAGGCTCTTTTCTATTTGTGTCCCAAGTATGTTTGACATTCCAGTCAGTCAGTCTGATCTGGTCTTGTTGATATGGTCTAACCGCCATGTTTGACAACTCCTCTCTAAACTGGAAGTTGGAATATTGAAATGGCTGGATACCATGTCCATATTGCTTTTAATATAACCCTCACTTGTTGAGGATAGATCCTGTTATGTTTTTGCAGTTTTTAGGTAACAATTGAACGCTATATAAATGTGTATAAAACAAGTGTGCATTTTCATTTTTTAAATCTTTTTCTGTATTCAAACCTTCGGGCTTCCAGTCATCATGGTCATGATCATTATAGTATACTCAGATATCCAAATGGCTGCTTATTACACATACAGTGATACGTTTAATTCGTGTGTGCAAATTAACGATACATTGATATATAGCGTGTACCAAATAGAAACATAGGTTCCATACATCCTAAGAAACAAAGCATAGGTAAAAATCGACGCAAGTTCAGGTTAGCAAAACAGTGGAATACATTGAAATATTGAACAAAGGTACATAATTTAACAACCAATTACTGTCACCGTCACATAAAGAGTTTAAAAAGGCATTTCAAGTTTATCAGAATACTTCCAAAGTGTACACAGGATGCGCTATGCGATTCCCTTTGGGCTATTGGATAATTGGATAATTGTTTTAAAATGTGACATTTCCTATTTAACGTCCGCTTTACCGGTCACATGAGCGGTCCCATTGCACTGTATTGTTTTAACTTTGCATCAAAAGCCTGATAGAATTCCTTATTGCGTGGTATATGCACAGAGCCAGATACAGGATACTTTAATAAAAGGTAATAAAATGCTCTTGTTTGTGCACATACATTGCAGCACTTCCCCTATCTCTATGATTTTGGCCCCGACTAAAAGAGTAGGCGTATTTTTTGGAAGGGGAGCTGACAGGAGGCTCTAGTCTCAAGCTTCAGGATCCGTCCATGAAGGGATACCAATTCTATGCGGATTCTATCAACAATTTGAACAGTATTGCAAATATGCAGGACTGTATATTTAAAAAAATGCTGCTATTATCTTGAGAAAAACATAAGAACTTCAGACAGATCTAGGTTCTCAATACAAATTCACTGAGAACGATAATTTTGACAAAAGAGGAAAAAGACAAAACCTATTTCAAAACAATTTATATGGCACATCTATTTTTGTTGGGTTCAATGTTATATCTGCATTGCTGCATAAGTAAATGTACAGCATCCCAAACCCTAAGATTCCTTTCCCTATTGGACCTCACCTGGATCTCCTGATACACCTCCTGATACACCTCCACCAATGGACCATTTACTCCATGCCGGGAGGTATGAGGTAAATTCTTGCCACCCCTTACCACGGACTAAGAACTCCTGTGCCTGCTGGAAGCCCCCCATCATCTCCAGACTCCAGAAGGCTATGGCAGGAGGTTAGTTTTGACACTGAGTAAACCATTTTTGGACGGGGACAAAGTGCAAGACCTAGAATCCCACTATGGCAGTGTCACTTATATCAGTAGGTTGTCTTCCTGTTAGAGCGAATGCTTTGTCTTTTTATTCCCTCAAGTGAAATATATTAAAGATTATTTGCTGAGAAGGTCTGACCATAATTATACCCAATTGGTGCCTCCCAGATGATGACACTTCCCATATTTGTGACCTGCTCTGCGATTTTGGGGCTACTTGACATAAATAGTGAATGTAGAGCAAGACTCAGGCTTTCTAAAAATGTAAACAACTCTTAAATATTCTGAGTAGAAGCTGAGCTGTGAACTTCTTAACATAACATGGTCGGACACCTTAAATCCATTAAAATTGCGAAATATATGGTATTGACAGAATTACTGATAGTTAAATATAGAGTAAAATATGAGTTGCATTGATTATGATACAAATAAAATACTCTCAATCTTTTTCTAATGAAGATAGCTCCAATCTGTTTTTTGTATAATGTAGCTTGAAGATTCTACTATTATATTTTACTTATTCTAGAATAAAGATCACATGACCTGGTTTCCATGGAAACCAAATGCTTCATCATAGACGTAATTCTACGATTTGACGTTTAATAAACATTCCGGTTACCATGGCAACAACATGCAAAACTTTAGAAAATTTTAAAGTTTTATATTAATCTACACAAAATTTGATTTTTAGTCAAATTTTGGCTTATTTCATCATTTTTGGTCATTTTCTGTCTAAATATTGAACATACAGCTATCAAAGTGTATGTTATTAGGCCCCAAATTCGCAGAGTTGGTCACATTTAGTCCCTACATTAGGACAGGTACGTACTCATCTCTGCTGCCACTCTTATCCTTCTAGTGGCCGTGCCCTCATAATATCACTTCGTCATAAAAACAACTGTCACCTTCTTATCTCTGAAGAACGACACGCAGCTTCATTTGTTGCAAGGAGTATGACTTGGGACTTTTTCCCTCTGTTTCAGATGAGGTTTCAGTGAAGAGAAATAACGTGCACATATAAGAAACCTTTCATTCGGAAATGATGTATCATGAAAATGGCAAAGTAGAAAGCTCCATAGATCTGCAGTATTGTCTGACATGTAACTTGGTGATGGATAGGTTCGCCAGTCTCTTTGTTCAGCCAAGCAGTTAGGTGATAAGAAGAATGAAAGAGCTCTTCCAAACTAGACTCAACATATTATTCATTAAACGAGCCTACAGAACAATAATCTGGAGTTTCTGACTCCATTTTGCCACGTAGAGTCGATTTCCATGTTTAGATAATTTGATTGCATCTACATCAGGGCGACTTGGAATCAAATTAAACAAGTATTGCACTGTTTTTGAAAAAGGCAAAAGCTAGATAGTTATGACAATAATAGTATGGTATGAGTTAGAGGTTAGTACCAAGAGCATGTCATACTTTCACCAGTCCTACCTCAATCAATTCTGGGCATTCACACAGGACTTTACCGTTTAAAAACCGACCAGCTGAACCCAGTGAAGGAACTAGGCATCGCCCCCTCCCCTATGAATAATCCATTTTCCCAAACCCAGTTAGCGTCCTTTCTAGCCATCTCCAGCAGGTGGTAATGTGATCGTGTAGGCTTGAGTCCTAGAGTAGGGGGAATCGCCGAGCCTGCCATCTTTTGAGCAACACAGACAAGCCATTAAGACCAGCTTGGCCTTTTTGTGCGGCTCATATGACTGAGGAGACTGCCAGTTGTTTTATCTCTGACTACCCTCTTTCTGCTGCTTCTTACTCCCGCCAAGGACAGCCTACCCTCCCTAAAGAGGGGCTGTCGAGGAATGTCTTATTTCAACCACAGTATCTTTCAAACAGATGTATAATTGCTGCAGAGCAAACATATTACAGGAATTCTCTTGCATTACTTTTTATTAGTCAAAAGATTAAGAATGTATTTGTGTGCTGAAGTCAACGTAAAATGATTGGGAGTTAGTTTGTTACATTATTGAAAACCAATACAGTTATTGTTAATCCAGATGTTTTCGGACATAAATAATACTTGATGCACTTATATAATAGGATCTGAAAGAAACCAGTGATCCGGTATTATTTCTATAATGAGTTTTTCCAGTTCATTTAGGTTATGATTACACTTTAACCACCAGTAATATTATCTTGTTATGTTACCGTTACATAATCAATTAAGAAATCAGTTTGGAGTGTAATGAATTTCCCATTTCAACGATTGGAATTATGGTGTTAAACATTTCGCTAAAAAATACCCTCACTTGCAGGATGCACCGAGGAAGCGAGAAAGATGGCCTAAAAGTCTGCTTCATAGGTGCATATTCGTCACTGTCGGCCCTTACCTTAAGGAGTATTCAGCCCACTAACCCGATTATCCCATTAAGCCCTACCTCCTCTCTTAAAGACTATTAACTACATTAAATGAAAACCTCATACCCATTAGGCCATACCCTGGAGAAGATAAGCCTTTTTTGGGAGATCCCTAATCAGATAATCTCCTAAAACAAACACATGGCCTCCAGTAAAGTGGCCTCAGTGCTGACGCAGTCACTTCTGGCATAGAAATACTTTCAAATTATAACTCCCCACATCTTCTTCATCACCCAAACTCTCTCCTATCATCCCTCTCCCTTGGCACACTCAGGCCAAATTCCGAGCTCAATTTCCAAAAGGGCAACAATTATTTCACCCTGTGGAACTCCACACAGAAACACGGTTTTAAACCAAGCCAATTTCAAGGTCCTTTTGAATTTGCCCTGGGAAAAATTATTCATATAGACTGTCAAGAAGGAGAGCAATGTTGGGCAAATATTGAACGGCCCCTCGGCACCAAACACTGGGCAGTTTACCCGCAAACAGACACGGCCATTATATTCAATTGGCATTGCCAAGGGCGTCACTGATTCCTTCCTCTCCTGTTGATACAGTGTTATTTACATTTTCATGCCGATCAATAGATCAAGGAACGTTACCACGAAAACCACAGTGCTACCAGAGAAAAGCAGCTTTCAGCTCACATAGAATGTGGTGGATGTTGTGGCCGTCTGGTGCTTCAATGCTACATGGAATTCCCTAAGGGTATTACATTGAATTGAACATTATAGCACGTTGATTGTATGAAAACCATTTTAAGATTAGGCACAGTTCATATTATTAGATTTACTGCTTTGATGTCTTGGTGACATGGGCAATTTTATGATCCCATATTGATTTCATTTGCTTAAAATGTAGGTTATTGTATTGTGAATGTATTGACACCTTCAGGACATACCCAGTAAACACCCAGTGTTGAATCAATATTGAATGTGGATTGAACCAGCAATCAATCATATTTAAATGCTGATCAAATGTTGATTTCCCAATATTGATTCAATTCTGGCAACTAATGTTGATTCAATGTTGAGTTATCAATATTGAAGGATGTAATGTTGATCCAATGCTTTTACGCTTACATTGCCTAGATATTGGATAATCAATCCTAAATCAATCCAAGGTTTTTTACATTGATTTACAATTGAGACATCAATATTGAAGCAATATTGTATTTTCAATTGCATATCAATTTACCACCAGGGGGCACTGTCTGCCAACTTTGTCAAAATGTTGAGTATTTCAATATGAAAAGGAATCAAAGTCATAATTGTCTAAATAATTCAGAATCAACTGTCAGTGTCTCAGACTAAGTTTACCATTACAAATTCGATCACATGAAAAGTATTTACACAGATTTTGTTATTTAGTTCTTTTTTGAAGAATGACATGTAAAAACACCATTTTTGTCAAAAAGCAATAACATACAGGTCCGAACTACTTGAGTTCCTGTGTATCTCTTCCCATGCATTGTCAGACCACCTGACATTTATACTACCTATCCATACAAAAGTGGACTTGGTTGGGGAAATACTAATAGATGGCCTTTATCTTGGTATATGACCAAGATAATATTATGATTTGAAAATAAATCAGCAATTTTTTTTACAAACATTGTAAAGAATATTTTTTCCTTCATTTTCTCTACATCACTTTTCCTTTATCTATAGAAGGGAAATTTTAAGAACAGCAAATAAACTACTTTTGCAAAACCTAATGATGATTTAGCATTTATTTTTTAATATTCAAAACAAATTTGATCAACAATGTTGATTCAATGTCAGGTTTCAACGTTGTATCAACATTGAAAGTTGATATTGAATCAACATTAGCTTTTCATAGTTGAAAAAACTTCCAATATCAACCAATATATAACGTTGATTCAATATTGATGGTAAACATTGATTCAATATTGAGTCAATGTTAGTGTGTTTACTGGGTATAGTTGTATTTTTTCTTGTTTCTCTTTCTCTTTTTATGTTAATGGTATAAAATATTTTTTATACACTACTGTGCTGGTAAATGACAAAAACCGAATTTATGTATTTGAGATGGAAACAGGACAGATAAAATCATTTAAACGACAAACAAATACCTATTGTTGAATACGCCAAGCATATTTTCATGACAGTATTCGACACTTCACTGAGGTTACTCCTGTAAACTATCACATCGGCCGGTCTATATTTTACAATAGAACCTGCCATTTACAATTCAGGAGGAACTGGGCCCACACAGAGAAGGCATACCTTGCAATTTACATCTTTTTAATTCAGAACTCCAATAATTTCGGTGTAAAAGAAAATTAATTTTGATTTTGATATCTGTCAATTAACCCAGAAAAACAAGGAGGCAATATGGATGACGTAATATATATAACCTCCAACAATCACCATCCTGGGTATGAGGGCTGAGTGTTTTGCCCCGGCTCGGCAGACGGTGCACGCAATATTGTGAGCCCCAACTTGTCGGAGGTGGGTATGTCCCGCTAAAAGGGAAACCTGGTCAATGGGGGACGGGGACGGAAATCGGGGAAGAGGGGAATAAGAGGGGAAAAGAAACGGGCAAAGAGATGGAGGATAGGAAAGAGATGGGTAAAGAATGAAAGTGGAAGGCACCGGGCGATTAAACCATTGATAGCCTTTTCAAATGCGATGGTTGTATTATTGCATGTTTCTATATTGGAAACGTTATACTTTCAGAGAGCCATTTGAAACTGAACTTACTTGTTTATGAGTTTTTCTTTGCTGTTATTACTTGTGATTTGCTTTTTATGACCAGAGGTTTAGGACCTAGTTCATTGCGATGGGTACAACTGACTATAAAATAAGGCAGGGGACAGCACAAAGGTACGAGATATTGCTTGAGAGTCGGAAAGAGTATGAAAGAAAAAACATAACACTGGCCAAAAGTACAGGACAACAGATATTGCCCATGAAATAAGACTATGAAACCACATAAACCTAACCATAAATGTCGAAACTAATAAAATAGTGGATATTGGATTGCGCTCAGCTGGTCGAAAACAAAACTGTTCGAAAACTAAAATAATTCTTTTTATTAGAAGAGAAAGAAAATGAACAATTTGCTCCTATGGTTAACATAGACCTTGGCAATCAGACGTGGGAGTGGGTTTTACATAAGTAGGAACAACACTATGGCACTGCACCCTTACAGATAAAGGTCTACCGAACAAACAAGTCGCAAAAGAAAGCAAACACAATGTATATCACATAAGAAAAGGAGTGTGAGTAGGCCCTTGAATAAGAAAAGAATAGCAACAGGCAGCATAGAAATGGAGGACACAGCAAAGGTGTGGTGATATAGAGGAAGATGATATGGGCGGCGATATAGAATGACGGATAGGTGCGGGTTCAACGGGGGCGTCTGTAGGACGTTGAAAGAACTGTTTTCTTTTATAAGCAAAGTGTAATACTTCATATGACATAGAGCTCTGTGAGCCCTTCGGTGAAATTGCATAGTGGCCAGTAATGCTTTAGTGCATTTTACTTACCGTGATCTCAGGAGACAGGATGCTTTCAGTGGGTATCCAATTTGCAGTGTAATTGTAAAAGTTATGTCCCTGCTGAAATAACTTTCTCAAGGCAAGATCCTCAAGTTTCCAATTTGTTCGTATAGAAACGACTACATTACGAGTTTCAATATTTGAAGAGAATTGGACAATTCAGCCCTTTAGGTTTAAAATATGAACATATCATATTTCAACTCGACTTTATGATCAGCACCAATGTCGCAATTATACTTTGCTTGGTCCTTCGGTATTAAGTCAACTTATTCCACAGTATCCTTGTCACTTTATAAAGGGTAACATCCAATGTCTCACCCTCCACGTTTTTCATCAAAACAGGCAGTAAGATGAGTTGAACATATTCCAGAACCCCCTTGTTATTTTGAAACGTAGTCAAGAGTAAGTCTAAGCTAACACTTCTTCATTCCTCCACAGATTTTCCGCTTTCTATTCCGTAGGATCCAATATAAAGAGCAGGTCGTTCTGCTTGGAGATGCTCGTGTATCACCGATGGTAGTGGTAGTAGTAGTATAGGCCAAGGGTGTCCTGGGCCGGGCGCCGGGTGAGGAGAGGGGTGCGGGCTGAGAGGTCCGAGCTGCTTACCGCTCCCCGAGTCACAGACTGACTCCCCTCAACTGCTCACATCAACTCGCCGGGTACCAGCTCGAGCAGCTCGCCGTCCCGCCGACAGGTGGCGCCCCGAGCAGCTCCGAGCAACTCCCAACTGCTCAGCCAGCTTCTCCTGCAGCCTGAAACGGCCCGTTTCCTCTTTTCATTTTCTATTCTTGCCACTTGAATGCACCCATAGTTTTTATTTCATCTCATATCAGGTTTAATTACTTGCATGTAGGAGCGACTCATCTGAACGAGTTGCTCACGTGCCTCTAAGCGCTGTTTCCACTGGGGGCGATTGTGATTGGGGCCAGCTTGGGCGCGATGGGTAACCTTAGAGGCCACAAACCCTAATACTCCAGGGGATGGGATAGACGTGAGATAATGCTCTCCTGAAGCTGGGATGCGTGTCAATAGATAGTCTGCAGGGTATGCCAGGAATAGCATACAATTGGGATTATTCTGTTATGGACAGGCGCTTCGCCGTGGATTCGGATACCATTGGCAGATTACCTACTTTGAGAGTCAGTAGGGTGAGATAAAACCCATTAGATAGCTGACTTTACACAACGGAAACAGGGATAATTATAAACATGTATCCTGATACACCTTGAAACTGGAAAGGAATATAAACGTGGCTTACTAAAAATTGCAACTTAAATATAATTGCAATACTGTGCTAACTTTTCTTTTATCAATTTGTAGCCAACTAACTATAATTATAGTCATAACATACATGATGACATGCCAGGTATATATTATCTTTTTCAATAACATATGAATTTTATTTGCATATAGTGAGTGGTACTGTAAATGTTTCCAACACCTGTCAACCTCGTCTTCCACCTCACACTCAACTTACCGAAGTCATCCATTACAGCAAAGTAAGACCTTTTGAGCTAGCTTTCAAAGCCTGCAAGATTATGTCCACTTTAAGAAATAGCTTTGCCATTAAGGAGCCCTCTCCCTCCTTAGATACAACACTCTCAGACCCATCCTATTCTCCTATACAGGCTCCAAGATGGATACACCCTTGGCGTGCCGACAAAGTAGTCACATGGAAGATTGAAGAAATGGGGTAAAAACGGCCCTGGGTGCGGGAGGGCCAGACTGGGGTCGCCTTGACTGGTGCTTGGTGGGAACCGCCCAAAGTTACCTGGTGTTAGACTGATCAGCGGAAGTCATGCAGGCCTTGGGTAAAACATCTCAGCCACCCAGGAAGGCGTTACAACGCAATCACATTAACCCCTATCGGGCAGTGGGTGCGGCCACCTGGGGGCTGGGCAGGGCAGCCGGCCAACCTATCTGTCTCAATAGGGACGACTCGCTCACCGGCCTAGGGAGGCTACAAACGGCGCCACTACTGCCACCGTTCTGCTGGTTAGGGCCTGTATTGGTCGTAGTGGGAGGTCGAGGGGAAGGGCTTTAAACATAAGACTTTGTTGCCGTTAGACTAAAAGCCCTTGAGCCCCCGCCCCCCACTGTCGATGCTTCATGACGTTACTTCCCAAAGTAGGATGTCCTTGAGACATTTTGCATTGAATGATTTACTGAAACCTAGCCTCTATAGACGTCGGTGGGGTAGTACAATGCAATCCCGTGACCCATCACTATCCCTCACAGGGAACATAGCGCATACTTATGATACCATTATATCTGAATTAAATGCAAGCAGCATATTCTCAAACTCGAAAACCTTAGATTTCCTTATCTGACAATGCTATCGCATAAAAGATAAAAACACATGAAAATGTCAATCTGGTCAACTCTGAATATTCAGGAAAGTCCAGTTCAATAAAGAATGTTAGACATGAATTTTATTATTGGTAATATTTTCCCGGAGAGTTGCCAGTTCAGGACATCACAAGGAGACTTTTAGTGAGGTAACTAATTGATTGGTCAGGAAATCGGCACATTGCTTTGCTTCACTAAGAAGGTACACTGGGCTAAAAGCCAAGCATGCCCGTCAGCTCACTAACTAATTTACCTAATTGGTTTCCTAATTGAAATAATGGGGTTTATATACAGCATGCAGAGAGTACTAAGGAACAGAGAATGTTGCATTAATGGCTGTCACTCATGTGATCCTTTTGCCATTTCCTTTTCTGACCTGGTTGTTTTGTCTCCATATAGACCAATCACTAATAATTATTGAAGAATACATAATTAGGGGAACCAGCTTTGGCACTTTCAGTAAAACACGGTACCAATGAACTAACAATGACATATCCCCATCTTTCATATTGAGAGCTGTTCAAATAGACTCACCATCCATATCATACTTTATGTTTATTGTTTGATTAAGACTCTTTGGTTCCATATTAAGGGTTGTACATGATTATTAATTCTATCAAGATTAATACAATGTCTTCGTTGGGCTCCGCAGCCCCACTCCTGATCCTCTTTGCTTCTCTATAGGGTAGGTTCAGCCTCAGTTACAAGCCATTTCTTCTAGCCATCTGATTGGCTGAGAAGTGGAAATCTGATGAACTCGGTGATAGGCTGCACCTGTAGTCTAATTGAGCTGTTTCCTCCTGGCGAGAGATCGGAGAGCCAGCATAATACAACGATCTCCTCTTTTGTAAGTATGTAAAATAATATAACGTTGCTTGTTATGACATTTAAAAGGAATGTGAAAAACAAGACAAAACAAGACTGACAAGTTTATATTTTGATGTAATATATCTATAGTAAAATGTCATTGAAGCAAAAGGAAAAAAATTGATGTTTGGTGTTTGTAAGAGGAATAGGATTTAGTATTAGCAATGGGCAGGTTCGCATGCCAGTGTTCTCAGATGATGACAAAGTAGACAAGATACATCAGACATGTTGTTACTGACTGTAGGACTGGAGGTAGGTTTCTACTAAAATAGTAAGGATAACGGGATGGGTAGGAGAAGCCGAATTCACAGAGGAAGACCAGTGAATACACAGTTATAAGATTCTTGCTTTTGTCATGATTACAAGAAATTACATTTTAAATCACGCTCAACTTGTTATCATAGATTTGATTCGATCTAACTACATAATTTAGATTGGAGCAGTTGCATGTGCATTCTGCATTTCAGTTTCCCGAACTCATATTCTTTCAAACCGATCCTTAATCAAGTTATAGGCAACTTTACTAGCGCATTGATGAACGTTTCCGTTATTGTTCACTCCTATGATTTAAGTAAATCTGTCTTGCTCCCTATATAATTTCACTTGCAAACTCTTCAACAAAAATCCCAATGCTTTCTTGGTGAAGTGCTGTATGATCCGGACCTAGAAGAGGATCTCGAATCACGCTCGGTCCAAACTAGATGGATCCCTACAAAAAAGAGACTGATGTAGAGATAGGAGAAGAAGATGACACCGGTGGTGTTGGTGTGGAGGGAATGAGAGGTGGAGAGGTCAAAGGGCTGAGGGATGGGGGCGGGGAAGGTGAGGTTTTTAGGGGGAGGAATTGAGATGCAGTTTGAGAGGAGAGGAGGGAGGTGTCAGAGGGGAAACTTATATATCTGAGATAGAGTGTTAGGGTTACAGAGGTGACAGATGAAACATGCATGGGGAGACTTTGGTTTATTGATATACTGTTCATTGGTAACTTGAAACCGTATCAGAATGAAATTTCATTGAAATCTTACTGAAGCGCAGTGTCAGCAGTATTTTTGGATTGAATAAAAGGGTACTCAATACAATGCAGTTCTTAATGTATTAATGAAAGCCGAGCCTACTTTGGGTAGTAGTACACGCTGTATGATAAGGTGGAACATAATATTTATTCCTCTTAATGTGCATTGTACAGAAAAGAGAAACATGTAAGGACTCACCCATTGTCAGGTATTTCTTTTCCCATGCATTACTTTTCAATGGGGCTTTTGAGAACTTGTGTCTTTAGATGCAAAGCGTAAACCTCTACATACAGTCACACAAAGCTGTAGAAATACTTGAACAGCCCATAATACCATAGGGAAACTTATAGGGAAATTAAATTAAATGCTCACTTTGGTTTGGAAGGAAATCCTTTTGCATTGTGTGTTCGTAGAATACAGTTTCAAAATAGATATCTGTGCGAACTGAAAAGAAACAAAATGTGAGACATGTTCGGTGGAACGGTGCCAATTAGTTGTCTAGTGAGCTGCTTTTAAAAGCTTTCTCTTGAATGAGCATCTGACTGCTTTCTGAAAGTCAAAGTAGCATCTAGATGTCAAATGTAGAGGGAACGAAAACCTGCACTTTGAGGCAGCAGCTTTATGGTTGTGTCATTTAGGTGAGATGAAGAGCTAATATTTCATTTTCATACTGTGCCAGGATATAACAAAGAGCGCGAGGGATGTAACCCCGGAAGCTATGCGGGCCCTGCCCTTAGGCAGATAATCCTGACATATGTACTTTTTAGGTGAATGACCTAACCCGTTGCGGAATGTATAATTTAGCATTGGAAGGCCTGTGTGAAATAAGAGGAATATGTGCAGATGAAAAAAGCCACGACCTGCAACACCTACAGGGTCAAATATAAGATCTCCCTCCTCCAGCAGCTCAGTGGGTATAGACCCTGGAGGTACCTCAACGTCTCCCACCATGAATGTCCCCTCTGAGTCAGCTGCCTACCTGCATTATGACCAGAACCAAGGTTGTACAAATAGGAGCGGACACGTCCTGCCCTCTTTCCCAAAGTAACGGTCTCATCTAAAGAAAATTAGATTTGAAATGAAAATTAATTAAGTGAGACATGATGCATATATAGGTCAATGTTGATACACTGTTTATCGGGATAGGGACTTCACATGCTAAATATTAGTCTATACTATGTGTCTTCTGTCACAACAATTTATAGAAGATGTGTTGCTGTGTTTTACCTAAAAAGCAATGATGTAAAGGGTAACAATATGAACTTTGATATACTGTAACCTTTTTCACTTTCAAATCACAAATCAAACATGCTCCAAAATAAATATTACTGGTGGTTACACGACAATGTAACCGTACTTGCAAAGTTCATTTGTATGAATGCTGTGAAAGCAATATATTTTGTGACCTCAGGTAGAGGAAAAGGGGTTATATTTTAGTCCCAGTATAATACATAAATTAGCAGTCTCTATAATCAAAAAAACATCTATAGAAAATGGCCAAGACAGCGGTAGCCTCGGTCTGACCTAACCATATTCTAGACGCATGCGCGGAAGCAGAGGTGGGATCAAGTATTGACAAAATGTCGGCCCTGAATAATTTGGCTCTTGGGGACTGCTTTGATTTTCCTGCTCGGCTCTCGTCCATTTGCCTAGTCTGGGCAGAGGTCTGTTAACGAGAACTTTGGGGTTCTGCTCAACTAAAAAGTTTTTAGACTTCATTGCTTGACTACCTGCTTCCTATTCTGGTCCCGCAGTGAAAGAGTTGAAGTTTTATGAGATTGATATGATGGGCAAATAAATGTAAATTTAATCAGATCAACAGAATGCATGATTGGACATGTCTAGGGTAGGTGTAGGTGACAGAAGTTATGATTCTAAAATTTACATTCTGTACAAGCTAGACTCTAGAAAATGCTATTCCAGAATAAAGAACTTCCCAGCCTGTTTTTGCTTTACTGTTCATAACATTCTAGTTAAGACCTTCAAACAACCAATACACGAAATTAATGGAGTTGGAAAGAATACACCGTGAGGGACAACCCGATCTCTTTAACTAAAGCTGTAATAGGTAAAATCCATTGTGTGTTTCATCAACAGCTTATTATACTGCTTAACAGTTTTAATATTTAGGGTTGTGTTTATGGAATTATTCATGGTTTATTTTAAGGATAAAAATCTAACGTCAGAATAAACTTAAAATTAATTTCAATAGATGGGTTCATTAGATTTGCATCTGAAATATTCATTCTGATATAGTTGACATGTGATGGGTGCTACACCTAAATGTACAGGTAGGTCTGCATCAGGTTTTGTATCTTCATCGCTGATGTGGAAACGGACGTTCCATATGGTTACTTTCATTTTCCGTGACAGCACAATCTTTACTGGTTTCCAACTATATTTTCTTATGATAATAGGCATATAAAATAGTTCTGTTCCTCCTCCATCAAAATTAATTGCAACATAAATTATACGTTGCATCAGAAGATCCATCTATCCTGTAGTTACCAGTACACATGTCATATATATTTCCCTCTCAAACCTGATGTATGAATGAATACCGTCTACAAGAAATATAAAACAAAAATGTTTATGAATTCTTATCAGGATGGCCATCATTATGGATATAAGTACATTTTGTATTGCTAAACTGTTAATAACATAGCTATGCTCTTAGACCAAGGAATCTATTTCAAAGATGAATTGATTTAGAAGCTACTAAGATCACTACATCACTACAAAAAAGCCTTGAATGGGAAGGTAAACTATTTTTCCATCTTGGGCAAAAGTCTTTCATACCCAGCCTATGGTCTTGCTTAAAATCCAAAGCCCTTCGGCAAATAGCATTCCTTGGAGGGGGGCCCTTGAATATGACTACATGGGCCGGCGGGCCGGCAGTGGGTTAGGGAGGGAACTAACTTCATTTGACTACTATTGATTTCTGAAGATCCTATCTAAAGTGAAGGCGCGCTGGGCGAAGTTGGATTAAGGTAAGAGGGTGGAGGCATCGATTATCCATCTATCTGATAAACCCTGGTGACAGGGCTGCGATCTGTAATGACCCTGGAGGAACAGTGGGGGGTAAGGGGCGAGCCACAACAGACTGGGACCGGACAGTCCAGACGGTGCTGGAGATAGGCTCCGTGTACTGGAGCAAGTAAGGGGTCAGGCTCTCGGGGGTTGGGGTGGTGAAGTATCCAAAGGGAGAGGTTGAAAGGAAAGGTGTGGGAGGCGGCGAAATGGGTATTGGCGGGATAAAAAAGGGGTCAGTGATAGGGATGGGTTTTCTGAATGAAAGACTGGAAATGGAAAGTATTAAAGCTAGGGTAAAAGTAATAAATAATGTATGGAGATAGGCAACACTTTTTATAAAGCACATGTTTTCAGAAATAAAGGCCATAAGTACCATTCTATGAAATAGTTGCATTGCTGATAACAACTTTTAATTTCTCAAAGCCATGAAGAAAACTATGACAGGAAATAATTCTGACACAAAGAGATTACATGAAATGATTCTGACAGTAAGCTATTATGACACAAAATAATTATGAAAAGAAATTATTTTGACTCAAAGCCTTGAAATAATATTAATTTTAGCAATTTCCATGATAGCGCGAATTTTCAATATTGTTCCAAGATTTTGGACTAGACTATTTTCTTATCACGTGACCTAAGATGCCATATAACTTCCGAGATGCTTATAAAAGGTAACTGTTTTCTGAGATTAATTTTTATATCAATATTTTTTGAGATCATTGGAATTACCAATATCAGAAAAAAAAACGGGAGAACCAAACGCCTCGTCTACCCACATCTGTTTTCTGAGAATAAACCAGTGCCCAGTCATCAACACCTGCTTGTTGTTCATTTACCTTGGAGAAATATGATGTTATGGCAGTAGCCGGAACCCGAGGTTGGGAAAAGAAGCAAGCCCAGGGGTACCAGTAACCCAAGCATTGTCGTACCTGAGGATGATCAAAAGAAGAGGGTTCAGATGGGTGTTCCACCACAAATTAAAAGTTAAATCTGATACTCAATACCATTACCGTACCATGGTGAAATCATAAAATCCCAATGACCCCCTTTGTAACTCAAGACCAAGGTCAAAAGTCCCAAACCCCTGACCCCCCGCACTGCACAATGGGTTTTACCATTCCCTGTTTTCCCCAAGTGGTGACAACACACAGACTATGTGTTAACACAACAAATTCAACTTATTCTATCCTGATGAAGACCTCGACAGGTCAAAACATGTTGACCTTGCTGAAATTTTAAAGCATTATTTGGACCTTAATAACCACACAAGTCGTCCTACATCCAGTTGTTGAGTTTGGTATACACTTCTACCTAATTTCAATATATTCTTGTCCTAACATATAACCAGTTCTTCTGAGGACTTAGCTCTGAGCAGCTCTGAGCAGTTGCTCCTGCTCAGCCCGTTTCTAGACGTGACGGAGTGGGAGTGTGACGACGGGTTATCACTCACTGTGGGCACGGTCTGCTGGTCGGTGACGGACCTCCCACATCCCTCAGTGGTTTTAGTTCTTCATTCAATGTGGACATTTTCCTAAAATAAACCTACATTCCTGTTCAGTCTCTACTACCCAGACTGTAAAGAAACTTCAAATTAGGCAAAACTAGCAGGCATAAATTTACCAGAGATTGTGAGAAAATTTCAAAGACGTTTGATTTTGTATATTTTAAATATTGTCTTCAAGTGTGTCCATCTGTTCTTTCTGCAAATTATAGGTGGGCCGGTTCCATTGCAAATTATATCAACAATACATTTCTATGTACAAAGATTAGCACAGTTACATCATCTAGTGAACACTATCCCTGTGGATAGGAGAAAAATGACCATGTGTAGAATGGTATATAGAATGAGTAGAAATAAGAATAGATCTTCACCCATCCCAGCCGGGTTTCTGCCTGTGCTATTCGTCCATTGTGTACTGGCTGAGACATTTCCCTCATTGCATTTCGTACTCCCTGACCCTCTATCACCCCCTTTGGTTTTATTCGATGGGAATAAGCAGCTGTTTGATAAGTTTTGATAGTTACATAATCATTAAGCCAGAATGGTAAATTATACTTCTCTTTCTCACTGCTGCTGAAGCAGATGTAGTCACTGTACTATTACATCAAACTTAGATGGTGTTGTCAGAACGTTCTCATGCTGCAAACTTAGTGAAATCTGTGAATACCCTCTCCCCGTCCGACTAGATCAACTGCCACCCCTTCCTCCTGTGTGCACTTCAGTCCTAACCAGTGAACCCTCATCCCCTCTCTACTCCCCTCTCCTTCTCACACACCTCCTTCTCACACACACCCTCTATCACCCACCCCTCCCTTTCCCCCCTGACAGGCACCTATTAATCTTAACGTTTCATCGCCTTTGATCTTAAAGGATCCAAGGACACCACGCCCGGCTCTGTAGGGGCACCGAATGGTTGCCTGACACGGGCCTGGGTGCTGGAGGGGGTGTGCTTCTATTTGGGACGGATTACTCCAGGGTTTTATGCCAACCACCTCCAGTGTTGGAGGGGGTCGTAATGAGTGTTACAAGCTTTGGGCAACGAGCAGTGAAGAGGGTTTGGGTGCAGGGTTTGGGGATAAGGGTATAATGAAGGCTGATGGGGTGGGGCAATAAATGAGGTGGGAAAAAGGAATAGTGGAATACTCACATGTGAGGAGGAATGGAAGAGAAAGAGGTTTCATGAATGGGTTTTATGAATGGGGGGAAGAAAGGGGTTCTAAGAATGGCGAGGGTTATGGGTTTGGGAAAAAGAGACAAAAGGTGGTAAAGATCCAGGAGAGATTGGTCCCACGCCAATGACGTTCTTTTTATATCCTACCCCTTTTTCCGTGCATTTCATGCCCTTTTTTCCTTCCATGTTCTTCTCTCAGATCCCCCCTGGTGATAGACATTGTAAATCTGGGCCATGTTTTCACACAGGTTCCCCTGAGATGAGCCTGAGACCAAATCGATGTAATGATCTTGGTGGGGGCAGGATGAGGCAATGTTCACCATGCGTCCTATTGGCAGTCTGAGGCCGAGGGCCCCATGTACTAACATGTGCTGCTGACTCAATGCCCATGTCCCTGTGTTAATGGCCTGGAGATATCGGTGAGCTGCTCGGGGAGTTTTACGTGATACGATCTGCTCAATGCAATAAAACCGGCACCTTTCAACCTGAACAAGCTCCATTTGCATTGTGTCCGATGACATAAATAGTTCTCGCTGGGTGACTGTGAGGCTGGATTGTAGGTCCTTAAAACCAGTAAAATGAAGAGATGATGAAGAAAATTCCGAGTGAGCAAAATCGTTTAAAAAAGTCGTCAAATTTTACCAGACAGTCTGATGTTTCATTACGTACCATTACACAATAATTAAGGGTTACAGGTGGTGAATTAAGATTCCCTGCCTTGGTACGACGCTTAAACTGGTTATATTACTGCTAGATATTTTATTGGAATATTCATGAATAATAATCTCGAACAAACTCGAACTACAATGAGCAACTTAATTATGACAAATTCCTTCCATTGCCCCCTTCTGCCGCATTTACAATTTCCTCGTCACAGCGCCATTGAGACTGAAAATGATCACTCGCCTTTCTCGGGTCAAACCATGTGGAATCGATTGGAGGATGAGAAAGTTAATCAGAGATCCTAGCAGTGATATGAATCCTATTTAACTAGCTCCACCAAACCTGTGAGCTAAGATGACATAATCCCAACGCTTGAAAAGTTTAATGTCATTGATAAATGCTCAGGGCAAATACTCTCCTTTTGATCAGAATTCCTTTGATGTAGATAATGCCAAATACTCTAGCACACAACCGCGAGGAGACGTGTTGAAAAATGTTTTACCTTTTTGGTGCATGCGTCGTAACCCCACTGTACTCTAGTGTAACATGAGAAAATACAAAACTTTAAAGGAAGTTTAAATTGATTTTCTATACCTAAAATAGCATTCTATCTCACGGACGATATTATAACCAAATACAGACGACAAGCTGTTATAAAATGAAATGTTATTAATACAGTGTACACTTTTGCTCGCAATAACGAGGTAGAAAATGACATTTGGAAATATAAAACACTAATAGGTATAACACGATCCTGATATCATGAGACATCAACTGCTGGACCTAGACTTCATGTGCACAAATTTGACATTAAATTTTGATATACTACTTGTGTTTCCTGACTGCTCTTGAAATAATGATACTGAATGAATTTCTAAGGATAGTGTTCATTTCCTATTTTATTTTAATTTTTCTAACAATTGTGAACTAATAGAAGATTACTCAAGTGAGGTAAACTATTTTCTAAAGTAGAGTAGCGCTATCAAGATTTCTTAGGTTTTAATTCGACTCCAAATACTGGTAAACTAGTAAACTTTCAACCAATATTAATGCCAAGGGTACATACATGCATCTTTTTCTTAATGCTTTTATCAAATTGATTCTTAATGTCACCAATAATTGTCCCAGGCGATTTTGTAAGGCAATACTAATCGTATACATTTTACTCGTTTCTCAGATTTTTGAAAATGAGCGCACGTGCTTGATGGAAGGCCCCATACCTTATTATCATAAGAAGACAACTAGTACGACCTATCCTGCTAGAATGGATAAGATAAAAGTCATCCTGAAATGTTAAAGATGAAAAGATCACAGGTGTCTAATAATTATGCAAATAGTTCTCCTGGAATTTCAGACGCCTGACTTGTGAACTTCATACACGCATTTTATTTACCCGGAGACTAAACCATTTTCCCAATTTTTCTCAACTCATTGAAAACCAAAAAAAAGCAAGCAATCATTGCCATATCACCAAGTCCCACAAATATATCATAAAGAAAGTATAGAAAGGAAATTGGACTGTGGAACATCGTGTCTGTAGCGTAGACCAGGGCTATTTTCTCACGCATACACTGGCCTTCTCCAGCCTCCTCCATGGTCCCACGGCCCGTCCTCCAGGCCTGTTTATCAGGACTTCCAGTCCGCGTCCCCCTACCTCTTATCAGTCGACATGATCGCCAGCGCCTCCAGTGGGCTTCACGGGAACTAGCCCTAATCCCTGTCCTCCCTTTTGTGGGCCTTGCAAAGGAAGTCAGTGGGCCGTGTAACGTCGTGAAACGTTGGGAACCGTCGCTTCCGCCCGCCGCCATTTTGACGCCGCCGACCTTGGGATGCGCCAAGGTCATTCGTCACGTGGGCGTTTCGCTTGATCGCGTTTTGTGGTACGCTCAGAGAGCTAGGGGGTGTTTCCATTGGGAAGGCTGGAAGAAGGCTGAAGTTTTTTATTGGCTGAAATTGGTTTTAAGAAGCTAGACATCCATTTATCAATTCATAACTGGAGAGAAATTTAAAATTTATGTATGCTAGCTACGGCCTAATGCCCTTTAACTTGCAGGAGCGGACGGAAGGTGGCGATGGTACTTATATCTCAGCATTAGTGGGGAAATAGCTGTCTACTGGCATTTAAGCCATATTATATCAAAACAAATGGTGCTTGTCAAAAGAAGCTATGGTTACTAGGCCTATATCAGTTTACTGGTGATGAGAATACAGGAGGCTATAGAGATATAAAAGTGGCGCATCCAGGAATTTGTTTGGGGGGGGGGGGCACAGGCTGGGAGGTGAAGTGGGCCTCCCTTCCTTCTTTTGTCTTCCCTTCCCCCCCCCCCCCCCCTTCTCCCCTCTTTTTCTGTCGTGGGTAGGGGGAGCAAGGCCCGTCTGCCCCGCTGGATCCGCCAATGAATTCCTTTACATTCGTCAGAGGGTGATACTTGTTATTCCTGCTAGCCATGCATTGTTCTTAACTTTATGAAATCATATATGTTATCTTTCCTATAGCTGAATCTATATACTCCCAAATATAATAGCAGAGAATGATAAAGTAAACTATTATACAAGATACTGTTTCATCGCGACTCAATAAACTCCTCTCTTAGTATGGGAAGGCCTTGATGCATTTGGAGTTGGGAAAGGGTTATGATAGATGGTACTACATTGGGGACATTAGTTAAAATTAAAGGAGACTAATGAAGTTGTCGAAATTAGGCCGACTCTTGAACGTTTGTTGTTGCCAATTTCCATGCAGCAAAAGTTAATCATGAAAATTGATTGGAACAATATCCCTTCTTGAATTTTGAGATTGAAGTGTCATTTCATCGTCGACCTGATTGCTGAGAAACAGGAGGAGATTCAACGAGGGAAAGTCATCAGAGAAGGTTGTTTTTATCGTACTTGTCCTCGTAGTTTTTGTTTTTTTTAAATTAACAGTTACTTGGTGTTGTAGCATTCTTACGCTACAGGGGACATTTGAAATATCGGTGAATTGTCGAAATGGAAAAGTATGAAATGCCATACATCTTTAAATGTGACTGTCCTACTAATGATAATTAGGTATGTAATTTTTTAAGTATTTACATGTTCATAGAACTATATCAATTAATTCATGACCGATACATGTTATCTACAATTTTATTCCTAATAATATTTAGGAATCTCAATGTTAGGATGATATTTGAGTGTTTCAGCAATAAACTATGTTTGATACATATGGCCGACAGCTAAACTTCACTGCCAAAACCTTGAACATGAAGCATCCATCTTATCATACCCCAAACCTCCTGTGACTTCTCTCCTTCATTTTCCCCTCCTACCCCTAACCTGACAGCCGTGACACAGGGCAGACAAAGGTTGTCAGGTCTCCTACCTTCAAGAAACAAAGAGAGTCAATGGAAGCTAGGCCCCCACTGTTTGTACTGTCTGTCGGGGCTATGTGGGTAGGCACCCTATATGTCACCAGCAATACCGTCACCGAGACCCTCTCTAACCTTTGGGCTATGCCGGGTCAAGTGGAAAGGGACTTTATATACCTCGAGATGGGAGGGGTACAGGTATAATGCTGAACACTATTTTTTCATTCCATACGCCTTTCTTTTATGTGTACAAGATTGTTTTATAGAATCATCAAATTTTGCATCAATTCAAGGTAATTTCGAAAAAGATAATTTTACAATATACAAGTCGTACATAATGGTTAATGTCCTGTGCATCCGCGAACATCTAACCAGGAATAATCATGATAATCTTGTCTCCAGTAAACATGTATGTAATTTTCTTTATCCTTAAATGTATGTAATTTTCTTTATCCTTAAATGCACTCGCATTACTGGCGTGTCTTTCTATATTTGGTCTCCTTTAGTAGACTTGTTAACTATTGTTTTTCTCACTTAAAATTCCCATTTCCTCCAGGTATTTTGAGGTTACAGCTAGAGCCTTATACAGCAGCGTCTCAGTGCCAAACTGACCAGACACTAAGTACGCCGATGGGGCCATCCTACCTTCTTAATATTTCAAGACTTCTCCCTTAAGAATTCATGGAAGGTAGGCCACAAGCCTGCCACTGTGGGTAGAAGCTGAACGTGTCATCTGGACTCTAAGAAGGGCTCCCCCGACGCCCTACCTTAATTCAGTGTTTTATTTTACAATTTCTTTTCTTCTATTGTTGTACAAGCATGTACGAACCCATATGTTTTTCAATGCTATTATATATAAGCATACATTTTGTTTGAGTTACAGGGCCCCCTCAAAACCCTCAGATACTATCACAGGTGAAAGATGTGAACATACATGCTTAGCTCTGCTAAATTGTTCGCCTGAGTTTTGCACATACAAATGTCTGTCGAATCTGTCATAGAGCTATTAGTTTAGTATACGAATCTTATCTTAATCTTTTATTGGCACAATGGAAAATGTGCAAATTATCACGAAGATAACATAATCACTTCTTGATAAGAAGGGGATGGTCTCTGAGGGGGTTGAATGTAATTTTTTCCTCCTTGAAAGGCTCAGCTAGTTCTGGTTCAAGTGGACATAGTCTCATAATGTTTCATAACCTTCTCATTTATACACGCTTCCACAGTTCATTTCTTATAAGCTAAGAGATATTCAGGTCAGAAAAAGTATTTATATTGTAATCATAGTGTTCACTGAAGTGGTGGTGGATGTGAGGGTAAACCCCAAATTGGAGATTCAACCGGGACAAAACCAACCTACAGGTGTCCCTCAGTTATAAGCAGGAAGCGCTTTCAACTATAAATGATGTTACTGCTATCTAGTTATGTCTTGAAGCTTAAGGTCTTTCATACTCAAGGGCGTCGTGTTAAAATTATATCCAGAAAGTCATCGTGTCCTTCCATAATACATTGGTGCTTTTTCTCATACTTAGTCACCTTATCAATACGTTAGGAACTACTGCCCTAGTAAAGGAAAGCAATAAAACTTTGCCTTTAGAAACATACTTTTCGGCTATTCTCATAGATGATATATTTTCTGTTTGTCTTTATGTTTTTAACTTTTGGTTTGCCTTAACATATTTCTATCCCTTATTACAGCGGCGCCACAACGAACGGAGCAATATGTATTATCAAAATCATTATTTGCAACAGACAGCTATAAAAACACGATAATATATTGATAAGGACCAACTTGTAAAGTTCTGCTGTTATAAAACCAGATGAAATTAAAGGAAATACTTCTAAGTGATATCAGATGAGTGGGCCAGAGAGGCAATAATTACTATGGTGTTATTGTAGATGTTCCCTAAAAGATTATTAAAGGGAGGAGCAAGAGACAGTAAAACAATACATGGTCATGTCTGCCACTGTCCAGGGATTGACCATACCTGATTTTATACCAATGCCTATGATAGTTTCTCTTGTATGTAATTCTTTCTTAATTTTACAGACTGGTACCTGAATGCACCTGGAGCACCTTGTGCAGTGCATCTGTCTGTGGCATCGCAAACAGATCACAGTCATAATTATTTAGAAATGCAAATATAGCACTATATATATATATATATATATATATATATATATATATATATATAAAATCATCGTGATAGTTTTTATTCAATTTATAGGAAAAATTTGCAATCAAAATGTCTTTTAATAAAGAAATGGTACTTTCAAAATTGGAAAATAACGTCTTTTATGTGTGATGTCACTAGCAAATTTGTTTTAAGGAGGATGGGAGGAATAAGACGTTTCTTAAAGTTAAATTCATATTTTCACACAAAGGAGCCTGTCATTGGTATAGAAATAAAAATGCATTTCTATTTTAACATTAAATCCATCATATAAAGTGTAAAATGAGCAAAAGTGAAATTTCACTGGCCCCTCCCTTAAAGAAATGAAGGGCACCCTCCTCACAATGATTCTGTGTAGACAAGTTTCCATTTCTGGTTCAATCAAAAGCCTTAATCGCTTTCATTTCCTGTAATATCCTCAAAATATTTCATTACATTTTCTACAAAGCTCACCATAGGAGAAACTGAAACTGGGTCCAAAAAGACAATATAATTATCATCTATCGCAATGGGTCATGTCTTGAGCATTAAACCTATCACTCTTTCTCGAATCACATCAGATAACAAATTGTTGATTTAATACGCTTAATGTAATACTTCACGTAAAAGGATAATGCTGAAAATAGCAGTCAAATGAATAATATTTCTGCGTAACTACACAGTTCCCACCATAGAAGGGGTTAACATTACTTCCACGGGACTCCACGGCACATTTAACATTATCGTTCTGATTTATAGGGGGCATGTTCGTAAATTGGATGTGAATAGAATTCGTGGTGTCTCCAGGGAGACCTCAAGCAGTGACAAGCATCTTACAATTACACTGTGACCAAGCATGTAAGTAGCCGTACCCGCAGTGGGCTGATAAAGTCTCATGGTCTGGGGAGGGTTCCTGTCATAATGAACGCAGACCAGGATTCGAGGCACTCGTCTCGTGGTCGTGATTTAATTACAGAAAAATGTCGACCTTTATGCGCTTTGTTATTCTGTTTAATTAGTATATTTCATAGTGTGCACCCATACGTTTGATTGCTAAAATCCATGCCATTTCATTCAAGGATTCTCTTTTCCAAATAATAATGTATAAAATATTATTTGTCTTCTAGAATTATTGATTGCCAAACTCTACAATAATCTTGGTTCATTTCAAACTTTCCACTCATACTGTTGTTAGGCAAAGTTAATGCCCGGTTTTACCTCAACCGTCTGGCAATTTGAGAAAATGCTTGCGAAATGTCTACTGTTTACATCTACTGTCTGGCAATCTGAGAATCAATTAACCTTTGCTTTATGAGATGTAAATTCTGCTGTTCACTGAACTTAACCCACTTGTATTGGGATTGTAGTGGTGAAGTCAGGAGGTAAATGGTCTAAGGTGAGGTGTCTCATCTCCCCCCGGCATGTCCCAGCACCTCGGCAGTAAACACTGGTTTAGGGATAAAGGTATGGAATGCCTACTGTTACATTTATTAAGAAATGTGTCTTTTTTTCTTGTTTGATGGAGTTTTTATGCAAAGAAGATCCCAGACAAGCCGTGGGCCCTCGTAGAGTGCAGTAGGATAAAACAAAAAATAATGTTGCATAATTATTATCAGGTTTACTTTTCTAAAACTAGGGTTGGGATCGGAACAGGGCCATTTGGCTTGGTTCATTAACTGATTAAAGATCTACTGTACGTTGCATGAACTCATCTTACTGATATACATAGAATGGAGAAAGTATTATTCATAAGATGAACCTTAACCTTGTGCAAGGTGTGAGGAGATTCCCATCAGACTTCTCCTGCTTTTTTATAGTCCTTTCTTTATGAGTATATCGCATTATATTCATAATTATGGATATTTAAACTATGAAGTTGTAGTTAAGATAACATTACATCAATAATTATTTGTGATATCAACCGAAAATATTTGCTGCCGCTGCTTCATTAAATGAAGCAGCGGTGAATATTTTTCACATTACATGAGTTTTGGTTCTATACCCTTTTTTGTAGAAGTTGCCATCGACGTGTTCATGCCTGAATCTATATTGAGGGGTTCAATAGATCTATAACGAAGCTCGTGTTAAATACACGGGTCCCCTACCTACCAGCACGCGCCCCATATTAGTGAGGCCAAGTTAAACTAGACCTTCTATGTGAGCTGCTCGGCCCTGCCTCAGGTCAATATTTGGGAGCTCAATATTTACCCCTGAAGCCACTCCCTTGACTTAGCTATTGCTCCCGTAGACTCGCAGTTAGTTCTGTGCTAGGCAAGAGTAGAACTACCTGTGATCAGAATTTAACACGGTGATAATGACACCCTTTCTATATTCTGGTGTCTAAATATGTTTCAGCCTATATCAATTGTATTCGCTTATCTCGCCTGGCGTGTGAATATGATTTTTCGACATACTTTCTGTACAAATTCAAGTACTAAAGCGTCGCTGCTTCGTACAAGGTTAATTCCCCACCAAGAAAGGGGGGCCTGAATTAACACCCACACTTAACAAGATCCAGGATCTGTGGTGTGTTTCATAGCAATGTCAATAGCTTTGGTGGCTTTATTTGTGCTTACGGAAATGTTATAATGGAGGCAGGATTTTTAAAATGTTGCATAACGAAACCAACAGGAATCATCCTAAAACTACCTTAAAGGAAAAACTTGCACATAAATTCACGAAGTGTTATTTTTTGTGTAATAACCTTGACATAGGTATTCTGAAAATATGTCAAAAGTAAAAGTTTGAAAATGTTGATGTCTAAGGGAGATATTCAGGAAAAGAATTTATTGTTGGGAATTCCCTGATTGTTGAGCTGCTCAATACTCCCCTTGCTACGTCACAGCTATAGGAATTCCCTCTAAATTAATTCTGAGCTTCCCTGAATAATAAATGGTTGTAGATGAATATGTATTTTAATTTATTATGAGGTGCACTTGGCCAAATATATATAATATGGGTTAGAGAGTATAACAATTATTATAAATTCTACAGGGATGGGGATTCCCTTCTAAGGCCAGATGGGATTCCCCAGGAACTCCCCTTACTACGTCATTAATTAGGGGATTTCCCTAAAAAATGACATAAAAATACAAGATTTTTAATGTCCCATAACTTTGTGAAAACTAGGAATTTTCCTTTGATTTTGCGTACATTGGAAGTGCAGGTTGTATATAGCCCCCTGAATTGAATTCATTAAAAAATAACTGTCCTGAAGTTATGTGCAAGCTTTCCTTTAAATGGACCCCAAACTCAAATAAAACACTTCAAATTGTAAGCAATTCTAAACTCCCATATATTTATGGCATGGGTAAAAGATGAACATAAGTAATGAAGGCAAGCTGCACATTTTGTCCATTTCGTCATGAAATATCCACTCCGGATATGTATCTGTTGAAGACATAAAGGAAGCACACACACACAAATATCTGTACTGTGAATACTCGATCGTTCTGTCCTTGTCATAACATATTAAAACAGAAAGAAGTAAAGCAATACCAATAAGGAGAGTGTTCAGAATGTTAGGTTGTAACTTGAACCATGCAATTTGTATCACAGTAAGTTAGGTAACTATAGCTTCTTGAATGACGTGATTATGAAAACTTACATATGTCAGTAAAATGAGACACGCTGTTGTCCATGAAATCAGAGAAGGGGGCAACCTAATGGCGTCTGATTTTCAACTTGTATACATACGTTCGCTAAGACATCCATGGCAGTGGCGGATATTCAAAGGGGTGGAACGCGGGGGCAAGCTAACTCTTCAAGAAAAAATATCAGACCCTGTCTCAAAACCCTCGAATCATTTAAGACATAGTATATCTAACAATTCAAAGGTTAAAAATTATTTATTATATGTTATATGCACCTTAGTTTAGATCTTGAGTGGGAATTGTGTGCCTTATGTGGCGTTTTTAGGGATGTATACTGCAGCACATTGACAGTCTTTAAAATCCTGAATGAAATGTTGATGGCGTAGGGAAAGGGTTGGGTTTATAGGACATGGTTTTATTGGTCTATAGTAAATTTGGCTCTGAGTTGGCTCTGGCTCTGGGTCTGATGGAGTCCCATACCTCCTACTTCAACCGTACCAATATCCTACGCTTAAGTGCAATATTTCATTTTCGAATTCTCTTTGAATAATCTTGTGAGAAGCAGGCTTTTGGTGTACAGCTACGTCTTCCTTCTCTAGTGTCAGATGACACAATGGGGATAATGAGCTAATCAAATCTGCTTTCCTACACCATCTGGCACCCCTTCTCTCCTACATCCGTAGCCTATTCATCAATCTCCCATTCAGTAGAGTGATATGCAGCTGATATATGCAATCGCTCAAAACCATTTCTCATTGCTCCATCGGTATTTAACGACTGTCAGTCTCGCTGGCTGTAGCCCAGATTTACCAGCTGCTTGCCCCTACCCCTTTACCCCCCACCCTCCTGTCCCGACCATCCATGGGCATCAAACATCCAGTAGGCGATTTGTCATTCCATGGTAAAGCTCAGTGATAAAGATGGGTTTAGTTTTTTGTTGAAAGGCTAATTGCGGAAAAATAAAAATTGTTACTATAAATGTGTTTTTAGATTAACACACGTTTGATCAGTCTGGCTGTCAATATGTAGTTTAGATATTGTTTATATAGGGAGCATAAACGACTGACACCCATCTTGATCCGTCAATATATCTCTAAGGTTTGTGTGTGAGTGCATGATGATAAATTTATGGTAAAACATTTTATAATAATTATTGTATGATGACGGCCCAAATAAGAAATATTGCGTTTACGTTATTAATATGGATGGCTGTGATATGACTTTCTTATTGACTAAAAAACTGACTGGTTGACTGACCAAAGTGCTCACTCCCTCACTCATTTTGACGGGCTGATCAACTTACCGATTAAACAACTAAAGTATTTTTAGTATTGATTCTGTTCAACGGACTGACTATCTGACTGACTGACCGACAGACTGACCAGCCTAAAGTCTTTTTACAGAATGAATGGCAGATTCACCGAAAGATTACCCACAACTTCCATAGAATAACCAGATCTGATGACTGAAAGTTCGTTGGGAACTGGGTTTATTACACCTACAGGTTAAGGTAGTCCATGTAAAGAGGCAATTGCCATACCCATTCAACCAGCTCCCCTCCCCAACTCACCCCCACCACCCTATAAGTCCCACTCCCTACAGGCCTATTACCCCTGCACCTATCCATACATGATTCACCCCTCAAACCGTCGCCCCACCTAGTGGCAGCTGTGTGGGGAGTGTCATACTGGTGAGGGACATGGGTATCCGATATCGTCGACCAGTGCTCGGTTGGCAGTTTGTCAGGTTATGAGACTCTGAGTGTAAAAACCATTTGTTTCATCTGTTTAAATGGATAAACGATTAATTGTGTATAAGCTGAGATAATCTGATAATGTCTGTATCGATGATTTTAGGTAATAATACAACATGTGAATTGTATCATACATAGATAGCTTATCTATAATTATAGTAATAAGACGAAAAATTAGTCTAAATATACCAAACCCAAACAGAAGAGACTGAACATTAGTCTTGTAGATAACCGACCTAATAAACTTGTAGTTTACCTTAACCTGATTGTGGAGACTATGTAATAACAACAAAGTTGTCGGGCTGTATTTAAAACTTATATCTGTAATTGTGAGTCAAATGCTGTGATGTGATCGGCATACTTGGAAGACCTGAAAGCATCACTTTGAATTAAACAGTAAAATAAATAAGAAGTAAAATAAATTGTTGGCAAACAAAAAGGTACTGCATAGCAAAGGCTTCAGTCGAATCATATATGAGGAAAAAAGTGCATGCAATACCATATTTTACACTTGGCATCTTGTATTCTTGAAGTCCGACCAATTGATATATTTAAAATACAAGAGACATTTGCATGGCATGATCTTGATGGGGACAAGGGGCTCGGGCATGTTATCAGCAAAAGTTTGCTAGTAAACAGAACCCTAATGTAATTTTTAACTTAAATTAATCTTTGACAAGCATCAATGAGCATTGGAAATATCCATCTTCATCTCCTATGACACAGTCAGCTGAAATCTGATATCAAAGCAATATAAAAAGGTTTACCTATTCCCGTTTTCTCGTTAATACTTTGCATATTGCACTTCGTTCAGACTGATAATCTTCCTAGATCATATTTCCTTCTCAAGGTTCTGTTCCTGGGGAAATTAGTGCAAACCTTGTTTTTCCTTTTCCCAGGTTAATAATCAACGAATGCAGGTTTAACCCAGCCAAGGATATGATGTTCTAATAATGTTGCAGCAACGTCCTGGATTGATTCTTGTTACGTTACACTGTTAGGTTACAGAGACGTTCTTTTGATGACTCCCAATAACATCGCTGCAACCAAATGTGTCACGTTACATTGTGATGTTCTGATAACATGCTTGTTCCATTATTTATGAGGCTAGTATTGTAACTTCACTTAATTAGAATGTCACAATAACATTCTATTTAGCCGTTGAGACTTCACTTAATGAGGATGTCACAATATCATTCCGTTTAGGTTAGGTTGACGTTGACATCTAAACTAGTAAGATGGTCACATGAACATTCTGTTTAGGTAAGGTTAAAGGAAAGCTTGCACATAAGTGCAGCATAGGTCTATTTCAATGAAATTGTGACGTTCTCTGGTAAGTCGGGGTTGCCGATTCTTACAACAGAGGAACGTGGGGGTTGTTCGGGTCTCGGGGCGGACGGGGAATCCGGGCCAAGAACCGAGATGTGTTTCTAGAGTCGTGCCTCGCGCACGAGGGGGGGCTGAGCGAATCGATCGGGAATCGGCACTCGATGTCAACGGAGGACTGCGGGGGAGGGAAATTATGGTAGGGGTACGGGTCGGCCGGGGTTCGTCTCGCTCTATCTCCCAGACCAGCATTCACCCCGACCGGGCGGTCCACCCCTGAGTTCCGGTCCGCGGGGGCGACGGGCCGACGGTCGCCTATTGTTTGGTAGCGTGGGGCCGAGCATGCCGCGCCCTCGTCCCCGCGGACTGCGCTCCTTCCTTCCGTTCCCCATGTCTTCGTACCATACTACGCCTCGGTTTCCGGGACTACTTCGGGCCTTCGTGCCTTACTCCGTTCCCTCGTTCCTCGTTCTTCGGGCCGTCGGGCCCCTTACCCTGTGTTCTACTACCTATCTCGAACTTCGACTGTTTTGTCCTAACTTCGGCTTAATTCCTCTGATCGGCTCATCTTTAGCGGTTGTTTCAGGAAAGAGGACACGTCTGGACACCAGGAGAACTGTTAAAGAACTCTGTTTATTCGGGCCTCACCGCCCCTTTATATACTAGAGAGGTCAGCCCTGATTGGCTGCTTTCGGTCACGTGACCTACAACTGACGTCACTTCCGGTTTATATATTCCGTTTCCGGTTTACATTTCACTTCCGGTTTACATATTTCCGGGTTTCGTTCCTTTACGTTTTCGTTCCTTACATATTCGTTCTTTACATATTCGTTCTTTACATATTCGTTCTTTACATATTCGTTCTTTTACATATTCGTGCCTCTTTTTCAGGCTTTCTATACTTTCGTTCATTATTACATATTCGTTCCTTTACATCTATTTCGTTCTCTTACATATATTTCTACTATTACCTTATTTCTATTATTTTGACCTCTATGTATTTTGGATGAATAGCCGTTCATCACAAAATCAATTCAGCATATTATTCACAACTTACACTATCAATATGAGCAAAATCGTAGGAACATTATTAGTTTTTGCACAGTTATGGGACATTAAAAAAGTTGTATTTTATTTCATTTTTTAAGGGAAATCCCCTAATTTATGACATAGCAAGGGGAGTTCTTGGGGAATCCCATTTTCTTTTAGAAGGGAATTCCCATCCCTGTAGAATTTATAAGAAGAGTTATGCTCTCTAACTCAAATTATATATATGTGGCTCAATGAAACTCATAAAAAATTAATTTGTATATCAATCTACATCCATTAATTAAACAGGGATTCCCAAAATAACTTAAGAAGGAATTCCCTTAGCTGGGACATAGCAAGGGGAGTACTGTGCAGACCAGCATTCAGGGAATTCCCAAAATTAATTTCCTTTCCTGAATAATTCCTTAGGAAATCGACTTTTTCACATTCTTACTTTTGAAATATTTTTAGAATACCTAAATCACGTTGATAACATGAAAAATGGTATTTAGTTAATTTATGTGCAAGTTTTCCTTTAAGAAGAAGGTCCCAATAATGTTCTGTTAAGATGATGTTGGGACCTCCCCTGGTAAAAAGGTTGCAACAATGTTCTGTTTAAGTGATGTCTAGACCTCACCTAATCAGAATGTCATGATGATGTTCTATTTTGATTTGATCTTGACCTGATATCATTATAACATAGCTTGTCCCGGACCTGCTCAACATAATTATTAGTGATGGTGTGATGAACGGCTATTCATCCAAAATATGTAGAGGTCAAAATAAGAGAAAATAAGGTAATATTATAAAAAGGTATATATGTAAAGAACGTAAGTGTAAAAGAACGAAATATATGTAAAAGAACGAATAAGTAATAATGAACGAAAGTGTAAAAAGCCCGAAAAAGAGGCACGAATATGTAAGGAACGAATATGTAAGGAACGAAAATGTAAAGGAACGAAACCCGGAAAGATATAAACCGGAAGTGAAATGTAAACCGGAAACGGAAAATGTAAACCGGAAGTGACGTCAGTTGTAGATCACGTGACCGAAAGCAGCCAATCAGGGCTGACCTCTAGAGTATATAAAGGGGCGGTGAGGCCCGAATAAATAGAGTTCTTTAACAGTTCTCCTTGTGTCCAGACGTGTCTCCTTTCCTGAAACAACCGCTAAAGATGAGCTGATTCGAGTAATTAACCAGAAGTTAGGATAAAACAGTCGAAGTTCGAGATAAATAGTAGGAACTTAGGGTAGGGGCCCGACGGCCCGAAGAACGAGGAACGAAGGACCGAAGTAAGGCACGAAGGCCCGAAACAGTCCCGGAGACCGAGGCGTAGCATGGCACGAAGGCATGACAGGCGGGACGAAGGAACGAAGTCCGCGGGGACGAGGGCGCGGCAGGCTCGGCCCCACGCTACCAAACAATAGGCGACCGTCGGCCCGTCGCCCCCGCGGACCGGAACCGTGGGGTGGACCGCCCGGTGGGGGTGAATGCTGGTCTGGGAGATAGAGCGAGACGAACCCCGGCCGACCCGTACCCCTACCATAATTTCCCTTCCCCGCAGTCCTCCGTTTGACATCGAGCGCCGATTCCCGACCGATTCGCTCAGCCCCCCCCTCGTGCGCGAGGCACGACTCTAGAAACACATCTCGGTTCTTGGCCCGGATTCCCCGTCCGCCCCGAGACCCGAACAACCCCCACGTTCCTCTGTTGTAAGAATCGGCAACCCCGACTTACCAGAGAACGTCACAATAGCAAGAATGAATCGCGTCGGTTTTCATTTTGTTCAGATGGCAAAGTACAGTATGATTTTGCCTTAAAACAATCGGGTACCCCTACCAATGCACGGATGATTTTCAGTGGGTGCATAAACCTATGTTCATTTCACCATGGGTTTTGGACCCATTCTATCGATGTAAACTGTAATACATCCCTAACCAAAGATAGCAGGATATCTAATGCCTATTCATTTAGCTGATGGATGTAGCGTCATAATTAGTTGCTCTCCTCTACTGCTCGCTGAACTGTTCACTGAAGCCTTCAGTCGAGCTGATGACCGGCTGGGTAACCATCATTCACAACTATCAGACTGTTCATCTGCGGAGGAAGGGAGAGGGCAGAAAAATGTGTAATTGAAGGTTGGTCAACGGTGATTAAAGGGTTCCTTGCATGTGAATTTACAAATTACTAATATTTGAATATTTAATTTTAATTAAGTATTCTAAAAGTGTTTCAATATAAAAATAGCGAATCATGAGTTATTAGTCAATCTTTCAGGAAAAGAAATGAAATTAGAGAATCCGCTTTGTTCTGGGATCTTAATTACTCAAAAGGACAGAGTAGCAGGCCTTGACGGTAACTATAGTACCGTTTATTCTTACTTCCACCAAGTTGCACTGCGTTGCGTTTTTGTGCGTAGCTTTTTTTTGCCATCGTAATACCTAATGTTGAACAGCGCGTCTCAATAACTTCTCTCTCAATAACTTTTATTTGAATCGTCTGCAGTCGTCCTCTTTGAAGGGCACACTGGATTTTGGATGCGCTATTACGATATCAGTCAAAAGAAACTCGTGCAGTTATACTTACTATGAGAATACAAAAGTAATACGTGCAGCTAGTAATTGTGTTTTTTGAGATGCATTCCAAACTATATGCCTATTTAGACGAAATGTTGTATCAAACCGTTTATCTAATTATGAATCCACTTTCTGTAATATCCATTGCTCATCATACAATTTCATCTTTCATATAATTATATGATAATATCTACATGTTCATCTTACCTCTGGAAGATCATGTAACGTACTTGAAAAGGTTAATGAGCCCTCTCTCTAAAAAAAGACGATATTCGCTCACGCTTCAAAATGATAGCAGAAATAGAAATACAGGAAAACTTAATTGGGTCGAATCAAATCTGTGTTTTGAGAGACCAGGAAACGTGAGAGAAAAGCAGATGACATTGTGGTTTTGAAACAGCTAAAGAATACCGTAAACATCTGCTGTAAGTTTACATTCAGGCTGAATCATCAGACCCAGGAAAGTATGGAATGAACATGTAACCAGCTGTAGGTCTGTAGTTTATTAAGTAATTTCGAGAATTAAATTAAGTGTCAAATACTGAATCTACACTAAAGAATATAGCCATAAAATATTCGTCGTGAATTGTTAAGATTAGGGAGGCAGAAACATCAGAAATCTTAAGGCAGCATCGCCGTGATACAAATACTGCCACGTACCCCTTATTAAGTCTGATGAGGACACGAAGAAACATGTTGGCCATTAAGCTGAATTTGAGTTAACGTCTACAAGTCATGCTCAGCCGGCACAATGTGCGCGCCAACAGCCTGATTTAGTATTGACCACATCATTCAGGGTTGGTGCGTGGTATTGAATAATGACTCAACGGTGACAATTATTATCAGGATTAACTTTACAATAACAGTGCTCCTGACGTGCTTTGTAAAGAGAAAACAATTTCAAACACATAAATATCTAAACATCATTATTGAGAAAGCTTATATTGTTTAGTAAATTTACACCAGAAAGCTGTTAACTACACTAGACAACTTCAAAATGTTCGATAAAGAATTTTTTCAAGTGATAATTTTATTGCAATCCTATTCTGATCACAGAATTAGTTTTTGTTTCAAAGCGCAAATTTGACTGTGACAAAACTAATTGACTGTTACCAAGTGTTCGCCTCTTTGCTGCGCCACAGAAACCAGAATCAGTCCAACCTTGTGTAACACAGTGCATGATGCACTGTGTTACACTTGCCCTCGCCCTATTGATTCTCTAATGTAGCCCATAGTATCTGATAAGAAGGCCAGCCCCTAAGTCATCCATGGTCCTAGTGATTTGCCCTAAGATAACAGACAGCTCGCCCAATACCAGCTGTCAGCAGGGTGTGTTCTCTAACATTTATTACCGCCTGTAACAAGCGAACATCCCATAGTTCACGACCCTTGGGAACCCCAATTATCGCTCAAATGGTGGAGTAATCCCTCCTCCATAGAAAGAGGGCAACATTGTAGTTGAATTTGTGAAGAGAACTATAAAAACGTTTCTTATAATTATCTAGCAATTTACCATTTTGAAAGCACACTTTGGAATTTGAAATGATTAAACATCTCCGGAATATTGAAACAATAATTTTTATTTGTAGTGTGATTATTTTCTGTAATCTCAATTTATTAGTCTCGTTTTTTAAAGCATCAAATAGGATTAAATCTGGGGGGCATTCCATAAAAAAATGGCGATAAACCAGGTTGAAGAGATACCACGATACCAACAAATGTTATCGCCACATAAAAGTTTAGTTTTTCATTTTTTTTGTTCAATTTTTTTTTCAATCAAACTTAAATTTTACAGGCTTTTTCCTAGGTCACATATACATATTTTGATATATTAATATTTGTGAAAATATATATTTTCTAAACAGCGATATTTTGTAATTATCGCCACGATACTGATTTGAGGCATTGGCGATAATATTTTGAGTATCGCCAATCTTTTATGGAAGGGCTTTAACTGGCGATAATTATCGCCTAATTTTTATGGAATGCATACCTGGAAAGGTTTGCATAAAGACACATGTGTACCAGCAAAATAGGCATACCGCTACAGAAAAGGCTTGCGGGAACATTTACATGAAAAAATTAAATATATCATATTGTGCGTTTAAAAAAAACAGCATGACAGTCATGCTGTTTTTTTTAAAACGTACAATATGATATGACATTGTGTACTTTTACAAACGGAGGTAGCGTCAAGCCCAATTCTCCAGCAGGCAATCGATTCCCGCCCAATAAGGTTACAGCTGGCCATTCGTCCACAACTCAGACCCCAATCACTTACAGCTAACCCTAACCTATACCTACAACCTTCGTATTCTTCTGCCATCCATCATAAGGATTGGTCTGAAATTTAAAAAACAAAACAACCCAAAGGTTGGGAGTGGGGCTCTGAAATATACATAAGACACTAGTTAAGCAGTTTATGTAACAAATGTAATAGGCCTATATTACCTTTAAATGAATACACTTTCATATCATTTCGGCATGTTCTTCTGTGTTTCCCAAATATAAAGGCTCCCAAGCCATTGAAGCAATGCAACAATTTGAGAGTCGGATTTCAGAATTGCAGAAAGGTGGGAACGGGTCGGGCTACCATACAGGCAAATATCAAAGTATTATTGTTATTGCTTGCTTGATAATCAAACAATTCAGGGTACAGCTAACGATTCCTCTTATCGTCGGTTTATACTTCCATCTATCACCCCAGAATTCATCGATTCTTAATCCCAATGACATGGACTTATCTTGTACATGGCGACATAAATCCACACAACCACGAGGAGGAAAGCTCTTAATCTTCTCTTTACACTGATATATGGGGAACATTAATCGACAGATTATTTGCTGTACCGAGGTAATAGGACATTTACTAAAAGGAACTTAGGAGGAAACATGGGCTGGAAAAGCTTGCATAACATAGTGTTAAGTGAAAAGTGGTTTTCATGCACTGAAAATGAGAATTAAATGGTAAGAATGTTAGTCAAAAGTGTATATATAGACCTATATATAATCATATGCACAAAAATAAGTCATTTTGATTGGGCATTTTTGTTCCCATACTTTCTAAGCTTTTCCTCACTCAGGCATGGATAATGCAATCTCTTCTATGTCGCTTCTTTTTTCATTGAAAATGGGGTAAAATCTATTGTTCGATGACAAGAATGAATTATTTCGTTATAGGGCCCTGGGATGAATCGACTGATTTCCATCTCTATAATTATTCCAAATCAAAAATATCCAAGGGCATATTACGTTGAGCTACAAGTATTATTCAGTAGTAGGGCTAGATAAATAAGTCAGGGCCTGCACCTGCTTTTCAACCATGCAGTTGCTACCACTATGGGGACGGGTGTAATGATATCCAGAAATCCTTAAATCGGCTGCAGCTGGAGAAGGTTGACCATAAAACAAGTGTTCAACCATAAAACTTTCAGTATTGTAAATCACATATTTTCAAGACTTATTTCCAAGGAAGATTGTTTAGACTGACTTTACGCTGTAGTAATCAAATGATTGTATATCACATGCGCGACATATGAGTCCCACCCTCATAATAAGTAGAGCACATAAACCTTACTGATACTAAGTGAATGACCATAATTCACATCACAAAGCTGACTTATAATTACCATTGGTCTTTCCTCATGAAATTAAACTTTAAAGGTCATCTAAGGATGTAATTCATGAGAGAGTCATTGATCTAAATCATGGCTTCTTGTCCTATGAATATGGCTGGGGACTAAAAGTGAGAGTCTAACAGTGATATGTACTAGTAGAAATAAATCACTGTGATGAACTGTTTCATCAGATAAAGCCTCTATGACATAGACCGTATGTGCAAGCCCCAAGATACATACAATATAGTAGTATTTTTCTTCCTCCACACAGATTTTCTCCTCCCAAACCATACTTCCTATAGACTGCTGCTAGATAGTGTGCCTGCACTTCAGAATCTGACTGGCGCTAACTTAATCAAATAAGAGAAGATGTGCTCTGCTGCTGAGGCTACCCAGCAGGAAGCCCTGGAGGAGCTCCACCCCGCCCCTGTCATCTGCTTCTATTTCCCTTATCCAGAGGCCACCCCTTCAGCTCCAGACATTTTTGTGTGCAAGTAGGTTTATGTCCACAGTAACCAGACTGGGGGGAGTTCATACCAATGTAGCAGTGTGTGTATGGGTAAATAAAAGGGCACTGAATGGCCAAGGCTGTGTTTGGCTTAAATACCATAGGGTTCAATACTGGTCCTGGGTGTGTCAGTGAATGGAAGATGTGTTTAAGCATTTAGTAGTAAGGTCTCACGTGGATTTTGGAACTGAGCTAGAATATTTGGCTGTGCTTTGCTATAATAATTCTGCGTGGCTGGGCTGTCAGAGTTAAGCTGGGTCCCCATGTCGGGGACTTAGGACGTCGATTAATGGATATTAGTATCTTTCACCAGTGACACCAAGTTTATTGCTGGGTGACTAGCTAATTGCTGGGCGATTTAAAAAATCATCTCCAAGTTGGGATGTTCATGCCATCAACCTCTCGATGACTAGAGGAAACATGAGATATCTTAGCCCGCCGATTGTATTAATTGCTGGCGACAAGTTTTGAATAACCAATATTTCCAATATTTCACCTGAACAGGGCGATTAGCTGTTTAGTCAACAGACATCATGACGCCTTGTATAATTAGTCGGCAGGCAACTTACCACGTTAGTCGCCGCTAATTTATCTAATCGTCGAAGTGGGGGCCAGACATCAAAATTCAGTCTCACTCTTTCAGTAAGGGTTTGTCGATTGTCAAACAGAGGTGTGCCGTTTATATGAATCCCTAATACAGAATTAAAATATGCATCTGGTTGGTTCCGTACACTATCCTTTCTTTTTTTCAAAACATTCTATATGAACACTTTCGTAACCAGCTCGCAACAGCAATACATTTTGTCATAAAATTGATGATATAATTACTATCATACATCCAACAAACCTTTCTATGTCAAAACATACGCCCTTGCCATGTCCACCTTGAGACACTTTCTAACAGCCTTTGCCCTAACCCAGTGCAAACGCCCGTCGCCGGTGGACTAAGGTGTATTGACCGGGGGTAGGAGTCCCTGATCAGTCCCTCTCTGATCACGACGGAAGTGGCCTTCCGCCCAACACGCTCTGACGCATCAGCTGATCCCATCACCGCCTTATGAGTCCAGTCCCCACGACTACTGCCTCACCGCCAAGTGTAAATTGCAAATGTGGAAGTTTTACATGACACGTACACGAGGGAGAAACGTTTCACATTAATTGCATGTAAAGGATATATCAAGTAAAATATTTTCATTAAATCTATTAACACAGTTTTGCCCATACTTTTATTCACATGTTCTAGTATGATCTTAATATGCTAATGTTCAGAATATATTTCAGAATTGCATATGCTTTCTGCTTGGAAATAAGGTGCCCGTGATTGTTGTTTCATTGAAAATAAGTGTTCACTCAGATAGAACCGATTGTTTTCGAAAAATGCAATATAAATTCATATCAATATGTGTTTACATTAATTTTGTATTTCAATAGATACCAATTAACATAATTATTATAAAACATTTTAGCTGCAATGGCAATTTTAATCTATACAGGTCATTGAACAAATGTTATCTAAGAGGCCGAATTACAATGTAGATTTCCACTTTTAGAGTTCTAGAATGGTTGGCTTCTTGCGGCTGGCCAATACTAACGTTGGGCATCCCATAACCTACAGACTCACCACCTTCCAGTCGACACGTCAATTCAGACTGATTTCTTCAGCGTCGGTATGGATCCTGGCCAACGACGTTATTGGGAAGTCCCTGGTCACCTGTATTAGTTAGGGGGTCCAAGACGACCAGCATCATTGTACAGAGTGCGTCTTGCTGTATCTGGTCCAAACCTTGAATTTTCTACTTTAGGTAGGGAGGCGATTAGGGATGACTTCATGATGTTTGGTGTATCTCATTTTGGATCCGTTATCTTTCTCAAAATGACCATTAATTTCAGAAACTTGATAGCAGTCTGAAATATGGATGGTAGAGGGTGAAATTGCATGGAAACTTGCAGTATTTAATGTAAATCGGAAAGATTAACTTGGCTATTCTAGCCCTTACACTGCCACAGGCCTCATATGAGGCCCTATAGTAAAATCCCATAGGAACACCATTGAAAGAATACAAATCATGCTTTCAGAATCTGAAAGAATTTTTCAGACATTTCAATTAGAACCAGAGATACAGGTATTTGAACAACAGACTATCAAGTCACCCAAAAATGTTAGAATTGCGATTCGAGAAACCATAAACATGTATTTACATTTGAATTTGCCATACTAATTCAAAAATCATGAAAAATGGGTAAATTTATGTAAAAGGCATGATTTTCAATTTGCTCTAACTTTCCTTACATTTATGATAATCACAAACTGTCTTTCGCACAAACAAGATAATGTTTTCATGTTATTTTTATAAAGAGTGTGATAGTTATTTTATGAATTATTGGTTACCATGGTAACATGCAAAGTACGATAGTACAAACAATTACTCCTCACGAGGAATTTGTCTTATTGGCACAGTGCCAATGTTTGGAATGTTTTTATCAAAATTATTGAAAAAAGCTTTTCATCTGAAGAATCTAAACTAAATTTGAGTTTGAATTTAAGCACAATTTCTTTTTATTTTGGGCAATATTTCAGTAAATATCAGTTATATTTTGATTTGTTTTGTTTTCAGTGAGTTGCAGCTGCCAATATGGGGAGCACATTTTAACGTATAGCCTGTGAGAGTTTTGAGATAAACATGTTTGTGCTAGCTTTATGGGTTACACTCTAGGGATTTTTGGTCACTTAATTTCCTAATCAAATCACGAATCCTTGAGATCTTTCAATCATCGACCTTTAAAACCAACCCACCTGCCCTTCAACCAGTCCTCACTGAACTATCACTAAGGAGTGGGGGAGAAGTGGCCCTGTTTATCCTTAACGACCCCGGGCAGGCTCAAATCAGCACCATTAAACCCTGGAGGAGGCGGGGCAGACCACGTGATCAGCCTGAGGGCCATGGCCCTACATGACCCCAGCGACCTTTGTATTGACAGGGGAGGGTTAGGACATCTCCGTGTAGGGGGCCCTACATGGTCATAAGGTCCACTAAGGGCATTAAGTTGGGACAGGACCACCTATGTCGAACATGACCTACATGTAGCCAGGGGTTAAGGTCTGGGGCAATGCTTTGTAAGAAGAACTAACCATTGAGAACGATGTCACCTATGCTCACTTTTGACTCGATCAAGGCAGTTATGGGAGGATATATGTTGCTTTTAGAGATGAATATTATAATATAATGCAACACTGATTTTAAAGATTCTCTTAGACACAAAAAAAGTGATTTGATCATAAAAGAAAAGAAATTACTATTAAGGTAAGAATCTCTAACATTCTACTTCAAAAAAGAAAAAAAATCAAACCTCATCGCCAGGTTTTTGCGTATCAACAAAATAATTCAATGACGGCTTTGATCAAAGTATCAACCGCTGGTTTGCCTGAAAAAGCATTCTCATTAACTCGCCAATTTCCCTTTCCAGACCTTCTACAAAATAGATGATACTACATAGCAGGTGGGCATTTCGGAGATCACAGACTGGAGTGATCCGGTTATACAGCTCTCAAGGGGGCGTCTTCGTATAATATATATAGTAGGCCTATACTCATAGTAGTGCATAGTGAAATATAATTAACGAGCCAAAAGGGCGAGTACATTATTATCACTCAATTCACTGCTCCCGTCCATTACCAGACATAAAGCACGAGAGAAAGATTACAAATGTATAAATACCTTAATGGGCTGCTGTTAAGAGTTTATTTTTACATATGAAATACAAAAGTACTAATAGGTCCAATGCTAAATTAATGAAGGATGAGAAGAGCTTCTATGCTTCAACAAGAGAATCAGACCATGTAGCCTAGTGGTCACAGTGACGGCTTTGTGTGTGGGAGGTCCCAGGATCGATCCTTGCCTGTGCCCATGGTGAATGTTCTTTTAATGTATCTCTTATCTTATTCTGAATTCAATAGTATTTCTTCCTCATATTTATAGTAAAGTTTTAGCTTTTATCACATCTAAAGTATACCAAAAAGATATGTGCTGTGATACTGAGTTATGCCTTTGTAACTGCACGCGTTGTCATATGGTATAAGCGTCTTCGACTCTGCTTTAAACTGATTACCGTACGTTCACATGGAGTTTATACCCATTCACGCATTCAGAAGGTACTTGTGAGGCTCGAACGTCAGACCTCTCGCACTTCCTCCCAGTACTCTAACCCCTGCGCCATCGGGCTCTCGCCCTCTTACTGCTAAGTAGAGGTTGGTTTTAATGTTATGTGCACGAGTGGTTCGGGTTACGCGAAATATCATATATTATTACAATGATAAGTTGGGTTGTTTCAAATAAGCCAAATGAAGAGGGTACTATCTAAAATAAACCATGGTGGTGTTATTTTTTCATGTTTAACTTGTTTAATGTTCATTTAAACACCCAACAGTATTCAAGTACAATGTAGTCAAGAACCTTGTTAATTTGATAAACATGTCAAATATTTGACGTCCAAAAACTATTTGACAGATCAGCTAGAGTAAATCCGAATGTGTTTGTCGAATGAACCAGTTTTTAAGAATAACCTACAGAATGGAATACATAAATTCTATTTGTTCAACATCGATGCACAAGAGAAAGATGATGTTGACACTAGAGCAACATCAAATTACCGTCACATAATGATTATGTTTCCATAACCTAGCGACTGAAACTAATACTTGAAGTTGTATGTATACTAGGTTACAATAGGGCTGCCTATATTACTTGCGTATGCGACACATCTACTTCTTTGTCGATTGTTTTCTATTGATTACATGAGTTCCTTTTACGTGAAATATACCAGTTGATCTGGGATGAATGGATAAATTCTTCAAAATTAATATCAAACCTTATTGTATAAAACAATCTTTACATTTTCACACTTAAATAGCCACAATCTACAAGGGGCAAAAGTTAGCGGGCAATGCAATTCGGTGAGTTTGTTTCAGAGCTTGATATATTGCGTTGACACTTCGAATGTCAACCATACAAGAAAATATGCAGATATTGCGGTAATTCCCAACCTATGGTGCTACTATTTTGTAGGATTTCTATGGCTTATTGATGCAGTTCAGTTAGGATTTACTTTCAAATTTCTATGAGTAATTACAATGTTTGTTTCTGGAGAGGTAATAACAACACTATTTTGGTTCAGTTCTGTTCACCTTGTAGGTATTGTCATTCCATATACAGTACAAATAATGGTATCGTCCATTTTTATCAATCGACTTGGGTAAAGTGTCTTAATCTATATTTCAAACCAAAACTGTGAACAATATTTTGCACACCTAATAGCAATAAGCCCATCCCACATTGGATATATCCCAGGGTTGGACAACAATTGGACAAAATTGCCTTATAAGCCATACTTGGGTCCTAGAGTTTGGGTTATTGAAATAAGATATAAGAATTATATTTTTCTATTTCCCCAAGTACTGATACAACCTTGTGATTCATTAAATTTTACCAATCGACTGATTTACAGGTTTGCCAGCTAATCAAAATGCTGTATTACAGGGCAAAATAGGGTTGGAAATCATAGGTCGGGATGACCAGCTTTAACAACTAACTATATAAAGCTGAATTTTATACATTTTAGTCATGATTTTCAGCCTAATTTGTATGTTTCATTTTGTATTATGCCACTGCCTTCACAGAGGCAATCTTGCAATTTTTTCCATGGTTAACTTTAATGTTTGTGTAAACTGGGATGGGCTTATTGGTCCCTACAGGCCTAGGGATCCAGTTTGGGGACAGAGACGGGATAAGAGGTAACAGAGAATCTCCCATGCAGGAGACTCATATACAGGCTCTGTGCAATTCTGAAATATATTTTCTGTCTATCTATGTTATAACTCCACGTATGCAGGTGTGTAGAATAAACACCTTTTATCGCATTCTTTCCTGAACAGATATTGCAATACGTGGGATTTTCATGTCCATGTTTGTATCTTTGTTTCTCGTGAAGTACGGTACATTGCTCTTTCAGCTGTGTCCTTTAAAGGGGCCACATCTGATTGTGAAATAAATTCATTTCCATGTATGACGTTGTGCAGGACTATGTTTTATTGTGTCCCTTTATTGCTTACTAGCTCTTAGAGAGATTCGACTGATTTCTTTGGATTGCCTGCTTGCTCTACTTCATTCAAAGACCTAGCTGTCCGCCAACCAGACCAAATGCAAATCCAACTCGCATAGTCGAAACACCCCACAAATCTTACCGATATTCCTTCACCACCAGAATAGAGCAAATGTAAATTCCTGACTAATCTTTTATCATGGCATATGAATGCATAGGTACCTACTCTTTTTGTAGAAATGAATTTTCATTAAAAAGGAAAATATTTCGTTAATATAACGTATTGAGATCATAATCGAGCATTAAATCTAGCTCATAAATTGTAATTACTGCTGCTGATTTCTACCTTACCTCGACACTCCACTGGAATTGATTTAAGTTCTCTTGGTCGCCCTACAGTCGGCAAGAGCTTAATTTAATATTCCAGAGACGGGCCTATCGGGTGTTGGGGTCATTACTCACATTAGTGTGGTGTAAATGACCCACCTTCACCTACTTCTGACTAAGCCCTCAAACACGAACGACTCATGAACAACTTAAGCCGGGTTTCCACCGAAAGATAATCGTCAGCAAACGTCGGGGGTTCAAATCTTTTAAAAATGCATGACTTGTTGTTTCCAACCAACTACTGAAATAAAGAGATTTGGACGATTCTGAGACATTTTGGACGACTATTTCCAACAACTGGAGACTGAAAAACCTAAGGAACAATGGATTTAATTGCTTTAGATTGCCTCTGGAACAAATTGTTTGAAACTGTCGTCCAGAAATATCAAACAGGTTAGATATTTGGTCGTTGAGGAAGCGTTCACTTTTGTCTTGAGGTAATGTCGTTTGCAGTTGTTCACAAATGTCTTTATCAACGATTTTGTGTTTCCACTGCACGATTATACGAACGACCACAAAAGATTTGTGAATCGTTCACTGTCATTCATGTTCGTTAGCAGAATGTCGTTGGGTGGAAACAGGCCTTTACCCACGAAACCTCACCGATTTCAACTGGAAATAAACTGAGGGTGAACAGAGACGTACATCCTCATAGTAGTAGATGAAATAAGAATGTTACCGAAAAGGTTTTGTGTTTGAAATAAAATCTAATGACAAGTAACAGGAAATGATAGTCGATTGCATGATTACTGCACTTATTGTTATGGTAAAATATGTAATTAAACAATTTACTAAAAGAAAGTTAATTTTCAGCTAATTTACAGAAGGAGATCGGTACATATCTTGCAAGAAGCTGAAATGTGGAAGAGGAGTGGGGCAGATACTCTCTCTGATATTCATTCAATGTGTAGCTTCAGCGTTTGTTAATTTAAAGTTGAGGGCATTTTACTCCAAGTCTCCATCCACCATGTATTAAACATGAGTAAATCTGGGCAAGGCTCACATATCATTCCATACCTCACTATACACTCACAACCACTACCTCAACCCTGCATCTACCACCACTGACCATTCCCAGCTCCAACCCCTCTCTCCCCCACATCCCCCACCGGATGCTCACGCACGCACACATCCTTAGACAACCCTTATAAATCATTCGGTACCCTCACATCCTAGCCTGGCTGCCCGCTGCCTTCTCACCCACCATTTGTGAGCAAATATCCGCGGGACGTGCCCGGAATGGGGATACCGGAGACGGACCCTGAGGAATACCTAATGACCTGGGGGTCTGTGAGGGGGCTGGTCCACAGGGAGAGGGGTGGGTAAAGGTTTGTGCAGGGTGTAGGTGGGATTGAATGGTGCAGGCGTTAAGGTAGGGGCTCATGGTGTATATGGTGGAGGTTTGGTGGTAATTTAGGGTAGGGTGGGGCTTAGGGTTTTACATGCGTTTGGGTCAAATTATATTTTAGGTACAACATCGTTTCGTTTTTTAAATGATAATTATGGCGGTTAATTTGCTTTTGATGAACCCTGTCAATGTCTTAACACCGACCATTTACAGGTTGCAGACTAAAAAGTCGGTTTCGGTCTAGTCGATAGGGGAAATACATAGGTATGGTGAGAAGAAGGGTTCTACCGTAGCCGTAGCAGTATTTAAGAGGTAGAGATCAGTCTAAGTTCCTGAGTGCCTTAAGTGATATACAGATATAACCGAAGCTAAATGGCTTAACAAGTTTATAGAAAAGCAAGAGAGTCACTTAAAATCAATGAATATATTGGCCAATGCCATGCTATTATCTATTAAACATCCAAATGATACCAATTCAGTTATCTTATTAGATCATGTTATAAGAACATAATTCTTGTTTAGTCGTTATCTGGTGCAATCTGTACATATTCAATATTCAATGCAACTTGTATTACTATGCTCCTGTTTGTATTTTTCCCTCCCTTTTCTGCAACCATAACTAGTATGCCATTCCTTATCACACTCTTCCTCATATACCCCTCGTCTTTATGCCCCTTTGGGAGTTGTCTATAATAGGCTTTACGATATGGATGGCCTCCAAGAAATATCGGGGGTTCCCTATCTTCAAATGACCGCAAGCTGAGATGGGATAGGAAGAAAAAACAACGTTTTGTCACGCACTGGCATTCCCACTACGCCAATTGGGGATGATTAATTTCTTTCCCATTTTTACTCGGTGTGAGGATATTATGAGGATGGCTTGTGTCAAAATGAATGGTTATTTTGCTTAGGACAATCACTTTGTGCGATTCACATAAGTATCCTTCGCATTTCTTATCTGTATGTGGCACCCTTTTGCGTCATGAATCTAACAGGTGTTTCAGTTTCCTCCATGCGTAGACGAGGCTTCATATATCAGCCAATTATGTTTTTGTTATGATAACACATAGAGACGCCTCTGTTCCATGCATAAGGCATCTATATAACCTATATCAGCTTCCGTTGTCTGACCCAGGGCATGTTTCACACATACATTTCTGCTAATTATAGATATGTTATGAGTCCCTGACAGTAATGTCGCGTAGTTATGACAAAGGCATTTGATAAGGAAACTTCTGTTAAGAGCCCCTAAACCAACGTTATCGAGCTCCCAAAAGTTCGGTTTTAAGAGCGCCAAAGAATCGGTCAACCTCTAAGGTCCATAACGGAATCTCCCATACAGCGAAATGCGACAAACAATAGCTTCGTTAGCTTATGGATTTCAAACATTAATCAATTTCTCCTTGGCCACTTTAGATATTCCATTATTTCATTATTTGAATATTGTATGGCTCAATTTGTTACACACTGCATGTTAAAAAGAGTTCGATACCATAGAGATAGGGCCTACATAAGATGTGACTATGTCAATACTTTTAAGATATTGAACTGCTCCCTCTCTTAGAACTAGCCATCCTTCCAGCCAAGGTATTCATGGATCTTGATCTCTTGAGAGATCTTCTTGCTTTATCCGTGTCTATCCCTCCACTACCTCCTACCTCCTAACACTCTATCCCTCTCGTTGTGTCACCCTCTGTGGTCTTTCTCCATACGTTTATGTCATTTCCTTTCGGCTGCTCTCACACCCACACAATAAATCTTTGTCACATGCCCCAGGAATGCCTCGGCATGGTTACTCCATGTCACGTGACGCCAAGACAAACGACCGGAAGTGTGGTGTGATGGTGTCGCATGTAATCTTCCCCCTCCAGGAAAATGGGCGTAGCAGTTGTGGCAAAAACTATTACTTGATACTGAGGGAAGGAACGAGCGGGGTAAATAGAGGTGTACCATGGAAGACTTGTAGCATCAGCAGAAATGGTTTTCTGCGAATTGGAACGTCTCTTGACATGCAGAAATTACATTACGAACGTCTTGCACCCGTCAATAATTCGCACGTAACATAGTTTTATCAGTCGAGTATTTTCTAATAAAAAGGAGGATATCGTGATATTCGTGTTTTCGGCTTAAGATGGCCATTGATGTCTTAATTGCTAATGTGACAAGGTAGTTGAATTTGTGCCTTGTGAGCTGTTTGCATTTTAAGTAGGCCTATCAAATGACGCATAAAGATGTTAACTAACATATAACCAGCATTACTTTTTTGTTATCTTTATTTAGATGTTATTCACTAAAGATAGATATAAAAATTTCATGGAATGCACTGTTTTGATATAAGCCAAAAAAATGGGTTTATTCAAGATACGCGAAGCGTTTTAAATGTCCATAGCCGACGTAAATGGAAAAAAATCGTAGAATTTGATTAGGAAGTATAAGAGTAAATTACATTATTTTAGCAATATTTCTGTTAGTATCATGCATGTACATATATACGACTCTATCTTCAACTAAGACTTTGGACCAGTCTGCCTCTGGTTACATTACGTTAGGTTTGTGACGTAGGCTGTCAAGGCCGAAGAGATTCTGTTACAAGTTTACAGCCAGACTGACACAAATTGATCGATGTTCATCCTCCTGCTTAGGTTAGGAGAGGCCCCCGGGGAAGTGTCCGTCAGGAAACCAGAAGGTTCAGAGAAGAAAGGGAAAAAACTGAAACAGAGATAGTAGGAGGCATCATCCTATCTTTTTGGTGTTCTTCAGAGCAAGCTTAGGGCGGCGTAGTTTGGTCATAAGGTCAACTGCCGTCTATAATATTGGTTGTTAGGACCCAAAATTCAAGATAGTGAATGGATGTAATAAAAAAGGCCAGATACAAAAAGCATTCTGAATAATGCATCAGGGTGATTGAGGAGGAGCATTTCTGAGATTGGAATTTTCAATGGAAGCGATGTCGGCAAAGGCTTGGTTAAAAAGTCTGACACAAGTTAACAATAGGTTTGCATGCAGTTCGCGTGATAAGATAGGAATGGGTCCGAGTTGTTATTGAGAACTTTCTTATATTGTACAGTCTGCTCACTACACTTTAAACAATAAGACCGAATATATAAAAAATGCTAGAGTTCAATGTTAATTTTGTTAGTCGTTTTATCAGTCTATGTCTCTCCATAATGTTTAACCGTCTCTACGTCACTATGTTAATTAAGTTCCGTGTGGTTGGTTGCAATGGGTCATGCTAAGACCAGTAGCAACCTTTATCCTTTTATCTCTCTCTCTGAGTAGGCCAGGGTTGCATGTACAGGTACCATTCTACCAAACCCTAACAACCTGAGTAGAAGAAACTTGTGCCCTCTGAGTAATACATCTCTGACCACCACCTGCACCAACCCTAATTTCCACCTGCTTTGCCCAGGTTGGCCATTTTGCTGGCCTTTTTCTGAACGCTTTTATTTTTTGTTCTCTGACCAGTCGAAGACTTGTGTCCTTTCAGTTCGTCAGTAACAGCTCAACCCTAAATTTGCTTACATTAAATTTTTGTGACTGTTTAGATTAGGCCTAGGCTTTGATTGGTAGCCCACGGCTTAACATGATTAGTGTTTCAGTTCTACTGTCAATAAATCAAGGTTTATGAGACATATTTTCCTATCGATGATGTTGCATCACTATAATCTTCGGAAGGGTTTTCGGAAATTATCTAGAGTTTATCTCTATTACAAGAACGAAAAAGACTACAGCCACCATAACAGCTTTGACATGATAAGAATTGACCTTATTAGAATCAGTATTTTTGTATCCAACTTAGCGAGGAATATTCCAAGGAACTTTGCTATTCAAAAGCTAAGAGTAGGTACATTGAATCCCTAAACAGCTAAAGTCAAACCTTTATAATCCTCGTTTCTCCTAGTGTCCCTAGATACCGATATACCCGCCCTACACATGGGTCTCTAGAAGCGCACCTGTCGTCGATAACTTAAGGGTTGGCAAGGTCTCCAATATATGACAACCCGGTCAGAGCCACCTATCGGCAGAGGAAGGAAATGCAATTACCTTGTCCGACACCGCGCCGGCATTACGCCGACACTCTTCGTTAGATAGAGCCCTTCCGGTAGGCCGACGCACGCGCAGTGTCGAGATGAGCGACGACATCCGGTAAGTCAGCAACAAGGGGTGTTGTGGTTAAAGTATGGATAAGGTATGTAGTACGAATAATGATAGGGGTAGAAATTGATTATATCAAAGGAAATGCCGTCTACATATAGGAAGACCTATGAAATCGGTAATATGTATTTATGGATATGGTGTAAAATCGATGCACTAGTAATGCAGATCGTTCCGATGAGGATGTGCCTAACCTAGCGTTTACCAAACGGTCGCCAACGAACCGGCTATTTACTGTCGTTTATACAAGGTAGGGTGCGTACATAATGTCGCTTAATAAGATGAACTATGTATTCGTCAACAGTAAAACCACCTATAATATATGATTTCCATATACTACTTACATGCCGCGTATGTAATTCCAAACGGTGACAATATCTGGGTGCCGCTGCGGATGAGCAGTGCGCGCGATAAGGTTTAGGTTGTACAAATGGCTAGGCTTTATAATACGGTATTGCCAATATGATTCAGACAATAATATTTATGAGAGGCATTGTCTGTATAGCATATACAATGTCATGCAATGTCATTTCTATATACTACTTATATATATATATCATTATAAATTGTCGCATATACAACAAAGTCGGTTCACACATAAATATTTCAGCCTATTGAGGCGAGGTTGTGCGTATAGGCAGTGCCATTTCAAAAAAGAGAACGTTTATATTGCTGAACCGAAAACAAAAGATGAAATGTGATTTTTTTTTAATTTTTTTTTTAAAAGGCTAATCAAAGTTGTGAATCTGTCTGTTATTATCAACGTTCCTAGCTGTGGGACACGTCGATTTTCTTCTCCAATACAGGCCACTTAACGACAAAAGACTCGATGACCCCTGACATTTCCAGTACCTTCCAAAATCAACGCAATTACCTGGGGTGAAAATAAACGGACGCCCTTGTTATAAACTCTTTCGGCTGTAGGAAGTCGTCTCTACTATTTCTGGCGTGAGTGAGGAAGGATTTTGGCGGGAACGGCACCTCCGGGTCGGGAGGAAACGGATTATTAAAGAACGGCGCCCGGATGTCTGCTTAATGGGGGTGGATGGCCCTGGAGGAGGGCGGCCCAGGTTTAAGGAGACCAAATTGGGGTCTCCTCATCACCATGACATGGCTTCTTTTTTTTGTCTCTCATTAGTTAATCTTAATTCTTTGTCGATAAATATGATGTAAGATCATCCCTAATTTTTCCTGATTAAAAGTAGGGGACTCTCGCCTCTGGAGCTCAAGTATTAAAGGAAACTTTTTGAAGTATTGTTTTCCGTGTAAAAATCAATAAACGATACCAAATAATATTTTTCTATCGAACATTAATTTGTACGTATTATATTATATATCTCGTGTAATCAGATGTATATTAGTACATAGGGGAGATGACCGATGGGTACGTGTACTTTTGTGATTCTGTGGGAACTTTAAATCTTTTGACAATGAAGAATTTATCATTTCAGTAATGTGACCCTTTACTTTATTTCCATTAGACTGAGGATGTACATGCCGTAGATGCGTTAAACTTCAATGCAACAGCCCTGGAGTTGATTTTCCATCCTTGTACCCTTTACCTCTTAAATGTCTGAACCATGCAATCCCTCTAGTTACGGCACTGTTACACTATAATCTAGAAACGTGAGAACTCCTATGTAGCAGCTCAAGAGAAGGTAATTCCCTGCACCACTGCAAATTCCTCGCTATACCCAAACTTTGCTGGGGACATCCTGCCCCACCGGATGGTGTCCCATCTGACCACCCACCAGGCCATTTGGTTCACCGGAAGTACTTCTGAGGGAGCGGAAGATTAGCGGCGCCCACTAGCGGGACGCTGGGGTGTTATAAGGCCGATTCTGCTAATGAAAATACCTTCTAGGGCAAAGTGAAAGGGGCTGTCCTGCTCCAGAGAGGGGCATTAGATTCTATAGATCTCTGTGCCTTCTGTACAAGTTTTCATAACGTTCATTTGGTCTGTTATTTTGCACTTTGTATCCGCACAGATCTATTTTATGGTAATACATACTATAATAGTACAACTTGATTTCAGCGACACACTGGTACATGGAATTGGAAGGTTATCCTTTTGAATATAATTATACTGAATGATGAATTAAAATGTTGTCTATTTGTTTTGTCAAAATGACAGACTGTTTAATCCTGAGATAATTCTACTGAGGTGTGGCACAACAACGTTATCACATTGTATCTGTATTATATTTATCTATAAACATATTAAACGAAGTTGACACGTACAAAGTTTCCGATCTTGACATCAAGAATTTTTGATTCATAATCTTTATTCAAGTAAATTTCAAATGGAATTAAATCTGGAACTCTTTCAAAGGTAAATTAGCTACGAGTCCCATGGCCATCTTTTTCGCTCCGTATTAACATCACTATAGTTAGCCCTACATTCATACTGACGAGCCATCTAGAAATACTACATTAATCTACCTCTTTGCTATGCGCTCACATGCAGTGCTTCAATGTGGACGACATGGATTCCGAACAAGGAAATGAGTAGCTATAGTAGTCCAATCAAAGTCATGTGGCGCGTGGAAACTCAGCGGCTCGCTAAGCCATTTAGAAGCAGATTGTGAGCAGATTGTGAGCAGATTGCAATCGTTATAGTGAGAGCAGCTCCTAACTGCTCACTGACAGTGCGCATGTGCGTCGCTTATGAACGCCCCCTACTGGGAAAAGTAGGTACCATCATGGGACATAAGCTTATTTATGTCCTCCTACCCACGGAATTACCTCACATCCACTTCAGCCAGCGTTCTGTAGTTCTGAACAATGCACAGATGGAATGGCTAGCTCGTAGCCTAGCAACATCTATGACGTTAAATTGAAAGTTGAAATCAAAGGAAAGCATTGGAAGAATTAGTGACGAAATAAGAATTAATGAAGCCCCTGTACCGTAAATTTACACGTGATCACGTGATACGGTAACCTTCTTGGACATTTGGATCATTGACTATATTATTGATAAACAACCAAATGGGTGATTTGGCGAGGACTGTTTATTTCTTGAAGGGCGTGCTTGAGAAAACTCTATTGCATGTGTTCTTTTAAGATCCCTCATTACTGTTTAACGAAATCGCCAGAAAGGTTTCAATAATAATCTCAAAAATGATACCATTTTACCACCATAGACAAGGAGGAGCTGAAGTATAAATCTGATACGGTTAATGAACTAATAAATTTCGGTCTTGGATGAGGATCTTCTCAACTATTTTAACCGCTGTGCAATCCCCTTCTTTGATTAAAAGTGTGCAAATGGTGCATCCTAAAAGATGGGCATTTAAACTGTTACCTGCCTTTATAAAGGCATAATAATGACATAAAGAACCCCATATTTACATTTTGAAAATGTACATTTTACCTCTTTGACACCTTTTATTATATTTCCAGTTACCCTAATGGATTTCCTGTCGGATATCAAATTAACATTTTAATATTAGATTGTCTAGGCAAAGTAACCCTTTAATTCCGTCTCCCCCCCCCCCCCCAAAAAAAAACAAAAAAAGGCATCCGACACACCACATAAAGGTAGACTGTTGTAACATTTTCAAAACATGCATCATATTATCTCTTGTTGTTCTCGTATTACGTTTCATTTCTTAAATCACCCTCAGACATTCCAAGGGGAAATCTGCGCTGCGCCATTAGGCTAATTAAAAAGGACATTGGTGCTAATACGCAGAGGCTCATGCACTCGTTTATCACAGCTCGGGTCGACAATACAAAGTATGTGGTGCCTTTGGAGTTGGCTTAGCGCTCTGTGATTCTGCAGCAGTCTCCTTCCTAATCTCGGACTTATCCATTAGCCCTGGGCCCCTTTGAGATTTCCATTACATTTGGCCGCCATCAGGGCGCAACAGATGGGATAAGGAATCCGGAGGGCACACAAGGAGGGCAGTGTGTATGTGGGGCTGTGGGAGCTTTGTGGATTAATGCCTTACCATTGTCATACATATCCATTTATGGAGTATTCATAAATTTACCATTGTCTTGGCTTATGTTTTATTCCCATCATTATTAAAGAATAGAAGATGAGTATCTTCTATAGCATGTAGGGGTTTGTCCATGATAATAAAGGCTTTACTGCCTTCGTCGATAGTACATTGGTGGCTTCATCCCATCTAAAAATAATAATCATCCAACAAATTAGATTAATATAAAATATAAATCCCTTACTGATTATTTAGTGATCTGCCTTATTGTGTGTCTTTTTATTTTTGTGGTCCCTTTCATGGATCCATTGCTGCAACAATCCTCTGAAACAATTTCAACCGATAAATAAAATGAATTCAAAACATCAAACCCGAACTGGATTAAATGATAATTTACCAGGTAGGTCTGTACATGGCGTATTTCCCTACTAAACTCACATGGGATCAAAATGTAATGCGACTGTTCTGCCAGCTACTTGAGTGTACACTGTAACACAACTGAAATCCTCAGCTGGTCTAAAAATAGGGTTTTTTTCACTGCAATTGGAAACAAAATAAAGATCACCCGCCATTGACCGTCGACACCATGAGTCCCTCGGCCTACCGGCCTCGGACATTATCTGAGTCCATGATATACTGTGCTATCTGACAATACCGTCTGGATTGTAATGTCTACATAGGTATTGTATAGCCTTTACCCTGTATCAGAGTTCAGCCAATGATCATGGAGTAAATGAAACGTGTTGGGAGGTAGTAGCAGTGTTTAGTGGCACGGCGACAGGGTCTGGGCGGCAGGATCAAATTGCAATCTGTGCACGTTTTGGGCCGTAATGGGAAAGATTGATACCACTGTGTTGACTGTGCCATGAACGTGATAGGTGTTGGTGTCAGCCCTTTTAAGGCATTAGTCTGCTGTGTGCCATTTTGTTGTGGGACAGTTACCCATTTACTCTGGGCATTTGATGTGGGATACAGACTGGAATAATTTTGATTGTCTCTTAAAAGGTAAGTATGATTGGAAAGCGTATTGATTAAAATGTTTTATATAGTTCTCCCTATTCGGCCTTAGTTAATCAGCAAAAAGTGGGAAGGTAACCTTTATGAATAAGGTCAATGTTTTAAAGAAGACGTAGACCTGTTCTGCAGGTGGATGTAGGTACATGGGCGTGTGTGTGTGTGTGTGTGTGTGTGTGTGTGTGTGTGTGTGTGTGTGTGTGTGTGTGTGTGTGTGTGTGTGTGTGTGTGTGTGTGGATGTGTGGATGTGTGGATGAATGTATGGATGGAAGGAAGGATGGATATGTGCATGTGGATGTGTGAGTGCGGGGGCGGGGATGGTGGCTGAACGCATGTGTGAGTACATGCATACGTGTTGTGCATGCGTGTTTATGTGCTTACACATCTGAGTGTGTATGCACATGTCCAGTTCAGATTCAAACTGAACACAATTGAACTCCATCTCTTTGCCAGGTTGCCCGCCTGTCAATCTTCAAACAAGATCACGGTTATCTCCTTGATATCGTAGAACAAAGAGATGACTTACATGTTCCATGTCATTTCTCGAGAACCTCGCTTTGATCGGCATGTCAGGTTTCCCTCAGATAGATTACCGAGCTGGTTATACTTTAGACTGGAGAGTAGCCTTCGAATCAGACTACAAGGAAAGCTAAAGAATGCGCTTGGAGATTCGAGTAATGAAGTCTGTAGCAAATAAATCCTATAGATAATTATATCTCATATCCATTGATAAATAGGGCATGTCTCATAAGGGGAAACACATGAGCCTTCATAATAGGCTCAGTATTCTACATATGCACATTTCAAAAGTCACAGCACCTTTGCAGCATGGAATCATTTGACCCATATGGCCAATCGTCAACCACCGTCATTGTCTTCATCATACAGCTGGACTTGACGACTGTTCTTTCGAACATATTCTCAATTGATGCGATATGAATAATCAAGTTGTCTGTACATGTGTTAAATTTGAAGTCACCAATGCTTTTACAGAAACGTTCGTGTTCCCACACTAGGGAAGGTTTTATTCTCACCATTACAAGATAGCTTTTAGATAAACAAACACATATCCAAATGAACTGCACTTAACTCTCGGGAATGCATCGTCCTAGAATTGCGTTTGCTTATTTTACCATTCCTTTGATTTAGAGTCTAATATATAAAACGAACGTTTGAACTATCATTATAAAAAGATGTTTGCCATGCAGGGCTGATGCAGGCGGCACAAACTGCCTTTATTACTCTTCCCCAGACATGGCATGCTAGATAAATGGAACCGGCTGAATCATTCTGATCTTCGAAATCTAGACTGTGAGACTGCATTGCATTAGGGACGAATGTTTCTCCAATTAAAGGAAAATATGGTTGTCTGAAAGGGTTTTGAAAATCGAATCCAATGTTCTGATGTTTCTTTCAAGGAACAGAATTATGTGCACTGAATCTATATATATATATATATAAAGTTGACAAACTCACCATGATAAATATAAAGTCACCTAATGAAACTCAATGGGAAGATAATATCTTAGATTAATGTAAATGCTTTGATTTCGCATATCTAAAAGAGATAAGAAAAACATTCCTTACCATTTACTATCACATAACATTAAACTTTGGACATTTACTTTTTAGTTTAACTCAGGCAAAGAAAATAATCCATTTGTTTACCCTCTTCAAATTGTAAACATTGAGATCCCTGTCTTCTGGTTCTATTGTGTTATAAGACATGTTGATGGTACTTATACATTAAAGTAGGGGACATGGCACGTCGTGTGCTCCTTGCAAACGTCAAGTCGATGGAGCCATTACTTAAGAAGTAATTGTGCATCTTATGACGATGTGTTTTTTGCTATATCGATCAAGACGCTTTATTACCGACTTTTTCTACTAGACATTATAATAGAAGATTGCTCATTGCGCCGGTCTTTCACTCCCTCTATCATTACATGCATAAAAATCCATGTCAGGTTTAAACAAATATACTATAAATCACAGGGCTGTTTCTTTTATCAATAGTTTTTATCACAGTACGGGATAACATAAAAGTCCATCAGTTAGTATCAGGAGTATAGGGCATATTTATAACATGTTCCCTGTTTGTTAGAGTATCGATATATCAACGGAATATGTTAAATAACATTATAGAATATTATATAACAACGAGAACAAGTTAGATTGATTTGGACATAAATATAACAAATATTTATTTTCCTTCCTAAATACATCGACTCTAAAGCTTAAAATGTTGGCTTGATGGTGGTTGGAACGAGAATGAATGGTTGGTAACGCGGCCCAGTATTTATAGTGACGTGACAACAAGTGGGCGGAGCCATGGTTACGTCGCGGTGACGTCAGCGGAACCGTTAAAATAATTATTTTGTTGAGGTCTCGCACCACAAAATATTACATTTATAACATGTTCCCTGTTTGTTAGAGTATCGATATATCAACGGAATATGTTAAATAACATTATAGAATATTATATAACAACGAGAACAAGTTAGATTGATTTGGACATAAATATAACAAATATTTATTTTCCTTCCAAGTGTCCAAAACCAACCTAACGTAGTGAAAGAATTCTATCACATTTAATTTTTTGATTAATTGAAGGCCTAATATATTTGTAAATACAATCTGAACTCCATTGGCCTCTTTCTTTAATATAAGATATAGAAGCACCCTTGTTATGAAGGTATGTGGTGCCTCCCCTCCTTAGGGAATGGGTTGAAAAATTACCAATAACATTTGCCTTAGACAATAACATTTTGAAGCATTTGTTAACACCAGAATATGTTAAAAATTCAACCTCTTTGCTAGAAAATAGTGGGTCATCCCTAGACTTGGGATACCAATAATACATTTTTTCAAGCCAATATACTGCACAGATCTTTTTATTTTCTAATCTATTCACAGGTATCTCATGAGTCTGGCCTGGCTTTTTTGTTTTTGATGATTGCACTTTTACTAGGCAACCCCAAGAGTAAAATTTTACATTTTCTCTTTTTAACATGTGAATTGAGCTGACAGCGTGCCCCACTCTTAGTAGTGTTCTGAATAGAAATACTATTACAATCCATACTAGAATGCAAAATTCATCTGACCATTTTACCTTCCTATACAATTTTTCTAAATGTTTTTCTTCCAGTGGATCTTTACTGTCCTCTGGTAAATTTACAGAATTTTTTACACCTTTTATGGTCATTTTTACATTTGGATCTGACCACCCTGCTACTGGGTAAGCCTTGACATTATGAAAATATATAACCGCCTGATAATAACTGATTACGGATGAAGGCCTCATAAATTTAGATATATATGCTATATACAGGCAAGCTTGAGAAGAATTACAATTGTAGCGTTGCCAATTAAATTTTTTACATACCTTTTCATACATTTTCCATTGCCTTCTCCGTAAAAGTTGGGTGTTTTTCCCCACGGCGGACTCTTTCAACGCTCGCAGGCGCTTTTTTATCTCCTTTTTCTCTGCAAAATTCAAAAATTGCGTTAATACAACACAAATTTGAGCCGGCAAGACATTTTCTGGCCTCCCCCTCATTTTTTACATATAAAATTCTTGACAGAGTGTCAGCCACTAAATTATTTTTAGTATTGATATAATGAGGAACCAACCTTATTCTGAATATTTTACAAATCCAAAACAATTCCCTCAACCAGCTCATACATGTAGGATTAATACTAACTCCCTTCCTTATCATATGGTATACTTGTGTGTTGTCTGTGAATATATTGACACTATGGTTTGCAAGTTGGCTCAGCCATTCTTGCACTCCTCTTACTATAGGGTAAAGTTCTAACTCATTTATATTATTTTTGTCATAAATAATATCTGTTGGGGCTTTGATTATATGACCACAGCTGGATCCCTCCAGCTCAATGCTATCGTCCCAGCTTCCTGCTAACCAGGACCCTCCCATATATATGCCAAATCCCTTTAATGATGAGTCTGACACTAGTGGAAGTGGGAATTCATTATAGATTAATTTTCTTTTACCATTAAAATTTTTTAAAAATTTTTGCCACCACAATAAGTCATCTCTGCATGCTTGGCCCACCTTTATTGCCTTTAATTTATTTTTTAATAATACTTTATACAGGTTATATATGCGCCGGCAATATATCCTACCTCCATCAACCACATGAGAGCAGTGGGACAACAAGCCCCCTAAGCTTTCCAGTTCCTTTCTAGAAATAGTACATTTTTTGACATGTTTTTCAAGGAGTTTCTCGAGTTTCTCTAGTTTCTCTTTAGGGAGTCTTATTTCCATTAACTCTGAATCGATTTCTAGGCCTAAATATTTACATATTCTGCTAGGAGGGCTTACTTTTCCCCATGAAATATGGAATCCAAGGTACCTTAATACTTTTATTACCACACTTTGAGCCCATTCAGCCTCTTCTATGCTACCAGCGACTACAATGAAATCATCCAGATAATTCACTGCCTGAATGCCATACATATCTGATAGAATACTATATATGAACTCAGATATTTCATTAAAATACATTGGCCCTAGCCTTAGGCCAAAAGCAAGGCGTGAATCCTCTATATATACTTCTTTATTGTCTATTTCCCACCTAAGTCCCATATATTTTCTATGACCAGGAAATAGTGAAACAGCCCTATAGGCTGACTTGATATCGACCACTGCCATATAGTCCTCCTTGTTTAGCAAGGCTAAAACATTTTCAATGCTTTTATATTTAAATTCTTGGATTATTTCGTCACAATAATTATTTACTGAATATTTTTCAGGCATTGAACAATCTGTGATAGGCCTAACGCCCCCGTCTGGCTTTGGGACAGCTCCCATACTATGAATACAAGATGGTTTTTCATTTACTATTTTTAAATAGCCTTCGGCGAGTTCTTTTCCGATAATTTTGTCTAACTTTGACTTATTTTCATCCTCAAAAACTGAGTTATAATTCTTGCAGTCGTATTTTAAGCCGTCAACAGGCACTGAGCCGTCAACAATTTTGAAGCCGTCTACGATACCGTCAACAGTAGGTCTAAACCTATTTTTGCATTCCTCTGTACCCAAAGACAATAGATATTCAAATCTACAAGGTCTAAGTTGGGCCAACTCGCCCCCTATATAATGCATACAGGTACAAACGCCTCGGGCACATTTTTCGTAGACAGTAATGTCCTCCCCGCCCGGCGAGCGGGACACGAACAAGATATTATTTGGCGAAAAACTAATATCTTCATTATTTACCGATAGATTTTCTTCAAACTTTGTATTTTTGTCGACAAATACCCCATCATCTAGATTATCGACACTAACCTTGGTTCTATCGGCTAATTCTTTGTTAAAATCCAGAAATTCATCCTGCAAAATGACATTTTCGCCCTTCTTCTCCGAAGGAGTATGTGTACTATGAGCAACCGAACCCGTGACGTCATCGCTTTTCGTACCGGCTTGTCCGGCCAGAAATGCGGGCGTGCACGCGTAACATTCATTTTCAAGAACAACTTTATCATGGATTACCTCAATTTCAGGCGTGAAATTACCATCAGTGGGATTAAACTCGTCCTCAAGAACACGGAGGAACCCAACATTACCATCACATTTGCGAATTATGGAGTAAAAAGGAACATTTTGGATCTCAGCAGCCGGCTGAGTTTCCCGCGACTGGGTCACTGCGCTACAATCGATGACGTCACCGCTATCAGATAAGTCGTAACTAAGAGCTGGCGCGTCTAGCAACCCAGGTTTTAAAGCCTCATCCTACTTCTTGGTCGTTGTACTACGCCCACAATCTTTTTTAGCATGACCTTTCTGGTCACAAATGATGCAGGCGTGGAGTAAACCACACTTTCCAAAACAACCTGCCTCGGAATTGAAACGGAAACAAATCTTTTCCGACCCGTTTGCACCCCCAGAATATTTCTGTTTGTTCTTGTACGAGCCCCCTGACTTGTTAACTGAGGCCTTATAGGTATTGTCAAAGCTGAAATTCGAGAAGACATCCTCCTGTTCAATTACCCCGAATTGCTCGTACCCTAGCCTGTCCGCCCGTTCCCGGACGGCCACATCATATTTGTTAAAACAATCGAATGTATACATCCTTTTTGAGGCTTTTTCCGCGAGTAACTTTACGTGTTTGACAGCGGGTTGAGGGTCTTTCTTCTCATGTATTAACTTTTCTACAGTTTTTAGACCAATAACCAAAATTTCCTCCACATTTTTTGGCTTTTCCCCCTTATTACAGAATCTTTTTTGTGCAAAATTCTTTGTTCTACCTTTTTTGGTTTCAGGTGAAGAGGAGGGGCTGCCCGAGGTGGTCCGAGAACGGTCTGAGCTCGTCGAGGAACGCTCTTTGGTTCTAGATGGGCGCTGTTGCCGTCTTGACTTCGTCCTCTTCTTCACCTCCTGCCAGGTTTCTTCTGACGAGGAGCCAGCGTTGTCCGACGACCCTTGGACGTCTCTTGACGCTCTCCTGCTGGCCTCTGCCAGTTGCTGGACGGTCGCAGCCATGCAGGTAACCGTACGCTCCATTCTTGTCATCCTGTCATTCATCCGGTCCTTCGGTACTTGGTGCCGGACTGCCTTTGGGCTCGTCGAGGATGACGAGCCCCGGATCGTACCCGAACGGCTACGACCCCTCTTCGCTTCACCACCATCTTCTCCTGCAGCATCAGAGTCCACTGACACTGCCAAGGTATCGGTACGATCACATTTTTTGCCTGTTGGGGCCTCGTGCCTTACCCCACATTTCTTGCATAAATTGTTTTTTCTCTGTCTTCTCCCCATAGCTGGCGCGTAGAGGAACCTCTCATGCGTTGATAATGCGTTAAAAACTACGATAAATGCGTTTGATAGTCGTACCAGAACTTCCTAAACCCCTTAAGAAAGTCCGCTGGAGATGTTGGCTTGATGGTGGTTGGAACGAGAATGAATGGTTGGTAACGCGGCCCAGTATTTATAGTGACGTGACAACAAGTGGGCGGAGCCATGGTTACGTCGCGGTGACGTCAGCGGAACCGTTAAAATAATTATTTTGTTGAGGTCTCGCACCACAAAATATTACATACTGGTACATATTTATGCAGCGGGATACAAAACAAATACGATCCATTAAATTGAAGTACATCTTGTTAATCGTACTTCTATGAAGACAGAAGGAAAAAACAATAAGTATCTGCATAATACGCTATTATCCAAGCAGACTCAGGCTCATGTAATATCAGTTGTGGTTAGAAAGAAGGAAACTTACTGATATAATATGTAGGTAGTGGTTTTATGGTATTCTGTCCAGAAACATAAACGTTGTTTTAAAAATGGAGAAGATATCTAACAATTTAGTTGCTGTCAAAAATAGTTATAGAAATACATTGTTGACTTAATTGTTGTTATGTAACGATTCATTATAGAAAGGGATTGATGAACATTTCTTGATTACATTTTTCCTTGGATGTTGACTATAATCAGCTTCCTATCAGAAAGTAATTTTGATATTCATTTCCCAACGAAAATATAAAGGGAAGTGATTGTTTCACAGGCGTACAAATAATAATTATGTCTTACCTTAAGAAGATATACTTGGACAGATTCTTCTTATCTGAAGCCTTGATATTCATGGCATTCTAATTGTTTAAGATGGATTTGCCATGTATGGAAATAAATCATACCGACATTTTTTTGCTCTACTGATTCTTTTGATAAAGGACTCTCTCAGCTATATCTGTATTATTGCAATTCACAAACCAATGAGATGAAGTGAACAATAATAGACTCTTTTAGTTTCAAAACCATTCACCTGAACAGTGTGCTTCTTTCATTCATTGGCTTGAGGAGTTATCCTCGTCTTACAGCTTGCGTTCCAATAACAACTATCCTGATGATTGTATTTATATATTTAAACGTTGTGTAGATGGGGTTTTTTTCAGAAAAATTGCGATTATCATATAACATCAAAGGTTTTTTAAAAAGTGGATTAGAGGAAGTTTTGATCTACACATAGCGTACATTTTGATAACTTTACGTCCGACATTGTTAAAATTACTCATGGAGGGCTATATCTGGACCCCTCTTAGGCTAATTGTGTAGACTTTGAGAGACATATATATACTCATGTCTTTCTTTTGCTCTGCTACTTTCAGTCACATTTACATAGATCCAAGACAATATCATATATACTCCCCATATACGTGGATATCCTTCACACGTTTTCTTTTTTAATTCCAGCCCAACCCCAACCCCAACGTCCACACCCAACCCACCCAGCTACCGGAAGTACACGGGCGTGCGCTCCATTTTCCCAGCCTGCTTCCGGCCGGCGCGGAAGTCTCGCGAGACTTCAGGAAATTGGCGGAATCAAACGATACTTGGACAAATTGGCCGAACAGCGTTGTGCGACTTTGGGCGCAGGTTGGTGACATGACCGGCGAGGCGTTGGGACGCACTTTGAAACCGCACTCTGACACGAAAACAAATACGAGAGAATGATGGGGCTTTTGGGGGACGAGTTGACAATGTATACTGTATGGCTATCTAGTGTATGCTAGACTAGTACTGTATACACTTTATATAGCCATACAGTAGTATAGAATGTGGTCCATAGAGTGAATAAGAGCGGGGGAGGATTCGGCTATTTTGGGTTCCAAGTGTAGCACATGTTTGGTTAGCTATTTCCCAGAACGTGGGATAACCAAAGAATCTATTAACAGCTGATTAAGAGAAGTCTATTGAAAATAAATGCATATTTCGTGAACATGAAGCATATTAACTATACATATATACAAACAAAAGCCCACGAATGTTTTGATTGATAGGCCTATTTAAGAAATTTCTCTATTGACCTTTAATTCGTCTCTCTGTTTTGAAAATACTTGCAATAGGCCTAGGTGTTAGATGAGTTAAATTCCAAGTAAAACATTAATAATCCTAAATGAAATTCAAATGTGCTTACATTTTTGACAAAGCTCCATAAATATCCTCTTATAAATTGCCGTTCACCCAGATTTCTCTGCAGTAGACAGTAAAGAAGAACTGAGGTTCAGAAAACCAAAAAACGGTCTGTGTAGGCAAACACATTGGCATATATCCCTTACCACCACAAACACAGACATGTGCAATGTCTCAGGCCTTGAACTGCTCCTATCCCTTTTCAGACACCGCTGCTTCTGTTGACTGCCATATTGGATTACCCCAGTCCGCCATGACACTACCAGAACGAGGCGCGTTATGAGACGCCATATGCATGTGTTGTCAGTTTATTCTTTACCTTAAATAATTCTGATTTTTCTTTTGTTTCCTTTCACATTTTCATGATGTATTTAATTTTCCGAATGGTAAGCTGTTTTCCCATATTATGCTGGGGTAGGATGATACAATCCTCTGATCCATGAATTTACATTCGTTATAATGAGAATGCTTTCTGCCCCTACTAATATGAATAGGAAACATTTATATTGTGTGCAAAGTATTCTTTACATCCATAGCCTTTGGTAAGTTAAGGACCACCTCAGCAGTAATTAAGATTAATCTTTGGTCATACTGGATTGGGAGTCGAACTCGGGAAATCTAGATTAACAGACCAGTGTTCTCCCACTGAGTTCTCCTGAACTCGTAAACAACACGTTAAAACCTAAAAACAACATCCATATAGGTGGACGCTGCTATGACGTTGTGTATGATGATAGCAGGAGAGAATGACTCGTAAAACCTCTTGTTTATGAAATTTCAATTTTGATTGAAAACTTAACACAACCTTTGCTGTACCGAGCACTTCGCTGATGTAGCTATCAGAGAAACTGAATTGAAACCTGAAATGGGCCCGTATTAGGACAGCTATTACCTGAACAACCAGGATTATTATGTTTCTTGTAAGTTGTTTTCTTCTAAAGTTTGTCTGGAAAATTAATGTTTTACTACAGCAACAACAACATTGTGTTCAGATTGGTGGAGCATGACATTTTGGACAGAAATTTAACACTAATGCAACAAGTTATTTTATCTATGAAGTTTCAAGAATTGAAAACAGAATTAGTGTGAATTTTACATTTTGTTTTGTCAACAATTTGAGGAGAGAAGGGACAAACAGATTTTAATATGTATTTATCGTAATTTGCAAAACAGTTTCCTTTTACTGTATCAGCCAAATAGATTTACAAGATTCAATCAAGGCCCTATAGTTAATCTACCCATTCCAAGAACTGAGTTATTTAAGAAAACTGTCTATTACCTTGGCTCCTCTAGTCTACCTGTTTTTGTAAGAGAAAGTCCAAATCTAGATGTTTTTAAGAAACAGATTAAATCCTTGAAATAGCAAATGATTTTCTGCAAATATAACTTAGGTGTTTCATTGTAAATACTTAACCATCTCATCTCATCTCATATATATCTATGTTGTATATATGTTAGAAGAAAATCCCTTTCTATATAAATGGCTGGTTAAATATAACCAGATCAACACATGTAACAGGATAACAATGGGAGAACAAACGTATAGTTTGAATTGTCGCCTGTATAAAGATTCTGAATAAAAAAAAACAAAAAAAAACAGTAAGCTTTACTTACAGCAGTCCTTTACATTGACAGGTCCCTCCAGCCACATGCCAGTTGTAAGTCTAAACCAATAGAGACAACCCCTTTGAATGTATGTTTTCTTTTTCTTTCTCCTTTCTAATAGCAGTTAAGCCTCTATGGTAAGGTATTGAGCCTGCACTATGGTAGCTTTCAGGATCATGCATAAGGCATGCTTTCCAATAGAATGATAACAGGGAACAGGGGTAGGGGACCGACCCAGCTTTACAATAAAAGAAGATTGATTTTTCTTTCTCACGGCCACGAGACTGATCGATGCGTTTATAGGTGGGGAATATTGGACCTTGTGTGAACACATAATCAGATTATCTCAAAGAAATGGGCATTTCCTTTTTAGCCACACAATCCTGTATAGAGGGTTTGCCACCGAGGACCATTTTATTGCTCTTTTTTTAGAGACAAAATGTATGAATTATTTCATTGCTTGACGTTAAGTCAGACAAATGATGACGTTCCACGTTGCAATCCTTAAAAACTCTCCCAATGAGTGTCTGGCATTGGGTATTTATGGATAAAGTGCCATTATGAGATTGTTGTATGGTAATTGATTGTCATTGGGATATGGATTTATGCTATATATAGAATATCAAATCTTTATCAATGTCTCCCTGGATCAATAACCACGCAAGACACAACCATTTTAGCATTGTAAAGTCACGCATAGCAGATTTGCTTGGCAACTTGACATTCAATTCTAAGGATACGTCCACCCTTCGATATATTGCAGTCATTTTTTATGTACTGCATACATTTTATTTGCCTACACAGATTTGATCGATTGGGTATTTCCTAATTGTGAACACTATGACTTGACCAATCATCTATAGTATACACACTCATCACACACAAACACACACACATTGGTGCCACAAGTTGCTGAAACATGTTGCATTGCAGCCCTTTCACTGCCACAGGCCGCAACCGTGGCCCTATAGTAAAACCCATAGTACATTTTATATATAGGCGGTTTGGTTTCCCTGGTAACCAATTTTTCCAATTCCATTGATGCTCACAGAAAAACTATAGCCATTTATGATATGTCACACACTGAGAACCATTTAAAAGAGATATAATTCGACAAACAATGTCAGAATGAGGTACGTATTACATGGTCATTTGATTACGAATTCAATATTTTCACATTTTGATATCTGCCTCCGAGTCCTCTTACATCCTTCATGGTGACACCACCAGTGGTTCCATGTGAGAACATGATATATGAGTTTTCTCGACATGTTTCCCCCAGCAACCAGTGGTCCCGGCATGTCCTCCAGTCGCCTCATTGGTCATGCATAGCCATGGCTGAGGGCACCTAAATGGCAGGGTCATGAGTGCTGGGATGAGAAGGGCAGAGGACAGTAGGTTATGCAGGACATACTGTACATTCATTATTTGAATCATCCTTTGATTTCGTTCTCTTTTTTTCTTTTCTTATTCCTCTGTGTGTGTTTAGGGGAGGGGGGGTCTACCCTCATAGCCCCTGTGTACAATCTTGAAAATGAAATGATCATCCAAATAGCTACTCCCAGCTAAACTTTCGAAAAATTGTGTTTATAAAGTAAAACTTTCTATATAATCTGGGATTACAATGACCCTCATTTGCCAGGCTGGCTATCAATATCAATAGGTTGAAGCTGGACCAAGTATCGAACGTGACCCCTGACTACTCTATCCTTCATCATTCGGCAATTTTCCCTTTCTGGCCAACCATATATAAAATCAAGTATACAGGCTGTACAAACAAAATAAATAAGTTTTTGATATTGGGCAATTATACAGCCGGGATAAGAGAAAAAATATTCAAATGTTTGCAGCTCAAATTATGCAGACCAACACTAGGTACCCTCTAGCAAAGATGTGTCATGGGGATGGGAGGCTAGAGGGCAGTGGGGCGGGGGTCACTGGCCCATTACCCTGACCCATACAAAGCATGAGGGTTTACGGAATTTGGGTGGCTGTCTCATGAAAACCTGATTTATGTCTCATAAGTGGATTTCATGGGTGCCAATGTGTGTCAGCATCTGTAGGGGTTCCATATATTGTAAATGGTTCAGACTATATGCGCCTTTCGTTTGGTAAAGTTACAAAGGCCATCAGCCAATATCATATTTCTTCTGCCCAGAAGTGTTTCACAATATGCCGCTCAAAGTATGTTATTAGAAATAGCTGCTGACTTTTTTAGAGAAACAGCAGATTGGGAGAAACGTATTATCAGGCTCTATATAAGCACTCCTGTTGTTGAGGTTGTATTACCAATACAAATTTGCTACCTCATTTAGAAGATATTAAGAAAGGCGAACATAATATAGCAATACTGGTAATGTGTGGATGGATGTATAAAATAAGACTTGTTAAGGCACGGTAATGCCTGTAGAGAATTCATACAGTACCATATGAATTGTAAAAAGTTTCAGAACCTATTTCTATTGTTGGTTTATTATATACTACTGCCTATTTCGCATCCATTGTGTTCGTATACCATTGAACCAATTATATTTTATATATCATAGGCTGTTCTCTAGAATTATTCACGTGTTTATTTAGAACTGAGAAAAAAAGAGCTTCTCATCTCGTGTATGTGTATGTGTCTCTGTGTGTGTCTGTGTGTGTTTGTGTGTGTCTGTGTGTCTCTGTGTGTGTTTGTGTGTCTGTGTCTACGTCTGTGTCTGTGCCCGTACATTCAATAGCCTAATTTCTTGGTTTTTATTTATTATCAAGTGATGTATAAACCTGGAAGCCGCTCTATTTACAGTGGGCAGAAACCCAGAGCAGGAAGAGGCAGATGAGACAGATTAGGTGTATGTGCAACATGCGTGTGTCCGTCTCAGCCACCTACCAAGTGGCTTATCCCTGATCGGATTAGGATCGGGTTCAGATGTGATCTGCACATGCCTGGTCTTTGTTGGCCGTCAAAAGCCCTGTGTGGGGAGGGGCAACAGTATGGCAGACCCAGAGCTTTCCTATGGATATTTTGCTTATACTTTCCTTTTATGCATAATTATAATAATATGTCCTGTGCATGTTGTGTGTTAAGTAATATATTATTCGAAAATAGCAATATAAGTAATAAAATTCAGCTCTAAGAAAATAATATAAATCCAACACTAAAATATACAGTCTCAATAATATTACAGAAATGTAACATAAGCCAACTACATTCAATAGTAATTCTAACGACAAATATTCATTTCGAAAAATTGTACGTGCACTGAGGTAGAACATTATCTGATTATGAAAATGAATTAAGACTCCCTCAAGTATATATCACGGGGAGATAAATTATTCGTTCTTAATCCCATTTCTTTTCACGCAGTCGAAAAGAATGGAGAGGAAAGCATGCAGGCACACGAGAAATTAGGTATTAACATTAGACATCCCTACCTCCATCCTGAAAACTGTACATGTGGATTCGCCGATGGCACATCAAATTTTATGGAAGTGTATAGTGATACAACCTCTAATCAAATCTCTATGATTAAAAGTTATGCTGAGTATGTGTATTTCATAACATGAATTTACAGGGGGAGTTTCACACTGGTCATAATTTTAAGATCGTACTTTTAGTTAAGATATTTTGACCTTTTCATGGTAGAATTTCAGACTTTTTGATCGTATGCTACTGTTGTAATCTTTACATTTTTAGAGTTAAGATTTCTGGTAAATAAAAACATCTTACTTAAATTTTGTGAGATGTGAGAAACGCATTTAAGTTACACCTAGTGTGAAACGCGCCCTAAGTTGCATTTTATAGTAGTTCCAGCAAAACACACACACACATGATTATTTGATAACAATGATGCTTAAATCTAAATGATCAAAAACCAATACCTGTAAGCAATTTCCAGTTTACGTTCATTGTATTTTCAAGTATTGCAATTTGAATTTAAGTGCCCCTTTTCTCAATACAGTTTGATTTGAAATAACGTAATTGTTGTGAAATCGTTTCATATTACTAATAAATTCGAGAATTGTATTCAGAAACATTTTTCATAAAATACCGCTGCTTTTTATAAACTCAAAATGTCAATCCGGATGATTTCATAAGGTCACTAAACTGTCAATTCAAAATAACATTATTGTGAAAGTTTACAGTCATATTTAATCATTTCCACAAGCGACTCTTTCCAACTACTTGAAGTTAACGAAACAAAAAATTATGGGAGAACAGGAACATTTGCAAATACTGTACTTCAAAACCTGTTTTAAAAAATCAAATCTTCCTTTGATATAGTGTTATGTATCACAACAAAATCATAAGGATATCTGTAATAGTTGTCTTTTTTAAATCTTTTGCTCTGCGATAGTTCGAACTACTTATTGTTATTATTTCATATTGAATTATTCACTCTTAGTTCAACTGTACAAGTAAATGGAGGTCAGCAAGAAGATGCTTTTGCTTGTTAGTTCTAAAGACCTTTATGAACCTATGGTGTCATGGTGATTTGGGTGAGAAGGACACTTTCATCGCTGATTAATACTGAAATACTCAAGTCGCAGTTTAAACTAAGGAACCAGTACCTTTAACTTAGACTATCCCAATCCACTGATATCACATGGAGAACTCACGGGAAATACATGTGCATTTGACCCAAAGAATTCGAATGAGTGAGCCAAGTAGATGATAACGCAACGACATATTGCATGTTTCCCAGCTTTTCTCCAAGAAGGAATGCTTTGTTGTGGTTTGGCAGACGGAAGACTTGAGCCTGTCTGCCTGACTGGCAGCCAACGCCACTAGGTGATAGATGAGGAAATAATTGGCTGGCAGGGCATTATTTGAGAGGCACAGAGGCTTGGCCCGGCCGAGTTGTAAGTGTGTGATGATGAATCTTGGCCTCATGCAAATGTGATCGACTCGAGCGCCTGACATCAACAAGACTCTGTGAGTAGCATAACGGACGGGGAATGGGCCCCTGCGCCAGGCGTTGGGAGAAGTACGGGGGTGGGTGTTGGGACAAGTGGGTCTATCAAGGAAGGACAGGACAAGGGTGCATTGTGGTTTGAAGGTTACGAGTGTTTTATGTATATTTACAATGTTACATGTGGATTGACCGAGTTGGAAGATTATGTCTGATCAGATTGCAATTTTACTTGGCCATCATTCGGCAATGTTAGTGGAAAAGGGAAATCCTCTTGCTCTTAATTTTAGTATTATACTGTTATATTAACTAAAGCACAGTTATGATCGATACAATTTCTGAAAACATCCATTCTTTGACGAACATTGATAAATCTATGGGCATGTTTAGACATAATATCAAACATCCTGTTGTTTTCGGGAAAATAAGCACATCTAACAATTCCTATATAGGTCTAGTAGCCTTTGAAACGACATTTTTATCATAGTAATCGTGGGGGGGAGGTCATCTTACACAAATAATAAGCTTACATTTATAAAGGAACCTATGAACACCATGCCACTTTGGTAACCTACTCAGCCCTCAACCTCCCAGTGTCAGAAGGGGAGGTTATTAGCCTAATCACATTACTCCAAGTTTAGGTGTGGGCCAATATCCAAAAAATACAAATGGTTTAACCCTAGCTTCACCCATGATCTAAAAGGTACAGTATCAATTGCCTCTATTCAAATGGCATAACGCGAACAAAATAAAAGGACAAAACCAGAATGCAATATATATCATCTCTAGCTTCACCCTCGTGTATATTTTGTATTCTGGTGAAATTCAAACTTACTCTGAACTCTCGTTGGGCCGAGACTCTCGCGAGGCGGAGATGGGATCACGTTCTGCACACTGTCTGCTTCCGGTCAAATTAGAGGCCGCTGATTGGCTGAGACGGCAGGCCTGGCTGATTGACTAGGGTAGAGGAGGAGAGGGGTGGGGAAGGAGCTGCGGCTGCCACCGGCCACACCTGCCGTTAGTAAGGGGGCGGGGATGAGCACTTCTGAGCAGTTTCTGAGTAGCTTCTAAAGTATTCTAAGTTTTAAGCACTGCAGTTTGTTGAATTTTATTTATTGTACCCCGGTCAAGAAGAAATCAAATTTCAGAGTTGCATTCAGCTCATCTTATGGAATGATTACATTATGAAGTATATGGTTGGGACTCAAATCATCCGATAGTTATTTGAATGTAATTCGTTCCATAAGACGATACTCTCTGAAAAATTTAAAAAAAACGTGTTCTGGTCATTGCTATGGTCTAAAAGTCTGGGTTACTGCATAATATTATGTTGTTCATATATTGTGGTTACTATCGTCTTTTGCTTGCAAGCCAGATTTGGGGATATAGAATTTCCGGTATTTGCCAGTGACAAAATGAATATTCAATTTTGTCAAAGTGTTAGAATAATGATTATTTTCTTGCATTAACTATCCTGCTGTGAGTGTGATAGTTCTATGCTGTATTTGCTGTCGCAACACTGAGGGAATCGGTGTTATAGTGCAGGAGCTAAATCTGAAAACCATGACCTTCCTTACATGGCGAACCCCCTGGATTTCTTGATTGTTTTCATCTTATAGCACCCTAGAGACTATGAATCAAGAAGGTTCTGAAGAATTTAGTTTTGAGAACACAGTTTTATTAGTGATTTGTGGTTAATTAGCAAAAATTGAAAACATATTATTTCTTTCTCAGGAACTATGTAAGGTATGATAATATGCCATATTTATAACATATAAAAAGTGTTTTTTTTTCCAGATTTTTGGCATAACGATACTTTACAACTTCGCCATCAGAAAAAGTATATTCTAGTTTGAAAGTCAAAATTTCATATGTAACATTTGTCGTTGATTCTTATGAGCACTGACAGAATCGCTTGTTTGTTTTGATAAACTTGTATTTCTGCACATATCGATGACATTTCCTGAAGGTTTTGTATCGTTTGCATAAGGATGAACACAAAATGGGTTCTTCTAATTTCGGCGTCGGCTTTCTGGTTCATTTTGGCAAATTATGAAGAGTTAATCGGCGAATGACGGCGACGGGAAGCAATTGTTAGTCATTAACCCGCAGTTAATTGACAATTTAAAGATTAATAAAGATGTCATCTTCAATTGGTTGTGCCTAGAAAACAGGAAGACCGATCCCTAATGGGCTAATAATCACGAAACGTCACAAAGTGTTTGATCCATGACCTGGTGTTAAGCCATGGCATAGTGGCCTGTACTCAGGATTATGACCCATTATTCTTAGGAGTATGGTTATGACATGATTATAGTGTCTAACTTTTTGTTTTCATTTAGTTCGGCTTAGCAAATCTGAATTTGTGTCGCATTTTCACATCGTAAAATTCGGCTCGAAGAAAATGGCAAACTTCATGGTATCGCGGGCCAGACTTAAGTTGTTTTACAATCGCAACTTCAAATTGTTTATTGGTTGGTTAGTTATTGGGGTTTAACGCCGTCGCAACATCTAAGGTCATATCACGGCGAGAACAGGATTTGACAATTCTGTCTTTGATGATCATATCTATGGAATGAACGAATCTATGAGAAGATAGAGACCATGCCCCTACACATTTACCGAGGTAGGTGTTCTTTAATGTGCATGGTCCCATAGACAGGGCCACACACACAACAGCCGGTGACTCTCTGGGAGTCTTTGATAACCCAGTTGTTGCCACTGGGAGACATGTAGAGGGGAGTAGCAGCCAGACCACCCCAGCACAGGATTGAACCCGGGCCGCCCGCACAACAGGCGGACACTCTGACCACTACACCACCCCACACGCCTAATTGTTTATTGTGATATCGATTCTTTTACATTGTTTTGGCAACATGGGGGAGTAGCATAACTTTTTCTCTAAAATGTCCGTTAGGTCCCCTCCGCTATTGAACCACAATGAACGGAACACATAGAGAGGGTTGCATATAATATTATCGTTATTTTAGATAATGGATCCGTTAAAGGATATCTCCTATTTTTCCTTTTATATTAGCGGAAATTATTAGCGAAAAATCCGCTAAAATTGAGTTTTAACGGAGATTTCTTAACTGATTTTGCAATATCTTGGCCTCCGTTATTTTATTCGCAACACTTGGTCCCCGTTATAGATGCGATTAACATCTGCTAGTGTTATGCAGCCCCCTCCATACGACGGTAAAACGTAGACCCAATTTCTCTACCTACATTTCCCCAAGAAGGATATCAATACAGTCTAAAAATCAACGGTTTGCGAATTAGATAACGAATTAGAAATGCATCAATAACAGTGTGGAATGCAATAGTTGGGTCATAGAAATAGTATGAATACTTTGTATATTCGACAGACACCGTTCGTTCAGCCATAATCAGCCTATGCTACAAAAGTCCGCTGTTTTTGTGGAGGTATCTGGAGGGGGCTGTAGTAAGTACCAGGATGATATTACTGCTACAGAGATGGTGATTCCTACGCCATTGGCTATTCATAGTAAACCCATAAAAACAGGACTAGTGCCACTGCATAAGTTGAGCGTATGGCGGGCAGTGTTGATATGCCTGGGGCGTGGTTTTTGAGGAAAGTCTAGGGGACAGTAACGTTAGTGGCGCGTTATGGGATATTCTTATGCTTTGCAATTACTAGGACCTCAATGAGACCGAATTATCCCTATGATTATCTATTCATTAATAATGTTCCAGTCATTTGAAAAGCAATTGCACATTTTAGCGCAAATCAAACGGGTATTTGTGGAGCTGTAATAGTTGTGTTTTTACATCCTTGCTGCACATGTAACAATCTGCCACAATCATTATTGTTTATAGTGCCTAGCTATGATGGACGTAGTAAGACTGTGGTAAAAAGTGACAGACCCATCTTGTCATAGGGAACAAGTAGTATAGGAAAATGTTAATGCGGAGAGGGAGGGGTACATCATAGGCGTGTGGGTGTAACGTATAGGGGTGGGGTGAAGGGGACCAGGTCGCTGCCCCCTCCTCATTGGAGATTCATAGGACGGCCGCAGCGGGGCGCCACTGATTCAGCCCGTCACAGACCAGACGTAGGCTGTCAACCGTGAGAACCATCGGCCACCACCACCACCCCTAACCACCACCACCACCCGCACCACCTTGACCCACCCCTGACCCCGTGTGGCCTGCCCGCTATGGGGCGCCACTTACCACAGCTGGCTAATAAGGAATCATATAAGAATTAGCCGATGTTTCCTCTTCACTTGTAATGTCTTTCGATCTATCTTTTCTTTCCTAGAACCATTTCGAAATTTCAAATCCTCATGAATTTGTCACACGGCGAAACGTGGTGATTTTTGTCAAAACGTTACGAAGACAACTGACACAGCATTCCCAAAAGTCTAGTTCGATGACTTTGCGGTGTCTTTATTTGAAACCTATTTTTTTTCTTGACACATTTACTGTCGGCTACAATACTATTGCTAAAGGTTTATCTATTGTTTCAATAATTAACAATAACTAATAGTTCTCATATTAGAATACTTTACAGTTTTAGCCTATAAACAAATAAATGTGCAACGAGGATCAAACATGACTATAATGATATATCAAAGTTCATACTGTGAATAAACATCATGTTTAACCCGCCCAAAGGCACAACCCCTCTAAAGCAAACGCTGAAGTTATATCCATGTATGCCCACCCACTGCTCATCCCCAAACCCTGTATACTCTGCATGAATGACACCCCTACCCCACCGCCCTCCCCTCCCTCCCCCTCTTCCCATCCCCTCTACCCCCTGACCCACTCAGGAGCAGCTCTGGCTATGATTTGCTCGGCCCGAGCAGTTCCGAGCAGCTCCGAGCAGGCCGGGTGCTTATCGATTGGGCAGGCCCAGCTGACCTGTCGTTGCCCGATATATTCGATTTGTCAAAGGCCCTCAGCGGCCTCCTGGTGGTGGCCCTAACGACCTCTGCCGCTAGGTGGGGCAGGCCACTTCCGGTTTGCAGATCCTCGGGATCTGACGCATTCTGGGCCAGGTCGGTGGAATATCGTAGGGTTTGTACTATTGCCCGGCGGTGAAATGTTAGGTCAGCTTTGTGGGTTGTGTTTCTAAAAATAAAGATCTGCATGGAATGGTTCACACACAAAACATACCAGCATCGTGACAATTAGTCGTTCTCATATTGTTTTGATATTGAAAAAAATAGCACATGTATGGGTTTACTAATGGAACCAGGTATTGATAAGTGCCAGGCCATCTTGTCTTTGAGTCTTGCACACATCCAGATCAATCATATGGTTGTCTATCTTCAATCACTTATTGGAAAGGAAGACCCAATAGATCTATCTGTACACGTTCAATACAATTGATATTGGAAAAGTCTAATTATATATGTGCAACACGGTGAGATGTACATATATAAACTACAATCACATTCATGTCCTACAAAAGGAGACTCATATCTCTAGGCACTATCATTTTAAGAACTCAAATTACCGAAAAGTGACCGTGTTTCATCTTACATCCCAATTAAATCGGAACATCATAACGCCATGCATCATATTAGAATCAAACCAAGTATTTGAGTAACAACGCAGAATGAATGCTTTGAAACAATGACAGTAATATGAATTCCTTTATGTGCCCTAGGAATTAGTGACTTTTATGGCCTTCAACTCCATTGATTTAAGTCTGCAAACCGGGATGAAAAGGAAAATGCAATTACAACGATGAATTTCATGTCGCAGATATTAATTTTGCTTTTCAATTCATTTACATTTTTTGGAGGTACGGACTATGTCACCATGGTAACAGGCATTGTCGTGGCACCCCCTTACAAGGTATCAGTCGGGACTTTAATCACCAGACTGAATTGAACATTAACTCAATGAGCATGCAATGAGTTGGGGGACAGAGTCGGGGAGGTTCCTTGCTGGGGTTGTGGTTTCAATCTTTTCCATTCACAAGAATACCGTGCAAGCTTCGCAGGGGGCCTCGGCCGGCCAAAAAGGGAAACATTGCATTACGGAGGTAAAGTGGCACCGAGCAGAGAAGTTAGTGTCGGAGAGAGTTGGATTTGTAGTATGAGCGCCCAAGAGTACAACGTTTTATAAAACAGTTGTACTTTTGAGACATCCTGGAATTGTATGTGCTCAAAGTAGCGCAAGTATGATTTTGTGACATATATTCATTAATTTGATCACAGCACCATCATGTCTAATCTTTTTAATCACTCATTTAGAATAGCTTAGGGTTCCTCTTCATTTAATATGATAATTATAGAGATTTACATTAAGGTTTCAGTCAGAGATAAAAAAAAATTAAAAAAGAAAACCTTGAAGAATTACAAAATGATATATCCATATAAATACCTTCCTCCAATAACCACTCAGTATATTTAAATTGAAAACGACTTTGAATAACATTTTTAACTTTGATTTCGTACTTACGGGCCAACGTAGTTCAGTTGGGAAAGAAGGGAGGAGTGACCGTTAGGTGCGGGAAGCCGACATCCTGAAGGCCCCCTCGTTAGGCTTAGCTATTGTCGACTCGAGTGCTTCCCATGTGCCTACTCCGGTTTCTGAGTTTCGAAATTGATCCATTGTTGTATGAGTGAAAGGGAATCCAATTGACTTGATTGAAGCAGATCGGCCAGATCTACCTCTGTCGTTAGAGTATCCGACTTGGAAGGCAGCTGGGCCTCTAAGCTGTAGAGACTGCTGAAAGTGCTTTGAGATTGCATTTGACTTAATGGGGAACTGGTAAGAAATGAAACAATATGGGAAAGGAAAGTGCGCATCTATTGAGCCCAATCCGAATAGGAGTTTCAGGGGAGTTCCTGCTAAGGTTTTGTACATATTTTGAATAGAGACTTGCAAGAATAGATGTTCTCCATACGTTTTGTACATCAGTGTTCAGAATTTCTAAACAACCAAAAGGAATTTCCATTGAAGGGTTCCACATTTTATATTCAATACTTTTGCCCCCCCCCCTCCACGCCCAACCCTAATCAAATATATTCTAAGAATACTCATCCATCTCATTTACTTTTCTTTTAAACTCTAGATTATTTTTTTATATTTTGCTCGCCAACTGCGGATTTCTTATCTTACATTAGATTAAGAGGTTCTTTTAAATGATGAATTATTTGCTAACCTTGGCCTAAAAGAAATGATAAACTATATTCTCAGTTGTTTTACATTCAATGTTTGAAAGGTCAGTTTCTAAAGGCCTTCTTCCCAGCCAAGGATGTGACGTCGAAAAACGTTCTAATAACGTCGCAGAATGTCACAGAACGTTATAAGAACGTCGCAGAACGTGATCGTTACGTCGCACCTTGGCTGGGCTTAGCTTGTAAAGGTAGGAAATCACATGAGTTACATTCTTTTTAAGTTCACAATAATCATGCCTGTGATGATTTTGTTGTGATATTACCTTTTATCATTATCACCTAAAAAGAAACCATGTCGTATATAAAATTATCATGGTTTTAAAAATATATTTCACGATACTTGGTAAACATGTCTTTGTGATCACCGTTTCTTTTTATGGTCCCTGTTCAAACTAGATTTAACAGCTGCAGTGATGCCCATGGAACATCCCTTTCTATCCTAGATACAGCCATAATCAAAGCGAGCTGGATACAGTTCGTTTTATCTAATGGCACAAGCCCACTACATAAATCTTGTCATGTTTACAACGGACCTTCATCTCTGAACCTTGGAACATCAGCTAAGCACTTGGTCCAAATCCCACCCCAACCTACCCCTCCCATGAATTGCTCAATGGCAACCCGTCTTATCATGCCCCTGGACCTAGACTAGGTAAAAGGCATTAGCTTTGTCCACCCACCTATTACAGGGATGTCGGCTGGTTCATATCTCCACCCTTAATGCCTGACTGGCCCTGACCATCCCCAGGTCATGATTGTAAACACAAAGAGGAGGCTTCACCCAAAAGCGGGAGTCTTTTAGTAAATGGCCACTGCAGCCTTCCTCAATGTATACACTAGCAGCATCAGCTTTCACAGATAAGCAGTGCTCGCCTTATTTATTGCCAAGCCTACAATAGTCCCTATTGAAGTAGACACTAGAGGGAGCAGCGCCTAACATAATCGTCAAAGTCTTGATCAGTTCTTAACTCAATTACTGTTCTTTTCCTTACACACTGAAGCTTCTCAGGGGAAGAAAAGATAAACTGATGGGTGCCTGACATAAGCCATTAAGCCACGGATTCCGTCTGAGATGATGATGTATGGGTTATGCAAGATGGTGCTCTGAGTTTTGCAAGAGTTTAATTAATCAGTGACTAGTCTGCAGACTATTAATTGAGAAGTTCTGAACTTAAGGCCCAAGAAACCGTTCCCATTTACTGCATGAGCATGCAAGCAAAATTCAACTTGAGATAATTTATACCTTTTTGTCCTTCTTCCTTCTCTCTTTCTTTCTCTTAAAATTGACTCTGTGGTGAAACCAATCACATAGATTACCTCTTTAATCATCCTCATTCTGAGGCCCTATGAAATATCACTACCGTCAATAGGACTAGAAGTAGCAAGCGTACTGTAGTACAATGTGTAATTGCCATAAAATAGGAATGGCAAGACCCTATTATAGCAGCATGTGTGGTGAAAGGAATTCAATAAGTGAGATATGCAGAGTCAGGATTGTGATCCTTTTTGCGGTACTACGTTATTCTGCAATTTCCAAGTATGTGCCATTAGCATATTGCATAGTTGCCCACTTCCATATGGATATCAATGAACATACCCTAACCAAAATGGGGGGCGTGTGGTGGTGTGGTGGTTAGCGCGGTCGTCTTGCTTGCGGGCGGCCAGGGTTCAACTCCCGGCTGGGGCTGGGGCGCCACACCACCCATGACTCCCCCTGTGACAACGACAGGGATATCAAAGGCTCCTGGAGAGCCACTGGCTGTTGTGTGTAGGGCCCTGTCTATGGGACCCTGCACATTAAAGAACACCTGCTTCGGTAAATGTGTAGGGGCATGGTCTCTATCTTCTCATACATACGATCATTCCATTGATACGATCATCAAAGACAGAATTGTCAAAACCTAGTTCTCGCCGTGATATGACCTTAGATGTTGCTACGGCGTTAAACCCCAATAACCAACCAACCTAACCAAAATGCAATAATATCTCAATTCAAATGTCATCTGATTAGTACGGTCCGACACTCTGTCTGAATGCCCTCAGTTCTTTGTTGGCTTACATAAAGTTACCTTTCACTTCATATCATAAACCAACTACAAATTGCAATACGATCGATTGAAATTAACTTTTTATTTCAAATAAATATGTTTTCTACCCACTTTCAAACCCAATGGCCTCCCTTTCTTACTTATATTTTCTTGTTTCGCCATAAAATGTCCTGTTTTCTTGCAATTCAGGTTATGTCTGCATAACTGATTTCCTCGTATTAAATTATATTTTCTCATATTTGTTCACTCAAAACATGTTTATTATGGCAAATCAATATTGTTGTTGTCAAGAAGTTCAATATAACCGATTTTGTTAGTCACATTTATCTATCTTGCCATATATTGTATGGACAATATTGTGCAATAAAATAATAAAGCCTATATGTCTTAATATGATAATGACAGCTATCTGCATGCCTTTGTTTTTAGATTAATGTTAATGATGTCTTCTCTAGTGCCCTAACCCCCATCCTTTACTTTATCTGAACATAATTGGGACCAGATTTAGAATGTAGAATTATTATCGTATAATCATGCACAACTTCACCAAAGAGAGTACCTTCACGTTTAAACACCAGTTGACACCCTGACATAAATTAAACACCCGAAGTCCAACAACGATTCCAGCGGGGAGACGACCTATTGTTAAAACTTTCATAATTTCTTTTCACTTTACTAAAACTCAGAGCCCTTCTCCCTCCCCTGCACCTCAACCCTCAGCCATTCCATTCCTTGTTCGATCATTTCCTCCGTCTCTACCCTGTCGTCCTAATCATGATACGTGATGGGATGTGGGGGTCAGGGCGCATGCGCTAATGGCACAGCGCCATCTAGCAGGACGCTGGTCCCAATTTGCACCATCGTTAGGGACGGATGTCAGATGGAGGAGGGGTTAGCCTTGATAGAGTCTGCTGCGTCTCTCTTCTGACGTCATGAATCACGCTGACGTTATGGGCCCACCAGATGATGTGGTCGTCACACGCTGAGACTTGTTGGGGGCAGATAAAGAGCGCGACACCGCACGCTCTTAGTCCCTCAAGTCACCACCAGGGGACAGGTGATTGACACGGAGGAGCAATTGGGGTGAACGATAATGAGGGATTCCAGTGAAATCTCGTGAAATCTCGTGTAGAAGGGTCACGTCGCCGGCCCGGCAGACGTGACTTTAGGTCTTCGATATATATACGGAAAAACATTCTCCAATATGTAACATGTAAGTTAGGCGAGGTACATGAGGTAAGGTTTCTGCTGTTTCGAAAAGTTTAACTTTTCAGGATTAGATCTTAGAAGGATTACAGCTCAAGTGCTGATTTGAAACTTTAGCTTGCCAAACAGACAACTCTCTACATGAGGCATTGGAATTTAACACGGGTTTCTTCCTGAGTAGTCTATCAAAGCAGGTTTAATCCTCATCATCTTCTATGAATCATGTGAAGCATACAATTCATCACTAGCGGCGCTGACCAAACATCCACTAAAGATTCTGTACCTATATAGAAGTTAAATACCCATGATTGCACAATTAGCTATCGTGGGTATTTTAGTGTCCACACAATTCCTTGGATTTTTATTTTCAATTTTTATAATTTTTTTAAACATTAAACTGTTCCGATGTCCTTCTAACACACTTTAAAAGTTATTATATGGGAATATGTACATTATGTGAATGATTTTAGTATAATTTGTCAAGAAACGTTCATGTCTACAAAAGCTTGCAGATGTTCTTTCTTATCGTGGGCCTAAAATCACCCCCACGAGATTTCGTGGATGTTTTTTGTTTGCATCCCAGTTGTTTAATCTTTGATTTAGAGGAGAAACCTGCTACTGAATATAATTCTAAATTCTAGGCCTTATAACATGAAAATTTACTAGGGCCTAACGCGTGACTCAGCTTTGAATACCGGTGACTTTATATGAAAGGTTCATAAACATTATATCGCGATATGTTTAAGGAATATAACACTTTTTGTGGAAGATTATTACGAGATAAAAGATTCTGATAAAAACAAGCAAAATGCTTTTGTGAATTGGGAGGAAGCGAAAAATTAATATTACCATATATACAGAAATGAATCTGGAATATGATATACAGGCCTATTAACTAACACTGGTACACTTGTTTGGCCACTGCCACGAAGGCCATGTTAGACCTTATCACTCTAGGATATTCTAAAATCGATATCAGAAATTCCGTTTAATTACATCATGAATATAAATTCAAAATGGGATCATGAATTTATTTCTTACCCTAGGGCTAAAGCTAATATGAAGGATAAGACATAATATCCTTACGAGGTTATACATATCCCCTTGGAATGGCCCTGCAAATCATCCAAGTGGATGGGTAGTGGCGAAGAGGGGGACGCAGAGGGCTGGGAGTCAGGGGTAAAGTTGATCTCAGGGTCTCTGGCCTGAAGGAGGGCGGGTGAAGGGGTGGGTTGAAAGGTATCACCGGTCTCCCTACCGTAAATTCTCATTACTTGAGGACAAGTCATCTGGTGAGTAACGAAGGGACCCAGCCTGGCGTATGGAGTACCATGTAGTCCTGATCCCCTGCTCTATGTCCCATCAGCCGGCCATCTTAGCCTCTGGGTCATGTGACGTCATACATCAAGATTTATCACGTGACTCCTGAGATCACGTGGGACCACACACATCATGTTTTGCCGGTATCCGGTATGACCTTGACCCCTACAAGAGATATGACTTTTCTTACTAAGCTGGCACCAGCGAAGATCAAGCACAAATCACTTTTGGAGGCCCTCTTTTTCTTGTAAGGGATCTTGTGCAGTCTAAATGTGAAAATGGAACCTGATGTACGGATGAAAAGGTATAAATTCAACATTACTGTTGGTCTTTCTTCCTCGCTGACATGTTATGCCAATGTCAGTGAGACCTGGTTTGAAAAAGGTTTCTCCTATTGATGTGATTGGAATGAACTTTATTTGAGAACATTGGAAAAGCTTTTCGAGTGGTGTGGTGAGATAATAACATTTTCCTAAGATTGATTTCTTAAATTAACTCAGAACCCACTAAATCAGCCGATACAAATAACAATCCCACTGACAGATGGGTATTGCTGAAAGCTATTAATTCTACCTTATCTGCAGCATTCCAGCTCGTTTTGCAGAGAAAGTAATTGCTTTAAAAGAACTTATGAAAGATTTCTTTAGTTTCAGTTCGGTTCCCTTGGTTACAAAACTTGCAGTTCTTCAATTATATACATGCAGACCAATATTCCTTCATTTCTTACAATCTGATCTTATGTTACCATTGTTATCTATATGTTATTAGAGTTAAGATAATTGGTAATTCTCCCAATCACAGAATCTGATCGCCATTTTCATGAGTTCTACCTGCAGGGCGCATGCTGGGTAATATGTCGACAAAACCCAATGCTTTAGTAAAGAAATTTTCACAAATTTCATCATTTTTTTGTAGATTAACTTTGTTAAAAACAAACCATCATTATTTTTCAATTAGTACCCATATCCATTAATATTTCCTGAGTCAAATGAAAATTCATTCATTATAGATGGATTCATATCAATTATTTGCTAATTTTCTATAGGTTTTCCAGGGGATTTGTCGACAAAATCAGTGCAAATTAGCCTGCAGGTCCTTAAAATGCTAGAAATCAGCTATCCGGGGTAGGGAGAATTAAGAACATCTTGAGACGTGAGAAACGCATTTCCAATTCTCCTAGTGTGGACCGCACCCTGTATCCTTATTTAAGGTACATGCAGTAAGTTGATCCTGAAGGCGTTCATTTCCCATGTTGTTATCAATATATATATTCAATAATATTATCATTTTATTCAATTAGCTGCTATAAACATGAAAAACATCTTTGCTTCTATACATTTTCTAAAACATGTGCAATGCGCATCCCCATGTGTAGGGATTCATATAGTTTATCATTCCTAAAGAAACAAATAATATGCTGCAGAATAAGAATAGGAAAATATTGCATTGGCACTCCCTTTAGGGGCTTCCATAGATTTTAGTGGCTTCAAGTCTTGGATGGTTGTTGCTAAATCAAAATAGATACGTTTCAGTTCACCTCCAACCCTTGTACTAGATAAATAGGCACTCCATCATGACTAGTTACAGCTGTTTCATTACTTTCCTGTTGTCAATAACGGTGTTCCTCCTATTAAATCCCAAGAAGGCTTTTGTTGAGTGGACCCCGCCTGGGACTATCTCGGTAATGGCTTCTATCGGCTTTCCTTTTCATCTCATTTATCATTATTTACCCCACCCACGCTGGGGCCTCCCTACCTACCAAAGTGAGAGTTGGGGTCTGGAATATATGTACATTATCTTTGATGCTTCCTCCAATAGCCTATAGGCGAGTTCCGCCTGCAAAAGCTTACCGGAAGTGAGGGGTACCATTGATCGTCTACGCTGGCGCCCCCCAGTGCCAGTGTCCCTAGATCAGGAAGCTAAGAGCCCCCCGCCATCTTCGTTCAAGAGCTGCAGCTTTTAAGCAAATGAAAGTAATACCTAATCTTTACGCCGCTAGGAGGCGATAGACAACTGGCGCCCCCAAGTGGAACTGGTCAATATGACTTTTAGGGCATGCGTAGGATGAGTGCTGGTAGGTTGAAAATGTGTATCGTCCATACCTTTCTAGCCTTTTTAAGCATCATCAAGAAGATATTCCCCTTATTTGTATGAATTGCCAAATGAACCTTAAGCGCCATACCCACTAACGTTCTTACGTTATAGTTGTTAAACAATATCTCTAAAATATTTCCTATTGGGACAAATTGGATTGATATAATTATGTTGGGAGAGTTTGTGTAATGCAAAAGATTACAGGTCATTAAAGGCATTCTAATTAGCTTTTATTCGTGTGTGAAAAATGTCCCAATAGCAATCATTTGGAGGAACTTTTAGAATGGTATTATGCAACGGGCCACTGAAAATGTCATATCCACATGTTAACCGTCCTAAGCACTGTATAAATTTCAAGATTAGTAGAGAAAAAATGTCCATGGGTTACAACACTCCCATACTTTCCTATCATGGCTAGTTCATATTCCCTTTCACTACTAATGCATCAAACCGCTAGACCTAATATCGCCATAAGATTAGCCCCAGTGCCCAATGCTCTGTCACATCCTGTATAGCTACAGGTCATTTGACATTTCAATTGATACTTTCCATGGTAATGGGGCAATCATACGACTTATTCACCGAAAAATTCAAAAAATCAAATAAATTCCAATTTGAATGTCTTGATCATAGTATTAATTGTCAAAGTTTCATTAATGTTTATATTTTTGGTGGACTCTAACTAAAGGATAATATACCTGACACTACTGGAGGAGAACTAGAGGAGAAATATTTTAATTGCTATTGCAACGCAATAAAGGAACCTGTTAATGCGATATTTTAAGTTACGTCTTTCTCGTACAGTGACTATCTTAGCAAATCGATAATTTGTAACAAGACGTAAAGGGAAAAATATAGGAATCAAACTATTTAACAATTCAAACTCATAGCGTGTGTATACTTATCAGCGGCAGACAGAGACTGTCGTGTATTATTGCAACTCATGTTGTCATGAACATTGGATTTAATGGCTCAGTATCTGTCTCGTTTTTAATATATATCTGCTATTGTTCGGGAAGGAAAGCCGGATTGTAGTAAATGGGATGGTATTGTTATCACCAGGTGGCAGTGAGGATGGATGATTAATTGACCATTAGGGATACGTTAACAAAGGAAAGCAAGCAATTCTCCACGAAGTAATTGTCACTTAACATACATACCAGGATAATTGCATTACTATCAATTGCAATTTGTACATCAAAACCCTCAACTCTACATCTTCTGGTAATAGCTAGAAATTATGGGTTGCATCAAATGATTGGACGACGCCAAACAACGTGTTTGCATTGTTGCATGGTTCAAAGAAAAATATTAGGTAAACATGCATCATCAGATGTTATCTTATACCTGATTGATTCTTCTGTACCATCACTGAAATACCAAAAGGTATCTTCCCTTGTAATATGGAGGGAAGAAGACTGTCGAAGAGGTCTACGTGAACAAAATAACGCACTTTACTCCTCTCCCTAACATTTAGATCCCTGCTTGATATTATCACACCCGAGAGGTACACATATAGGTCAGTTTATTGGCAATGTAGTCACATATTTGTCTCAAAAGGGCCCTGTCCTTGTCTCCCTTCCCTACCCTGTCGATACGGCTAAGGCCCCACTGAGCCCAGGCCCTAAAGCGTCACCTAATCTGTAGAGAAAGATCCCTTTGTCCACTTACTTGGTGAACCAGAGATCGAAGACAAAAAGCAAAGGGCCCTGTTAGACTGATCCCGCTGTCTATTGATTGGCTGGAGAACATCTAATAGGATTTAATAGGCAGAAAGGGACAGTGCGTATCAATATAACGATGTGCACAAAGATCTGAGAAGGGAGAGGGGGACACCATAATGGTATCACACAAGTCTCTACGGCCGCTTTTATTTTGTCTACGTTTTAGTGGTAGTGGAAACTTTGCTGTGCAGACGTGTCGAAAGGAATTTGAATTGGACTGCTCACAGTGAGCCTTTGTGGAATTAGCGTCAATACTTGGTGTTAAATTGTTTTTCAAAGTTGGAAGCAAAAACCGTTGATAAACTTGTGCCTACTCAAGGATTCAGAAATGTATTAAGAGGCACTACCTGCTGAGAAAACGTTTCATTTACAAGATACAAATAATTAATGTATATAGGTAGGACATATTGCCCAAATTGTAGCACAATTTGGGTATCATATATAAGCTATCCCAATCTAATCATTGGCCTATGAACAACACCCAAGTATAAATAGAGCGTAGTTATCCTATAGCTATCTTCTCTTTACATTTATATGCCGAGTTCAGAAGGCATCTCATTCTAGACTTCCAATATAATATACCCATCACACTAGCCCCCACCAGTCCCCCAATGAGTACAAGTAGAATGGACTTTTCCCAAATTAGCTTTCTCTTACGCCCCCTCCGCTGAGTCAATTTCAATATTTCTTATTGGTTCGGCCACCAGAGGGCCTCGTGCGGACAGGAGTGGAGGCCGATTAGCCAATCAGCGTCGATTAGGGGAGTGCCCTTCCCTGTTCTCTGGACGACTGGGCCACAATGAGAAAGTACCAACTGCCAATACACGGTCCTAGTGCCCTTACGCTGAGGTCATTGGATTCTGGGGAGCACTGCCAAGGAGTACCATGGGAATTCCCATCCCGGGAACCCCTGGGAGTTCTGCCAATTTCTGTAACTGGTCAAAGGACGTATTTCCCACTAGTGGTATGTGAATATGTATATTCCACGAGGAAGCATACTGAGGACTCAAAGGCAATAAAGTAAATCCCATAATTGTCATACCGAGCCTCATATTATGATTTTGAAGAAGTTTGCAAAGATTTATAATTCAGAGTTGATTCTACAAGAAACCTACCAAGGCGTAGTTCGACACCCTATTACATCATGTAAAAGCAATAACAGCTCATCTTGCCATCACAAGATATGTCATGCAAGATACAATCACAAATTATAAAAGCATGTAGACCTACACAAGCTATATTACCATATTTTGACTATATCGGTTTTATTTTAATATGTTTGTCTTTTAAGTCTAGACAAGAATTACAGGTGGTTCAAAATGATTGTCTTAGAATTTGTCATAAACTGAATTGGGATGATTTTGTTAATATACCGAATTTACATAAGAAGACTAAACTACTGAGTTTAGAACAGCGTAGACAAATTCAACTTTTAAAGTTAATGTTTAATCATAAATATGAACAGAATGTACGCAGACCAGTAACAAGACAAACCAGATTTAATGATAAGTTTATTTTTAAAACAGAAAAGTATAAAGGTGGAAAATATGATAGGAGTCCTTTTTATAAGGGTACTATTCTCTGGAATAAGCTATCTAAAGCCCAACAAGATAGTGAAGATCTGTGTATTTTTAAAAGTAAATTGAGAACACTCTATGTTACATACAATGACGAAATGATGTAAAATAACTACGCGTGTAATTACAATTTATATTAGATTTATGTGATTGAGGTAACCAAACTGAAAATATTGTACATATTTATTAATTCTCTACTCGATCTGGAAGACCAGTATGTAACTGAAGATTGTTTTAAATAAAAAAAAAATAAAAAAAATAAGTCAATCAATCATTTAGGAGTATCATGCTCTTTTCCGCTGCGGCCGCTGCAAAGTTATAGCTGATCTCTCGAGCCTGCTGCCTACCTACTTATTAAAGTTGAGCTCATGTATGATGAAACCTTAGCATACAGTGACATTAAGATGTGAGTTTAGAGAAAATAAATCTCAGCCAGGGTACAATTATGTTTCGCTTCCATATAAAAACAAGGTTTGCATAAGAAGAGCCCAGGATAAGGTGTCAGAATGAGATTATTACGAGGTCTGCCGAGATTAAGATCTACTCCATGTAATATTAACTATGACTGTGACCCAGCAGGGGGAAAGGATGCTCCGAGGGGGATTTTCTCTATGCCCTAGGACTAATATTCAAGGAGATATGAGTAATTTAATGAAAACTAGTGTTAAAACTGTCTTAGACTATCTTTTTGTGTACAGTTCAGCTGATCTACCCAAAATATTCTATTTCATTCCAAAATATCCTTCTTTGGAATGTCAATGGAATGTTTTATATCCAAAATTTAGCAAATAATAGTAATTAAATTGGTTGCCATGGAGACAATAATTTTAGTGATTTATTAAAAAAGAATGGTTTCATCATATTGGAAAGTATAACTTGAAAATAGTCCGGCTTCAAACAGATAAATGATATCATTTTTAGATCAAGAATTATGATCACAATAGTATTTTATAAATAGCCATTTTTGTTTTTCAAGAATTATGTTTTGTTTTTAAATAACTCAGTAAAATTAATACTGAATAATTCGAGTTGATCTCATTTTCAGGAACATTGACGTTTCTATGTTCTACAACCTGTAACTTCTTTGATAATTAACACAATTTCACAATTTTGGTATCATTTGAAAGCTTATTCCATGCTCTTAAATGTTGAATTCCCACCTGGAGCATCCTTTCCCCCTGTTGGGTCACAATTTGTTTAAAAAAACGTGCGGAATTTAAGGTAGTATTACATCTTCCCAGACGAACCAAAATATGAGAGGGAAAGATGATAATGCCAGCTGCATGCAGAGAAGAAAGTCTTCCCAAACACAGAGCTGAATTAGAAATACTTTCAGTTTTAATAACTCAGAGAAAGTATCTGGCCGAAAGATGCGTGTAATGCGTGGTCTGCTATTTCCAGAGTATTGCATATCCAAACTTTGATTTCCAATTTGAGTTTCAAAATTATGATTGCGTAGTTGAAGGTTGCAATCTTCGCATTTCATCTTCCAAATGAAAGAAAGATGAGATGTTTCATGATTAGAGTTTTGTATACAGTATGTTTTGTGAAGCTGAAGGACCACATTGTCCTCAAAGTAAATATATATATAATATATATATATATATATTACATTCTGAGAAATTAAGATGCCTTGAAGATTGTCTACCCCAACCGTGATTGGAGTCAGGTTTCCTAACACATTGTGATGAATCCCTATTCATCCAAATATGTAGAGATCAAAATAAGAGAAAATAAGGTGATATGACAAAAGGTATATATGTTCGTGAAAGGAACGAAAGTGTAAAAGAACGAAATATGTGAAAAGAACGAAATATGTAAAAGGAACGAAAGTGTAAAGGAACGAATATGTAAAGGAACGAGACCCGGAAAGATGTAAACCGGAAGTGATATGTAAACCGGAAACGAGAATGTAAACCGGAAGTGATGTCAGTTGTAGATCACGTGACCGAAAGCAGCCAATCAGGGCTGACCTCTAGGGTATATAAAGGGGCGGTGAGGCCCGAATAAACAGAGTTCTTTAACAGTTCTCCTTGTGTCCAGACGTGTCTTCTTCCCTTGAACAACCGCTGAGATGAGCCGATACGAGTTAATTAACCAGAAGTTAGAGTAAATTAGTCGAAGTTCGAGATAAATAGGCGAAAGTTAGTACGGGGGCCCGACGGCCCGAGGAACGGGAACGGGGAACGGAGGACCGAGGTAGGGCACGAAGGCCCGAAACCGTCCCGGAAGTGTAGGCGCAGCATGGCCCGAAGGCATGAAGAGCGGAACGGAAACCTGGAGTCCGCGGGGACAAGGGCGCGGCAGGCTCGGCCCCACGCTACCAAACAATAGGCGACCGTCAGCCCGACGGCCCCGCGGATTGGAACCCGAGGTGGACCGCTCTGACGAGGTGAATGCCGGTCTGGAAGACAGAGCGAGACAGAGCACGGCCTCCCCATACCCCTATCATAATTTCCCTTCCCCGCAGTCCTCCGTTTGACATCGAGCACCAATTCCCGACCGATTCGCTCAGCCCCCCCCCCCCCCCTCGTGCGCGAGGCACAACTCTAAAAACACATCTCGGTTCTTGGCCCGGATTCCCCGTCCGCCCCGAGACCCGAACAATCCCCACGTTCCTCTGCTGTAAGAATCGGTAACCCCGACTTACCAGAGAACGTCACAACATCAAGAAATATAAATCGCCCATGAAAGCCTATCGTGAAACCCGGGATACACGATACTATTCCCTGACCCTTGGACTTCTCTTAAATCAGGTTTCAATCAACCCTACATTCTAGTCGACATACTAATCATAACATACCACGAACTATATAGCAGTCATACTTTATTTTATTATATTATCTTTAAGATAGGAACAGAATATCAGGACACCACAACACGACCCTATCAGCCTTCGGTAAGATACAACTTCACTGAAAATGATTGTCTCTAAAGATGTCAAATACCTCATACAACTACCTTAAATGCATTTAGAAGCAAATGTCTAGGAAATTAGATACTAATACTTTAAGTTTCGGTCTGAATCGTTAAAAGCAAAGTTCGAAAAGTAACATCTGTTGTCCTGCCTGGTGCACCGAACGTGATCCGGGACAACATCACGTGACCAATTAGTCACCTGACCAATTAACCACGTGACCAGTGACCCACGTGACCGGCTTTCAGGCGAGGGCCTAACGAAGCCTAGAATTAGTGATCTAATTAGGCTTAACTTGGATGGCATGATAACAGCGGTGAACGTGTAGTTTCCTGAGTGGTTGGAAGTAAGTAGTATAAGAAGTGTATGGAAGTTGGGCCCTGCCGCAGGCGTTTTAAGTGAGAAGTATACGGAAAAAGGAGTTATGCTAAGGCGAGTTACTATCAACATTCTGATGATTTTAGACATGGTTTTTAATTACAATTGCATTTTACATAATAGAGGAGAAAACGTGGCGTCGTCTCAAAACTACTTGAAACATTACCATATATTAGGATAATCACTTGTTACTGAAAGGTTTATTTAAAAGAAACAACAGAAATATCCCTACGTTATTGGTACAACGATACCGTATGGTGTAAGTATTAAGTATATTGAAGGTATCCATGGGCCCTTGATTCAGGTGGTGGTGCTCTGCTGCAAGTTTAGACAAGAATAGAGAGCAGAGTATTGGTCAAGAGGAAATTGTTTTCTTTCCGCACATTCCCTTCGAAGATATAGTTCAAACAATCAGCTTTCTCATTAGTTTGCTGAAATTGCCTGCAGAAGCGAAATCAAGTTGACACTGTCTTTATCAAATGTGGAACCCACCATACATTGCCGATTTGGCATTCGTAGTTTCAATGGAAAGCACCTAAACTGACTCTTATTTAACTGATACTAGAACCTTTCTGAGATTGCAGGTATGCAATCAGCAAACAATTCTTTGATAATAATCTCATTTATTCAAACCAGTTCAAACCAGACTCTATGATTTGTAAATGTATGCAGATATTGTACAATAAGTTGGGTTTTCTCACTTCAAGATCTGCATTTTCTTCGAGTTAATTTAGTTTGCCAGGGAACTTCGATCTAGTATACATCGCAGGGATCGAGAAGGGGTCTGAATATTTTCTTAAATCTGAGCAATTAGCTTATTTTTAATTCACAATGAATGTGCACTTTAACCGAAGTTTGGTAGGGTTAAGTTTGGTAAGGTAATGCCCTTTTAAATGCGCGTACGTACTTTAATGGAATATTCAGAAGCGGGATTTTCCAGGATACTCCTGATTAATCTCCATATCCAATAACATTGTGTAAACAAAAATGAGGTCAGGCTCTAATCATACTTATTGATAGAATTAGGAGGTCCTTGATAGAATTAGGAAACCTCACCCCTCATGATCATAATCTTGATTATTTCAGAACGGCATATTAGATTAGGTGTTTGGGTAGATTAATGATAACTGCCAAATATAAGTTGGAAATGTGGTCTCGCACGACTTAAGCATTTAATTACAGCCTGTCAATCCATGCATTCATGTTCTGTATCAGTTTATTAAATGTATGACAATGAATTTATGAGTTTATGAGACGCAGTACACAAACTAATATCCCGTCTCCTAAGCACGCGAAGTTCTGCCTATGTATAATTATGCTCAGTTTATACAAAGGTCTTGGCCTCATCACAAAGGAATGCAATAATATGACTCTAACCTGATATAAAAGGCTGACACGTGTTATACGTGATACATTCAAATAAATCCAATACCATTCATCATTGGCAACCACAGCCCTAACCTTTCAGCCATCCAAGCGATTTGCTCCATGACACGCGGCCATTTAGAGTCCCCAGCGTTGGTTTCACTTTCACAAAAGCTTTCATTTTCTCCTTCGCTCCCCTACCAGGGGGACCCTGAGGTCGCAATAGGATATGTTCGGGATGGTCTCACCTTCCACTCAGCCGGGCCCTCTCCACACTCTCCACTCGTCTCTATGCCCTGTCACTCTCCCGGCCGAGGCGCTGGGGACTGGCGGTGGGGCGGGGAGGGCCTTGATCCGACGTCGACAGGCGTAACGAGTGGGCCATTACTGGGGGGCCCGGGGGACGGGCGTGGGGGTAGGGGGGTGGAGGGGGAGGGGGTGAATGGGTGGGGGGTTGAATGGGCGGGATTGTACAATGCCTGGGGTGTGGGGTGGCTAGAGGTGATAGTAAGAAGTACGGGGAAGGAGGGAGAGGTTAAGGATGTGTCGTGAGGGATTTCCAATAAACAATTTATTAGAAGTTTTTGAGAAAGCTTATTCATTTTTTCTGCAATTTTATCTTAAATTTCTGACATTTTTCTGACTGAGGCATGTCTACCCTAAATGAGTATAATCACTGAGCAAAATGATATTTTTATATCTAAGTGTGACCTATAGAGCAATTTTAGGATTTATTATAGAGCACTTTTGGGATTTTTGAAAAAGTAATAGTCATTTAAAACATAATTCAGTTGTCTGGCTAGTAGGTCAAACCTGTACTTCTAAGAACTATTCATTTGAATCAAGATTTATCCAATCAAGGAGATAAAGGCAGGCCCTGTTTTCAAAGTAGATTGCATTCTCATTTAAATCTATTCAATCTGAGGAAGTAAATACAAAGCAACCTGCAGGAGCGAGACTATCCATGCAATAAGTCCTTATCTAACTGACAATTATAACATGACACAACCTATTACAAAGAACTGCAAGACGTATAGGCCTACCTATACTAAATATATAGTTTAATCTCGTTTAATGGGGAAATGCTGGGTTATCCGGTTGGAAAATAATGAGGTCACAGCCTATATCCGATGCATTAATTGGAAAGTATTTTGTACTCTACTAAAATAAAAGCTCAGCACATTATTGACGTCTTATTTCCTACGTTGAAGGGGTACCCGCCCTATGAGAGCACTTCCATTACCTCCTGAGCACCTCTGAGCAGTTTCAAACACAGTCAGAGCACCGTCCGACATGGGGTCAGTCTATACTCTCTCATGTCGAGGTGTGATCCTCTCGGCTTCCCGTTCTCTGTGAAGGTTCATATCCTCGTCCCTTTTGTAATTAACAGTGACTGCTTTGAACTCCATCTCCTCCCCCATGATGAGTGGGGATAATACTACCGCACCTTTGAGAGCCTGGGCAGCCTATGTCCTTTGGCGAAGCTGCTGACAAAGTAACAATAAGTGTATACTGCACTGTCTGATACTACCTTCCTGTCATACTGAAATAGGTAGTCTTTGAATGTTGTACAACTTACGCACTGTTGTCGTCAAGAAATTTAGTAGGGGTTCCTGTTGGATTAGCTCTATGCTTCAGCCTGTGTTATAAAAAGAGGGAAAGTTGTTGTTCATGCTCATGACAATTATTGTTTTTGTATCCGGGAATATCGCAAGCAAATCATATTCAAGAGTTGTGACCTTAAACGTGCTCATCAGTCTTAAATGCATTGCAATGCCATACCGTACCAAATTTTGCTATGCCTAACCAATTCTGTCCATGCATGGCAACACAGACCTACAAATCCGTCTCTTGCCATTCTGTCCATGCCTTGCTATTTCACGGTATGCCTTTCCATACCCTAAAACAGTCAATGTGACGCTACGATGCATCACATCAGTTCTTCATGTCTTATGAATCCTTGATTTCATCCCATAGTGTGGTCAGGCCTGTATTCCATAAGTGATATATCCCCTACCAGGGGGTGCTACTTCAAACGCTTTACTTGACCTGGCTGGGTCCCTGGGTCCGGGAGGGGGACAGAGTTGGGAGGAGACGATGACCAATGGCGGCAACATCAAAGAGACTAGATCTACCGGGCGGGTCATTCAGGGGTCACGGGGGTCAGCCAGAGGTCAGGGACACTATTTACGAAATCACTTCTACCCGTAAGAAGGATGATGAGTGGTTATTATAGCCTTATGAGGGGAGGTAGTTACTAAGAGGTAGAGTTGGACATTATATATACATTCCCTCTAAGCGTATAGCTCCGATAGTAAAAGCTGGAAGTTATACAAACGAAGTTATATAACCTCATTTGATATGAGCATGTGTGTGTGTGTGTGTGTGTGTGTGTGTGTGTGTGTGTGTGTGTGTGTGTACAGGCATGGATACATATGCTGGAGAGGGGTGAGTGTGTTTCACAAACAAAAGACTGAGATAATAAAAACGAGCCTCGTGATAATCTTGACATATAGAATCATTTTGTAAGTTGTTTTTTTAGCGACCATGACAACAAACTAATTGAAATGCGATAGCACGCTATAGAATCCCCGGTTAAAATGTCATGGTCACAGTGGAATTCAAAATGATGATTTGTTGCATAATGCCTTTTCATAACTAAGACATCCATAGTCTGTGGCCTTCAACAATTCCTTGAACATTTTTCTTTTATCTCGTTTAACAGCGAACTTTTCATACTAGTACTTTGGATAAAACAAAGTGCCTGCGATATTTAACCTACTGTTGCGCCACCTGGCTTCTATCAGAATACATTTCAGGATGGTGATTAGACCTAGAATCTCAGTAAAATATAGAGAATTTCTCCTTCGAAAGTTCTGAAAATATCTACACAAACGATAGCTATAACATGACCATATCTCGCTTGCTTTGACCATATGATATATCTGAACTATGGAAAGGGATAACACAGATCCGAAGATGGAGTAAAATAGCATCAGCTTTATAAATGAAAACTTTCAGACAATGATCATCACCGACATGCAACAACGTATATACGTACACTCAGTCAGTGTACTATTGAAAGCGTTGCGCACTATAGGTAACTGTTATTTCATATGAAAAAAATAAACGCTGTAAAGGGGATTGATGTTGGACTTAACTTCCCATAGTTTACAGACCAAGTTGTGTATTTAGCGGGTAAGGATTGCAGAATCATGGAGTTGCAAATTGACTGTAATAACCTTTTCTCAGATCAGTGTGTGAGTAATAATCCAGTCTGCCTTTCCTTTTTGTTTCCAACTCTGCCACCGGACAGCTGAGTAAGGCTTATTTTAATCTTCATGGGTACTCAGGAGTTACAACTGGAAAATATATACTAGTGGCATTTCACACCTGTCTGTAAGATGTAACTATTGACTGTAGAATAACCATGTTTACGCTGTGATTCTCTGTTCCTTTTGTTAGTGATTTGACAAGTACATATACCAGTCGGGGGAAAATCATCCCATATTGAGGTTTAAAATGCGCAAAAACGACTTACTTTTCTTCGTAGAGTACCTTTAAATTTATTTTCAACCCAGATAAGGTTTCTACTGACAGACAGTTATACAAAACGTTTACGCTGTAGGTCCCTATTAACGTTGTCCAATGTTGGGCAATATACAAGGGTTTTCTTTCTTGAACCAAGCAATATGAGCAATCCTCATTGTCATATTACTATAGTTTCCATAAGAACCGAAAAGGAGCAATAATAAATGTTTGATATGATATTAGGGGACACCCTAGAAGGGTACAGCCTTACTTTATTCAGGTCACAGAAGTCTTCCCATTAATAACCAATGGAGGCACGATGGACGTCATTTTAAAGAAGAGGTAGCTTCTACTCCATCATCCTCATAAAAATGGATGATGTTGGGTAGGTAGAAGGTTCTGACATAGGTATAGAATGAATATGGAGAGACAACTTTGACAAGTTATAAGAGGAAGGGTTATTATAGAGAAACATAGTGTACAGATTCACCTTTATGATATAGCTCCAAACGCCATAATATTCAAATTAATAAGAAACATTAGTCAAATTTAGAGACATTTTGTCTGAGCATTTGAACATTTGGTTTTCATCATCGAGATAATTTTTAATTGAGTTGAGTCAACATGCATTTTTAGAAAATGGTGAACCAGCCAAAAACCCGACCAAGACGGCATTAAAATATTGTGGCGGTTTTGAAGTAATATAATCATAATGTCGATTTGCATATGGAAACAGGAAACAGCATAGTCGATTTACTTACTTTGAGGTTGGTTATTTACTTTCAATACTAGGCCTACTGTCGCATTTAGTTGGAATAAGGTTTGGATTAATTTTTTCAGTTATATTTGTTTATCATGTATTTTATGACGCCATCTTTTTGAGCAAGAGTAAAAGAAAGAAATATAGATCATAGGCAAATCTTTTCTAGTTGTAACTATATATAGTTTGAATGATTCACCTCGTCACTTGAAAATATCGTACATCTCAGAATGGCTCATACGCCACCAGCATCCCCAATCTCTCTATACAGACAAAGTAATGGATTGCCCATATATATATCCGGATGCATGCAAGTCGGTGTTTCCAATAAGACGGATTTCCCATTAGTTGATTGATCCTTGGCTGTAAGCAAAGACCAGAGACAAGAGACAAAGGAGTGGTTCATGACCCCACAATTTGCCATATGCAGACACAGGACGGGCGGCGTATAATAAATCTGCCGAGTTACGACTCCACATCCCATTCATTAGGTATCAGAATGAGGCTCAGGTGCGAGATGGAGGCTGGCCGGAAGTCACGTGTCCCAGGAGGGGTTCTGGGTGATGCATATCAGACGGAGCTTGTATCCTCAGTCCGGTTCTGAGCGGACGATTGGGGGATTCTTTTTGGGGGACTAGATCTTTGACAGGAACCAGCTTCATAATATTTATATGTGAGTGTTAATCTTTATTATTTATAACATTTTTTCAAGAAGACATTCCTATTACTGTCCCTCCAATGAATACAATTCATAGCAGTCCTTGCACCTAAGTGGGAGCCAAGTGTTTATACCTATTCCATAGCTTTAGAAGACACCCACAACTTAGGATGTAGAGAGAATAAAGCCCAAAAGACATTCCAATTGTAGGCACACTACCTTGGTTACATCCATTTTGAAATCAATTACCCCCCCCCCCCCAATCCTATCTACTTTTTACCTTAATCACTCCGCAAATCGCTGGATCATCACACCATAGAACTTTTGACGTCAATTTTATTTTGTCTTATCAATGTGATATTCATTCTATCATTGTAACTTTTTTTCAAAGTTGCCTCTTTTTTATGTTAGGGAAGCAGAAGTGGATTCAGTGTTATACATTATCCACTGGTCCATGTGCTGCCTCCTACAATACAAAGCATACATTTTATCCATACATCAACTCCCCGTTCCATTCATTCTAAACATTTCCCACATTCCGATATTTAACTTCCGTATTCTGTACCTTCAATGTCAAACCTGCTTTATATCATACATTATATCATACAATTTTATTTTCCCAAGCCATATTATTTTTATTCCAAACTTTGTTAATGATTATTACAATATTTCATTTGGTTTATTCTCTCATATAAATAATGTTATCACATATGGAAGTTATTTCAAAAGTCAGTCTCATATGTCTCTGAAGCAGCAATGGTGAAAGAAATTGAGTTCTTTTCTAGTAAATTGCTTAATAATGTTACATGATTGCTATGTATGATTCAAAAGTAAGGTGAGTTTACAGGCCAATAATAAAACGAAAGATAAAGGCAAAAGTAACTAACGCAGAATATAACACATGCCTAAAACAACTGATAAGGTCAAGACAATGATTGCAACCACAGCAACAACAACAACAACAACAACAATGATAACAACAACAACAACAACAACAACAACAACAACCAATAGAAAGCAGCGAGGAAGCAGCAGGAACCCTTGGGAAAAAGCAGAGCTTCATACCGGAGCTCCGAATCGGTCCCACCGCGCTGCCCTTCCCGATCACGAGTCATCAGTGACAGATTGCTCATCAGAAAGGAATCGGGGCACGGCGCATTGAGCAGTTGGCCCATAAACACTGTAACCATTCATGAGCTGCTCCCTGCAGCCCGAGCGAGCAGCTCACTGTAGATAATTGGGTCTGCTCGCCTGTAAAAGATAACCACTGTATTGTAAAGGGACTTAATTACTGTTCTTCTTCCGTGTATGTCCCCGCGGGGCCGCCGCCAGATATGCTGATTATTTTCTACTAAATCCCAGTTAGTGGTGGCGCAATTACAGCAATTACATGGTCGTGGTGGCGTCGTCGACGAGAACGGTAAGACTGGAGGGAATCTTGGCGGCTGGGGTGGGGGTATGATGTAAAGGACAGCCTCCAGCCTTATGCTCGCTCCCCTATATGGGCCTAGGGGAGGGGGTACTTTTGTGAGTATGTGTGGATCGGGGGGGGGGGGGGGGACTTGCATTCATTTATACCCGCATGTGTGTACCCAAATTTGAAGGAAATGGCTCCTTTTTCAGACTGAAGTGAACCAAATGAATGGATAAGTTCTGATTCAAAATGGGTGTCGAATTAGGGAGGTCATTCAATATGGGTAGATATTCAAATCATAACACATTCAATATGGGTGTAATTTCTTCCCTCCTCCACTACGTTCACTATTGGGAGCACCTGCATAAGAGCAGGAATTGAACTTGGTAGTGAGTTTTAGCCATTCAATGTGGGTAAATATTAAAATCATGACCCATTCAATATGGGTGTGTTTGATAACCAATCCATTCACTATGGGTGTTGAAGGTTTTTTGATAAATTCAATATGGGTGTATTTTACAAATGTCAAGGACATTCAAAAATGGTCTCTTTCTGAAATCTAGTAATCAGGGCAAAAAGGAATCAAGTCGCCCCCCCTGGGGTGTGGAACTGCTTCTAGCAAACCTGTACGGTGCTATAAGATAGGTGGATTCAGGGGTGTCAAGGAATCTAGATCTAGACTGTCCCCACCCTCAGGGCCATTTCCCATGGCTTTCCACTTGTACATATTAAAAGAGGTTTAATTGGATTGGATGCTGTTTGATAATCTAGATTAGCACCTTTATGTTAGAAATGAGTGAAAATAGGTTTCAATTCATTATTAATTTTTCATTAAAATGGTCAAGGTTCATTCAAGAGGGACATATGATACATATCTATTAGAGTAACCTTTTGGTTACCATTATTTTCATTTCACATGTTTATTCTGCCTGTCTGCCATTCCCTTTTTCAATTCGCATAAGCACGACTGAAGCTGTGCCTCTCTATATGCTCTATTGTTTAGAAGTTATATTAAGAGTAATACACACGCAAGCAATGCTCCCTACTGCGAATAAATTACTTCAAATAATTATTATACATTTCAACTGCCAAGGCTCAAACATTTTCAGCGTTTTCATTAATTCTTGCATATATTCTTTGCAAAACTAACGCTGGATATTTTTTCCGGTTCGTTGGAAAAATTATCCATTTCAGAGAAATATAGAAAATGGTCAAAATAAACCAACCCGGAGACCTGTGCTTAAATTAATGTGAACCGTTTTAGGAGGATTCAAGACATTACTGTCTTTTAAATCGGCCATTGCAAAAACTTACTGTTTTTTTCTTCTTAATTCAAATGATATAACTGCAGTAAACAGACTCGAATTCAGGAAATTAAAAACATGCTCGTTCAATAAACTTTTGCATTCTGAGTCTCCCTTTTTGACTCCATATTTGCGGTCATGTAAGATGATCTCTTTAATAACTAAAGAGATCATCTTACATGACTTAGATTTACCTTATGCTCCACACTCAACACGAACTAGAGAACAGTTCAAATTAAATAAGAGCCAAACTGTAATATTGCACATTAAATGTACATTTATGTGATTTTTGCGTTGCCAGTAGCCATGCACCTGATACTAATGGGAACTATAGTATAATGGAGGCCGATATTCCGACGCATGGTGAAAGGGTTAAGTAAAAGTTTTCAACTCAACTTTATTTGTATTTATTTACATATTTTTAAGTGACAAACTGCAGACGTGATTATATGAGAACCTATACAATGGTTGGTAAAGGATATTCACATCCTTATGGGCAATAGTGATAAAACGTATTGTCGTATCCTATTAAGAAGTTTTGCAAGGTTAACGCGAGTATCAAAATAGGGTATTTCAATATCGACTTCGCAAAGTTCTAATACGGACATTTCAAACACTTCTCAAATCTCACACCGTGCTATATGACGAACAAACATGAAAGTTATGTCTAATGGCATTATGCTTACACAACTCCAATAAAGGTACTCCTGGTGACAGTTTCGATAAACTTTCTCACATTACATAGAAAGTAAAACTAATAAATTCTGATAGGTACTCTCTATAATTCAAGCACCTCGTTTTGGGACAGTGGTACGTTCTCTAGGGTTGAAACCTGACCTCGTTTTAGGACAGCGGTACGTTCTCTAGGGTTGAAACCTGACGGTCTTTAGAAGTAGATTTTAAACCTGTTTTCCCATTCCAGAGAATGCTGGAAGTTTGGAACCGGCGGCAAAGTAAAGCAGCATACATAAAGTAACAAACCAGTTCGCCCATGAAAAGCAGTGATACTTTTCTAAAAGGCAGCTATGCATTATTACCATTCAGATGAGGCTGGATTTCCTATACTGTTTCTTCCCAGTCCTTAGTTAATGTAATATACAGCCGTGTTAGGGAAAACTCAGCAGGGTACTTTCTCTACATTCCCAATGCGTTTTCCCAGAGAGGTGTAGCTGCCACCTCCTGGTGCGGAATATATGAAATTTGGATAGAGGTAAGGAAGAAAAATCTCAGCTGCGGAGACATGATTCTCATGGCTGTGGGGGATGATGATTATACTGGGACTGGCCTATAAAGGTTTTCTGCCAGAGCAATCCCTCCAGCAGGGGTTGGATGTCCTGGGAGGGCCGTGGAGGCGATCCCTAAATGGATTTATCACCTGTGGGGAATGTGACTGTTACAGGTGTATGAGGAGCCAAGTGTTGGCTCCTGAATTCTACATTGTAGTTAAAGCTTTTTATTTTCCGAAATTGCCACGTCGCTATTAAAACTATGGTGGGATGGAAGACTGTATTGCTCTAAAAAAACATAGTAAACTAGAGAACTAACAGCTAGTCCATTGAAAGAAATAATAGGGACAAATTTACAGGATGGATCCTATGTCACGCCCCCCTCCCCCTTCCTTTTTTCGTCAAATTTAGAATTATGATTCGCTTTAATGTGAACCTTGGTTTTCCGGATGGGGCGCCAGGAATTTGGAAAATAAGGCCCCCCCCCCGCACACCATTAATTTTTAAGATATCGGGATCTGCCTCAGCATAATGTCCAGTCCCATAATAACCTATAATGTTCGGTCCCATAATAACCTAAAAACCTTTGGCATGGATGGACAAGAACTTGCTTCATCAATAATCATAATTTCAGATGACGTCATGGATATTGATAAATCAAGTCGCATCTTTTAAGGTTTCGCTTAGTTTTTTTTTGTTTTTTTTTTATCAAAATGAAAGAATAAATCTTTAAGAAATTCATAATTTATATCATTTTGAATCCACATGTTTATAAATTGCTATACTTTCAGCTAGTCAATGCATGTTGCCCCATCGGCTTCAACGTTGCATCGCATACTGACCAGGCAGTGCTTGGGATTGAGGGAAGGAGACGCATAGTATACAACCCATCAAGGAAACCTGTATAAAGAGCATTCCCTGGAGACCCCCCACATCGTCACTACTCACCCTTTGCTACCTCCCCCTAACATGTCATTTCCCCGGCGTGGGGCCATGCCGTGCCTCCAAATAGTTAAATGGCCGAGGGGAATATTTCATACCTACGCCCAGGCTCCCAGAGGATGGTAAGCCAGTTTACCATCGCAGCATATCTGATTACATAACCCATCGTATACTTCTTGGTGGCCATGTTGATATGTTATGGGCCCTCAATTTGATGTGATATATTATATCGTTATATATACACTCTATGTGTACTTAATATACACGAATCAATCTTGATTTTCTAGTTGTGGATGACATTTCCACTTTTTTTTTTCTTTATTGACATAGCGGATGCTGATCTACTGTAGTTATGTATGAATTAAAGCTAGAGGAAAAAGTGACATGTTTTTTCAGAAATTTCCAATTCAATCCTTGCCCATGGGTATGTAGTTGCTTAGCGACATTAACCTAATTGTCTGATACAAATTGTATCTTTGCCATTTGTTGATGACAGGGACGAATTAAGGATATAATTCCAAAAGTACCTTTCAGATCGTTTCTTCATCTCTCTAGTGACTGGATGGCGTCACAGCAGTGGCCCCTCCCATCCCAATATGACACATGGTTCGTCCTCCACGGCAGAATCTGCATTTTGCCACCTTGACGTCTCTATAATTAGTTTGTAATGAGCTTAGCTAGACATACATGTACTGGATGGCAATGTTAGATCCCATGTGAATACAAAGTAACAGCTTGAATTAGGCCTCTTCAGATCAACGCTATTACCGTTAAAGTCAGCAAAGTAGACCATGTGATAACTTTTCAGTTTCCATAAAAAAATAAACAAAGAATGGGAAACCATGATAATAACACAGAATTAATATCGTTGCCATTGTCTGCTGTATTGTGTCCCCTTTGTTAACCCAACGTTTTATAGGAGTATAAAAAGATAATACATGAATTTTGCACCGGGTAGGTATAAATTGATAAAAGCTGAACTGAACTAGAATTCCTTTCCAGGGACGTGTGACCATTGTAGACCAGACGCTAGCTGCTCCTGTTGAATAATTCACCACCAACACGCCTTGAGTGGATCTCATGAAGCACATTTACCATATGCCAAACCAATTTTTAGCTGTAGTAGGACAGGTGTAAATCCTTAATATGAATTTGCATATTATATTTCTTGTATACAGAATAAGCCCAGGTGTAAAGTGATGTGATGAATTGAGACTCTTTCATCAGTTAGACACGAAAATGTAAAACTAGAAATTGGTCATAATTCTCGTACAAAAGTCTAGAATTGACTTATATTGTGAAATGATTGAAGAATAGAACGATTTGCTGGCTAAGAATAAAATAACGTACCACCAGAAGTGATGTCATGTGGGTCCCGTGATTGCAATTGACCAATAGGAAGACGTTGTAGCTATATATGTAAAGGTGTGTTGGCACATGAAATAAACAGTCCCTTTATGGTACTCCCTGTGTTCACACCTCTGGGATGAACAGCCTCTCACCTTAGCCAGAACATAGGACCTTGGTAAATGTGAGTCTCCCAACCCTCCCCCTTTTCCTCTTTTTGCCTCACTCCCAGAACACACGCCTTGCACAACATCCCAAATCCTAAATCCATTCACCCTCATGCGCAAGTAAAAGCCCAAGTTAGTGTTCAAGACTTAGTAGAAAAGTAGGCTGGACGGCACGAAAATGGCACGAAAATGGCAGCACCCTTTTCTTGTGAATGACAGTGCTAGTTCCCTGGTTGCAGAGCTGGACTAGAATAGACTAGAGCAGCAGAGACTGAAAATAACCCCCATTCAACAACTACCTCCTCCTTTTCGTCTTTTTGCCTCACTCCCAGAACACACGCCTCATACAACACCCCACGGGCAAGTTCTAAATCCATTCACCCTCATGAGCAAGGTACAACTCTCAAACAGATGGTCTCCTGTGCCGAAAAATCAGTCAGACCGAGACCAAAAGTCAACCCCTTATGTTTTAGGAGAACAGAAACCCCCGGTTTCCTACATGATATCACAGTGATAAATGTGTAAAATTGAATTGCTTATAATCTCATACATATTTATGCATAAATGCATCTGTGTGTGTGACCTTATGTGTGTACGTTCGTGATGAGAGTAATATAATCACAACATTTATCTTTTCCAACCTGTGTTCTATTAGACATTATACATCTATGAGATTTCTATAAGATATAATTATTTGCAATCCTTTTGTACAACATTTATTGTAACTAGACCTTATATTGCCTCCACATAGGACCCGAACCTAGACAGCTGGGTGCAGCATCCTTTCTACTTACCTGATACTGTGTCTATGAATATCTTAGGAGGTTCTTGTTAGAGGGGGAGGGTAACACTAGAGTGATGCACCCCAGGGCAATCAGATGTGGGGAGGTGGGATATCAGGATTTGTTCCACTTCTTTATCAGACTGTTCCCTAGAAAAACGATGGATTGTTTAGAAATAAGTCACTCAATTTGCTGGGAAGTCCTACCAATTTTGAAGTATATGCAGGGATAGTGCCCCAACCCAGCAACCCACTTTGCACTGGATTTTCCTACTAGACTAAAGAAGATGGGATAGCGAGTATGCTTGAAACTCTTTTTTGCTGTAGCACATGGCTATTTAGTGTTAGGAACTACAAGAATCATTTAATCATAATCAATTTGACAATACAAACAGCAACGACGGCAACAAAGGAGAATCTAATGCAGCAGGGTTTTTAAAGTCGAATAACAAAAAGTTGCCATAACCGTGGCAATGAATGATTATGTCGCTCTAACATGTTTGGTATACGTCTAACCACCGAATCATGTATATTGATCATTTTATTATTGCATTGTGTGTATCTTCACTAGTACTGGGATTGCTTATTCTGTTCTCCAAAGGCGTGATTATCAAAAGGTACATGTGGTAAGAAAAGCTGTTCCAGTGCCAGATAATTTTAACTTTGTTATTATTGTGTCACGGCCTCAATTTCAGAGGCCATAGTCCAAAGACTATAAATGAAAAGCATGATAGAATCCTCCCCTTCTATTTTTATTGCACTACATTTAACAAGTTACAAGGGCAGGTTTTGGCAAACCGTTTTGGTTTAAGTAGTATGTAGCCTTTTTGGTAGTAGAAGTAGTTATATATTGATGTATGGCCGTGCCGATTGAAGACGGTCAGATCTCTGAAATGTTAAAAACAAAATCACACTGAACAAATATGCTATTGCTTTAAGGTCGAGGCCTTCTGTCACACCACACTTTATGTTTTTAAATCTCCCGTCTTAAAGTAAAAGTGAATATTATGTCCCTTTGAATACGGCCTATAAACAGAATAGGATTGATGTATCTAACCCAACTCCATAATGAATCAAAAGAAAATGGCCTGACTAAATGAGCCTTTTTTTTAAACAAATTCCATTGGCCATAGACTCTTTTGTATGACTCTGTATAGTCCCCTTTGCATTAATATCTATTTTCGATGCTGTTATCATACCTATATAACTGGAAACTTGAGAACCGTCGGCATTTTGATATTGCTGAGTTGGCACAACATCTATTTGGACTCAGTCATGATGAAGTAAACGGAGCAGCTTGTACATTTCTCTTGTCATGAGTCGTCGGACCATAGAGAGGGTGCATGGATTACATGGATCTATGGAGGGGATCGGCCTAATATAGGCACAGAGAAACGCTTCGCCATTATAGTACACTTGACCCTGTACAAAATAGGCGGGCCTACTTGTTTCTCTTAATCAGAGTATGGTTCAGATATGAGACAAACATGTTTAGCATCATTGTTAATGATCATGAAGAGGGGCGGATTTGGGTTGACAATTAGTGTTACGCCCTTCCAAACACTTTCTAATAACAAGCATTATAAGCCCTAAACCTGGTGATATTTGCCCCCCCCCCCCCCCGGACCTTTGCCCCTCCTACTGATATACCATACTTACTCTCCTCACCATCCCTAGCCCTCTCCTGTCTCACCTCCTTTGATACTATTTCTTTTCATAATATCCTTTATCTAACAAGATAGAATTAGGAAATAATGTATTGTGACTACTTGTTTCTGTCTTAATTGCCAAGCAGTGCCCCCTAACCTAATGATCCAAACTAGATATGACAAGTTTTTGACAAGTTTTTGACAAATTCATGACAACTTTCCAACGGTGTGGTTGTCAAAAACTCTTCATTTTGGTAACAATGCCAAAATTTTCATAAACTTGTCACTGTGACAGATTTTTGACGAGTTTAGCATTGTCTCATTTTTTCAATGTACGAAAGTATAAATCAAAAGTTTGATATATTGTATCTTATAACAATCATCTGTTATGACTTTCAAATGACAAAGGCACAATTCTATAACAACAAAAGCACAACAAAGTAAAAAGAAATGTAAAAGTCGGATCCAGGTCCTCCGCCACGTCCCCAGAACATACAACATTGTCGGTTTGAACAGGGTTTGACTGTACTATCAGGAAAGATTAGTAATATGCATATGCCAAACATCAAATTCCAACATTATCTCTCCTGCTAAAAGGCTTCGGATCCAAACTCAAATGTCAGAATATCAGGACTGCTTCCCTGGCCGCCGCCCATCTGTCACTGCCTAGATAAAAGCATCGTTTTACAGTAAATTTGCCTGACAGCAGCCTGTGGATTTTGAGTCCATTACATGTGCCATTGGCAGTGGCCCATAGGCAAGGGATCACATGACACTGGAATGAGGTATAGGAAAATGACAATATGATTAATATAAAGTGAGTTTTGTCAGAATATTTTTATGAATTGATAAAGAAAATCATAGAGAGAAATATAATATCCTGTTTCAACAAATAAGATCACTTATTTTAGCATTCATAAACGATTTTGATTAGCGTTTATTAAAATGGTTGCATCTAATGAATCTTAATTCTTTTTAAATCTAGTAAAAACCACTTCACGAATATCGTGATCTTCTTCATTTTCATGAAGAAAAAAACTTTATGATGAAGTATTTTTCCTTTTGCATAGATGTAACTGGAAACAAAGGGTTACCTACTTGACAACATGGAGATATTTTGAAGAAGGATTTATAGTTCTCTGATTTTATTATATTGAACTATAGGGAGTTAATTATCTGTTATGTGTTGTGTATGTAATTAGTCGTGTTTAATTTTAGATAATAGCTAGCTCCAAACGCAGTCTCCTCCTTGTTCGACTGCTGTCATCCAATACATAATTATAGTTCCAACATCATGTAAGACGTGAACACTCACATGAAAGGATATTGTTTGTTTATTATCCTGCGTATTGACATTCCGTGACAAGAACTCGATTGACCATGATCAGTCCCAAGGTAGGAATCCCCTCAAACACATTCAGTCAATGCTCCCGTGCTCTACATGATCTTTCTGCCTCTATCCAGAACCAAGACTCAGCTTAAAGGTCCAACCTTTCCAGGATGGTTACTCACACAGCGTTTCAGCGAACTCTGACTGACTGAGAGCAAAATACACTCTTTTAGTATGGTACGTCACACCAAGACTCCTCCCCCATTTCACTATTGACAAAGTGAAATATGGCTAGCATGTGCACTTACTAAACCTCACACTATGGTGCCTAACAAATATGGACTGGCCACCCACGTCAATACAGTATCACATTGTTGCTTTCAATTTCATGCGCAATTATAAATTTCTAACACTATTTTAACACAATGTTATGGGCTCTTCTGAAATAAAAACCCTCACCATAATTGCCATATATGTGTAACCATTAATTGTGACAATCATTACTGGTCATATAAATTGACTGACAGGTAACAATTGGTGCTGCCACCTGGTGTTTTGTTTTCCCTCACCAGAGGTCAGGGTCTAACAGGTGCAGGCCTTCATTACCTGTCCACCTCACACTCCATGCACACGTGTTATGTTGAAATAAAAACTGGCCACCCACGTCAATACAGTATCACATTGTTGCTTTCAATTTCATGCGCAATTATAAATTTCTAACACTATTTTAACACAATGTTATGGGCTCTTCTGAAATAAAAACCCTCACCATAATTGCCATATATGTGTAACCATTAATTGTGACAATCATTACTGGTCATATAAATTGACTGACAGGTAACAATTGGTGCTGCCACCTGGTGTTTTGTTTTCCCTCACCAGAGGTCAGGGTCTAACAGGTGCAGGCCTTCATTACCTGTCCACCTCACACTCCATGCACACGTGTTATGTTCACCTGCAGATTATCAGCTATGGTTCAACTGTATACCACAGGGTATGTCTTGCTCATAGTTTTCACATGCATAATGATAAAGAACTGTAGGTCTGGCTGCGGTTTGGACCATTTGCCCCCTTTTGGCAGCCGTTGTAAGACGGTTATTGCTCAGTCTAAAATGTCTGAGGAGGGCGGTGCGGTGGCCGGAGTAGGAGCCGGTGCTCCTTCCAAGGACGACCCAGCCTACGTGCAATATATGGAACAAGAAGTGTTGAAATCAATGGAGCAGAAACTGAAGGACAATACGCTCTTATCACGCATTTGGGACAGGTTGCAGGAGATTGATACTCATGAGGCAGTCGACAAAGACATTATCGCACGCCTGGATCGTATTGAATCATTCTCGTCCACCTTGAGTGGCCAGGCGCCATTACGGGCGCACCCGTCGGGGCAGGGTCAGCCACCTGCACCCCCAACACTGCCTGGTCAGTACGCCGCACCTCCACCTGGCTTGGGCATTCAGCCGGGTCCGCGAGGGCCGCCGGGTCCGCCGGGTCCGCCTCCTCCTCCGGGTTTGCAGCAGTCTACGTACGTCGGTGTGGGCGCTCGTTCAAAGGTACCTGGTTACCATGGATTTCAAGGTTTTTCTCAAGGAAACTTTGCTTCTCATGGATTGTTGCCTGGTCAACCTACTTCTCAAGGATCGTATACTGGCATCACAGGAAATGTCTCCGGAGCTGCATCCGGTCCAGGGTATGGTTCATCATTGTCTGGCCAAGCTGTGGGCGGAACGCCATCGCCTCAACATCCGGCAGCCTCTGACTTCATTGCTGGTCCCCTCACTTCGGCCTTACAACAGTTGTCATTAGCCATTGATCCGACCCCATCTACGACTACTAAAGGTCTGGTTTGTAGGCCCGAGTTTTATATACAGCATCTTGATAAAGGTACAGCAGTTAAAGCCATTGATCACACTAAGCTCTCGTACAAAGAGTTAGTTGCTGGTATGGGCAGAGTTTTACAGCATTTGGTAAATGTTGGAGGGGATAGTGTTTCTTATCTCAAGCATTTCAACTTTATCCTTGCTCAGGCAGCTCGTCATCAGTTTACTGATGCTGCGTTCGTGGGTTATGACCGGTACATAGTGGATCAAGTGATCCGTGGAGAAACTTCCACCTTTGTAGCAGGGGATACCTTAGGTGTTGCTAGTTACTTTCATGCCGGGAATGTTGTAGTGCCTAAGCCTGCATTCACTAGAGGTAGAGGTCGCGGTTATGGGTCGTATCGTGGCAGAAATAGAAATGTCAATGCTGATTCTGACAAGCAGCAGATGCCGGATGGTTTCCCGGAAGAAGTATGTTATAATTTTAATTATCGCTCTTGTTCCGGGAAATGCGGTAAGTCTCATGTATGCAGGTTGTGCAAGAAGAACCACAAGGCAAACGAATGTCCTGATCGCAAGCAGTGACTAAGTTCGGATGGTAATGACTTCCCACCTATTATGCCTACGTGGTTATATGATGAGGTTGACCTAGTGACCGGGGGTACTAAGAATAAAAATGCCATTGATTGTTTGAGTTTACCTACTGATGTTGACAGACCAATTGTGGTCGGTGGGAGTAACCAGCGGTTTTCTCCGACTCATGGTAATAATAGTCATCGGCCGTTAGTTAATGTGAACGGTATAGATAGCCAGCGGCAATCTAATGTACAAATGGCTGATTGTGTTAATGGGAGCAGCGTTCTTATTGACCCAGATTCTTGTGTATCCGAAAATGTTGATTGTTCTGATCAATGCTCCGGTGGTTATGTGAGCTTATATAGGGTCCAACCAATTATAGGTGGTGTATGTCCATTAAGTGTTCGCGTTCAGCCTAGACACAATATTGGAGGTCTCCCGTGTAGTATGAACTTTAGTGCCTGGAAGTACTATCTTAACTACGAAACAGATCCGGTTGCTCGTGAATATTTATTTAATGGAGTCCTTCATGGGTTCGCCATTGTAGATGAAGGTGCGGAAATTTCTACCTACCATTGTGACAATTATAGATCAGTTTTGAATGGAGATGCCTTCAAATATGTGGATGGTTTGATTCAAACGGAATTGTCTCAAGGCAAATTTGTAGTTACAGATGAAGTACCTTATTGTGTCCATTCGTTGGGAGCTATTCCCAAGGGTGATGGCTCTTACAGACCCATTACTGATTGTCGACAGCCACTGGGTTACTCAATCAATAACTTCATGAATACCACGCATCAACCTTTCAATTATGTAACTATAGATGAAGTGGCTAATCAGGTTACAAAAAATTGTTATATGGCAACAGTTGATGTTTCTTCTGCTTACCGCTCTGTATCTGTACGGCAACAGGACTGGTCTCTCCAGGATCTTAGTTGGCCTTTTCCTAATGGTAATCAGTACTTATTGGATACGAGACTGTGTTTTGGTCTGAGGTGTGCTCCTTATTTGTACACTTCTATAACCAATTTTGTTGTAAGAACTATGGAAAGGTTAGGTTTCTCTAGTGTATGTGGTTACATTGACGACTTTATAGTTTTTGGGGAGACCGAGTCGGAGTGTTTACTTGCTCAAACTACCCTAATTACTGTTTTGGGAGACCTGGGATTCAGTGTCTCGTGGAAGAAATGTGTTGCCCCGTCTAACAAAGTTCGTTATTTGGGTATTGATTTTGATTCCACTGATTTATCCTTGAGCCTCCCTTCGGACAAAGTAGTTAAACTACACCATGAACTCTTATTTTTCGAGGACAAAAAAAGGGCCACTAAAAGACAATTACAAAGACTATGTGGAATAGTGGCCCATTGTTCAAAGGTGGTTCGCGGTGGGCGCATTTTTTCCCGTAGGTTAATTGACCTTTTGTCAAACCTGGGTGATGGTAACCCCAGAGTTCACCTATCTGAAGACTTTCATCAGGACCTACATTGGTGGAGAAACTTCTCTGTAACCTTTAATGGTAAGGAGAAAATTATTTTTCCTAACTTTGGTAATGGTCCCATTTTGTCCACCGATTCCTGTCTAAATGGGTATGGATTAATTAATGGCCGAGATTGGCAGGCAGGTTATTTTAATCGTGATACCTGCCCTACGGACCTGGCTCAGTGTGACGGATCTCATCACCATTGGCTTAATGTGGATGTTCCTGAGAATAGTCACATTAGTTTTTTGGAGCTAATTCCCATAATGTTGGGTCTTCAGCGATATGCTGAGAGTTGGCGTGATTGTCATATCTTGTGCTGGACGGACAACACCCAGGTAGTCTCAGCCCTAAATAAGGGCACTAGTGTGAATAAGTCTACAATGGGTTTGTTGCGTGATATATTCTGGATCTGTGTAATGTACAATATTTATTTATGTGCTCGTCATATCCCCGGTTCACAAAATATTGTTCCTGATGCCTTGTCACGTGTTGCTGAAAATGAAACCTTGCACAATGTAATAACGTTTCCTATTTGTTGCAGTGGATGTTTCAAGGTTGGATAATGAGCTTTCAGCTACTATATCGGCAGCCTGGTCTTCTAGCACCTTGTCCGTCCGTAATTCACAATGGAAAAAGTTCATTAGATTTTGTCGCACTATAGGCGCTACTCCGTTGCCTGCTACGGTACAGACTGTTTCAAGGTTTCTTGTGTTTTTGGGTCATGATTGTAAATATTCGACCATAAATAATTACTTGTCTTCCATAATTTCTTTACACAGATTTTATGGTTATTCCCCTGAATTCAGGGATTGTTTCCTGATCAAGATGGTATTAAAAGGTTTGCGCGTGCGTTTAGGTGACACCGTTTCACAAATGCAACCTTTCACGCTGGTCCATCTTAGGACGATGTATGGCAAACTGGATCATCAGGATTTAGATGTGATGACACTATGGGCAGTTGTGATACTCTCATTCCGATCCCTATTGCGGAAATCGAATCTGGTACCTACATCAAGTGTGGACACTAAGCATGTCATCAGGAGATCTGACATTGAATTTTTTGACTGGGGCGTGATGTTACATGTTAGATCAACCAAAACCCTCCAGTGTTCGGAATATGTTTTAGATATTCCTATATATTATACCTCGGATTTAAGACTGTGTGCTGCTACAGCCTTATACCATCATGTACGGCTTTTTCCAGCCCCTGACTCTTCATGTTTGTTTCTTAAAAAGAGCCAGCAGGGTTTGACCAATGTTACTTACAGTGAGCTGCTCAAGTTTATTAAGCTGTGTGCAAAATCAATCGGACTTGATGAGAAACAATATGGTTGCCATTCACTTCGTCGTAGTGGAGCTGCATACATGCACCAACTGAACATTCCCCTTCAAGACATTATGTCGATGGGTGACTGGCATTCTATGTCGGTTTTGGACTATTTAATAACCCCTACGTACAGGAAAAAAGAGATTCAGTCACTCGTTTCTCACCAGCTGGGACTTCTCTAATTGTATTTTTTTGGGAGTTTGGCGGTTACTTATCGCCGCCGGCTTCCAAGTCCATATATATTTATCTTGTTGTTTCGTTTTTTGTTCATTGTTTATGGAGTGTATTTATGTGTAACCATTAATTGTGACAATCATTACTGGTCATATAAATTGACTGACAGGTAACAATTGGTGCTGCCACCTGGTGTTTTGTTTTCCCTCACCAGAGGTCAGGGTCTAACAGGTGCAGGCCTTCATTACCTGTCCACCTCACACTCCATGCACACGTGTTATGTTGAAATAAAAAAAAATAAAAAAAAAGGGCGGTTACTTATCGCCGCCGGCTTCCAAGTCCATATATATTTATCTTGTTGTTTCGTTTTTTGTTCATTGTTTATGGAGTGTATTTATAGGCTATTTCTGTTTAATTGGCTAGCTGAAGTTGACATTCTAATCATAGTATGGCTTATTATTCTACCCTTTCACACAGAATCCCACATAGTAGGGGCACTATGTAGAGTGGGATGAATGTGGCTTGCTGGTCTCATACCCCTTGATCCTAGTGTATGAATCCTGAGCTCCCATTCTACTGTTACTGTTGGAGCCCTCCACGGTCCACTGTTTACCCAACAGACATCAGAGGGGCCATCCACCCTGGAGGAGTGGTCGGGAGCTCAATGGATCAGCCCATGAGGATATCTGACTACTGTACATGGGGCACACCGAAGTTGGACATTGTTGATCCATTGTACACATCAAACTTATCAATCTTGTCGGTCGGGACAGGGACACTAAGCCCTAAAGGGGTGCCCATAACGTCTACGGTAAATACATACCCGTGACTTAAATATTACATAGTTGATGTAACAGTTAGGAATCTGAGCCAGATATGTTTCAAAAGCCCTACGTTGTTATAGGGTTTTGATAAATACAATTACTTTCTAATATACAGAGCTTCGTTGCTTCTTCATAATTATGATATGTAATCTAGTATAGACCTTGTGCAGATGCATTCACGTGATCACATTGTGGTGATCGCCATGTGCTCTCCACGACCATGTGGCTCTAGAATTTATCATTTCCAACTAAGAGTAGTAGTCAATTATGACACCATATATGATGGTTTTGGATATATTCAGAAAAAATATATTTTCTAGATATTTGAGAAAGGTGTAAATCAATCATTCTGAATTGATCACTAATATGGCGTCCTCCCCTCTCTGTGTATTGTGACGTCATCTGCATAACGTCTATTAGCCATAACTATTAACTCACTGATAACATTCATTGATAAAGCTGAACCAAAATATGCAGACATGGGGTGTATATGATAGTGTGATGAACGGCTATTCATCCAAATATGTAGAGATCAAAATAAGAGAAAATAAGGTAATATTATAAAAGGTATATATGTTCGAAAAGGAACGAAAGTGTAAAAGAACGAAATATGTAAGAATGAACGAAAGTGTAAAAAGCCCGAAAAAGAGGCACGAATATGTAAAGGAACGAAAGTGTAAAGGAACGAATATGTAAAGGAACGAGACCCGGAAAGATGTAAACCGGAAGTGAGATGTAAACCGGAAACGAGAATGTAAACCGGAAGTGACGTCAGTTGTAGATCACGTGACTGAAAGCAGCCAATCAGGGCTGACCTCTAGGGTATATAAAGGGGCGGTGAGGCCCGAATAAACAGAGTTCTTTAACAGTTCTCCTTGTGTCCAGACGTGTCTTCTTTCCTGAAACAACCGCTAAGATGAGCCGATCCGAGCAATTAACCAGAAGTTAGGATAAAATAGTCGAAGTTCGAGATAAATAGGAGAAACTTAGGGTAGGGGCCCGACGGCCCGAGGAACGAGGAACGAAGGACCGAAGTAAGGCACGAAGGCCCGAAACCGTCCCGGAAGCATAGGCGCAGCATGGCACGAAGGCATGAAGGGCGGAACGAAGGAACGAAGTCCGCGGGGACGAGGGCGCGGCAGGCTCGGCCCCACGCTACCAAACAATAGGCGACCGTCGGCCCGACGGCCCCGCGGACCGGAACCACGGGGTGGACCGCCCGGTAGGGGTGAATGCTGGTCTGGGAGATAGAGCGAGACGAGCCCCGGCCGACCCGTACCCCTACCATAATTTCCCTTCCCCGCAGTCCTCCGTTTGACATCGAGCGCCGATTCCCGACCGATTCGCTCAGCCCCCCCCCCTCGTGCGCGAGGCACGACTCTAAAAACACATCTCGGTTCTTGGCCCGGATTCCCCGTCCGCCCCGAGACCCGAACAATCCCCACGTTCCTCTGTTGTAAGAATCGGCAACCCCGACTTACCAGAGAACGTCACACTGGTGGCAGCGGTGGTGCTGAAATAAGCACATACGGACTTGTGGATCCTGAGTGTTTTGTCGATATTGGATGCTCATGGCGACAGCTGCGGTCTTCGATCAGATGGATTCTGACATCGCCTTCAAGGAAGGTGGGGAGGAGAAAGGAGGTGCGAAACCCGAGACCAAAGGGGAGGACACGACCATCATGGATAGGCGGTTTAACTTTATGGGAACGTCCACCCCGACGGATGAGCAGAATGCGCGAGCTCAACAACAACAGACCGGCCAGGTAGGAGCGAGTTTGAAGAAGTTTAGTTTACGACCGGAAAAGTATGATGGAAAACCGGACTTCGAGGGATGGATCAACCAATTCGAGGAGTACGCAGACTTGGGACGTTGGACGACTGAGGAGAAGGCGGCGATGCTCTTTCTTTCGCTGACGGGAACGGCACGAATGTACTTTGTCGGACTCCCGGACAGGGAACGACTCCGTTACCCGGCGAGGGTAGAGGCGTTGCGTCGAAGGTTCGGTCAGGAAAAGGATACGTGCAATGCTCTGCAAGAATTGGCGGGATTGAAACGCGTAAAGAACCAAACAGCGAAGGAGTTGGCCGATAACGCCCGACGGTTGGCGTCAAGAGCCTACTTCTCCAACGACTACGCCAGCCAGGAAAAAGCAGCATTACACGCGTTCCAGGCTGCAGTTGGGGAAGACCTTCAGCTGAAGTGTGCAGAGAAGGGATGCAAGACGTTAGAGGAGGCGGTGGAGGTGGTAGAAATACAGGAGCGATACTCACGCCGCCTCCTGCGGGCAGTGAAGCCCGAGGAGGACGCCAATACACAAATCATGGCCTTAAACGGTAAGTTGGAGGAGATGATGAAGGAATTGGCAGAAGAACGAGAAGCCAGGAGACAGGCAACGGCCCGGAGAGAGGCGTTCAAGAAACGAAAGGAAGATCTGGAATGTCATCAATGTCACCAGAAGGGCCACTTCGCGAGGGAGTGTTCTCAGCGTCAGGGAAACGGACAGTCGCCGTCGCAGTAAGCGCTGGGCCCCCTTCGGGCGCGGCGAGAGAAGTAGTAGGCATGGGAGAATGTGGACTTTATGTGGCCGGAACGGTAGGACAGAATGTCGTCCGTTTTTTGGTTGATACCGGATCTATGATTAGTTTGCTGTCAGACCGTCTCTGGAGAGAGTGGGGACGAAAATGGGAAGACCTGGACGGGTACGAAGGACGCCTCTGCTCGGTGGATGGTAGTCCGCTGCGGTGCTACGGATGCACGAACTTGTCAGTACGATTGGGAACACGCGTGTTGCAGTGGACATTCATGGTAGCAGACATCGGTAGAGATGAAGGAATCCTTGGAAACGACTTCGCGGTGAAATACCGGCTAACAGTTAAGCCCCACGCGAGTGCTGTCTTCCTGCCCGCCGAAGGGGGGGGAGAGGGGGAACGAATCCCAGGAGTAGAACGAAGAACGGATGGGGTTCGGGCAGTTACCGTCGGAGGACAGGTCGTGAGAATCGAGGGAACGACGGAAATACCCCCGCTCCAGGTGACCCGAGTAACAATAGTGGCAAGAGTGAACGTGGGACAGAGTGGACAGCTGGCTGTCATCACCGGCACTGGATTACCCATGGGACTGGAAGTGATTCCAGGAACGGTGACGTTAGGAGAGGAAAATAAAGTTTGGGTGGCCAACCGAGGGACCGAGAGCGCGAAATTGGAAACCGGCAGAGTACTCGGAGAAGCCACCTTCGTACAAGAAGTACGAGGTACGGGAAGCGATGTAAAAGAACCCCCTGGAGCGCTCGTCGAGATGATAGAGGAGGCTAAGAAAGGCCTAACCACGGAGGAAGGCGGAGAATTGGAAAAAGCCATCATGGCCCGGGAACAAATGTTTGCGACCTCGAAACATGAGCTAGGACGGACAGATTTAGTACAACACCGAATTAGTACGGGGGATCAGATGCCGATCAAGCAAAGGGTCAGACGGTATCCAGCCACCAGGAGAGAAGAGGAACGAGCACTGGTGGAGGATATGTTAAATCTGGGAATCATCCAGGAGAGCGGAAGTGCGTGGAGCAGCCCGACCGTCTTGGTGAAAAAGAAGGACGGAGGAACGAGATTCTGCATCGACTATCGAAAATTGAATCAGGCTACAAAAGTTGGACGCCTATCCGCTCCCACGGATAGAGGACAGCCTCAACACCCTGGGCGGGAGCCTATTCTTCTGCAGTCTGGATCTCGCAAGCGGATATTGGCAGGTAGAGATGGCACCCGAGGACCGAGAGAAGACGGCCTTCGTGACTCAAGGAGGATTGTATGAGTTTAAAGTGATGCCATTCGGGCTAGTGAACGCCCCGGCCACCTTCGAGAGACTGATGGAAAGAATCCTCAGAGGAATTGTGTGGGAGGAGTGTCTGGTATACCTGGATGACATATTGGTCTTCGGGCCAACGTTTGAAGTGACTCTGGAAAGATTGGTACGGGTTCTGGACCGATTGAACGCTGCAGGGCTGAAGTTGAAGGCACGAAAATGCAGGTTGTTCCAGAAGAAGATTCCGTTCTTGGGACACGTCGTCTCATTCAACGGGATCGAACCCGACCCCGAAAAGAGTCGGCAAGTAACCGAGTGGCCGGTCCCTCGGGATCTCCATGAGGTACGAGCCTTTGTGGGATTGTGTTTGTATTATAGAAGACATATAAACGGCTTCACGGAATTGGCTGCCCCCTTGTATGAATTGGCGACGAAAGAGGAGCCTTTCGTGTGGAGCGCGAGACGACAAGAGGCGTTTGGTGCCATGAAGAGGGCGTTAACAGAGGCCCCGGTGTTGGGATTCCCGGAGGAAGAAGGACAATGGTGGCTTGACACGGACGCCAGTGACGTGGGGACGGGAGCCGTGCTATCACAGGAGCAGAGAGGGGAGGAACGGGTAATAGCTTACACGAGCAAAACCCTGGAGTCGAACGAACGAAAGTATTGCACCACGCGGAAAGAACTGTTGGCGGTGGTGCGAGCTTTGAAGCATTTTCGGTGCTACATCTATGGTCAACGCGTAATAGTCCGGACGGATAATAGCGCGGTTAGTTGGCTGCAGAGAAGTAAGGAACCGATGGGGCAGGCTGCCCGGTGGATTGAGATTATCGACTCGCACGACGTGTCGTTCCAACACCGACCGGGTAGGAAGCATGGGAACGCTGACGCGTTGTCCCGGTATCCGTGTAAACAGTGCGGAGAGGAACACGAGGGTACCGAGAAAGTGAGAGTAGTGACGCGGGCCCGGGGGTATGAGCCCGGATGGTCCCCGCAGGAGATGAAAGCAGCGCAGAGGAGGGATCGAGATATAGGACCGATTATAGCACGGATGGAAGAGGATGCGAACCGGCCAGGTTGGGAGGTCATATCTCCGGAATCCCGGGAAACAAAGATCCTATGGAGGCAGTGGGAAAGATTAAGCCTCAAGGATAGCGTGCTGCATCGGAAGTACTGGGAACTAGAAGGACATGGTTGGAGGAACCAACTGGTCGTTCCCAGAGAGGAACGGGCCGAGTTGGTGAGGGAATACCATGGAGACGCAGCAGGAGCGCACCTGGGAGTCGCCAGAACGACGGCCCTGTTGGAACAAGGGTTTTACTGGCCGGGACTCCGAGAGGACGTGCGGAAGGAATGTCGAGAATGTGACTGTGCGTTGCTGAAAAGAGGACGAGGAAGACGGGAGCCGCTGCATCAATACATAGTAGGGGAGCCGATGGAACGGCTGGCCATGGATGTTGCGGGCCCGTACCCAGTCACGAAACGAGGAAACAAGTACTGCCTGATGGTGGGGTGCTATTTCACCAAGTGGCTGGAGTGCTTCCCGATCCCGGATCAGAAGGCAGTGACAGTGGCAGACAAGCTGGTTGAAGAAGTAGTAGCACGGTACGGCGCGTTTCGGGAACTACACTCGGATCAGGGCACGAATTTCGAATCCGAGGTGGTGGCTCAGGTCTGTGCACTGTTTGGAATACACAAAACGAGAACGACGCCGTACCACCCCTGGAGTGACGGATACATAGAACGAAGTTTCCGCACTTTAGGGTGCTGTCTGAAAGCTAGCTGCCGAGCAACAGGCCGGGAATGGGATGAGATGGTCCCGCTCGTGATGATGAGCTACAGAGCAACGCCGCAAGCCAGCACGGGAGTGACACCGAACATGATGATGCTGGGCCGACAGACCATGATGCCGCGACAGGCGATATATGGGAGACCTCTAGGACCGGAGGAGGAACCCCGACGGGTGGGCGACTACGTGGAAAGCCTGGAGAGAGGGCTAGTCGCGGCCTATCGGGAGGCCCGGGCAGGGCTGAAACGAGCCGCCATTCATCAGAAACACGAGTACGATGGAAAGGTGACTCGGCGGGAATACCACGCCGGAGAACTGGTCTGGGTGCACGATACAGTGGTGGATAGGGACAAGGGAACGAAATTGCGATTTCCATGGATAGGCCCTGCACTGATCGTCAAGGTGCTTGACCGAGGACGGGTGGTAGTTCGGAAGAAACGAGGGAAACCGGGGGGGGTGGTTAATGTGGACCGCCTGGAACCCTACCGAGGACACGCTGCGCCAGCCTGGATGGTAGCTGACCAGCAAGGATACGAGGCTGCACAGTAGATGCTTGGGGTGGGGCGCGCTAGGGCACGTACGGAAACGGGGTACCCCTTTTTGTGATGAAGTCGTTCTCGTGTCTCGATTCCGCAGGTGGAAGAGGACCAAGGGAACGACCAAATCGGCGCTACACAGAAAGGCTTTGGCCAAAATGGACTGATCAACCTGGGGCCATTGAGTCGGGGCGGTGCGTTGACCACTACAGTAGGCGTGCAGGTCGTTAGGCTGTAGAGATTTGCTACCTAGCTGAAGATTGGTTCTCTTGCGGATGTAATATAGGTGGGAAATGCGGGGTTGGAACGAAAAACGGCGTTCTGGAGCCACGACGGCCCGAATGTCTAAAGTAGTCCCACGTAGCCGCTTTCCGGTCAGTTTGGAGGAACCACGGCGTGGAAAAGATGGTCGGATTACAACAAAAGACAGACCCGGCGGCAAGCTGGTGAAGACTTCTGAAGTAATGCTGACTTGGTAATACCGCTTTACAGCGTCCAGGAGACCGGAGGAGAGTAGATGCGGCCAGCACGATGGAGTACGGAAGCAGTATTACATGTGCCCGGTGTGTTCGAGCCGAGCATATTCGACACACCAGGACTGGAAAAAGCACATGTGGGAATCACACGAAGGAAACTTGCTGAGAGGGATGCCAAAACAGGACCCCCTTCTGAGGCTGGAGTATGCTGGTACGACCGCCGTACACCAGTTTCGCTCCTGGAGACGAAACGGCGGCCCGGGTAGCTGATTTGGAACATGACTACGCTGTGCGTCATCCAGAGGGATTCCTTCCCCCCGAGAAAGCGGTGGACAAGGAGGCACCGGAGAGGCCGCGGTGGAGGATTCGCGTACCTTACTACCCGAGGGCATCAAGAGGGTCCGACGACAGCGACGCCGAGCAGCCGGAGCAGGAAGCAACAGAGGAAGAACCGGAGGCCGACGAGGCCGGCGAGGGAGCCCAAGCAGCCAAGGCAGCAGGGAAGGGACCCTTGGCCGGAGTAACGGAACGGTCGACGCCCACGCGCCGTTCCCCTCGGAGGGCCGCGAAAGGGGTGCGGAAGGAAGTCACCGAGTCGCCGCGAAGTGCGAGCCGGGCTGTGATCAACCCGAGACCACTCCTGACAGGAGACCAAGTGGCTGGAATAGTACAAAGCCAAGTAAAGAAGTTAAACGCCCAGGGAGAACCGCGAGAACCGAGAGGACGAGGACTCCCCGGCAGAGGACTCCCGGGCAGAGGAAGAGGAGGAAGATCCACGCCAGCCCCGAAGCCAGGTTGCTCAGGGATACCACCGGGGGCTGAGGTGGTGGAATTAATGAGCTCGTCCGACGATCAACGTCCGAAAGTTAAGGGAGAGGAAGAGGAGCCTCCAGCCTTCAAGAGACCCCCGGCACAAGGATCTACGGCGGAGGAGCCGTCCCGGAAGAAAAAGTGGAAAAAGGTCAAGAAAGTCCTGAGAGAACTTGAGGAGGGAACGAGCTCGGACCAGTCAGAGTCGGGCCGGAGTACGTCAGTTCGGAGCGATCGGTCCTTGGTCATCGCCGAGTCCAGTAGCGCAGGAGAGCTGGGACCATCGCAACCCGAGACCTCGACAGGAGTAAAACGGACCACGGGACTAGAACCACCTTGTAGCGACGCGCAGTTTACTATGATGACAGTCCACAAGAAGTCGGTTGTTTATGAGTCGCGGCACCCGAGGTACCCCGGATACCTAAAAGGAACGATGAACCGGGAAGGAGCGTTCAGGGGTTACCGAGAGGCGAGAACAGACCGGGAGCTGGAGGACAGTATTCGGGACGCGCAAGGAGGCCGGTTGGCGGAGAGAGAGGCGCTGTACCTGGGGAGGTTCATCTTCGAGATGGCGGAGAGACAAGGACTCAAACCATCGGGCCGAGTTGAAAAAGTGAAGTATGTTCGACACGCGGTCAAGACCGAGGAAACGGCGTCGATGGCTTCAACGCAGCCGTTGTTCTCTACCCCTACCCCGACGAGGGCGGACTCACCCCTGGAGAAGATGGTATGCAAGCAGCCAGTGGTACCGCCCCCGGGACTGAAGCGGATGAGGGACATCTTAGTGGCACCGGATACGCCGGAAACACGAGCGGCTGTAGACAATTTGACCCGAGCCAGTCTGGGAAGCTCGTTCTTTGGGTCGCAGGGATCGGAAGAGACCCCGGGACCGCCGTCACCAGAGAGGATGAGATCGCCGCCAGGACCGGACACCCCACTTAAGGACGAGGACAAGGATGGACGAGCACTACAACCACGAGTTATGATGCATAGACTGAAAATACCGGCTGCTCAATCCATGGATACAGAAGTAGAGGACTCGGAAGACATGGAGTTGGGACAGGCCGAGACCAAAGGATACGAGCCGGACAGGCAAGAACTGGACGAGTCGGGGGCGGCTTCGGACTCAGTGTTCGGGTCCATAGGGATGGAGACACCAACGGCAGGACCATCTGGAGAAACGCCAAGACTCAAGTTGTTACGAACGCAGGCCATTCAACAGGTCTTGCAGGGACACTTTCCGGTAACGGCACGGGCGGTACGGGACTGGGACGCGGAGGAGGCAATCCAGGTGCAACTGGCGTGGCCTCCGAGGCAGGTGCGAGGGATGACAGCTAAGACGAGAGCGATGGCTTCAGCGTCTAAGGCGTTCCTGATGGCACTGGAAACGGGCCGCGAGCCAGAGACGTTCGACGAGGCAATGGCACAGTTCCCGACGGCAGCGCTGGGGCCGTTCACCCGGGAGTTCCCGGGAGTCGACAGGTTAATTAACGAACACAACCGGACCGTCCAGTTGGCTCAGACTTTAGTGTTGTATAAAAACGAAGACCAGCTAGACGACTTGTTAAAGACGACGAGGGAGGTAGAAAAGCAGAGCAGACTAGTGGACCAACTTCTCGAGCTCCCGGCCAGGGAGGAGAGGCTGCCTCCACCGGCCCGACGTCAGGAAGAAGGATGAAAAGCCTCGAAAAGGAGAGAACGGTGTATGCTGCTTAGAGTCCTGCACGGAAGATAGCGCGACGGAACCAGAAGCGGAAAATGGCGCGTCGCGAGTCGGGTGGGGAGGGATTACGGGGCGTTGGCTCCTCACCCATAGTGTCAAACCCCCAGGGAGAGGACCGGGCCGAGGAGGAGGTACCTGAGCCGCACAGGAGTCCGAAGCCCGGATAAAAACTTTCCTGGAGACCGCTGGACGAGCCCGAAAACTTTGCTTTAAAACATCGGGAACGGACTGGCGGGCTCGAATATTCTCATCTTAAGTATTCTTACCAAAATAAACCTGGTAGTTTCTTCATGGGAATCTTCTTCTTGCGGAATTGAACGAAACCGCATGTGTTAGGAGGTGTTGATCGTAATCAGCGAGCTGGAAGGTCCATGTCTGGAACGAACTTACCAAGCCTGCAGGGCGATACGGAACGGGAGGAGGCGCTCGGAGGAAAAGCAAGTGTGTAGCTGTTCCACTTCTTCCCAGAAGCCCCGCTGCGTTGGTTGGGACCAAGCAAGTTGAGTAGGACCGTCCGGTCGCGGAAATTGGACAGATAGCGGACCGGGCGGCCCAGGGAACGAGAAAAAAAGGATAGTGACGGAACGTCGAAGCGAGAGTAAAACAAGGAGGTGGAATCGAGGAAAGGAACTCAGAATGAACGAACAGTATTGTGTAATTCTTGAGTCGACGGTCGTGCCGGGGTAAATAAGGTACCGGTGGACCGGCGACGCGCCGCTGGAGGAAAGGCTGGCGCGGGCCAAGACTGAAACCCTTCTCCCGTGCTGCCTTGAGGGATCTGGAGGCGAGTGAAGAACGACCTCTGTCCTCTAGCGGCACCTAAAAACGAACTTTCCACGGCTCGTCTGGACTTTTTCGGGCTTCGACCATCTTGATCTTGGATGGATCACTCAGGATGTTGGACCGGATGGGCCCGGATTTATTGTACCATCATCTTCTGAGTTTCCTTGTTTTCAGCCTCTTACCGCATACGGAGAACAGTAGAGTGGAAAGTCTTGACCTGGATGCTGGTTTTAGCGTGCCAAGATCGATGCAGCAGGTCGTGAAAGGACTACGGTGAATTGTAGATGTCTCCCGGAGGACCGGGGTACGAGCAGGGACGGTAGCTGAAAGGCCCTCGCTCGTGCCCCACCGAAATAATACATAAACGAAGTTAATAGACTTACTAAATTATATATTAATACCTTACCTGCAGTAACGACAGTGACTGCTTCCATGTCGTACTTCCTGATATCTTCTTCCCGACGAACGGAACAAAATAGTCTTTGAAACATATGTGACATCCTCTGCGAAAAGCAGTCTTATGGCATGGAATATTAAATCAAGAAGCTGTCTTGGGGAATCTAATACTGAAAACATTAGGTAAATATTCTTATTAGGAAAAAAGTTATGTTAATTTGAAGACACAAAGGTCCGACATGCTAAATACGCTAAAATGGATCAGTCTTTGGTATTTATAAAGATATAACTTAAATATAATCTAGGCCAAAAATTGAAATCCCAAATATGATTTAAGGAAATAAACTGCCATTTCCTTTGTATTTAAGATATTCAGAATCTGTTTTTTGCTGAATATAGCCAAGCAGTCCCTTGATTCAGAATTTCAAATTTTGAAAATTTAATTTTGTTCCATGGTTACCATGGAAACCCTCATTAGCTTAGCAGTAGTATCGGTGGGTTTGGACATTCCATCAACATTCCGGTTATCATGGCAACAAAATCAAAAAAATCCAAATTTTGTCACCAGTAATGAAAACTATGAAAAATTTCATTTATAACATGAATTTAGCTTATTGTTCTTATTTTTATGATTTCTAAGCTAAATAAAGGCTCTAGAGCCATGAATAGGCATTTCCATAAGGCTGGAAATCCCAGAAACTGTCACATATAGGGAGGTGGTGCTTGGAACGTCGGCACTCGGATGCCTCGATAGACGACTCAAGAGGTCTGCAAAGAACGACGGAAAGCGATCCTTCATCCCTGACTTGGAGTTCGACATCGGATGAGTTCTTCTCTAGATCCGGTATTTTTGAAGCCGGCTGAGATGGGCCCGTTCCGGATCTCAAAAGTTGACGTTGGGTGCAGATCCCAGTTGATGTCCATCTTCCCTTTCTACAACTTCTTCTTTCTCACAAATATCTTCAACTTACCTGCTTCGAACCACCGTACCTAGGAGCGGCTCGGAACGATTCGAAGCTGTTGTCCCAGCGCGCGTCAAAGGCGTTCAAGTGGCTTCATGTAAATGGACATGGCACCGATGAAGACTGTGGCCTTACCCCAGACTCAAACCAGACCAAATCTTAAACTTACCTTTATTACGAACTATTTGTTGGTATTACAGTCTCACGAAAATCGTCAAGGAACATGGTCCTTCGGGAGGAAGAAGAAAAACTTAGTAAGCAGAGCGGGGCCCGAGAGCCCGAAAGATGAACGAGGGCCCGAGTGCCCGGAGTAGGAATCCTCTTCTTAGAAAATCATCTCATCAGTAGAACGAAGGAGCCTCCCTCTCGCCCCAAGAAGGATTGTCTTCCTACCGTTGCTCACGGGGGGGGAGGGATGAGAGGCGCCGGCTCCTGTCATCAAAGAAACCTCATCAAAAAGAAAATTGTCTTCTTATCGGGTCTCCGTTCCGGTTGTTGTCATGCCACTTGGGCCCGGAACGGTGACGGAAATACCCTATTAACTACATTGAACTCTCTCTCCGACATCTTCCTTTGAAATCTTTGAGTGTGTCGACGTGGTCGAAGACTGAACGTCTTGGTGCTGGGTTAACCACGAGGACATGTGCCACAAAAGTCAAACTTCAGTTCCTGTACGGAAAACGGACACTTCATCAACAATTAATAATTCCAGTCTTCACAAACTTACCTTCACCCCAAACTCCATCCAGAGTTTCACTGTGACCAATAGCACGAACCCCGCGACGTCATCTGCTGAAGCTTCCACTTGGAACTTTAACGGTTGAACTAAGTTCCTCTCCACATCCATTGCCATTTCTTCTTTGGACCGCTGGGTACCTCGGCCTCCGGCTCGAACATGTTGTCCTTGCCAAACGTGAAAAGTCATTGGGAGGCTCTGAATGCCGAGGCGACCGAGGGCGCGAAGTCTAGAAAAGAACATTCTTTCTACAAGAAAACTTCAGTCTTTCTACAAAACTTCATCTTCAAATCATCATCACCCAAAAGAATGCAGAGAAGAGTGATAAAACGGAAGAACGAGGGGTCACGACCGACCGGGTGGGAGAATCGCGACCGATTCTCTACCCAAAAACAACGGAGAACGTCTGGACGACGAAAAGTGGACAGAAGGTCGAGAGGACTAAGGGTCACGACCGACCCTTGCCTCTGGGTGGGAGAATCACGACCGATTCTCCGCCCGAACTAGGGGAGAGCGTCTGGACGACGAAAAACGAATGGAACGGGGGCATTGCGGGTCACGACCGACCCATGGCCCCGGGCAGGAGGACCACGACCGGTCCCTCTGTCCTAACGAGGGTAAAGGCGAGGAAAAACGCCGAGGGGCTAAGTACATAGAGCCCAGAGGAAAGGAACGGGGGCGACGGGGTCACGACCGATCCCCAGTCCTGGGTGGGAGAGCCACGACCGGCTCGCTCATCCTAAGACGAGGAAAAAGCACAGTACGGGTCCTAATAGACCCAGGATAAGAACTATGACGAAGATAAAAGAGACTAGGATATGTAAAACGAATTATATGGACTTAACTGAGAAGCAAGAAACGAAGAACGAAGAAAGAAGAAAGAAGAGAAATAAAAATTAGCCGGATAGGCCCCGGGGGCCCTCCGAGGTAGACCGGAGAGGACAGAAGGTGACACCTCCTCCTCTACCGATAAGGAGCGTAGGATTGGTAGTTTAAAATGTTTCTGGTTTTAAAGTATGTCCTGTTGTCGTTGCTGTATGAACTGCTTTGAAATTTTGTAAGACGTGTTTTCCCACCTTTCAAGAAGGTGCGGGAGGGTGTGATGAACGGCTATTCATCCAAATATGTAGAGATCAAAATAAGAGAAAATAAGGTAATATTATAAAAGGTATATATGTTCGAAAAGGAACGAAAGTGTAAAAGAACGAAATATGTAAGAATGAACGAAAGTGTAAAAAGCCCGAAAAAGAGGCACGAATATGTAAAGGAACGAAAGTGTAAAGGAACGAATATGTAAAGGAACGAGACCCGGAAAGATGTAAACCGGAAGTGAGATGTAAACCGGAAACGAGAATGTAAACCGGAAGTGACGTCAGTTGTAGATCACGTGACTGAAAGCAGCCAATCAGGGCTGACCTCTAGGGTATATAAAGGGGCGGTGAGGCCCGAATAAACAGAGTTCTTTAACAGTTCTCCTTGTGTCCAGACGTGTCTTCTTTCCTGAAACAACCGCTAAGATGAGCCGATCCGAGCAATTAACCAGAAGTTAGGATAAAATAGTCGAAGTTCGAGATAAATAGGAGAAACTTAGGGTAGGGGCCCGACGGCCCGAGGAACGAGGAACGAAGGACCGAAGTAAGGCACGAAGGCCCGAAACCGTCCCGGAAGCATAGGCGCAGCATGGCACGAAGGCATGAAGGGCGGAACGAAGGAACGAAGTCCGCGGGGACGAGGGCGCGGCAGGCTCGGCCCCACGCTACCAAACAATAGGCGACCGTCGGCCCGACGGCCCCGCGGACCGGAACCACGGGGTGGACCGCCCGGTAGGGGTGAATGCTGGTCTGGGAGATAGAGTGAGACGAGCCCCGGCCGACCCGTACCCCTACCATAATTTACCTTCCCCGCAGTCCTCCGTTTGACATCGAGCGCCGATTCCCGACCGATTCGCTCAGCCCCCCCCCTCGTGCGCGAGGCACGACTCTAAAAACACATCTCGGTTCTTGGCCCGGATTCCCCGTCCGCCCCGAGACCCGAACAATCCCCACGTTCCTCTGTTGTAAGAATCGGCAACCCCGACTTACCAGAGAACGTCACAATAGACTAAGATTTATTAAAGACTAGACGACTACTTTAAAAACTTTAGCTAAAAGTGATTTGCCTCGTTCAAAAGACTAGAAAGGCAGTTTTCGACTACCTGTTAATACCTGTTATTTGATGTTCATCGATATTCTTCATGTACTACTACCTAGGGCTAGTTGCGTTACGATGGATTTAATCAAAGAGCATACCAACGTGCAAACCATTGGCGGGGTTTCATCAGAACAGTTGCCATGAAGGAAGAACAGTAAGCGTATAATTATATTCTTAACACGCAGTAGTATATATTTTCCATTCATGTACAGACATGATATGCGTGTAAACACGCTAAGAACCTGTCACGACGGTATATAAAACCAACAAAGTCAAGCCGTTCTGGAATAGGAAAGGATAACATTTTTTGAACTTCTAACAATGTTTTTTGATGTCAAGTGCAATTTCTCGTGTCAGTTTTCTGTTGTGCCCAAGGGCTTCCTGAACAAAAGGTTTTTGCCTGAAAATATGTGGCCTGAAATATAGACTTTTCCTAGAAGTAGAGTTTATTACATGAGTGCAATGCCTTAATGTAGCGCTCCAGCTGGGGTATTGCCCTGAGGAAAATCTCACTCCGTGTCCCTAGCACATTTTACCTTCCAAGGCTTTACTGTCTAACAAGTCAGCATTTGCAGGTGAGGAAATGTTCCAGATCATGCTGGGGTGAGTCTCTGTGACGTATGAAGTATGCACTTCCCAGTAGCACTTTAAAATGCCGATTGTTTTTATATGCACGTATGTCTATGCAGAATCTTTGGAAACGTGATTCAATTTAAGCATATATAACGGCTTCTGTGCAGTTTTGACCTTAGTTGATAATACAGATTTTGATTAATAGAAGTATGCAACAAATCGATCACAAACTTCTCCACAAAACGCTTAACAATTCAAAGTCATCAGTACCCTGTATAGTTATATGTGAGTTGGTCTGTGATTGATTGTAACAGGATAGAAACAGTGTTTACACAGAAAAGCAGCGCTTAGCGTTGAGGCGTGTCAACTGTACAAATTGTTGAAATAAAAAAAAATGTTTATATCATAAATTGGTTAAAAGGCTCAGCCGTGATGAAGTAGAACACGTGTATCTGAAGGATGGAAAATGCCAGATCTGCTCACTTTCAGAACAGGACTGCAGCTGGTTGTCAAGGAATGTTGTCACTATGAATCTAGTCTGTTTTATCAGCAACTGAGAGCCAGGGTCAGGAGAAGGTCTTGTAAAAGGAGACAGATGGTTTTAGTGTGTCTCGTGATACAAGAATGCCGCTCCTTTCAGAACTCTTTTTTGCACATGCTGAATTATTCGAAAAAAAAATTAATATTTCTACTTTTGCATTCTCAAGTGATTCATCTTCTGCCAGCACTTTCTGGAGGGTTATTGAATAGCCATGGCAACAGCATGACATGACACTCAGCTGTAAACATGTCCTAAAACTGGGAACCTGCAGATGGCTTCTTCGGAAATTAAACTCATATGGACGTATTTATGTCTCTGAAAAACAAGTTGAACCAGTGGTTTGCAAGAAAACCAATGCCCAGAGTTGTCTTGCCCATAATAATTATTTGAAGGATACGGATACAGTTTGAAATGCAAATAGATGTAGGCAAATCTGTGTTTTGCAGTACTAAGTTGCAAACGAAATATAGATTGCTTCATGTTGTGAATACTCAAAATATGTCCAAGAATGATTTAATAATAGTTGTGATAAAGAAATATTGTGTGCATGAAGATCTATATATTGAGCTAACTCAATTTCTGGTTGTACATGTATAGTTCATTACCCATATCAATATGGAGATGAATTCATTAATTTTGTATCTGATAGTACATATATATGCAAATATTACTTGTTCACCCCATTCATGTAATAGATCTGAAAACCAGTGGCAACACTGAAGATTATAACGTAATAAAATTTAAGAAAAAAAAAAGAAGCTACAATCTAAAACGTTTTGCATGTTGTGCCAGCACTTTAAATCTTAGGTCTTAAAAAGTATATTGGATTAACAATGAATGGGTAATCAAAAACTTAATATCTATTAAACTACTTTGAATCCACAGCTGTTTTTACAGTTTATAAATGCTCACGTTAGTTGGACACCTTAATGATGTTTTTCCCCTAAACACCCCATAAAACATTATCTAAACCTCCGGGGAGCAGACTGACAGAACCATAATACGTGGGCCAGCAGTGGCCTAAAATAAATAGCCCTCAAGGTGCGTTTTATTTTATGTACGACGCGCGCTCTAATGGTCTCTTGATGATACGTTTTAGGTCTGGTGATATATCGCCTCCCATGGACGTCAAGCACTTTGAGCCTGGCGTTGGGTTACAACACTGTTTCAAAATGCTAAGGTCGGCAGCAAAAGTAAAGGATTAATTCACAGCATGCGTGGTATGACCAACAAAAATAATAATTGTTTATCGTCATAAATTGGAGCAAATTTGTTCATCCCCAATAATCCAAGTCAATAAATTGTTAATTTCCCCATAACTTGCAATTGATGGTCACTTCGGATCTTAACGAGTTTTAATTGTATATAATCACGCCTGTGTGCCTAGCACCTATGACAACTTTTTTCTATAATGTTATGCCAACAACCGTTTTAAAAGATACTGAATCTATTCAATCTTCCCTTTTCTTCTTGTATTTGGAGGACATTTATATGGTCCTCTTTTCAAGAAAACTTGCCCTGCCGATTCCAACGGCGGGTTAATGATTCTGAATTGGGTGTGGGGTCACCATTTGATCATGTGTAAAGGCTCCCAGGCAAGCCGCACATTCTTCGAGTTTTGGTCAGTCCGTTACTTGATTAATTTTCATGTAACAGTTGTGTAATTTTATGTTGGTTTGAGAAAACAGAGCGTTATGATAACATAACATTTAAATGGAGTTGAGACCTTACTTATACAGAATGTTATAAAAATGAGAAAGAATGTAACCAGAATGTTATAATAATGTCGCAGTACAATGTTCAGTTTTAGAGACATTTTTGGGCGCTATCCTAATAATCTGACAATACGCACCACTACACAAAACTAAACAGAATGTAAACTGCAACTTTATGATAATGTTGCATGCTTGCCTGGGCTTAGTACTAAAGCTTTAAGTTATGGACACAGATCCACCCATAACAGTCAGTGGTATAAACAGCAGAGCCGGACGTATCGAATGGCGGGTAGATTGGCGCCGGCTTTATCCCCCAATGTGACTGTCAGTAATGTGTTTATCGGGGCTTTCAGCCTGTAGGGGGCCGGGCCCGTCTGGTTGACAGGGCCCCCACAAACAGCCCCATTAGCCCCAGACTGGCCCCTCACAGCCATTGTTAGCAGTGTACAACGGTTTAGCCGGGTTTACACATTACGATAGGTTCTATTGCACTGGTGTTTGAATGGCAGTCTTAAGAGTCTTGCTAGAGAAGCAGTGGCCAGCTTTGGGCTAGTTTTCTAGCATACTGAATGCACTGTTTTTTTTTTAATAATAGATTTTGATACTATGGTGTCAGGTTCACCAGCCATCGTTCTTGCGATCTGTTAATGGGGGTGGAACGTGCCTTGACCTCGTACCCGAGTGTGGGGATGCACGAGTGACTAGATAAAGGGAGCTTTGGGGGAAGGGAAGTTGTGCCTTGCTCACAAGGGCCAACTGAACAATCTGGTGGTAGAAACAGGAGGGAAGAGAAGGGAAATGTGGATCGGACTTCTATTTGGATGGTCAATAGGCAGCTGGGGGACTGCACCTCGGTAGTGGTGCGAGTGGTAGCATGTTGGCCTAATGCCTGATGTCTAATCCCCTGTGTGTGTCATGTTGATCACTCTAAGTTCATGCTGAACTACAATTATAGCTTCATGTCTAATCTATTTCTTTTTGTCTAAAGGTGCGTCCCCACGGGGATATGCTTCTAAATGAATCATGCAAGTATAAATGGCTTTAATATGTATAATCATCTTAACCAAACCAATTTTACATTTACACTTCACGTTGGTGAATGGGACTTTACCTTCGCCAATTCCTCTTTGGTCGAATGTTAATTTAAGGAGATGTTAATGATATTCATGGCGATAGTACATGTATTTATAGCACTGCTTCCTGAGCGACAGTGGGTGTATTAGTATACCATAATTTCGTAAAATTGTGGTGTGATTTTGTTTTGTTTTCAGCAGTTTAAGGTACAAAAATAATTTTCACCAAAGGATTTAGAAAAAAGGTATTCACTAGGAAATCTAATTCTAGATATTGTTTTTATTTTGCTACGTTGTTAGCAATGTATAGCTCTTTAAATATGTTACAGAGGTGGTATAATGTAGGTTTAGCCTATAAACGTTTGAGCTCAGTATAATTCAATATTCTATTTGTTACAAACTGATTAGTTAGATTGAGAAATACCTGTTGAACAATAGAATTTAAATGCTAATCTAATTTAAATACAGTTATATATTGTAACGAGATTATAACGAGTGAATAGCGCATTCAAATGGTTCATTCAGTATGAGAGGAAATTGAAATAGTTTTGTTGGATTCCGTGTCTCCCTACATTTGATTTAGTGAAGCCAATCTCAACTGTGTAAACCCATTTCTAATTGAATATGAATGTCACTGCATGTAAATATGAGGTAGTGTCATGCTTTCTTTCCTGACATTTGCGCACTCGCGGGTCCAGCATTACAACAGGGCAAGTTTAATATAGCTTAGGATTTAAACCAAACAGTTATAAAAAGTGCAAAAAGAAGTTCATGTAATTTCCCACTCACCTATGGCCTTACCAGCCTCTATTGAAAATGAGTAACAAGTCACCAGACTGTAGTAAAATGTCATCTTTTACTAGAGCAAGTTATGTTTTAAAATTACATGTGCTGTTATCAATTTACTCGGCAAACTTCAGGACTTAGTAAACAATGTTGACATGGGAGTAAAGTGTGACTGTGAAGGCCCCAATCTGTTGAGCTGTTCCACCTGCTCAGACCTGCTCATTTAGGTCACACACACGGCGGGTATGAGCAGCTCATCGGGTATTCATGAGGCCGTGTGGCCGGCGGTGGCCCCTATGAACCAATCAATGCGGGTCAGGGCTGAGAAGGGGGGCGGCTTATGGGGCAACAAATGTGAGGTGGCTACAGGTATTGGAAAAATCCACCATGTTTCGATCCAGTCCTGGAGAATACAGGTACCAGATTGGCAATTATTTGATTCAAAATAAATTTACAACCTGTATTAGCTTAGTTTTGTATCATTCCCTCGAAGGCGTTTGTTGGGGGAGTATACCTTGAAAATTCCCCTCCATTGTAATACTTTTATGGAAGTATAATTATATCTATGCATAAACCATACATTATTAGAGATAGTGAAGTACACTGGACGTCACTTCTAAAGGCAGAAACAAACAAGCTGCACAAGCATAAAAAACTAATAAAAGGAGTGTATCCTCCGAGGGAGTGCAAGATAAAAGCTTTCCAAAAAGGGATTACTTACTTTACTGGTCAGTAGCTGCATGTAAATGTTTTCATGAAACCACTGATAGAACAATGATCATTGTCAGTGACTTGTATTTATGCATCTCGAGAAGCTCGTGGGTGAGTCTTTTTTAATCATGAAACAGCTTTGAACATCATGAAAACCGCTCTTGTTCACGAAGAATAATGTTTAACTCTTGAATGTCACAGTAGTTTGAGCACTTATCAGAAAACTACACAATAAATGTCTTTCCTTCAAAATCAGATGTGACCAACATCCTGGTATTATTATTTTTGTTCAAACTAGAGGAGTTACATCTTGCCTCACATAAGTGACAAACTCCTTAGTTTGCGACGGATGACATGTACCCAGGTTTTGTCTGTTTTTAGTTGGTGTAGATGTGAAATAATAAGCCCATCCCAGTATACATCAACATCACATTTTACCATGAAATTACATAACAATTTCTTCCTGATTTAATCCCCATAGACAGAAGTGTAAAACAAAATGAACCATGGTGGTTTAGTTGACAAACTGATCCTAAAATTTATAAAATACAGCTTTATATATTGGCCTTTTCCCCATAGGAACCAATGTTAAAACCTGTCAGCCCAACCTATAATGTCCAACCCTATTTTCCCAAAAATGCAGGATTTTGATTGGCTGGCAAACCTGCAAATCTGTCAAATGGTAAAAGTTAAGAAATCATAACATTTTATCAGTTCTTGGGGATATAGAAAAACATAATTCTTATTCATTCCAGTAATCCCAACTCTAGGTGACAAGGATGGCTTATACGTCTATTTTGTCCAACCCTTGTCAAACCTTGGGACATACCCAATGTGGGATGGGCTTATTCTTTAACCCTTTTAGGGTAATGATGCATCCAAAAATGTGTGACCATTTATCTGTTCATGAACAGCCTGTTACGACATTACATCTCAAAGAGACCAACCTCATATGTACGTACCTGTGAGTACTTGTAATGAATTTCTGGGATTTTATTGATAGGAGCTATTACAGCTCAAATTCTGTGCACACAGATGTCAAATAATAAAAGGTTGCGTTACTGTAGACGTATGTGCTTCGGTAACCCATTTCCAGTTCCTTCCTCGGCCCCTCAGTGGCCCCCTAATCAGAACGCCTGCTCCCTCTGAGGTCGGCGCGCCCAATCAGCCTGCCTGCTTCCTATGAGGTCCGCGCGGCGGCTGGTGGCTGGCGTCAAACCCAGTTGTCGCTAATAGTCCGTCTGGACCAGACTCAAATGGAGAGTCGTGAAGACAGCTATGGTTGGCCTTGACCTAATCTATTACCAGGACCATTACCAAAAACACGTTTGGAACAAGGGTATCATTGCTGAAACCTGACTGTTTTCGGGGTATACATATCATGGACACGGTTATTTGACAAATGCAATTAACAGACTTGGATTAACAACTTTCAGTTTAAGAAGCAAGCACTTGGAAATACTGCAGACTCCCCAACGTACAGGCTTAGAAATGCCCAAAATTACCGTGATGAATACATTTTATGCATGCGATATTGGGGATGATTTCAATCGTGTATAACGACGACCGAGAAGTGCATGTAATGCGTTTAATATCTGGTAATCCAATTACCTCGTGAGTCCATCTATTCCCTACCCATAGGCCTACTGTCCTCCCTTTTCTCCATGATAGTATACCCCTCTATGTCTTGTCCTTCCATGCCCTACTCCTTTCCTAACCTCCCACTGCATTCCCCCCTCTCCTGTCCCCGGTATAGGCCTCTCTCCTTCATCAATGTCCTTGTCCGGACCGTTGTGACTGGTAAGGAGGAATGCGTTATTACATTTCAGGGATTGTTGGGGTAAAGTGCCTCTCTACCGAGACTACCGTATGTCTATTAACTATGAAGCGCCAGAAATTCCAGGAATTGAATTATGGATAGAAAATATTCAATAATCTGATTGTTCGACATCTAGAATTGGCATCAGTAATTGCCTTTATTGTGATTCAAATAGATTGTATTAGTTGAGTTTTTATTGATGTATTTTATCATGCAGACAGTGTACTACTTTGTAATTAAGGTGTAATGACCCGCTCAGTAATGAACTTGGCTGTGGTATTAGAAATTTAAACTTTGGTAAACACAACTTGCATTATTTGATATACTTATGTGACATGCAGCAGGGATTGTCTGTTTGTTACAGAAAATAACCGTGCATCTGATATTACAGCTTTTCACAACTGGTCCCATCTTATCATTGCAATTTGTGTAACTCTTTTGTTGTGTGTATCTAATATAAATACTGTGGACAACCTTGAAAGTGTTACAGCTAGTTGATAAGAGAGGTGGTTATTCTAATATCTTTATTGTTGCTGTTTCCAATGACAGTACACTAGTACGTCCAAGAGAGATAATCTTGTTCGAAATGTGTTAAATAACATTTGACAGAAATATCCAAGTATGAGAGGCAACAAATGACAATGAAAAACTAACAGGTCATGACTGTGTTCTTCACTTTCTGAGAGTTTCCTTTCAGGTCAAGTTAGGAAACTAAAACCGAAGGCGACAGCGGGTAAAATTGAATCTCAGCTTTCAGAAAGTCGGCCATATTGGATCAAGGACTTCTGATCTCTGGGGGCGCCTTAACCTTGACCTGACCTAAGCACTTCCGGCAAGGTCATTAACTCTATCCGGGTCAACTCCCCAAACGTGCGTTCCCTTGTGGTTCAGGAGAAATCAACTTAAGGGCAGAGATTTCTTGGGGAAAGCCTGTGAGGAGGGGTTCATGTTTGGGCTTAGTGTTATGCTATCTTCCACAGCCAGGTGGCAGGCGTGGCATGTCGATTTGGCAATCTAATACCGACTGCGCCTGCGTGGGAATAGTTTGCGCGGGAACTGCGGCAATCGAATGTCGTCTGCAGCTTATGAAACGAACGTGGCTCTCGATGTTGTTGTAAGGCAATGGTTCAATAATATTATGATTGTTTTGGCAGAAATAGATCATGTTTGATCCCTATGATTATAGTAACAAGTTAAACGATACGTCTTCTAGCCATGCAGATAATTGTTCCATTACTGACCATAGATGAGAATAACATCCTGATCCATTCATATCAGATAGGCATATCCTTATCACAAGAGCAGACCACTATTTTCAGTTGTCTGTTTTTGGTGGTGGGGGGGGGGGGATTGTTCAACAAGGGGCATGATGTACAGAGTAGAGTTGTAGGAGAAGATCCAGGGGATGTTTACCTCACCCCTCCCCTTGGTGGAGAAATAAAATGATAACCCTGTAGATTGCACAAAGAGGATAAAATTGACTCATCATCCATGTATATCCATATATATGCCATCATTTTTATAATAATCTTTTCTTAAGTATGATCTGATCAACTGGAAGGCCATGTTTACAAACGTGAAGTTGAAATAAACAATTTGAAAACTGTTCATGGGGGTTACTTGTTTAGCCCATGTGACTTTGATACCCCTTTTTCAAAATCCGGCATTTCATCCTTGAATGTTACTTATTGTAAGAACATTTAATTCGTGTTTCGGAAAGGATAAAACTATGTCTCGCAAGATGGAAATCTTAGTAGGATAAGTGGAGTTGCATTAGTATCATATACATAGAGATGGATAAACATGTTGCTAAACAATTACATTCTGATGAAGGGTGTAACAATCCGAAACATGTAAATTCGACCACCTTTGAATGTCTAAATAAATTTCAAAGTCTACGCCAAGCCGTCGTTGACTTGGATATTCTCTACAACATTTTATTAAACAATTACATTTACTATAAAACCTGACTATTCGACTCTTAATGTTATTTACAGATTGGGTGGCAGATGAACAGCTGATAAAGGATACAGTGAATCTGAAGGTTGCCAGGTATTTTATGCATCACTCTTAATCAGATAACATCTCAGTTAACCGTTATATTTGAGATCTGCAATAGATACCCTTAATTCAAAGATTCAAATCTCTGCCTGACATTAAACTTGAAATGAGTTACATGAAGCAAAGACTGTTTAAAAGGTTGGCTGTTCTTCATTCCATTACTTTTTATAAAGATAAATCTTGAGAAATCTTTGGTACCGTTTAGTAAATTGATAAAGGAAGATCATGTATAAAAGGGGCTAGTATATAGCATGATAAATATTTTTTCAAGTGTGTGTTTTTCTCTCAGCCTTTCACCCATGCCTCCATTTTCCCATCCTGATGAAGGATGTTTTTTGTGTCTTCGTTCATTACTCCTCCTCAAAATACCTCCAAGGGGTTGTCCTAAATATTAATCTCTGAGAGACCTGTTCTGGAAAGAAACCCCTGCAAATTAACTCAGTCAATTGCGGTTTCTTCAGCAGGGGCCCAGTCAGCTTTGAATAATGTTCTCAATGACAGAAAAATAGACCGTGAATGATTACTTCAATCACCATAAGGAGAACAGATTCATTCCCCCTGGTTCCATCCTCCTGGAGGGGGGCTCAGAACCTTTCCCTTTCGCCAAATGATTCCAATTTTTTCCTTGGCAGAGATATGGCTGGCACCAGGCCTGGCTGGGGTACAATCATATTTCATTCGTGCCTCATCAGTCGCTGCTGTTATCTAACAGCTGGTGAAGGGAGGCTAAGTCAGATCCAAGCCCCCAGTATCGTCCGCGGTTGATTATCGCTTTGTCCTCAATGGCCCTTGCCTGATTGCATCGCGACAAAGATGTTACTCTGAACGATGGCCATATCGAAAACATTTTGTAATGTTACTTACTTCACGAAATATCTTACAAGTTATGTGGCAGTTTAAGAAGACAATTCCAACCAGAAAAAGACTCTGCGTGTATGAAACTTTGACGTCCAATCACACATTTTCACTGTTTTAGTTTGGTAAAATAAAGAAATCGTATTAAATTACCCTTGATAACTAGTACTCTTCTCATCATGGTTTAAGTACCAACCTATCATTACAATAATTTCTAAGGCCGTCTCTATTAGAAGCGAAATATACAATTCATCTGACTATAATCATTAGTATATTAAGAGTTTTAATAACTATAATCATAACTCTTATTGTTCCTTTTCATAAAGACAAGGAAGCAAGGATCCATTCATTCGTTGAATATTTGGTAAGTATGTTCATACAAACACCATTGAATAGTACAATGTTAAATCAAAAGCCCGTAATTCCAGAGGCACGTCCAATAATGTCTTGCAAGATCACGTGACCACTCGTCTATACACTATGTACCGTTGGTACATAGTCATCGGGAGAACCTTTATGTAAAAGAAAAAAGGAAAATAACCTTTCAGTTTACCCAGGGGTGATAGTAATCTGGAAACTATGTTTACCCACAGAAATAAGGGTGTCACCCTTGGAGCAGTTTACCTACTCAGCCTTTTCACCACTTTGGGTCCTACATACATCAAGGATAGGGGGCTCTTTCGTGGATCCAATCTATCCTACCCTTGGAGAAATATTTCCCTCACATTCGTGTAGTGTACTACTAACAAAGTGCTCAAATATTTGATAACTTCCCAGGAGTGACATGAGGATGTCTTAAAGATAACTACAGTTATACCTGGCTCGCGCCTGTCATCATCATTGTGTCCGTGCCAGCGTGTTTTGTGTCATATATCCATCAAATTTATTTCTAAGTCCAGCCGTCCTCTTTTTACCTTAACTTCTGGTTAATTCCAGGTTTCGTACCTCGTGTTTCGTGCCTAAGGCCTTAAATTGGTTTGTGCCCAAGAAGGAGAAGAGACGAACACCATGATGTTTAGATTGGGACAGTTTAATCATGGTCTGACACATGCTTTTATAGGTACATGCTCTTTGATCATTGGCCAATCTAGTCACATAGTCTTAGTTACTCTTCCATGACATCACCTAATTAACGATGTAATAATTTCTTTCTCCCCTCAGATCGAATCTACACTGGGCTATTTATCTTATTGTGATTAGCAGATATGCAATTTTAATAAAGAAACCACACGGACAAGGTGTGATCTAATGTGATATTAAATATAGATATATCGTATTTACTTATGCTAGATTTTTCCAATTTTTCTTTATCCTTTCTGTCGTTTTTCCCACTTATAATATTACAGTGCACTCTTCCTCCTATCTCCCATCCCATCCCCGACTCCTTGGACAATTTCTACAGCCTCCCCTCATAGATCTGGCCCAAACTTGCTCTTTTACTATCATCACCTATTCTCATTCCCTTTGCCATCTCCCTATCAGAAACCAGCACCAGTTAGAGAAGAAGATTTACGATTACCTGTCGTAACGACTTGGCTGCCCCATACAGTGTTATGAAGCCTTCCCCCAGTGGCCATGTTACCAACTGATCCTCACCAGGCTTTACGTCACGTCATCCGGGCACCTTAGCCTTAGGGCCATATGACGTCATACATCAGGATTTATCACGTGACTGGAGATCACGTGATTATTCAGCAGCCCCTCGGTGTATAATCTTGGCCTACTCCGAAAATGGCCCTTTCTCTCCTAGGGCCCGATGAGTTACACCGCCGCACAGTTAGCTTCTGTAGGGTGGGGCAGATAAGGAAGATAAGAAAAGACCTTCTATAAGAATCATCCCCTTCTGCCATAGATTAGGGACTGGGTCTGAATACCTTGCCACGTCTACTGTAGGCTTATGGCATGGGATGAATATTACCATATCATTATTATAGGCTTATTGTCAATGAGTCAATTTTGGCACATACATTATCGAAATAACTGAGATTTGGCGGGAACTAGCACCATACCCGAGTAGTCAATATTAGTAAAATTCAGGCCCGTAACCAGGGGGGTAGATGGGGGTGGCGGGCCACCTCTCCACAAAGGAAATTTCTTAAAAAGTTCCACCTTTACTGTTATATATTACTGGAAAACCCCTAAAAAAAATTGGAAAAAAAAGAATGAAAAGTTCCGCTTTGGGAACCTCGCCACCCCCTTTTTAGGTTTAGATTATTGACATTTTAAGGAAAAGTTCCACTTGGGGATTCTCGCCCCCCCCCCTCCCCCACAGGAAACCCTGGGTACGGGCCTGAGTAAATGCATGTATAAATCCAAATAAATCCCAATCATATCATCAATGTTTATGATGGGTTCATGTCAGTTTGCTGTGTCGCCTTGTATACGCAAATTCATAAAGGAAGAGATTTATGACTGTGAGAGTGGATGGACTAAATAAAAAAGCTGTGTTTCTAAACTACGGCCGACAATACAAATACAAACACGCCCTCGTTCTTGATTGATTTCTCTATATCTTGCCCTGATCGCATTACTTCTCAGGTAAAGAAGTATTCTGTACAGAATCTATTATCATTTCTTCAGTTTTTAAATACATCATTATGAACTATAGTAGGTTAATTATCCGTTAATGTCAGGTGTACTTAATTAGTTGATTTGCCTTATGGATAATTGCTAGCTCCTAGTGCAGTCTCTGCCTCGTTCGACTGCTGTCATCCAATACATAATAATAGTTCCATATTATGTAAGACATAACACTCGCATGAAAGGATGTTCTTTATTTATTCCTGTGTATTGTAGTTCTATGACATGATCTCAATTGACAATGAATAGCTCCAAGGATGGAATCCCCTCAATGACACTCAGTCAATGCTCCTGCCAGCTAAACAGTCTATAAGCTTCTATTCCAATTCCAGGACTCAGCTTCTAGAACATAACCTTTCCAGGATAGTTACTCACAACAACGTTCAGCTAACTCTGACTGAGCACGGGCAATGTACACCCCTTTTGTATGGTGATAGTATACACGTCATACCTAGACTCCTCCCTTACTCCAAGACACTTTGACAAGGAGTTATAGCTAAGGTGTGCGCTGGTGTAAACACTATGCTAAGCTAACAGAGCATGGACTTACCGTCTGCGTTTATATAAATGAATACAGACCTTTTTCCAGTGACCAGGTGACAAGAAACAGTACTTACAGATGCGTGTTTTTTTTGCCGATAGTGATAAAAACTGATCGAGGGGCAAGTAATCTGATATATCGGAATCTGCATTGAATAATGAGAAATACAGGACTGAGTATCGAGTTGATGTCAATGAGAAAATGGCTTTGTTACCATTTATTTACCCCGTTGGACCAAATCCTTAAAATGCATGATAAGTTAAATCCACAGACATATAAAATTCCCTTACCCATACAAGTACTATTGTTGCCTATAGAATAAAATCAATTCATGTGATCTATTGTAGCATATAATATTATAATAGTGCATGTAAGGGGGACATTTCGTATAAAAGTAGTGTCATACGGGCCACGTCACGTTTACATGGTTTACAATGTACAATGTACCTGGCAAGCATTAAATTCCCATTTCTACATACTACTTACTAAAATGATGAATTCTCATTGTCACACATACAATTAAGTCTAACCGTACAATATTTTCACATAGAAAATGAAGGTTATTTGAGGAAACGTCGGGCACGTATCCGTGTGTGTGTGGGGGGGGGGCACGGGTAAGGGTGTGTGCGTGTGTGCTTGTTCTTTTGTATCCTAAAATATTCTTTTCCCAAACATCCCATGATATTTTGAGTATAAATGTGGCCACCAGGAGGAACCACGATCGCTCAGCCATATTTAGCACCTTGTGCTGGTGATGGTCCAAGACCCCATAAACATGGGGTAGGGGATCTCTCGCCTAAGCCGCTGCAGGCCGTTTCCGGACGACTTATGTGGCCATCAACACCCCATTTATTAATAGGTTTGCGGGTACCCCTATGGACCCATATAAAAAGATGCCATACTATGGTACAGTGGTTAAAAATGCAGGAATTTCCTTCTACTTTTTATTACAGATAGCTGTTTATGAGTTAACTTATTTACCCTTTAGACTATAGATAGCTTGTTAGATAATAGGTTAACCAATTAACCAATTAAACCCCAAAATTTTACAAAAGTACAAATATATGAATAAGTAAAATGTATTTCAAATTGTGCCTACATCCGACAAAATATTATATGTAAATGTAGTTACCCAATAACACTTTCCAATCTACACACTTATAACAGATTACATTCAATATATGTTCAAGTTAAGACGTATTAATTGATTGTAGGCCTATATTAGTTGACCCTTACATTACATTACACTAACAAAGGGGGTACAACTTTCCGGGACAAGGTACAGGAAATAGCTGGTACCAATCCTCCCATTACTCTCTCCCTCAATCATCTCGCCCGGAACCAGCCACCGGAAGTAATTCATTGCCTGTTTCCAGCGTGCATCTATAGATCACTTGCATGACAAAGCCAGCACCAGCGTAAGAACGGATTGGATTCTGTCCCTCTAGACGGTACATATAGATCCATCTTAAGTGCGAACAAATAAACGTTGATGTACTAATGTCATTTTTAAATAGAGATGAATTGTGTCTCTTTGTAAGTGTGTTTCATTCCAGACAAAAGACCAATAAAAGTAAACAAGTCGAAGAAAACAACATCAAAGAGGAAACCAGAGAACGTTTAGCAGGGTTTCCAGGTACAAATCGTTTTAAAGAGGTGTAGCTTTGGGGGACCCAACGTTGCATGTTGAATTTCAGAAATAGGCTGATTGTACAGCAAGCCTCGTTAAAATATACAATTCAAAACTATATACTGATTCAATGAAAACACCTTGTAACCGAAGACTTTGAATGATTTTGGAATATCTATATTCTGATACTAGTCCACAGTTATATGTGCATGTTTCTGTAAGATAATTATACCAATCATGGGCCTGCACTTTCAATAGCATGCCAACGTGACAGCAACATATCAGCCTCAGAGAAGATATGCTTTCAAAGTATCTTTGGTTGGGCCCTTTGGGTTGGTCAAATAATGTGAACTGTTGGAGTGCATCTCATGGGGGTGTAGATGGGGGAGGGGGTACCCATGTTGCAAATCGAATTTAAGAATTGACTCTGTCGCATGTCATTATAATTATTTCTAAGACCTCTGTCGTTTGTCACTAACGGCCATGTCACCCGTTGATTGGCCCTGCCACAATAGATCACTGCAGCAATTAGCGATCAAAGGACATACTAAGCTGTTCCAAGGTTTTGCACTGTGATAGGAAAATGTATCATCAATTATTGGCATATATTATGAGAGATAAATGTACTGAGGACCTTTCCGTTGAGTTTCAGATATTTTAAAGCATTTTCCCGCCTTTAAATTGACAAATTATCCTTGGAATATATACAAAACCTGGCCAGTTATGCACATTATATGTGAAAAGTACCATATTTGAAAACTGATATTTCTATTTCAAAGCCTGATTGATGGAACTATGGACTAATATTGAAATATTTTTTATAGAATAAAGGCAAATGTAGCATCAGACCTTTATATGTAACTAAATATCAACCTTTTGATATCAACAAGCATGACAAAAGGCAAAAAATGAGCACAGTTGACCCCTGAGAACAACCCAAATACGTCAATTATGCTGTATTCGGTAAGATACAAGCAAATAGTTGGTCATTATCATGACGTAAAAGTACATGTTACCCTCATAAACTGTTAGGATTGCAATATTTTTTATACTTTCCCATCAGAAAATCTATTATATGGTAATCATAGATAATTGTATAAAAAGATACAACAAATACAGGTAATAAATAGGCAAACATTCTGTAAGCAAATTCAAATTGCTTCTCAGCATCCAGATGGCTTATTGGAAAAATTTGTGCAAAATGGTGATATTTCATAATTTCACCTCAGCCTTCCAACTGTGTTCATTTGCTGAATAATGCTTGCATATAGGTGAATGCCACATCATTAGATTCCGAATTCAATTCTCTTAACTCCCTATTGACAGAATTGAGATAAAATGTAAATTGAAAATTCTATTTAGAATTAAGTTGATGGAAGTCGGGAAAAATACCAAATTTCTACAAATTTTGGAGGACGTTCCAAACATTCCAAATTATTTGGAATGTTCAGAATGTCCAGATTCATAATGTGTAGACTCCTCGCTTTAGAATGATACCAAGATGATTAAAATTGATTAAGAATTGTAAGAATTATGAGGATTTCTTTGAAAAATGTTAGGGCAACTTAATGTTTTTGATCGCTATTTACTGCAATGATCTAGCTGGTACCAATCATCCCATTATAGGCCCAAAAAAAGGCCGTGTCGCCGTGAATTTAGGGGTCTAGACCCATTCTTATATATATGGAAGGGAATGTCGTGTAGCACAGCGAGATCTCTGCAATTGAACTATATTTTATGTTTGTATAATCATAGGCACATACACATGATGTATAGTATGATATTCATATATTCCAATCATTATCACATAAATATTTTCATGTATCGCTAAATGCAACATTATTTCTTGGCGTTTTTAGACCAAATTCCACCTTTCCTATATAGCATATTGTTAAAACCTCGCCATCCCCTATTTAGGTTTAAATTATTGATAAAATAAACAAAATTTCCACTTAGGGATTCTCGCCACCCCCACCCCCCAGAGTGGGCACTGTGTACGGGCCTGTTATAGTCCACTATTTTTTACAATCATCAGTGCACGGGCCAATTCTATAATACGTGAATGCGGGTAACATTAGTAATCAAGTTTTGCCCCAGAATGGTTCCATATGAAACCATCCATCACATATGACTTGAAATGGTGCCAATTACCACCGGTGCGGTCATGAATATGATTTATTAATTTCTACAGAAAATTGAATTGTATTTGTTCACATTTTCACGGCGTGCAGACTAGAAACTATTATCATACTGCTATTTCAATCAAATTGGAAATGGAAATTAGATAATTAATATTTCATGCACGAGGAAACCATCAAATTATCATGCGTCTACAATTTGGCCCCAACTTTGACGTTAATTGGTAAAAGGGGCGATGGCCCCAGAACCCTTACTGAACGTGATTTCTGCAGGGACATTTGCTGCATGTATAATACAAAGTTTTTTACACAGCCAAGTTAACATTATCACAAGATGGAGACAATTTCAAATACCATTCACAGTATGGGGAAAGGCAGGCCCTCGTAAATAGTGCTAGGAGGAACTACTTTTGTTGCAAATCTCTCGCTAAAATATTTAGCGTCTAAAGGTTTATGGAAAAGACAGATCTAGAATCAGAAACACGCTGTTGATCTTACGTTTTATTGCTATAATTACACCCCTTCTATTGGGAAAGTGAGAATCCTTCCGACATTCGACTAGTGTAGAGAACCCTTTTGCATAAAGCGAATACGGAATTATTTATGTATGAGCTTTTGGGGAACCATTTTCCTGACTGACCACTGTCAAAGAACATACACCAAGATTTCCCCCTGGCCCAATACAAACACTATTCTTCATACCTTTCTTTGGTTCGTATTTACAGTACACGTAGGGGTCACTTCTCAAAGGTCTATTGATCATGCAGTCGTTAAACGCTGTCTGTCATAGCTTCTAGAACCCCATTCTGCATTTTTAAACAGAGTAATGATTTAGCTGACTGTGAAAAGGGGAGTAAAAGTATATGTCACTGTTAAAGAACATTGCAGTTAATCAAAATACCAGAAACATGATACTACAAAGTCAAGGACAACAATGACATTATGACCCACCACGAGTAAAGGATGCTCCCTGTGGGAATTCAACATTTTTAGAGGATGGTTTAAGCTTCCAAATGATACCAAATATATGAAAATATGATAGTTAACAATGGAGGTTTTGGAACATAGGAATGGTGATGCTACTGAAAATGACAATATATTGAATTATCTATTAGTCATATATAATTGTCCCAATAAATAATTTAAAAAATAATTCTAAAAAAGAATATCACCATAGCTTTTGATGTAGAAATGATATTCTGTGTCTGTTTGAACTTGTCACAATGTTTTACTGGAATCCCAAAAATTATTTATTTCAATGGCAACCAAATGACTAGTGTATGGTACAATATGAGAATAGAACATTCCATTGACATCCCAAATAAGAGCATTTTGGAATGAAATAGAATTGCTATATGTTAATTGAAATTTTTTTTTTTTTTTTTTTATTTCTAAACAACTTCACGTACATTGAGTGCATGTTCTTCCAGTTGTGCCAAAGATGATAAGTGATGAAATTATGTAGTGGGATGTGTGAAATATAATGCTGAATGATAAATAATATTCTTATATGAATAATCTTTTAAACAATATCAATATCAATGTAAGGGCAGATACAAAGATATTGAGACGGATAGTTTGAATAGACATAGTCGGAGGGAAGAGCTTCGTTCTTGGTTTTGGTAATCAGGCCAGTTTTAATTTACAGATTTCTTTCTTAAATTTAACCTTAGTGGTCGCCCTTTGTATTGAAGTAGATAGCATGTTCCATATCTTTATTCCTCTATAAATGAAATGTACACAAAACGTTAGTCTAAGGCATTTTAATCACTATCTATCATAAATTTACTTATATCCCCCTTGATATTATCCCTAGGGCATAGGATACCACCCCCTCAGAGCATCCTTTCTCTGTGTTGAGACACAGTTACATTGATTTTTAATTGTTTTCTTCTCCATTTATATACTATGAATTTTATACTAAATAAAATTCTGAAAGTGTGACCCATGAAAATCAAAGAGCAGATATTCATTGGACATTGATATAGTAAGTAAGAATATAAACACAAAACTTTTCGGAGTTGGCTATCAGAGATGGTCTATGAGGGTAAGCTCATTGGTCATTCATTGCTTGCCCTCCCCTTCCCTTCCCTGTGGCCTCCTGTGGTATTGCCCTGACCAGAACCAGCCAACCCCCCACAGAGAAACTCAAAATTACTTCATTTCTGACGCCAGAAAATCGGAGGATTGGTGGCTTGAATTCGCTTTGAGGGGCTAATTGGTAGGGCTGCCTGTGCCTGATGCTCAGTGGGAGGGGGTGAGGGCAAGTGAAAAACGGTTCTTGGGCTTTTGGTCAAAAACGTCTATACATTACACTTTTTTTTGATACATTATATAGACCATTTTCTCTGACCAAATTACTATAATACAATTTTCTGAAAGTTAATGAATCTCACCATGTGCACAGTACAAGGTAAGACCTTCCTATATGGTTAAAACGCCCAAAGAGGAGATAAGAGGATACTTGAATATGATAAAATATTCATCAATGAAGATTAATTTCATGTAATATAGTTTGGGAGTTTTACGTATGGATCTGCTGGCGGTCGTGTTGAACTGTAACTTAAATTGCATAAATTTATTGTACGTCTTTTATTGTATTCTTATTTCGCGAATGTATGAATGTATGTCATGTATTTAACATGTAAACTAGTCCAGTGAGAGACCATATTCTTCTTATTTCAGCAGTACATGTGCAGCTTTCAAAATATTGCATTTCAAAAACTATGGTTTCAGTTGTCTAATCAAAATATTTTACTTCTTCATTCAATTTCATTATTGAAATATCACATCAATTATGCCCAAGTACATTTAGAATTGACATCATGATTGTAATTCAGAATATCATGAGGTGATATTGATTATCTTGCAATGGGTTATTGTGAAATGAAAATATGCCATTACCATATAGCCGCAAGGTGGACACTAGCTTCATTGCTGTGTGACTCTAATTACATAATTATGATTGTATGTCAGAATGAGTATAGGCTATTATCTGTATATGTTACCATATATAAAGCTATGGATGGCTCTCCGGTTGCAACATCCCATTGGAATACTCGTAAGGCAACACAATGGTAAGATATCTTATTGCAATATCCATAATCTTTCTGTATCTAAACTCATATGATATTATATCCATATCCTTTGGCGTTGGATACAGAATTTATAAAAGGGGGCATCAGACAGTTTTGATTGTGAAAACAGTAAATATCTCCTCGTTATGGTGCATGAACTATCACCATTCGCCTTCAGCTAATCATCTACCTCACTTTGTGAGCATGGGACCGAGTACCAATATGAAATGCAAAATATTGGCTCACCCATGATCTAATCGGTGACAGTGTCGCCGACAAGTGGGGGTAATCTGTACCAGATTGAAGATGGAGGCGTCCCCTAGAATGCTAAAAAAGAATTAGATTCATAGAGTTACCCATCTTTGCTAAATGCTCTTTAAAACAAGTATTAGTTATTGTCATGATACTTGGACGACGTTTTTAAATAGTCTAATGATCTTTGGACAAAGCTTTACTAATTGTTTTGATTATTGGACAAGACCTTCGAAATAATACAAGCCTGGACTAATAATATCCATTTGTGTTTAAGCAATTCTTTCAAAAAAAAGTTTCATGGATACTTTTACCATAATTATGTAGGCCTTAACTTTTTCAGTTAACGTGAAACAGTATTAACAATTACACAACAAATATGACATCTTTTTTGACCTTCTAGGCACACATTGTGAATGCCTTGCCAGTTCCTTTAATCAGAGGCGCTTACATACCTAATGAGAGGTGGTTGCATTATTTTACTTCCAGGGTGTTCGAGTATTGCTGACGTCCTGCCTGCTGCTGACGTGGTCAGTTCTGGTGGTCATTGGTCAAGATGAGGAGTCAGGGTCAGGGACCGAGGAGCCAGGTGAGTCATTGGCAGTTTTAGTCAGCTCACTTATAAGGGTAGATAGTGTGTATGCTTCTTGGTAAGAATCTAAAGTTGGACAAGCATAGCATACCCATATATAATGTATCTTCAACATTTTTAATTACCATATACGTTTGATGCACTGTTTTTATTAGTTGAGATGTGTGAGAAAGTCTTTATATAATTCCAAGATAGTATGCCCTTCATTAGGATTGTTGATAAGAAGCTATAAATTGTCTCATCATGTGTCAATTATGCAAGCAATCTAAAATGGATAAGGGGGATTATGTCAGTTTATAGGTTGATTGCAAGCCCAAGAAAGTTTTAAACAACTGAGTTATGCAGGATCCTCAGAATCTGAAGCATTTTTGCCTGAGCTCTTTTTCTCGTTACGTATCTCCTTTGTTATTAATTAACATCGATTCTTTCTTGGTCTTATTGTTGTAAGAAAAGGGGTATTCCCGATAGGTCTTCATTTGATCAGATCCCCAAATCCGATCAGAAACAAGACATTCTTAATAAACTGATCAATGTCAACTATTCGCTTCAGAAGATTTTGAACGATAAAACTAATTCCTAGATTAAAATAAGTGCCTGGTAGACACACTCAAAACTAAAAGTGGCCCAATTACTCCCAGCCTGTGAAGTGAGTGCGTGGTCCGAGTGGGGGGAATGTGTACGCAGCCCGGCGTGTCCGCGCCCTGAAGGGCCCGGGATGAGGTCCCGCATACACCGTATGGGGGTGACGAGTGGTTTCGACACGGGGCGGCGCCACATGATGGAGAACGTCAGGGCCAAGACCAAGCTGTGGGAGCAGAGGGAGTCCTGCTCCCGGAACCACGACTGTCCCCAGATGGACCCTCCCGCCACCTTAGGACACAACCCCTGCAAGGACGGTCAGTAGATATTGTTATAGATTGTTTTAATTAAAGGAGAATAGCTACTTTTATGTTGAAGGGGGTTTGTTAATACGCTAAAGGGGTTTATAAAAAAAAATATTATTTTATGTGTTTCAATAATATTGTGCTAAAATGCTGATTCATATGTTTAAAATGTTTTATCAAACTGGTAAAACAAATTCACCAATTGCAGACTTAGAAGGTGGTACTAATAAATCACTCATACAATCTATCCCACGCAACTGTTGTTGCTAGAAACGGACAAGTCATTAAAATGTGTATTTCATGTGTGTTTGTATGTGTGTTTATTCCCCTTGTTGAGTTGATGTAACTTGTGTTTCCATAATTGATTAAATACTACGGAAGGCATTGCATTGTTTTAAATGATACACTTTCAGGTCTGTCAGACATCTACCCCTGTAGAAACATTGACTTGATGGCCTTCCTTAACTTCGATGACCTCACAGGAGGAATAAAGCTCAAGGCATGGGGAAAGTAAGTATAAAGCATACTAATAGGCAATTCTGGTTATTATGACTAACTTAACTGCCCATTGACCAGCATTAAGTTACACCTTAGCATAACCCAGGCAAGCATATGATGTTGTTTCTGTTTGGTTCTGTATTGGTTCTTGTTACGTTATTTTGATGGCTCCCAATAACGTTGCTGCAACGTACTGCTGTGATGTTGCACTGCAATGTTATTATAACATTCTGGTTACATTATTCAACCTGAACAGAATGTTCTTATAACATTCTGTTTTGGTTTCATCCTAACCTCACCCAAAAATAATGTTTTAATAACATTCTGATTTGGTGAGGTTATGACCTAACCATAAATAATGTACTTGTTACGTGCCGTCTTAGTAAGTACCAGACTGACTAAAAAAGTATGGCTGCAAAACGTTTCTGTTACATCGCAGCTTGGCTTGGAAGGCACCCGCATATTGACATGAAGGGTCGTCCAATCAATGATAACCAATACGTAATTGCATGATTTGAATATCATGTATACAGTTTTAATTATCTTTTATTTCCTCGTGGCTCTTTCCAGTAAACCATACAATTCATAATGATATTATACTTTTGGTAGCCCTATTTCAAGTTAACTGGGGTTGGATAAACTTAATTAAATGATACACAGAAGTATGTCCCGATGGTATGTTAACGCTATAATGTATAACCTACCCCAGACCACGGGGTAGTGATATTTGGGGGTGGACTGACCCTGAAGATGGACAGGAGTATGCCTTGATGACCACCACCCATGGCACCTCCTTTGTCAGGATAACTGACCCGAAGAACCCCGTCATCCTGGGCTTCCTCCAGACCAGGTAAGACCTGAAGGTCATTAGGCCTATAGACCTTGTGCAGACCTGGTCACGTGACCACTTTTTGGTAATCACCATGTGCTCTTCATGACCACATGGCTATCACATAACTCTAGATATAATAAATTCTATAAGATAAAAGTTGCTCAATATGACATTATATGAATAATCATCTTAGATACATTTGATAGAAATAAGTTATCAGGATGTTTACAAAATGTTAAATATATGAATTTTGAATTGATCACCAAGATGGCGCCTAGTCCATTTTGGGCCATTGTGATGTCATCTGCACAACGTTTATACCTCAGGAAAATTAAGGTCTGGTTGGTACAGATACATTATATTATAACAGACTGGTGTTTTAGCTCTATAGGTCTTTAGATCTGAACTAAAGTTGTTTTTCCTACTGCATGTACTATAGCACTGCATTAAAGTCTTAACTTAATTGTCAGTATACATCACCCCCATGTATATTAATATAAGAGAGTTACGTTCTTGAATGCATTTTAAATCGCAACTGTAAAGGATAAGATGGTATTATGACACAGAATTTATAGATTGGAATCCAAGGATAATGACATCGTCAAACAGGTGTGATCTTTAGGATTTTCAAGGTGGGTAGCACTTTTACTGTTTTATATAGAAACAGTTGGTATCTATCAATTTCCTATGACTAATGTATTCACCGTTGTATTTGGTAGAACCTATCGGAGTATCTGGAGAGACGTCAAAGTAGTGGGTAACTACGCCTACATCGGCTCTGAGGCCTGGAACCATGGCATGCAGATATTTGACCTCACCAGGCTCAGAAAGGTAGACTGATTTTGTCAACAAAATAATGTGTTCGTTTACAATTTATTTTTGAAAATGGTGGTCAAATTGGCCCATATTAATATTTTGTGGGAAAAGATACAAAATAAGTTTTCTTGTACTTTTCTGGCTGTCTGACCCATCTACTAAGCAGAGAAGGATGGAGGGAGCAGTGGTCAAAGCCCAGGTTAAAGGGGTTCCTCGCCTCTCATATAATCCATTCTTTTTGTGATGACATGAACACCGGACTCATGGATGCAGATGAGTGTTCTTCCACCCTCAACACTTGAATCAGGATATTACATGGTCACCTTTCAGATGCTACATTTATCCCCACACTAACCTGTTTACAGATGACTAAGTTCCAAGAGTTGAAGTCGGACCTTGACTACCTGGGGCTGGGCAACACGCACAATGTGGTGGCCAACAACGACACTAACTTCATCTACCTGGTCGGCGACAGGCAGTACTCATTTGAACACAAATGCAGAGGTATTGAACCTTTTATTCTTTCTCATAGATTATAGACACCTTTTATTCTTTCTCATAGTGGTGATGGCGAATGCATGTGCAAAAATAAATGTATACGTATATATATATATATATCACTGCACGAAAAAAGACCTTTTAGGACCTTTAAGTTTATGTAAATGGAGCCATTGAGGTGGTCTAAAGGTAATGGAAAGGTCATCTTTACAAGACCTTTCCAAAACTTTTTCAGGTGACCTTTACAAATTCATTAAAGATCTTGCAAAGGTATTGGAAAGGTGACATTTCCTATGCCTTTAATGAACCTCAATGGCTCCATTTACAAAATCAAAGGTCATTAAAGGTCAAATTTCGCGCATTGTTGTGGCCAACTCGAATAATGCAATATAATCATAATACACTGAACAGTTGCTGATAGCCTTATAAGTTTTGTGGGCCTTCCCGAAAAAGAGTTGAATTAAAATATGTGCCCCTCAATGGCTCATCTAGACGGCAAATTACACCAAGAAAAGATCTGAAATGTACTTTTATAACTAGGCTTATAATGAAACTACTGTAGTTATAATTTACAAAGTGTTATTGCAGGAGGCCTACATATGATCGATGTGTCTTCACCACTTTCCCCCAAGTTTGTAGGCTGCTATGACGATGATGGTTATACCCATGATGCTCAGTGTGTGACATACAAGTAAGTGAACCTAACCTATGGATATGTACCTTGACCTATTGGGAGAAGAATGATCTGACATAATGGTGATAAGACAAAACCCTGTTATGCGGAATGCAATTTATAAACTGAGGCCAGCACTTTTAGGTTCTCTCTCTTACTCGGCTTATGAACAATGCTGTATAATATATAATGTATATATATATATGTGTGTGTGTGTGTGTGTGTGTGTGTGTGTGTGTGTGTGTGTGTGTGTGTGTGTGTGTGTATGTATACATGTATGTACATTTGTATGTATTATCTTATGTACGTATGCATGCATGTATGAGTGTGTGTATTAATTTGTATGTAGGCATGCAGTGTGTGATATACAAGTAAGTGTACCTAACCTGTGTATCGGGGTTTCCTTGACCCATGGAGAGAAGGATAACCTAAACATAATGGTGCTGAGACAAAACCCTGATGTGCGGAATGCAATTTATAAACTGAGCCCGGCACATGTTAGGTACTCTCTATTTGAGCTTGTGAACAATGCTGTATAATATAATAATGTATTTATATGTATGTATACATTTATGTGTATGTATGTATGTATGTATATATGTATGTAGGCCTATGTATTTATCTGTATGTAGGCATTATCATAAAACTGTTAAAAACCGTCTTTTCAATGCAGGGGTCCCGACAGGCGTTACTATGGTAACGAAATCTGTTTCAACTATAACGAAGATTCCTTGACCATTGTTGATGTCACATACAAAGACCGACCACAGATCCTATCGAAGATAGGCTATGAAGGTTCCCAATACACTCATCAGGTGAGGATTATGCTTATAATATTGGAGGGAAAATATAACTCTTTTCTATGAAGATCCAGAATTTGTATCAATTTGTGGATTATTCTTCATACAAATCACTCTTAGAGTTATTTCAACAGTAAATCACAGTAGATCTCGTTATTGTAATGATGGTATAGAGACACAATTTATGGTTTTAGCAAATCCATCCTCGCATAATATATATGATAGATATATATAATGTACATATGGGTTCATTCTACAATTCTATAGCTAGTAGGCCTGATGTGTTTTTCTCTATTGCATCTTAAATCTAACCTCTGTCGAAATAACTTTAAAATTGAAATATTAGTAAATGGTCTGATATTGCATAAGCTATCAATCCAGACCCTCTGATGGAATTTTTGGAGATGTTGGTTATGATAGTCTTACAAGTCATTTAAACCAAACTCTCTGTTAACTAATATTTTCTTCATAATGTAGGGTTGGTTGACAGAAGACCATACAGTGCTGCTGATGGATGATGAACTCGATGAAACCTATGCTCGTAGTGACAAACAAAAGTAAGCTGAGTATCATATCATAAGCTGGCAATGGCTCTTACTTATAGTTATATACCTATGATATCTACCCTATGTACATGTCAATATAATATTATACCTTACCCATAGTACACCAGAATGGTAATAATGCAACAGAGACAAAACATGGTGAATCTATTATCTTTAATTATTATAGTCTTCTTTGAACCAAACCTCATGTAACCAGAAGGAAATGTATGTACTGATGTAGTGTCAGTCCAGGTTAAGATCACACATATAAAAAGCTGTTGCTAAGGCATGGTCTGAGCATCCCCACATCTGTGCAGTGGGGAGTAAAGTCCGCTGTTCAAACCATCAATTAGTGAGGACCTCTTAGCAGGCCAGGAGGCTGGGCACTAGAAGTAACTCCACAGATAGAATAGACTTTGCCTAGGAGTGTTTGGTTGTGAGAGTTGACACAGACACACCTATACCTTGGTGTGAGTAAACTGATGAGGTATCTTTCATTGATTCAGGTACACCCGGACACTAGTGTGGGATGTGAGTAAACTGATGAGGCCCAAGTTGGTGAAGAGTTTCTGGTCCCACGAACAGGCCATTGACCACAACCAGTACATCCTAGGCAACTTCTCCTACCAGTCCAACTATGAGGCTGGACTGAGGATCATACACTTTGACCAGGTAACGCAATTGAAGGTCAAGGGGCCACAGGGAATTAACACTTCGACTCTGTTTGCTTATTTAGAGCCTAAAGCTGCAATAACACCAGCTTATAATGTTCTTGCACAACTTGACTGTATCTTCGGCAGTTCACTTTTAATGGGATGCCATTTTAACCAGGCAGGTAGATTATGTGTGAGAACTAAGTTTATGAATATCATGCATCTGGTTAAACAGGGGTTTCCTACTAGTTCCTTTTTTGATTAAAGACCTTCTACAACATGCTAGTTATGCATGTTATGGTCTTCACTTTGATTACATTAAATCTGAGGAAGAGTTAGGCAATAGGAAGGTGCAGCATTGCTCATTTTTAAACTGCATATCTATTACATTCATTTGCTTTGCAGAGTGCTCTGAAGTTCAAAGAGGTTGCTTACTTCGATGTCTTCCCCTCAAGAACAAGTGCAGAGTTTGGTGGAACGTGGAGCAACTATCCCTACTTCAAATCAGGTAAGACCTTGTGTTGATGTGTAGTTGTATTATCTCAATAAAGGGTTGTAAATTATAATTATATTCAAATGAATATTTCTAAACATTTAATCCATCAGTTTCTGGAGAGTTATGGGTCAGATAATGTTATTATTATAGGCCTGTTTGTGTCCAATCAGTCTAGCCGAACTAATCGGTAATTATTGGATATAGTGAAAAGCAGACTTTATGCTGCATTACTATTGATTTGAATGCTAAAAGGGATGGGCTCGGTCTATAAAATGAATGGTCCCTTGTATTATTAGTGAGAACATATGCATATTACTGTAATTGCTAGTACCTCCTTCTCGTTTACAGTATATCACTATGGACCAGCAGGCAGGAATAAGAATACTTCAAGGAAGACATACCAGTCTTTGAATAGTTTAATTTTTGTTGATATGTCCTTCCTTCATAATTGTTTCCTTGCTGAAGAGCATGGATGAAAAGTGAATTATTTTGAATTTCAGATCAACTTTACCAATTTATGATATTTTCATTTCAGGTGTCATACCAGTCAGCTCTATAGAGTATGGTCTGTTCATCCTCAAACCAGACGTGAAGTCTATTAACAAAGCTGTCTCCTCTAATATCCCATACGGAGAGCAACAGCGCAAGCGTGATCTGGAGGCCGCAGAGGATGGTGGGAAATGTCCTCACCCAATTGAGACACGACCCTGTAAACCAGCAGCCTGTGCCTGAGCTGCTGAGACCCCTGTTGGAAGAAAGACAAATAAAGAAATGTCTTGGGAAAAATACTTTTAACTTCAGTTGTTTTTCACGCCTGAGGATGTACTCCCCAAGCTGGCCAGGGGGGGCGACCAAGAAAAAGTTACGAAATTTCGTGGAGTGGTTTTTACCCATTTTTCGTGGCCACGATAGAAATTCCTCCCCCAGAAAAAATGTACGAAAATTTCGTGGAAATTAAAATTCAGTGAAAAAGCATATTAAAGTCCTTTATAATATATACATTCAACTGAAATACTTTCCAATGTGTATTTGAAGTACATTGGGACACTGTGAGATTGTATAATTTTGAAAAGAAATTGTTAAAAAAGCCACGAAAATTTTTGGTTTATAAAAACCCACGATAGGAAATTTTGCTATTGTGGGTTTTAACACCTTTCGTGGCACGCGATTTTTCGTAACTTTTTCTTGGTCGTCCCCCCAGAGCTGGTGGACTACTTGTGTTTGTTTGTCAGTCCTGTTTCCATAGCAACTAGGATAATGCATAATGCTTCATATGGAAATGCTTTTTTTCTTTTTTTATTGAACTAATCTGTTTCACAATACAGTACTCTTCCAACAGAGATATTGGTGTTGGTATATACATATATCCAAGGATGAAATTGGGAAAGGATATATAATATGATATAGGTGAAAAATTTACTCAATGTTTAGGTTCATTTATATATAAGGTCCATTGTCTGTCTTAAACCTTCAGCGGAAATTATTAATAAATCCATGTATTGTATAGCTTATACCTGGAGTTATGGGTAAGGAATAATCCCAGCCCTTAACCTCCAACATATGAATGTAATTGTAGTTCGCATAAAGTTTAGCAATCCTTGTGATGGTTCACACTCACATCCCTGATAAGTAGGATCATATTCATGGACATTACATTTACGAGCAACTTTATAGGAAAGGAAAAATCCTAATCCATAGCTGCATGTGTATTTCCGTAAGTTTCAACTGAATATTTTTAGTATTGGCATCTTAGAATGCCACTACAAGGTGTGACTGTCATATAAGAAAATTCAGATATTATAATGTAACCTCCATGAAACTGTGTAGGGAAAGGAATAATCCTAATCCCTAGTTCAATGTATATGCCGTTAAATTCAGTTTTTTCACAGATAATTTAAATAAATGTTCTAAATGGCATTTTGAATATCCGGAGTCTGTTTTTCCCATAATCTGCAGCCCCGATAATAAGGGCTATTTATCACCTTACTTTTCCTAGTGAACGGAACCGTAAACTTTACATTATCATTACTTCTTAAAACACGGTCTGGACAAGCATGATTAACATATATATCTTGCTGTTTACAAGTATATATATAATGTAGTAAAAATCTTTTACGTCTATTTATAAGATGGTCTAACCGAAGTTCCTTTTCTAGATCTTCCAAAACCAGTTTATCGACCGATCCATGTAACCTTTTTATGATTTTAACAGCCCGATATTGCATCTTTTGTATTCTTTTTACCATGTAATGAAATTATTGATACATATTCCGACACAGACACTAGCGCTTTGTCTTCATGAAACATAGCAATGCGAAATAATGAGGTGGCACATCAATGCTTGGGAACATGACTTTAGTAATCAGAAAAATTTAGGAAAATTAAGTTTCCTTATACAATTACAGTACGCTAAGGAACTAATGGAGTGACGCTGGTATCTACGATTACATTATTATGGTGCGAAATTGCTTTTACCATTATTGTATGAATCTTTGACGGATTTGCTTTTCAATTCAGGTTGAATGATACAGTCTTATTCAATGGATATTAATATTGAATGAGCCTTAAATCAAATTTTAGCATAAACTGCCAGAGTTATGGGTTATGCTAAAATCTTCTAAAATCTGCTAAACCCACTTTCTGTGTGCAATCAGCCCATTGTCATTGTGATACAGGTTGTAAAGAAGAACTCGGACGTATAGTTGATTCTCGTGTAATGTGCCCAATTGAATAAGCCATATTAATGCAGTAGGACGTGAATTGCAACAATATTCACATTTCGGTCTTGTTTCCCGTCGCACACATCTTTGATTTACCTTAGTTTGAAACCCCATTTTTCTTACATTGTCCTAAAAGCAATTAACTTTCCCATTTCTAGGCATTTTTATTTGGTGTAGGCGTCAATCACGGATATGCATTTGTCGGCCCCATTTGTCCAATATTTTGTGATGAACGGCTATTCAGCCAAAATACATAGAGGTTAAAATAATAGAAATAAGGTAATAATAGAAATAGATGTAAAGAACGAATATGTAAAGAACGAAGAACGAAATAGATGTAAAGAACGAATATGTAAAGAACGAATAACGAATATGTAAAGAACGAATAACGAAAACGTAATGGAACGAAACCCGGAAATATGTAAACCGGAAGTGAAATGTAAACCGGAAACGGAATATATAAACCGGAAGTGACGTCAGTTGTAGGTCACGTGACCGAAGGCAGCCAATCAGGGCTGACCTCTCTAGTATATAAAGGGGCGGTGAGGCCCGAATAAACAGAGTTCTTTAACAGTTCTCCTGGTGTCCAGACGTGTCCTCTTTCCTGAAACAACCGCTAAAGATGAGCCGAACAGAGTAATTAAGCCGAAGTTAGGACAAAACAGTCGAAGTTCGAGATAGGTAGTAGAAACATAGGGTAAGGGGCCCGATGGCCCGAAGAACGAGGAACGAGGGAACGGAGTAGGGCACGAAGGCCCGAAGTAGTACCGGAAACCGAGGCGTAGTATGGTACGAAGACATGGGGAGCGGAACGAGGGAGCGAAGTCCGCGGGGACGAGGGCGCGGCATGCTCGGCCCCACGCTACCAAACAATAGGCGACCGTCGGCCCGTCGCCCCCGCGGACCGGAACTCAGGGGTGGACCGCCCCCCGGCCGACCCGTACCCCTACCATAATTTCCCTCCCCCGCAGTCCTCCGTCGACATCGAGTGCCGATTCCCGATCGATTCGCTCAGCCCCCCCTCGTGCGCGAGGCACGACTCTAGAAACACATCTCGGTTCTTGGCCCGGATTCCCCGTCCGCCCCGAGACCCGAACAACCCCCACGTTCCTCTGTTGTAAGAATCGGCAACCCCGACTTACCAGAGAACGTCACACTGGTGGCAGCGGTGGTGCTGAAATAGGCACATACGGACTTGTGGATCTTGGGTGTTTCATCGGTATTGGATACTCATGGCGACTGCGGCAGTCTTCGAGCAGATGGATTCTGACGTCGCCTTCAAGGAAGGTGGGGAGGAGAAAGGAGGTGCGAAAACCGAGACCAAAGGGGAGGACACGACCATCATGGGTAGGCAGTTTAATTTTATGGGAACGTCCACCCCGACGGATGAGCAGAATGTGCGGGCTCAACAACAACAGACCGGTCAGGAAGGAGCGAGTTTGAAGAAGTTCAGTTTACGACCAGAGAAGTATGACGGTAAACCGGATTTCGAGGGATGGATCAACCAGTTTGAGGAGTACGCAACATTGGGACGCTGGACGGCCGAGGAAAAAGCGGCGATGCTTTTTCTCTCGCTGACGGGAACGGCACGAATGTACTTTGTCGGACTCCCGGACAGGGAACGACTCCGTTACTCAGCGAGGGTGGATGCGTTGCGCCGGAGGTTCGGTCAGGAGAAGGACACGTGTAATGCTCTGCAAGAGTTGGCGGGCTTGAAACGTGTAAAGAACCAGACAGCGAAGGAGTTGGCTGATAATGCCCGGCGACTGGCATCGAGAGCCTACTTCTCCAACGACTACGCTAGCCAGGAAAAAGCAGCATTACATGCGTTCCAGGCTGCAGTTGGGGAAGACCTTCAGCTGAAGTGTGCAGAGAAAGGATGCAAGACACTAGAGGAGGCGGTAGAGGTGGTAGAAATACAGGAACGATACTCACGCCGCCTCCTGCGGGCAGTGAAGCCCGAGGAGGACGCCAATACACAGATCATGGCCTTGAACGGTAAGTTGGAGGAGATGATGAAAGAATTGGCAGAAGAACGGGAAGCTAGAAGACAAGCAACGGCCCGGAGGGAGGCGTTTAAGAAGCGAAAAGAAGATTTAGAGTGTCATCAATGTCACCAGAAGGGCCATTTCGCAAGAGAGTGTTCTCAGCGTCAGGGAAACGGACAGTCGCTGTCGCAGTAAGCGCGGGGCCCCCTTCGGGCGCGGCGAGAGAAGTAGTAGGCATGGGAGAATGTGGACTTTATGTGGCCGGGACGGTGGGAGAGAGTGTCGTCCGTTTTTTGGTTGATACCGGATCTATGATCAGTCTGCTGTCGGAACGCCTCTGGAGAGAGTGGGGACGAAAAAGGGAAGAACTGGATGGATATGAAGGACGTCTCTGCTCGGTGGATGGTAGTCCGTTGCGGTGCTACGGATGCACGAACTTGCCAGTAAAATTGGGAACACGCGTGTTGAAGTGGACGTTCATGGTGGCAGACATCGGTAGAGATGAAGGGATCCTGGGAAACGACTTCGCGGTGAAATACCGGCTGACAGTTAAGCCCCACGCGAGTGCCATCTTCCTGCCCGCCGAGGGGGAGGGAGAGGGGGAACGAATCCCGGGAGTAGAACAGAGAACGGATGGGATTCGGGCAGTTACCGTCGGAGGACAGGTCGTGCGAATCGAGAAAACGACGGAAATACCCCCACTCCAAGTGACCCGAGTAACAGTAGTAGCGAGAATGGACATAAGACAGGGTGGACAGCTGGCTGTCATCACCGGCGCTGGATTACCTATGGGACTGGAGGTGATCCCAGGAACGGTGACATTGGGAGAAGAAAATGAAGTTTGGGTGGCCAACCGAGGGACCGAGAGCGCGAAATTGGAAACCGGCGGGGTACTCGGAGAAGCCACCTTCGTACAAGAGGTACGAGGAATAGGAAGTGAAGCAAAGGAACCCCCAGGAGCGCTCGTTGAAATGATAGGGGAGGCTAAGAAAGACCTGACCACGAAGGAGGGCGAAGAGCTGGAGAAAGCCATCATGGCCCGGGAACAAATGTTTGCGACCTCGAAACATGAGTTAGGACGGACAGATTTAGTACAACATCGAATTAAAACGGGGGATCAGATGCCGATCAAGCAGAGGGTCAGACGGTATCCGGCCACCAGGAGAGAGGAAGAACGAGCACTGGTGGAGGATATGTTAAATTTAGGGATTATCCAGGAGAGCGGGAGTGCGTGGAGTAGCCCGACCGTTCTAGTCAAAAAGAAGGACGGAGGAACGAGGTTCTGTATTGACTACCGAAAACTGAACCAGGCTACGAAAGTGGACGCCTATCCGCTCCCGCGGATAGAGGACAGCCTCAACACTTTGGGAGGAAGCCTATTCTTCTGCAGTCTGGATCTCGCAAGCGGATATTGGCAGGTGGAGATGGCACCGGAGGACCAAGAAAAGACGGCCTTCGTGACTCAAGGAGGATTGTATGAGTTTAAAGTGATGCCATTCGGGCTAGTGAACGCCCCAGCCACCTTCGAGAGACTGATGGAAAGAATCCTCAGAGGAATCGTGTGGGAGGAGTGTCTGGTATACTTGGATGACATACTGGTCTTTGGACCAACGTTTAAAGTGACTCTGGAAAGATTGGTACGGGTTCTGGACCGATTGAACGCTGCAGGACTGAAGGTAAAGGCGCGAAAATGTAAGCTGTTCCAGAAGAAGATTCCGTTCTTGGGGCACGTTGTCTCATTCAACGGGATCGAACCCAACCCCGAAAAGTGTCGGCAAGTAACCGAGTGGCCGGTCCCGCGGGATCTCCACGAGGTACTACAGAAGGCATATAAACGGCTTCACGGAGTTGGCTGCCCCCTTGTATGAATTGGCAACGAAGGAGGAACCATTCGTGTGGAGCGCGAGACGACAAGAGGCATTTGATGCGATGAAGAAGGCGCTAACGGAGGCCCCGGTGTTGGGATTCCCGGAGGAAGATGGACAATGGTGGCTTGACACAGACGCCAGTGACGTGGGAACGGGAGCCGTGCTATCACAGGAGCAGAGAGGGGAGGAACGGGTGATAGCTTACACGAGCAAAACCCTGGAGTCAAACGAACGAAAGTATTGCACCACGCGGAAAGAACTGTTGGCGGTGGTGCGAGCTTTGAAGCATTTTCGGTGCTACATCTATGGTCAACGCGTGATAGTCCGGACGGATAACAGCGCGGTCAGTTGGCTGCAGAGAAGTAAGGAACCGATGGGGCAGGCTGCTCGGTGGATTGAGATTATCGACTCGCATGATGTGTCGTTCCAACACCGACCGGGCAGGAAGCATGGGAACGCTGACGCGTTGTCCCGGTATCCGTGCAAACAATGTGGAGAGGAGCACGAGAATACCGAAAAAGTGAGAGTAGTGACGCGGGCCCGGGGGTACGAGCCCGGATGGTCCCCGCAGGAGATGAGAGCAGCGCAGAGGAGGGATCGAGATATAGGGCCGATTGTCGCACGGATGGAAAAAGATGCGGACCGGCCAGGTTGGGAGGCCATATCTCCGGAATCCCGGGAAACAAAGATCCTATGGAGGCAATGGGAACGATTAAGCCTCAGGGATGGCGTGCTGCATCGGAAGTACTGGGAACTAGAAGGGCATGGTTGGAGGAACCAGTTGGTCGTTCCCCGAGGGGAACGGGCCAAGTTGGTAAGGGAATACCATGGAGGCGCGGCAGGAGCGCATTTAGGAGTCGCCAGGACGACGGCCCTGTTGGAACAAGGGTTTTACTGGCCGGGACTCCGGGAAGACGTGCGGAAGGAATGTCGAGAATGTGATTGCGCGTTGCTGAAAAAGGGAAGAGGAAGACGGGAGCCGCTACATCAGTACATAGTGGGGGAGCCGATGGAACGGCTGGCCATGGATGTTTCGGGCCCGTACCCAGTCACCAAACGAGGAAATAAGTATTGCCTGATGGTGGGATGCTATTTCACCAAATGGTTGGAGTGTTTCCCGATCCCGGATCAAAAGGCAACGACAGTGGCGAACAAACTGGTTGAAGAAGTAGTAGCACGGTACGGCGCGTTTCGGGAACTACACTCGGATCAAGGCACGAATTTCGAATCCGAGGTGGTGGCTCAGGTCTGTGCACTATTCGGGATACACAAAACAAGAACGACGCCGTACCACCCCAGGAGTGACGGGTACATAGAACGAAGTTTCCGTACTTTGGGGTGTTGTTTGAAAGCCAGCTGCCGAGCGACGGGTCGGGAATGGGACGAGATGGTCCCGCTCGTGATGATGAGTTATAGAGCAACGCCGCAAGCCAGCACGGGAGTGACACCGAATATGATGATGCTGGGCCGACAGACCATGATGCCGCGACAGGCGATTTATGGGAGACCTCTAGGACCAGAGGAGGAACCCCGACGGGTAGGCGACTATGTGGAAAGCCTGGAGGAAGGGCTAGTCGCGGCCTATCGGGAGGCCCGGACGGGGCTGAAACGAGCCGCCATCCATCAGAAACACGAGTACGATGGGAAGGTGACTCGGCGGGAATACCACGCCGGAGAACTGGTCTGGGTGCACGATACGGTAGTGGATAGGGACAAAGGAACGAAGTTGCGATTTCCATGGATGGGCCCTGCACTGATCGTCAAGGTGTTTGACCGAGGACGGGTGGTAGTACGGAAGAAACGAGGGAAACCGGGGGGGGTGGTCCATGTGGACCGCCTGGAACCCTACCGAGGACACGCTGCGCCAGCCTGGATGGTAGCTGACCAGCAAGGATACGAGGCTGCACAGTAAATGCTTGGGGTGGGGCGCGCTAGGGCACGTAAGGAAACGGGGCACCCCTTTTTGTGATGAAGTCGTTTTCGTGTCTCGATTCCGCAGGTGGAAGAGGACCAAGGGAACGACCAAATCGGCGCTACACAAAAAGGCTTTGGCCAAAAAGGACTGATCAACCTGGGGCCATTGAGTCGGGGCGGTGCGTTGACCACTACAGTAGGAGTGCAGGTCGTTAGGCTGTAGAGATTTGCTACCTAGCTGAAGATTGGTTCTCTTGCGGATGTAATATAGGTGGGAAATGCGGGGTTGGAACGAAAAACGGCGTTCGGGAGCCACGACGGCCCGAATGTCTAAAGTAGTCCCACGGAGCCGCTTTCCGGTCAGTTCGGAGGAACCACAGCGTGGAAAAGATGGTTGGATTACAACAGAAGACAGACCCGGTGGCAAGCTGGTGAAGACTTCTGAAGTAATGCCGACTTGGTAATACCGCTTTACAGCGTCCAGGAGACCGGAGGAGAGTAGATGCGGCACTCTCGGGAACGCCGGAGGAACGAACGGACGGCTGTAAAAGGCGAGGCCTGAAACGAGGACGGGCTTTAAAGTAGGTCGTAAAAGGAGTAAAAGAGGACAAAGAGAACGGGGCGGCGGCGAGGAGATGATAACGCCGAGCCCCTGTGTTCTCCGGGAAGTGTGCGGAAGCACTGTGAGGGCCAAGATGAAAAAGGCAAGAGAAGGCGACGAGGGATGAAAGGACCGAGGGCGTCCGGTGGGGCAATAAAAGGCCTAGGAAAAACGCGTGGACGGGCGAAGGGCCGCGAGGTAAAAAGCAGGCGAGGCGGTGACCAGCGGCGTGCCCCGGGGACCGGAAAATAGTAGGGGGCACCACCGTAGAAGTGGATGGTGAGTCTGACGCTAGGGGTCGCTAGTGCAGGCCACGCCCACTTCCGCCTGCGGCGGCTATAAAAGGCAGAGCGCTCGCAGGAGCAGGTCATTCTGGTCAGCCGATCAGGATTCATCGAATCGCAGACGAGCAGACTGAGCTAAGGAGAAGAAAACAAGAGGAAAAGCAGAGAAGCGAGACGAGCAGCATCACCACGAGACAAAAACGGAAACGGCTGACGGGACGAGCTTCAGGATTGGAACGAGCCCCGAAAGCCCGGAAAACAGACACGATGAGCGGACAGTGCTGGGAAGGACATTGTCACGGAAAGGAGTTTAAGCACTTGGTCAAGCATATTAAAGGCCAGCACGATGGATTACGGAAGCAGTACTACATGTGCCCGGTGTGTTCGAGTCGAGCCTATTCGACACACCAGGACTGGAGGAAGCACATGACGGACTCACACGAAGGGAACCTGCAGAGGGGGATGCCGAAGCAAGACCCCCTTCTGAGGCTGGAGTATGCTGCGGCGTTCGCCTTGGACCCGAAAGGACGACCGCCGTACACCAGTTTCGCTACTGGGGATGAAACGGCGGCCCGGGTAGCCAACATGGAACGGGACTACGCGGTGCGCCATCCGGAGGGGTTTCAACCCCCTGAGAGGGCGGTGGATAAGGAGGCACCGGAGAGGCCGCGACGGCATATCCGCATACCTTACTACCCGAGGGCGTCGAGAGGATCCGAGGACAGCGACGCCGAGCAGCTGGAGCAGGTAGCAACCGAAGAAGGATCAGAGGCCGACGAGGCCGGCGAGGGAGCCCAAGCAGCCAAAGCAGCAGGGAAGGGACCCCTGGCCGAGGTGGCGGAACGATCGACACCCACGCGTCGTTCCCCTCGGAGGGCCGCGAAAGGAGTACGGAAGGAAGACACCGAGTCGCCGCGAAGCGCGAGCCGGGCCGTGGTCAACCCGAAGCCACTCCTGACACCAGACCAAATATCAGGGTTAGTACAGAGCCGAATTAAGAAGTTAAACGCCCAGGGAGAACCACGGGAACCGAGAGGACGAGGACTCCCAGGCAGAGGAAAAGGATGGACATCCACACCCACCCCGAAGCCGGGTTGCTCAGGAATACCACCGGGGGCTGAGGTGGTGGAATTAGTGAGTTCGTCCGACGACCAACGACCGAAAGTCAAAGAGGAAGAGGAGCCGCTCGCTTTCAAGAGGCCCCCGACGCAGGGATGCCCGGCGGAGGAGCCGTCGCGAAAGAAGAAGTGGAAAAAGGTCAAGAAAGTCCCGAGAGAATTGGAGGAGGGAACGAGTTCGGACCAGTCGGAGTCAGGCAGGAGTATGTCGGCCCGAAGCGATCGGTCTTTGATTATCGCTGAGTCTAGTAGCACGGGAGAGCTGGGACCATCGCAGCCTGAGACCTCGACAGGAGTCAGACGGACCACGGGACTAGAACCACCTTGTAGCGACGCACAATTTACTATGATGACAGTTCATAAGAAATCAGTGATATACGAATCACGACACCCGAGGTACCCCGGGTATTTAAAAGGAACAATGAACCGGGAGGGATCGTTCAGGGGTTACCACGAGGCGAGATCCGACCGGGAGCTGGAGGACAGCATTCGGGAAGCACAGGGAGGCCGGCTGGTGGAAAGAGAAGCATTGTACCTAGGGAGGTTTCTACGCGAGATGGCAGAAAGGCAGGGACTCAAACCGTCGGGACGAGTGGAGAAAGTAAAGTATGTTCGGCATGCGGCCAGGCCGGAGGACACGGCGTCGACGGCCTCGACACAGCCGCTGTTCTCTACCCCTACCCCGACGAAAGCAGATTCACCCCTGGAGAAGATGGTATGTAAGCAGCCGATAGTGCCGCCCCCAGGATTGAAACGAATGAGAGACATTACGGTAGCACCAGACACGCCAGAGACACGGGCGGCGGTTGACAACCTGACTCGAGCCAGTTTGGGGAGCTCGTTTTTCGGGTCGCAAGGATCGGAGGAGACCCCGGGACCACCGTCGCCCGAACGTATGGGATCGCCGCCAGGACCGGATACCCCACTCAAGGACGAGGATAAACACGGGCGGGCGCTACAACCGCGGGTTGTGATACACAGATTACAAATACCGGCTGCCCAGTCCATGGACGCGGAGGTGGAAGACTCAGAGGACATGGAGTTGGGGCAGGCCGAGACCAGAGGATACGAGCCGGAGAAACAAGAATTGGACGAGTCGGGAGCGGATTCAGTGTTCGGGTCTATAGGAACGGAGATACCGACGGCAGGACCATCTAGGGAAACACCGAGACTCAAGTTATTACGGACACAGGCCATTCACCAGGTCTTACAGGGACACTTTCCGGTGACGGCGCGAGCGGTACGAGACTGGGACGCGGAAAAGGCCATTCGGGTGCAACTGATGTGGCCCCCGAGGGAGGTGCGAGGAATGACGGCCAAGACAAGAGCAATGGCTTCGGCGTCTATGGCGTTCCTGATGGCACTAGAAACGGGCCGCAAGCCAGAGACATTTGAAGAAGCGATGGCGCAGTTCCCGACGGCGGCACTGGGGCCGTTGACCAGGGAGTTCCCGGGGGTCGACCGGCTAGTTAACGAACACAACCGGACCGTCCAATTGGCTCAGACCCTAGTGATGTACAAAAACGAGGATCAACTGGATGACTTGTTGAAGGCGACAAGAGAGGCGGAAAAACAGAGCGGAATGGTGGATCAGCTTCTCGAGCTCCCCGCTAGGGAGGAGAGACTGTTGCTGCCGATCCGGCGCCAAGAAGAAGGGTGAAGTAGATGCTGCTCGAGGTCTTGCACGGAAGAAAAACAGCGCGACGGAACCAGAGGCGGAAGATGGCGCGTCGCGAGTCGGGTGGGGAGGGATTACGGGGCGTTGGCTCCTCACCCATAGTGTCAAACCCCCAGGGAGAGAACCGGGCCGAGGCGGAGGTACCTGAGCCGCACAGGAGGCCGAAGCCTGGATAAAAGACTCTCCTGGAGACCGCTGGACGGGCCCGAAAACTTTACTTAAACTCATCGGGAACGGACTGGCGGGCTCGAACATTCTTATCTTAATTTATTCTTATTAGTTTCTTTATGGGAATCTTCTTGCGGAAGTGAGCGAAACCACATGTGTTAGGAGGTGTTGAGTGTAATCAGCGAGCTGGAGGGTCCATGACTGGAATGAACTTACCAAGCCTGCGGGGCGAATACGGGACGGAAGGAGGCGCTAGGAGGAAAAACAAGTTTGTAGCTGTTCCTCTTCTTCCCTGGAGCCCGCTGCGTTGGTTGGGACCGAGCAGGTGGAACGGGATCGTCCGGTCGCGGAAATGGATAGCGGGCCGGGCGGCCCGGGAGCGAGAGTGAAAGTTGGGAGGCGGAATCGAGGAAAGGAAATCAGAATGGACGGATAGTGTTCCCGAAACAGGAATCCTCTTCTTAGGAAAATCATCTCATCAGTAGAACGAAGGAGCCTCCCTCTCGCCCCAAAGAGGACTGTCTTCCTGCCGTTGCTTACGGAGGGGGGGAGGGATGAGAGGCACCGGCTCCTGTCATCAAAAAGAAACTTCATCAAAATTATCTTCTTAATCAGGTCTCCGTTCCGGTTGTTGTCATGCCACTTGGGCCCGGAACGGTGACGGAAATACTTTACTATGGTGGACTCTCTCCGACATCTCTTTCTGAAATCCTGAAATCTTCAAATGTGTCGACGTGGTCGAGGACGGAACATCTTGATGCTGGGTTAACCACGAGGACATGTGTCGTAAAAGTCAAACTTCAGTTCCTGTACGGAAAACGGACACTTCATCGATAATTAATAATTCTAATCTTCTCAGTCTCACCTTCACCCGGACTCCATCTCAAAGCTTCACTGTGACAAGTAGCACGAAACCCGCGACGTCGTCTGCTGAAGCTTCCACTCTAAGCTTTAATGCATGAAGTTAAGTTCCTTTCCACATACAACGCCATCTTCTTCTTTGGGTACCTTGGCCTTTGGCTCGAACATGTTGTCCTTGCCAAACGTGAAAAAGTCACTGGAGGGCTCTGAATGCCGAGGCGACCGAGGGTGCGAAGTCCAAAAAGAACATTCTATCCACAAAAACTTCAGTCTTTCTTCTTCAACTCATCCTTAAAATCATCATCATCACCTAAGAGAACGCAGAGAAGAGTAATAGTTACGGAAGAACGAGGGGTCACGACCGACCGGGTAGGAGAATCACGACCGATTCTCTACCCAAAAACAACGGAGAACGTCTGAACGACGGTAGAACGGATCGAGGGTCGAGAGGACTAAGGGTCACGACCGGCCCTGGCCTCTGGGTGGGAGAGTCGCGACCGATTCTCCACCCGAACTAGGGGAGAACGTCTGGACGACGGAAAACGAAGGGAACGGGGGCACTGCGGGTCACGACCGACCCATGGCCCCGGGCAGGAGGACCACGACCGGTCCCTCTGTCCTAATGAGGGTAAAAAAGGCGAGGAAAAACGCACCGAGGGGCTAAGTAAATAGAGCCCAGAGGAGAGGAGCGGGGGCGACGGGGTCACGACCGATCCCCAGTCCCGGGTGGGAGAGCCACGACCGGCTCGCTCATCCTAAAGACGGAAAAAAAGAGGAGGTCCTAATAGATCCAGGATAGAGAACTCTGACGAAGATAAAAAGAGACTAAGATATATAAAAACGAATTATATGAACTTTCATTAAGAAGAGAGAAAAACGAAGAGAGAAAAACGAAGAAAGAAGAGAAATAATAATTAGCCGGATAGGCCCCGGGGGCCCTCCGAAGTAGACCGGGGAGGACAGAGGGTGACACCTCCTCCTCTACCGATAAGGAGCGTAGGATTGAAATGTTTCTGGTTCTAGAGTATGTTCTGTTGTCGTTGCTGTATGAACTGTGTTGAAATTTTGTATAACGTGTTTTCCCACCTTTCAAGAAGGTGCGGGAGGGTGTGATGAACGGCTATTCAGCCAAAATACATAGAGGTTAAAATAATAGAAATAAGGTAATAATAGAAATAGATGTAAAGAACGAATATGTAAAGAACGAAGAACGAAATAGATGTAAAGAACGAATATGTAAAGAACGAATAACGAATATGTAAAGAACGAATAACGAAAACGTAATGGAACGAAACCCGGAAATATGTAAACCGGAAGTGAAATGTAAACCGGAAACGGAATATATAAACCGGAAGTGACGTCAGTTGTAGGTCACGTGACCGAAGGCAGCCAATCAGGGCTGACCTCTCTAGTATATAAAGGGGCGGTGAGGCCCGAATAAACAGAGTTCTTTAACAGTTCTCCTGGTGTCCAGACGTGTCCTCTTTCCTGAAACAACCGCTAAAGATGAGCCGAACAGAGTAATTAAGCCGAAGTTAGGACAAAACAGTCGAAGTTCGAGATAGGTAGTAGAAACATAGGGTAAGGGGCCCGATGGCCCGAAGAACGAGGAACGAGGGAACGGAGTAGGGCACGAAGGCCCGAAGTAGTACCGGAAACCGAGGCGTAGTATGGTACGAAGACATGGGGAGCGGAACGAGGGAGCGAAGTCCGCGGGGACGAGGGCGCGGCATGCTCGGCCCCACGCTACCAAACAATAGGCGACCGTCGGCCCGTCGCCCCCGCGGACCGGAACTCAGGGGTGGACCGCCCCCCGGCCGACCCGTACCCCTACCATAATTTCCCTCCCCCGCAGTCCTCCGTCGACATCGAGTGCCGATTCCCGATCGATTCGCTCAGCCCCCCCTCGTGCGCGAGGCACGACTCTAGAAACACATCTCGGTTCTTGGCCCGGATTCCCCGTCCGCCCCGAGACCCGAACAACCCCCACGTTCCTCTGTTGTAAGAATCGGCAACCCCGACTTACCAGAGAACGTCACAATTTCAAAAGATTTTGACTGTTGTAGATAATGTTTCAGTCATAAGATAACTTATATTCATGCAGACATGCCTGGTTGGCTTAAACTATGGGATTTCACAATGTTCCTGAAGATTCAGGCGTATTTCATGACTGCATGTATATAGTCAATAATCGTTGGTTCTGTATTCAATCATCAAGGCATTATTATTGTTCTTCACATTTTGGTGAATATTATCAATGATCTATTACACATACTTAGGCTTACGTAACAGTTTTCTTTAAAGTAGTTATCAGTATTCTCTTTCTTTTTTTAAATAGATAGGGGGCCTACCCCAAGCATCTCGGCTCATTTTGAAACAGTTTTTTTTTTACTTTTAGTTTTTGAGAAATTTTGAAATTCACCTTATCAATTTTAGCCCATTTTGTGAGAATCGCACGTACTGTGGCACGGCCCTTGACACTTGATAATCCGGATGATAAGATTTATTTATATTGAACCTTGGTCAAGACTTTTTTATTTGGCTAAGTGCAAGGTCATCTATCAGCAGTTATCTTAGATAAGGAGACAAAAATAATCGATTTACTTGTCACACTGTACAAACATCGTCCAGGTGATATCAAGTGAAAGGTTCAAACAAACGGTGTTCCATTACTGAGAGGTGCCTGGTAACGGTCGCTTCGGTAAGGCTGGTGAGTATAAGTAGTCCACTAGCTATAGATTTTACATTCTGTTCATGTAATCACAATATTTTACATACATTTATACTAATTTTGAGATAAATATATTGCAAACATGGGTGCCTGTTATGATTTCTTTAAAAAAAGACGTGACAATATTATAGAACTCACAGGGTAGTCAAAATACTAATTATACATTCCTAGAAAGTCTTACCAACAATTCTAGTTAATCTGTCGTACTAAATATCAGTGCATTTCAACTACATTATAACAACACCATTTCTTAGGCCAAAGTCGTTTGCATGGGGCTATTGGACACAGGTCTGCCTTCTATTGATGAATCTGTTAAGTGGTTAAAGCGCCTCCCATTACTCTGGGGGTTGTTGGTGGGCCAGCTAACATTAGAGAATTCCTTTTGTGGTGTTGGGGGTTCATCAGCTGTCGTTCTTGCAATCTGCTAATGGGGTTAGACGCCTCCTTGACCCTGTGCCTCATGCACGAAAGTCGATGTGCATGATGGTTGACTGCGCAGTGCGATGGTAGGGAGCAGAGGGGCAGGGAAAGGGAGTTGTAGGCCAGACTTCTACACAGATGATCAACCAAGGGCAGGGGAAACGCACCTTGGGTCCGCGCCAGGGAGAATAACGTGGTAGCATGTTGTCCAGGCGCCCAATGACTCGTTTCTTGTTCCTATCATGTTGATCGTTCTAAGCTCATGCTGTATAATATTTATACATTTATTTGCGTTAAGTGAACAAATTACGTGAGAATACAACATGCTATTACTACAGTAGTTGATCCCTAAAAGCTCGCACCCTGAAAATCATCAGTCTTTAGACATTCGTACTTCCACATTCACCACACCATCAATTTGTCTGTTAAAATTGATCAAAGGGCTATAAAAGAGGATGTTTGTAAGCTACAAATTGCTGAGTTGGTCTATTTTGTTGACAAACATCTTTCTTCTTGCAGGTGCGCAACGGCTTAACATTTCTAAGATGGATTGGCATTCTGGCAAAAAACTGCAACACGACCTTTTGGCTTTCCATGAGGCATGTGCTTCCTTCCCTCATGCTGCTGTTGCCAAAGCACAGAGACACCATGTGGCCACAATGGAAACTCTCAGGGGGGACCTCCAAGAAGCAGGGATTGCTCTCCGTTTTGAATACACTGGCAGTACTTATGAGGAGATAAAGGTGCCGTCTAGTAGCATGAAATTCAATATCATGGTGGTCCTGAGTGGTGGAAGTTCTTTAAAAGCTGAAGAAATTGTCCGCAAGCCTGGCTTTTATACATTATCTCCAAAGGTAGTGAGAGCAAGGGGACCAGTCTCAAAGTTTGTTGATCCCAATACAGCATGCCTTCTACCGAAAGAGGCAGCTCGCTTTTTCATAAGTAAGCTGCAACTGGCCATCAATAAGCATTCAAATCTCAAGTCAACCATCAACCTTAGGTATCATGGACCAGCTGTTCAGATGGATGTCTACCACAGTACCCTCAAAGACTTTAGTAACTTGTTCTATTCTGTGGACATGGTGCCTTCATTCTACATCCCTGGTAAAGACGAATATTACGTTGCCAAACCATTTAAAGATGAAAATGAAGAAGAGAAGAAACCATCCTCAGAAGATGAAGGGTCACACATAGCATGGAGGCGGTCCTTCTCTCTGGAGGAAAAGAAAATTATCAAAACAATCGATGACGGCAACCAGTGTCGAAAGCAGTGCATAAGAATGCTCAAGGTCAGTTATTTGGCTGTAAAAATGTTGACAATTAAATGTCATTGATTGTCATCTTTTCTTAGGCTCTTAGACTTACAATTTAACTTGTCTTACTTTCGATATTAACCAACAGTGATGAGGACACCACTTTTTGATCTCCTTGCTTTGACAGAATAGACCAATTAACTTCAGTTATTGATAGTGCTATTTTGAACAATTAAAAAAGGCTAGTGTTAAGATTTCATTTGTTTCTCTTTAGGTCTTCCGTGACAATGAGCCAAATCTGCACATCATGAATTCCTACATCATCAAAACTGCCATTCTGTCACTGAGCAGAGACTTTGACCTAGACTGGCAGCAGAAGAATTTGGGACAGTGTTTCATTGACACTCTCAAGTTCCTTGCACGGGCCTTTGCATATAATAAGCTGAACCATTACTTTATCAAAGAGGTCAATATTCTGGAGTACATTCCTTACAATGTCCAGATTCAGATTGGAAATCGGTTCAAAAATCTTGTTGGGAGTGAAACAAAATTCTATAAGGCACTGTCCCAGGCCAGGGCCAAGAGCAAGCTTAAGGCACAAGGGACTGAACTAGAACCATTTGTAATGGTGTCAACATTCGAAGAGGATTACATGAATCAACCCGAGGGTGCAGTAGGAGGTACTAGTCCAGGACCACTACCTCCACCGCCGTACTATGTGGACTACCCAGGTAATGATTTTTGTTGGTTGGTTATTGGTTATGCCCTAATTGACTGCCGTGGGCATATCAAGGGCAGCACTTGATGGTGATGGAATATATGGGAAGGTAGAGACCATAGTGAGTGAGTGAGTGTTGGGTGTTTTACGCCATACCGACAGCCAGGGTCATTTTCACGGCAAAAACCAGTTGGGACGAATTCTGTCTTTGGTGATCGAATCTATGAGATGAAGGTGACAGGGCGGGCAAACAGCAGGGGATCAACACCCAGCGATCATTTTTGCTGTACCTCATCCCTTAGTGAACCAAGCACTGACCAGGAATTGAACCCAAAAACCACTTGGTCAGTGCAGGGTCCCCCCTATCGTCGCCTCGTACTATCAGCAGGGGCTACTGAGGGCCTATTCTTACCCAGACCCCCACGGGGCAGTAGAGACCATATCCCTACACTTTCACCGAGGCAGGTGTTCTTTTATGTGCCTGTTCCCACAGGCAGGGCCAGACATACAAACGCTTGTGGCTCTCTAGAAACCTTTGATAAGCTGGTAGTTAACATAATCAGTACTCCTATCTCCATAATTCTATTTAAAAAAACAACACCTTCAGATATCATACACTACTGCCAATACTAAGTTGGTGTCAGTGGTGTTCTTTGTCCCTGCAAACACAGGCGGAGTTGGGGGGGAGGGGGGAGGGGGAGGGTTGTAGGAGGGCTTTTTGCTGAAGCAGCTCCAACAAGTAGTGCCCTACCTGACTAGACACTTACTTTAGGGAGTGAGGAAGGGTTTCTGGGACTGGGACTGGGACACTCAATAGGCCAGTAGTGGTGGGGTTAGCAAGGGCAGTCAGAGTGTGTGTGTGTGGGGGGGGGGGGGGGATGGTCGTACACAACGTCAGCCCTCCCAACTCCTTCCAACTTTCTCACATGAATTACCCAATGTCTATTACCTATCACTCTGACCAAATGTAAAAGGTGTGCCAAATTATCTCCCCTGGACAAGGGAGCAAGGGTTCTAACAAAGGATAGTAATTTATGGCTTACATTTTTATATACGAAACAAGTTAATTTCAAATCAATAATGAATGGGAGCGATTTCAAATAGCTAACAGATAGAAATTGTTAAGTTTTAGGTGCAGTAAAGCAATGCACCTGTTAGCATTCACTCATTATTTTTCCAATACCATCCAGGAAAGAATGGATGTCATTTTTACAAACGCAGTGACCTTTCCCTCTTTTATTTAGAAGATCCTCCAGACTATGCTGACACCCTGCAGAAAGACCAGGAGGAGCCATCTGCCAGCAGTATACTGGCTGGAGGAGCTGTGGCAGCTGGAGCTGTGCTGGTAGGCTTAGGCCTGGGAGCACTGTTCAAACACCTCAGCACTGATGACGAACCAACTGACCGTACAAGGCGTAAATGAACACAGTATTGCATGTGCTAAAGATTTTACCTGCGACAATCAAACAAATGAGGAGAGAAATTACTTTTCTGGTCCTTCTTGGTTATCAGTGTGCCAGGCAGGGAACCTCTTTGCTAGTGGTTCCCAGCGACCCAGCGAGATAAACCTATAGCCTATGGCTGACACCCAGTTGGCCAGAAAACTCGTTTTACTCCTCAATGCTTTCTCTATCTTTCACTATAGCAAAGTTATTCAGAACCTGTAATGGTTTCCCGAAACCAGAGGTTCTGAACTTGTGATAAATGAGTATATGCGTTCAATAATTACTCTTTTGAAATAATTATCATGCTGTATGAGTTATCTAAATACACTATAAACTAACATTAACACATACTACTCTAATTATATGATTACATTAGATCTATAATGTGCAAAGTACAGCAGATAAACGTATGTAATCGATCTATAAGATATATTCATTGCATTCAGCATGTTTTGCTTCATGTTAGATTTGCTTCATGGTCCGTCTCACCAAAAGAATACAACGTTGATACACCAGCATAACATCAAGTCAGAAGGCACAGTTATTGTTGTTTTATTCTAGAAAATATACGAGATTCTAAACATACAGGTTTGTATACGTAATTAAAAGAGCTCTTCAACTATATGTTTTAACTCAAACTGTTATATCAATATCAACATTGTCGGATATCAATATTTCTAACTCAAATGGTAACGATCTAAATTAAGTATACAACAATGTTCAAGAGAACCGATCTAACAGAAAAGAAGTTACATCGTAGAAAATATCATTCTTTATAAAATAATGTAATTAATAGATATATACATATCTGATTTGCAAATAGCCATACTATCTTGTCCTACTAGCAATAATACATTTCACATTTTCCAAAAAGACGTCTACTTTTCTATTTCTTAAAACTGATATCAGATATATTAGTATTTATCAAATTTCAATGAAATTTCACGATATAAAACGAGTTCTGATTAAGTGTTTAACCCTAGCAAAAAATACATTTTCTATCAAACGCTAACTTCGTTCTATTGACAGGCAGCATTTCCCACTAAGGTCGCAGAGTTAGTTCTGATTGTCGATCACATGATCACAAATGATGGCACGTAGCATTTAACTTCAGAGAAAACAATATGGCTTGATTCTGTTTACACTTTACAAATGCTGATCATTCAGCAATATCATCCAACTAGTAGAAAACAAATAAAGAAAAGTACAAATTAGCAAACTGTGTGAAGTGATCATTTGCTACATTCTAAAAGTAAACCAATTAAGGCTTAATTCTAAAGGCAACGTACTGTAAAACCTAAAGTACTAAGACAAAACACAAAGCATTCAAATTAGGAGTGTTGGACTAAGGTCCAGAGAAACTGAACCTACAAGTTGGAATAAACAAAATTCTTCTAGAAACGTGATTCTGAATTACATGTCATGGTAAGCCTTCCATCAAAAGTGTTAGAAATAAAACATCGACCTCTCAAATTAGTTTGCTGTTGGAAACGTTTTCTCGTAGCTACGAGTAAAACAGCAAAAGTAAATCATATATACAATCTCACCTTTTAAATGAGTTCAATAAAATGTGAATCGATAGACATAATAAGTTGTGAATATGCAAACCCAGAATTGCATTATACTCACGTGCATATTACTGGAGACAAGTAAAGTCACGAGCACCAAATTTATAGTATCGGTACATAATCATTTCTTCGAGGAATGTCTTTACATAAAACACTAACATTATATTCTAAATATTTGCTATTCGTTTTGGCAATCGATGCGTAGATATCATTATAGAGAGTAACTACCAAAATGCCTCATTGCTACATAGCATAAGTCTTTATGACAATTAAGTCTATTAAACCCACAGACAATGGTTCAAAACTGACGTTTTAAATCTATAGAAGTTGTGCGCATGACGTCACATCTCCCAAAATGGACAGGGCACCATATTGGTGATCAACTTAAATTGGTTGGTTTTTACATTTCTAAACATGTAGAACACAAATTTTGGCCAACTGTACCTCCAACATATCAATAAAATTATAATCAACTTTTTTTTTCATATTGAATTTATAAATGTTAGTTATCATATACCTTGGACAAAAAGTGGTCACGTGACCACGTCTGCACAAGGTCTATAAACCGGTACCAGTTGTCACAATACAGGTGAAATGGAATTTATTTTCAATTGAAAGGATCAACGTTTTAGCCTTTATTAACTGGAAGTATTTTCACGGACTCCTTTTCCTGCAATGCAGACATGGAGATGGGAATGGATATCTACTTGATTTATATATGCATAATTATATATTTAAGAAGATGAGGATTTATCTTAATACTGAGATACCTAATACTGTTTTTTAGGATACAATGCAAATATCAGGAAGATATATTACACAATCTGCAGCACTTCAAGAGAAAGATTTAAAACTACGTATACATAGTGAATCGCTTAATAGATTTTGAATATATACCAAGATTCATTAGCATGGAAATGATTTTTTTCAAATTGATTTTGTTGGTCACCTGAAGTTGGGTAGTTAAACATCTGACCTCTTTTGTTTCGGCAAGGGCTGGACTCGTAAGATGGAATGTAGTGAAAAGACTTCTCTTGATGTGACATGACTATGTATTCTTAGTAAATACGCATTAATTGTATACAGGGCAGACGTCAAAACTAGAAAGGAATTTCAATTAAAAGGTAAATCAAATATACGGGTTAATAAAACAAATCCCTCCTGTGCACCGCAGAATGAATGTGAGGAAGTCCGGTATTTCTACAAGTTTTTCAGGCATTTTTGGTATGATATGACTCAGAGATATTTCCTTGAAGAAAATCATTATTGACAATACCCAATACAATATTAGTTAAAAAAAGAAATGGTCAGTGCACAATTACAATTTCATGCATCATACTTTTTTGAACGACACATTACCATAATTTGTATAGCTATTTTTTGCATTAATTCCCAATGTCTCCTTTGGTGTGGAAATACCAGTAGTCTGGTAGCATAATTATGTACAATATTAAACTATAGGTTCATCCATCCAATACAAAATATTATATGCACCTTATTGATCCCTGACCCCCGAAAAAATAAGAAAAACAAATAGAACAAAAAGAACAAATTAAATTCAGCATTTCTCAATGCATTCTAAATAAAGAAAATGCCTATGAAGCTGCCATGCTCTACATGACTTTCTATACGCTCATACATACACAAAACCTAAGGCTTAAAACAGGAGAGATAAAAGCTACTAGTCCTTATTCTCTAATTTCATTTGTATACATAGACACCATCACAGAACATTCAACAAGCACCAAGGTCATCACAATTCTTTGGAAGTTGTAGAGGCTGCACTTTTCAGATCAGGCGGCACTTCTTTCCGGTCCTGCAGCCCCATGTCGTCTATCTCAACGTAACCCGGCTCTGAAATAGACACCTCGGGTTCCATACTTCTATTAGTTGCGGGGTAACGACTCTGCACCTGTGATTTCCTCAGGCCAGTGGTGTGGAACAAAGGCATAGAGTTTATGTCAGGCACTTGGAACAGCAGTGGCAGTTGGGGAGCCTCGTGGAGATTAATATAGTTGGGCTCAGGTTCCTCTGGCGTTGGCGGTAGCATCCGTCTTGGAGGTAGGGGCTGCCGCACTTGTTGTGATTGGGTTGGCAAGATCTGTAAAGTGCTCAGATCTGGATGCTCTTTTTGTTGAGTGCATGAGATGCTCTTGGGAAGTGTTACATATTCATTCTGTGAGCGCAGTCTTGTCGATGGAGCGGCCCTTCGCTGAAGGTCCGAGCCCGCCTCCGCCTCTCGCCTAGCCCTTTGCCTAGTAGGAACGGATCAAGTAAGTAATGTGAATAACCGATTACGGCATAGCCCTACCATGATCCAACTTTCTGGTTATACAAAATGCCAACAACAATGGGTTGAGGGTGGATCTACATCGTACATTTGGTACAAAAATAAATGAATCTAGTATATCTTACTTTCTTACACGTACACACATTTTGACTGTACTGGTTAGTTAGGTATATATTATTATGGCAATGTGACTAAGAAATGTGGTGTATTTCACGAACTTCTAAAGCGAGATATCCCTGCTCGAAATATATATGTGCATTTATTTTTAATTCGGGATCCATATATCTACCTAATAATGTCTTTCCTCTCATGTTTATAATGGGGAGACAATTCATGTTTTCAATGGTAGATGTTGGCTCTCCACTGTTGTAAATATTAACAGAAAGTATGTGGAAAACTATAATTAAATATCGCGCGAGGCTAGGTAAAAAAAAAAGAAAAAGAAAAAGAAAAAAAAGAGGAAAACTATAATTATGTGGAGCAAAGTTTGTTAGGTTGACTGTCAATGTTTGATTACCGATGATCGCTGAAGACCAAGGTTTAGAGTTGTTCTGTTATTTGGTGACTGTATCTATGCCGATACATTTATGAACCGGCGGACACGCAGCCCCTAGTTTTAACTAAACAACGGTTCTTTTTATGATCAGTGTCAAATACTCAGACCTCCACAATCCAGACTTTGGAATATTTTCAGATTTTGGCGAATCTCACATATAACCTAAAATCCATTTAAAAAAAGCCCAATTCCGAGGATCCACGCATTTTTGGCATGTCTTGGACGACCACATTTGATGCAGGGGAGTGGGGGAGCACAGTGGTAAGGATCAATGATATACACAGACATGTGACTCACCGACGCTTATTGATGATGCAGAAGGCTGTGATTAGAAAGGCGATGATGAAGGGTTGTGCGGCCAGCGCCCCGACGAGGCCCACTGGTAAAGGTGGCTCGGTGGGACTGGTGGTCGTCACTGGAGGAACACAAGTTCAGATTGACACATACAACATAACATTTGTAAATTAGAACGAACATTGAAGTTTAACAGTTTGCTAGTTGTCTAATTCAAAATTTCAGAACCCGGGACTCCGAGCTAGAATTGAGTACACTGGGCATTCTTTAATTCTAAGCGACATAAAAAATATTTCCGAGCGGACATTCAGATTTGTCTTCAAGGCGACATGATTTTATTTGATAAAAATATTTCAAAATTTCAAGGGAAAATGTTTGATACTATATTCTATCAATTTTTCTTTTATTCCTTATAAAAAATCATGTGCGACAGTGTTAAATACATTTGTAGTGAAAGTCAAGTTTCGGGTAAGAGCCATTGAAAACTGCAATTTCATTGTTTAATGTGCATCAATAATTAATTTTCACTTCACTCATTTTCATCACTGGTAGCTATTCAAAAAACACATCTTTGAATATTCAATATTTGAAAATTTGAATAAAAAAAGAAATCTATATTGGTTGCTTTCTCCCAGGAGATCTCTTACCTGAACCCTTCATACAAATCGGGAGATTCTCGTCGCTAGCATTGACGTCTCCACAGTTATTTTCGCCGTTGCAGAGAAGCCTCTCGTTGATACAGAAGTCGTCCGGTCTACGCCTGCACAGGAACTCACTCTGCTGCGTGCATAACCTTGAATCTGTAAGGGATGCGCAAATATGGAGATCTCGGATCAATAACAATAACGGTAGTTCCCTGTTCACTGGTACGCTGTTCTAGTAATGAGCAAGGTATAACAGGATATAAAGGAACAGATATGTAAAATCAAAGGATAAATGCGTATTTTCAAAGTTAATACTAAATACTGAAATGGTGCGCACATCCGCGGCAAATGCTATTACTTTGTTAAACCGCCTGTAAGATTTCCAAAATGGGAACAAAGTGCAAAATGTTTTATTCTAGGAGAGATAAATCAATATAATGTCTAGTCGTAAATGAACTTTTTACTGTTTTCGAACAAACGGATGTTGTTATAATTTCGTTTGAATTTAAAAAGATAAGTATTAAGATTTTATATTTCAATATATTTTCTGAGCAACAATATCTCAGTTAAAACTGGGAACACAATTATTATTTTTTTCGCGAAAAGGAAACCGTGTTTCAGAACTTCTAGTTTGTTGCTACTATAACCTTTAGTGGAAAAATATTAATGCCTTTTCCTGGGCATACATGGGCAAAAAATCTTGGTAGCTATCTCATATCAATGTTGTAAGTCCAAATTAAGTGTGTGTAATAGATTTCCCGTTTGATACTTTCACTTACATGTTAAGAATTACAATTATAAAACTCTATCCATAATTATTCAAAATGATGAATACTCTTTGTAATCTTTAATCATGTTCGTTCTTTTCTTTTTTCTTACTTAGCAAACGGTAAGTAATAACTGTGCTTTATATCAGATACACATCAACATAACTATAGTCAGTCATGGACAGGTCCATCACGATCTCAATGATTATAAAGCCTTTGAAAGTCTCTCAGGTTTACTTCTACTTACATCTAACTTCTGTGACGGTGACCTTAAAGTAGTCGAAGTGGGGGAAGCCGATGTAGTAGAGGGTGATCTGGTCTTCTGACGACATGTAGTCCTGTCGCTGGTCATCGGTCTGCCCCGCGTCATGGGTGCCCACCTGCCAGCCGCCCCGCAGGAACACTCTGCAGAACACGATGTGATTACTTATAGACTTCACACATGGGAGTATAGTATTACTTTGGGTTCTAAGACCTTAAAATTGTTATTTCCAGGAGCAGGGCGGTGATGTACCCTCTTCCATTACCGTGGTTACACGGATCCGTTGACGGGTCACTATATAAACTCGGAGCATAACCGTTTTTATTCAGTTGCTCCCACACCACCGACCTGCTGACATAGTTGAATTTTAAATTTTAGCTTATTGTAATTGGAGGATCAAATAAATATTAACCATATTTATATATGTCCAAACTAATCACTGTTGTTACTTGTTATTCCTATTATAGCTGATTTATTAATACCGACCTCTATCTGGTAAATTGTTCACTGTTTTATAATTGCTTTTACTAAATTATATATATATACTTAATATTCCTGCATCATCTAACAGCTACTCCTATGATTGATTCCTTGCGGATATTATCGTGATTGTTTCAACAGACTTTACTTCTCAAACCAAGAACAAGGTGGCAGCATCTCCTTGCCCTCCCTTACACGACTCGAGGAATGGTTCAGCCACACTGACTTCACACATAGGAGTATATGTTCAATGTAATATAATTTCTACTAATATACATATATTCAATATTTCTGTATCAGCTAACATGTACCAGTACAGCTACTCCAAGTCCAATGATTCCTTGCATGATTCCTTGCAGATATTATCGCGATTATTTCAACAGACTTTACTCCTCAAAACAACAACTAGGTGGCAGCATCTCCATGCCCCCCCCCCCCCCCCTTGCACGATGAATGGTTCAGCCGTACTGATGCAATCTTTCTTTGGTTTACACTTTGATAAGGCAGGGAAAAAAAATTGTCGTGTTCAGGTAACATAGGTCGAAGAAAATAGGGTAGGTAGGTCGAAATTCCTTTTTTTTTAAACTTACCAAAGGGACCCAGGAAGTGTTGGATATAAAAAAAATTCCAAATATCCTCCGAAAACACTTTTAGCATCTGAAATACATGCCCTGGGTATCTATGTGTATCTATGTGTTGTTTTATGGTTTTCCATGCTATTTTAGGTCAATTCTTTTGGATTTTGAAAAAGAAAAATTAAAATGTCCTACAAAAAGGTGGGATAGGGCAAAATATTTGGGGTAGGTAGGATTACCTGAAAACAACATTTTTTTTTTTTTTTTTTTTTTTTTTTTGGGGGGGGGGGGGGGGGGGGGTGGGGGCTAACTCCTGGAAGCTAACATCCTTCCGAGTTATCCTACACACACTGCTCTCTTCACCTTCCTGCTTACAGGTTTGTGTTTATACGCTAAAACTGACTATAATAGTCATCCTCATAGTGTTCAACTTAAATCTGGGGTCACTTTCCTACAAAACAGACACCGAGCTCAGAGAGGTTCCAGCTTCCATCACTCCCTATACCTAGTACACTCTAGCCCCATCAGTAACCAGCAAGCCCTTAAATTTTAAAACAACTTTCATGACATCAGACCTCCCAAAACTTGTCCCGACTTGCTTAAATAACACAACAGATCAGTGATCATCTCTCAATAAATACAAAAAGGAGTCTTACTTCGTTTCCATTAAGCCTATCTCAGGTGCTAATCTCAGTGCGTCCCAGTGTAGGAATAGGTGATGGCCCGGCTTCTGGGCTTGGAACCTCAAGCTGCACCTTTTCCTCGCCCGCGAATTATAACGTAAAGGGTTACTGATGAGGGATACTTGGACAGAGTCATCCACAAAGAGAATAGAGGGCCCAGGGCAGTCACCCTCCAGCATAATGTACGTGGAGGTGTAGCCCCTGACTTCGTCTGAAATTAGAAATAAATACAATTTGTTATAAGTTTAAATTAGTTATTTGAAAAGGTGTATTCGATGAAACCAACTTTTTCTAAATTAATACAATTTGCTATACGTTTAAATTTGTTATTTGAAAAGGTTTATTCGACGAACCCAACTTTTTCTGAATTTGAGTAATCTTGTCTTTTAAAGGGATGGAGCGTAGGAGAAATTGAACTTTGATTTTGTAATTTTATGCTATGGCACTCACGGTTCACTGTTCTGAATGTAACATAAGTAAGTCTCAAATCAACAGAGGCGACTATCATTAGTAGATGCATCATTTTAAATTACCAATCATAAAAGCATGATGGGTTTCAACTGAATATGTTCCAACTAAATTTAACACGTTCCTATTAAACTGAATATGTTTCTATACATGTTCCTACTAAACTTACGTTCTGTTAACAGCATCCAAGAAACCAGGACTGGTATGACAGACCCGTAGACGTTGACAGTCCTCATTTTAACCTGATGCGTTAGCACTGCAAAGAAAAAAACGGGGTATTCTTACTCAGTTTGTTACGACGAAGGTTTAGGGTCGGGATCCCTTAACACAACAGGATTCTATTTGGCCCATGGCCTTGAAGGTGCGAAGACCACTACTGGCACCCTATTAAATCTTATATTTTTAAAACTTTAACAATAACGTTAATCCAATCATTTTCTCTTGCTCTCGTGAAATTTTATTTTAAGTAGGCCTAGATATAGATCTACTGGATTATTTAAATTCGAAAGTCTAAAATAATGCACCATTCTATTTGACTGAAATTAGATGATGATGAATTTGGTGACGATTGTTGACGATCTTGTGATTCTGCGGACAGTCAGCAGACAGCAACACATATGCTTTCCCCAATTCAATCCGTTAGGTGAATCTTTTGACTAGGCATAGATCTATTAGATCTAACCCTTTGGCTTTAGACCCCAATGTTTGTATTCATAAATTGCTTGATTTCCGCAGGATTTTCATGGATTTCCCTCTGGAATTCCTTAAATTGATCTACTTGAGCAAGTTCAGAGGCTAACCAATCCCTGCAGGGTTCGAAATTAACGTCAGCCGTCAGCCCCAGGCTGATATCTTTGAATCAGGGCTGACAAATTTTGAGAAAATTAGATCTACATTAAAATCAGCCCCGATTTTGCACACCTGTAATACATTGTAGTGTGTCTGGGCTGACAGAACCCTGCCCTGTCAATGAACATTATGAGAATGGGGTTTGAAGTATTGAACAGGAAATTAACTTTTTAACAATATTAATATTTTGACGATTTTGTGTGCTGAATATTCATCTAAGTGTTCTCCTTGGAAAAAATATGGAAGAATTACAGAAAAATGGTCATTTTTCCGGCTACGGCCAGATTGGGGAATACACCCTCAGGCGGCTATGGCCGGATTGGGGTCTCAATGGTTATTTATGTGACTACTCACTAGTTAGGCCCCTTCTTAGTGTACGTGGGGGGATATTGGCTTGGGGAGGGCATAAATAAGGGTTAATTGGTTTGATAATCTTGCCCCTCCCTTGCATTGGCATATCCCTCTGACAACGGGAGAAAAGTTACATCATGTTTTACGCCAATTATGGCATACAATTCTGATGTTTTAAAACAGAAAAGAACGACATAAACGATCATATTGGTCGATAATTATCTGTGCTGTTTTACTTTTAGTGTTTACTGTTTACCTACGGTACCCAGTATGACAGTGTCAGGCGTGGAGGGCCAGTTCACCAAGAGGGTTGACATGGCCGAATAAACTATGAAAATGACACTAAAACGTGGCAGTTGTGAAGCCTCAGAGTTCTTCATAATACAGACTTGTACATAACCTGGTTTCCAACTTACCACATTGAGGATTTTGCGCAGAAACAGCGAAGAAAATCGCATCATACTTCAATGTTGTCAGAATTACCGGAAGTACAATCGGAAGATAGAGTTGTTCACTCTCCATGCAGATACTTTGGACGATGTCTATTGTAAAGCACGGATGGGAAATGTGCTTGAAGACCGTCACAGCTTCAACTGTAATCCGCTAGAGAGCGCGCACCTGTTTTGATTCCAAGATAATAACGATAGGTGGCAGCACTTAAAAACCTGCACTGAGAACCCAGCCCACTTTCCCGCTACAACATAAGAAGGAACCAAAAACAAAATAGTGAGAATCCCACTAGTGCTCAAAATAGACAAGATTTTGAAAATTAAAAAAAACAATTAGGCCATCTAGTGATGTTCCATGCAGGGCCCATATGGGTTGTAATTATTAGCCAATAGACCAATTCAATAGCCCTAATAAGGCTAATGGGTCCAATCCACTTTTAGGCCTATGGAATATAGGACCTAGATACATTATTGAAATTCCATAAAAGCGCTGTCATTTATTTTGTCATATTTTAAACAAACAGGATTTTTTTTTCTGAGACAGATTTATTATCAGAATGAACTTTAAGCTTCATTTAGACACTTCTTGAATCAGATGTTTAATCTCAAATTCATAATTAAAATTATAATCTTTTAAATGAGCTTTGCTTATAGTAAGTTTGAGTCATCATGAGTCTGATTTAGAAGGGGGCGCCTAAGGCGCGCGCCTCCCCTAATTTCAGACAAATTTAGATTTTTTGAAATTAAAATTGATATAAAATTCTAGTTTCCAGACGGAGCGCCACAAAGTTTTACATAGGCCTAGAGGCGCAATAATATAAACTATTAGTGTTCACCCAGTCTTCTATCGCTTCTCTTCTTCTGCTGATGTTTGACCCAAAATATATCTCTTTTTATTCCATAGGCTGACTTCTATGGCTAAATGTCCCTTGCTTTATAACTAGGCCTATCTCTTTTTTTTTTTTTTTAAAGAAAAGGTTAAACCCTCAGCTTAAATATTTAACCGAATAAAGCTATAGGAAAACAGTGAACGTGCAATGGCAGTAAAGATTAAGTATACGCTACTGTAGTAAAATTGACAATGGTAAAATAGGTCAATACTTAGTCTATTGTGGTTTAATAACATTTTGTGGCGCTCTTTGATTATACTAAGAAGTCAGATACCCAAAAGAAACCCCTTAACAAGAACGCCCACCCAATCCCCATCCCTCTTTCTTCTTTTTCTTTTCATTCTTTTTATCTTAAGAATAAACAATGAAATATTAGAAATGATGCAGAGTAATAAGTCTTTCACTTTTGGTGACATTTTGAACTTTAAATTTTGTTAGCAGGTTAACCGACATGGATTGTGGATAGATTTTTTGTACCCATGTAGCCAGACCGTGACCCCACACAGAGCGTCATCACTCCTGTCCAACCTGGTTAATCTGTTAATAACATATCTATCATGCCCACCATCCGTATTTTGTTTAGGTATAGGTTGCCTGTATTGATCATGTTTCATCCCCAATTAAATATTTATGATGTCTAAAAACCAGTGGCAACATGAGAATTCATTACGTCTCCGCACCATATGCAGGGACGAATTTAGAGGGTCGTGCACTGGGCGCCTGCCCCCCCCCCCCCTTTTTTTTTTTTTTTAACCAATACAGATTTTTTTCCATGTATTTTTCCATGTAAAATTCAAGACCCCAGAGGGAGCATCGAAAAATCTTACATAAGGGCGCCACACCTTTTGAAATTGTCTGGATCCGCTACTGACATGGTTCCAGGATCGCACCCTGTTCTCTTCATCCCTAATTAATCTGTTTGTGTATAGGGGACAGTATCATATATATTTTCGGTTTGAGAATTTTGTTGACCACTCTAAAAGTAAAATGGGGGATCCATGGTTTTATCAAAATCCATTTTACCATTAATATGAACGTTTGGGAGGTTTATTGTGCGTCCTCTTTATGTCATATTAAAGCTCTTATATTTTCCATCGTTTGACTTAGTTCGTTCAATGATATGGCGTAACTTATAATAATTATGTTTGGGGAGTTAGAACTATCTCTTCATCATTATATTGTCTATTAGTTCTCATTGACAAGAGGTTAAGATTTATTACATCTACTTAAAGTGCACATAAATATCCTCATCGTACTTCATACATATTGTATTCAGCATTCACATGCTACATTCATTGTCAATAACAATCCTTTAGTACACTATTACTATTTACTTTTGGCAAAAACCACTGTTACACTATTACTATTTACTTTTGGCAAAAACCACTGTTATAAAATACATTTCGCTTGTAGTATTATTGACCACCACAAGATGATGTAATGGTTTTGAATTACGCTCTGTCTAAAAGAACCTTATAGGCACATTATAACATCTAAGGCATGTGTACATGTTGTAGTATATTGGATAGGTTTAGCAGAAATCATATTCTAAAGGATCTAGGACATAATTCAAGAATGATGTTCACCTAAATCTGATTTTCTATTGCTAAAAGGTGCACATGGAATATCATGATTATAATTATGATCATTATACTTTTCTTAAAATATATCTTTATTTGTAAATTGAATATGCATTAATGCATAAAACATGCAAAAACTAAAATAAGCATGTGGTGCCCTCTGAAGACAATCTCAGAAAATAGTCTTTACTGAAAAAGTATTTGTCATGATATGAAACTTTGCACAAAATTTACTGTAAGTAAATATGAGTTCTTGTTGAGTAGTCTTTAGTTTACAATGTAAAGATAACAATCAGAATTAAGAGTTCATTCCCGGGAGTTCATTATGGACTTTTAATTGACAGAGTAAAACTGATTCAGTAGATGACTTTACTGTACTGAGGAAAGTAAATACTACGAAAACATCCTGAAATTATTTAATGACCTTTTGACAAACCTTAAATATGATTTTGTTGAAAAGACAACTAAAGTTGCTCAAAGAGCAAGTATGAATCTTTACCAAAGTTTCCATGACCTTTCAGCAATTGGTAAAATAAAGTAAATTCCAAAATTCGTGCGGTGTTTGGAAGTACAGTTCATCAAGAACTTATTCACTTCATGCCTACCGTACCACTCAGTATCGGCGGGAGTGTTGCTCCCATTTTCCGCCTAAGGCCCTAATGGATAGCTCCCTTTGCATACTATTAGCCTAGGTGTTATCTGTCCAAAAGAATGGTCTTAGTTCCTTTCTCTACTCACCTGGATAAGCCTACCCATGATGTTCCCTATCTTTTTACTATACACTATGCTCCCATCTGTTCTTCTCAACGGTTGACATAGTCTGCTTGCCCTGCTCTAGGGTCCTAGCCTTTTATAGTATATTTATATCACTAACAAGCGCCTTCGGCGCTTGGAGTGTAAAAAGAAATTCTGTATGTATATAGACGGTTATTAGACCTAGATTAACACTTATAAATTCGAAACAGCCAGGCAGAACTACCCCACTCGCCGAACGCTGCCCAGTGCCCTGGGTCAAAAACGGACTAAAGTTTGAGTGCCCAGCAGACTTGGACGTACCTACAGTCTACCGGAACCGGAAATAACAAATTCCACGCATTGACTTCCCCTATGTCCCCACCATTGACCAAGAATCTGCTGTGGAGATTGAACGAGCAAACCTTTTTTGAGAAGGAAGTTAATGATGTTCTCCTATCCTAGAATCTATGGCTAAAAGTATAGGGTATTGGTTCCCTCTCATGACTAGGCTTTATTCAGGGGAGAGTGTTCTTCCATAATGTCCTCCTATTACTCGGAGCTATCGAGACATTCATAATGTCCTTGGGTAGTCTTTGTAGGTTGGCTATTGCACAATATTTAATGTCAACGTCCCTTAACGTCTACAGTTTATCTTACCTATCTTTTGCCATGTGATATTGATCAACTCATTTAGTTACCACAGCATCTGCTTGGGGGCACCATTGGTTAATAGCTTACAACACTGACTTTGTGTTACAGTTGTGATCTGGTGCCTTATGAATACACTAGTTTTCCACTGCTCACAACGTCCTCTTGTCTAGACTTAAAAGCATTGCAATATGCAGATATATTGATAAATAAGTTGCACTTTGACTTCAGTGCAAATACACCTTAGAAGATTCTGCCGGATTATATAATTAAGGAGACACGTGTTTCCAAAATGTTGGTAGTGTCACTTGTGTTTCGTCACAGGACAGGCCCTTACCCAGCTTTTTTCGGGGGGGGGGTCGTTTTTTTTTAGCAATACGGCTTAATGAAAAAATAAAATTGAATGTCCTTCTCATTGAAACAAAAATACATTAAGAGTGTAAAAATATAATGCACAGTACCCATTCTTTTTCACACTCCGGGGCGGGGGTGGTGGATATTTTTGAAGGGGGTTTGTCCAGGGGGGGGGGGTCATACGAACCCCCCGAACGCCCCCCCCCCCCGGCTACAGACCTAAGAAGCATTAATTTACCACAACGTCCGTCCACGATCCGTCAAAGCAGTGGTTTGCAAAGTCAACCATTTTGCGCCCACAAGAATAAGCATACAATACCTATAATCAAAAACAATTATAATTATAAAACGATACTATCAACTTTGAATCACTATCTGTTATTGCATAGACTGATGGTCTAGGGAGTATTTGCATATATATATATATATATATATATATATATAAGGAACCTATATACTTTTAGCGATTATTGTAATGTAAGTATTGAATAAGAAATCAGTGAGTCACAACCTTTTTCACACACTCATCTCAGCATTATTTTACCGGTTATGCTTTATTGTGCGATCATGGTGGCAGCGCAGATTAGAAAAAACAATCAATATGTGATAATTCCTTTTATGACTACCTTGCACAAATTCCATTCTATCTGATGTAACGAATTGCAACAGTACGTGACATTATGAGAACCACAGGGGCAGTATTCGGAGTTGTTGTTCCCTGGCTGGAAAAGGGACCCTCTTTGCATCTTTGTTGTTCATTTTGAATTGCATCAAAATTAAAATTGACAATGAAACATCATCTGAATCTACTCCTTTTTCATTCTCTAAAGAGAAAAGCATAAAACTAAATGATGCCAATTCTCTTATGAAATAGTGGATTTGTGTTTTTTCTCTGAATTACTTATGTTACTCCCAGTATATGATACACTATACACCCTTCTCATGACCCTGGGCACTGCAGTCCATCCAACCAGCAGGCCCAAGGTGGCAGGAGTCAGGCACATGGGTCAGTGCATTCCATATAGGCTAACACAGGGACAATTTTGAACTTTTTATATAGATCCCAATAATACACTAACAACAAAGTAAATTGATCATTTTTAGCATTCACATTGGTATGCAAAAAGATCTATTCTTTGCTACAAGTAACCTAATTTCATAATATAATGTGTACTTTAGATACATTAAGGAATTTTTCACCATAGCTTGAATTTTATTTTGAAAGCAGGTCAACTCTAAAAACAGGTTAAATGCTGAAATCACAAAGAGAACCTCAGTTTGAGTGGGCGTTTAGAGGTACTGGCCTGTGGAGTTGAACTGTGATAAACAACCATAACTAGCCCCTCTCCCACCCCTCTCCCATACATACACTCTATACACTACCTACAATTACAGACCCTTGACCATCTAAGTGGGCACCAGTTCTCACTCAGCTCTGCTCCAAGCCCAATGGTCAGTGCTGCAGAGTGAACTGGACTGCACTCCCCTCACCAGGGTTCATATTTTTGGTGAGAGGGCGCCAGGTTTAGTAAGAAAGGTGTATAGCTTAGACGTCTTGCATAGAAGTAATGTCAGGGCTAAGAGTGAGACTTTCCATAGATTATGTTTGGATAGTGAAGGCAACATCATGGGATTGGTGTAAAGCAGGGCCCACATCAGGCAGTTAGCCAGAATGCACTAAGGAAGCAGTAAGTAACACCTTAGATAGAGTAAATCTGCCGTGGAGACTTTGTCTCTATTGTTGTGAGTCAGCAGACTGACAGGCAGGAAGGCTAGGAGCGTTGGCTGTGGGGGTTGAGCATGCATGCCTCTTGGACTGATGATTGTCAACGGGAGCTCAATGATATAATCATGTGTTTGGACTAATAAATATTATCCTTTCACATGAGTGTTGTGTCACCTCTTAAATGGACAACTACATTTAGACATGACCAGCAGCTTCAACAGAGAGAAGACTGTGATTGGAATGAGCTAGCATATCAGTATACATAAAGAAACATAATGCTTAAAGACATCTCTACAAATAACAGTGAAATTAAACCCCATAGCTCATAGCGTTGCTCCATGAGATGGTTTGTGAAATGCAGTCATATACATTGGCCTTTTTCCTTATATTGAATTTTGATTTGCTGGCAAACCTGTAAATCTTTAAATTGACGAAACATAAGATTCCACAATGTTTCAGTAGTACTAGATGATACAGAAAAACATTATTCTTGCCTACTCAATTAGCGGGTAATGTGGTATGGCTTATTTGATGTATTTTCCAACCCTTGCCCAACCTCTGGGATGGGCTTTATGCTTTAGGAAGGAAAAAATAATGTACATGTGCTCACACACATGGAGATAGACTTTCTCGAGAATAGTAAATGTGCTAGCTGTAGGAGAAGTGTTGTAGATATAGACCACCTTTTGCTCAAATTGCATTTTATTCTGTCCTTCAGTCTTCACTCGCTCAAAATTTTGAACATTTTCTCTGCAGCGTCCTTAAATGAATAGGGCTTAGATATTACTTAGATAATGTACTGATATCATTAAGATAATGCCTTTTGGTTGAAGAGTATTCAATAACTACCACCAGTTAATATATCTGCAGAGATATTCATGGCATTGTGACGCCAGAATCACAGTCAGCCATCTTGTTTTTTCGGAAAAATATCTTGTTCAGCAATGGTTGTGAATTGGTACCTACGTCACAGGTCCTCACATTCCTTCAATTCCGTCCACCCCAAAAACTGAATTGTAAATAATATTATAATGCCTTTCATATCATGCCTTTATAGAACGACACCTCAAAAATAGTTAGAAGGTAATAATTAAGTAGACAATGAAGACTGCTTGTAAAGAATTGTGAAGTTTATTACAGCAAAAAATAATATCTCTTTGAACAAAGGACCAATAAACCACTCAGGTTATATCCAGGCATTTTCAACTGTACAATCACAAAAACGACGGCATGGTTTGGTATTTGAGTCTTGTAAATATGTACTTTGATAAGAAGAAATCATATTACAAAGTTCCTTCTCTTAAAGAATCAGACCACAAAAATTGTTTAATGAATATGACATACTGGGTAATTGAATTAAAGATTCCTATCATTTCTTCATACACTAAAATACAATATGCTTACTTTGCAATGATATGGTTAGCAACGATTAGGAAGGGCTAACCTTTCATTTCGTCTTTCCTAAAATTTAGATTCATTTATTTTGTCGGTTCCAATTCATTATATTAGGATGGATTGAACTGAACAGCCTGTCATCAAAGATGGCTCAACTTATTATAAATATTTCATTATCAAAGTTTATAATACAATTATCTGGATTATGAGTCTGAATTTTTGGTACAGAATTACTGATTGGATGAGCTGCAATAATCAACAAATATCCGTAGACTTGCATCTTATTCATGATGTCAATCGAAGAGTTCACAAACGGCCAAATATCGGTATCATGACATGGTGCAGACATATCTAATACATTGGTGTTACATTATCACTAAAGTGGTCAGAGGTTTACGGACAAATACATACACTCATTTCTATCTTCTTAAGGTTTAGTGTAAGGGTGTAATATATGACTTGACAGAAAGGCACAATGATACATTAGATTAAACCAAATTACTCCAAAAGTCTACCAAGCTATGGAAAGAATTGTACGTTATGTATAGATAAACCAATTTAGTTTAAAATTATTATTTCTATAAATGGATTTTATATATGGATTTGGTGGCGCTCATTGGCATTATGGTTTGCACAACGTCAAGAAAAAAGGCGCCAATACCATTGCTAAACTCTTTTTGACAAAGTTACTTTCGACTTGCATAACATTCCTAATGTCAGCCTTTTCCCAAACATCTTTGGTGAATATTTGTGGCAGATAAATGGAGATATATTTATCATTGATTAGGCCTATAGTAAGGGGGCGGGGCTTTATCGACCAACAAAAGATAAGTCACAGCTAGACTATATTATCTGTCGTGTGAAACAACTTTATTGTGAAATTCATTCTTTGAAGCTCTAGTAATATTACTATATTCAAGATCTAGGGATCAACCAAAATAAATTGGCAATGGATTTGGACCTGTGACTTCTATGGGTGGATTTGGACCTGTGACTTCTATCGGTGAACAACATACATTAACGCAAAAAAGATCCTAGGTATTTAGGGGATATTATGTTGTCAAAAGGGAATGCAATCATGTCAGGGGGGGGGAGGAAAAGCAATAATTACTGGGTCGAGGACTGGAAAACGTTAACGAATCGGTTTCTATGGGAACGCACGAGCATGCGCAGACAGGTTTGACTTCATCACGTGGCGCAAGCTAGCCAATCAGATCTCGTAAACGCTGTTGGTGCTGCGCTTGCCCAGCGCCGGATGTCCGATCTTCATGCGCACGCCGACCATGTACTCCATGGTGGGGTACTTTTCTTCACAGCACGGATACTTGACGACTTCCCTCTTGCCGGAGTTCTCTATCACCACCCAATGGGCGTTGTACATGAGCTCTGACTTGTCAATGTCCGTGATGCCCTTGAAGGGGATGATGTCCAGCTGCGACCCGTCGTAGGCCCAGGACCGGAAGCGCAGGGGACAGTGCCAACTGTCGGACCGGAACTGGTAGGTACACGTCACTTGGAACTCGGTAGGGGGCATCCACAGGATGTCGCCGTTACTGTAGATCGTCAACTTGACGTCACCGTTGACGTTGCTCCCCACACTGAAATATGATACAAGCATTGCCGTTTGAGAGGTAGAATTATGGAAAAGAGCAAAGATATTTTCAGGTTCTTGGAATGGGAAAGGTTGGTTATTATAGGAAAAGTATTGATGTGTTTCTGTGAGGAAGGCAAAGGAATAGAAAGATTTGGGCCACTGCTTTTGAAGACTTGCATCCTAATCCATTTATGACTTAATTATGATAGCAGCAGTTGTAGGAAAGGTTTGACGAACGAGAAAGAATGTTCCTAGATAAGGAGAAACATAGAAAGTATCCAAAGGTATGTCACTATTAATTCCATTTCCAATGTAACACTAATTCATTGCTACTCTGGTCCCATCCCATCATCAAATGTTTTTCAAATCTTGAAATATCGAATGAAGCGATGGCAGAACAATATGTGCATATGGGAACTTCAATTCATCACGTTGGTATATCTCTCTAAGTTTTACGAACATACACTTTAATGGTAACGTAATAAATGGAAGTCCCCAATATGTCGTCAGAACCATAGATTTTCCTATCTTGTGGCAGGGTGCCTTTTAGTGAACCTACAACACATTCGAGAATAGTATTAATGGCCCGGGTCGTTTCTTATTCTACGGTGGATCTCATGCCATGATATTATGAAATATTAATTTAATAGACTACTCTATGAGTGAGAACAATCTAAACGAGCCATGTCTGTTAGATTAATCATGCCAGCTACACATTACTTTAAAAAAGCTATCGTAACCTTTATCAGTGTTTATCTATGGGCTACAAATTATCTTAAGTGTAAGTGGCTACTGTTTGAAATAATCCTGACTATTGCAAGCATCTGGTAAACTTGAGCTTAATGCTAATACACATGATGATTTTCTTCATTGAGCAATACAATTGATGATAAACATCACAGAATAGATTGACATGAAGTAAAAATGGATGAAATAACATCCCCTTGGACGATGGGAATGTTTCACACATATAATATGTACAATATGTACATTAAATGAATGGTCTAAAATTAAAGAAGTTATAAAGGACATAGGCCTAATCCTGTTCATGGACACATTTTCTTAAACACGGCATTACAGAATGTTTATCCTATATGTTATAATATATGACAAATGCATGTACTAGTAGTATCATTTCAGATTGAATTAAGATCCCAGAAGAAATCTTTGCCCCGGGGCGCTGTCTCTCATGGACTGTCTCTCATGTCCGACTGGCGGAAGAGGTTCAGTGCGCAGGTCATGTATATCACGTGACAGAGATGAGCCAATCAGAGATAAGAACGCCTGACAGCTGCCACACAGCTTAGAAGTGGGCTCGGGGACGGATAGTATTATTTCGTCTAGGTCTAGATTCGTGACATGACAGGACAACAGTGACTCTTTGCATGATATTTGACTGTAGCCTAAACAACAACTGATGAACAGCACGTATATATGTTAGACACGGGACATTGCAAATCTGAACACACTAAGGGATTCCATTGATTTGGGAAAGAAAAGGTTTCAAATAGACTGAGAGAAGAATTTATCATTACTATGAATAATTACATAATGTTTATTGAGGTATCCCATCTCTACAAGTATCGCAGAGGTAATTGATCTAATGAAAATTGCGGGATACATTCCATGTACCAAATTTGACCTTTAATGAATATAAACTTTAGGGAGGTGGTAATTCAGGTTATAAAAGGTATAGGAATACACTGTATATGAGTTTTTCAGATATTGAAGCGCTAAACATGATTTAAAAAGGCATTGGAAGCTTTTCAATGTCCCTTTTTAATTTTGATAGTCACACTTTCCAAATCCTTATCAAAACTCATCTGACATCAAGTCTCCATGAGTATATTACACTAATGTAATTTGCACATATAGGAAATATCATGGTGAGTGTTCAGATTTATCCCATGTCGAATCGCGGGATCTTTGCGTGAAACACCCCAAAGATAATTTTGTTACACTTTGTTGTATAGACAACGGCCAACCAATGGCTATCACAGACTTTATATCACATTACTGATTACCAACATGATCAACAAACATCTGCAAATATTATCATTATGTCCATCGTGATGTTATAATATGTATAACAATGTTCAATAAGCCAGGTTAAAGATGATTTTATTCATATAAAAAGCAAATGAATTCCAATGAAATGTAAATCGTTTTCAATTATGAAGACTAGCCTACTACTTAAGTTTATTAAACCAAATTAATATCCAGTGGCATATCAAGTAAATACAAGGCGTACGATTATTTTGATGTGAATCTAATTGGTAAATGAAATTATTGTCTACAGTTCGTTTACCAATTCCAGTACAAGTGAGTTTATAAGCGTGCTTCCCCTACGGTTATATTTTGCTGAGGAGAGTTAGAAAGAATTATTACTCTGCAACGTTTACCTTCCGATGTAAGTTCCACTGATCCAACTGTGAATCGAGAGAAATCAATTCTAGAGACAGATATAGCTGAACAAGGGGAGCACACATAAAAAGGGGCTACCATATAATACTGAATCTGTGACATTGAGAGTTCTGCCGCAGTAGCCCTAGAAGCCAGATCATTTGGAAACATATTGTTATTTTCTCAATTTAGAACCAAACCTTTGTGATGGTTAAATAGGATGGTTAGGGAGAAAAGTAACAAAGACACTACTACAACTACTGATTTTGGATACCCCAGCAGTATAGTCATAATTACGATTCTTGATCTATCTCAAATATTCCCAAGGTCATCTCTTTAAGACCCATTACTTTCTAGTATCAGACGATTACCATAAAGCGGTTTTGAACAGCATGCCTAAATGTTCTGGCTTCCTGTATCAGATAGAAGGTACATTGGTATACACGGCAGAGAAAGAGTCTCTCACTGGGATAGATGTAACGTAGAGGGATATGTAGAGAAAGTGATATACATATACATATATATGAGATATATGAGAGTTCTGCAATTTCTAGTATAGAATATCATGTCTTCCTTCAACATTATAGCGTCTGCACCTCATACGTGTATTATATATTACTTAATATCAAACTCAAACGAGATATTTCTACCTTCTAAAAAGTATATGATTTTATAACGAGAAAGTATATGATATGTTGCGAAAGTTCGTAATTGTCATCGAACACAGAGAAAAGTGTTTTCCCATTTAAATGGAGGGATAATTTGCCCGTCAGCTTCCATAACATTTAATTTGAAATAACTTTCGATATCATCATTCGTACACGGAAACTTTTCAGCTTTATATTAATCAAATGACAAGGAAGGTTTTTAGGTAATATACAGTATTACATATAGCTCCTCTAGTATGGTTCGAGATATAATAAGATAATAACCTGATAATCTCTTTGTTTCCAAACTTCAAACAATATCATTTGAAAAGGCGTTTCTAAAGGAATTGAAACTTTAGATTAAAGAACTAAGAGGCATGATTCTGAAATTGGTGATTTTTTTCAGACGGACTAACATGTATGAGTGGAAACCTGTTTATTTAACATGTCCATTCTCTGGCCACACGTACCCGTTATAGAGCCCGATGTCGGGGGTCCAGATGAGGTTCGGGGGCAGGCTGAACTTCTCTACCCCGCCGTACTCCCGGGGGTCCCAGGCCAGCTGAGGATCGTTCCACCACTGAAAGGGAACCAACAGGATGAGAATGGTGATTGCTGGAGGTTAACGTCCACTCAGCAGTATTAAGGCTAAACCAGGACTATGCAGCTAACAATTTGACTAATTCAAATTACTTTGAAAGGGGGTCCAACAGGCAGCTTGGGGAATTGAACCCAAACCCGTTCTGTCCAGCCCACATACTGCCTGCTGGAATGCCCCTCCGCCTTGAATCAACTGGGGATGGGCCTCATTAAGAACATACAGATATACCCTGAACAATAATGACTGAGACACGCTTAGAATTGAATGGTGCCCAACTCTCCATATAGAAATCTACTATTATGTAGATTGAACAATATTCACTAAAGAAAGCTTTAGTACAATCTTACCACATCAATACAATGAAAAGAACATGCAGAGGAAGAGCTATTCTACTCTGGCCATATTGTCAACAGCCATACGATTCTTTGAATTAGGAGGCAAATGTTTGAAGTTGTAATTGGATTTAGGGTTGCTGAAACGTATAAGATGTTAGTTTCGACTCATCTTGATGCGTTGACATATCTGAAAACAAGTTACAAGACTACCAAAAGAAAATGCATAAAATCAAAACATCAATTTATTGATTTCACAAAGGCAAAGGTAAATGTCCAACGCCATAATTTTCACATAGATAGTTTACACTTATATAAGTCCGTTCATGTTATTGGATGGGTTAGAGAAAATACTGCAAATTAATGTACAGCCTAATACCTAGCTCTGCTCTGCCAAATTAATTTCGGGGTTATTATCTGGACAAACTCATCTATAAGCTCGGTAAATATTACGGGTTAATGCACCAACCGATCCATATGGCGAATTGTATAGGAAAGTAATCTGGTAATGGTTATTAGTTTTATGAGATGAAAGTATCCGTAATTCAATGTCGGACTGAATGATCCAAGCCGGGGTACGACACAACTGGTCGGTATGTCGTGCCTTTTCTATAAATGACAAAACTAAGTTTATCTAGTCAGAATTTCTCATGATAAAATAAACGGCTCTGCCTATACGTGTGACTTGGCCTTAATAGGCTCCACTATTTCCGCGAGAATATCTCGTGAATTGCCTAGGTTGTATGTACGACAGTTTTTGGATTCTGTCGCCCAGATTCACGCTCGAGTGTATTGCTTCTACACTCGCAACACGTAAGTAGTATATTGAAATTGGAATATGTAGCTAGTAATGTAGATTGTACATCATGTTCAGACAACGTCGCCGATATGGATCCACCTGGCCGTTTCCTATATGTGCGGTGCTGCTCAAAAACTTCCACTATTTACGTAACAATATTGCGTGGAATGCAAAAACAGTCTGAGTAGTATATGAAAAGATAAATTTGAATCTTGTCGCGTCCATAGATTGTCTTACTCAGGCGAATTCATGAATACACTTTCTCTGGGTTAAACGACGTACGACGTGGCGTGTACAACCACAGTGGCGGATCAAAGGGGACAAAGGGGGCAATATGAGATTCGCTGATTGTTTCATAATGATCAATTTATGATGATGTCTAATCAGTATCGTTTACACCATTACGTATGTGCCGAGGCACGGCCAACTAATTTCGTTTAATTATCTTTACAAATGCTATGCTTATTATACAATGTTTGGGTCATATAAAGGCATAAAGGGCACAGGTCGTGCACGTATAGGTTATAGGACCACCTGCACCACGCACAATATGTTGGGAAATTGCACAACAGGAATCTCACATATAGACGCTTTTCATTAGTGTGGTGTGCATTTGGGGTATAGAATCTTAAGCGCTCAGGTTAAAGGGGTTAGGTGACAGTACCTCTGGGCGCGTTCACTACACAGACTAGATTGAAAAGTCTTCAACTTGTAAAATGCGGATAAAAAAAGAAGCGCGAGAAGGACATTTTAAAAGACACCCTCTCCCTTTTTCAAATAACTAGATGTTGAAGAAGCCTGGTTCACCATGATGTTCCTAGTGTGCTTTACATATCCTCAATCAATTATAAAAGTTAGGATGTGGTGGAGGTGTTTGTGAAGGTGGGAAGATGGCGGGCGGAAGTGAAGGGGAGTTATGGGTAGTGGGTGAAGGTAGGAGTGAAGAGAAAATTCACCAGGGGGCGACACCAATGACCCAGACTGCCACCCATATGGTTGCATGCTATGACAATTCAATCAAATCTAAAATAAGTATCATTGATCATTATATTATAGATACTCACCATCCTCATGACCATGCGCATGCCGACCCTGCCCGTTGACTCGGCATGATTGAGTAGTTCCATGAGGGAGGCGGCGAAGTGCACGGTGACGTTCTTACTGTCCTTGGTCACCGGCCGGGGCAGTTTGTCGTAGTCGGCTAGTAGGTCCCGAATCAGGTAACGCTCCTGAGGACCTTTAGCATCCTTAGCCTCGTTTGCACATCGGCCACCCTGAAAAACGCAAGTGAAACTATGTGTAGAAGTGCACCGATTTATGGTAATATTAATTATCAAGTTACTATTAATCATCATGTGAATCATGTGCTTTTGTAAAGCAGAACGTGGCACTTCCTGGTTTACTATTTGGCTGAATTTCTACCATGAAGACTTAGTGCAATTCACTATCCTCACCTTTTGTTCATGTTAATTTATAGTTTACCTATGTATCAGGCATTTGTTATGTAATTTATTTAAAATTGTGCGATTACTTTATTTGAATGATTATGCAAGGAAAACATTCCGCTACAGCTACATGCCAATCAAGGGAGTATCGTAATTATATTGTAACACTGAACATGAAAAGCATATATTTGACATGCAAAAACCAGGCACCGCATGCAAAAATATAGTCAATACATCGCCAGCTATCTAGTAACATTGACTGCTAGAAGGGCATGCTCTAAAAAGATGATTATTGGTTGTGCAGCCTATGTCAGACTCTCTGAAAAAAGCAAACAATTCCCAACCTGCCCCGACGATAAAGGACTACCAGGGACCTCGCCATTTATTGATTTTCCAATATCCCGAAAAATAAAACGTCAACTAACTAGTTAGCGTCGCTGGCATCCTATCTCTATAATAAGTACCCTGGGAAACATCATTCTTCTCCTGGAATGGTGAGCTTTACTCCTGTTTTTCCCCTCTGTTTAACATGCACAAGAGGGCCCAATCTGATTTCCTTCATTTCAAGGGGATCATTTCGTTCATCTGACGTAAACATGTAGGTGTGCTTAGATTCAAATCTTTATGGGACCATTTTATCACTGAGTCAGTCCACATCATAGATAGACAAAAATATGAACATTCACCGCTATTTTACATTCATCAAGTTAACAACAAACAGAATCATTATTAAGTTAGTTTCGAATCAATCAAACATTTCATACGGAGTGTCATGGCATTTTTAATGTTATTACAGACATGCTAATATTTGCAGATACTCTGTAGGTTTAGTTTTAGAAGCATTGGATACTGATTATACAACTCTGATAAAAAGAAATAGCACGGAGTCCCACTCTACTTTCTTAACCTTCCCAATGACAACCAGACCTCCTGATATTCAAAGATAGCCAGACCACAGCAATTCCTAGGTCAAGTAAAGTCGCCCATTGCCTTCACTTTATCAGTTTACAGGGAATGACTTCTACCTTTATCATATTCAGATATTTTGTTAACAATGATTGAAGGTGGTCTCCTTTATGACACAGCAACAGCATTCTTTACTATCTTGAAACAAGTTCACGAAATTCAGATAGTTATGAAAAAAAAAGCACAGTAAAAAGTGCCATAGTTGTTATCTGGTTGTTGCAGACGTATGCAGTTCTCCAGACGTCTGTGGTTTGTATTGATTTCCATACAAACGGGATGGCTTGCTGAGAAAAAACACTTCTCACAGATTTACGGTATCGTTTTTTTTCAATTGATCAAGTCAGCTTGAATAACATAAAGCCTCTAAGTATTTGTATAGGATGGATACGAGTGTGATTTCCTCGAATGCCGATCGATATCGTGTAGCGCATTTCAAAATAAAGCTTATAAAATCACAAACGTGGTTGAGAGCTATCATCACAGCTTGATAGGATGGAAAACCGATGCACTCAGAGGGAAATTATGGCCACATAAAACCACGCTCTAGTCGGCACAGGGTAAATTTGTTTCAAGTGACGTATTTAATGGCTCTATTGTTGTGCAGTCGGGACACTTTAGGCCTCTTCCAGCCTAATGTTCAGGCAATATGTCTACATCAGCAATTTGTTGTCTGGTGATAGTGTTTGTGACATCTGATATACCCCTAGGGGTGTTATGGCCCTGCAAAGTTGTATGTATGATATGATGTAGCCTCTGGAGTCCCTGTTTTATCGGCTGGATATTGAGTTTGTCTGGTAGTGGTTATGACAAGGGACCCTTTTTAACCACAAAGGATGTGTGTGGGTGAAGGGGACATAAATACAATGACTAGTCTCAAGATCATAGTCAGGACTTCCTAATGCAAAGGCAATTAGTTCTGTGGTATCTGAAACTAATGGAAATCCCGGAATGGGAATGATACTTTGTTTTTGATAAAAAAGAAAAGAAAGGAAGTGTGGAAATTCAAAGTTCTCTATAGCCTGCACACTATCGCTTCCTGTTAGGTGTGTCCCTGACCGAAGAAACAGTGAACCCTCTTCTGCGCATGTGCTATTACTCAGAGTGAGGAGCGGACCAATCACAATGGACCTCTTATCGCCTTGGGTCACATGACTGCACACGCAGTCTCGCGCCTGTGCATAGGGTGATGGCGTGAAATGGTCTCCGGCCGCTGGGCCCTATTGTTCGCCCAAAATCCACCAGGGGGTGCTCGAGGAAGGTTTTCAGATCACGTGATGTCCTGTGGGAAACGCACTCTCCAAGCATTGCTGTCCGTGATAGGTCCTAGCAAAGTTGAGCACCTCTGCCAGACATCAGTTCTGGTACCTTAGTTCTCGGGACAAAAGGGTATTACAGCAAGGAAAGAAAAGTATGATTTATCAGATAACAAGGTTAATCAGGGGTTAAACAGGATGTCAAAACGAAGGGATCCAATGCATCACATTTTAAACGTCGAGTCCAATTACCAAGATTGACCGTTATCAGTGATGGAATCCGTGGGGGGCATAATTATGATGAAAATCTTAGATATAGAGGTTAGCAGGTTATAAGCATTGCGCGCATGAATATAGATAAGATGTATGTGTTTACCATATTACAGCTCATCATATCAAAACCTGCCTTCATAAAATCCTATCTCCGCCCCTTGACTCTCCATGTAATTTGTTTTGATAGCAAAAACCGTGTAGAGGCCAGAGAAATTCCCAAGTTGGAAACAGAGACCAACAGAGGGCGATGTGTCATATTGTTCAGATAGAGAAGTGTGGGGTCGGTTAGGGTAGGGCCGTATGATAACTGGCCGTAGAGAAGGGGGCAAGGGGAGGGCCTGTGTTTCCTCTGTGGGAGGGTGCGTGTAAACAGAGGCAGGGTCCTCGTATACTTAGGAGATGCTCGTATTGATCTGGGGCCTGAGAGAGCTGCTCTAATCCATAGTCTGTGCACAAGGAGCAACTCCCAAAGGGTGAGATGTTACTGGGAGAAGCTAAGGCATTGTTGGCCCTATGATACTTCGTGTTTGCATTGCAGGTCGCGTTGTTTTATTGGATTTTGAGTATGGTCTACAAATGGATATTATCAATTGAAACGGAAATAATTTGTAGAAATGTAAATGTATTCTATGATGGCGTTATGCCCAACGTTTGTGTAATTCAGATAACTGCTCACCGGGTATCGCTGTCTCCAAAAAATAATTTGATAATGTATCAATCGTCTTGTATTGTTTGGTTGCAATTTTCTCTATACATTAATATCCTCAACTCCAATATCAAAAAGACTGGTCTTGGATTATTTCATTTTGAAAGAAAATACTTGCAATTGATTATATAAGGCTCCGAATTTCCATTTCCAAAGATACTAGCGCATTTCAAGATAGACTAACATGTCGAACGAAAAGCAAAGACATGGACAGGAAAGGTTTCTATTGCATCTAATGACATAAGCCACGGTTTTATTTCGAGCCCAAAGTTCAAAGGTTTGCGCCCAACCCATGCTTGTTTCCTCGGACATATTTCATAACAGCTTGGTCGTCCATAATTAAGTTTCATTATTTTGTCATTCTGCACTTCTTCCTAATTCATATAAAATTGATTAAAAGCTCAAATACCCAAACTAGGAAATCAGAGGGTTTCTTCCGAAGGATAGCGATTTATATACAATTCACATTACCATAAAGATTGCTTTAGCTGTCGCTAAGGTTTAGTCAGCGATGCCAGAGGGGGCGTGTTCCTCGTTGTCATGAACCACCTTATTATTTCCCCTAAAAATATGACAAATATCAGAAATTGTGTGAAACATAAAAGATGGAACCCACTGTAATTTACCGCAAGTCTCTTCAATCATATTTTATCTCTCTTTGATTTCAGGGCTGGCTACGCCCCTAATAGTGCACACAGTGATTCTCACTGTTAAGTCTCGGGACCTTGTACAGTATCATTATTACTGAGAGGTTGTCCTAACGTCTTCAACCCTATAAGGTGTCCTCTGATCTTTACCCTCTTACATATACATCCCTCAGAAGTCCTGCTCACAGTGAACACAAACGAGTCACACAACCCTAACTGCAGAGCCAGCAGAGTGTAACATCTACCCACCACACCTCCAGGGCAGGGAAATACAATTAGGAAAACTAGAATCTGCACGGTATTTGGACAATGACGCATAAGGCGTAGCTTATCTTTGATCCGTCTGATTTGATCACCTTAGATCTACGTAGTATGAGGGTGTTCAGTCTTCATTTCTTCACTATAAGCATATACCGATATAGATATGCACGCCATACAGTATGATGCACAGGCAACCATGAAGGAAAAAAATCCAACAAAGAATGAGATGTATTCCCGAGTGGCATTGACGCTGTATCAATTCTCAGTACAATCATAGACATACCTCTCCAGTGTCCCTATCTCAGTGTATATGAGTTACATTGTGTCTGTGGCCTATAGGGAGAGTCTCTAATCTTCCGACTGAGCGCCTCGCTCCCGAGTATATGAAATACTCAAAGACGCTCTCCAACAAGCGGTACTTTTATCCTATCTTCTTTTTATGTGGAATTTATTTGGAGAACCTAAGTTAGAAGAGTGAAAGAACAGAATAGAAAACGAAAAGAAATACGTCTTTGGCCAACTTTTAACTCTTACCATAGGGGATGTGCTTTTCGTATAATATAATAGACGAAAAGCATGATAATTATATTGCCTTTACTTAGTGAACTTTACTTCTTGGACACAGGGGTACATGTGCATACTTAACTAGAAACGTATTTTGAGAAATTACTTTTTGTAAGGGAAACATTTGGTTATCTAGGTAAGATAAGCTTGCCTTCTACATTAATAAGGTAACAGCAGTATTATATGATAAGATCAAACATACTATTTGAATATCAAAATAACCAAATATTGAACTTGTTTTAGTTTATCATTTACAATCTTCGAACCATGCTCATAGTATGACATATGATTAATTATAGCACAATGTTTGTTGTTGTATCTCATTTACATTAATGTGGATTTAATGTTATTGGTATGTCAGAATTTCATTTTGCATTCCATAATAAATCCATATATTATATGTTGACGGTCTGCAAATAATTGAGTCGGTTAATGTTCACTTTGTCATGCACACTCTGACTAAATGGATCCATACAGTTTACTACCCGGGGCTACAGTCACACACAGATATACAGAAGTTATTGGACAATACCAGGCCACTATCATAGAAGTGGCCTTTTGACTATTCATGCTGGACTATAAAGACAGACATAGATCACTACACAGTCATATCGGGGTACTTAAACAAGCAGGGCTCCCCTCACATGTATGCATATTCATCTGTTTCCAACAGATGTGGGTATGCAGATAAGCAGATGGTGCTATCACAAGAACCAGATAGATATTGAATGACGTCACCAAGTGACAGTTATAAGTCATAACCACCGGTTAGACAGCATGACAGGAAGCAGTTTATCACTCATACCTTGCAAGGGGCGTGGCGGGCCATTTTCTGTAAAAACTTTAAAGTGCCGTTCCATTTCCAGGGCTTTCTGGCGTCCACGCCGGCAAGTCCTAGACCCTACACAACGGAAGTGACGTCACGGAGTAGGAGGTGCGCACGCAGGGCAGACGCGCAAGGAGTCCCGGAAGTGAGGAAAACAAAAAGGCAATGGATGAGAAAAAATATAGCGGGGACGTTTCTATCTTATCTATATTCCCTTTCGTCTTTCTCACGTTTTCCCACCTTCCCCTTTGTAATGATCTTTTCTTCTGTTTTCTATGGAATTTCTTTGATCAAGGTTACAACAATTATTTTTTGTTAGTAGCTTTTCCATCTTGACATTTGTTTAGGCCGTTGCATTATCATTTATCATGGTAGAGACAAAACAACATGCCATATTACAAATACTGCTCTTTTCGGTTAATCATATTATAAAGTGGGGTCTGAAAGCTTGGAACTCTCGAGCAGAAAAAACGCTAAAATTGGTGGGCGCTTCTTTTCTGGCCCCAATAAATGCGTTAGGACACGAAGAGGGACCTGTTTCTCTCATTAAGTGCCCGACAAAAAGGGGGAACTGCAACGAAAGCATTTGGGGCTTGAAACAGGTATTGTTGAAAAAATATAACAGGCTGACAAAACTAATTCCAACCTCACTTGACTTTAGCTAATGTCGGAAATTGCTGTCTGTTGGACATTTGCCTAATGCAAGTTCATCCCTTTACCCCTGGGGCAAAATACACAAGAACAAATGTATCTCCATGGGACTGAAACAGGGAGAAACAATGCAAGGAAGCAAAACGAAATAAATCCAATTGTAAGCGAACTGTTTTTTGGAAGGACTAGGCCCTAATACAATTCTGCATATCTTCCAATGGCCTTGATAAAGCTGAAAAATCGCTGAATAGTAGACTTTAAACTCCAACACATCGTCGTCATCATCATCCAATGGACGCCAGGAACAAACAGTTCAGAACAACTATTCAGACAGACTGATCCGCAGGCTATGAAATATATCATTACGTCACTATGTTAGGATGTATGTTTGCACATATATATTCATAAACTATAATAGAAGAATTTTGTATTATAAAACCAGAAATACTGCTAAATCCTATGCAGTGACTGTGACTGGAGCTATAGCTAGAACGACATCCTATTGTTCCAGAATAAATTATAGAAATACACAGTAAAATGATAGTGATACGAACGGGGAATATAACTACAGTCTACACAAGGATATCATTTATAAGTATATTATAGAAATCTCACATCATTATCCTTTTTTTGCATTAATGTTAACCTGCAAAGTAAATCCTTAGATAATTAACCATTTCAGAAGTCATAACACATGCGATCAATCAGTATGCTTTTTTTTCAGATTAGGCTTTTAGTTGGAATTGTAGCATAATTATTACACGAACGTTAATGACACAGAATATCCCAGTCCCCTCATTTCTTGAATCGCTTGTACATTAGTCCAAGTTTAATAAGCTAATGATTCAAGAATTTCGTGTCATTTCGTCGCTTTAGCCTTTCTTATCTATGTTTCCCTTGGATTTACATCAGCAAAACAATTGGTTTTGTAGGTTTGGGGATTGTATTTCTTCTATTAGGATATATGGATGTACTGTTTATTCGGCGTTATTATCTATAATGGGACCTTGGCGAATCACACAAACAACTCCACCCCCGCTTTCGCGCCAAAAGTCCCCGAAGGGCGTGGGTGGATGAGAATGTCGTCTGCAAATGAAGCTGATGGACAGACGGAGTGGTTTGATCAACACTTTGTAGGGTGTACCAATATGAAGTAACTTTACAGTGAACATTGAGCCTTAATTTGAACAGATTCCATTCCAAAATAATGTAATTGGTCTACATTATTCTTCATCCCATTCTCTAATTCTAGCCTTATGCCACACTGAAGCTACAAAGTATAATTTCACAAATCCAACGTTACGAGATCCATGGATTGGGAGTAGTAGTTGGAAAGGGGAATTTGGAGACGGTTACGTCATTCTCATGTCACTCCCTATATGAAATGGTCTTCTTTAACTAATGTAATTGAAAAGATACGGCGATGTCGTAGGTATGACGGCGATCACAATGGTGATGTCAACATCATGTTTATTTACCTGATAATCTATGTGTATTCATATGGTACTAACTTACTGCACATATAATGCGGGCGGGCGCAAAAGGGAAGAGGGGCGGAAGGAGGCAAGGAAAGGGGTCCAAGGGGTCCTGCCCCCATGCCCTTTTTGGTAGAGACTTATACATGACGTAGAGAAGAAAACGTTGCATGAACACATGAATATGTACTACGTTTTAGTGCTTAGCCTATATGAGGACCCCCCCCCCCCCCCAACACACACACACTTGCTTTTGAAATCCTGCATCCACCCCTGTTTGGTGGCATTTCAGAGAAATTATGTACTCTATATGCCACCATAATAGACATTAAACTGACTGAATATATATACTGGTGGACTGTCCCTCCTATAACCCTGTCGAAGCGACCCCTTTTATGACTTCCTTCTTAGCCTCCTAGCCTTGCTAATCTGCTAATACCGTTTCTCTGCCTCCGGGTCTAAGGAGATTGAATTCTATCTAGACGTTAATAGGCCCGGTAATACAATTTGACAGTTTTTATGCCTTAAAACGACGTCTTCCGACAATCTACTTCTGGGCGAAGCCTCAAGGCTAGGTTTTATCTCGGGTAGCTTTGATGACTATAAAGGTTTGTATAATTTCTTGTATCATGAAACCAATTGAATAAGAATATTCATATCTCGTGGGACTAGAGCTATTTGGGTTCTGTATATATACATACATATTATATGTGGTCCCCAAGCACAGAAAAACAATTTCTCATATAGTATTGGTCAGTTTAGTGTAAATTAGCCTGCACCACTTCCTCGGCTGACTGGATCATGCAGCCCCTTAAATCAGTCTAACTCATAAAACCAATATATGAAACAGTATCAGCCTCAAGAGTTTTATCCTCACCCCATGTTACCGAGTATGTGTGTCAAAGTCACGTTCATTCAATTCTCAACATAACTACATACAAACACTCACACACACACTCACGCACGTACTCAAACCATAAACAACCACCCCCACGCCTTCCCGGCCTTCCACTCACATATAATGATATCCTTGTGGTATGAGATATGGTAGGAGTGACTCTGTCTAACGAGACAGTGGAAATGTGGAACTTCCTGAGTGTGTTCCGCCCTGATTTCTAGGCCACGTCATGTGCTTGTTTACCCCCTTATTAGCGTCAGGTAAGATAAAGACGTTTCCCTAATTTCTTCCTACTAACATATAAGTGCATGAATGCAATTCCTGTGGGCTTCTCAGTTTTCTTGTTTGCAATATAGTTCACATACACTTTTAACTGTTTAAGCTGGTGATACTTAACTTGACTCAGACAAAAGAGAATGAAAAAAGAAACAACAAGGGGCTAAGGGGAACATTTCCGCGAAGAGTCCTGTCAATAGAAAGGTATCGCTAGAAATTATGTAATATGATTGTGTTTTGAAAATAAAAAAAAAAACACCTGTATTCCTGTCTTGGGTAAAACTAATTCTTTTCGAGAACAAAAAGCAATTGACAAAATTTACTGCTTAGGTTTATTGGTACTATCCTATAAAGAATCGTATGAGGAGATCTGAAAAGACAGTCCTTGTCCATAAATTGAGGCATGAAAAATGTCATTTCACTTTGGTAACTTAATGTTTATAGCCTATTCAAAGAGGGCGTAGTTTCAGGATGAAAGTTGAGGTGTTCATAACGATATCCCTGAGGCTCTTAGCACAGCACAGCATACTTACTTTTGATTTGGGCATGACTCAGCAGATCATGCGAGCAGCCAATTTTGAACATGGAAAGGTCTTTTATCGTAAAGGGAATAAAATAGAGTACTTACGGATAACACCGGTAAAGTAACTGAAACTCTAAGGGTCGTAGGCCTATTTTAGATAATCCATGTTGGTAGCATTCCAACCCCAGAAGCTGATAATCACAGGCTCTCCCTTCTTCAGGAACCTCAGATAGAGCAACTGCGCCTTTAAGGTTTAGATTCACAATGCAATATACGTCTTGATGTTGATTCCGTTATTGTTTTTATATTGTTGGTGCCTGTATTTGTCTACTTGGTAAGCTTATCAGTATCCCATTGATCAGATACCTGACATACACACGGAAGTATTGTCCTACTTGTAATATCCCAGAATGGATTCAATAGATAACAAATACGGCGTAAACTATAGGTTCTCTTTTTCTGTCAGTATGTACATATTCCTTTCACCATTATTCTGGGCAGTGAGAAGATACTGATGTACCTTATACCGCTCTCTCCTATATATATATGGCCGACATTTTGAGGATCGGTTGCCACATAGCAGACGAAAGCACAATCCAACCCTTAATCTGATTTTCAATGATACAGATACAGGAGTAGGGGGAAATGCTTCTTTTTTGTTAACGTTGTACTCTGGCCACCTCAAATACGTGGGGGAAAGATGGTCCCCGATAGTTTGGCCTACTCGAACAGAGAGGACCCAATAACTGGTGAACGACTGCATGGAGCACGCTCTGAATGCTGATGAGTGCATGTCAAATGGTGACAAATTGAGCAGGTTCGTCTACAGAGCACGTCGCTTTTCGCCGGAACTGAAAACAGACAATGGTGGCTAATCAGGCGCAAAACGAATTGAAATGACTCACACTGACCCCTTGGTCTGTTGGTACTAACACTGGCCAGCGGGTGGTGTATCGGTGGGGTCCTTAGGGGATAGGAGGCAATTGGGATGTTGTCTATTGTGGTGGTCAGTGGGGGTGGTGTGGCCTATTCATTGTGTCTATTGGTGGGAATTGTCCGGATCTATGGACTAGTCTGGGCCAGTGGGCAAGGCTTATAATGTGTGAGAATGGAGGTAGGAGCGTGTGGATAAGGATGGGTAAAGGATTCGTTTGCACCACAAATGCACTGGGAAATCCTTGTGAAATATTCACAAGAAGGATGTACCATCACCCATTTTAGAGTGTACAGTAGGGATTAACAGTGTTTTCATATAGTGTATTCTGCTTCCCTATTTTTATAGAGGGTAATATTGTTTCTGCATGGAGAATCCTAAATCATTGACATATTATATAGAAGACATTTTGGAAATTATTTTAAAATTTCACAGGATTTTAAATCCTGTTACATACATATAGCTACTTAAAGTTAAGCCCCTAGGAACGGTCCAGACTTTCAGATAAGTCACCACTTTCAGTTTCTCATCACACCAATCACCCTTTCCTCCCACCTCTTCCTTTTCGCACCTCTTGCACGCACACTTTTCCAGCTAGATGTAACTGTCATTGCTGCTATACTGAGGTGATAAAGACCACGCCTCCTCTTGACCTTCCCTAATCAAAGATAATGAGAGAGGATGACCTTTCTGACGTTCAATGAGTCTTCTCACGGAAGGTGCCATTGCTATAGACACGATAAACAGACAGTATCCCAAAGTGGCGAATATACCAATACCAGCTGTGCTCGTTGTGCAGTTAAGAATCAACTAAGCCCTGCTGCAGGTGAGGTAAACATACACTGAAAACCCGTCAGAGAGCCACATTAAAGTCATCAGAGGATTGTTATAGGTGACATTTTGGTTGTCACAAGGCTCATTTCAGGCCATTGATGATGTGTGATGACCCTGTGACAACCCTGTGACAAATTTGAGGGTGGTCAGAGGGTCGTCATTGTGAATTTTGAGGTTGGATGACGATCCAAAGATTGTCATTTTCTTCTAACAACCTTAGGCCAAAAAGGTCATCAGAGAAACAAAAATTAAAATCATGTTGTCAGCAGGTTGTCACAGAAGAAAATGAGAAGTCAAAAGTTCACCTGACAACTCTAGAGTTGTAAGTTAAAATGCCTAAAATGACAGCCCAAGGTTGTCATGGCCTCTGTCTCTGACAACCCTAGGGTTGTAAGTGAATGGTGTCAAAAACATACAACTCATAGGCCTCCTACTTATAGTGACAACATAATAGAAAGCCACTATTATGGACTATGATATCTTCATCACGAAAATATTCATAAAATGATATTTTTTGGTATAACTTGTGATTCTAAAATGGGTCGCCTTTTCAATTTTTAATGTGTATGTGCTATGAAATATTTGATCAATGCCTAAGATGTAAGTTTCCATGGCAACCAAATTATAGTAGCCATGATTTAAGGGGAAAGCATTCCATTGATGTTCCAAATAAGGGTAAGTCTCATTTTGATAGAATTCCTTTTTTAAAAAAAATTGAATTGAAAACTTTTTTTTTCTGTTTAACAACTTTATGACAACCATAGGGTTGTAAATCCGTACCTGATAGAGGGCCCCTCTCCCAAAGGAAGCCCCTATAGCTCAGGGGTCTGTGACATCGACTGCAATGCAAGAGGTCCCCAGTTGAATTCCCACTACTTTTTTGCAAAAATGCTAACCTTTCTGACAACCTTTTGACAACCCTTGGTTGTCCTTGTAATCCTTAAGACCCTTCAGAATTTTTCGACAACCCATGGTTGTGGTTTTTGGCACCATTCACTTACAACAATCAGGTTCTCATAGACACAGCCCCTGACAACTTTAAGCTGTTGTTTTTGTCACCATTCACATACCCTAGATTTGTCATAGACAATGGTGTGATAACCTTGGTCTGTCATTTTAGGCACCACTTTCGACAACTCTGTGTTTTCAGTGTGCTGTGGTATATATTTACCTCTGGAAATTCGAAAAGAAATTGCACCAGGTGAGCCTCATTAACCAATGAAAAGTGATCATTGCATAGATCCCACTGTTCAATGAGAACCGTGAATATTCTGTCCACCAGAAATTATTCAAAACATCTTTTCATTTCTGTGCTCTTGGCTGCAGAGGTAGTCATGTGTATACGAATGCCTTGCTGGGATTATCTAATTACTGTGAATTTTCTGAATTCTCTCAGAAGTTGTAAGGCTGCATAAACCGTCGCCCACGATCAAAACATATCCTTAGCGTGTAAATGTTATACAGAAAACCTACGTGATTCTCTTAAGAACTACATCATTGAGCATGTGATCTCCGTCTCCTAGGTTTGCTATTAAACGACTCTTAAAAACAGTATGACTATTCTTAATTATGTTATGCCAACTGGTAAAGAACTTTAAACCCCTGATCAACATCTAGCAGTTTTCTTTCTGAGGATAAGATATTGCTTTCAAAAAGCTTCAATCACTGTCAATATTATCGTCAATTAGTTTGCTTTTGTTTGTCTCGGATGAGCTATCATTCTCGATTACATTAATTCGATGATGTCTCTTCGCTATTAATACGCATAAAAGTTCTGCACTGATCTTGAATACTTAAAGCAAAATATTTCAACTGCAATGCTAATTAGGGATGCACACGTGATGGAATATTAAATTAACAAGACAATAAAAAAAGACACATCATAGAATAGGTATAGGATGAGACCAACGATTATGGATGCAACACACTGGTTAAGGTAAAATGATGAAATATTGGCCGGACGGGCTACATTTCGTTAGGGCACTTGAAATAAATTTAAATTATGTACAGTTCCTAACACCTTAACTTAATTCTACAGTATAATTATTTGAGCACGTGCTGGGCATCTGACCAACGAGTAATCCTCCTTTGTTTACTTAAGGACTTAGGGTTGGCGGCACCCGGTCCTAATTGGACTCATGAGGGATAGGTCCCCCTGGGCCCCACTTCCACAGTTTTTAATAATGGGGAATAAACTAAATATAATATCCCTCTCTTCTGATAGATCTTTAGGTTTTACATATAAAAGGCTATTAACTCGTCCCTATTTCACAGTTTGTAAGGGGGAAAAACTAAATAAATCATATATCCCTCTCTTCTGATAAATCTTTAGGATGCATACGAAAAAGGCTAATTCGTCCCTATTCCTAGTCCCTACCTAAACATATATCTTAAATTCGTAGATATACTTAAATTAAACATGCGACTGTTGGACCTCACCATTGAGGGCCCCTCCCTGGGGAGGGCCAACAGTCAAGCGTCCTAAAGTAAACATGGCGGGATTAGCCGTTGGTCAGATGCTGGCACTCCATTTAAGCAAAGCAACATGCCATCTACGCTGATGTGACAGTATGGCAGGGAGGATTCAAACATTCCTGACGTAAATAAGGAAAACAATACCAGCTTTTGCATAGTTTAACCTGACATTGGCAGTTCCGGTAGAGACATGGCACCTACGCTAACTTCCTTTATGTCAAGTGCTCACTGACTCTCAGATAATTGTCATAGTGCCTCCCTTCTCTGAGCTGTCTAGGAAGTTGATGTGTTTCTCGATATTGTAATCATATCACTTCTAAGTTGTATTTGGTAATTGAGGCTTTTCATCTGTTCACAGTTACTATAGAATTTTACTAGAATGATCTTTGCCTGCGGGTTATTTTTTTCACATCGGAGATATTGATTTGAGTCTCTAGTAGACAGTTTTGGCTGACTTACTTAGGGCAAACCAATTCATAATTGAATTGATAATAAATCTCAAAGATACAAGACAGTGAGAAAATCCAGTTAAATTTGCCTGGTCTCCGTTTAACACTTTGAATTTTTCTCCACTAAGAAGATAATGGGAACCCGTGCAAATGTTATAAGTAGAAGCTTTCTACTGGACATTCCTAAACCGTAGAAACACATCGAATACAGTCTTGATTGATCTAAGCATTGGTATTCATTGGTTGATGGCGCAGTGTTTCCCAAACCATGATCTTGGAAAGGTCATAGACGTTATCACTATCTATGGAAATTCGTAGATAAACATTTTCATAATCAATATTCACATTGGAAATGTTATGTACACGTACCATCAGAATCTGTAAGGAAACACATCGGTATATATACATATTAGACACAGTCACTTTTAGTACTAACAACCAATTGATAAAGTTCTACATTTTATACATTAAGTGCATTATAATTGTACTGCAATTGCATTTGATTGGTTCAGATCATCGTGTGCAAATGTTTGGCTTTGATATTTCACCATAATGCTTCATTTATTTTGGGGAAAAAATCTTAAAACAAACACAAGACATTACATTAAGAAAATCATGATATAACAATACTAGTGGTTATGATTTCAAAAGTAAAAGTAAATTTCAATCTTGGATCTCACATGTCCAACACTATAGGCGCACCCAGGTGTATCTGTGATATTTCCTCTAGCAAATAATATATACTAAACGTTGTACCACTTTTTTATACATCATTTTATATTTTACTATGTTTCTATGTAGTGAATTTTGATATTTGTCTTATTATACTTTGAAATCATGAAATCTAAACCCTTATGAACAAAATCTTGAGAACTGAAGTAAAAGAGCAATTTTCTTGTTTTTAAAGATAATTTTTTTTTTGTCTTTTAGAATATTTCTATTGATTATCTTCAGACGGATCTGTTCTTCAAATCTAAGGGGCTTATTCCAACATCTATACCATGTTTTATCACCAAGACGCTTCCAATTAATTTTATGCAATGCTTATCTTAGATAGGCTTATGTAGCTACATGTCGTAATTTACCCAGTTCAAACTCCTTAATTGGTGATATAGCCATGCGTGGGATAATTTTCTACTTCTACATCTCTAAAATGCATTGGGTATGTGCATATATATTGGCATGCTGCTTTTACTTACATAACTTTCATTTGTGTTGGCTCACCGTCTCAACCGCCTAATCGTCTTCGTGTATTTCTAGCCTAAAGCAGCTGTATGTCTACATGTGTCACTGTTCTCACAGAGCTAACTGCCGACACTGAATCTCCTTATGTCACAAAGTCTCTATGCAGAGTATGCTTATCTTATATTTATTAGCTGCTGATCTACTAACTTACCTCTCCAGATATTATACGGCACTCCGGATGTGCAAGCTTTGTAAATGTAAATGGAAAGGAATTGAAAGAAATGTGATTTCTATACATCATGCTTATTATTATACGTTACATAATTAAAAGTAACTAATTTTATTTTGTTTTATAGCTATTCCAATGAGACCTTGAGACTAATGATTTCTACATGCAAGACGAATAAGTGGTGAGATAATTCCAAGTGATTTAGTTTTATTTCTTTTTGTTTGTGTGGCAGATGTTGCATTTCGGAAAAGGGCCAATAGTTTGCTGATAACTGATATCATTTTCCGAGGAAAAAGGGCGGGAAGGGAGTAGAAAGTCAGTAAATGATATACGTCCGCTTTACTCCTTATCAAATCAGGATGCTTTTTCTGCAAACCACACATATTTTGATAAGTATATATCATCTATTATAAGATTAATTCGCCCAAAATAAAACATTAAAATTGACAATCATTGAATAAAGTTACATGAAATAATGTAATTGGTAAAGTATGCTCATTGTACGCAGTAATATGATACTTTGTGTTCGCATGTTTCCAGCTCAGACATTGCAGCGGTAACGCAGCTGCAGGTAAAAATGAAGACAGTCATAATAATGAGAAGTGCCAATGGTTGTGATGTGGACATTCAATGGGTATCCCATTACAAAGCCTGGTGTCAACTCGTATTTGCTTACACTGAAGTTCGACATTTTTCCTGCCTTTCTTTTTCTGAACGGTTCTTCGTCAGAGAAGAAAATAAATCAATATTTCTTGAACAACAAGATAATAGTGATTTTCCGAATGCTAATAGGTGTCATGTTACGCCTAAGGTTTCAGTCCTAATTACTGCAGTAGGTTTTTATATAGTCTCCCATTGCTTCTTAGAGAAGAAAGAAACTTTGAATGCTGGCAAATCCTAGTCAAGGTAAAATCAAGAGCATTAAATATTGTCCCCCTAATGTGATTTCATCCGTAGAATATTTTGATAATCCAGTGGTTTTTATTTGCAAATACCATATCACTCTTAATATTAGGAACAATTTCGCCTTGGAATGAGCTTTTGTCAAGATTATAAAAGGTCTTATTTACTAATCATGACAGAATCATGATCAGTAACTCCCTTCATGACGAATCTAAATTATCATTCGTTCTATTTACTACTAAAATTGAGGTAGGGATTCACTTAATCAGAAAAAAGTGAATTATATGTATGTATGGGGTTGTCATAGGGGGGTTGGAAGATATAGGCCCTTATTTTGTTTTCAGAAGTCTTTGTAACGATTATGTGGTCACAATTGTTATCATAACAAATATATTTTCCTCATCATCGTCCTATTTTTCCTATCATCTAGATGGTATGGAACCCATCACCAACATCCCTCATCAGTTTCAAAAGAAGTGTGCTTTAGAACTGACAAAGGAACTTGAGGATTTGTAACTTAGTTCTATTTGCAGTAAATCACTCAGATGCCTTGTCCCTGCTCAAGCTTAGGTCGAGTGATTTAGGCTACGTTCACTCAGTTCACATGACAGAATGCTCTCCTTATCAACCTTCACCACAATGACGCTCCTCTGGTCCAGCAGATCAGACACACACCAAGTCCCTATTTGTTAGTTCATTGCATCTGTAAGGCACAGAATGATGTGAAACACTCCCTAAGCAAGAGTTAGTGCTGCTCCAATTACATACACTGTTATTAGGTCAAGCTTAACATACTGTATATGCTAAAGGAGTAATTCATCCACCACCCTCCTGAGTCACTGGTACCGTAACTATTAGTTAACTCCTATTGTTAGCTCATTACAATGTGCTCTGCTTAGTTTAGAAAGGTAATTCTAAAAAAAAGAAAGAAGATAAACTCCCCTTTTTAATACTAAGTGGTTCATGTATCATTATATAGACCGTACAGACAAGGTTTAACATAATTAATCAGAATCCCCCCACTGAGGTAAGCCTAACTACTCACAACATCTCATCATGTCTGATTTCAAAGTCTAATTTTAGGCTTTTACATGTGTAAGAATAACAGACATCAGAACCCTTTGGCCAAAATTGCCGTTCCGGAGTCCCACTTTTCATCTGTCATCTGATAATCACACGAATGTTTAACTCTCCTGACTTGCTCTAGATTCAGATCTACCTTTTTCATTCTAGGATGCTTATGAGTTATAGGGCCAAATTTGGATCAAATCATTTGTTCCTTCATAACCTTGATCAATACGCAATACCTTAGTCCTTTTTCATTTGTATCATACATTGCCGTGAATGCCATTATACCCAACATTAAGCTATAAAGAGTCTCTTTATTAGGCCTTAACATGCCTAATTGTATATTGACAAACTTCAAACCTTTTATGATTCTTCTATATGGCACACATTGAGCCATCATTCTTGTCAATATATTACTAAGGAAGTGGAAGACGCTAGCTGCAGAGCCATTTTTCGATATACTACTTTCCTTATTTTCTATTACTGAAGAGAATAGGCCTTCTGCGATTTCCTTTTTCATTAAACTACTTGATCCTGATCTGTAAACTGTGAACCATTTTCCTCATTCATCACTGGCAAGGAGTTATTTCCTTCCTTTTTCTAATAGGCCCTATGTGCAGACCTAGTTTTATTTGTAATAACGCGAAGGCTTTCTATCATGGTAATGGGCTAGATTATTGTCACTCTTACTGCCTTTTCCCCATCTGAAATGCTTTGGAAAACTGGAGCCAATGACGGCATCGAGTTCCAAGTCCCTTGGTATTTAGTGTTTTCTTGAAATGCGCAAAAGGTTATTTGAAATTTCTGTAATTATAGGCCTATGAAGAAAGTCTCTCAAACTGAGGTGGCAGTTCTTAAATCATATTAGACATTTCTTTCAATCCCAGTTTTTGAGAATAAATGGAGAACGCTACTGGGAACCATTCATATGAAATAAGGATTTCGCTATTCTTTACATAGAAACGCCACGTCTGACCACGTCATACGGTTGCCATAGTAACTGTCCTGAGACTTCCGGCTTCAGGTCTCACTGTGGTATTTTGTGTCAGAGGGGACAAAACCCAGGCGACATTCGATCGATTTCTCCAGGCAGCGGTCCGAAACGAATGGACCTGGGAATGGGTATACAGCCTATCCTCAAGGGTTACTAATAGGATTTGTTCAAGGGTATCTGTTAACTTCCCAAGGAAAACTGTAAACACGAGAATCTCTCTCGCTCGGCAAAGCGTTCGTTTTTACTTCAAGGGGAGACATCTTTAGACGACCTGGGTACTATTCCTCTATTGACATAGCTTTCAACTGCCCGCTCGATGCTAGGAACGTATATATATGTGCCTCTAGTGATTTAATGGATAACTTTCCTTTGTTTTCTAGAGGGATTACGAAGAAACCTCTTACTTGTATATCCTGAAGTGTAGAATGGAAATGGGAATTGCCCCACGACCTCTATCCAATGGAGTAAAAAGAAAGAAGTAATCCACAAAATAGTTTTTAGCATTGTTCCGAGAATAAGTACTATTCGCTTTTGAATCATAAGCAGATAATTAAGAGCAAGGATATGCAGTGAAATGGAAAGTAAAAAACGACCCTATATAGGCCCTATACAAAATGTTACATCGTGTAAAAGGTTGAAAACACACAACTAAACAGGCAACTTTGCTCGGATCCCTCGAAGGCCACAAACGCCCATTCATCGCATTTAAAATCCACCATTTCAGCAGATCGACACGCCGTTAAAAAGTCCACTTCCGATGGAACCCCTGCCGCTGCCCTACATGTGGCACGACCAGACCCAAACTGTACCACGTGATGCATAATAACCAATCAGCGCTCGGAGGGAGAGTCATGTGACCAGGCAGCGCGGTAATCATAATGTCAAGTTGTCGGTAGTGGGGGGTGGGCCAATTTGGCCTCCCTTCTAGTCGACCCTGGCTGCCGGGGGCTGGGTGTGTGGGATCTGGATGAGCAGGGTGGTCTATATAGTCAGTACAGACTATTAACTGAATCAGATGGCCCCTGAAATTATTACCCGTGTTGCAGTAGGGTTGACACAGGAGTGGGAGGGGGTTGGAGGTCCAAAGCGGAGGGATAGACCTGAGTGGTTTCCAAATTTATTTAAGTGGGTTGCACGAGTGATTTTCCGTAATATTACTTATCTGAATGAGACTGTTGGGAATAAAATTGTGTTTCAGATACACAGGAGCCCCCCCCCCCCCCACATCCGCCAAGCTATGCCACTTTTATGTCTATATTTTAGAAGATCTTGAACCACATTGCACTGCCCCACTTTCATTTGACAGATTGCAAAGGTTCCACAGGATCGGCCATAAACATTGCCCCCACTGACTACTGCGCCATGGGGACCCCTTTTACATAATTAGGTAAAGCTCATCAGCATCATGTTATCTAATGCCCAACTAGCAAAAGTGCACATCAATCAGGGAAACATTATATTTCCCGCTGACCTCTTCCAGGAACGTGATTCGAAAATTTCCTGTTAAGCTGAATCAGCTGATAATGTAATCTACTCATTTGCAGTAATTACATTTTGAATTATGAATATACAGAACCTAGCTCATGCGATCTGATTAAGTATCCTTTATATACTAGGTGACACTGGTTCCAGAGTTATCTATTATATCGGTTTGGACTGTCGACGTAACATATGCGAATTCTGAGGCTAGTCTATAAATTGTATTACCACTCATGCTACGGTGCAGGATGTGCATGAAAGCTCTTCAAAACGAATCAGCTGGGTGGTTTATGTCTGAAAGGAACCCAATTCTAGAGCTTACATTAGGTTAGGCCACGAATACAGGATATTAGAATACGAATGCTGTAAATTATGCAACCTGTGGTGGTACAAATATAAGCGCCATCCTGGCAGGATGGTAAACAACCATTGGGGTTCGCTTTGGTTCATTTTGCTTTGCCGTGTAGTATGAAATACCCAGATTAAGTCCAGCTCTGGACGTGTTGGTTCCCTAAGGGTGCACTGAAGGGCACTGGAGGCTCACCAATGGTCAAGGACCACATCATTCAGTCCACTTGTCCCCGGCATGACAGACTAACTACTGTCATCAGCCGACATGGGACAAGTGACCAACGTCCGGTTCTGATGGCCGCTGCCACCAGGTGGCGTCTTGCCGACTTCCGCCGCAAAGGACGACGGGTAAAGATGGCGGCGCTCCCAGAAGTCACGCCCTCTAGTGTCCATTTGGGTGAACTGTGGGTGAGTGATTGAGGGTTGGAGCCGTAGGTTTGCTACTACTGAGATAGGATTATAGATAAGATTAGAGTAGGGAAAGAGTTAATGTTCGAGAGTATTGGACGCATCTTTGGGGAGGGGAGATCGAGGTTGTAGATATGATAAAATCTATGTGCTAAAATACTAGCAAGCAGTTTTATCTTTTATGTACATTGAGATTAGAATAAATGATGTAGAGTTTTATTCTTGCATGAAACAGCAAGAGTTCAGGGAAATATAAATATTATGACACACAGACCACATGGTCATACATTTTGAGACCTACGTATATTAACGTTGACTCACACTTAGGGTCCTATTTCCCGATCGAATATTTTTTATTGATGGCTGTTTCTTTGTAGGTCAAAGGCAGGGAGCTATAGCTTCTACATCGAAAGCTATCCCGTTGGTCTAGCTACTAAAATATTCAAAAGAGTGCTTAAGAGCTCTTCTCCTCAGCGATCGTCTATATCTAGAAGTTTGTCTTACAAAATATCTGCATATATGTGTAAGTGGTATTTACTAAATAGAAAAAAAGAAAAAAATGTCATGCACCCGGTCATAAATAGAGTATCGAAGGATAAAATGAAGAAGTTTTCTTTCGGAAAAGTTGGAATTATTGTAAAAACTATAGATAAGATAATCAAACATGCACTTAACTTTATACATCAACACCTCATTTTACAAGGACAGAAAGGGACTATAGCTTCTTTAATTGGACTAATTGTAATTAGTAAATGGCTTTCCATTCACTACTTTGCGATCCACTTGACTACCACAGTTCCCTCCCCCCACCCAGCCATATGTTACTTGTTTGGCTTTGTTTCGTTACTACATTCAAGGAATGGCCGAGGACATAGCAGTTAGTTAAGAAGGGGAGTATTCTTCCCCGACCCCCTATACCTCCTGTCTTTGGAATAACACATTGTGTAGACAGCTCTTTATAGATTAAATACCTATATTCCACTTAGCGGTAGGTCGAATTTACTGACACTTTTTTTAGGTACCGCAAGTAGTTTGCAGTTCAGATGTATAGAAAACATATATAGAATAGGCCTAACAAATGCCACAAGCAAGTACCACAAGCAAGTGGCCCACGTACCTATATTCCACCTTGCGGTACCCTACCTCAAGTAAGTTTTCGGCAGTTTGCTTGTATCTTTTCATGGTACCGCAAACAAATACCGCCTACACTGTAAAAATGATGTTTAGAATTTAAACATGTTAAAGGGCTAAACATGTTTAGAATCTAAACACAAGAAGTCTCATGTATTTAAAAGCTAAACACTTGTAATGCCTAAACATGTATGGATTAGATATGTTTAGAATACAAACACATGAAATTGCAGGTGTTTAAAACCTAATCTCTTGCTACTCCTAAACATGTATTGGATTAGATATGCTTAGAATCTGAACACATAACATTGCAGGTGTTTAAATCATAAACACTTTCTACTTCTAAACATGTATTGGATTTACCGTGTGTCTAGTTAAACTGTACTCCACCAGGTGACACTGTATGCCATTGCTCTGTAGTTCTTAGAGAATTCTTCTAGATGTTGATATAAATTCATGATAAAAGAAAGATAATTTTCTAGGTACTGTAGAGTGCTTAAGAAATGTGTATGTAATACATGAGTAGTATTTTGAGTTTAAGGAAAATTATCTTGTTCAAGGTTTTGAAAATGTACTTTGTTTAGACACCTTTTCCATATGCAGACAGACATAGGGACTAGGGTATGGGTCTAAAGGTTCTGAGACCCACTACAGGTACCTAAGCCCTACCTCAGTTCAGAGGTCAATTCTGCATTTTTCCATGCATAATATTGAGGGAGGTTCAAATATATGCTTGATGTTTACTTTTTGTTTATCAATCTAGATCAGGAAATATGTTTTGCTCTCTGAGTTGTACATAACAATCCAGAATAACATCGGTGAAAATTACCAAAGAAATTGGTTTTATCGATCTAAATGCAATGCAGTACAAATACTTCGAAGCTAAAAATTATTTGCTAAACATCAATTAAATCCTAAGCATTTAGACTAAAGCACATCGAAGACCTAAACACTTCAAGGTAAACACATAAACATCACAAATTTCTAAACACTTAACCCTAAACACCAAAAATTTAAACATGTTTAGGGGAATAAAGTGTTCCAAAACTGGATGCGCCGAAGTGTTTAGGAAAATGTTTAGGTTCTAAACACTTGTTTTAACAGTGTAGTGGAATATGGCCTTAGCGTTCTATACGCCCAGAGGCAGAGGCAAACGTCCCTCCAGGATCAAGAGAATTCGCTGGTTTGGTGTTTTATTGCTTATTAAAAACGGTGGCAAGCAACGAAATGTCCAGTCGGTGAGTGATGGATTTCAGAGTTGAAAGGAGGTATAAAGGGTGAAAAGAAGAAAAAAAGAACAAACGAAGAAAATGAATACGAGAAAAACAGAAAGACTAAAAGAAGAATAAAGGGAAAAAGTGAGAAACACAGGCGAATATCCTGGAATTCTAGAAAGGGGGTCGACCCTGGATTGGGCGCCATTTTTACATTGAAATACTCTTACTTAGACCAACAGAAGTGGATCACAATGTCCAAGCTGCCCCCCTCCCCTCCCCGGTAATCCGTCCATGAAACACATCAAATAGAGTGTGGAAAGGTATGTCAAAGAACCCAATGCCGTGCTCTTATTTCGAACATTTTCAAGATCCCCACGTGCTTAGGCGAAAGGTAGATGATGGGGTACCTAACCCAAATCCGGATCTCTCCCTCGCCATCTCGAAATGGTGAATCATACTCGCATGGAGGTAGACAAGGTAGGTGGAGTGTGGGGTGATAGAAAATTAAAGACTGGCAGAGGGATGTAAAGAGTCTTAAGGAAAGGAGGAAGGCGGAGTACAGCCTTGTTTGACACCTTAGATCCTGTAGGTTCTGTAAGATGAAGACATGATGACAAGGAGTCTGACGGAGTAACGTTAGATTAAAATGGCCGACAGCCATGTGACAGACACGTGACAAGCACGTGATCGCGTGATGAGGAAACGCCATGTGACAGCTTGAGCTAACAAGCATCCTCTTCTCTGGTCATTAGGAGAGACAAAGGGCTCACCGGTACGGGCCCACTCCACCCCCACCCCCACCCCCACATTCATGGAAACCTGAGTGGCAGTGGAGGAATCTAAGATTTTGATAATGTGGGGGTGGGGGTGGGGGAAGTTGCACTGTTGCAGAAATTGGTCCGCGTTGACTTTTTGGCTGAATTTTACATTAGAGAAAAATTGAAATTTTCCGAAAAGGGGGAAGTATGCTCGCGTGCCCCCTCTAAATCCAACATCGAATATCTTGATTTTATTTTCGACTCTGATAACCTTGAAACGCCCAATAACCTTCAACCCTCACACATCTACATTGACATTACAGAGACACACTTAACTCCCATTCATCAGTAACTTTTCAGCAAGTGGAGATTGCTCAAAGACCGTTTCCTACCAACCCTGTTGTCTGTTAATAGTCAGATAACTAAACAGAATTCATTCGTAGGCTAAAAATTAATGTAATTATTCAAAGAATAAGAACTAAATCTTTGTTTTTATTGTTAAACGACTATACGTTTTCAAAAGGAAATGCATGCACTAAACTATTGATGTTTGGCTTTACCTTCTCAAGTAACTTCAGCTCTGCAACAGCTGGAACCTCCAGCCTCACTTTCATTTGACTAGTCTTGGGCTAGTCCCGACCGCGCATGTGTCGAATTCAAAGCGAGGGTAACGGGCTAACAGATATCAAGAACCAATCTTCAATGGTATCAGGTTCGGGCTTTCTATCCCTCCCTGGAGGTTTCATTCCTTTATGTGAGGAAAGGAGACAGGGGCAGAGGCCAAGAAGGCAGGAATGTTGACCAGTGAATGTACTGGGAGCTAGGGAACAATTAAAGCATCACTGGACTACGCAAGTTTATATAGTTTAGCAGAGACGTGTCATATCATGATGCAATAGTACCCAACAAAGGTGAATTGCCTTTGGTCATGAGGTCTTCAAAAAGTGTGAACATTGTGATATGCTGTAATGAATATTGGTGGCTGACAATGCAATATAAAAGTCCACTTATTCACGTCCGAGTTTTCTTTTTTTGTTACTGTCAATTGAAGATTATCCATAACTGGATGTTTTTCAAATAAACCAAACGCTGTCTAATTAAAGAATTTGGGCAATCTTTAATTTCTTTTTAGGCACGTGGGGAATTTGTTGTGATACGTGCTTGACAAAGCGAATGATTAGTATTATGCCAACTGGCAATTATTTGTAATCTAAAAATCAAATTATGAAAATGAATATGATCTTCTTTCAATGGTTTCAACAGTTTCATCATCTTCATGATAGTAAGATACTCTATAAATGTTTAAGAACATCCATAAGGAGTACAAAAAATGCTGTAAGGGAACCCAAAACCTTATCAAGAGAACCAACCTCCTTCAACTTACAATGGGGGAAGAAGTCGTTGTAAGCATATATATAAGAAGGCAAAGTTCTCCTGCAATTATTTTTCCTGAATTCTTATGAAACAGTGCATAGTTCCCACTAGCTGACTCTGTGTGGAAGCTGGCACCAGCTGTTTCTATAGAGTCAGAAGTCTATACATCACACTAGGCACATCGCCACTGGGGGCCAGTAGACTTGGGGATCGGAAATATCTCACGAGCACATGGCATGGTCTCATGGCGGCTCATATTGGATTCTACCAGATGATAGAAAGGATGGGTCAACATCGCCAAATACTGGGTCTCACTCAATTCTACGAAGATAAGCACACTGTTAGTCAGCATTAGAGTGTTTATGGTCTTTGGGATACAGCGAGGATTTCTCCGAACTGGCTTTATGACCTCAGATGTAGAGTCAATAAGATTTGCAACATGCAACGCAATCTTTCCTAAGTTTTACTATAATAAGACAAAGTCTCATTTAGTAGAATATCTCTGACAAATAGACCTAAGGAAAACGTCAAAACATGAATATCCTTGATTAAGTTTTTGAAAATTGATATCACCGCGTGTCCTCAGAGTGAATAAATTTTAGAAGGCTGACTTTAGGCTTGGGATGCATAGTTATGAGACCACTTTCTCAACTGTTCGTCAGGATTTCTCTTTTGGTTTGATTCTGTCAATGTCTCCGAGCCTCATAGACTGAAAATGTCAGCCATTAATTCAGCGGTGCAGAAAGGTTTTACAATTCTTCTCTTTTCATCCAACAAATTTATCGTTTTTGTTTAATCAGATTTGAACGTGTTAAACGTGTACTCGCATACCACCGTCCCCTTAGGGACTTTACCTAACACTACGTGTGTGTCTACGTGTCTAAGGACTATAACGCCGGATCTGTTTATCATGCATGCAGTAAATAATTGACGAATGATATACTGCAGCAGTTTATTCAACTGCGACAAGTCTCGTCGTATTCATAAATATATATATAATACGCCGACAGCTAGTTATATATCACGGTGAAGAGGCCACGGGAGACAAAGACGACATCGCTGTGACCCTTTACCGCCCACTGCCTAAAAACTTCATCTACAACTTGTTATTGCTATTTGGTTGCCTCGAGTCCCAAAGTCACTAACGAGGTTTGAAGAACGTCTCAAGAAGTTCCTTACTGAATAGTTGACCTTTGCTGCCCCCACCCACAGGCTAATGCCCACACAGGTCACAGACCTGTTTGTCAGCCTTAAATGCAGACTACGCGTTTTGCCTAGTTTATGGCATGCGCAAATCATGATATGAATGATTAGTGGTCTATAACATTTATCTTTGATACCAATTTACACTGAAGTATCAATATGATCACGCGAAATTGTATGTGGAACATTTTAATGAATGATAAGTGTTCTCCAATGCGGTTATCTTTATGCCAGCATATCAACGATCAAAGTAAACTGTGTTTTATTGTACCGTATGGTAATACAGGTTTAGTAGTTTAATGTATATACTTGACACAGGAATGTTGATAACCAATGTGCTATCATCCTGAAGGGTGATATAGGGAAGTAGTTCCAGCAGTAGAACGTAGTTCTGCTGGTTCATTTAGCTATAGACTAAGCTTTCAAATTTCACATTAAAATGTTGCCAGGGTATGATAAATATATGACCAACCAGTGTGGGAGTCCTTGATGGATCGACCTTTGATCAGAAATGTCTGGGATATCAGCCTTAATGTGGCCTTGCATGCCGTCACTTATATTCCTGATACACCTTAGGTTGATCAAAGTGTCCGATTATCTGTACCCGTGACGATATTTCTGATACATTGCTCACTATGTAAATACAAAAAATACACAAAAGACTACACGATATTGTCATCATCTGAGGCATTATATTTTCTCACATTTCTGTTGAAATATGTGCAGGCGCAGCCTGGCGGTGATTAGGTGTCCCAAACTCTATATGCGAACCTTTCCTTCTTTGCCGTTTGGCGTCTCATAAGCAGTTAGCAAAGAAGCTTCAAGCGAGCACAGGGACGTGTCTCTGACAAGGGATATGGTTGATGGTTGAAATCCATAGCCACCCCCCAAACATAAAGTCTGCCTTAAACTCCCTACTTGGCTGGCAACAGGGTATATGAAGCCACATTCACAAAAGCGAAAATATTTCTTTGGGTAAAAGACATATTCGCTTAACCATCCTCCATAACCACATTACTTGAACGAAGGGGGCATCAAAGGCTAACTGCTCGGCTTACCCCCTACCACCTCACAGGAGGAGCTCTCAGGAGGAGGAAGAAGACCAGCTGGGTCAATACCCTCCAGGCACCAATCAGGTATGAGGCTCACCACCATGGAGGAGTGGGGGTAATAGCCACTTCCCCCTGCATTGATTTGACCGGTAGGTCAGGGCAGTGCATATCCCAACGGGCCTCCTGTGATGTAAGCCAATAGAAAGGCGGATAAATGGAGAGGGCCACAGGGGTGTTCTTTCTACTGCCTGGGAATGTTGGGAATGGTTCATAAGGTTGGGGACATGTCAACAGCGTTAGCCTTAGTAGAATACAATCGAGCATTCTGTCCCTTTCTTTCTTTCTTTCTTTCTCATTATTTTTTATTTCATAGTTCCCTGTGCTTTGCTATTGCTACTGCCAATAGAATATATTTCCTCTATTCATCATGGCACTTTTTGTTATCAAAACTCTTCATCCACTGACTTTAGAAGTTTTGCAACGTTCAAACTTTATGGTGTATAATGTATAGGCAACATGCTGCTACCTCTCAATCTTTCAGAAACCTTATTGTGCTGCTCATATACAAATAACGTTACTGATGAAGATTGCACACTGACTTGCAATATAAAATTAGCTAATAATGAAATATGAATACTTTCTTCGAACAACTTAAATTTTGCAGAATATGTACTTGTCAGATAGGCCTCTCATCCCATACTACTTTTCTGGAGTGTGTCAGGGATCGTCTATATAGAGTTTGTCTTTTAAATAGAACCTGACACAACTTCCTGATTAGTTTATAAGAAAGATATCAACTTCCGTGAAGAGACACACTTTTTACGGTGTTTAAGGCAGTGACACGGATGAAGAATCCAGTAAGGTCTGTAATCACATCACTTTTTAGTGAAGTAATGATTGCCACATGAGAATGATTAGGATAATCTAGTTATAATAAAGCTAATCTCAAAGGTCAACTAGATGTTCAGGACATTGTTGAGGACATCTCACAGTGCAAAGGAGTAAAAGTTATAATCATGGTGTCAAAAAGGGAAGGTTGATCCCGCCTCAAGCAGATGTTAGAATGTAAAAGAAACTCCTGAATATTGAAACTACGCCTCCTCAACATTTACAGTATTAAGTTTGCATTTATTCTAAAGTGAATAACAAGTTATCTGGATAGCCAGATTGACAGGAAAATATTATTTTGGATTTATAGGTTTGCATTTCCGTTATTTTTTTCATTAAATTTTCATGAAAAGAAAAAAGAAAATGATACATCTATTAAGATGACAACACTTTGCTTTGTCAGCTGCTGTATTCCGAAGATCTTTCATTTGCAAAAGAATACGAGTTTTTTCTCTTTAACACACTGTTATTTTCAACGCAGGGAGTTGCTACAGATGAGTAACAAGTAAAGAAAACCAAAAAAGAGACACTTGGAGGGTACATCTGAGAAAATTAATGGTAAATCATCGAGAAAGCTACAAGCTACTTGGTTCTAGCTTACTCAAATTAGATACATCCATTTTCATTCAGTTACCCAATTGTTCGACATCTAAGGTCGGGATTTCATTTCAATATTTAAAGGTTAGTGGTTCATGGACTAAATATTAAACTGCTGTTAACTGAATAAACTCCTTGAATGATGTACAATGTGAAATGAAAGTCAGCCTAACCAAACAATACGTGATACGACATTAAATGTCAGACATGAGAATCATGTACTACATTTTGTGAACATTCAATGCAAAGGGAGTCCATTATAAAAAGACGTCTTTAGAATTCCATGAATTGAAAACAATATAGGCCGTCCTCTAAGTACAATCCCCCAGTCAATCCGTCATTTCAATTGTGATTGAACAACAAAACTGAACTTTACATAATGACACTAGGATATGCGTCACATGTGTTTGTAAACCATCCATGGTAGTGATGCCTTTAACAGACTTTAACCCATCTCGGAAAGTCTTACAAATGAGCCAAGGGCAAACATCCCTCGTGGGAATAATGAAAGAGCAAAATTCAAAATGCCAAGAGAGGGGCAAGACCATCAATTCTGATCTCAGGCAGGCAGGGGAGGTTATCCCGGAGCAACCCCGATCGTCAAGATGTCTGCCACGGCCAATTGCCTGGTGTGTCAAGAATGAAGCCAATTTTCCCAGAAGGCAGGAAAAACGATGGGATTTAAAAAAGTAAATAAAAGAAGCCGTAGGATGGTTCAATGCATTCCCTTCAATTTGAAACCCAGCCCTTTGATTTGTAGGGACATGCCTGCCAAGGACAGCCCCCAGCTGGTGTCCTACCCAATGGTCTGGGCCTGGCTCTCTCACATGCCTGCCTCTCTTTGCCATTATTCCTCTTGAGCCTGTATTCCACTAGGTGATTCTTACAGCCATAATTTTGTAACTCATAACTTTCCTCTACACTATAGCAAATTGATACCTGTCCTCCATAATTATCATTTAAAAGAGAAGAGAATTGAAAAATCTTTCTAGTGATACATTACATGTATTATAAAAAGCCATTATTTCTACTATTGATTTATGAAATCGGCAGTTAAATCGATTAGTGGAATGTAGCCTTTATGTCCCTTGGTGACCAAAGGGGGCCCCCATGACATCTAGTTTGAAGTGAACGATGCAAAAACATTCAACAAAAATTGTCTTTTTTTCAATAAGTTATGTGAATAGTTATCATAATGTTTGTTTGACTGTAGCAGAGAACTATTAAAGCCTGTAAAATCCTTGAATTACAAACCCATTGATACGTTGGAATACAAATACCCGAGTGTATATTTTCATCAACATGAATGTAGCCGTGCTGTTGAGAATACTGGTGTGTGAACTTGCTTCTATTCTGCTTTTTATCTAGCAAGAAGAAGTTTGGTTACATGTTGTACTCTGGAGAGAAAACACTCAAAATGTTCCCTTTGGCAATCACCGTAAGAAATTTTCGATCTTAAGAAGTTGCTTTGACTTCAAGTGTGAAAGATTATCCCCTTAGGACATGCTGTCATGAATAAGAAATTGAGTAATAGAAGAAGTGGCTTTACCCATTGATCACCAGCAGTTCTTTTCGAAAAACGTCCAGGTTTGATTTTTTTTCTTTAAATTGTTTCAGCACTTGCCAGTCGGCCTGGGTGGTAAAATGTTACAGGTCGGTGTAAGGGCTAGTGGAGGTGAGGGTAGGTGCTTAACTGCAGAAAAGTTTTTAAAAGAAATGCTCCTTATATCCTTTAGATATTCTTCCTAAAACTAAAGAAAAATACTTCTGTTTTTTTTTTTAGCAATAAGTTGTATTCAACAGTTCCGCTCAAGGAACCGCCGTAGTAAAGCATGTGATGGTAATAATCTTGCCATTTCTTTTTGCTATTTAACATTGTAACTTTGCAGCAACATGGGGTTTTGAGGGCTTTCAATTATATCTATAGTTTGAAAGCACAGGAAGACATCTTTGTTATATGATGTTGCAACGACTTAGGTTTGATGGCTCCCGAACATAGGCCTGTTTCTGTATACAGCTTGATTCATGTAGGCCTACTAAATTATTCATTACCTCAAATATAGAAAGGGGATATTACACATTAATCAGTTGAAATGAGAAAATAAAATAGCCACTACAACATGCAACACTGTCACTCTTAAATTAGACACGGTAGCCTCTCCCTACCCCCACTCAATCTAGAGATCCTGTTGTAGGACTGTCTTTTATGTGTGAAATGTTCCAGGCCTCTGTCAACAAGCTAGATATTGAGGAATCTTTTTAAATCTCTTCCAACACAAACCTTTTTATATTTTGTTTTACCCACTGTCGGAGGTTGGCTTTTCAAGTCTATGTGTGAAGTTGGGGTCAAAGCAAATATGGTGGCGCCCAGTGGAAGTGAGCGATGGCCGACAGGAACCGGAAGTAAGTGAGAAAGTCGGGATTGCGTGAGAGACATTGGCCAAAAGGTGGCGATGCTGTTGTCACTCGCCAATGGATGAAGATAAAGTGAGACCACAAGGAATCACGCCCGAAGCACGGTGCACACACATAAGCTCGGGGTAAATGACCGAAGGGGAAACTTGGGATAGAGACAGAGGACCGGAAAAGTGAATGAGTGGGGTGTCAATATTTGTTTTATGCTCTCCATATATACATTGAATGATATCCTGCTGGAGTTCCTTCGACTTTTGATATGTTCTACCTTTCTCAAAAGGTGGGCAAGGTCTTTTTTTAAAGGAAGGTCTCATATCGGTCAAACAAAGAGGAAGAATATGCAATACAATATCTGTTTCAATCTTGTCTAAAGAATTTTTATATGTTTCTATGATTTCGGTGAATCACATACAAAGTACAAAGATAAATCAAAAATAACTTTTGAAATATTGAAAATATACTGTGTCTATCAGATTAGACAGAATTAACAGCAAAGACCTCTAGAGTCTTCGAAAAGCAAAGAAATTAACTAGATTAAATTGCTTTTTGCCATTTTCAATTAATCTTCCGTTGTAAAATCAAATTCTCAACAATCGTTTTCATCAGGATGAAAATCACATTTAATGAAGTGAAATTAATTCCCGAACTGAACTAAAATCCGAAGACCAAAAATGTCAGGAGTAATACTTGGTGCATTCTTAAAGTGCTCAGCCTGACGAATGCAGTTAATAGCATGGTGATTAAGAGAGAACCCGTTACAAAGGTTACATTCCCAGACCCACCAACCTCCCCAGGCACAAACCATGACCTCTGTGGCCGGGCAGTTCGTAAATGACACGTTCATGCAGAGTCAGTAGCACCAAGTTTAGATTTAGGTGCACGTTTGTTGTGCTGGGTTCAAACTGCTACATAATGGAGAGAGGACTGGATCCAACTCGAGGACGAATTGTATCAAATATAATCCGATCAGGAAAAGAGCCACAAGCATTGTTATGTTTAAAAGTTACAACTTTAAGTAAATAGCAATCCACACTAATTATCTAGATTACATTAATGTTGAAGTATTAACCAGGAAAACAAGCTTATACCTTAATTGATATATAGTTTCGAAAGAATTATGCCATTCATATTTAAAGTAGGCTATACAAGCTTATACCTTAATTGCTATATTGTTTTAAAAGAATTATGTCATTCATATTTTAAGTAGGCTATCCAATATTAAATTGTTCTTGTGTGCATAAGGAAGTGAATGAAAAATCAATTAATTTGATTTACATGTGAGCTATCATTGATAGTACAGTTTTCTTCCAAACTTGATCACAGAACTATCGCAAAAGTAATAATTATTTTCATTAAATAGTTATTGTGTCAGCTGGTATGATACCACTGGTCTAACAACAACGCCCATGCAGTAGTTCTAATAGCTAGACTATTTCAAATGTTCTTATAATAGTTATTCACCCAGGACCCGCATCATAGGTCAACTCCACTGGGGTTCAAGGTGCGGTTCAACCCTTGACCCTCTAAAACGAACGAATAATCGTGAGGTCTACCCACGGCCTGAGGCGCCCGTTGCTGACTTTCCCATCCAATGCCAGCCCGCGTGCGCTGACTCAGAAAGTCAAATGTGCCGGGATGTTGTGGGGATGGCATTCACTGTCAAAATACGGCCGGCCGGAGGTGCCTTGTTGTGCACAGCCCCCACGGTGCCCGCACTTTGTGGGCAGTGGACGTGTTATCAGAGAACGTGTTATCAGAGGACGTGTTTGTTATCTTCTTCTTCTTCTTCTTCTTCTTCTTCTTCTTTTTTTTTTTTTTTTTTTTTTTTTGGGGGGGGGGGGGGATAGGTGCTACCTAAGATTGGCGTGGGATATTGGCGTGGGATATTGTGGATATCCGCCGGACTTTGCTAAAAGCTGATATCTGACTAAATATATCTCTCAGGGTCCAAAATATTTAAGGATATGATAAAGTAATTCTATTAGGACTTTCTAATACACTCACATAATACCAATGGAATTGTACCCCCACAATGAGAAACTTGGTAGGTATAATCAAATAGAAACATTCCCCAAGTTTAGTCAGAAGCTTGAACGCATCTTACGGACTGTTCAAAACCTAATATTTTGCTATAAATGTCCTCCCAAATTTAAAATATTTCACGACGTGTTTAGTTATCTATTAGGAATTCGTTTTTCATTTCCATAATACGGTTGGAATTGTACAAAAAAGGAACTGGATAGGTATAGTCTAGAGACATGCCCCATAGTTAGGGAAAAACTGACAATATTGCCAGCTGGTAACAGCGTCTTTGAACAGAATACAGAACACTCAATGTTGATTGATGGATTTAGAGCAAATGTATCAAATCCATCTGGGGAAATCTGATTTTTACAGCGCAAGCTACTGCCGTTTATGAGAGTCACTTCTTGAATGTTAATGTATAGGAGCGTATCCAACGTCTGTCTAACCAGACCAATCTCTATGGTGTGCATAAAACAACAGAGGATTCTGTTGAATCTGATACATTATTTATACTCAGATATCCGTGTCCCTAACTCTCATCCAATGTTAATACAGTTGAGGTCAGGAATTTCTAGCCCCCACAATCTGTAGCCTGCTCGGTTGCCTTTATCCTCTTATTTCAATACATTGTTATAAAATAAAAATACTAAATCGACGTATTCCTATCTCTGATATTGTTCCAATGGTGTCTCCCCATATATATACATCGTCCTTATACTTCCAACGTTGTATGTTTCAATGCAATTCAGCATAGGGGCGAATTTCACGCCAGCAAAATCATAGGATTTTTTCTTTATCCGTAACCACACATTAGAAGAAACGTCATCACTTTAAACTTTGAACAATATGACCGTTGTGTTAGGAGAGGCGTGAAAATCACTCCCCCGACACCCTCAGATTAAGTAAACACTTAGCATTTAACCCACCCTAACCTGTAATGGGTACCATTTTCTGATACTCCTCAACCCCCACCTCTTGTACTTGTAGGACCCCTGTGGGCTGCTCAGCCGTTGCCGGGCCTACGTCATTACCGGGCGTGAGATGCTCATTGGCGTTCTGCTCCCCTCCCCAGGCCTGATGAAGGCAATTCGCCACGTCGCCTACTAATTAGCCACACTGCGCCAGCCTCGCCAGAAGCGTTTCTTTGATAGCCCTCTGTGTAGTGGTATCATTGGCGCGAGGCCGGAATGGTAATTCCCACCCATGCTGGGGTCGTAAACGTTCTGTGGCTTAAACAAAATGTGGGGGGATTTTTTTTGTAAAGGTCTTAGTCTTAATTTTTTGTGAGTCATGGATAGTTTATGCCAACGTGTTGATTTGAGACATTATAAATGTTGTCGTTAGCAATTGTCATCAAGAAAGATTAGTGGTGAGTGTTTGTGCAACGTTGCAGTGACTAATGTTTCTTGTCAGCTTTATAAGTGCATATGTGTATATTATATTATGCTATGCACATGAGAGTTTAAGCAACGAGAAACATATTGGGATAGGTAGGTTTTTCAACTGAAGAAACATAATAGGAGAAAATCCGATCAATGCTTAATCAAGGTTGTAACATGTCAGAACATTATGTTAAAGTCGCAGAAAGTCACACGGCGTTAGTGGGCGTAGCAGAACGCCATCGTTACCCCATTCCTTGGCCCTCGGCCTATTTTTTCTGATATGCTATTCTGGTTATATGTAGTCACTGGGTATTGCTGGCAATACAAAGTTGCAAGCTTAAAGAAATTGTAGGGAAATTGTTCGGAATTCCAATGAGATAGCTAATGAGGTATCAACAAAAAAGTCATACCAACTTGCTGTATTATCGTATCATTGATAATACGGCCGTTTTCTCCGAATTGGAGATACTTTACTTGAAAAAATTAGGATAGCAGACGTTGGAATTTGTCAATTTGATAAACCTTTGGTTGCTTTGATGTTACGGCAACTGTACCAAAGTTGGTTAATAGGATGTTCTGTGAAATGTAATAATTATATAGTTTGTTATGGCTTGTGACAGCCTTCAATGCAGCCTTTGAAAGTTATACCTTTGCTCCTGATGTAACTCATTACAGTGCTTCCCTTAGATTCATCTCAGTGTTACATCCACCTTATAGGATTGATTGTATATTTTATGCTAACACACCGTTACATTGAGTTCTGACATATCCCCATCACCGCACAAATGAAATGACATGTATTCAGTAGAGTTGCTTTTTGGTATACATTTGAATCAAATCCTATTGTTCAAAAAGTTATTTTTACCATTTTATAGCCCTCTAAATAGTGCTAAGATAAGATTTCAATTTGAATTGTGAATTTTAGGAGGCTAGAGAATGGTAAACTCCCTTTCATTTGATCGGAATATTCTGTACATTGTATGGAACCCTTATGGATGTTGCTTTATTGATCCACTCTGTGGGAGAGGTTTTTCAAGACGTCTATAGGTCTCGGTTATCATATCAAATGAATAAAATGTTTATTGTCTTTCTTTTCCTGGCTCTTCATGCTTATTATGTCGTATATTTATATGGGTCCAATATTTCTTGCTAATCCTCATGGTATACGTAGATAGTTTTGACTAAGTCCCATATCTATTCTGGAAATGCACATATTATCATCGGATTCCACAGCCCTGCTCTATAGTATTTACATAGACTGCTGAGGGTAAATGCAATCTGTGTACACCACAGATCAAGTAATCTCATTTTCCAATAGACACACACAGCCCACAAGGAAGGACTACTAGGCTGAGGAATTCTGTGAAAGCAGACTTCTGGAAGATCCTTTGCGGACATTAAAAAGTGAGAGCGCTTTGCTGAGATAGTCTCCTCGGCTATCCCAACAAATTACAGGAAATTACTCGGCAAATCACACATTTCCTCCCAGTGCTATGTACTCAACACCAGAGACCCTGTCCTACTTCTCCAGTCCACTCTCTAGAGCCCCATCCATTCCATAATAACAACAGCCAGACTGCTAGAGCAGCTCACCAGCGCTGCTGTAGCGAGCAAGCTGTTATCCTTGTTTGAATTTTTTCTTTTAGTCTTTTGACAGTTTTGTCTGTTTATTCTCTTCTTTTTTTCCTGCAGCAGTTTTGTCTGTTTATTTCCCTGCGGCGGCATTCATAGTCCAGACTTCACCTAGTTTAATCAATTTCGCAATTTCAGTATATCATATTAGCTAATGAATACATACTTATTTGTAACGATCACTATAGTACTGACAGTGAAAAGAAAGGGGAATTTACTGGAACTTTCATCAGCGGCTATGCATAAATTACGTACAGATTGTCCCCTTTTGAGCTAATGCAGGTCATGTCACATGAACATAACGCATATAATTGTATGATGCTTTCTTCAAAGCGTTAATGAGTTCGCGTCGCATATGGGTCAGTTATGTTCTGTGGAGACATTATGTTCCAAATTCCCTTTTCCATATACTATTTACAAGTCGCGTGCCCAACTGTTGCCTACATTATGAATTTATGCGAGGTCGGCCAATATAGGCCTGTAGTGAGTTATTCTAAGGGGGCTGCCATTGCCTCCCAGTACAGGCCAGTCGGGGGACGAGCTAGACCTCCACTACTGATAAGCTACCAAAAACTCGCTACCTTCTTGTCACTGCTGTAGAACAACAGTGTAACAGAAAAAGTCACTCTCAGTTTATCAGTAAAGGACCCCATGCTCCCTTTGGAATTTTTTTAGAAAACTAATTTCCAGGGAAGTTATAGGTAGGCAAAACTAACCATTACCCCTTCCCTCCGATGGCCCCTAAATATATTATGTGTACAGTGTCTTATCTATTTCCAGTTGTTCCTTTCTTTGGGGGGTTTAGAAATCAGGTAAGACAATGCCTGAATGGGTTGACTACCCTTGTCTGCCACTCTTATAATCCCACAGGCATTATCTGTTAAGAGGTGTGCGAGATAAACAAAGAACCATGGGGCCTTGAGTGGGGGATTTGAAAAAGTGTTACAGCAAGCAACTCCCGACCTCCCTATAACCATGGCCTATGTACGCGATAAGTAAATACATTCCTGTTTCTGTATACTACTCACGTATCCCGAACATGACAGCGTTATTGTGCAGCTGATATCATTGTGTTATAGTGCAACCTATCCACGCTATGTTGTATATAAAGCCTTAGATGTGCGGGCGCTGGGGATAGCATAGTAAAAAATAGTATGGAGTATGAGGTCCATTATATTCAAAGTGCTGGTCGAGATGTCATCGTGGCGATGTCGACATCTTGTTTCTATACTTGATATTTGATGCTGAGTGGTTGAAACAAGTATTTTTTAATTCTCCCTCATAACCATCGGTGCATTCAAATGTAACATTCAAAATGGCCATAATTATACTCACCTCACCCCCTCAAAACCATTAACATAAACATGGATTGGGATTCCCCATTGATTGCCGATAAAATTTTAACCAATCACTTTAACATAACATTCTGAGCCACCTAAAACATACCAGAGGTTTGCACTTGGAAGCCCATACCCTAAAACCCCCTACCCCTCTCATCCCGCCTGAATGGTGTGTATCAGCCCTAACCAGCCCACCCTCAGCCCACGTACCCTGACAAGAAGGACAAAGTGGGCCACAATTAAGCCCTGGTTATGGTAATTGTGGCCCCAGGTAATTGATTTTGCAGAACAATCTCCCCATCATCCCACCACTGGGGTTCGGACGCAAACATCGACATCGTGCTTGAACAGGGAGGGGATTATTTCTTAGATCTGTACTCACATGGGTAAGATATGTTCAATGTTTGTGTGGATAAATTCTAGAATTGAAGTTCAATATTCAGATTGACAATGTTACTTGTTAATTAGAATTCCATGATTTGTTTATCCCAGTATGAACAGAGCGGCTCCATTCACATTTCAAATGTCAGAAGTGTGACTATGAAATAGAAGATTAGCTCATTCTCGAATTCATAATTCCAAGTCTTGTTGCCAGATGTAGCAAATTAAAGTAAATTGTATGCTTCATCTTAATACTTGCATTTACAGCTGTAATGCAGTATATGTATGTATTTACAAGAGATATAATTATATGTGTCCATGTGGTCATTATGGGGAAATCTTGACATTCATTTTAAGAAGTGAGAAAAGGCTGGTGTGAAACCAGTTGCAGCAGCTAAACATATAGAATATACTGACTCAGGCTTTTGTAGTTCTAAAGGCCGCGTGTAAGCTATGCATAATCTGATTATGATTAGTTATTCAACAGTTCAATGACCAGTAATATCATGCCTGATTATCTTTCTTCTGACCTTTCTGTATAATTATAGGAAGATGTGAAATGATCATAGGAGTAATTACTGTTGGTGATATGATATTAGCATGCCATATATGAAACTAATTCAACCTTTCATAGAAGGACTGTTAAGTCATTCGACGAGGAACCTCTCTAGTGGAATACCTAGACAACTAGCCACTGAAGTCTTTTAAGATTTCATGTGATATTGATAACAATCTCGCCCTTTATAAATTACGTAACTTCTTTTTGGAACAGCAATGAAACAAGACTATGGAGAGGGAAAGGGTAGGTTGAGCCAATGACAACATCCGAATGCTATGGATTCAATACCTCAGATGAAAATATGCATCTTTTTAGAATTTGGAACTCAAAGCCAAGGGGACTGGTGACTACAATACTTACTTTGATTCACCGAAAACGCACAAAGCTAAAATGTATGTCCTGTGGTCATAGAACCACATCACTCGTAAAACGTTGCAGGGACAACTTTGCATGGGTCTTTAGTATAGGGTACCCTCCTACTGAGGTGGGTAATTTACAGAATGTGGTAATGGATGGGGCCTGTTACCCCCCTGAACATCTTTATCACAGCCCTGTCTTCCAGCAGGGGGACGGGAGACATGTTTTTATATGAATCCCAGTAGATTTATGGACCCCTTTTCCAGCCTGGTGCCTGCCGACAAATGGAGAGTGCTTCTACTTAACGCTTCATTGGCATCCTGGATCACTGTCATCTTTAGGGTAGTTGGTACGTATTTTATTTATAAAAAATCAATAAAAATGTCTCTATTGATAAAATCACTTAGAAGTATTGCGTCATCAGTATACAACTATATTTTTGTGAAAATTAATTAGGAAAAAAGAAAGCAATGTCAAAATGGCTTTATATGAAAAGTATAGATGGTTTTTTTTAGCTTATGATAGATGCTACATGTACCAACACCAATAGATGTTCGCCTTTTGTATGCACTACTGCGCAATATTCTGATTAATATAGATGAGTCATAGGAAGAACTAAAGAACATGGATTATAAGTTGGTCATTGAATGCAAATTGCCTGATTAAACCCGGAACAGCTGCTGAATATTCATTTTCTAGGAGTTCGAAAATCTGAAACCTTAATTTCAGCTATGTAGGACGGGATCGACCCGGGTTGTGAATCTTATGAGACAACATTTGATTTGTAACTTTTTACTGATCAGGGAAAAGAGCCGGATAGACTAACTTTCTCTTGACCCAGAATTTCATTCACCCAAGGACATTGCACTGACTTCGAAGTCGATCGTTCAGCAAAGCGAGTTAATAGTCTCTATAACCCTGTGTCAACCCAAAAGTTAACAGGTACTTACTGGTAGTGAATTAACCAATGAATTAACTCCCAAGAAAATGTAATTCTACTTAAATTTCAAACGCGCTTGCTCATATCTAACAGTGACTGTGCCCATGAATAGATACGCAAAATTGATTTCTTCTATCGAAAGATTGCACCATCTTAATCGCTGCATATCTCAATCTTATCTGCCCAGCAAAGTAAAAATGGCTCATGAGAGAGATTTTGATGTACTTTTTTGGAATTCAATTAATCATTTCATTCTGATGAAACCTTTTTCGCCAGTGATACTTTTCACAACCCAGTTGCAATGCCTGGAGGATTGATTTGCTGAAAGTCTGGGGCCGTTTTAATACACCTAACGACACACGCTGACCTTTACAAAGTGAAGCAGCTGTATAAGTGACCAAACACCCATTTTACATGATTATTGCTTTAATATTGAAGCGTATAACAAATATATCGTCATGGTTATCATATAAATTTCAATTGGTGCACGACTCCCATAGAATTATTGGATAATGATATAATGATATCTATCCGAACTGTTGTAATTTCATATATTGTGATATTGATCTCGGGGTCGGGAGAAGGGACACACCCAAGCCAATCAGTATAGTAGGATACGAACTGATGCCATTGTCCGTGAAAACATTGGTATTGAGTAATAAGACGAATCCGAGGGGAATGGTTGGGGCGTTGACAACTTTGAGACCTCCCTACTTTAGTTATGACACTGTTCTGAAAATTGAGGAGGAGCTCGAGCTTTAAGATCCCAAAGCAATTATGTGTCCGAGCGTTTTCTCTCCTTGAAAACATTTTATTGGAATTAGAAATGACTTGCAAGGAAATAATAATAACATAATACAACACTTTTGCCATTGCATTTGACCTGCCAAAGAGAACATTAATACTGATTAGCTGTCGTTTGCAGGAGTTAATAAAGATTAATATTGCAGTCATATGACTGAGGAATATCAACTCGATTGATTTTCTTGCCTATTTCGTTAGTTGCAGCAAAAGGCATGTCATACAATTATTGCGAGGGTAATTGGTGGTATAACTAATAATTATTATAGCTATTACCATCCGCAGATTTTAGACATGGTGCCTTTTGATAGCTGATGAACCATCTCCGATCAAGATGAGGCTCTCTGTAGATTTAGTGCCTTGAAGAAACCTTTACCCTGTTCTCTTAGTGAGTAAATTAGATAGACTTGTAGCAGACTTTGTGCGAGAATAGTCCATTTTGGTATGACGTATTCTATTGGGTACGCTAATAAATAGCGTTGTGTGCAAGGCTACTGAAGCGCAAAAGCGACAATTCTTCTGTTGATCAGATAGATAGCATTAAAGGAACCCATCCCAGGCGCCTCAAATCTTCCCGCGGTGTGCCTCTAGTCACTACGTCCCCATTTCTCTCCTATGGGGCGTCAAACGTAAACCTTTCACTTAAACATGTTGTTAACAAATATGTCTCAGAATGTAGAGAATACATGAATTAATCATTGTTCACGACATGGGCCCCTTTCCCATTTTCCCTCGTACAGCCTAAAATAGTCCCCCCCCCTCCTTAATTTGCCTCCCACTCTACCCCGAGGCTCCCCCGTCTTAGGTTAATATCATCAAATAGGGGGCATGCGTTAAATCTGATCATAAATCAAGTAAATTTGTTTGAATATGAATTAGTTGATTCATTGGCGCAGTCCTCAGCATTTTTACTATTTTCGGGAGAATTTAATTGAAATCCTAAGAATATATTCTTCTTTCATGTAGTAAAACCAGAATCAATTCTTCCGGAATTTGTTTGTTGCTTAGAAAACTACACTATAGACTTATACTCAAGAATGGTCAAGACACGTCGAGTAGCTAGATGGCCGCAAATGGCGATATATAACCGTGAACATATTGAACGGACCCCTCTAAATATCGGGTTTGGTGCTAACAGGCGGCGTTGAATAATGCCTACCCTAAAAACCCATTGCTCGCCTGCTGTCAATGTACCAAGATGATGTGGGCTGATTGCCCTGACTGTCCTCAGTCCCCTACAGTCAGCGTTATGAGTCCCCACCGACCTATTCCCTCAGCCCTGTCTTCGCCCGATAACGGCCATATACGTCCCTCTCTTTGTAATTAGGTTGGGAACCCTCCAGATCTACTTTAACTAAACTAATTAAGCCCACTGAAGTTGTGGAAGATATTGTTATGAGAGTTTTTGATTATGTATATTGATTAACGTTATGGTCGGAAACGGTGATTGTGGGCACTCTTAATTCGGGTATTTTAGTAGGCGTGCATCTGCGATATAAAACGATTAAATTTTTGCAACTATTCATCTCTATTTTTTCTGTAATATACTCCTCAGAACACTTCCACTCACATGTACATGTACTTTTCTTCCCATCAGCGCATTTTAGATACAAAGTGGAATGTATAATGTTTTCCATCTGTACATGTTTACATGATTTCGTTTTAAAATAACAATCTATAGAATAAATGAACCAGTACATTTACAATACCCAGATCATAGTCTCTATGAAGGCCTACTATATCCCCTGTCTTGACTTACTTATGATTACACGTTTTGGTGTATTGATTTCCCCTCCAATTGGATGTAATGCTTGTTTTTTATGACGATGCCCTAGGGAAGTGTGTTCCCATCTCATTCTCCATTAACCAAGACATATCCTTTAGGGAGCCAATATCCATAAGTAGTGCCATAAATGAAGGCATTTATCAAGCTTGTTCTGTAATACAGAACCGAGAAAAGCTTCCCCACAAACCGCCCCAAGTCTTTAGGAATCCCAACACCACGCCAATTTCTTCCTATCAAAAGTGCATTAGAAAGCATGGGCTAAAAAAGAGCGACCGTTCAGCGGTTTTGCATGATAATGCACTACCTCTGTGGATTCCTTAATGATACATTTCTTGCAGACAGTTGCCCATTGAATCACGTCATCGACCATCTATTGTTTCAGCTTGGAGTTTTCTGAGCGAGAATTGATGGATGAAATGTCTTGGCCGAGTTTAATTTTCTCACCGTCCGACGGAGAAAATGGCCATGTGATATTACTGTATCTTGTCATCAGGGCCAGGGGATACGTCATCTAGAGTGCTTCTGATGAGAAATAGGGTTTTTATCAATGAGAAATAAACCACACTTTACATTGATGACAGTGAATTCTAATTAAGTAGTTCCGTAGACACTGCTTGTTTAATTGATATAGGAACGGCATGGTACATAAAACGTCAATGTAGTATAAGCACACCACAATTGAGCATTGTTCTAACGGTAATAACCCCCCCCCCCCCCACACCCCCACCCCACACGGATGCATATGAAGTGGGGTATTTGAAAGGCTGCATCACTCTGTTACATTGTGGGTTGGTTACCCACATTGTATTTGTAGAAACTACTTTATTCTAAAGGTGCAAAATCAAACATTTACAAGTTTTAAAACTAACTGAACATTCAGGAGATGAGGATAACCATTGTTCTTGTTGTTCATCTTTAGATAACATCTTGTAGAACCTAATTTACAGGCAAACAAAAACAATAACCAATTACAGGCAAACAAAAACAATAACCAATTATTGGTTATTGGATCATCACATTTCATATATATATAATAATAAAAGACTTACATATCAAAAATAAATAAAACGACCGTATTATAGTCATGAAGCCATTAACCCATTCTCTGGGATTGTTATTTGCACATGCTCTATTATAAACCTATTCTTAGCTACATCATGTATAGGAGGGACACCTAGCAGGGGGTATTCTGACACTCCGGAATCCCCAACCCTAACATGCCAAACCTATGTTTCGGCGCGTGATCTCCTTTAAGTATTTGGAAGGCATTTACTGGTTTATTTTTAGATAATAGTTCTAGTCACGCATATGAAACTCTATCCCTTGCTTTGCAAAACTAAATGCCGATTCAGCTTAAGCTCCCCAATTCTCTAATGTCAGCATCCCTGGAAAAACCTCTACATTGAGGTTTTTAACAAATGAAAAATAAACGATCCTATTTTTTTCTCTTTGATCCATATAATTGTAACAAAATAGCACAATTTCTAATTTCTAATTGCTTAAGGAAAGAATAAGATTCGTTTAAAAAGGATGATACCTTTCGGTAGTTATTTCAGGCGACAGCTGATGATTATTTTTCAAAGGTAATTTTGCTTTTAATTTGTAACAACTTTTTAGCACACTGTCAAATGTTATAGAAAAAAATTTCCTAACATTTGCTTGGTCTTATCAAAATAGGATGTGGTTTTAGCCTATTCTAAATCCTTGATAATCTGATAATGACATTTATAGGAATATTACGTTGCGTGTCATGGCCTTTCTATGTTTTTACGTGATAGAAATAAATTCAAAGACACCTTCCAAAACGTCCAATTCGAAAAGAACTTTCGCTGTACCATATGGATCAAGGTTGCATCGACCTTGTTGGTTTATTCTAAGGCTAGTCTCGTTCTCTACACTTTCGTTTGTTGGTCACTTAACAAAACAAACATCGATCAAACGAGCAATTGAAAAGAACGACCCTGTTTAGCCTCTAGTTCAGAACCAACGTCCTTTTTGCCAGCAGTCTGACTTAAGTCCGTATTTCATGTACCGAAATAATTGCGGGCTGCTGAATTTGTTTGGTTTTGTTTTGTTTTCATAATTATATAAATCTGCAATGTATCTGTCTTGTCCTGCATGATTCTGTGACCCTCGAATTCCACATCATTGAAATAATACTTATATCACCTGACATTGTGGCCGGGGCAGGAACAATGTATCATACAAAAAGAATATCCCATTTAAAACCTATTCCTTTAATCGTTTGCTTTATATGGGGCACCACAGCAAGCAACTAGTTTGCTCTTATAGAGCTTTCTGACGAAGAAAAGCCCCAGCCAATATGCTTGAAGTCACAATGCAATAGGACAGCACGGATCACAATGTATATATGTATATCTCTGTAGATAATGTGCTGTAAAGCACCGATGCTGTATCCCTTCCTATATATGTAACCTTCTGTTCTATGATATAACAGCAATGTACTATTTATCACCTTTATCCATAAGCGTTGTACATACTTTCCTTTCGTACTCCGCATTTTTTCAAACATGAAAATCTGATGGAAAATTACATATAACAACGTGTGTGATTCCATCATAGTCATGTTTGAATGTAAATTAGATATATCACATCAATTAAGCCATTATGGTCACAGCCGTATCATTATTTGTTAAACATAGATCGCAATCTAAACTAAAATCGCCTTCTCTTGTTATCCATTTGTCAGACAAACTTTTCACTGCCGCCTATTGTAACTGCTACTTGACTACCATACACATGACAGTTTTCTACCACCTTGAAAACGCTTCAAATGATCCGTATAGGAATCTTCAGTTGAACACAAATTGTCGGTCACGTCCGACGTGTGACCTTTGGGTACAGCAAACCTTATAAACATGCAACGTCGAACAAGTGTCCATGTCCGACGTTCGAAACTCTAGCAAATTTTATCGTTGTAGTTTCGCAAAGACTCACCCATTATATTCTAAACATCTCCGAAAACGCCTAACCGAATTTAGATTGGGTACCTAGTTTGAAGTTTGCTGTAACAAATAGTATGCGTGACCACGCACGTTTAAGTACGTGAACTGGAAACACCAACTGCGCATTGACACAGCTTTCAATGGTCCACGGGGATCGACGCCCAGAGGATTAAGGGTGTTGGATTATCGGCCTCCACACACCCTCCAGTGTACAGAAACACTGAATGCACACCCACCACAATCAGCAGGGATCGAACCCCGCATTCATAACCGGGGGCCCTTTTTAACTTAAACAAGGTGAAACTGGGCTAAGTTTGTCAGATAAGTTGATTAGTAGCTTGAGATCTGCAACACAGCATAATTTCTATTGATTCAGAGGTATCTCGTTGGATTCTGGGATTTTGGGTTCTGGTAATTTCATGACATCCCTGTGAAGACTAATTCGTGACGATTGTTAGAAATGTTGCTACGTTTGTACGTTTATGGCATTTATGGAGATGTTACTCACAAGTTAATATTTGAATGATTTTAGAATTGAAATATCCTGTCTAAGAAGAGGACTTCATAATGTTTAAGATATTACAATAGAAAGCTACTTGGATTAAAACTGATACCCTTTACAGACTAGCATCAAAATGCGCTCATGATGACAGTTCAATACAGGCAGAATGCGTATTCTGAGCCTAGTCTGTAAAGGGTATAAGAGCAGCCATCTCTAACGTCTTCATCACAACAAGACAATGAATACATTTAGACCAATAGATGATGATATTGAAGAGCAATTTACAAGTTAGAAGGGGTCGTGTTAATGTTAACGCCATGGTTTACTCGTTTCTTGACTATTATCCCTGGTTATATGGTTTAATAATCGCACCTTTAGTAGTCCATTTTACTCGATTGGCAGTCACTATCAGTCACGAACAGAAAATGACACCTAGATAATGATCTAGTTGTAAAGTATCTGCAGGTCACATTTGATGAAGTTATATATTTCCGGTTTTCATCAATTTCACATCTACATATTGTATATGTACATGAACAGTTTTATCAAACCAAGAGAAAACTGTTCACTGATTGTAATCATATTGCGGAACAAATGCCACTGCCTGGCAGAGCAGACATATCTGAAAATAGCCAATAAAAGATGTCTCATAAAAAATACTTATCGGTTTTATTTTTCCTGTACATTTATATGAGGAATCCGTTATTCTCGGTTGCATTAATATTCTACTGATGAATTTATTATTAAAAGAAATCCATGGATTCAATAGTTGAGATCATTTAGAATTTTCTTTTCCAAATTTGTTAAGTGAAGAGTGAAATTTGTATATCATCAATACATTAATGATAATGATGTTTATAAGCTCGATTTCTTGCAGTAATGCTGATAATTAAAGTGTAGCAAAATTAGTTAAAGGAGCTGAAATAAGTGGGAGTGTGAAAATGTGGAATAAGAAATACTCTTCCTACGCTAGACATTCGATGGGGGAATGTAATTAACTGATATACGGAGAGCATGAAATATAGCTCGAGCTATATCCATTACTGGTGTCATGTGGGATGCAGTGATTAATGTTTCTAATCTAAAGTAGACATAAATTAGCCAGAATAACATTCAAACTTAATTAAACGAGGTCTCTGTGAAGGTTAATTACAATATGAAAATAGTCATACATCATATGGCATGCCCAGATTATAGGTTCAGTGTCAGGGATTCCCGATTTCCAATTTTCTATAATATGAATAAGGAAAATCTTTTTCCATCTAGTATTGTGAAATGTTTACATAAAGAACCTTTATTAGCTTCCAATGGCTTGTGATTGATGACAAGACAGCAATTAGTTCTATAATAAAAACTCAATTTCACTTTCATGAAGTAATGTGTCACCCTGATTGAAAACTTCTATCAGATTATTCTCTCTCCTTTGTTTAAAATGAACCCTTTAAGGATGCCCTGGTGACCCACTTGTTTCTTTTTTACTGATTCAGTTCAAATTGAATTTGATTATTGAATGCACGCTTTGTTTTCAATTAATTTCAACTTTGGTGGTACATGTATACCAAACTGAATAACCTTTTCAACTTTTCTCATTGTCATTTTAGTTATAATTACTTTTATTTAAAGAATAATGTTCAGCATTGATTGGACACTTTTTCTCTTTTTCATTCTTTGATTCCAAATTTTATCTGATTTCAATTTTTTGCTATTTCTGTTTTTATTCAAGTCCCCCAATTTGACAAAATCATAGTAAAATGCAAAGACTGTTTTGATCTACCTAATGGAACCTAATTAGCTGCCAGACATTCAGACATGATTATGTCACTTATAAATACGACACAGCCTATGAAGACGGCACAAACATACAGACTTCTAGTGTTGCATATCAAAGTATAATGCTTATCCATCTAATTTTCCACAGAAGGGGTCAACTAGTTATTGTCATAATATACTATTTTCATAGCGACTGAGGTAGAGTATACCAGCTAACAGATTTTTCAAATAGGGTATTTCACTTATAAAGGATCCCCTTCCTGAATTGCAATCCTATGTTGTTAGCAGTATCTGGTTATGAATAAGGACAGTAATTTGCCAAAGGACTTCTCATATTCAGATTAAGAATGTGAGAATTGCACTTCTGATTGTGCTGAGGTTTGAAACCGAGGCTTAACGTAATATGTATACGTATCAACTTGTTTGATCGTGATTTTGAGTCAAAGGAGAAACAGCCATGCATGTTCAACCCTCTTATTACTTGCATGGGCGTACATATCTGTGATATTGTATGGAGAATGAATTGTGAGTCATTAGTCGATTGCTTCTGGTGACAATTCGATGTATACTTGGGTTTCAGTAACCATGATATTTGATTGACCACACATTTGCAATGCAATAATGTCTAATTACCAAATGAGACCATTACTTATTTCCCCAAATGACTAAGTATACATAGCTGGTCGCTATGTCTGAGACATAATGACAAACTGGGCCAAAGAATCCAAACCAAGATGGCGGCAATAAGTATACAGGCTATGAACATTCGCGGAATCTGTTGAAATCCCTAGACAAAGACTCAGGCTAAGCCTTCCCATGGAGACAATACGTAGGTAAGGTGGGCGATAACACCAGATAATACAGGTGCGCGGTTTGTATAGGGCCTAATCAAACAGCCGCGTCATTAATGTATGATTCTATAATCGATAGCCTCTCAGTGCGCAGGACAGGAAGCTGGGTCAGCACGGGACCCGGATGTCTTGAATACACTGGACCGGAAACGGAAATCGATGTCTCATGAGATTTGCCCCCCTCGAAGGGATAATCACAAACAAACAGTGGGATATCGAATCACCCGACACAGACATACTTAATATTTGCCACAAATTTTCTCTTCTGTTGGTGTTTGACTGACCGATAAATATTATAAGAGAAGGGCATAAATGCGTCTATTATGTGAGACATTCCATGCTGCCAAGAATGAGCATAAACGATCTTCGACCACTGTATAGCCATCCATTACATGTTAGTATATCCCCTAGTCTATTGACTGCTGCTTCTATACTTCGTTAATGAAAATAATCCCACGCCTATGATGATGAACTTAGTAAAGGGCTGGCATTTATGATTGGACAAGTCCATGGTATATTTTATATATAATTTACACCATTAATATTGTTCATGCCGTTTACCTTACAGTCCTTCAAATTGATACATCGTGATATATCCATTCTTCCTAAACTTTCTTTTATTTCAAATAACATCGTTAGGCTACTTCATTTCGCTTTTAATCGAAGCTTCAGATAAGGCTGTCCATTTTTGTACTAAAGATGAGCTACAATCCTGGCAATGTACTATTAACAGTCAACACCGTGTCACCAGTAGGTTTTTTTCCAATTGCAAAAATCCAAAGTTGTATTTTTGCAGTTTATCCAGATTTGCTGTCTTTATTTTATCTTTTAAGAATGAAGTTTAACTAAAATCGCCACCGATCACGACAGAGTCAGACGACACATTGATTTGTTTATGTCTTCCTTTAAAAACACAAATCTTAATGCTCTGATTTTATTGTGTTAACACCGGACTGGACAGATAATTTTTCAATAACAGCAAAGAGAATGCCTCCCAAAAGTTTGTAAAACTGGGTCAAGATTTGTGATTAAAGTTTCAATTGCAATTTTTTGTTCTACATGGGTATCTGATTTAGATAAGAGATAATTTGTTTTTATTGTATTACCAATTATCTTATCCTATCTTAATTCAGAAGAAATAGAAAAAACAATTTGATGGCATCATAGGTACCATTGGTCCTGAAGCTACAGTCCTAAACATTATTTTACTGATGCTGAAAAGAAAAATGGAAAAATGGAAAAAAGGTATGTACTATACCCACGTGGGAAAGGCATATGTATACGCGCACAGCTGTTGTTGTAGTAACAGACAAAACCTTAAATGTGGTCGGGTGACCAGGGGTCGCTTGTTTACAAAGTCAAATGCAAGATTTGAACAAAATAGCAGGGTTGCTCTATCTAGAAATAATCACAAGTTTCTTTCAATACATATTTCTACATTACCTGTTCAAAGGTAATGTCTCATGGATCATATTTGACATCATTTCTAGTGAGTGTGTGTAGTTGGTTGGGGCGAGATTTTGTTGGGTTGGTTGAGGGGTGTGGGGGCGGGGGGGATTGGGTGTGTTGGAGGTGTTTCGGTGGGTAGGTATTATCACTGTTGATGTCGCTCTTATATTGGTTTCATTGTGGGTGTGAGACTCTTGAGTGTTTGTGTCTGTCCTTCTGTAAATCTGGCTGTCTGTCTATACATCTGACTGTCTATCCATCCGTCCAGATCTGACTGCCTGTCTCTGTTTCTTCTTCTTCTTTTCTCTGTGTCTCAGTATGATATTAATTCTTACTGCCACTTAACTGCTAGGAGTACTGCAACATTCGAATATGAAGGCGGTGATCCACGTAGCGACACTTTGCAAACCGACAACAAAATTGTGACTGAACCAATTTCACAACCGACGGTTTTTTGTCGGTTTGGAATCGGTTTGGTAATTAAACCTGTTGGTCCTAAAATCGGTCCAGAATCGGTCCAGAATCGGTCCTACACCCATGATCCACAGTGGAGATGAAAACTGATTATTTCCTTGAATCCAGGACCACAAATTAATAGGAAAACAGTGAAAAAGAAATCGGTTGACTAAATTATCAATATTTTCTAAATATTTTCATATTTTATGTCTTAATATGGTCAGTAGGACCAGAAATATATATTTATTTGTTTGTTTGATTAATAAAAAGTAAAATAGTAGAATACTCATCGTGAAGCATTAGAAAATAATCCCATGAAAAAATATTCATTTTGATACATATTGATCATATTTTCGTTGTAATACAGTCAAAAATTAATTGAATAACATTGAAAATACATAGACATAATAAAATCGGTCCAGAATCGGTCCAGAATCGGTCCAGAATTATTAAACAGGTTTAATAATTTCGTCGGCTGGAAATCGGCTGGAAATCGGCTGGAATAATTTAGTCTGACTTGTGTCGGTTGGAAATCGGCTGGAAAATATCGGTTGACATGATCCACGTTACGATATTTTCCAAAGTGAACCGTTTCCAGCCGATTTCCAGCCGATTTCCAGCCGATTTTGAATCGGTCCACTATCGGTCCAATTTTGTCGCAACGTGGATCACCGCCTTCAGGTGTGAACACTATATGTACCATCACTATAAAGGCTAATTTTGAAAAGGAGGCGTTTTTGTGGCAAATGGGTTCTGTGCATTACGGCAAGATGCAGTTAGCCTTATGAGTGTTATTGAGATTTCTGATAGGTAGGTAAGATGATTCTCGGGGTTTTCCTCTGCATTCTGGGATTTCATATAAAGGTCGATACCTTGTAAATCAGTGCACTTTCTCAAGTATTTTCCAAATATGATTTCTTTATGATTGTGTGCGTTATTTATGAAGGAGCCCATTATTTATTGTGCTGTACCGTTGTGCGCCATTCACAAATGGTTTCTGACAATTGTACGATTTTTAAACATATGAAAATAACTCACCATTACATTTTGTTGTCCATCAGCCCGAAGGGTTTCCTACATACATTTACAAGTGAATATGAAAAGTGTTACGAGTTACTTCCCAGTGCTCATCCGAATGGAAGAAAGAGGGTATCATTGAAAAAGTCCTTGTTGTAAAATTTTCTTAGAACCTGAGGGAATATTCAAGAACCTACGCTATTAAAGAACTTCTTTGATAACATCATGAATTATTTGTTAGCCTTTCCCATGGTCATCTTGGCCTTGAGTTTTCCTCCATTTTGGTTATGGAATCCAAGCAACCCTCCATATAATTATATCTTCTTCCTCTTGCGTGATTCTCGTTCATTCTCCACTCAAAATGTAGATGTCTATAGACTAAAGCAACTGAATACCAAATAAAAAAATTAGATAGAACATAATATAGGCTAGGGGGACTTGATATCAAATGTGACTAAGTTGAAAGGTCTAACAATGAATTGCTTATGAAAGGGTTTCAGAATATGAATACATAAAGCTAGCATTCGAGAAATCTTATTATTCGTTATGAATAGAAATTGCTATCTTTGTACTGTAATTTTGGCACATGGTCCTAATGAAATACCCAAGTCAAAATATTTTCCTTGCAAGCCATAAACCGTTTGAATTCCAGTGTCTGAGATCACATTTTATTTCATCTTAGACCTCCTACCACTACCCATAGATCACTCAAAGGATAGTGATAATAATTCTTTATGAGAAACTTATAAATAATTCTCAAAATTCTTCTCAAAGAAAATTGTACGCCAAGCACATTGGAGTAAGGAGTAGCAACAAAGAGTCTTTGAAATAAGAATTATTCTTAAATTACCTCCAGATATTCAAATGTTTATAGCCTGATGCACCTTTGAACTCACCAGTGTCAGAGTATTGTGCAACAGAGAATAGATACGAAACATTTAGCTGGAGGACCAATTCACACACTGATGGGTCTCTTTAAAACCGAGAAGGTATCAAGAAGAAGGAAAAGTTTGATTGGGATCAGAATCAGATGTGATTACTCTTCGCACCTTAAGATTACTCACGCTTCTAATGATAATAGTTTTACCTGAATACCTGAAGATAATATCTTCTTTATTATCTTCAATATTATTGTTGGCATCATAGTTCAGGCATACATGTTTCACTTTAATGCAGAAAGTTTTCAATCTCTGTTGTCTTTGATATGCTACTATGTAATTGTATCTTTTTTATGATTCACGTATCATCTAATACAACTTCTCTGCATGTACTGTTATTAGATGTAATTTTCTCATTGCTTTTTGATTATACAAGAATAATGAGCATGAAATATTGTGGACAACCACTTTGTTAAATGGCAATAAGAAGGTAAATTCTTTTATAATTGCAGTCCTTTTCAAATACTGGTTGGCATGTGTTTAGACCTAAAGGTGGTACAACTGATTCCACTTCACAACTTGATTTGTGATATGATATTACAGATAATTCACACACAGAAGTGATATTATTGTTAAATATCGGCAATTTGAAGTGTCTCACAGATATCCTCGACAAAATTAATACTTTTGTCATTGATATAAACATGCAACTTCTTTGTGACATCGTCATATCGCAGCCCTCGTCTTGTAGTGTAATACTGACTTAGGGATTAGTTCTGCTCACACAGGTCTACTCTGAAGTTGGATGTCTAACCAAATAGACACACCCTGTTCACCTAGCCTCATTCTGTTTGTTCAGGAAATTGGCAGGGACACGTCACAGACTTCAATAATTTGTTCCCAACTTCTTGCTGTGCCATCTAATTCGTCAGGGTTTCTGGCCGAATCCCCGAAGTAATAGTCATCCATCTAGGTCTGCAAATTTGTCCAGCCTATGAATTCTGCAGACCTTTCAGTCTTTGGAAATGGTTTTATTAAGTAAATTGCTTATGCATCAAAAGTAATGATATTAGGTGCTAGTGCTCTTTAGTTAAAATGTCGTATTACCAATGCAAGATCCATCCTTGTCTCTGAAGGATTTGTTGTTCTATTTAACGCAGGATATCAACTCTGCAATTTATCTTTCCTTCGATTTTTGTGATTAAGCCTGAGTTCTTAATGATTGTTTTCTTATGCATGACAACTTTATAATTGCTAAGGGATATCTGAAGCATATAGCCTTGCATAATAGATAATCCATTATGTTATGATTCTGGATATACCTAGTCAAATGAAGCATCCCAAATCAATAGAAACTAAAGGCATCCATCATTCAATGGGTTACCCTCTCAACCTGTAAACGGAACAATCACAATAATAAAGGCTAATCATTACTAAATGTTCCTATACTACATTTGATCCAATTGCAGTCTGTTAGCTTCTACTACCCTGCCCTATATTTGACTGCAAAAATGTTAGGATGAGCTTCAGGGTCATTCCTTCGCGGTCTCTAAAAGGGGCCACTCATTGTAATTGATGGGGGTCCTTCTAGTGTGCGGTTGATATGGTAATGGATACCTTTTAGGCCGAATTGTTTTAAAGCCTAAATGAGACCTTCTCATTTATAGGCATCGACTTGATGTGATACCAACGCAATAAATTGTGATGTGCTTTAAAGTATAGCTTGCAACTGGCCCCACAGATGGTAAAAAAGTAAGTTACATGCTTTTTTTTTCTTATGTAGGATATAATTGTGTCTATTATCTTACTGTATCGTCATTAGTTTACCGGACCATTGATATGAGAAACGTCATGAATGAATTATTACTATTTGTATGGCAGCCTGATTTGAACCATCACGTAAAGATGGAATCAAGTATTAATACATTAACAATAAGAAATTAAATTTTATCTTAAAGTTGATAAGTGTGATCCTTGGAAATTTCAATGCCCAGGTGTCTGCTGCTTCCAGTAAAATCTTAAACTTGCTATCTGAAGGAGAACTCCATTAAGGACACACTTTGTCTTAATAATAGCCAGGTGTATCATAGTGTGTGATAACCTCTGGTTGTTTATACAGCCTAGTGTCAGTGACATACGCCTACCAGCTGCTCCTAAAAAGAATCTGCAGTCAGAAACCATCCTGCATTTAGTGGAAGCCACTTAGTTGTTGAAGATCAGCCATGAACACCTGACAGTAAAATCACTTAGCTAAAAACAGGCAATACACCAAGCCCAAACGGGCTCAGCTGGGTAACTTTACTTAGAAGCAAATGTCGACAACAGACCATTTATAAGTGGCACCTTTAAACTCTCAAAAACTTGGAAATTAATGAGGGATTTGCAAAGCGTCGTGTTGAGGCATTTCACTTTGGAAGAATCTAGACGTCTGAATTAGAGAAGATTCGTAACGAATTTTTCAGACTCTTTCTATCAATGATTGTATTGTTTTCAGTGGACAATGTTATTGATAAGCCATAGTTGAGCCACATCATGATGTGTCAACTCTTGATAATAGAGCAATTTACCGGCTTTTAGCGGGTTCTTAAAGTTTCATAATTGAGGCTAACATTTCAGTTGACTCATCGGATTCTCGTAGGGCAGCAGACATTCTCTGCCATGCAGTGTCTAATTGGGGTCTTCAGATTTGCTCTTTTTACTAAATATCCATTGCATTACTAGAAAAGGTTGGTGCCTTGATTCATCTTTTCATGAGCAATTGTTTTGTAACATTATGCAAATCAAGAGTGCCATAACACGCACTCAGAACCCTAACGTGTATCCAATTTACTGTAAGCGCATTAAGCATGAACGGTATTCATTATTGCGGCCAAACAAAAAGGTCAACCCAGGTCAAAGTTTTCCTCCAGAGACACAATAGCCATTCCCAGGTTGATGTAATGCTATTTGTACCCACCTGGAGGTACCCTGGAGGAGAGAGGAAGTCACATTGATCATGCCCAAACCGAACCACAGCCCTGCCCCACTAGCAGTGTGGTCGCTTAAAGGTCCCACTCCAATCTTCCTGGGTGCGCCCGGGAGAAAGGCCATCCAGGGTCAGAGAGTGGTGGTTTGCCTTGGGCTGACTCGCTAACTACTCACTCTGCCCACTCCTCCCAGGATATGCGTCACCCATAGATCTGCATGGGTTAGTCTTGGAGGCGTTAAAATGGCTATTTACAATCAAATTTTAGCCTGCTGATTATGTATTTTTTGATTTCTAGAACGACGACTTACTGAAGACCCTGTGTCTCAACTAAGGACATTTACGTTCATTCCTGCATAAGTTTTAATGTTGAATCGCGCAACATGAAAACATTTGGGGAATTAAAGTAGACAGATCTATAAGGGCAAGGTGCTGCCATGGATGGTTCGTCCGACCCTTGCCTTCAGCCGACCTTCTAGGACATGTGTATGCACTCGAGAAGAATTTACACTTTAAGTATCAAACGTCAATGACGCACAGGCCATTGCCGGAGAATTGTATGTTTATAACGATTTGTTAGAGAGGTTATCTACCACACACATCCCTATCTCAAGGGCACTACTTGCTCCCGCTTTTTTTGTCCAAAGCCTACGAACTTTTACTAATAAACCACTATTTGTAACAATGTAAAGCTCCATCTCCCAACGTGAGAAAATGTGTGATTGGAAAAGCATTACTCTGGCATTGTCGCTCGAAATGGTAAAACAAGAATATTAATTATTCTTTTTTTACCATTTTACAATAATAATTAATTTTATTATTATTATAATGATGACTACTATACAAATGCCATAGGGAAATAACGTATCAAAACAATCTTAGGAAAGGGGCATTTGTGAGGGTGCTGGTGATTTCTGTGGTTAAGAAAAAGGTCCTCAGATAGAAGTATTGACAAAATAAGGGTTAGATATAGGTTGCGGGCTGCTGCAAAGAAAAAACGAATTCCGAGAAAAAAGTATTACCGTATATCAGCAAGATACTACGGGAAGCCTCCTTTGGGAACGCAAATATATGATCCCATACTATGTACTTATATGTACCTAATAGCAACATATGCCACTGTTTGCATTAATGCGCCTTTATATAAGCTCACTTAGTACATGGGTGAACCTCCCGAGAATGCTTTTTGCTTCCCAGCCATACGAGTCCCGATTATTTCCAACAGTCTTGACAATACTAAATTTCTGTCTGTCTCTCCCCGTGAGTATGTCTATCATTTATTGTGGATCATGATGGTTTATATGATATCGCTCCCGCTAGTATCTAAATTAGCGTTGTCATGATGGAACCTCTCGTAATGTTGCAGGATGACTTGGTAAGCGATCTAATAACCATGAAAATAAAATGCCAGATTTCCTACACAGATCTGTAAATGCATCTTATTTTCTTCACTAGCGTCTCTCCATGACTCCACTATTGAATGTTCGAAAACATAAGGTAAAACGTGACATTATTATGTGATACTCTGTCAACGGAGTTTACGTATCTTGGTCAATGTACACTTCTACTATAATAAACACGGGTAGTGTACATACCATTCCCCATAACATGATACCTGAACTAATATTCTGTGATAGACAGTTGCCATTATAAAGTGTAACTCTAGAAGAAATAGTAGGTGGGTGTACTTGAACTATTTTGTAGTTTACTATCGCGCGTCGGGCCCGTTGGATGGGATATGAGCCCTCATAAACTTAGAACTATTAATTTGAATTATAGAAGATCTTGACTTTTGAAACTTGATAACAAAGATAAGTTCAATTCATTTAGTAATCTAAAGAAATAATACAAGTCATATTCGCTAGGCAAATACAAATCTCTTGCAGCGTATCTTACTGGAATTAATCAACCCACGTATGCATGTATCTGATGCATTTGGATAGGAGCCATTTAGTACGTACGCAAATTTGCAAAAGTCTCAAATCCCCCACCCACCCCTGTGGCAAAAATAATCTTTAGATTTGTACAAGAATGTATGGGCAAATATTTCCGACCCCTGTACCCCCCCCCCCCCCCCCACCCTTGATGCGGACATCCTTAATGGAAGGCCCCTTATAAAGTGTTTAGAAATTATGCCCTCATCCTAATACCCTTCAGTCTACGCGCACTCCACGCTCCCTTTCCTTTACACAAATTATCCTAAAGGCTAATGCAAATTACTTCGCTGTCCTTATGGTAAATTTCCACTAATTCAATCGTGGGTCTCACTGCGCGCACGTACACTGAGTGCAGGAGGAATCAGATGAGAACGTCTTGTGGAGCAGCAATAGGTAAGATTATTACAAGCCTAATGAGTGCACTTTGACTAGGGCCTGAGGCCCAGCTGGCCCGGGGGGTTGGGGCAGTCGTTATCTGGGTCAGGGCGAGCAGAAGTAGGGAGCAGCTCACAGGACAGTCAGGTCTTATCATAATGCAACCTCTTCCTTTTGTGAATATGCTCTAATATAATGCCGTTTGGTATATATACATAACCTATTCTGTCCTAAAATTCTGATTGTTTTGATCAGTTCTGGTCACTTGGTTCTGGTCGAAACGACCAGAAATGATCAGAAATGACCAGAAATTGTGTTCCCATTGTGTGATTTCTGGTAAATCGCTCAGTGGGAACACCTGTTTTGGTCGTTTGTGACCATTTCTAGTCGAAAACGGCCAGAACTGAGCAACCAGAACTGACCAATTTTAGTTTAATTGCTTAATGGGTTCCAGCCTTTATGTTACTTTATTTTGACAAGGAAAATTTACAACCCAGCTGTGTGAATTTTGAAAGCTCCACTAGAATCCAAATTAAAATGGGCGTGAGACAATTTGTAATTTCAGAATAAATAAAGTACTTGAAAATACATTATATGATATGTGTGTAGATTTCAACCTATACTATATCAAAACGCAGAATTAACCACCTTATTTTACAATTTCCTCAAAGGCAATCCATATGGGCAGACAAATTGCAGGAATTGCCGTTTCAGAAATACGTTTTGTTTGCTTCATCAGTTCATTCATATTCGGGCAGCGTCGTGGTGTGATTAGTTCCGCCGATATAAAGGGGTAGGCCTATATGAGGATGTAGAACCCTCAATACAGTTTCCTATAGTAGCAGTTAATGACAATGGTTTTCTGTCAAAAACGATTGTGCTTATCCATGAAATATTCAAAAAGCTTGGGTCTTATACCAAGCTTAGAAATACTTTGACATTGCAGAGAAACCATACACAATAGATTTAATGAGACAAAGTGAATCTCGGCTGTGTAGCTCTCAGCAAATTTGACGTCATTTCTTCTTTAAATTCTAATTACTTGTATTACATATCTATGTTCAAATACCGTTAGAACAGGGGAATGGATCTAATAGACCGAAAGACATAGAAAACACGAAACTCTACCAATAAAAGATATCTGGATCGCCTAAAAATGAAAACGTGATTTGAAAATAGTACTGTGAACAGGAACGTGATTTCTAACAAAATAAATTGTGGGTTATGCCTATATATTCCATAAGGACGTATATTGGTTGGTTTAATTTGAAATAATGGAACTTAGAATTTGTGGGAAAATAGAATTGCAAAAATAGGAGAGCGCAAAAGGTATTGTGAGCAGAATAGATTAGGCTTGTGAATATACAAATTTCGCTGAAAATATATCATTATAAAAGTGAAGGGTAGGATACCACTATAAAGATTGTGTATTAAAGTAAAGACTATATACTTCGTATTGAAAGGCGTTTACGTTCAGTAGTAAAGCCAGACAACTTACCCCTGTTAGGAGCACCAGAACCAGTAGATTGACGCTAATCCAGGTATGGGTCATGATGCCTGCTTGAGTCCCTCCTCCACGGTGGATTCCCCTGTCCCTGTGTCGGCCCTGCCTGGTCCCCTGCCGCACCTCCAGTACCTAATGCACACCCACACTCTTCACCTCCTGAGGGAAGCCGTTTCTCCTACTATTACTCCTCCTGTTCCTCTTGCTTCTCCCCAATCCCCTCTATCTCTCACAGCCTCCTCCAAGGTGTAAGTCAACCCCCGGCCTGCCTGCTCTGACCGGCCGTGTCCCCTCTCCCTCACTCTAAAACTACTCTCTCTTCCGTTCGCAGCGACACTCAGCGGGCACCAGCCGAACTGCTCATGGAGCTGGAGGTGAGCTGGAGGAGTGAGTTGCTCCCCTGGTCACGTGATCCCCCCGTGAGTTGCTCTTTCTCCTGCTGACAGGTCTGGGGTTAGTGTTTCTCAGCTGGGCAAGTCAGTTCCATGTACTGTAGACCTCCAGGAGACAAATACTTGGTTTCTCATTGAACAGAATATAAGCAAAAAACAAAACAAGTCACAAAGGTTCCAAAGAAATGGGAGAATCCCACTGGGCTCATGGACCTGTTCACTGTGAATGTGAACTAGCGTATTATTCCCCTTTTTTGTCTCAGAATAGTCTATTGACTTGTATGGCAAAGTGTGATTTAGTCGGAACGGCTGCGTTTACTGGCGCCTTGGAAATTCAAATAGGTGAGAACTAAAGAAGCTGGGCGTGGGGTGACACACCTGTGGGCCCCAGAAGTAGCTACTTCTAGAAGTGAAAGTGATAGTGAAGTGAAAAGGAGCAGTTACCGGTCGCCCACGGTGACAGGTACTCCCGGCTGTATCCGCCCCCGTAGGAGCCGTCTACCACTCACCGCTGAAGTAACACAAAATGGCTGCAATCTCAGCATGGTGTGACGTCGCAGAACGTTCTAATAACGCTGCAGAACATCACACAACGTTATCAGAAAGTCACAGGACATTGCTGTGATGGGACTTCATGGCTGGGATAGTCAGGGTTGTTAACCTAAAATCTAGTAGAATTATTGTAAAATATGGTTTTACCTAAAAGAATTTGTCTTATGGCGCTCCTAGAAGTCAGATTGGCGGTCAGAGTAATTCAGCCAATAAAATTTCAAAAGTTCATATCATATCATGTTATCTAACGCCCCTTCTCCTGGTATTAGAATTTTGGAAATCATTATTGCAATAAGCCCATCACACATTGCGTATAGGCCTATCCCTGGGTTAGGCAAGGGTTGGACAAAATGATAACCACATAACCCTTCCTTGTTTCCTAGAGTTAGGATTACTGAAATAAGCAACAATTGTATTTTTCTGTATCCCCAAGTGCTGCTTAAACATTATGATTTTTTTTTAAAGTGTCATCAATTGGCAGATTGGCAGGTTGGTCAGCCAATCAAAATGCTGTATCTTAGAGCAAAATAAGGTTGGACATTATAGTTTGGGCTGACAGGTTTAACATTGGTTCCTATGGGGAAAAGGCCAATATATAAAGTTGCATTTTACAAATTTGAGAGGCAATCTGTCAGTCAAATTGCTTGTGTGGCATTTGTTTTTGTGAATCTGTCTTCAGGCAATAAGCACGGAGGTAATTTCAAAACTATTTCATGGCAAACTGCAATGTTGGTGTAAACTGGGACGGGCTTATTAATATCCATAATACACTTTGACTTTTTACACGTGACACAATTTGCAAATATAGGGCCTGACATAAAAGTTGATCATAATCAAATCAGTGCTGCTTTGTCAAATTTTGACATAATAATCTGACAACCACTCCGTCCAATGCTTCGCTCTAACTGTTGAATCTCAAGTTGGCTTTAGTAATCCAGAATTACGTAGAGCTGTCAACCAAATGCATGCAATCGATATTATATTTAATAAAGAAAAGCGCAAGTCGACAGCTTTCAAACATCTGGCGGTTAAATATTCCTTGCCGTGGCTTCTTTATCTCTTTATGACATACACTTTGTTCCACAATCAACCTTTCCAACTGTTGTAGCTGCTTAGTATCTGTACATGCAAAACGTGTCTACAAACCACAGGTATCTGCCCTTTAGTCTACCTCACCATACATTATGTTTGGCATGTTTTACATGTAGGCTCATGCTAAATATAGTTTGTTTTGATCAAGAGAAATACATTTAGATATCCTCATTTCTGTGACGCAATATGAAGACATTTGATTCTCAGAAAACCTGTCATTAAAGACAATTAAATTTGCTTTCTTGTGTCATTTCTAGACTTTTCCAGACAAAATGCTTTCCATGACATTGTGTCACCCACGTGATCCGTTTTTGAATACAATCATGTAATGCAATCTGCATGTCTTGTTAATACCATTCGTATTTAGAAATATAAAACACGGACTTTAACAATTGCAGTCTCAAGGAACTGTGTTCTCACATAGAAAGTTGGTAGGGAAATTTGCCTACGGGCAAAAATAGTCACTTGAGATAATAATATTTATAAACCTTCTTTTCCAAAAATTCAGGGTCTGCCTTAAAGGGAGCCAAAAGCAATGTAGGGTCAAAATTTGGCAAATTCTGTTTACTATTGAAATATATTCTATGGCCATAGCCTAGGCCTGTGGTAAAATATAGACTGTGAATACAGACTTTAACTACATCAAAATAGATGAAAACCCACCCAAGGTCAATTTTGGTGACCCACCAAAATTGGTTTGTTTACAAACATTGCTGTTTTCAGGCATATATGGCATGAGTATTATTGAATTTAAGTGAACTGATAGCTAGTTATCGTGATTTATACTGTACCAATGGCTAAAGTTAGACTCTTAGAATGTATTTTCATAATTATTTGAGTTTGCAAAATTTTTTCATGTTTTGACACAATATTGCTTTTGGCTCCCTTTAAAGTCACTTGCCAATGACAAATATAATTCGTCTATGAGTGCAAAGGAGACCTTGATATCATGTATATCTTCGTCTTTGAACTATGGATCCGCCTAATAGGTATAAGCACTGACGTCAAAGCTGTTATTCGAAGACTCTCACTCGTAATTTACTAGAAGGAATCTTCTGTAACAACATTTGTCGGTTTTTGATCCGGAAATTAATGTGTGATCTCTTCGTTGATACCAGTAGAACAATAAAAATGTGTACTGAATACCATTTGGATTTAAACATAAACAGCGCCGTTGAAACAAACCTAATTTGGGAAGCTGCGGTCTCTAGAGAATGCATTTTTGTACAGTTTGTGGGGAGTTTCGCCTGAGGGCAGGAATGAGAACTTGAAACCAAATAAGCCTCATTTTCTCGAAATCTTGAATTCACTTAAGGATAGACAACTGTTGATAAGAGGTTTTTTTGCTGATGTCGCAGTAATATGCTCATTTTCTTGTGGCATTCTTAGCACCATACATTATTCCATTCAGTAGCACATTGAAACCCCTACCTGTTGATATAAATAATATAAACATATCACAATCAAAAAGCGAGATTATCCGAAATGCGCTGTATCAACAGTTGTCTATCCTTAATATAGTCGCTCATGTTTCCCTGACGTGGACTGCTGTAGGTTGTCTTTTGGGGTCTAGGGATCGATTTGTGACAAGTGTGTGTGTGGCCCAGATCTACTCCTTGTGTGTGTGCTGAGCAGTTCCGTCAGAAGAGTAGCTCTCGACCTGCTCTTCACCAGGTGTCATAGAAGGGGCTTATTGGTTATCTTACTGACTACGGCCTAGGCTACTGGGATACCTAAAAGGGGAACAGATTCTTTTCATTCTGAAAACCAATAGTTAAATTATAGGCCTAAACAATGCGATACTATGTAGGATTGGGGCCTTCCATTAAGTATGTACGCATCAAGGGGAGAGGGGGTACGATTTTCTTTTCTTTTTAATTTGTGTAAGTTCTAGTACAAATTCAACGCATATTTTTGACCAAGGGGGGTTGGGGCGTCAGAGATCGTTTGAAATGTGCGTACGTTCTAAATGGAAGGTCCCTTTCGAATTTTTGAAATTAAATGAATAACACTGCAATCATGAAAGAAACACAGCCTTAGTTTTAACCAGAATGCGTATATTTTGGAAGAAGGTATTAGATTCAAGGACTGAAGGAGCATAATTTATGTATACTGTTTTTTTTACATGTTTCTGCTAATTAGAAGGTCTCAGTGGTCCGTTGCACAATGGGTTTCGTAACATCGAAAATGAATTAAATAGCGAAACAGTTCGTTGTTGCTTAATAAATTATTTGCAGTTATTTTCGTAACAATGAAAAAGAATTCAACAATTTTTTTTCTATGTTTAGAATGCCCTCAAAGAGCTGTTTTTTTACTGTTTTTTCTCTAATATCTCCCCTTGTTATATCAATTGACAGAATTCAATCCCATTCATTAGAACCAGAGATTTTTACTATTTTTGTAACAAGTGAATATTTTCGTAACAAAGAAACATTTCGCTGTTAAGTGTTTTTTCGTTGTGCTTCCGTTGTTTAAGCCTCACAACGAAATTCTATTGTGCAACGGGCCACTGGTTGTATTAGTGGTCTATATACTTAGCATAAGCCAGGACCACTACTCACTTTACGAAAAATGTTCCAGATCCCTATATTCAGACAAACAATAGCTAACCTATATATAAAGTAGTGTCTTGTCTCCGCATAGTGGAAAAGCTGCAGTCCTTTCTGCATAAAGACATAAATGGGAGCATTAGTTCCTGTCTCTGCCCAACCTGTCAGAACCACCAAGATGAGCCTGCCAATCACGACCTGCGGACTATACTACTTACATTCACCAGCCGGCTGCTGCTCAGTGGTATGTTTCTTATGTATCACCGGTTCTATTGCAAACTGAGATGAGGGTGGGATGTTCCACCAAATGAAATAACAGGAGTTGTATGAGTATAAATGTATAATTATCTAGCCAGTATTGCATTTAGAATGATGGGATATATTGATAACACTGTTGTAGAAAATTATATATAATTATACTATATTCCCAAGGTATTGCACGTTTGGACAATCTCCCTAAAAACCTGTAACGATTGACCACCAAAGTTAAATCTGAAATATCTGTTAAACTGATATTAAATATGCTTAACTTGGATTTGCACTTGGTTTATAGAAATTATAGCATGCTCTGTTTTATAGACTTATTAAGCATATTTTTTTAATGATTTTTCCTTCACATAGTTCATTAAATTCTATACATATTCACTTTGAGTGCAATTGATTTGGGGAAAGGAAACTCGTACAAAAGTAAACCCTATGTATACCACTTCTACAATAAGACTAGGGCCAAGTTTTACATTCCTTCCTTATCAGCAAGTATCCATGTTCTATAACACAGTGAGACACAATGTCCGGTGGGAAACAAATGCAATATATGAGATGTGAAACTGCTTTCTGCCGAGGACATAGACCTATAGGGCGTGTCGGGACGTTTCAGCTTACCCAATTATAGATATGATATAACAGTATTAGAGGGGAAAATTAGTCCAAATATTAATTTTATCCGAAGGTTCCCGTTTTTACTGCTAGCCCATTCTATATCATCCATGCCGTTTCCCGGTGCCTTCTGCTACATATGAGTTTCAATCAAGTTTAAAAGGCAAATCGAACGGTTTTTAATTATTTTTCATTGGTATTAATCAAAACAACAATAATTGTTATAATGATATGACCTCCCCACTCTCCTGTAAAGACGGATCACGAAAACATCCCGTTTTTTCAGGACATCCCGTTTTCTTGGTATGATTTTTGTAACTTTTAAAAAATAAAAATCAATAGAAAAAAAATTCAATGATAGAATTTGAAAATGCAACAATCATTTTGATGCAAAAGATAATTTTTGAATACAGCAAACTTTTGATTTTCTGAGCATTTTTATCTATGTACAAATATTAATTATGAAATGCTTATTTATGAAATTGTCAAAATGGATGTTAATTCATGTTAAAATGCAGAATTTCATAATTTTCTTATTTTGGATATGCAGAAGTATTATATCATGTGTATCGTGTATGTTATGCATGTATAAATTCATTTACAATAGCTAGATAATACAATTTTTCATAATTGCCTGTTATTACAGGACGTGTCCTGTTTTTACAGGACGTTCTGTTTTTCTGTGGCATCCCCAACCTGTTTAAAACAGTGGTAAAAATTGACATGTGGAATATAGGCTTTAATCTGTTTTGTCAAGACTAGTCAGTGTATGGAGAATCGGGTGAGCCTTGTTCGACAACTTTGTTAAACATAAAAATTAGCAAACAAGAAAATAACTGGTTATCATTGATCATAATTGGGTGTCAGCCTCTTTTAAGTGAAATCTATGCAATCTTGTTAAGCGATACTAATAGAGATGTATTTAATAAAAATGAAAGATATTTCTTACATGCACTATTATCAGTGTATCCTTGTAAAGACGAAAATTGAATCAATTCAATTCAATTTACATAACATGAATTCAAAGAGGAACAGATTATATCCATACGGATTTTATTTTCTTTACGTTTCGAAATTTTCTAATAAGTTGCATGTTTTTTCATAAGGCTTTTCCCGCTCTTCTAATAGAAGAAAATGGTCCCGGAACAATTTCACTGAAACATTGTCCAGACGATAATGGTACAGCTCTAGAGGCAATCTAGCTCTTCCCGCTCCCCCAGTATCCCTGGCCCTTCTGCTCTGTGTTAGCTTATAATCTGAGTACCAGACACACTTGGCTAGATAACCCTGGCCTGCCTGATCAGATGTATGACCTTAATCTCTCAGATAATTAGTGGACGTGGGATCAGTCATAGTCAGTCATAGTGTCAGGCCCAACCCTCCCCTAACCTGATAACTACCCTGCCTGTCTGACCATCCTACCTCTGATATAGAGGTGGGATTCCACGTGGTGGCAGTATGTTTTTAGGGAGGGACTCGGCAATACCCGGCGACAAAAGAAAATGTATCAGACAGACTGGCACCAAGTTTTTATGAAAAATACTTGTGTTGCCTGGTGATACCAGCGAAATATCACCTCGGCCTAGATGGCAATTGAGTATGGTGACAACAATTTGAATGGCTTCATTAGGCCTATATCTAATGTCTTGCCGGCCTTCTTAACAGTGTTTTCTGATGTAGACATTTTGCCCAACGACGATAGAGCAATTGCCGAGGGTTGCCCTTGTTGATAACGTCTCACAACAGTATCAAGCTTTAGCCCTTGTCATCCCGAGTTACCTTCTTTTTTAAGCTAGGGCTCTTCCATACGGCGATCTACAATAAGATAAATTGTCTCACTACAAAGAAAGGATGCTCCGTGCGGGAATGAGGCATTACAGAGGATGGTTTTAGCTTTCAAATGTTACCAACTACATCAAAATCTGATAATTATCAAGGAAGTCACAAGCTGTTGAACCCTGGGCTGTCCTTTTTCCCGAAAATGGCAAATAGCCCAGTTATTGAATATTAATATCTAGATATTTAGTAATAAAATGAAATGTTCTCCATAGATTAACCAAAAGCCCTAAACTGCTAAAAGCTATTATACGTATAAATGTTGATCTAGAAAAGATAATTGATTCTATTTTGGGCTAGTGATATAATCAAGTCATGTTTTCCCAAATGGATTACTATTTTTGACAAAATCTGGAAAATGTTGTCATTTCCGTGGTAACCAAATGTATGTTTGGTAATATATATATGGGAGAAAATGTTCCATTAACATTCCAAATAGAATGTTTTTCAAACGAAATGGAACGTTTAGAGTGGGTTAACTGAATACTACACAAAAAGTTGATTTTAGACATTGTTATTTCTATTTTTCACAAATCTACCCATATCTCCCTCAATATTAGCCTTAGAGCTTAAGATAATCCCCTCAACACATCCTTTCCTTCCGTTGGGTCACAGTTATGGTTATAAGCACTCCCCCCCCCCCTACCGGGCGGGGATTTCGTTGGCAATCATTTTGGTACAACTTTTAAAAAGATTTTTGCTGTCTTCTGTTGGCCAGTTACCGACGTGTTTCTTCTTCCCATATTGAACCCCTCCCCCCCACCAATCCCCCCATCATAGTGTCACTTGTCACATCTAGTCCTGACAGGTCTATAATAACTGGTCGCAGAGACACCCTTCTCTTTGTGGCCTGCCCGACTGGGTCCCAGCCCCCACTAGGTTAAGCCAGAACCCCGCCGTATGTCGACGCTCTATTATTTCTAAAGGGACAAAGATATGAAACCAACTTGAAATGATAATTACGCAATAATCTGTTTGTAATTTTCTCTATAAAGAGAAGTAGTATAGGGATAGCTCGAGTTCAAACTGAACTCGAGCTATTATTTTGACCCCCCCCCCCTTAGAAATAGATCGAGTTCAAACTGAACTCGAGCTACTTTTTTGACCCCCCCCCCCAGAAAACAGATCGAGTTCAAACTGAACTTGAGTTACTATTTTAACCCCCCCTCCCTAGAAAACAGATCGAGTTCAAACTGAACTAGAGTTACTATTTTAACTTCCTTCCTTCCCTTACTTTGAGAAACAGATCAAGTTCAGTTCCAGTTACTTTTGATCGTTTCTTTTACTTTGAGAAGCAGAGTTGAATACTGAATTTGTCGGTGTTAGCTTAAAGTTTCTAATTTTATCGTTTATGGGATTGTTATTGTACGAAACAGGCAGTGGTGACGTATCTTTACAAGTTAGACTCTTCACCGTTTCTCTTGCCTCCACTATTTTTTATTTGATTTATGCGAACACATGTATTTAGATAACTTGGTTTGTTATTTCTTATGTTCATGTGGCGTACGTGACATGTTGAAGCAAGGTCTTGAGAAAGGTTACGCTTTGTCGTCTGTAAGGACTGCACATGTGGTGAGATAGTTTTTTAATTGTGAGAATCTGGTTTTGGTTGTTTCTAGAAATGTTTTTGAGATCACCCTGTTTGTGCAAATTGTAGGATGTGGTGGTTTATTTCATTATTCGTACTATTAATCTTCTTGAGATAAGCATGAAAATGAAGTTTGTAAAGTTAACAGATCGAGCTTTTACTCCGAAGAGGACATCGTCATGTTCTGCAGGATTAGACTTGTTTAGTGCGTATGATTATGTAATTCATCCGAAAGATAAGGTTTTAGTTTTAACTGATATTCAAATTGAATTTCCTTCAGAATGTTATGGTCGTATAGCACCTCGTTCAGGTCTTGCATGGAAGCATTTTATTGATGTTGGTGCAGGTGTTATAGATCAGGATTATAGAGGAAATATAAAAGTTTTGTTATTTAATTTTGGTGATATTGAATATCGAATTTATAGAGGAGATAGAGTTGCCCAGCTTATAATAGAACGGATATTTATTGTAGAATTAGAAGAAGTTTTAAGTATAGATAGTAGTTTTCGTTCTAGTTTAGGGTTTGGTTCTTCTGGTTATTAGTATGGACTTAGATTGTGATGATTTGTTTATAACAGACATTACTGACATTTACGATGATGAATTTAACGAGAGTTTTGATAGTGATTTAGTTACTTTTACAGAGAATATTTTAGATAATAATGTCAAGTTTGATGGATTTTTGAATAATGATTTAGATGAGTTAAAATTTGATTCGGTTAAGGAATCACAAGTAGATTTAAAGGAATTTGAAAGTGATTTAAGTTTTATTGAAGTTGATAAGAGTGATGTTGCAGGTTTGTTAGACGATAATGACATTATTTTTAATCCAAGGAATGATTTTTCTGAAAAGGAGAAAGATGAAAGTACAGATTTAAATTTAGACTTGTGTTCAAGTAAAGAGCATGTAAAATCGTCTTCAATATTGTGCTTAAGTAATGAACATCAGTTTGAAGATATTAAATGGTTTGATTTAAAGATAGAGTCAAAGATTATAGAGTTGAAATTTAGCGAATTGAACGTTGAGACAAATAAGATATTTAGATCTTTTGAGGAAAGATTATTTTCTTTTAAAACATTTTGTCCTTTAATGGAAGAGAATTATGTGATAATACTTGCACGAGCGGGGTTTTATTGTAATGGTTTGAAAAGTCGAGCTTTCGAATGTTTCTTCTGTAATTTTAGAATAGGTAAAAATTGTCTAGATACTTTAGGTGTTTTTCCGGGAAAGTCTTGGAGTTTAAGATGTGTTAGTGATTCTCATTTTTATAGTACAGGTTGTTGGTATAGTAAAATGTTAATAACTTTATTGGATTCAGAGATTTCTTATTGTTATAAGAAGATGCTTAATCATATTTTTGTAAGAAAGTTAGAGATAGATAAGGCAGTATTTGGTAGTATTCCTTGTTGTAAATATGGTGATTCTGTGTTAAGGCTTTCGTTGAGTTCTAATGCTTATGATATTTTAGAACATTTCTTTTTTTCTCCTTTTTGTTGGCGAGCCGTGTGTTTGATTGCAACTTATTTGCAGAAGACTGATTTTCTGTTTGATTTTTATTTATTCATAGTGGATTTTAAATATTTTTGTTTTAAGAAGATGTTCTTAATGGGTAGAGATGAAATTATGAGTTTTGATTGTTCTGGAATAGATTATTAATGAACCGGATACACATTGGGTTTGTTTTATTTCATATCGTAAGAATCTATTATTGCTTGTGCTACATTGTTAGAAATAAGTCTACTTCCTTTCTCATGGTAGTCGTTCTACGCCTTTTCTCATGGCAGCCGTAGTCAGTGATTTATAATAATGTGTTTTCATCTGCAGTTTCTTTTACGATTTATGAGGGTGTATTGCGTGTAACAGGCATCTTCGCACACCAGGCTCCAGCTTGGTAGGACGGTAGTGGCGAGAGGGACTTTGACTTGAGAAGATGGTAACAGGTGTCCGTTGCTTTAACGTTAGTGCTTATATAAAATATTTGGTTTATTGCTTCTGTGTTGTCATGTAATGAGAAGTTTTTCAACGTTAGGTTGTAAAGGTTTTGCTTTTCTCACGGTCTTGGAAGACGGTTCGAAGGTTTTTTTCATGCACAAGCTATATAAGAGACGACGCGGATCCTGCGGCGTCGCATTTGACCAAGGCGTTTCGTCGGGACGTCCGAGGTAAGAGCTGCTCTTTACTGTACTGTCGAGGCGAGATTGGTAATATTTGAGAGTGGACATGTAACTTTTCGATATATAAATGTGGAAATGTTAATTCAGAGATTGGTAATATTCAAGGTTAAGGTGGACATGTAACTTTTCGATACATAAATGTGGAATGTTGAGATGATGAGAGTTGGAAATTTAAACTTTTCGTTAGATGATTAGTAGGAAATGTTTATTTCGATTCGGTATTAAGGTAGTTTGACATTGTTTGATATGATTGAAAAGATTTGTAGAAAATGTAAATTTATGATTCGATGCATTTGTTCTAATTGGAATATTTTAAAGTAAACTAAAGAGTTCATTGCGATTGAAATATTTTATTTTGTTTATAATAGTAGAAGTAAATAATATTTTCATATTTTCAGGTGCGGTCTTCTTTTCGCTTTCGCTTTCGTTTGCGGGTTTGCGTATGTTGTACGTGATGTGAGTATATTATAACTTTATATATTATGTTACTTTACGTTCTTGCAAAGAATCTACATATATGTAAGTAGCATGAAACGGTGTAAACAAGAATTTGAGTATCTGGATTCATGAATACTCAATCAATAATCTAGTTGTCGAGACTATTCTTGACAATTATACAAGTAATAGAGCTTTTCACATATGGTGTTTAGCAGGACTCGTTTTATAAAGACGTCAGGACGTCAATAGCTACATTTTCTGCATCTGACGATTCAAATAATGATATGGCTTTTCCTTTTGGTAATAGTCCTGAGACTAAACCGGTAATTGACGTCTAATTCTAAAAGGCTAGGACGGTTCTTGTTTAGTTATAACAATGCATAATGATAAAATTTAAAATTCATTGGGTTTACATAATGTATACAAATATTTATATATACAAGTAAAGCTTTTCACATATGGTGTTCGGTTATAACAATGCATAATGGTAAATTCATTTGGTTTACATAATGTACATAAGTATTTACATTTAAATTTGTTTAAGTACGAATGATGTGTATTTGTTGAGAATATATTTGATATTGTGTTTTGTGAGAGTTTTGTGAGAGTGAAAGTTTTGTGTTTTGTGAGAGTGAATGTGTTTTGTGAGAGTGAGTTTTTGTGATGCATTTAAAGTGTGTATTTAAAGTGTAGAGAATATTTCGAGAGGTGGTTCAGAGAAAGTTTCTAGAGGTGGCGAAGGAAAGCTATTTTCGTCGACGGGGCGCAGTATTTCCATTTCATACATTTCGGTGGTTGGTAGTTCGTAAAAGAAATTTGCGGGTAACGGTACTCTTGGAGTGAATATTGGTCTTGGGTCATTAGTTTCAATTTCAAAATCGTCAAAATTATAATTGGGATTTAAAAAATAAGTTCGACTATATTTTTGTTTAGGCTTTTGTTTTATAAAGTGTACGATGAATGTTATTGTCAAGGTTATTGTTACAAAAGAAATTAATCCGATCGTTATTTTCAAAGTCGAGCTTAGATGCGAGTTGTGGCTATTTGGTGTAAGCGCGAGTGTGGTTGAAGTGTAGCTATTTGATGTATACGCGAGTGTGGTTGAAGTGTAAGTTGTGTATAGTTGTAAGGTGCGACTTTTTGTTGTAGTTGGTTGTGGTGTCCAGTTGCGTTGAGTTGATTGTTTGTGAGAAGGCTGCATAGGTTCCTGTGGTGTATGTTTAAGAGGTTGTGTAGGTCGTTGTGTAGATTGTGTTGGAGGGTGCGTAGATTGTGTTGGAGGGTGCGTAGGTTGTGTAGATTGTGTAGGAGGGTGCGTCGTATTATGTGAAGGTAGTTGCTTTGTAAAGTTTCGGTTAGATGATTGTTTAGTTGTTGATTGTGCAGGTTGTTGTGGGGTTGGAGTGGGGTTGATGTTTGTACGTGTGTTGTACTTTGTATTGAAGACAAAGTGGATCGTAAGGTCGAGTGATACGGTGTAAGGTTGGATGCTGGCTTGTTTGTTCGTCCGTTCGGTTTTGTGATCGTTTGATGAGTGATAGAAGTTCTGAAGTGAGAAGAAATATAGATTTATGTTTATCGTTTGATGAATATTTATATGTTGTATTTTCAGTTCGTGAGAAGAGGTGCAGAATCGGATTAAGGTAATTAGATTTTATTAATTTTAATTTTGTTATAGGATTGTACATTATAATTGATAGTTGTAGGATTTGCTTTAGGATTGTACATTAGAATTAGAAAGTTAGAATTCATAGTTACAGGATTGTCCGAGTGAGGGTAATTGTTGTCGTAGTGCTTGGTTCCGGTTGAATGTTTGCTAGCCTGTAAAGTAGTAGAATGATTCGTAATAAATATATATGCATGTAAATGAAATTGCTTTGTAGGATTATATTTAGTTATTTCTTACAATATGCGTATGTAAATGAAATTGCTAATTTCAATTTAGTTTAGTTTATTTCTTAGTCTTGTATTTCTGGATGGTTTAGTGTGAGTGGTTTTGACTAAGTGTGAGTGGTTTTATTTGTTAGTTAGGTTTGTTGAGAAATAGGTTTTGTTTGTTTTGTTGAGAACAAAACCTATCATTTGTTGATTGAATAAATTCTTTCTTGAATTGTCAGTTAAGTCAAGTGGTCATTAGGTTTTAAGAAACATTCATTCATAGATTCGTTCACAAGATTCATTCGTGTTATTTCCAGTAAAATGGTTCTTGGGTTTCGATTCCTTCTTGGTGTAACATTCATCGATTCCTTCTTGGCATATTCATTCATCATAAGTTATTTCAAGTAAAAATGGTTCTTGGGTTTCGATTCCCTCTTGGTGTAACATTCATTCATAAGATTCATTCAACGTTGTTATTTCCAGTAAAAATGGTTCTTGGGTTTCGATTCCCTCTTGGTGTAACATTCATTCATAAGATTCATTCAACGTTCAGTTATTTCAAGTAAAAATGGTTCTTGGGTTTCGATTCCCTCTTGGTGTAACATTCATTCATAAGATTCATTCAACGTTCAGTTATTTCCAGTAAAAATGGTTATGGGGTTTCGATTCCTTCTTGGTGTAACATTCATTCATAAGATTCATTCAACGTTCAGTTATTTCCAGTAAAATGGTTTTTGGGTTTCGATTCCTTCTTGGCGTAACATTCATTCATAGTTATTTCCAGTAAAAATGGTTATTGGGTTTCGATTCCTTCTTGGTATAACATTCATTCATAAGATAATCTACGAAAGGTGGCGCCACCTGAAGTTATTTCCAGTAAAAATGGTTATTGGGTTTCGATTCCCTCTTGGTGTAACATTCATTCATAAGATTCATTCAACGTTATCTATAGATAATCATGGGGTAGGGATACAGCAGGAGGTTTAAACCTAGAGATCTTTGTCTGTATATCATTTATATCGCGAATGTGCCTTGATACAAATTTAATCCAGAAATGGTGTTGAACACGCTCTGTTACAAGTTCAATGCAGACATTGTATTGAAATTGTGTTGAACACTCTTGTTACAAGTTCAATGCAGAAATTGTATTGAACACAAGTCGTCTTTTACTGTCTCGTGTCTGTACATCGTCCATGTCACGAACGTGTGTTGATGGAAAATCAAATTGATTACCTTCTTCATGCAGGATCTTGTAATTTCTTGCTTGCAGGATTTTTCTGTTCTTAAACATTAGTGGACCCAGCATCAATCAGAAATTGATTTCTGAAAAGGTTCCGACTTGTGTTAAATACATCTTCTACTGTCCTGTGTTTAATAAGGTACACAATGCATCTTCTATTGAGCTTAAGGTATACAATGCATCTTCTATTGTGCTGAGTGTGAATTGTGACAAGTATTCCAATGCATCTTCTGTTGCCTAGTGTATAAGGTATTCCAATGCATCTTCTGTTGCCTAGTGTATAAGGTATCTTTGTGTTTGTGTGACTCATGTTCGAGGTGTGAAATTTGGACAATTCAGTTCATGCTTTTCATTGCGGATTCGGATTTCTAAAGCGGAATTCGTTTCAATTGGTTTCTTGATGAATGACTATGTTGCATAATCTATATCTAGTAGTTCTTTGCAGAGGTGTTACTGCGTGTAATGTGATTGGTGTTAGTGTTTTCTTTGAGTTTCTTGCTGGTTTGCTGTTTTCTCAATCCAATTTGTGCTGAATTATGTTTGAGGTGTGCAATTGCGACAATTCACTGTTTTCTTTGGATTAAGGTGGATTGTCTGCACCTAGTGTTCCAGAGAGATGTGTTCTAGGGTGATTACTTTCACAGGGTTGGTTTTCCAAGTTTTTTTTTTATTCCATTCATCATTTTGATTTTATTAAGGATGCGGTATAACAAAAAATGATTATAGGGTTTTGATCCCCCGTTTACCTATTCTGTTGTTCATCATATAGATTTGATCATTAATCATACTAAACAAGTGTTCTAGAGAGAAGTAGGGTGATTAGCGGGTTTCGATTCCCTCTTGGTGTAACATTCATTCATGATTCATTCAACGTTATCTATAGATAATCATGGGGTAGGGATACAGCAGGAGGTTTAAACCTAGAGATCTTTGTCTGTATATCATTTATATCACGAATGTGCCTTGATACAAATTCAATCCAGAAATTGTGTTTAACACGCTCTGTTACAAGTTCAATGCAGGCATCGTATTGAAATTGTGTTGAACATTCTTGTGTTGAAGTTGAACACAAGGCGTCTTTACTCTCCCGTTTTTGTACATCGTCCATGTCATGAACGTGTGTTGATGGAATTGATTACTTTCTTCATGTAGGATCTTGTAATTTCTTGCTTGCAGGATTTTTCTGTTCTTAAACATTAGTGGACCCAGTATTAACCATTAATCAGAACTCGCTTGGACTTGACCACTCACAGACCTACATTGTCACACTCATTGTTCAGCATCAGGTCCTCCCATACCTTCAGTAAGGATAAATGAAATATTATTATTCTCACTTTTGTCCTTTACATAATTCTTAGGAGAACTTGTCACAAGGCTTATTTGAAATTCCACGACTCTGCAGTCTACTGTCCTGTGTTTAATAAGGTACACAATGCATCTTCTATGGAACTGAAGGTAGTATACCTTGAGTGTGAATTGCGACAAGTATTCCAATGCATCTCCTGTTGCCTAGTGCATAAGGTATTTCAATGCATCTTCTGTTGCCTCGTGTTCGTGTGACTCGTCGTGGTCAAGGTGTGATATTTTGACAATTCTTTTATTTTCACAGGGTTGGTTTTCATGTTTTTTTTATTCTATTCATCATTAAGGATATGGTATAACAAAAATGATTATAGGGTTTTGATCCCCCGTTTACCTATTCTGTCAAGTTTATCATATAGATTTGATCATTAATCATACTAAACTTAATATTGTTTTCTTTTCTTTGGATTAAGGTAGACTTCCCTGCACCAAGTGTTCAAGAGAGAAGTAGGGTGATTAGTTTGACGGAGATGGTTTTCATGACTTTATTGATATTAATCTTTTGTCATAGGATTTAGCACAAACGTTTTCATGCTTTTCATTGTGGATCATACTAAACAAGTGTTCTAGTTTGACGGAGATGAAATGTTTAATTATTGATATCAATCTTTTGTCATATCTTACCCAGTTCGAATGTGGTTTGTGGACATCATTTTCGAATATCAAATCATCAGGTTTGTGATTTCTGTTGTCAAGTTTGTGATCTTTGTGATGTTTTCTGCGTTCTCATAGAAGGTAGAATTTCTGCGTTCTCAAAGAAGGTAGAATGTCATTTCAGGTTTCAATTGGTTTCTTGATGAATGACGATGCTGATATCATGGTTAATGTGAGGACTACTGTTGGAATTGATTAGCCAATTGATGAGATCTTGGGTAATTGCCCATGTAGTGATTGTTTTGAGCATTCAGTCCATTTGCATTATTCTTTGCTATTCAAACTTGCTTGAGATTCGACATCCTGGATAGCAGTTATCTATGGAGTATCTGTTTAGCGTCAAGTTCCATCTGCATTGTTCTTTTGCGTATTACCATTCAAGTTTGTTATAATAGCATTTATTTACATCATAGACTTGCGTGATTTGTATTATTTGCTATTCAAACTTACTTGAGATCCTGGATAATAGTTATCTATGGAGTAGCCGTTTCAGCTTGCAATTCATTTGCATTGCTACTTTTGGGCTCTGTACATTCAAACTTACTTGGTTATTTATGGAGTAACCGTTCCAGCTTGCAATTCATCTGCATTGCTACTTTTGGACCACGTACATTCAAACTTGCTTGGTCTTTAGTTGACTTGCATATTGACGAATCACCTATTCGAATGTTTCGTTATTTGCCAGAGAATTCATTTTGTCAGTTTCAGTTTTTAATAACGACACCACTCCTTTCTTCACTTCAACAGACACCATTCCTTTCTTGACTTTTTGGATCTCTGTCTAATAAGTGAATTGTTACAAAGTTCTGTTCATGCATGGATTGTCTATAAATCACAGTCACTGATTTGCATATCATCTAAATCGCAACCGTGTTACTGTCTATGGAGTACCTATTTCAGTGTGCAGTTCATTTGCATGACGACTTTCTGAGTCGTGGTGGTTGTGAATTGACTACTTTTTGCATCACGGTGGTTGAGAAATGATTCTTGTCAGAATCGCTGTTATCTTTGAAGGCGAAAACGTTGCTCGACAATCTAGATAGATGGCGACACTATACGTGAACTTGGTTTTCGTTGCTATCTTGGTTTTCATTTCATTCATTCATGTTTCATTCAATCATTCATTTGGTTTGTATTATCCTAATAATCATTTGGTTTACATTCATGAACAAAGGTTTTAAACAGGCTTGCTCGTTCATTCAGTTATTTACGGTTTATTTTGAAAGGTTATTAAGTGTTTCAGATAAATTGTAATGAAGCTTGGAAGAAATCTTAATAAGTATTTGATTTCAGATTAAGTTTGAACTTAGTTAGATGTCAGTGTAACATTCGTTTCCTGTTTTATAAATGTAGTGTTAGGAGGGTAATTTGACATGATAAGGGGACGTGGAATAAGGCTTTAGGTAATATGAGTATGAATAATCTTATTGCGTTGCGTTCGTTGATAAGAACCTAGAGGTCTTGAGTGTATGTTTTGTTCTATTTGGAATCTCGAGAGTTGACTCATGTTTGATTTCTATTCTTACTGAAACTTGACTTGAATAGCGCTTTGTTCTATCGAATTACTTTACTGTTCTTTCAAATGGGTGGTTATTGTCGGTTTTACGCTGTATCGACATCCAAGGTTATTTATATTACGGTTAGCATATGATTATGATAATCGTTTTTGAGATGTTTGCGGGATATTAGTTGAATGTGCGATTAACTTTAAAGTTTCACCTTGTGAAACTTCAATTAGTCTTGTCACAGGGACGACGAATGAATCTTATGAAATAAGGTTTTGATGATCACGCTGGATGATTTGGTTCACAGATCTAAGAGTCGTTACTTGTAGGACGATTTTTGGTTTGCAGATCTAGTCGTCACAAGGAGGGACATTGCCTTGTCTTTGCGGACATTGCCTTGGAGGGACATTGCCTTGTCTTTGCGGACATTGCCTTGTCTTTGCCTTATCTCTCGGATTCGTCATTGGTAGGAGGGACATCGCCTTGTCTTTCAGACTTAACTTAGATTGGTCCCTTGTTTTTCAGACTTAACTTAAGATTGTGTTTTTCTTGTTTTAGGTTGAGTGAGAAGCCTGGTTTATCGTTAACTTAATTGTACTTAGAAGTTATAATTGATAGAATGTCTGGTATTATACTTCTAACATTCATATAGTATGTAAGGTTTTGTCAAAGTGTTTTGTATATGAGCTTACCCAGCTAACAATTTTACGTTGCTACAACGTTGCTACAACATTACCTTTTGGTTGTAACAACGTTGCAAAATAACGTTGCTACAACCTAAATTTGTGGACTCCCAGAATGGTTGTAGCAACGTTGTTCCCAACGTTGTGTTGTAACCATTTCACAACCTTTTCACAACTTTCTGTTTTTTAAATATTATATAATCAATGCAATCAATATTTTTGAATATTATTCATAATCAGATTGTGTAATACATTTGGGCTGAAATATGTTTGTTCCCTAATGATGGCCACATTTTGTAATGTCCCTAAACACCTAAAATAAATTGTAAATAACATAAAAACAGGTTAAGAAATATTCAACAAATGGCGACCTTTACTAATCATCTCGTGTTTATATTCCTAGTGCATTTTGCATCTAGAAACAAATATATGACCACATATGTTAGATCATGTCAGGTTAATGACCTGTTGCATTTACAATTGAAAACTCTCTAGACTTAAAAAGCAGTACCATTTTGACATGCTATAAAAAAGGTGTTAAACTTAAGAATTCTCTTAATATCCCTGATTATGTCATAATATAACATAACATTAAGACTCTATGAACATAAACAATGTTTCCTCAATTAGTTATGAATTTTATTAGACAAAAATATATCAAATTCTTGTCATAAATTGCATAAAGAGAAAAACGTTTTTCCACATTTTGTACATTTTAGACAGTGGTGCCATCTATATGTTGATTTTAGGTTGTCCTATAACGTTGTGACAACATTGTGAAAGTGATGTTGTCACAATGTTATAAAATGACATTGATTTAGTTGTGCTACAACGTTGTGTCAACGTTGTGACAACATTGTGAAAGTAATGTTGTCACAATGTTATGAAATGACGTTGTCGCAACGTCATTTTCAAATGTTGCCAGTAGGTTTCACAAAAACGTTGCAAAATATGTTTTGGCAACGTTGCTGCAACATTTTTCCTTGAAAGTTGTGAAAAGGTAATGTTGCAGAATGTTGTCTTTGTCTGTATATCATTTATATCGCGAATGTGCCTTGATACAAATTTAATCCAGAAATGGTGTTGAACACGCTCTGTTACAAGTTCAATGCAGACATTGTATTGAAATTGTGTTGAACACTCTTGTTACAAGTTCAATGCAGAAATTGTATTGAACACAAGTCGTCTTTTACTGTCTCGTGTCTGTACATCGTCCATGTCACGAACGTGTGTTGATGGAAAATCAAATTGATTACCTTCTTCATGCAGGATCTTGTAATTTCTTGCTTGCAGGATTTTTCTGTTCTTAAACATTAGTGGACCCAGCATCAATCAGAAATTGATTTCTGAAAAGGTTCCGACTTGTGTTAAATACATCTTCTACTGTCCTGTGTTTAATAAGGTACACAATGCATCTTCTATTGAGCTTAAGGTATACAATGCATCTTCTATTGTGCTGAGTGTGAATTGTGACAAGTATTCCAATGCATCTTCTGTTGCCTAGTGTATAAGGTATTCCAATGCATCTTCTGTTGCCTAGTGTATAAGGTATCTTTGTGTTTGTGTGACTCATGTTCGAGGTGTGAAATTTGGACAATTCAGTTCATGCTTTTCATTGCGGATTCGGATTTCTAAAGCGGAATTCGTTTCAATTGGTTTCTTGATGAATGACTATGTTGCATAATCTATATCTAGTAGTTCTTTGCAGAGGTGTTACTGCGTGTAATGTGATTGGTGTTAGTGTTTTCTTTGAGTTTCTTGCTGGTTTGCTGTTTTCTCAATCCAATTTGTGCTGAATTATGTTTGAGGTGTGCAATTGCGACAATTCACTGTTTTCTTTGGATTAAGGTGGATTGTCTGCACCTAGTGTTCCAGAGAGATGTGTTCTAGGGTGATTACTTTCACAGGGTTGGTTTTCCAAGTTTTTTTTTTATTCCATTCATCATTTTGATTTTATTAAGGATGCGGTATAACAAAAAATGATTATAGGGTTTTGATCCCCCGTTTACCTATTCTGTTGTTCATCATATAGATTTGATCATTAATCATACTAAACAAGTGTTCTAGAGAGAAGTAGGGTGATTAGCGGGTTTCGATTCCCTCTTGGTGTAACATTCATTCATGATTCATTCAACGTTATCTATAGATAATCATGGGGTAGGGATACAGCAGGAGGTTTAAACCTAGAGATCTTTGTCTGTATATCATTTATATCACGAATGTGCCTTGATACAAATTCAATCCAGAAATTGTGTTTAACACGCTCTGTTACAAGTTCAATGCAGGCATCGTATTGAAATTGTGTTGAACATTCTTGTGTTGAAGTTGAACACAAGGCGTCTTTACTCTCCCGTTTTTGTACATCGTCCATGTCATGAACGTGTGTTGATGGAATTGATTACTTTCTTCATGTAGGATCTTGTAATTTCTTGCTTGCAGGATTTTTCTGTTCTTAAACATTAGTGGACCCAGTATTAACCATTAATCAGAACTCGCTTGGACTTGACCACTCACAGACCTACATTGTCACACTCATTGTTCAGCATCAGGTCCTCCCATACCTTCAGTAAGGATAAATGAAATATTATTATTCTCACTTTTGTCCTTTACATAATTCTTAGGAGAACTTGTCACAAGGCTTATTTGAAATTCCACGACTCTGCAGTCTACTGTCCTGTGTTTAATAAGGTACACAATGCATCTTCTATGGAACTGAAGGTAGTATACCTTGAGTGTGAATTGCGACAAGTATTCCAATGCATCTCCTGTTGCCTAGTGCATAAGGTATTTCAATGCATCTTCTGTTGCCTCGTGTTCGTGTGACTCGTCGTGGTCAAGGTGTGATATTTTGACAATTCTTTTATTTTCACAGGGTTGGTTTTCATGTTTTTTTTATTCTATTCATCATTAAGGATATGGTATAACAAAAATGATTATAGGGTTTTGATCCCCCGTTTACCTATTCTGTCAAGTTTATCATATAGATTTGATCATTAATCATACTAAACTTAATATTGTTTTCTTTTCTTTGGATTAAGGTAGACTTCCCTGCACCAAGTGTTCCAGAGAGAAGTAGGGTGATTAGTTTGACGGAGATGGTTTTCATGACTTTATTGATATTAATCTTTTGTCATAGGATTTAGCACAAACGTTTTCATGCTTTTCATTGTGGATCATACTAAACAAGTGTTCTAGTTTGACGGAGATGAAATGTTTAATTATTGATATCAATCTTTTGTCATATCTTACCCAGTTCGAATGTGGTTTGTGGACATCATTTTCGAATATCAAATCATCAGGTTTGTGATTTCTGTTGTCAAGTTTGTGATCTTTGTGATGTTTTCTGCGTTCTCATAGAAGGTAGAATTTCTGCGTTCTCAAAGAAGGTAGAATGTCATTTCAGGTTTCAATTGGTTTCTTGATGAATGACGATGCTGATATCATGGTTAATGTGAGGACTACTGTTGGAATTGATTAGCCAATTGATGAGATCTTGGGTAATTGCCCATGTAGTGATTGTTTTGAGCATTCAGTCCATTTGCATTATTCTTTGCTATTCAAACTTGCTTGAGATTCGACATCCTGGATAGCAGTTATCTATGGAGTATCTGTTTAGCGTCAAGTTCCATCTGCATTGTTCTTTTGCGTATTACCATTCAAGTTTGTTATAATAGCATTTATTTACATCATAGACTTGCGTGATTTGTATTATTTGCTATTCAAACTTACTTGAGATCCTGGATAATAGTTATCTATGGAGTAGCCGTTTCAGCTTGCAATTCATTTGCATTGCTACTTTTGGGCTCTGTACATTCAAACTTACTTGGTTATTTATGGAGTAACCGTTCCAGCTTGCAATTCATCTGCATTGCTACTTTTGGACCACGTACATTCAAACTTGCTTGGTCTTTAGTTGACTTGCATATTGACGAATCACCTATTCGAATGTTTCGTTATTTGCCAGAGAATTCATTTTGTCAGTTTCAGTTTTTAATAACGACACCACTCCTTTCTTCACTTCAACAGACACCATTCCTTTCTTGACTTTTTGGATCTCTGTCTAATAAGTGAATTGTTACAAAGTTCTGTTCATGCATGGATTGTCTATAAATCACAGTCACTGATTTGCATATCATCTAAATCGCAACCGTGTTACTGTCTATGGAGTACCTATTTCAGTGTGCAGTTCATTTGCATGACGACTTTCTGAGTCGTGGTGGTTGTGAATTGACTACTTTTTGCATCACGGTGGTTGAGAAATGATTCTTGTCAGAATCGCTGTTATCTTTGAAGGCGAAAACGTTGCTCGACAATCTAGATAGATGGCGACACTATACGTGAACTTGGTTTTCGTTGCTATCTTGGTTTTCATTTCATTCATTCATGTTTCATTCAATCATTCATTTGGTTTGTATTATCCTAATAATCATTTGGTTTACATTCATGAACAAAGGTTTTAAACAGGCTTGCTCGTTCATTCAGTTATTTACGGTTTATTTTGAAAGGTTATTAAGTGTTTCAGATAAATTGTAATGAAGCTTGGAAGAAATCTTAATAAGTATTTGATTTCAGATTAAGTTTGAACTTAGTTAGATGTCAGTGTAACATTCGTTTCCTGTTTTATAAATGTAGTGTTAGGAGGGTAATTTGACATGATAAGGGGACGTGGAATAAGGCTTTAGGTAATATGAGTATGAATAATCTTATTGCGTTGCGTTCGTTGATAAGAACCTAGAGGTCTTGAGTGTATGTTTTGTTCTATTTGGAATCTCGAGAGTTGACTCATGTTTGATTTCTATTCTTACTGAAACTTGACTTGAATAGCGCTTTGTTCTATCGAATTACTTTACTGTTCTTTCAAATGGGTGGTTATTGTCGGTTTTACGCTGTATCGACATCCAAGGTTATTTATATTACGGTTAGCATATGATTATGATAATCGTTTTTGAGATGTTTGCGGGATATTAGTTGAATGTGCGATTAACTTTAAAGTTTCACCTTGTGAAACTTCAATTAGTCTTGTCACAGGGACGACGAATGAATCTTATGAAATAAGGTTTTGATGATCACGCTGGATGATTTGGTTCACAGATCTAAGAGTCGTTACTTGTAGGACGATTTTTGGTTTGCAGATCTAGTCGTCACAAGGAGGGACATTGCCTTGTCTTTGCGGACATTGCCTTGGAGGGACATTGCCTTGTCTTTGCGGACATTGCCTTGTCTTTGCCTTATCTCTCGGATTCGTCATTGGTAGGAGGGACATCGCCTTGTCTTTCAGACTTAACTTAGATTGGTCCCTTGTTTTTCAGACTTAACTTAAGATTGTGTTTTTCTTGTTTTAGGTTGAGTGAGAAGCCTGGTTTATCGTTAACTTAATTGTACTTAGAAGTTATAATTGATAGAATGTCTGGTATTATACTTCTAACATTCATATAGTATGTAAGGTTTTGTCAAAGTGTTTTGTATATGAGCTTACCCAGCTAACAATTTTACGTTGCTACAACGTTGCTACAACATTACCTTTTGGTTGTAACAACGTTGCAAAATAACGTTGCTACAACCTAAATTTGTGGACTCCCAGAATGGTTGTAGCAACGTTGTTCCCAACGTTGTGTTGTAACCATTTCACAACCTTTTCACAACTTTCTGTTTTTTAAATATTATATAATCAATGCAATCAATATTTTTGAATATTATTCATAATCAGATTGTGTAATACATTTGGGCTGAAATATGTTTGTTCCCTAATGATGGCCACATTTTGTAATGTCCCTAAACACCTAAAATAAATTGTAAATAACATAAAAACAGGTTAAGAAATATTCAACAAATGGCGACCTTTACTAATCATCTCGTGTTTATATTCCTAGTGCATTTTGCATCTAGAAACAAATATATGACCACATATGTTAGATCATGTCAGGTTAATGACCTGTTGCATTTACAATTGAAAACTCTCTAGACTTAAAAAGCAGTACCATTTTGACATGCTATAAAAAAGGTGTTAAACTTAAGAATTCTCTTAATATCCCTGATTATGTCATAATATAACATAACATTAAGACTCTATGAACATAAACAATGTTTCCTCAATTAGTTATGAATTTTATTAGACAAAAATATATCAAATTCTTGTCATAAATTGCATAAAGAGAAAAACGTTTTTCCACATTTTGTACATTTTAGACAGTGGTGCCATCTATATGTTGATTTTAGGTTGTCCTATAACGTTGTGACAACATTGTGAAAGTGATGTTGTCACAATGTTATAAAATGACATTGATTTAGTTGTGCTACAACGTTGTGTCAACGTTGTGACAACATTGTGAAAGTAATGTTGTCACAATGTTATGAAATGACGTTGTCGCAACGTCATTTTCAAATGTTGCCAGTAGGTTTCACAAAAACGTTGCAAAATATGTTTTGGCAACGTTGCTGCAACATTTTTCCTTGAAAGTTGTGAAAAGGTAATGTTGCAGAATGTTGTCTGGACGTTGTGTGTTTGCTGGGTACATTGTGATATTAATTGTGATATGTAAACATTCCTTGGTTGCATATTAGTCTTAATTGATAACGAACAGATAAAATTGGTTATTTGACTTACCTGCATTCACCGTCTTCGCATGTGAAAGAGTGCGAAGATGTGAAGATAGAAGAGAGGTAAGGTAGAAGGCTTTGATGATATGAGAGAGTTGAGGCCGAAGGATCACAGAGGCGACAGTAAAGTTTGGTTACTGTCAGCAGACGAGTGGTGAATTTTTCGGGAATGTAGTCGCATGTGATAGCAGCAGGTTCTTGTGAAAACTCACAATTTGAAGAGTAGCAGTTGCAGGTTAGGCATTGGGTTAGGATAAGGAGAATTGTGGTGATGTGTAGCATCTTGGAGTTGTACGGTTCGAGTAGAGTGGATTACAGTATATTCGCGCTGTACAAGAGTCGAAGGTTGTTTGGTTTCACTTTTAACTTGAATCAAGTTAAATGTGTGTGGTCTAGTCTATGAGGTGCCAGTTTTAAACTTGTTTATGCATATAACGTATGGAGTAAATTTGATTATATTTTCTTTAGATTTTAATCCTACAGTAAGTGTTGATCTTTTTAAGACATATAAGAAATGGATAAATTCAACTTTATATCGCGGTTCTGTAAGTTGTAGACGTTCTCATTATACAATAAAATTGACAAAAAATGGGTTTTGTAGTGTTTATTTGAGAAGTTGTTTTTCATTTGTATTATTGAATATAGATAAGTTTGTTTCAGAGGTTTCTCTTTTTGTGTCTGAAGGCATTTCTTGTTCGTTCTCTTCAGTTTTTGTTGATGTTAGAAATATTCAGTTTACATTTAGTTTAGTTTTATCAAGATCTGATAAATTGACTTTTAAAGAATTTTGTGAACGAATTGTGCAAACATATTTTATGAAATATGATTTTGAGGTTCGAGAGTCGAATTCTCCTGAATCTGTGTGGTTAAAATTTAATAATACTTATTATTTTTCAAGTTTTAGATTAAAGTTAAAGAATAATTTGAGTACAGTTTTTGCTATTTTGTATAGTTATAAAGGTAATTGTTTGACGAAGGATATTTTTCATTTTTTTAAAATTTGTAATGATATAAAGTTAGTATTTGATAGTAAATGAATCGTTATTAAAATGGATTCATTTACCAAGTTGATTTATATTATTTTGAAATTTCTTCTTTGTGATGAAAAGGGAAATGTTGAGTATTGGAATAGTGTTAAACGTGATGAAGAGCATGTTTTTTATTTTACTTACATTTGTTTTCAAACATTGATTCCGATGAAATCTAAGGAATCTTGGTCGAAGCTGCATGAGTTTTTGAATGACTTTAAGACTTCTTTAGTTAAGGTTTTAAGGTCTCAAACATTTTCAACTTCAGCCGCTTATTGGATTTTGAAAAATGAAAATGAAAAGATTATGACTGATTTAAGATCAAGAGATAGTTTGATTTTTCCAACTATATGTGATTTGCTGAAATTACCAATTTGTATTTATTCAGCGAATGGAAAGAATGTGAGTTTTCATCCTAGTAAATCTTATAGACAATCTTATCCACTGGTTATTCAATGGAGTAATAGTGAAAATTGTTTTAAGAAGACTGATTTGGGTGCTCAGAAAAGTAGTTTAATTTTTCCAGTTGTTGAAAAGGCAATGCAGAAGTGTGTAGATAATCAAGTAGGTAATGAGAAATTGAAGGATAAGAGTAAACGGAAAAGTGATGCACTGATTCGATGTAAAAATGGAGAAAGTAGAGGTGTGAGGAGAAATGATCAAAGTTGTATTGGAATTGAGAATAAAGGTCAAAGTTTTGAAAGTAGGAATAAAGATGTTTTACCGCTTTCTATTACATCACGAAAAAGAACATCACGTGAAAGTACAATAAAACATACTGAAGATTTAACTAATGTTTCTAAGGCTTCTAAGGTTAAGGAAATGAAAGTTTACAAGACACCTGAATTTGTATCATCGGATTCTAGTTCAGATGATGAAGTTGAAAGAAAACTTGTACCAGAGTCTCATTTAGTAGGTGAAGCAAGGAAAGCTTTAGTAGATCAAGTAAGGAAAGATTTAAAGACAACTTCAGATGATTTTACAGGACATGTTGAGAAATTGAGACATTTTGTCCCATCTACAGTTTCGAATGATTTTTTAAATGTGGAAAGGTGTAAGGAAGAGGAAAGTGATGATGTTAAGAAAGAGATGGTTTGTCAATGCGATAGTGAGCAAGAGGAGGAAATAAATGTAGAATCTTCAAGTCGCGTCAAGCAGTTAAAAATTTTTAAACCTTTTGATACTTTGTATGAAGAACAATGCGAAAGGGTTCATTGTAATTTGGACAATGTTTTACATATAATATACATATAAGGAAACATGTGGAGGTTTTAAAAAAGAATGTTCTTCCAGATAATATAGAAGTTTGCGCGTGTTGCCCATTGCATTGTTCTTCTATTTTATTAAAAGAGACTAGGGGTAAACGCGGCCCTAAAAAAAAAATTGATTTTCAGTTGTTCTTTATGTTCAAAGATGTTCTCATCATATACATTATTACGATTACATCGGTTGAGACATACTGGTTTTAATCCTATTTCTAGTCTTTTTATTCCACCACCTTTGAGAGATTATAATGTGATTCCTAGATTGTTACACTAGGGATCACATTATAATTTAGATTTTGTAGATTATACTTATTGTTGCACTTATTATTGTTCCAAGTGAAGTCACCATGGGTAAGCGAGGTCGTTTTGTATGTTTTCATGCTTTGCAAGAACGTTGCTTGTATTTCTCAGCTTTGGTATCTTTTTACTTTCATATAAGTACTAGTGATTTAAGTTCTATTCTTATGAATATTCAGATTCCAGATTTAAAAGTTTTATCTTCGAAAGAATGTCTCGAGTTGATGGTTATTATTTCTGAAAGTGATGATTTGGAATATGTTCATTCTATGAGAAGGTTTTCTTTTGAAGGTTTAGTTTTTTTTGCTTCTTATTTTGATTGTGAAATTGTTTTGAAATATTTATTAATTAGAATGTGGCAAGATTTAAAATGTATTCCAATTATTTTAGATTACATGTTTTACTATTTAGGAACGAAGCATTTATATTCATGTATTGCAATAGAGTCAGTTTGTGATTATTTAAGAATTACAGAAATTCAATTTTATAAACTAACATACAATGTACATAATCCAAGTCAGTTTGTGAGAACTAAATTACAAAGGTGTCTTCGAAATGCAAGAAGATTGAATTCTTTCCATTTCAAAACTTTTCGTATATATTGCGAACTTTGCAGGAATCTTATTATTAGTAAAGATAATAGTCAGTCTGATAAAATGCTTTTGTTGCGTTGTTGTTCGAAACCTGCGCATTCGATTTGTTTTAGAAGGTTATTTGTTTCATATCATTCTTTTAATTGTAATTATATATCAAGTTTTAATTGCCCTTCATGTAGAACTTTATGGGTGAATGGTGAAATTTTTCGAAATGAGTATGTGAGAGTTCATATGAAAAGAGAAAGTTTGTCTTATGTGTATAATTTCACAAAGCTGTGCTTGAAGAGATGTTAATCTCTTCAATGTTCTTGATATTGTATGAGATTAATAACATTTATGTTCGAAGTGAACATAAATGTTATTAAAGTTGAGTTTGGAAATGTTAAGCTATATGAATAGTGTTTAAATGTTCTTAATATTGTACATTCTATATCATTCATGTTCTTTGAAAGTGGTATTAATTTAAATCAATAATTAGTTGATATTAGTCAAAAATGGAGGAAACTTTTGGTGGTGAATTTTATTTAACTTTACCTTCCAATACTATTCATAAAACGAAAGAAAATAAGACTAGTCATTATCATATAGAACTTCAAAATGCTATTGAATGTAAGGGACAATGGCAGTTAGCATTAGTTGAAATAGATTTCCCTAAATCTTGGTACAATTATCCAGTTCATCTTGCACAAAATCGAACTATATATTTGTTGAGAAAAACTTTTCATTTAAAAAGACGTGAAAATCCAGATATAGATAGATTTGGCATAACATCTTTAGATGAATTGAACGAAGAATCTTTTGGTTTACGACATATGTATTTCGAATTGAGTTTTGGCTATTATTCGATTAAACATTTGGTAGATGTATTGAATGAAAAGATAGCTGAATTTGAGAATTCTATATCTGGTGTAGGTCGTGTTTCTTATAGAAGATATTCTAAATTTGAGTATAATTCTGTAAATAATAGAGTAACTTTTCGAGTGGGTAAAGGGGACAGTATTATACTTCCTACTTTTTTAGTTAGAGTTTTACGTTTAGAAGATTCTATAGAACCTGATGATTCATTATTTACATATACGTTTGATGGACCAGAGTTAACGTCTACTGTTGATGATGTTAATGAGGTTATGAGGATGCATTATTTTGGTTTGAGTCAAAGTAGAGATCAAACGGACTTTTATCTGTATGAAGGAAGTGGGGTTGCAAGATTTCACGTAGATTCTAGTAATATGTTTATTTATACAAATTTGGTAGATTTTCAAATGGTAGGTGATGTGAAAACGAGGTTATTACGAACAGTTAATTGTGCAGGGGAATATGGAAAAATAATTAAAAGAATATATACTCATCCACATTATAAGAAATTAGCATATGAAAAGATTAAGGAGATAGAAATAAAAATAACAACTGATGATGGTGAATTGGTTAAGTTTGAGTTTGGCACAGTTTGCATTATTTTACATTTCCGGAAAATTTCATAGGTTTGTTTTTAGATTTTTTTTATAATGTAAAACGTTCTTGAGATGAATGGTCTAATGGTCTAAAATCGAAAGTTGTTTTATTATGTATAGAAACTGAAATAGTTTCAGTCTGAAACGCTAGGTGGTTGAAATAGTTTTCAGTCTGAAACGCTAGGTGGCATGACTGAGAAGGTAGCCGAATGAAAAGGAAACGAATATTGGGTGGTCTTATTGTAGATTATGATTTTTATCCAAGAAATAAGCATGTGGATATTGAATTTTATTTTCAAAAGAAATTTAATGTTCTGTATCAGAAATTGGAAAGTAAACTGAGTGTACATGGAGGGATAAAGTTTCAAATTTCTTTTAATGCAACTTTAGGAAAATACAATTTAGATACAAACGAATACTTTGAAATCAAACCTTGGTTTCAAAGCCATGTAATTCAAGTCTTAACGTTTTATTCATTAAAGGAAAAGTTGTTATCTGCGTTAAGAGTAATTTTAGCATTATTTGACGGTTTTGTTCAAGCTGGTTCTGGTTGGTTTCTAACGGGGATAAATTTGGTAAGATTAGGAGTTTTTAGAGCTAATCCTTTTGGTGGTAAAAAGATAGAGTTACCTGATTGGTTGAAAGCTAAGAGATTGATTAATTTAGGTTGTGAAGATAATAAGTGTTTTGTTTATTGTATATTAGCTTCAATTTATGGAGTTTTTAAAGATTTAAGTAAATATTCATTATTATTGAATAGTTTAAATTTAAAAGGTATTTCGTTTCCTGTGAGATTGTCAGATATTCCAAAATTTGAAAAGAATAATAATGTTACAGTTAATGTTTTCGGTCTTTTTAACGAAATTTCATGTAATCGAAGTTCAAGATTGGTTCCATTTCCTATGTATATTTCTACGAATTTTACAAGTGAACATAGAAGACACGTAAATTTGTTGTTGTTTAAGGATCATTATTTATTTATTAAAAATTTGGATAAGTTTATAAGACCATTTTATTGGAAAAGAACAAGGTATTTTTGTGATAGATGTTTACAATCTTTCAATAAGAAAGTGGATTGTGAAATGCATACTAAGTCTACTTGCTATGATAATAAGTATACTGGACAGTCTTACAATTTACCAGTAAAAGGTACGAAAGTTAAGTTTAGATCATATCATAAACAAATTAAACATCATTTTATTGTTTATGCAGATTTTGAGACTTTTAATTCAAATATAAATTGTTTTAAGGGAAAGTCTACTGTATTAAAATCAAAACATACTTTAAATGCAGTAGGAGCAGTTCTTGTTTCTAAATATTCTGAATATTCTCAACCTCCATTTATTTATGTAGGAAAACGTGTTATGCAAAAATTTATTCATTATTTGAATCAAGTAAGAGCCGAAATTTCGTGTATTTTTGATAATAATAGGAAAGTTTTAGAATTGACTGTTTCAGATTTAGCACATTTATCAAAGCAAACTCGATGCTACTTGTGCGGTATTTCGTTTTCAGAATTGGGTGTAAAGAAGGTTATAGATCACGCACATTTAGGTAGAGAAGGAAAAGGTAGAGATGTGAATTGTGCATGCAATACTTGCAATTTGGTTAGAAGTTCTTTAAGGTTTCCAAATTTTAAAATTCCTATAGTCATGCATAATGCAATGAATTATGACACACATTTTATTGTTAAAGAAATACATGAGTGTATACAGGAAACTAGTAAAGTAACTGTTTTACCACGAAGCGTTGAAAAATTTTTGACTTTAAGTTTTGATGTTTTTTTTATAATTGATTCATTTCAATTTCTTCCTAATTCATTATCAAATTTAGCAGATCTTTTGGTTCAAAAGGGTAGTGATGAATTCATAGAAACGAGAAAGTATTTCAATAATAAGTGGTTAAAGTATGTTGTTAGGAAAGGAGTTATGTGTTATGACTATATAGATTCTTGGGATAAATTGAAGGAACAATGTTTACCAGATAAATCACATTTTTTTAATGTTCTTACGAATAAAGATATTACTGAAGAAGAATACAAATTAGCTTTGAAAATGTTTAATATTTTTAATTGTAGAAATATTGAAGATTATTTGAAAGTTTATTTAAAAATTGACGTTCTTTTGCTTACTGATGTGTTTGAATCGTTTCGAGAGAGAAGTTTAGATTATTATGGTTTAGATCCTGTTCAATATTTGACTGCACCAGCTCTTAGTTATGATGCTATGTTAAAATTTACAGGTATCAAATGCGATTTATTGTCAGAGTTGGATATGTATAATTTTTTTGAAAGAGGAATACGTGGTGGTATTACAAATGTTGTTAGACGATATGCTGAGGCTAATAATGTGGATGAGTATATTGTATATTATGATTGTAATAATCTTTATGGATTTGCTATGTCGCAACCTTTACCATACAAAGATTTTGTTTGGCTAGATTCAGCAAAATTTTTTAATGAGGAAGAAATTTTAAAGTTGACGGATGAAGGAAGAACAGGTTATGTGTTTGAGGTAACGTTACTTTATCCTTCTAGATTGCACGACTTACATGACATGTTTCCTTTAGCTCCGGAGAAATTGTCAATCCATTATAATCAATTATCATCATATGCTAAGGATGTATTATCTAAATTTAATATGCACTATAATAAAAGTCCGGAGAAATTGATTTCTACTTTGTTTAGAAAGGTTAGGTATATTGTGCATTATAGAAATTTGAAATTATATTTACAGCTGGGTATGAAGATCGAAGAAATTCATAGGATTTTATCATTTAAACAGAAATGTTGGATGAAACCATATATCGATTTTAACAATAAGAAAAGACAAGAATCTGTTTCTTTATTTGATAAAGAATTTTTTAAATTGATGAACAATTCTACATTTGGAAAATGTATGGAGAACGTGAAAAGACGCGTTTCTATGGAATTAACTTCATGCCCAAAAAGGGCTTCTTTTTTGATTAATAGACCAACTTTCCAGTCTGTAAATGTATTCGATTCCGACTTTGTTGGAATTCAGTTCAGGAAACCACAGTTGTTATTGGATAAACCAATTTATTTAGGATTCTGCGTTTTGGATTTGTCTAAATTACACATGTTTGATTTTCATTATAATGTTATGCTGAAAAATTTTACTTTAAAGAATATTCAATTGCTGTATACTGATACAGATTCTTTAGTTTACAAGATAAGAGATGAGAATTTTATGAGAAAAATGAAAGGTTTGCTGCATTATTTTGATTTTTCTAATCTTTCAACAGAACATGAATTGTACAATAATGAGAACTATAAGGTACTTGGAAAATTTAAGGACGAAACTGGTGGTAAAAGGATACGTGAATTTGTTGCATTACGTCCTAAATTATATTCAATATTTTTAGAAAATGGTGATGTTATTAAACGTGCAAAGGGAATAGCTAGATCAAGTGTAGATGCATTATTTCATTCTGAATTTAAAGATGTATTGATGAAGTGTTCTCAAATTAGAACACAGTTTCATTCTATTAGAAGTTTTAAACATGATGTTTATACTATTAAGCAGGAGAAACTGGCTTTATCTCCTTTTGAAGATAAAAGATGGTTATATCCAAATGGAATTAAATCTTTAGCACATGGTAATTATAATATATGTTCAAGAAAAAGAAAAATTTGCACGAGGAAAAAAAAGCACGAGGAAAAAAGAGTTAAGGATTTTGAATAATCTGTTCTTTTTTTTTTCTTTTTTTTCTAGTTAATGTGAAAATGTTCTTGTGATAAGCATGTGGTTCACTATTTGTGTTTTGAATTTCCAAGATTTACTTGCGATTGTAGTGTTTTTGAATTTTGTTTCAAGGTATTTAGTTATGCCTAAGTCTAAGAGTTCTAAAATGGCTAGTGAGAGATTATATGTTTCAGCTTTCGGTAGTAAGAAGAGGGTTGATGTTACTCGTTTTAATGGAGATTTGTATTGTCATATAACTGATGTGATGCGAGACAAGACTGTTTCTATGAAAATGGAAGAGTTTCAAGATTTGAAAAGTGTAATTTCTAGTAAGATTTCAAAACTTCAAAAGTATAACGATGAAGAGCGAAGTTCAAGGAAGAGAAGGAAGTTAAGTTTTACAAAATTTAAACCAGAGTTGAGTGATGATGAAACGGAGGAAAGTGATTGTAGTGAGGGAACTTCACAGATTGGTTCGTAAATGTTCTTGTGATATCTATGAATCGTAGGGTTATAAGGTACCAGGTTTAGCCTAGATTCTTAGGTTGTAAGGTATCAGGTTTGTATATCTAATTTAAGTTTGGTATCTGGTTTGTATATCACGTTTAAGTTTATCAGACTTTATAGAAATGACGGGTAACTTTTTAAACAAGCCAGAAAAAAAAAATTGTAGCAAGTGTAATAATCTTGTATTATTAGTTGAAGGTAAAACTTATTGCAAGCAATGTCAGGGTGAAATGTTTAGAGAGTGTCTTAATTGTGGATTACCTTATTATTATATATGCAAAAATTGTTTGCCTTCTAAGTTGAATATTCCAAAGTTTATAATTGGAAGAGTTGAGTGATGATGAAACGGAGGAAGTGATCGAGTGTGAGAACTTCGCAGATTGGTTCGTAAATGTTCTTGTGATAGCTATGGATCGTAGGGTTGTAAGGTACCAGGTTTAGCCTAGATTTGTAGGTTGTAAGGAATCAGGTTTGTATATCATATTTAAGTATATCAGACTTTATAGAAATGGCGGGCAACTTTTTAAACAAGCCAGAGAAGAAGAATTGTAGCAAGTGTTATAATCCTATATCATTAGTTGAAGGTAAAACTTATTGCGGGCAATGTCAGGGTGAAATGTTTAGAGAGTGCCTTAATTGTGGATTACCTTATGATTCTCCTCGATTTTTTACTATGGATGATAATAAGTGCAACAATTGTATGTCTTCTAAGAAAGATTATTCACTTTCAAAAATGACGAAGAAAATAATTGAAAGTTGGAATGTAGATTTTGATGCTGACGACGACGAGAAAGATTCTACATTGATTTTACAACCAGAAGTAGATAATGCGAAAGATGAGAAGCATAAGAAGTTGAATATTCCAAAGTTTTTAATTTCTGATGATGATGATGATGATGATTTAGAAATCAATATATATGCACCTGAATCTGAAAAGAAGGTTGCTGGAAAAGGAAAGAGGAAATTGAAGGATAGAGATGGAGTTGATGAAAAGGATAAAGTACGCGTAGGAAGGAAAAAGAACGATAAAGTGAAGTATAGTAAAGTAAAGGGTAGTAAAGTAAAGGACAGTAAAGTAAAGGATACTAAAAGAAACGTTTCTAGATCTAGAAAGAAGTTGGAGTCTAAAATTAATACAAAATCTAAAGTGGAATTAAGGTTTGAAGAACTTGGAAAACATTCTGAACATGCTTTGGAATATTCAGGTAATATTAATATTCCTTTAAAACTTTGTTTTATATAAAGTTGAAATTTGTTAAGTGTGTGTAAAGTAAGGAGAATTTGAATGCCAGTGGATATTGGATTGAATGTATATTGAAGGTTTGTTCAAATTAATCAAGACTGAAATGTTTGTTCAAAGTAATCAAGACTTTATGCACCTAATTAGTTATTTATTTATTTATAATATTGCATATTAATTTATTCAGGTAAATTTGTAGTTTACTCTGATAAATTGTAGTAATATGCAATCTTGCGGAGACGCGAGGGTATTTCGGAGGTCCGTAATACTATGTATATATGAAGAATAACTATTTCTAAAGACTGGAAGAAATTGGAAACTCTTTTGTGATTGTATCATTTGTGAACGCATTATAGGATATCCATTTTGTGTTCCAACTAAATTGTTAAGAATGATTATTGAATCTTGATTTGATTGCATGATTAATTTAGATTGTGATACAGTTCATGTAGAGTGGAATGCGATTCTAGTCGATAGTTTTGTTATTCATGTATAAATTGTATATATAACGACTTAAAATTATGAATTTAAGTTGTTTTTTGCTGCATTTATTGAAAATGCTTGGCATGTTTATTTCGAAAAGCTTGTTCGATGTATTTCAGTTATGTCTGTTATGAAAAGGAAATTACTAACTTCAATCTATTTTAATTTGCAACATCCAGCATCTTACAGTTCAAAACGAAAATTATATTTAGCTGCAAGAAAAATTGACCCAAATATTACTTTAGAAGATGTAGATTCATTTCTAAGTAATACTAAAACTTATACATCTCATAAGGGTGGAAGAAGAAAGTTTCCTCGAAGAAAGATTATTGTTCGAGGAATTAATGATCAGTGGCAACTGGATTTGATCGTTTTACCAAATTTGAAAAAATTCAATAATGGTTTTACAAATATTCTTGCAGCAATTGATTGTTTTTCAAGATATGCTTATGTAGAGCCGATGAAAACAAAATATGCAAAGGAAACTTTACAAGCTTTTAAAAGAATTCTTGATAGAGCAGGTGTGAAACCGCGAAATGTGCAGACAGATGAAGGAAATGAATTTAAAGGAGTTTTTCGAGAATTTTTTAAAAAGAATAATATTCATTATTTTTCTACATATCAGGATACTAAGTGTGCTATTGTAGAGCGTTTTATTAGAACTTTTAAGAATAAATTGTTTAAATATTTAACTGCAATAAATTCAAAAAGTTATGTTCCTATACTTCCACAAGTTATTTTATCTTATAACAACTCAAAGCATAGATCTTTAGGTTTACCACCTTCTGAAGTTGATAAGAAAAACGAAGATAAGTTGTGGATGAAACAGTATAAAGATTTTCTTTATACAAATATTAAGAATGTTGCATGTTTAAAGGTAGGTGATAAAGTTAGAATAAGACATTATAGAAAAACTTTTGAACGTGGATTTTCAGTGAATTGGAGTAGAGAAATATTTCAGATAGTATTTGTTTTGAACACAAAGCCAGTTACTTACATTCTTTCAGACAGTTCAAATGAAATTTTGAAAGGTAGTTTTTATAGATATGAAGTAATAAAAATACAACCTTGAGTGTTTTAAGTATATATGAATACTTTTGAGATAGGTGATATTGTATTAATAGGAGATTGTATCTATCCTAAAACTTGTGTAATTTACTTGGACGGTTTTAAGATAATGGGATCAACAGTAAATGTGTTTGATGCAAGGTTGAAAGTTCCTTTTTCAATGATAGTTGCAGGTCCAAGTAATTCGGGGAAAACTACTTTTGTATTAAAGTTAATTAAGAATGGTGATGATGATTATTTTATAAGTAGACGTTTTGATTATATTGTTTGGTTTTATGGTCAGACTATTCCAAATGATAAAGATGTGTTAGAGGGGAAAGTTACGTTTCATGAAGGTTTACCTGATTCTTTAGATGAATTTGTCAATTCAAATCAATTTGGATTACTAGTTTTTGATGATTTAATGTCAGAATGTGGAAATAGTAAACTTTTATCTGAATTTTTTACTAAACGTTCTCATCATGAAAATGTAAGTATCATTTTTATTACTCAAAATTTGTTTCAGGATGGTAAAGAAAGAAAAACTTTTGTAAAGAATGCAACTTATTTAGTTTTATTTAATTCTCCGCTTGATCAGACGACTGCTTATTTTATTGGTAGAAAGTTGATGCCAAGAGACAGTAAATGTTTTATTGAAATATATAATCATGCTGTACAAAGACCGCATGGTTATTTATTGATAGACGGTCATCAGGAGACTCCGAAAGATGCTATGTTTAGGTCAAATATTTTTGGAGAAGTTCAACATGTGTTTATAGTACGAAAGAAATGTTCTTAAGATAATGATTTCGTACAATTGTTATGGTACTTTGATGGTAAAACTTTTATTAAAACATTGAAGAGACAAATCCTGTCGATGTATAGTAGCTATTCATAATGCCAACGCGTAATGATTTGAGTAAAAATTTAAGAAAGATTCTTTATTCTAAAAAGTTTCTAAATATGTTAGCGAAGGCGAAAGGTTCAGCTGATAGAAAAGGTGTAATAGATTTAGGGAGTAAAGTAGAAATTGATGCAGTTTGTCAGTGTATAAAGAGTATTTTGCAAGGTCATGTGAAATTAAGTCGAGCTAAAATAAAACGATTGCAAGCTGAAAGAAATCATTTAAGATTGTTGGCACATTCTAAAATGGGGTTGCGAGAAAAGAAGGAACGTTTGAATCAAATAGGTAAAGGAATTCTTCCTATTATTATTAGTGGTGCATTAGGATTATTGTCTTCTATATTTAGGAAAAGGTAATTATGAAAGGTAAATGTTGTAGTAAAGATTTCGATAAAAAAAAGATGAAGAAAGATGTTTTAAAAACTTATGCTTGTAAACATTATTTGAAATTATTATCATATAGTAAAGGTCAAAAAAGGAATAAACTTATCGATTTAGGAGATAGTAATGAATTGAAATAAATTTGTGATTGTGTGTATAACATTTTGAAAGGTAATGTTGAAATATCTCCAAAAGAAATGAATTATTTACAGAAAGATAAAATTCGTTTAAGATTACTTCCGAAGAAATCAGTTTCAAATAAGATTAAACGCGCATCTATGAAACAGTTAGGTAAAAATTCGTTACCTATCATTATAAAAAATTCACTTGCTGCTTTAAAATTATTAAAGAATATAAAGTGAAATTGTAGAATGTCAAATTTTCAGGAAAGTATTATAATACCATACAAAATGTTTAAAAGTTGTAATTTCGAAAAGCTTGATAAAGAGAACAGAAATGAAAATGTGAATTATGCATTGAAGAGACAAGACCAGCTGTTGCAGGAAAAAATGTTTGGTATGAAACCTTATAATGAGATTTATTCGACGTATCATCCTACAGAACAATATTTAGGAAGTGATACTTTAATGATCAATGATATTGTTAGAAAGATTAACGTTAGACAGAGACCTAACATTGAAAGTATTTTAAGAAAACTTCAAGAAAATTCGGTAACTTGGAATAAAAATGGTTTGGTTTCTATTAAAAATAGGATTATAAAAGGGTCTAATATAATAGATATTATGAAGTTTTTTTCAAAGACGATAAGTTTTAATCAGGAACCAGAAGGAGTAGAAGAATTGTATGATTATTTTCAAGAAATAAATGTTCCTTTAGTTTGGATAAAATATAAACCTAAATCTAAAAGAGTAGAGCATGAAAAAGTTGATATTAGAAATTTTCCTTTAGAGGAATCTGAAAAAAAGGATGTAGCTGAAGCTTTATACTCTCCATTGAAAAAAGATGTACCTGAATTTTCATATTCTCCATTAAGGAAAGCTAATAGAGATGAAGTTGAAACTTTCTATACACCAGAAATGAAGGTAAAGGTAGGTGATGTTGGAAAAAAAGAACCTATGAAGTTTGTTGATTTTACTCCACATTCTATTCCTGAATTTCATCATGTAGGTCCACCATCAATTTCTCCTGAATTTCAGCACAAAGGTTCTGATGTAATGTCTCGTGAATTTAAACACAAAGGTTCTCCTGTAATTTTGCCTACTGTAGTTCCACCATATCCAGGTTTACCTAAACCTAGTGTAACTTCAGATAGTGTGGAAAAAATGAGTGAGAAAAGAGGAAAGCAGAAAAAGGAGAAAAAGGAGAAAAAGGAGAGAGTTCCTGCTAAAACTTCAGAAAGAACTAGTTCATATGGCAGGAAAATTAAATTACCTGCAAGATGGGAATCTAAATATTAAATCATATTTATAAATGTTGCTGAGATTGAGTTATTGAGTTAAGAGTTTTATTTTGAAATAAATCTTCGCTGGTATTTTGTATTGAGTAGTTGTAATAACGAAATGTCTGCAGAATTTTATCGCAATCATTTTAGAAATTCATCACAATATGGTGGAACGTTAGATATTCCTCCGTTTATAGGTACACAATATCAAAAAGGGTATGGAATAGGTAATGTTATTTCAGGTTTTTTAAAACCTATGATAAAACCGTTATTCAATTTTGCAAAGAAACAGGCTAAAAAAAGGTTGATGACGGGTGGTTTAAATGTTGTGAAAAAGGTATTTTTTGAAAAGAAAAATATTAAAGACGCTTTAAAAGATGAAGCAAAGTCGCAGTTACAAGGAGTTGGTTCTGATGCTTTAGATTATTTTAAATCTGAAAAGAGGAAACGTAAATCTAATTCAGATTTATTAAGTGATTCTGGTGATACAATAGTTTCTTCTATTTCAAGCCCGACTAGGAAAAAAAGGAAGACTAGTAAGAAAATAAAGACTAGGAAGAGAGATATTTTAGATGTAGTTTGATATTAATATCTTTAAGATTGATATCGATTTTGATTGTTAGTTGAGATTTATAATCTTGACTTGCAGTCTTGTTTTAATGAAGTTTGAAGTTTCAAAATGTCGCATTCTAAATGTTTATGTATTCCTGATACTGTGGATTTATTTTCTGTTCCTTTTACTGACGCAGTAGGTGAACAGAGTTTCTTTTCTAAAGTTTGGCCTTTGAATAATCTTTCGCAAGAAGGTCCGATTGAATATCTATTGAAAGCTAACAAGAAAGATTTTATAGATTTGCATCATAGTTTTGTTGAACTAAAACTCAAAATTTTGAAAAAGGATGGAAGTGCACCTGCAGCACCTACAGGAGCAGATCCTGTCCCCGCAGCTTCTAAAGTAATTCCTGTAAATTATTTATGTGCTGCTAAGTTTAAAGATGTAGAACTTTATATTGGAAGTCATTTGGAATTGATTTCAGGATCCAATAGTTTATATCCATATAAGGCTTTCATTGAATTTGTATTAAATTATAATCCTGCTTATGTTGAAAGTTGGGGAGATGTTTGCGGATTCATTAAAGATACTAAAGATTTTAACGAAATTACCAATCTTGATGATAATCATAATGAAGGAGCATATAAACGATTTCAGAAAACTCAATATGGAAAAACTTTCCAATTGATAGCTAAAGTTCACAATGATTTGTTTAATCAGAATAGGTTATTTCCGGGAGATGTAGATATGAGAATACGATTTATTCGAAATTCACCTGAGTTTGCTTTGATGGCAAAGGATGGTGCTACAAATTATAAAATTGAGATAGAGGATGCAGTTTTTTATTCAAAACGTATGTCATTAAGTGATGCATTTTTAATTGAATTAGATAGAGCGCGATATGAAGGTAAACATTTAAAATATCCTTATCGTAGAGTAGAAGTAACTTATTCAACTCAAGGTCCGAATAAAAGTATTTTACAAGAAAATCGTATGATTTCTAATGATGAAATTCCACAGCGAATCATTGTAGGCTTGGTTGATGCTAGGGCTTTTGACGGTAATTATAAACATAATCCTTTTTATTTTCAAAATTTTGATGTCACGGAAATAAAAATTCAAAGAGATGGTGATGAAACTTCACCGTTTTATGAAATGAAGGTGGATTTTTCTGATGATACTTTTTATCAAGCATATTCGGCTATGATATTTGGAACAGGAAGATTATTCAAAAATAATGCTCCTTGTATTACACCTTCAGAGTTTAAGAAAAGAAGTTGTTTCTTTGGTTTTAATTTAAGTAAAGCCTTACCTAGTTCTGGAACTTTTGAGCTTTTTGAAAGTGGTACATTAAATGTTGTTGCGAATTTAAAGACTCCTAAAGCACATGGAATTGTTATGATTTTTTTCAGTGAATATAATTCTATGTTAAGTCTTGGTGAGACGAATCAAGTAGATATTGATACTAAAGATTGAAATCAAAATGTTTGGTGATGAAATTGAAAATCTTTTAAAATATTCAAAAGTAACTTCTCCTACATTTCATGGGGTTTATTCTGCAAATAATCTTCCAAAATTTGTTTCTTGTTATCCATCAAGTTTTGTAGTTAACACTCATGAAACTACAAAACCAGGTGAACATTAGGTGTCATTTTATTTTAAATCTAAAAATTCATTACCTGAATATTTCGATTCTTTTGGATTTCCTCCTATGAAAAGATATTTTCATAACTTTTTAAAATCATCAACTTCTAAAAAGAATTTCAGGTATTCTCAGAAAACTATTCAAAATTTATTTTCAGCATATTGTGGTCATTATGTTATATATTTCATATATAATAGATGTTTAGGTCAAGATATGAAGAGTATTTTAAGGAATTTTTCAAATGATACTCGAAGAAATGACTTAATTGTAAGCGCATTTATAAAGAAAATGAAAAAGAGAATAAAAAATAGGAAAAAGCATAAATGTTTTGCAGATGTTAAATCCACTGCAAGGTGTATTCAGAATTGTCAGAATTGTGTCGCGTATTACAACACCAAACTTTATAGACACCAAAATGAATAATGATTATAGACACCAAATGAATATATATGCAGACACTAACTCAAATGAATATATATGCAGACACTAAAAGGTTAATTTCTTTAAGCAAAAGACACCATGTAGACACCAAAGGTTTGCTTTATTCTATGTAGCCTAGGCACCAAAGGTTTGTATCAAGACAGCAAAACAATTAATTATCGTGTGATTATATTCATTAGGTCACTAGAAATTTGTTGGATTTGATACTTTAACTTTATATCAGTTATTTCAAGTTTGAAGTATGGATATGATAAAAAGTAACGTTTTGAAATCGTATCCAAACCCTAATAAAATTAGTATTGGAGGAGTTTGTGTAACTTTATTATTAACTGTAGTTGTTATCGGATTGGAATTAAGAAAGTCTTCGAATTCAGAGAATTACTTTTATTGTTCAACTAATTCTATACAAACTAGAAATAACAAAGTCAAAAGTATGTATTTAATTTGTAGAAACGTAGAAATTCAGAGCATCTCTCCAGTTAGTCGAGCAGTTCATTCGGTGGAACCTTCTTCGTTGAATTTAACAAATTTGTTAAATTCAACGAAGTTTTCTTTGTTGAATTCTGCAAACTCAACTGTTCGTAATGTTAAATCGAGCAGTTGAACATTTGAATATTTTTAGTTTACGCACAGTTACAGTAACGTTATTACGTAATGTGAATACTTTCATCGAGCAGTTGAAACATTTGAATACATTTTGAGTTTGGATGAACGATTAAATCATTTCGTTCTTTTTTAAGATGTAAATTTCATTCGATATTTAAGTTATTTGTAAATGAGATGCATATTCTTTGTTATTTATAATTGTAAATGTACTACATAGTGTTTAGTGTTGTTGACTAACATTTCAGTTGAGCAAGAGTTTGGAAAGCAAATGAGTTTGTAAGCAAAAGTAGCGCAGTGCGATTTAGCATGAGCTGACCAACAACTGTGGAATTAGTTACAAGTTTCTTTTACAGTATTGTAGAACTACACATTATCAGTGAGCCGACTGTAGAGGAATTCTATACTTTTCTCCATAGAAGAATTGTATATTATTCTTTTCTATAGTTAAAAGTTCAGGTGTACGTTCCACTGTAATAAGCACTGTAATAAGAGTTGCTATTTCCACAAATTAAAGTTGACTTGGTTAAAGTTCTGCTAATTTACTGTTGGCAATGTAAGAATGTTTGTAGCATCTTATTAAAGATGCAATCATACAATTTTATGTTGCTTTCACTTTCTGCGCTAAGCTAACAGTTCATATGTTATTCAACTATGCCAATTGATGTTTGTTGATAATACAAATATTGTGTTAGTACATTCGTTCTGTGTGGGTTTCATGTATATACTGTTCATGTTGTGGAAGTTACGCGTAGCTTTGTACATTGTTTGGAAGTTACGCGTAGCTTTGTACATTGTTTGGAAAGTTGTACGTTGTACATGTACATGGTTGATGATTGTAGATATAATGTAATGTAAATACTATTATTTATACACTAGGTGATACCTCGTATTTCGTTCATCCGATGCAAGATTGCTTTATAAAAATGTAAGTATTCTTTTATTTCTTTCTTACTTTTACTTGTTTAGTTCCATAAAGTGTATTCTTAAATTCAAAGCGCATTCTTTATAGAATTATAACGCGCATTATTAGTGTATTTAATTCTATAATAGAATTATAACGCGCATTATTAGTGTATTTAATTCTATAAAGGGTATTCTTTATTTGTAAGTTAATAGTTTATATATTGTATTTTACTGTTCAGAATCGATTCTTTATTCAGAATCGATTCTTTATACTATCTGAACGAATAGTTTTGAAATTCATTTTTAATTGAATATTTGAATATTGTATTTCAGGTTTTGAGTTGTAGGTTTGTTATGGTATCGTGAAGAATGCAGTTTGTTATGGTATCGTGAAGAATGCACTCATAGGACCAACGCGAAGTGTTATGGTATCGTGAAGAATGCCCTCATAGGACTAATGCGAAGGATGCATTCTCATAGGACTATTTGAGAACTATTTCTACACTAATAACTTGTTCTTTGAAAGAATGTTTTTTCAGTTAGAAGAATGTTCATATTAAACTACGTTGTGAACATTGTTGTCAACGTAGTTTAGTTGAATGTTCTTCTATCTTAATACTCCTTCAAGGCTCCGTGAGATATTAAGACTGACTTGTGAACTTTAATACTCCTTCAATGCTCCGTGAGATATTAAGACTGACTTGTGAACTTGTAACAAAGGATCTTACTGTTACATCTACTATTACAAGGATCTTGCTCGTTACTACTATACAAGGATACTAGCAAGATCCTTGTAATAGTAGTAACGAGCATCTACTGTTATATCTTGCAACTGATGAGCTAAGCCTGTTGGGTAATTTGATGAGAACAATTACCCAACAGACCTAGTATACTTTTTGTGAGAGATGCACATCTATTCAGGGAAGTGTACTGCTGTCTACAATTCTATTCAAGGAAATGTACTGCTGTCTACAATAATTCAGTTTAATTTCGTTAACCTTTCGCTTGTTATATTATCTTGAGAGCTTCCAATAGTTATTTAATTGGTTGGAAACTATAAGATAATTAGTCTAGCGAAAGTGAGTTGCAACGAATGAAGATGTAGCCTACATCAAGTTGACGTTGTTTTGTTTTCGATAATTTATTTGACTTTGTTTTTCTTGTTTTTCGTTACCTTATTTATTTGGTGACATTTCTTTGTCGTAAATACTTTGTGATACAGTGAGAATAACTGTTACTTTATGATACAGCGAGAAATAACTGTTACTTTATGATGTCTTTGCATAGTCTGTGTTATTGTATGTTGTCTTTGCACACTATTGTATGTAATGTTACTTATTGTATGGTGCATACAGTAACTGTATGACATGAAATGTTACTATGCTGTCTTCGTCTTAAAGTTTTACTATTATACTTTATGTTGAAAACTTGGTGTCAAATACTTGGTGTCAATTGGTGTCAAATACTTGGTGTCAAATACTTGGTGTCAAATGTCTGTAAGGTGTCTGTACTGTGCGGTGTCTTTTAAAGTTTAAGTTGACGTTTAAATTTTGTTGTCAAAATGTCTGTATGGTGTTTTCTGTTAAAGTTAAACTTGCTGATACTAAAAGTGGTATTAAAGTACTATTAAAGTGCTTATTAAAGTGTTATTAAAGTGCTAAATTTATTGATAAATGTATGGTGTCTTGCTTTTATAAAATGTGTTGGCTATTAAAGTGCTTAACATTCGTTCATGAAAAGAAAAACATAATACATGGTTAGACGAAAAAGTAAAGTAGCTGTCAAATTCGAACATATATATCACTGTTACTGATGTTTCATACTATTTTAATTACTTTGTTTTAAATATCGCTGTTACTGATGTTTCGTAACTGTTAGCGATATTACTCGTATTTCTACTTTGTACATTCTTAGTACTTTGTACATTCTTAGTACTTACTTTGTACATTTTTAGTACTTAAGTTATGAATTTGAGGTGACATATTGTTAAGATTAACATACCACCGGAAAGATCTAGAGATGTATGTAACACCTGAGATCTTGGTCAGATGTATATATTGATAGATGTATATAATAAAATGTATTATGACCAATTTTTGTTGTTGGGTATTTATTTACATATAATATGAATATACTATGAATATATAATACGAATATATACTGTTCCAGATATGTATTATAATACGAATATATAATACCATTGAGATGGATATATCCGACATGTACGAATATATATAATACCATTAAGATGAATATATCTGTCAAGTATTAATACTATTAGTAACCGAGTAGGAAATATTCATCGTCGTGACAAATTAACGAATATAACTACTAGTAACCGAGTAGGAAATATTCGTCAATGTTCGTTTGGATCTATTAACTTTGGTTTGTCTATTGACTCGTGGGTTGTGTAAAGGGCAACCAAGTGCGTGACCTGCAACACTTCCAGCACGAGTCTGTCAAAAATTACCTCTAGCCTACTGACAACTGAGAGGGTGTATCGGATTAACGCTTAGTTTGAATGTGAATGGATGACAAATTATAATGTGTAAGGAGCTTCATTCAAGTAATTTGGAGTAGGAATGGTGTTCCTGAAAATGTAGTTTTAATAACTGAATGTTTACGTGCTTTTGAAATTTATGATTATAAAAAATAGTATCGTAAGCATATTTAAGTTGTTTATTTTACATTCTTATATTTAATTCAATTGAAGATTCTTTAGTTAACATCTTTTGTTAAATTGACGTGCAACGTTATTCCGCGAGTAGTTGTGACGACATCTTGTGAATTACTTGACCTTAATTGATCAATTAGACATTTGCGCCACCTAGCGTATATAATGGTGTATTGACGTAAGTGACTACGTCACTAGAGATTATAATTATTATAAAGTACTACTTTATAATAATCTCTAAAGTAGTATTGTTGTAGTAGTACAATCGGTCTGCATAATTAGGTGTAAAACTTTTTACATTAAGTTTTAAATTTCACTACCTTTTCCGAGTAGTAATAAATCGAGCTTGAGTTCGACCCCGGCCCGGTACCCGGGATCAGGTTCCTAATATTCCCCCGGGTACCGGGCCGGGGTCGAACTCGAGCTCGATTTTTACTACTAAGAGATTCACCAGTTTACCGCCTGGCCAAAGTTTATTGTCAAAACCAGACTCACTTTCTCTCCAAAATATGTACACAGAAATTTTCACTACACAGGTTTTCTAATAATTTGATATGGTTTTGGAACTTTTGCACAATTTCTTGTTAAGAATAAAATTTCTTCTTAACGAACTTTCAAGATGTGTGCATGATTATTTTATTACAATTTCAAGTCAAATGGCCATGAGTCCCCTATACCAATAACACTTATGTGGCATATCTGTATAACTAAATATATACTTTCTTACCATGCCAAGTAACAATAAAAAGACTGAGTCAATACAGTTACCGAAACTTACTGATATCCTGGTCTAAGCCAAGTGGAGCAAATTTGGGTCGTTTAAAAAGAAAATGAATAACACATAGTGTGTCTACCAGGACATGGTCTGAGGGTCTGGGTCTCTAAGGCCGGTTCACACTGAACGAGTTTAAACCATGATCATTTTACTTATCACTATTGATAAACATTTTTGCTGTACAATTACATATTATAACACCCAAACGGTCAACTCCTTTAGCTCTATGGTGTCTCTAACAAGTACAACTAGAATTTTTTTAATGCTGACCAAAAGTCTACTGAATATTGTCACCAAACATGCGTATTTCTTCTATATGGTTTGTTAAATGAATGTATAAATCTTTTATGGTAAACTGCATCGTATGCTGGAACATGAAGGAAAACAGACTTTTGTAGTTTGAGATTGTTTCAGGTTAAATAAAGAGGTTCCAAAAAAAAATAACCTAAGCATTACAAAACTAGTATCCCTCAATGTCAACCGGGTTTTGTTCTCTATATCCATGCAAACGGTTCATTTCAAATGATGGTAGTGATCCATTGCATTTATCCCAAATCAGCTTTTCTAGTTGCCAGGTGTAACCCCCCTTCATTCTGTCCTGCTCTTTGTTGAAGGATGATGTGCTGGACAACACATCCAAGCACCAGATCCTGTCCTATGAGGAGATAAGGATAAGTGCATCATGTTAATCGTCAGATTACCAGCTTAGAACACAGATTATGAGCAGGTAAGATGGCTGCAGTAGACAGACACACTAGCACCTATTTAAAATATACACATGTTATAGAGCCTTAAAAAAGGTTTTATCATACTTTTTCAAGTTTTGTATAGGACACATAGTTTTTCAGAAAGAAAATGTAACAAATACAAAATCGCCAGAATCAAAATCGGTATGTGGATTAACAGGTTTGCACACACATTCACACACATTTATATACACTAATTAGTTTATGTTCATCATTTCCTGGTGCATTATTTAACTACAAATATGAATCTTAGACTATTTTCTACTGCCAGGACTACCTTCCATATTGCTCTGAGCTGATAACATTGGTTTAGCTATTTATGTTCAAAACCAATTCAAAAGTTGTTTAATACCCCCCCCCCCCCCCCTTTTTCAGCATTGCAGTAAACTCCTCACCTAAATCACCTAAGGCTACTATCAAAACAAGGCGCTCTTTGGGTCCTGAAGGTGTGCATCCAGTTCGAGTGGTTACTGATTCAAGATTTAGGTAAGTTTATGCCTTGTGGTCTGTTCTACATAATTATGAAAGTTGCAACCTCACTTCTAAATAGATTATTAAGTGGGCCGGTCTTAGATGAAAGGATTCCACCTGTCCACAATGGGTCAAAACTTGCGTAGTTAGAGTTGCTATTTCTCTGATACTCGATGATAATGATTATCAAAGGTCTATCAATAATAATTGGTATACATAGTGGAAAACCTCAGATTATTTAATTAAATAATACCCTGAGAATATTCAAAAGATTTCTATATGGGAAGGTAATTTTCCGGGTTTTTCTTGGGAAAATGTTGAATAGGCATGAAGGTAAATCTCTTCTATTTCCTTACAGAAACTTCTGCTTTAACCCTTTACTGATGGCACCAAAATGAATTTTGGTCAGATAAATCAGTATGGGAGTTTAACTTATTTAACTTTTAATCACAGGTCTTCGAATGTATATTCTAAAATTAGATTTTGGTTACCATGGTAACTTTAGAATGTTTTTTAAGAGTCTTGTTTCTTGAAAAATAGGCATTTCAAAGCCACTTTTTTGAGAAATACCCCAAACTGGGAATAAAATATTGATTTTAGAGAAAAAGTTTCAATTAGAAAATTGTTCCTCTTGTTATTCTCTATCATTTGATGCCAAATTCGAGTGAGTCTTTGTATATTTTGAGTATACATTGTGGAATAAATTATGGGACATTATGCTCCAGAAATGATAAAATTTTCTATTTTCCTAGTAACTAGATAACTATTCTTCTCGCTAAACTCCCTAAAAACCTATATTATATCAAAGAAGAACATATTATATAACTCAGATCTATACACGTGCAGGTATTACACTATTTTAGAGAATTTAGACAACATTGGTCCGTGAATTCTTGAAATAGAAGGTAAAATCTCCAAGACCTAGAATTTTAGGGGTGGCCATCTTGAATATGGTTCAAAATGGCCAATTTATAACTAATATTCAGAAAAAAAGGGACAAGTAATATTGTGTCAGTCATCTAAAGAAAGTGAACATCTAATCAATTTAAGAACCAAAATGTTTACATATGGTGGTGTTCTACATGTTGAAATACTTTAAAATGAACAAAAAGGTATTTATAAAATTTGAAAAAACGTTTTTTTAACCTAGATAACACATTTTTTTAGACAATAAAAAGGGCAAAAATGTTAATAAGATGTCAGAATTACTCATGGTGAGGCCCATCAAAGCTCAATAAAATTCATATTTGGTTATTTATGAAGAATATTTTCCTTCTGGTCGTATTATAACAATGTCTAAAATAAATGTTTAGAAAATCAAGATTTAAATTTCAAAATTAAAAAAACTGTAGACTAACCCTTTCCACCCGCCAGATGCTTTGAGGCATCACCAGCAAAAACATGCCAGATGCATTGAAGCATCGCCAGTGAAAACACGCCAGATGCATTGAGGCATCTTTTCAATGAATGCCAAAATAGTGAATATAAAGCTACATATTAAGGGAAAAAAACTTTACTGTTCCAAAAAGCTGAAAACATCTATAATATAGTATATCTAACAATAGGAAGGTTACAAATAAGTTTTTATATGTCATATGGAGCTTATATAAGGTCTAGATAGCTTGATGTGTGATATATGTGGCGTATTTTGAGGCTATTTACAAGAGTACCTTGGCAGTCTTTTAAATCATGAATGAAATGTTGATGGCGTGTGGAAAGGGCTAAACAATGACCATCGATCATATGTGATCGATTTCCTATGGGGCCGTCACTAAAGGGTTAACAACCACATAATTATATACAGATAGGGCCAAACTGGGGGCCCAGGACTAAAAGGCTGAACCATGTTGTTTACCTTTCTGCAGGACCATATCTAACATAATGTGATTGTAATTATTATACATATCAATATAAATCATCCTTAAGATTTAACTCCAGATGCTGGTCAGTTGATTCTTGATCCACGACACTCAGAGACTGTTCTTTCGATTTCAGAAATCCATTTGACACTTGTTTGACATACCTGAATACAACCGTCGACCATCTCTGCAAAATTCTCAAGAGAACAAAGTAGAGGACATAGTTCCAGCAACCATGGATGGTGTAAAATGGCTGACATTTATCAGTCCCCTATTATTTGGGTATTTACTGATGTGTGAAAGAATTATACTCAATTCAAGCCAGAATTATACTCAAAAATTCAAAAAAACATGTAATCTTCTTTGGGTCGCTTCGTTGGATAATCCTTTGTCTAGGGGTTTTATAGTGGTTACAGAAAATTATACTCAATCTGTTACTCAATGCATTATGGACGTGAGGTATGTCTTAGCGGGTTTAGCTCGAGTAAACCTCTATCATGCATTTATCCTTTGCACTTCGTCTTCCATCCCAATTTTTTTTACCAATGAGGATCATCTCCAAAAAGGGCTATCTGGAAACATAATATCCCTTCAAATTGTAAACTGCTACATGGACTTAGAAAACATAGGCATTCTCGGTGAAGTGATATCATTCAGTAATTTATGTCTTGATAACTGTTATTTGCCTTCATATGAGATAAGGCTTGATGGAGGATCAGGTTTGTCTCTCGATGCCGTGAACCATAGTCAAACAATCCCTGGTTTGGAGAATTTACTAGGGTTGACTATGATGTCTCAAAATTGGGGAAATCCTAACCAATCCTTACCCAATTCAGTCTACGCATATCAGTGGCCAAATGTCACATATTTTAGCTTAGACAACATCTTTCTGGGTGAAGAGGACATCAATTCAGTTTTAGCAGCCATGCCAAATCTTCTTAGACTCCATGCAGAAGGAAACATTTCCCCATTGTTTTCAGTGTCTATTGGGAAGGCTCTTTATTCAACCTTAATAGAGGATATTACTTTTACCAACGGCCTGATACAAAAGGTAACAGATGTGTCATTTGGTGGATCCCTTAAAAAATTGAACCTAAGTCACAATTTGATTGAAATTATCTCTGCCAGGGCATTTCAAAAATGTACAAATCTTGAGGACTTGGACCTCAGTAACAACAGAATTAGGATGTTACCAAAAAGGCTCTTCAAATACAGCAGTGAACTAAAAAAATTAAAGCTAGATCACAATTTACTGACTACCCTTAGTCCAGAAGGTGTATATGGTCTGACAAGATTGACAGAACTCTCATTCACGCACAATAGAATACAACATTTTTCTGTAGGTACACTTTTTCAAATGCCTGTACTCCGTGTGATGAAGCTTTCAAGCAATAACATTTCATCACCATTGGTTCTCCCAAGGATGCATTTTGGCCAAGGAAGCTCGCTAAAAAAACTGTATTTAGCTAATAATAGTCTTGATGAGTTCCCTATTTATCTGTTGTCATATATTCCAATGGCCAGTTATTTAGATCTTACCGGGAATCAAATAGATTTTAAAGCTTTAAAAACTAGTGGAATCTGTAATAACTTTTTTGATAGAACATATCGCTATTTTGATGTTACAGTCAACCTATCCAAAAATCTGGTCTCTGATATGCATTTGAGTGATGAAGAAACTGAATCTTGTAAATTAAGACTGAAGAAAACGTTGACGTACTTCAAATGGAATCTGGCAGGAAACAAGTTAAAATGTGACTGCACAGCCTACCCATTTTACCGTCTAGTGCAGCTCTACAAGGGGGTCAGAAAACAAAAATACTTAGAAACATGGACATGTGATAGCCCACAAAAAGTTCGTGGACTGACTTTCAGAAGTATATCTGCAAAGGATTTTATGTGTGAGGTCCAAACCGTGGCTTGTCCCCACAAATGTCAATGTCTAATACTGGCATATAATGATTTGCACCTTGTGAATTGTTCCTCAAGGAACCTTACTGAGATCCCAGCAGTTCTGCCCAATGGAACATATCAATTAGACCTTCAAAACAATAACATTGTATCTATAGTTGGTATAGGGAAATACACAAGGTATCTATCACTAAAGGTACTAGATTTAAGCAATAACTACATCCAGTTTATTGGTGATGATATCACATATGTCTTAGAAGGGTATACAAACATGCGATTTGATAATAATGATCTGAAAACAATACCACCTGGTCTTACATTGGGAGAAAATGCAACTCTATTTTTGAGTGGTAATCACTTTGGATGTAACTGCCATTCTGATTGGTTGGTAAACTGGCTGGTAGAAAGAAAGGAAAAAATTCCAGATTTTGAAAGCATACGATGCCATGTTCCTGAACAAGGTCTGAACCTACCCATAACGGAGCGATATAAAGCAAACATTCGCTGTATAATTCCCACAGGTGTAAAAGTAGCTATTGCATTGGTAGTAGTTCTTGTAGTACTGCCATTAATTGTTGGGCTATTGTACAAATACAGAGACTATATCAAAGTCTGTGTATATATTCACTTTAGGTGGCATCCATTCAATCGGTCAGATGACACAGACATAGAAGGGAAGCGCTTTGATGCTGTGGTTGCATATGCAGATGAGGACTTGCGAATGATCACAGAACTGTTTGCACAAAGACTGGAGGGTCCAGATATGGGGTTTCAACTTTGTATCAGGGAACGCAATTTCTATCCAGGGGCACCCAAAACTGAAAATGCATCTTGTGCCATGGAAAACAGCAGGCGGATGATCCTCTGTGTCACGAGGAACTTTCTGAATAATCAATGGTGTCTGTTTGACTTTAGGTTGGCCCATGCACGGGTCATTATGGAAAGGACAAATTATATCATCTTCATCTTGTTTGATGATATTGATCCGAGGGACATGGAGAATGACATGAGGATTTACCTGCAGACTAACTCTTATATTAAACATAATGACAAAATGTTCTGGGAAAAGCTGGTTTACGCCATGCCGGAGGTGCCCCTGGATACAATGCTGGGGTTTGTTCCTCCTGATGACTTCCTTCGATTCCCATTCCCAGTAGTGCATGTGCAGCGTGAGTGAGATTATAATGTTTCAATGTAATTGATATAGGACATGTTACATCAAAAACATACTGATATAAAGATGTTATATAGAATCTGTAATGTAATTATGTACATCATTGTATTCATAATATGATATTTTGTTTAAAATGGAAGGGTGTATGAACATTTAAAAGTAGTTGAAGATAGTTGAACTGTGTAAATAAGTACATTGTATGAAGAATATCAGAGCAGCTTGATATAGCAATATCCCTGATGCAAATAAGTAAATTAAATTTTATACTATGTACAATTACATGCTAATTTTTAATGTGTTGTTCTATTGATATAATGTAATCTGTATAGACATGGATGCTTTGTAACTATTGAAAATACAAAGTGCTAAATCAGATAAGAATAAATATATTAAGGCCTATCTATTGTTGGTTATGCAGATTCTATTTACTTTCAAAATAATGTACATGCTGTAGAATCTCTTTACAATTTCATATGAATCCATTACAATACAGCAAGAAAGTAAATTCCCACATCGCTTTATGAATTGCTAGTGAAATGCTAGAAGTTTCCTGATTTTGGAGCATTACATTTTGAAACTATTTTATCCCATGCAAATCATTAAGAGAATGAGAAAAATATTTTTAATTGTAATGATGATGGCTTCATGCCTAACTCAGGAGGCTAAGCAGCTGGGCTTATCTCCATACATTAACGTATCTGGAAACTTCTTGGTTTTGGACTACATTTAGCAATTTCTTGAATGGAAGTAGTTTACTGACTGTGTCTTTAATACTGTAAACTTGATTAGAAATATGTCTACAGAAAGTGATAATTTCTTAAATAAATGAGGTGAATTATGTTTATGTTAAGTGATGCTTCAAGTTTTACCTCCCTTCTATAAGACTACTGAGATGCTAACAAGTCCTATAAAGAAACTGCAGCAGAAACCGAAAGTCAAGGATGGATCCGGCATTTTGCACAAAATGAATTTACATATATATAGATAGTCCTGATTACATCTGCCAACAATGTGGTTGCATCCAGTGTTTTCTCCTCTTTGTGTAGTTTCAGACTGACAGAAAGGGCTGAGAAAGGGCACATGAAAAGTGGAGGGGATGGGGTCAGAACCCAAAAGAAGAAAAATAAGACCTTAATACACTCCACGACATGAACCACAATATGGCGATGTTGCAGAGAAATCACACATAATTGTAAGAGACAGAATGCATTGTTACACTTATGTAAAATACTCCAAATCACCAATTTCGAACAATTATATCAGTCCTGAGTGCAGGTTGTCTGTAATATCACCATATCACACTGATATTGCAGCGCAAGGCATACAGTGATAGAGCCTTATGCCGCGTCCCCACTTGGCCGACTAAGATTTTAGTAGCCGGGCAACCAGTGTTAACCCTTTCCAACCCACGGCGACCAAGACCAAAAATAAGGAATAGTCGCCCATGAAAGAAAGAGTTAACACTAATCGCCGGGCTACTAAAATCTTAGTCGCCCAAGTGGGGACGCGGCTTCACACAACTTAAGGTGAGAACCCACAAGACACAACCAAGATTCTGGTCGATTAGGAGATCCCAAGCTACCAATATCTAACATTGTCAGATATTTGGCAAGTGATATATGTATCATTTGGTTGAATTGCTGAGCGGGAACACTGTTTCTACCCATTTTCGACTAGATTTGGTCAAAATGATCAGAACTAAACAAACAGAACCATTCGAAATGACCAGAATTATAGTGAAATCGCTCAATGAGTTCCCCCCTTTACCATTACAAAACATAATTATTGCAAGCTGCAATAGTCCCTAAAATACAGATGTAGAGTCTCAGATACAGATCTCTAGAGACTCCTCTCTATCTGAAAGGTGGCCACCATCATCAACAAAGATCTTAGGGGCCTTCCATTAAGTATGTACGCACCAAGGGGGTGGAGGGGTCTGAGATCTTAGGAATTTTGCGTACGTTCCTATACAAATCCAATGCGTATTTTACCCTAAGTGGGGGTGAGGTGGGGGGGGTCTAGAATTTGTGAATTTTTGCGTACGTACTAAATGGAAGGTCCCTTATCCCTCGCGTGATCAGGTGTCCACTGGACGTCTTCCTCGCACGCCCCATATCCAAGACGGTGTGGGTGTGCAGGGGTCAGGTTTGAGAGGGTCAAAACCCCAACATCATGGGTTAGTATGGCGTCGCAATTTCGTTATGACACTCTATGTTAAAAATCAATAGTTGTGTGTCATGATAGGGAGAGTGGTGCCTGGGACAGGATGTCTTGTCAGAAGCGGATGGAGGGCTTTAAAGGAGGGAGTTGGGGATATAGGTCAAGTACTGAAGTGTTATAAATGCGCAGCATATCTATTTCTTTTCGTTCGTGTAGTTGTTGCATCTGTGAGAGCATGTGTGTAAGGAACTCCTGAAATAGGCGAATTTTTCATGCTTAAGTAAATTTTCCATTTTCATATCTTATAATAAAATACCTTTATATTCTGGGTATATACCAATTTGAACAAATTAAGAATCTTTGTTACAGAATGTAAGTGTGACGTAGGCAGGGAGAGTAAGATAGTGGAAGGAAGACTGACATTCCTTCCTTCCTTTATTCTTTTCCTTGGTGCTTCTTCCCTACCATCTAAAGGTCCTAGACCCCCAACGATACATTCAACATGGGACTTCCTCACCAAATTTTGATGCTGGAGCATCAACCTTAAACATACGTCTACAGCAAGGGTTCATTAACTTTAGATATATTTGGAAAGGAAGCAAACCCTATATTTAGTGTAATGCATAACTGTATGAGGCTGAACATCTGGGAACAAGCTACAGCCACTTTAGCCATCAGGCACGTAGGCCATGTTTGTCATGCTATGCCTCATTTGATTGGTTGTTGTCAGATCGAGATGGCCAATGAGGACAGTGCTTGAGATCACGTGATTGGGTAGCTTTTCAAATAGACGCCTGAGATGGTTGGTCATGTAGTCTAACGTTCAGGTGAATCTAAGGTATTTGCTCAGGCATGAGGGAAGGTGTGGAGGAGTAGGCTAGATTTAGGACTAATGAGAGGCAAATATATAGAGCGTATAATTTCATATTATGATAAGAAGACACCATTATGTAGTGCGAGGTCTGGTATATTCACCACTGGTAAGATTGGACCATGGCCAGAAGGCCAAGGTACCAAATCGAACCAGAGGTATAGATACATCGGGCCAAGAACGACATAAAAGTGTCTTCTTTTCATAATATGAAATACATTCTATATTTGTCTCTCATTAGTCCTAAACCTATCCCAGCTGCTCCCCTACACCTACCCTCATTTCCGGGAAAAAAGTACCTTAGAATCACCTGAGCTGTAATACCTAAAGTTGTGAAACATAGTCAATTTATTTTTTATAAAAAAAAAACGGGAATGTTGTAGTACGATGGCCATATAATCGTCCAAACGTCGATGTCAACATCTTATTCATTTACCCAACAGTCGATGCTCATTGGCTGTCATCGTAGAGGTTAGTATAAGACCAGATATTTATTTCAACGTCAGAGGATAGTATGACAGTCCAAATGGCCTTATACTAACTTCCGCTATCCCCGACCATGACATAAAAGCACACTAGCTATTGGTATCGATCGTTTTCAGGAATGCGCATCCAGGATTTTAACAGGGGGGGGGGGGGGTGTGCGCATGCTATAGACCTTTTTGGTGATCACCACGTGGAACATACCCTTAACATGCATGTGGCTATGCAAATATTATTTGAAAAGTTACCAAATATTTGATTAGGATTTTATTGAGGTATTATAACATGAATTAGGCAAAACCATTGTTTACAATTGTTTTAAAATTATAATAATAACAATGTTGGATTGATCACCAGCTATGTGACGTCATCTGCACAACGTCTATAGTAAAACCTTTACCCGCGCCCTCCGGGTACAGAAATTTTACATTGAAAAATGTAATATTTGGCCCAAAAATATAGTGCGTCTGGCACGCCCCCCAATCCTATGTCACGTGATTCGCAATAGTGAAGGATGGATATCTAGTAGGTAGCTCGTGAATAGGACATTTATGGATGAATTCCTAGATTTGATCCATTGAACGATAACTAATCATGCGTAGAAAAGGAACGGAAACTGCATAGTATGAGAAGATTTCACGATTACATCTCAAATGGAAAGCGGATATCTAAAGAGCAAGGAAATCGGCCGAGGAAACGAAAGTTAATGTGTGGGAGGATGACTCAAAGTAATGGCTTGTGTTTTTAGTGCAAATATTAATTAAAGTAGAAACTCACTGGGTACATGTTACAATTTGCTTGGTCACGAGTCAAATAACATTTGTTTCAGAGTGTCAGTCATTAAAACTATAATTTATCTTGAAGAAAATGACCCATACTTGACGCCAACGCTGTTTCTGAAATCAATATCATATGACTCTCGGTCAGTGTCGGTGCAGTTTCTATCTAGGGACTGATACAGGACTTCCGAATTAAGTGGATCAGAATAAGACCTTGTGCACACAGGGTCATGTGACCAGATTTTGGTGATCACCACGTGGTCACCACATCCACATGGCTATGCAATGTGTCCACAATTCATAGATAATAATTCATTATCATGATGCATTGAAGTTTCCTGTGGCAAAAAAGACAAAACTTTACAACATAGATGCTGTAGAATTGTGAATAATGATCAATTCAATCTGATCACCAACATGGCAGCCATCTCAATTTGGGGTGTGTGACGTTATGTGCACAACGTCTATAGACTAAGTACTAAAACTGATTGCGTCTCTCTGCATATGCAGACATGCGCATATCCCACTCTTTTGGTAGTTAAGGGGTCCTCCAAAGGGTGACATGTCAGGACTACCTAGACCCCCCCCCCCTCCCTCCACCCTAATATTTCTTTTGATAATATGTCTGTGAATGAGTCAATGTCATGTATCTCAACGATGTCAACACTGTCCTTACTACATGACACTAAAAGATTTAACGATTAGGTTGGAATGTTTCATTTCTTAAAAGTTAAAACTGTGATATTGTTACATAAAATTAATCTATGTTGTGTTAAACATGGAGCTATTCTATTTTGGGTAACAAAACGTCATTACCTGTTTCTTAAATATCACTTAACATTTTATTAACACTTCATTTAATTAATCCACCCACATAGTAAGGGGGTAAAGTTACACTGTTTCCAAGAAGCTGAAATTAGTGAAAAAGATAATTATATATATCGCGGAAAAGAAACTAACAAAATGACGATAGAGTGGAGACCCGGGGTGGAGACCTTTTACTAAGATGGCAAGATAATGTATTTTGATCATTCTCAGTTGCCTGACTCATTTGAGATTTAAAAGAAAACATCTCTGGTTTAAAAAAATATAGAACATTCTGGTAGATAGTCTCATTCCAATGTACGGCCACTCTGTACCATGTATTGCTTTATATGGTAGAATGAAGCGGCCGCTGCTCAGAGAATGTCATCCAATTCCTACCACTCTTATTTGGGTTTAGATGACCTTCTCCTCGCCCCGCCTTCCCTTGGGGCTGGCATTGTCCTTGGACACGGTGACTTTACAACCCACAGACCCAACTCCCTGGAGGACTTGCTCAGATTAAACAGGAGTGGGTGGTCACACCCGCCTCCACTGCCCCCAAACCCTTAGATCCAATCAGCCCCGTCACCAAGGCAACGAGGCCAGCCTATCGTCCTATCTTCTGACTCTACTGACGTCACTTGCCTTGATCTTGTGGCAGTGTGCAACTCCCCAAAATGTCCTTATAATGCCTTGTCAGCTAATTCTCCATACACAGCTCTATAATTACAATTCTTGACATATGGCGAGCTCCGATTGGAACCAACTTTTCAGAAATGGAGGAACCGAGTAATAAATACACGCGAGGCCTCTTCAAACCCTTGAAACCAAGAATTATAGAATTAGTCCAACCTTTTCTTATGAATAGCTAATCAAAATGTTGATAAAGTTCTGAAAATTACACCATAACTTTATTAAGTATAAGTAAAGTTTGCTAACGCCCTTTCTTGTCCTATGTTTTTTCCTTTAAAACGTTTACTCTGTGGACCTCCTAGTCTCATAAGAGTATGTTTATGCCTTACATGCCTGATAGATAGCAGGCAAAATATTGATATTATACATGATCAAATATTATACACTGTTAAAACAAGTGTTTAGAACCTAAACACTTTCCTAAACACTTCGGCGCATCCAGTTTTGGAACACTTCATTTCCCTAAACATGTTTAAATTATTGGTGTTTAGGGTTAAGTGTTTAGAAATGTGTGATGTTTAGGTGTTTACCTTGAAGTGTTTAGGTCTTGAATGTGTTTGTTGTCTAAATGCTTAGGATTTATTTGATGTTTAGCAAATAATTTTTAGCTTCAAAGTATTTAGACTACATGGCATGTAAGTCAATAAAACCAATAATTTTTACTGATATTATTCTGGAATGTTGTGCACCTATGATTCAGAGAGGAAAACATGTTTCCTGATCTCAATTGATCAACAAAGAGGTAAAATTCAAGCCTACAGTTAAACCTCTTTCAATAATTATTATGCAAGGGGAATGGCAGAATTGACCTCTGTACTGAGTTGGGGGTTAGCTACCTCTAGTGGGTCCCAGAACCTTTAGACCCAGACCCTAGTCCTTATGTCTGTCTGCATATGGAAAAGGTGTCTTAACAAAGTGCATCTTCAAAACCACGAAGAAGATAATTTTCCTTAAACTCAAAATGCTTCTAATGTATTACATATACATTTCTCAAACACTCTACAGTACCTAGAAAATTCTCTTTTCTTAAAATTAATAATGAATCTATATCAACATTATAAGAAATCTCTAAGAACTACAGAGCATTGACATACAGTGTCACCTAGTGGAGTACAGTTTAACTACACAAATGGTAAATCCAATACATGTTTAGAAGTAGAAAGTGTTTAGGTTTTAAACACCTGCAATTTCATGTGTTCAGATTCTAAACATATCTAATCCAATACATGTTTAGAAGTAGAAAGTGTTCAGGTTTTAAACACCTGCAATTTCACATGTTTATATTCTAAACATATCTACCTCATACATGTTTAGGAATTACAAGTGTTTAGCTTTTAAATACATGAGACTTCTTGTGTTTAGATTCTAAACATGTTTAACCCTTCAACATGTTTAAATTCTTAACATCATTTTTACAGTGTCGTAAACAATCACACACTACGGGCGTCATCCCGATCATTTATCTAATACTAATAGCAATAATTATGTTGTAAGCAGGAACGTCACCTTAACCTTAAGTTAGGCTCTGTTTTGTTCAATAAAACTGTTAATATGACTGTATTCAATATAAAAAAAATATCATAATTATGTGGACACCATCTCTAACTACTAACCGATAACAAAGTCAGTCGTCCTAGCCATTTAAATACATACCACCAGAATTTGCAGCTAAAGGAATCTGTGTATACAGTAAATCTGCTGGCATTGAAGAAATGATTATCCGTGTGGTGAGGCAAAAATTATGTTGACTGTAGTTCAATGACAGAACCATTTCTTCTGGGGTCGACCTCCTGCCACCACTAGCTAATTACTTCCGGATAAACCGGAAGCACATGACGTTTCACGTGGGCGTTTGGTGACGTCATATTTTCTAAAGGAGCCGATTACGAAATTGGTGTGGTTTAACCTTACTCGATTCGATCTGAGAAATCAAAGTACGTCAGCACAAGGCTACACATACATTAGAAAAAGTTTGGTCTTTTAGATCTTAGATGGTGTTGGAGCGCTGGTTTACTCATTCAAAGATCACAAGTTTAATTCAAGGCCCATGGGGCGTTCCTTTTAACCATTATAATCTTTCATTTCCTGAGAAGATAATCCTGAAATAGTAAGTTTGTCCCAATTTCAAATAGTACCTTTCTACTAAGATGAGAACAACTTTTACTAAATAAGTTTTTTGGTTTAGTCCAGTCTGATTAAGGCAGAAGATGGTTTTCTTTTCCTTTTTGCGTTCTTAGTTGGCTTTGTTATCTCAATTTAATCTGCTATAACACAAGGATGATCACTTTCTAGTATTCTGGGATATAAAAGTGAATCTCTGCCTGCGGTGGATCCAGGATCGTGGAAGAGAACTGTGCGTTTCAAGAGATTTATATATACTGTAGTTTATTGATCTACCTAGCCACTTTGAATGATGGTTCTAACTAAATCTTACAGAAGGCAGCAAAAGAATACTGTTCAGTCCATAGAAGTTACATACTAAAGACCTACTACTGATTGTAAATACTTATCAACCACAAAGAGACATGTTGATAAATCAATGCTTTTAAACATTCTCAATTATTCAAAATGTCTAGAACAAAGGAAAAGAAATGGAGGGTGAGGAATAGATTATTGACTTTGAGAAGTTGACATCCAAAGAAATGAGTCGTTTGACCTTTTTAATCGTCCAATATTCTGGTATAACAAGCAGTGGCCAGGATGCTGGAGTATTGGAGATGTCTATAAAACCCAAGAAACCGATGGGCGAGCATTTCCTTTTACTTGTGCCAGTCAGGCAGGCTGGCAGCCTCCAGGGGGGTATCACTAGGACGCCACCTAGGTGACAAATGAGGGTAGTAGTTATCAGGGAGAGATGGGACCAGTAGGTAAGGGGGAATGTATCTGTCATTGGTACACCCGAGGCGGGGTCAGCCTGGACAAACAACCCATGCAACATCCACATCACACCCATATTACACCCACACAACACCCACACCAACTACATCACACCCATATAGCACCCACACAACACCCACACCAACTACATCACACCCATATAGCACCCACACAACACCCACACCAACTACATCACACCCATATAGCACCCACACAACACCCACACCAACTACATCACACCCATATAGCACCCACACAACACCCACACCAACTACATCACACCCATATAGCACCCACACAACACCCATACCAACTACATCACACCCATATAGCACCCACACAACACCCACACCACCTACATCACACCCATATTACACCCACACAACACCCACACCAACTACATCACACCCATATAGCACCCACACAACACCCACACCAACTACATCACACCCATATAGCACCCACACAACACCCACACCAACTACATCACACCCATATAGCACCCACACAACACCCATACCAACTACATCACACCCATATTACTCCCACACAATACCCATACCAACTACATCACACCCATATAGCACCCACACAACACCCACACCACCTACATCACACCCATATTACACCCACACAACACCCACACCAACTACATCACACCCATATAGCACCCACACAACACCCACACCAACTACATCACACCCATATAGCACCCACACAACACCCACACCAACTACATCACACCCATATAGCACCCACACAACACCCACACCAACTACATCACACCCATATAGCACCCACACAACACCCACACCAACTACATCACACCCATATTATACCCACACAACACCCACATCAACCACATCACCCATATAGCACCCACACAACACCCTCACCACTACATCACACCCATATTACACCCTATATAGCACCCACACAACAACCACACCTACTACATTACACCCATTTAGCACCCACACAACACCCACACAACACCCACACCAACTACATCACACCCATATTACACCCACACAACACCCACATCAACTACATCACACCCATATAGCACCCACACAACACCCTCACCACTACATCACACCCATATTACACCCTATATAGCACCCACACAACACCCACACCAACTACATCACACCCATATTACACCCACACAACACCCACACCAACTACCTCACACTTAAAGTACACAATCACAAACATCAACTACACCACACCCAGATTACACCCACGTAACATCCACACCAACTACAGAACATCCCTATTGCACTCAGACAACATCCATCTAACAACACCAGAAATAAATTACACCAGCATGGTATCAACAATGTCAAATGTGATCATATAGACATGAAACCTTGGGATCAAACATGGACAAACATGAATTCTGACTAGGTAGTAGAAGCCATCTTGTCAATCTGTTTATTCCTTACTCCAGCACAGAAGAGTTCCACTTACAGGTATCACTTTACAAAATAATATCATGACAAACAACATCAATTATTTTAAATCAATAATGCACCAACAACGCAATGGGGTGGGAAAGTTCATTTCTGGGCTGTCAGGTACCGGTTTCCCTTCTGTGTGTTCCCTATGTGGCACAACAATAACTTTAGACTCATACCCTATGGCACAGATATGTACCTGGGGGGCGGACCAAAAAACATCCACGATTTCTCGTAATATTGATTTCAGCCCCACGAGAAGAATTTCAGGCCCACAAGAAGAAAAATCAGCCCAGAAAACATCCACGAGAACTTTTTGACATGATCATTTCTTGAAAAATCATACTAAAATCATTTCCATAATATTTTTATTTACATAAAATACTTTTTTAAGTCTGTTAGAATGTCATGGGAGCACTTTAATTATTGAAAAATGTAATTCTGTGCCACGAGAATTCAAATAGTCACGAGAGCAAAGTTTGTGATCGTGGGTATTTTAGCTTCTCGTAGCACATAATTCTTGTGGATGTTTTTTGGTCCGCCCCCCTGATCTCCTCATTATAGTGCAGCAAGATCAACTAAACGCCGACATCCTATCCCGCTGTACACTTACAACACAATCCTTCGGTGCATCCACAAAACCCACTTCAAATCTAGACCACTTACCTCCCTATCCCAGCCAAGGATGTGACGTCGAAGGACGTTCTAATAACGTCGCAGAACGTCACAGAACGTTATGATTATTAGAACGTCGCAGAACGTAGCCGTTACGTCGCACCTTGGCTGGGATTACATCCACATTCCAGCTATGTATACAATATACAACAAGTTAAAACTACAACACAACTACTGTATGTCAAGTTACCCGTGCAAATCAACATCATCCACACTGTACTGTATTAATTCTGTAATTATTAGGGTAAGTTTCTCGAGGAATTCCGATTGTAAAAATACCTGAATCACCCAACTTACACCCACATTAATACAACACCATAACACCCACACACTCACACTCACACTCATATTATACCTGCATCACACAAACTAAACAACAAAGGTGTTCTTATATCACACCCACACCACAAACCCACTTCATGAACACACGAACATCCACTCTTGATTTACGTCCACAACTAACCTCCTACACAATCTAAACCTGCTTACACACTCGCACACATCACAAAGTCAGCGCAAGATCCTGTTTACTCCAAAATGTTGGTTCGGTTCCCTTACCAGCTTACTTAATCTGCCTTCTTTTCTTTAAAGAACCTATCTGAGTTTCTATCCATTCCGCCAGTTGCTGTGGATGGCACTGTATGTGTGAACGTTGGTGAACACAATCCCGTAGGCACAATAATATAAAGAATCTGATTTCTACACCATGAATGAACCAAAGTTCCCAAATCTTAACACATAATTATTCTGAATTTCATTTCAGGAATAGTTTGCCGAAATTCTAGTAATTTTTTCAAGTATATCTTCGCACTCTATGATTATTTCCTACGGTCCTACCCTATATTTTATCATTAGAATCTATATCTCCCAATACCTTCATAAGAGGGAAACCTTAATCGAAGGGAAGAGTTGCTATAACTAAATGTGTCCATGTTGTAATCAAACCTCATCGAATTTAGTTGGGCCACTACCTAGGCTTACAACTCAAATGTTTTTTCAGACTCCTTAAACTTGCAATGTGAGGTCACGAAATATTCTGTCCAGAGCTCAGTTTTCCTATTTAGATTTTGAAAGTTCATCATTTAGTCACAGACGTCTCGAATGCTGGGTTGTTCTTTTAGTCATGTCTGAATTTCCTGTTGTATTTCAAGAGGGCAAAGGCTAAAAGGCCGGCAGCTGCAAATAGCTGAACAAGAAGAGGTATTATGGAACAGGTGTGTTTAAACAACACATCTGTACTGAAAGGCAAAAATTAATGGGGCCTTCTCAGTTTAGATAATTGCGTATTTAGTATTTTTTTAATTGACATTGGGTTGATTTCATGATCAGAGCTGCTGCAAATAAGCTATGTGAAATGAGCTGCTAATAAGCCCATGAGTTGTTTTTACAATTGCTCTGTCTTATTAGTCTGATGAAATAGAGCTTTCTGTAATAGAGCTATTTACTATTTGATATTAAGTGCCTATGAGAAAGGTCATTTCTTCTAAAAGTGTGGTTTTCAAAGCTTGTCACATGTAGAAGTGTTCCTATCAATTACGATTTCAAGAGGAGGACAATTCTGTCAATAGTCCAGCAATATTCACATGACATTTTTTTTTCTTTTTTTATGTAAAAACAAGTGGATATGCCATTTTGAATGTCTTAAATAACAATAACACTGTCAGTTTAAGTGTTTTCAAGCCAGCCATCCTCAGAATTGAGTCCTTGATTGGTATTAAACATTTTTTAATTCGAAATAATTATAACTTACATGCAATTTAACGAAATCATGTAAACGTCTTTCTTCTGATGATAAAGATATACGATTTGGAAACATAAACGAGACGGAGGGCATAATAATTCTTAGGGGGCATTGGTTGTTAAACTGGGGAAAACAGAAAATGAATAATACGCATATTACAGGGAAGGGAACAGACTGAAGCATGTCATAAAAAAAACAAGGGGAGATTAAAATCAGAGAGATTGGCCAAGATTAAGATCATAATCCAAATATTGAGTGGACTGGTGTCTGAACGCCATTAATAGACTTGACAACTGACAAGAAACATCTTTTTAAAAGAACCCTATGCTTTACCAAACAATCTACAAGGGGGAGCCAGCTAACGTGCTAACGTGTGATCGAACTACAGCGCCGTCTCAAGGTGTCCGGTAGCAACAATATCGTCATCTATATATACCAGCTGTAGACCTATACATAATCATTGTAGGAAATATATAACAGTTGTGTTTCTTCTACAATTGATCCGTAAGCTTGGTATGACATTCGGGTGAAGGTGATCTTTTAGAGTTTGTCATGAATGATATGTCAGGTTTTGTTGTTTGATCATTTCACAGTCCGTTAACATAATTATGATAACATCTCTTTGGTCGCCCTAAGAAAATGTTTATATCCGTCTCGACTGAGAAACCCTGAGGTCCCAAAAATAGAAACACGAGAGGTACTTCATTACATGAGTTTTATTATTACAAAATAACGTACAATGTATCAATTTATGCTTTCAAATTTAACTTGGATTATTCAAGTAACACAATATTATGGTATAACATTATTGTATTCTACCTATCACAATCAAATCTTTAACTCAAGCAGTGTTCATAAAATTAATGTGTATTTATGTATGTATTAATATGTACCTATGTACTTTACAATACTGATAAAATGCTAATAGAACGTTATGATGAATATCAATGTAATCACATTCTCTGGCAAAATGTCTGGACAGCCATAATATCTCCACCTATAGTGGACCCTATCCTTTATGAAAAATTAAATCTATACCTTGACCTATAATCAGTGTATAATCAGTCTATGGGTTGACATTAAACTATGCGATATTTTTAATTGAAATCGGTAGATAAAGATCATAGCCTGCGACTCAACAATAGGTAGTTAATTGATCATTCGATGCAGCTAATTAATATCCTATCCAATAATTACACTGCATTAAATTAGACCTTTTATAACCCTTAATTTCGAAATGGAACCATTGAGGTTCATTAAAGGCATAGGATATGTCGCCTGTCAAATACATTTGCAGGATCTTTGATGAAAAAGTTTTGGAAAGGTCTTGTAAAGGTGACCCTTCCATTACATTTAGCACACCTCAATGGCTCCATTTACATTAAAGGTCTTAAAAGGTCTTTATTCATGCAGTGTTATGGTTAGGCAGGTATGGACCGTTGGCCGTCGATTGATAGGGCTAAATAGCAAGTAACATTCAGTGACCTCAGACTGCCTTAGGTTGTTTTTCAACCAACGCTAACAGTATCTCATGGTACCATCGGTATCCTCAGGATATCATTCGCCGTAAGGATTGTTCCAGCAGTGGACCCGGGACCCACGAAAGACGACGGGGTGGGGTAGGGTGCAAGCATTTGCATAAGGACTTATTAAGATCCAAACAACAACTCAGAGAATAAACAATTTGCTTTTCAAGAGAATGTAGGTATAGATGGAGTCAAGACCTCCTCGACCCCTTACCCCCGGGTATAGACCCCTTTATATACCCCCTGGATAGAATACATACACTTTGGACGCGTCCTATTTATTTATCATGGAATGTCATATTTAATAACCATAGATTAGCACCGCGGGTGGAGTCACATTTTGATGCAGACAGTCTTGACTTCAGTAAAGAACTCCATGGAGTCTCTGGCCCCTTCGCGGCCAACGCCCGAGTTCTTAACCCCACCGAAGGGCATGTTGAGGTCTCTGACCAGCCAGCAGTTGACCCAGCATGTGCCCACCTGCAACATGAAGAAAACTAAAATCAGGTATTGCCAAGAATTACATGACATCTTTATTAGGCAGTATATGATAGATATTCAAATTTCAGCAAAGTTTTGAATCAGCGTAACACAGAATATTGAGCTATATGAGGTACCGGTACTGTACATTAAGGTATTTTCTTTTCTTAAATTCGTTTTTATTAAAGGTATGTTGTGATCAAAACCCGTGTCGTCGTCATTGGTTCTAGGCTTGCCGATCCACCTGTTAGAAGGCACATAATAAAACAGGCAAGAACAGGCAATGCGCATTGAGAATAGGTTCTAGAGCGTTCTTTTTTGTTATAGATATAAGGCTCCCCTAATTATAGCATGCTATTTTAAAAGTGAAACTTCTATTTTATGAATACATTATTGGCATAGACGCTTTGAGATACCATGCAGAGTAGAAACTCATGACATATAGATAACATCAATTACTCAAGTTTATTTCTTGGCGGTCAAAGAAATACATCCGATGACCATAAGTAGAAGTTTTTATACTCTTTATGTTCTTTCAGTCCACTAATGATGAAACGCTCTTCATGATCCTCCAAGTGCCTAGGGGAAAAGATCAGTTCTTAATCTCTTGAACATTGAACAGGCTTAAGGCTCAAGGTCAAGATTACCACCTTACTGAAGAATATAAGAAGATGCACGTCCATAAGTGTGATTATAATGTATTTCAAGATAACTGCTTGTTCACTTAAAAAATGAATCAATTTTATTTAAAACAAGTGCTGTTGTGTCTTTATAATTCGCCATAAATGGCAAAAGGTGTTAATGGTGACATGCAAACAATAAGTCTGTAATTGAGTTTAATTTCAACGAGTGGTAATCTTAACCAATGATAAAACATTATTGCACAGCTGCAGGACAGTTCATTTTGTGTGATACCTATTTCAAGCACAACAATCAAATAAAAAAAACAACGCTGGTACAAGCGTCAAAATGATTTTAAAAAAAAACAGATGGTGTCAGAATGTTAAATGAAAACAAACAAACAGTATATCCTTAGCGTTACATGATAGCAATTTCATTAATGAGAGTTACTTTATGAGGAGTTATACCTGTAGTTTTCTGGCAACCCGATGGGCGACGGGCAGATTCTGGGTCCAGAGGGAGGCACTGAGTCCATAGACGGTATTGTTCGCCCTGTCAATTACCTGGAATTATGTGAGGAGAAGATTAAGTATACAACAATCTCAAACACGACAGAAACCATACGAACTTAGAATTCCTGTATCCGATAGACACTTTATCCTATTATTCTAAAATCTAAAAATTATGATAGTTTTCAGTTTATGGTTTGGTATTACATAAACATATGATAAACATCCACATAGAAAAAAAGTTAATATACACATACGTGCACGGTCATTAAGCCTGGTCCCCACTTTGGCGACTAGATTTCCTTGGTCGGCCGACGACTAAGGTTGTTAATAGCCCGGCGACCAAGGAGACACTGGCGCCGTAATGTCTGGCGACCAAACCACTAGTCGCCATGGTTTTCTAGCAAAATATTTGACATGTTTAATATTTCCCCATAGCCACAGACGATGTGTTGGTCGCCGGGCGACTAGAGGACACTTTTGTACGTCGTCCAGCGACCAACTAAAATTAACTACAAGAGCGTCCCAATGTGGCGATTAACTTTTTTTTCCACCCCCCACTTAGTTAGTCGCCCGACGACGTACTTATTTCTTAATCGTCCGGCGACTAACGTTAGTTGCCGTCGTTAGTCGGCCAAGTGGGGACGCGGCATTAGTCGTACTAACCGACTACAGCCGGTTAGAACTATCGTGCGGCATAACTGGAATGCACCGGTGTGGAAAGGTGACTTGAGGTTGGTGGCCCAGAAAAACACAGGCCTATTTCTATTTATATGTATGCATCTTTTGTCAGTCTCACATCCCATTGGACTGTGTACAGTGAATCTGTTGGTTATTGGAATTTCAGTTGAAAAAAAAACACCTTTCAATCTGCTTCTTGCTAAGACTTTCTTTTTATGGTTTTCAATTGTCTGTTTATTTGTTTTATTGGTTTATTTCTTATTTGTTTTAAGCTATAGCTAATTGAGAAGTATAGTCGCTATGGTCCATTACAAGCATAGTCCAGTTACTATTGGTCCACCTTAGTGTTCATTATGGGCAACCCCAAAAGTCATTACAGGCCATATTTACTTTTATAACAAAGTGTTAAGGAAGAGAAGAATATAAGATCATAAGTTATATAAGTGGTAAATGTGATTGAGATGTGATCATTATTGTATTTTGAATACTATCAGAAGAGCTCTGTATAAGAGAGATAGAATGAAGTAGTCAGATAAAATAAATACATCAACCAAAGTTTTCAAGTTGAAGGTTGTAACAGTTGGCAATCAAGAAAGTCCTTTCTTCTGAACCATCTTAATGATTTAACCCTTACCCTAACTTGTCCCTATTCTAAAGCCTACGGAGAGGAACTAATTGAGTTGTCTCCATTCTCCTAAGATTATATTCTATGATATAGATATTTAGTTTAAAGTACAAAATACAATATAAATACCAATATTAATGAAAATAAACATTATGTTGAATTGGGCAGCAAACTAGATTATACATTCATCTCTTTTGAACTATATAAATTGTTCAAACCTGATCAGAACTTGTATTTATTCCACGCTGTGCATAAGGAAATGAAAATCACTTAAAAATACACCTTGTCTTATGATATATATATTTGCATAGTATAATCTATGTTGAATCTAATATACTTTCCCAATCAGTGCACTGGCCCATAACGACCAAACTCTGGCCCATATCTGCACTGGCCCATGAAGACTAGACACTCAAATTCTGTGCATTTCGTACATGTCCGTCTGTGTGTGGACTTAGGGTCAATCCAGGATTAAACATTTCAGTGGGTGTATTCACTACCTTTGTTATACCTTAGGGTGATACACATTTAGTAGTTAAGAGTTTAACATTGTCGTATCAAACCTGGTTGATAACCAGAAACTTTTATTTTTCAATAATTCATAAAAAAAAATAATAATAATCATTAAGAAATAAAAAATCTAACTTATGCATTATATGCACAATGTTCCTCGCTACATTTTACTTGGTTACTGTTTGTGAATCGATGGATATCAAAAGAGTTATATGAAAACAACATAAAAATCTGTGCAGCATCACAGCCCCACCTTCACTGATTGCTGTGTATCCTTCCTTGGGAGCTCAGATCTAACAGAAAAGGTGTAATAAATCCATAACCAACCTCAAAGCAGGTCCTCAGTAAGTCAGTACCCCTTGGCTGGACCCCGATATCAGCCTGTTGGCAGCCCTGCAGGCCCTGCCCTTAGGCTGATATCGGGGTCCGGTCTAGGGGTGCTAACCCCCCTCATACCCCCTTCTCAGTTGGTTATATATTTATCTAGTGGCTTAGTTTCGGCTTGGTTTAATCACCGATATTTGTGTTTCTCACCTCCTGCTCTGAGTTGAAGGGGGTGAGGCAGACGACGGGCCCAAAGATCTCCTCCTGCATCAGACTGGAGCTGTCCGCCATGCCCGAGATCACCGTGGGACGTAGGAAGTAACCCTGGAGGAACAAAAACACTTCCTTTTACAATAGTTAATTTACATTACCGAGCAAAATGGTGTGTTTATAATCATATGCTGTACTTTACCTTCACCTTGACATTCTCTGGTACGTTTACTTATACTTGATCCTCACATTGATGTTCTTCAGTTCTTTGTCTTGTACTTTATCCTCAGCTTGATATTCTCTACTATTTATCTTGTATTTGACCCTCACATTGACATTCTCTGGTATTATGTTACCTAGATATGTTGGACAGTAGACCGATATACACGTGTGTGCAAGATGGTGTGTTATTGAATGTTCCCAACGTGGTAAACCAAAGGTATCAAAAGAGTATTCATTTTTTGTCTAGTACCAAGTGGATTACACTCCCAGTTGATATTAGAAATATTAGAGAAAAATCAATTTTTTTGCCTATTTTTAGACAATTGAAGATCTGTCAAAATGTTACAGCTGTGTGTATAGCTATGATTAATTGTTCAACATTATTCATCCATTTTCATCTGTTACTCATTAATGTGTTATCAACAATGTGATTTCATCCTTGTATTCAGGACCTATATGACTCATGTACTAGACTGATAGATATCATTGTATTCTGATTGTACGTTTAGGGGAGGGGAAGGAAGATCATCTATGGTGAACCCCAGTACCCGTAATAAAGGTTACCAAAAATTAAAAATTAAAAAAACTTGTACTTTACCATAACCTTGATGTTCTCTTGTACCCTCACCTTAACGTTCCCTGCTATTCTAATTTGTACTTAATCCTCACCTTAATGTTCTCCGGTACTTTACCTATTACTTACCATCACCTTGATATTCTCTGGTACTACTTTTAACTTGTACTTTACCCTCACCTTGATATTCTCTGGTACTACTTTTAACTTGTACTTTACCCTCACCTTGATATTCTCTGGTACTACTTTTAACTTGAACTTTAGCCTCATCTTGATGTTCTATGGTACTACTTTTAACTTGAACTTTACCCTCACCTTGATGTTCTATGGTACTACTTTTAACTTGTCGCTCACCTTGATATTCTATGGTACTACTTTTAACTTGTACTTTACCCTTACCTTGACATTCTCTGGTTTCAGCATCATGTCGTCGACGCCGTCCCCACAGTGTACAGTGGCGCCCTCAGTGCGGGCCAGCTGAACGAAGCCCCTGACCTTGGCCAGGTGTTCCCTGGACACCAGGGCCCCCATCTGGGTGTCAGCCTCACGGGGGTCGCCTACTTTAATGGCCCTTAGGAAAGACAGATTACACTAAGATATAATATCAGTTGAGTTGAAACTACTTGTTAATACTCATCTTCTTCATAGCTATGTTCTACATCATTTTATGACAACTTGAAGAGCATAAGTCTTGTTGTAAGTGAAGCTGTGCTATTAAAATAACAAAAATCTCCATATGAGATATGCTCTATTCATTTGGGAGATATTAATGCGATGTTTTATCATAACCACCATGCAATATTGTGCCTCGCCTAGTTTGACTAACATGATTGTTAATCGTCATTATTGAGATGTAAGTGGTCTACAAATGGAGGCTACACCTTGTGTTTGATTTGTATCAGGAAATTAGATTCTTATTAAACGAAATGAGAGATTGCTATCTTGTGATGTTGCATTTGACTCACAAAGGTCAAACAAGGATTTTCACAGAGATCATAGCAGAAATTTGCAGTACACTAGAACCGGATTTAAATTTTGTAATGGGTTTTTTTTATTTGATTCGTGTCAATGCTATGTTTTGTACATGGTAACGCTATTCAATTAGGATAAGTGAAAGTTATTTTTCTTATATTGAAATTCGTTCAAAATCTTATCTTATATTGAACGAATGTCTAATCATATCATTATCATGCAAAAATTATATATGATCAGATAACTTTCCAATTAAGTACATTGACTTCATGCCCTGTTTACCCGTCACCTCTCTAACTTTCATACTGATAGACTTTGAAAAGGCTAAATTGGTATTTAAAGACGACCTTGGCATAGATCTATGTATAGCGATTGACCATAAATGAACCTCATACGGACATGTCATGCTCCAATAGCTTTCCCGAAAAGGGATTACCTGCGGAATGCAAGTTGTTTTGATCTATGTTTATCTTTGCAACCTTGGCAAAACCTGTTTGACCTCAGAACCTCATTATCATACCATCTATGACGAGAGTGTAACTAGCAATATTCGGAGATGTCTTTTTTCATCACCCTGTTATGAAATTTTGATCAAGGGACACATAGGCCTATATCCCATATACTATGTGCCGGGTAATTACATAGATCTCTTAATAGCCGTGTACTTAGCAGGCAAACACGTTTGTGAGTGTTTAGATACACAGACATAATTATTAAGTCATGGTTCGACTCCAATATATTACTTTACTGTTTACCATTGTAGAGCATTTAGTTGTTTGACCTATATATTGTAGGTAAAGATCCGATCTAACCTGGTAACTGGGATAAGCCCGTACTCTGGATTATACTAGGTAACTTTTTATAAATGCTACCTTTCTATGAGTATTTCTATCTCTATCAGTATTTCTATCTGGTAAAACTAACAGCTGGGTTTATCAAATGCTATATTATTCTATCGAACTTTGTTCTCATAGATATAACTTGTGAACGTCCCAAGAAATTGTGTAGAATGGAAAACTACCCAAGGAACTTCTCAAAAATAGAAATCTTAGAACGTGGTCTTTTGGTGACTCGGATTGTGGATACCCTCCCATTTCTAAGTCCTTCTGCATCACCATTAATTCTATTTTGCAGACCAAAGTATGTCGGTTGAGAGCCTACCCATTCGTTTCTAGGTTATCTTATAACTTTTTGTTAATCTAGATTATGTAGGACAAAATGATACATTTTACCAGCCATGACCGCTCAGGTAGATTGATAGACTGGATCCTGATACCTACTACTCAATACATTTTTTTGATATAAGGGATTTTGAAATGAAGCTCGCGTGCTATCGAATATTTTTTTCAGCACTATTTGTTTTGAGGATAGATAACATCAGACACAAAAAGGAAAGATGGGGCAACATCATGTCAGAGTTTGGCTGTGGGGAACAATTAACTATAATTAATAGAATCTATATGTGGTTCCACTTACCGTGCTTGTTCAACAAATTTGGCAAGGAACTTGTCAAATATTTCCCTTTGGATAAATAACCGACTAGTACAAAGGCAGATTTCCCCTTGGTTGGCGAAGGAAGCTCTGAAAATATGACGTAAAATACTTTAAAACGTTGTCCGACCATGATCATGGAATACATCATACGATGAGGGACCAGCCCCTCCCCCCCCCCCCTTCGCCTACAATATACCCACATTCAGATTAGTGAGTACAAAAAAAAACACTTTGCTAGAGCGATCCATTTGCCTATTGAACTAAATTAAAATGTATCTATTTACACCAATTAGGTTAATTTACTCATGCAATCCATATTATCGAAAAACAACGGACTATATTATGATATGCGTATACTTTTACAAGGTTGGAAGGGGATTTTACAAGGTTGGAAGGGGACCTTATGAGTACAAATCTATAATGGCACAACGGCCTTCGTAACGAGATTTTGAACATTGAAGAACTTAACCAACCTTATCAAACCAGGAATACATTTCTCCAGGTCAGCATCAGCAAACACAACCGCTGGGTTCTTACCTCCGAGCTGAGTCAAGGACAGTCAAGGTTGAGAGTTATGTTCGTTTCAATTGAATTTCCTAAAGTAATCATGATAATGCTACAACGGTTAGGCAATATTCAAAGAACGTTTACTGGTCCACCAGCAAAACACCATGTAAAACATTGTTAGATATTGGCTAGCAAATAAAAGCTGTACAAACGCTCATTTACTAGATAAGAACACTGAGCGAAGAAACAGCTTTAAGCATGAGTTGTTTCTCCTCTTGCTCGAAATACAAGTCTGGGAACTTTTACATAATTATAGTAATGTTCGACTGGGAAATCAGGGTTCAATGGAAGTGACTGTGAGGACTGACCGACGTCCCTGCTGGCAGTTTCTCAGATTGCAGATACCCGTGACTGTATATGGAGGGCTACTGCCTCTGGCAGTGAATGGTTGCTGCTTGGACAGTTTCTTAAGACTAGTTGGTGAGGGGCATGGGACAGTAGTTGGTGAGGGGCATGGGACAGTTTCTTAAGACTAGTTGGTGAGGGGCATGGGACAGTTTCTTAAGACTAGTTGGTGAGGGGCATGGGACAGTAGTTGGTGAGGGGCATGGGACAGTTTCTTAAGACTAGTTGGTGAGGGGCATGGGACAGTTTCTTAAGACTAGTTGGTGAGGGGCATGGGACAGTTTCTTAAGACTAGTTGGTGAGGGGCATGGGACAGTTACTTAATACTAGTTGGTGAGGGGTTGCTGCCTGTGGCAGTTTCTTATCTAGCTGGTGAGGGGTTACTGCCTCTCGCCGTTTCTTACACGCGTTGGTGAGGGATAATTGCTCCTGCCTCTCGGACAGTCATTTACAGTAAGCACAAGTGATATCAAGGCGGAATCCTCTTTCCCACAAAAGCTTCTTCTATAAGGACAGATAGACTTACCTCCAGTGACAGTTTCTTAGAGAAGGGTGCGGAGGACCTCCTGATCCTCTCGGCGGTGACTGTACTCCCGGTGAAGGAGATGAGGGGGATCTTGGGGTGACGGACCATGGCCTCCCCCACTCTGGGCCCCGTGCCGAACACAAAGTTCACCACCCCTGCAGGTAAGCCTTGGTGCAAAATATAAAAAGATATGTTATGTCTAATGTAGATAAACGCGATTATCTTTATCCAACTAAAGGTGGGTCAGATCTTCTACGCTATGTTAGAATATCACTCAACACATTTAGAGCTTGAAAAAATTAAAAACAATTGAAAGAAAGAGTCTTAAAATCCACGACAGGAAATACACTCATTGTGGGACGTGATTTTTCGTGGATGTGTTGGTGGTCCCCCCTGCATGTGTAAGTGAGTTAATAATTGATATTCGTTACAATTTAAAGTTATGAAGATTATTGTCATCGGTCCCAATTTAACTCATACACTTTCAAGGTGTTTCCTGTACTATAACCCTGGCATGCCCAGTAGATTCCCGACGAAGCCACATGCAAAAATTAAACATCAACCTAAGCTTTTTTGTGATATAGTTTAGTGATACAAGTACTAGAGATACATATATATATATGGTAAACCCACCTGCTTTCTGAAAGACATCACACAGCATCCAGGCGGTGACAGAGGTCATCTCGCTGGGCTTGGCCACCACGGTGTTGCCGGCGGCGATGGCGGGGGCCACCTTGAAGGTGAGCAGGTAGAGGGGCAGGTTCCAGGGGGAGATGAGGCCCGCCACCCCCAGCGGGGAACGGCTCGTGTAGTTCAGGGCCTCCTGCTCGGTCAGGAAGCTGGACCTAGCGGGGTGTGGCATATGGAAAAGAGGCGCATCATAATTATATGTACAAAATCGATGATTAAAAGACCTTTGATCAGGCTATGAGATAAACATACAGAGAATGCGTATAGCTTATTAAGTCAATATAGGCACATCTGTCATATCTATAATTATGGCCATTCATTTGGAGAGTCCCCAATATCTAAAATTGTCGAGATCTTAGGGTAAGCATCTGTGACTTTTAAGCATTTTGAAAAAAAAAAGAAAAAACCGAAATCAACCACTCTTGACGGACTCAACGCTATGGTCATTGGTAATCTTAGTATATTTCTGCAAGATGCCAGCGTTTATATGAAATCTTTAGGGCCTAAAGTCAGAAAATCTTGGCTGACGCACATACGGAAAGACCATTTCCTCAATCGGGACTCATGAGTATGAAACAGTGGCAGATTATGAGGGGGCGCGGGGGGGCCCTTCTTTTTCGTTTTTTTAATGTAATATTTTAGAAACTAGGGCGTGCGCCCCCTCTTTCATTAGCAACCTTTTCAAAAAGTTGGATCCACCACAGTACTAGTAGATCTAATATACTGAAAATATTCCAGAGCAAAAACACAGAGGATGTCATTCACACATTACTTACGCCTCAAGTTGGTGGAGTAAAGCTGTAGCAAAGAAGCGGAAGTTGTACACAGCTCGGGGGATGTCGACCATTCTGGCCAATGAGACTGGTTTACCCTGGTCACGTGATTCGACCTGGGCGAACTCCTCCAGCCTCTCCTCCAGTAGGTCGGCGATACGCATCAGGACCTTGGACCTCCCGGCAGGGGACATCTCCGACCACCTGCAGGTTTGAAAGGCATATAAGAATTGACCGTGGGAGGTTGAAATCTACATATTTGAATATGGGTCCATAATTATGATACATGTACCAACAATTACACAGAATCATCATTCTGACCTATAAATATCATTAGGGTCATCTCCGAACCTTACACGGTAAAGATTGTAAGATACGATATAATTTTATTAGCATTACATAGTATGTTAGTCTTACTAAAGAAAAACTTCAATAAATCTCAAGGCATGAATAAAAAAAATTATTGCATTAGCTCTAGTAAAGAAAACAACCATGGTTGTCATAGTCTGATAGTTGCAACCTTTTTGTAGTTAATATAACACATCGTGACAAATATGAGTTGTTTTTTTAATCATTTAACCTTCTGACCAAAAAGCGGCTGGATCACGCTGAGATCCAGAGGCTGGATAAGCTGAGAAAAATGACTTCAATCAATATTGGTGTGTGATGGCGAATGAGGTAACATATATAGAGAGAGGTAGATAGATAGATTTAAATAGATGATATGTTTTTTGTTTTTTTATTAATGAAAGCTGATATGAGAATGAAAATTTGATGAATAGGTTAGTGAAATTAATTGACCAAAGTATATGCATGCGATGATGGTAGTCCGTACGACTATGCGGGTACATCTCACTCTGTACAAGTACATATATGTAAATATCAATAACAGAGTACTTTTTATTGGTACATTGTTTCCAGGTCAGTTGTGTATTTAACAGTATATACGTATCTGTTTACTTACATAGGGAAAGCCTTGAGTGCTGCCTGGACGGCCAGCTCCACCTCGTTATGCCCCGAGTCGGGCACTCGGGCCCAGATCTCCCCTGTAGAAGGGTCATAGCTGTCCACGAAGTCTCCTTCATAGGGGACATACTCCCCACCTATAAAGTTCTCTATCGTCTTAAGCTCAGCCATTTCACAGTTAAGCCTATATAAAACTTGATCCAGTGGTCTATCTAAGTCAGTGAGTGTTGTGGCCTGGAGAGAAAGTGCACATATATATATATAGTTGACGGTGGGTGATGTCCTAGATCGGGATACCAGGGATGGGAAGGTGTGACCGTCTCCACCAATCAGAATGCTGCTGGAAGTTTAAGGACGTTTGTGTGCCTGACCTCCCTAACACACAAACACCAACACGCACACACACATATACAGACATATAACTATCATATATATAGTCATACGGACATACATACACACAGGAATGAAAAATACAATGGAAAATAATTATAAAGAACGTCATGGATACACCTCAAGAATGTTGCTATATTCAACCAATAAACTTTATCTAAATTAAGAAGTATAGCATTATTAAAAGAAGAAAGTAATCTAAGTGGGAATGCACTTAAGCTTGTTCACCAATGAAAAGGTCAGAGTTTGGATTTCCAGTCAGGGAAAAGGAGATCGTGGCAAGTTATGAGCAGCGATGAAGATTGTTTGATGTAGGTACAATATAGATGAATGAGCATTCAATTCTGTCACTGTTCATGGAGTTACAACTGCGTTTGAACTGTACCAGTCCATCATGGAAGTTTGATATAAAAATAAAGGCAATAAATGCGTCCTTTGATATCAGAAAGGGCCTCCCTCCTACCCCTTAAGACATATATTGGGGATAAAGGCAATAGCTGCATTCTTTGATATTGGGGGGAAAGGCCACTAGTGTCATTGCTTGTCTATTACCGACAGAGACTTCCCATAGGGTCATTTAGGGTGAAGGGTTGGAGAGGCAAGTCAATAATCTGAATACTTATATTTGTATTTGCTTTTTCTTTTTTTATTGAAAACTCACTTATGCAAGTAAGATCTCTCAGCAGTCCCGAGTATTGTTAGTAATATAATAACATTCAAAATAATAATAATCACCAATAGGGAGTGTTCGCCAATAGCGGCTGGAAGTGGGTCCAGCCGGCCACCAGACTGCCTGTTGTGCTAATTGCAGGTACCAGCAGTAGGTGCTGGTGACACACCTGACTGCACAGATCACAGGTGCCAGTGGCCATTGGTCAAGGTGTGTTACCTGTATACACCTGGCTGGTTCCAGTCAGGTCCTTTTGCACCGCTATTTGGCCGTACATGCCCTATTGTTTAATCTTTTTTCATAGACAGTAAACACCACATGTGAGGGTGTAACTAGCCAATAAACTACTCAAAATAGATCATATTCAAGTCATATCGAGACAAGTAAAATGTTACTAGTTATCTAATTTGTGACATCAGAAAATCTTCTTAAATATTCATACAGTTGTAAAGGGCTTAACACAAAAATACTTTGATATATGAAATGCAAAATTAAGAAATAATAGACTGTTGGTATGAAATCTCTTTCAGTTTTCTATTAACTATCATAAGATTATTTTAATTATAACAGTGCTATGATTATAATCCAATCAAGTGGTGCCCCCTGCCTCCACAAAGATGCAAGCAGGAAGAGAGATCGGGGGAAGGGAGAGAAAGTGCTGCATCCTAGTGTGAGACACTACAACAACCATACGAAAAGCATAGTTATCCGTCGGCTCCCGTTGGATGAAAGTATGGGAACCCATGTTAATTATATGGTTGTTGCCTGGCGAAGCTAAAGAGCCACTGCTCGCAGGCAGCTTGCTGCACCCGTTTGGACAATATATTAATGTTTTGACTGACGTAACTAAATTCAGACACATTTCCTGAAGGATAGATTCCTATTTTGAGAATGTAAAGCGCGATGACTGTTATTAAATAGGTTTCATTGAACCATATAACACTATCACGAAGTCAAAAACTGCTTTTAATCAGATCCTCATAGTATGTCTGAGAACTTCTTCACATTACTTCCAGATATTTTCATTTGGCAAAGATGATAAAAGATAGCATAAGAAAACTTCGAAAATGATAAGGACACCATGTTGGTAGATATAATCATTTATTGTAATCTGAATACTTACACAGGCGAAATGATCTGGTAAAAATGTGAAATATACAATAGAAGTTTCACAATGTCATGAGTTTGTGACCAACGTCGTGTCCGTCACGTTTACTGAGAAACGATTATGAGGGAAATATGACTGTAACAACAAAATAAAGTTAAAGTATCATGACGGCCGTATTCACAATATGATGTAGTATTAGACCGTTGGTAAAATCTAGGCACGGTCCTTATACATAGAAGTTTGAATACAAATCAAATCACATGAATAATTGGAGGTGTAACACAAGCGAGTTTCGATGTACATGTATTTATGTATACTCATCTCGTTTGCTCCATTTCACTAAATGATCCTGCCAGTTTAACACCAAGGCACATCCGTAAAACATGATATTTGTCACAAGAATGCTTGCCCTAAACTGTATAATATGAAAACTATGTACATGCATTTATAGAAAAACACCCAACAAGACTGATGATAAACAAAAATCGCAGGCACTATTTCTTAATCCATTATGTCCATATACAAATCAGTATGCATAATATGTACAGAAATCTATAACTACAGCAGTCATTCTTCGGATAAATCTGGCTTTGCCCTCACAGCCACCGATTTATTGTTCTTTAGCAGGAATTTGACGTTGATCTCCTTAATGTCGGGCAGGGCGACGTCGTTGACGGACCTGGGGTAGCTGTACTTGTAGACGCCGCTACTAGAGGGCGCGATGGACACCAGCGCGTTGTTGGCCGTCAGCAGCTGCACGTCGATGGCCTTCACTTCCGGCAGGTTGATCGTCGACTGCTGACGTTGCTGACGTTGGGTTTGGGCGCCGCTGTCAGTGTCCGACTTTGGCGCCGGTTTGCGGACAGGCCTGGAGGAGGAAAACAGGGTACAAATGAAAAGAAAGTGTGTGTGTGTGTGGGGGGGGGGGGGGGGGGGGTATGCAGCAAAGCAATGATATAAATCTGTGCTTACTGGTTCAAAGGACATTAAAAAGAATTCGCCATTTATTTTAGTTACTCATATTAGTGTATAAATTGCAATTCTATTGTAGTAGCCTATATGAACATTGTAATATGAAGACTGTAAAAATTGTGAAACAGTTTGAGTAAATGATCTGTCACAGATATGAATATTGAATAAAATATCAAAACCTAAAATGGCACATTCATAGACAAGGTGTGTACACATTAAAAAAAGTATCCTACCCTGCGATACCACACGGATGTATACATGGTCCGTGCATAGTCAAGAATATATCACAACTTAATACAGCACATGCAGGGCCAAGCTGTATGACTTAGCCTTAATTCACAGAATCTAAATCCTTACTTATAAGGTATTGGTGGCAGGAGGACAGCCCCAGGAGGGTTAGTGTCCGCCGTGCGGGGCGTGGCCAGCTGTCTCTGGACCTCCACGAAGGGCGAGCCATACCGGGCAGGCGGGTGCCGCCCCACCATCGGGTCGCCACCGCGCGCACCCCGGAACCAGTTGCCGTACTCGTGACTGGTGGTGTTCTCCCGGTTCCTCAGGTTGCCCCTGACGTTCTCCAGGGTGTGGCGCTGCAGGGGGGCCCTCCGCCACTCCTGGTGGAAACTGCCGTACACGTCGTTCTGCGTGCCCCACGACATGCTGGAGGTTAGGATCTCACCGCACTGCTATACCTGAGCAATGAGAAAGTAGAGTTTTATTTTTGATTGATTTTTAACTTTTAGATGTTGATTTGTCGTGTGCAGGTCAAGAATTTTAAACTTTCTTGGCCGATCATATATATGCACCGGTCACTTTGGCAATTGCAGGATAGCCAAGTGACTGCAGACAATGGCACGGGTCATCGGGTTTTCTAAAAATTGATGCGGTATATCTTGTGCTTACCTCTCACACAAACACATATATATTTACCTTCGACACTTGCTGATCTATATGAAAAATACATAGATCCAATACATATAACCAACCGAGAAGGGGGTACGAGGGTGGTTATCACCCTGAGCCAGGACCCCGATATCAGCCCAAGACCAGGGCCCTAAGGGCTGGCCGAGGGCTGATATCGGGGTCTAGGCGAGGGGTGATAACTGCCCGAGTACTCCCTTCGAGGTTGGTTATGGATTTATTGCACCTTTTCTGTTAGTGTTAGATCTGAGATCCCAAGGAAGGACGCAAAGCAATCAGTGATGGAGGGACTATGATGCTGCACTTTTTTTAGTTTTTTTCATATAACTCTTTTCATATCCATCAAATCCACAAACAGTAAGCAGTAAAATGTAGCTAGGAATGTTGTGTAAATAATGCATATGTTAGACTTTTTATTTCTTAATGATTTCATTTTTTCATGAATTTTAGAAAAATAAAAAGTGTCTGTATCACACTGCAAGGCTGGTTATCACCAAGGTTTGTATCACCCTGTGTTAAACTCTTAACTACTAAACTTGTATCACCCTAAGGTATAATAATTATATTTGTTATCCATGTGATACATAAAGTGATATTTCAAAATGCGTTGGTATACTGCTATTGCAGACGGATTGGTCTAATAACTGATTTGCCCTAAACAGTCCTGAATATAAATCTAAATGTACAATCAGTGGTTGTTTCTATTATGCAATCAGCTTTGATAGCATGCAAGTACTAAAAGCACCAAGCAGATATGTTCGACTGAGATCATAGTGGTAGCTACTTTTTATTATCAATGGATTTCTGGAATTAGTATCAAAGCTTTGTCAGCTGTTTGTGGTCTCTTGTTCCAAATAAATCTACTATGCTATTAGAATATTGAATCATGTCTGTGCAATTAGATTCTATTATAAGATGCAAATAGAAAGACCAGACAACAAATTGGGGGCATCACGATGAGGGTACACATCTCGACAATGACATTCACATTGAATCAAGCCTGGAGACTCGTGGGTACATATTGTGATAATTTGCCAGTCTATTACTTTGATACTGGTGAGAATAATTTCAGGTGAGACAATCTCTGATTCTAGCCATGGTATAAAAAAGAGGTATTTTCAAGGCTCGGTCCAAGTCTCTGTCCTGCAGCTGTGGTATAAGACATTCTCCCTGTGGTCAACAGCAGGGTTATCAAAGGCCTAGTGCCTTTTTTGCTATTTGTTCTACTTCCAAACTGTTCCAATGGTCTCCCAAGATATGTTAAAGAATATCATAATATGAATGCAAATACATTATGAATGATTTTAGTATTTCTCAATGAATTGTCATGTCCACGACATTTCATGAATGTTTTTTGGTTGGAATCCAAGGTCGTTCCTTCCAAACATAAAACAAACCAAGTTGTAGTACTAGTGTAGTTTGATTACATTGCAAAGCAATAGTAGAGCCCATGCTGCTAGACCGTCAAACTAGAATTACGATCGTAACTCTTTAATCAGTATAGACTGTACTCCACTAGGTAATTATGGTGGACGGCAATTTGATATTTCGTAATTTTCCTCAAATACTATGACAAGGGACGATGTGTCCTACGTATAATTAACAACCCTTTCCCATGACAATTATAATGTAGCATGTACATGATTGACCCGTTTTCCCAATAGCAACTTCCGAAATCAGGAATGGAATAGGCCGATGGTAAACAGATTTAAGAATCTAGGATAATCCATATAATTGATACGGTAGGTCCGACGCGGAAAATGACCAAAATCGATGCAATCACAGCCGTGAGAGAATGGTAATATTGACCTGGCAATTGCACATAAACACCACAGTCTTCTCCATCACAAATATCTCCTGCATACATCAATACCTAAAGTGAAAACAGCGACATTGATTCATTGATAAGTTGCTTACTTGAAACTCTCCTCTATGGCTCCATAGATCTAGCCCGGCCAGCATTCTCGGCCGTGAGATTATCTCGGCGCCCAGGTGCAGAGGAGGTCAGAGCCGACTGGTCAGTGTGGTCAGAGGCCTGCAGCTGACCACCTGCCCGCTAATCCACACCTGACCAGCGGCTGACCCAACCACCATCTAATATAAAGGTGTGCGTTACAATGCCCTAATTCTTATTGCTGGGCCGTTGGAAGACTATACATGTTTTGCTAAGGCTCATGGAGGGGACAAATTAGAGTTCGATATTAGATGATTCGTTGCCAACTTTCCAAGAATGCAAAATGCTGTTACCTGCGTACAGATTATCGAACGGGCTCTCTGACTGTAATTATAAGTACGGGTTGGGACTAATCTCATAAATAGAAATGCGAATCTTGCCAAGTGTTTTATATATGTAATTAGAGTAATAGGCATCAGGCTTCATACGAATTGATTCTATAGCTATAACATAATTATGTAATGGGATGTAGCTGAAATATACACAAATAGGAGGCTGTGCCCCCTAACCCCCTTTTCTTTTCATTAACTACAGTGAAACAGCATGTGTTTTGTACAGAGAGAATATAGAAATCTAAAACTGATTATGAAAAAAGATGCAAATCGTGGCAGCAGTTCAAAAGTTATGGACCAAATCAGGGTCTATCAAGCTCTCCACTGGGGGCAGCCATATTGTTGTATTACACAGCATGCACTTTGTCAGCTTATCCAATTATAGTTCCTGTTTGGGTTTGTGATATATAAGTGTCATTTATTACTTTGCTGTGTCATATGGAGTTTGATATACCATTATTATCCATTCTATAATAATCAAAATAATGAAAACTGAGTATGGCCATGAATTTTATACATAGAAGTCGTAACTATAGTGTTGTTTTTCCCTGGCAACCATTTCTAGGATTTGGTATTACCATATCAACCAGTCATTTAAGCATTATTAATGCTTCCAGAATACTGAAAACCCTTCCACTAAACTTGAACAAAGTATTGAGGTTGTCTAGAAGCCAGTTCTGATATAGGGTTGCTAACCAACAGGCTGTTCCTAGGCAGAATGTAAGGTTACTATACTACCCTGTATGAGGACTGATGGTTGCTAGACAACCAGTAACAATTGATTGAATCTTAACAATTGAATTGATACTGTTATATCTTCTTTTTCATGGTAAGTATGGTTTTGGTGAGCTTAGATACCTTATAAATAGCTCAATAGGGGCTGTTAAGCTTATTTAGGAAGTAAATCCCTTTCAAATACCTATAACAAAATGTGCCTCAATATATCTCCACAAATAACATTTTCACAAAAACATTCTCAAAATGGATGATATACTACAACTATGGCTTCAGAAATCTAAAGAGGAACCACAATTTAATGTAATGCTGAGGCGCATGCTAGGAAATCTATTCAAAATGGCTACATTGGCCCTTAATGAATTTGCATTTGACCATAACTATAAGTTACCTTGGTCATCACTGTACTGGCCCATAATGACTTTGCAGTAGACCATAAGTGAACTGGGTAATAACTGCACTTCTAGATAATCACTACCGTAAAACCTTTAATATTAGCCGCACTCTAATATAAGCCGCACACCAACTTTTGTCTTTCAGTTTGGCTGTTATTTCAAGTCAAACGCATCAGGGAAAACCCCTTGTAAACTATAGGGTGCTCTCTAGGGCCCCATAAGTCTACTGTCAGTCAAAACCAACTAAAGGTGGCCTCTAGGGCCCCATAGAATACTGTCAGTCAAAACCAGAGCATGCTGGAAATGGCTGGTACAGCAGCAGCAGCATGGTGAGGGTGAGTCAGTGAACAAAGAACAGTACAAGTCAAGCTCAGTGGACAGACTGATGATTAGGAGAATTGGTCTCCAATTTATACAGAAACTCAGCACAGGGCCACGGCTGTCGGAAGTTGAACACCTATAGTTCCCCACATTTATGAAGAGGAAATCCATAATACATGACACATGTGTCCCTCATCCAGTGTGTAAAAGTATTGACATCCTGCATACAAGTGGCAAAAACAGTTACACAACAGATCTGTGGCCTGCCATGTTACACCCCAATTTCATAGTCCAATAATCAGGTTTATAGTTCATTAAATTTCTAAATAATATGATATTGACCACACCAACAGTACAATCACAATAATTTTAGGTTTACATAAAGTTTTTACAGAAATACCCACACCTTAATAAGACTCATACAATAATCATACACATGTACAATGATACCAGTATTATGCTGGTTAGCTTTCATAAACTTCTAGGATCATATATTCAAGTGACCACCATTAATCTATAAACACATAAAATAGATCCCAGACTTCTACACCCTAATATGACTTATAAGCCGCACCATGACTATTGGCATTATTGTCACATACAGTTAATGATTTTAGCAACAATTTCCCAAAATATACCAAACTTAAGATGCCATGCATGTTAAGTAATATAAAGAATATCAATATTTAGTCGTAGTTTGAATAGGAGTACTCTTTAGATTTTTAATTTTTTATATACAACCCCTAAATAAGCCGCACCCAAGATTTTAAGGTTCACTATTGTCCATTTTCTACACATACCTCTAATACAAGCCGCGGCTTATATTAGAGGTTTTACGGTATATACTTTTTAGCTGTTACATGTACTTGGAGACTTTTGTATTCTGGCTAATACTATATGGAACCCATTATTGAAAACCTTATTGCACTATTGTTATAAAAGGAAGTACATGTATGTGTCTTGTGTATCACTTTTTATTGAGCCATCATTATTAATGAAAAAATAAAAGACAGTAGGAGTCACCAATGAAATATGATTGCTGGAGCTATTTGTAACCTTTACAAGTTTAGTTTTCTGTACCAGTAAATTCCTTTATGAGTGTTTTCTTCCTGAACAATTTAATTGTTTGTCTAACCCAATGAAAATTGTTTATTCGAATTGGAATTTAACATATTTTTTAGTGCCAAATAAGAAATTCATTCAGTTTTGAGGTTTTTCATTTTTCTCACCATGTGGCACCACTATGCAACTTTTCAAATCTCTTAATGGTTGGTGGAAGATGATCAATTTTCTTTCAAATTCATATCTTTCCCATCCAGTTTTTCCATGCTAAGGGGCCAGTTTTTTTCCTCCCGTTTTTAATTATAATTTTAATTTTGGAATACCAGCAGAGTTAGGGGCCCAATGCTGCCGTCTTTGTCCTACGTACTGCATTATTCACTAAAGGAAACCTTGCATATGACTACAGTGAACTATAGAGAGTTAATTATCTGTTGTGTGTGTCATTCGTAATAAGTCGTAATTATTTGTAGATGATAACTAGCTCCAAATGCAGTCTCCTCCATTCGACTGCCGTCTAATACATAACAATAGTTCCTACATCATGAAAGACATAACACTTGCGTGGAAGGTTGTAGTTTATTAATATTCTCCTATGTATTGTTGTTCCATGACAAGGCCTCACTTGACAATGATCAGTTCCTATGAAGGAATCCCCTCAAACACACTCAGACACCGCTCCGCCTTCTAACACAGTCTGACTGACTCTATTCCAAACAACAGGACTCAGCTTCTAAGACAGAACCTTTCCAGGATGGTTACTCACTCAACGTTCAGCTAACTCTGACCAGCTAGAGCGCCGCGCTCGCTTTTAGTATGATACGTCACACATTGACTCCTCCTTTTTATCCCCTTTCTGACAGAGAATTACAACTAGCACGTGCGCTAGTCCAAGGCTTACGCTGTAGTGCCCAAACAAATATGGACTGGCCACCCACGTCAGTACAACAGGATAGTATTTTTTCAATGAAATAAATACAGTATGTCATTCACCAGCTGTTCACATTAATATTGACATCATAAATGGGAGCAAAATCTAAAGAAAATTCCTAGTTTTTCAAAAATTACGGGACATTAAAGGATTTTCTCGGGAATTCCCAAATATGTGTCGTCATTATGCTACTTGTTATCTGCGAACTCCATTTATCCTCCAAATGGAATTCTCCATATGTATAGACCTTTGCAGACGTGATCATGTAACCATATTTCAGTGATTACCATGGGCTCGCCATAGCCATTCGGCTACTTCATAGATCCAAAAATAATGAATTTCAACTGCTAATCATAACTTCATGCGTTTATTTTTAGATGAATTCTGCACTGAGGTCAAAATTATCCTTAAGCGTGAGATGGCATGTAATGGATGTAGTTAGGTCACTTTATGGCAGAAGGCAGGCTAGAATTGTTATTAGCAACAAGGCTATGGTGATTTGTTTTATTTAGGGAATTGATACAGTAACAATGAAATAAACCCATCATGTTCAATTCATCAAAAAAGTTCAATCCATATATTTTTTAATTGATAATAATGATAGTTTAAATATGATCACCAATATGGAACCTACTCCCTTTCTAGAAATTATTCATCAACAATCATCCCTTAACTAGGGAATCCCGTGTTATTATCAGGGGCAATTCCCATCATTATGACGTTGTGGTGTCAGGACTGCCTCCCACTGGTCTGAAGGTAATAGCCTCAACCAGTACCCCCTCCAGATACTGCGGAGTAAGGACGAGTTAGTCATTTATTGGTGGGTAGGTTGAACATGAAACAGGTTGAGCATGAAAATGGGCATTATTTTCATGTTTGAAACAGGCAATTCAGTGTGACAGGGGGGTCCTAAAAGTACCCTAAAGGGATTAACATCATTTATGGACAGCCCCCAATGCAGCACATTCAGTATAAGTATAGCTATCAATTTCATACAGATTCCTGCAGAAAAAAATAACTTTTACCCATTCAAAATGGGTTTGTGGTTAGCCAAGACCTAGCTATTTCTTAATTAATTTTATTTCAAAAATAATTCATCCATATCAATTAAGCAATTATTCATGTTTTATTGCCCCTAAATGTGGAAAATAAAGAAGATTAATCATTTTTGACACATTTTCACCCCTTTTCCCTTGATGTTCTGAAAAAATGGTAAAAATTTGCCAGTTTTCTTAAAAGATCATGTGACAATATAATTAAAATTTTATAATTTGTATAGGCTTGATCTAGAATCTTGAGGTTATAAGCTTTCCATTGATGTATGAGATTTTTTTTTATTATTGGACTACAGGCAATTAGGCATTATCGTCTCCTAGTTAAAAACATGTAAAAATAAATAAAAAAGTAAAAAAAAAAAAAAGGGGAGGGGGGGGGGGCGTCACCACGGTCTAGAATTTCATAGATAATTTTTTGAGAAAATAGTTACCAAAAATATCAAGGCTTATATCAGGGGAGAAGTGGTATAAGTCGGACACTTTTGGGTATATCTTAATGTAATGGTTTAAATTTGTAAAATCTGTCAAGTTTTTTGTACTGAGATATTGGGAAAAATTCTCAGGTACAATACCCCCAAAAAAAATTCTTGATTATTTTTTTACACGAGGGCCATTTGAATGTTCCAAAACACCTCCTTTTTGTGTCAAAAGTCGGACACATGTATCAAAAGTCAGACACATAATTACATGATTTTAATATTTTTATATCATCAGAAGCAATTTTTTGAAAAATAATAGTTTTGTTATCCTATATGACTTAAAACAAGTTAGGGGAAATTGTGTGAATGCATAATAGGTTCAGTTTGAACATGGCATATCTTTTCACCAAAGGTTTAAGGAAAACCTTTTTTTTTTCAAGATGAAAAAAATTGAAAATGTCAAACAACGAAAAAATGGGTATTTTACATGACAAAATAGAGGATACCATGTGCAAAGTATAATGAATACTTCTAAAATCAAAATCTTAAAGGGACTTTCTCGTCCGTAAGGTGAACGTATTTTGATGCGTTGTAACCCCTGTCCTGCTGCACCAAATTCGCGACGTGACCAATGACGTTGCGATATTGCGTTTGTAAAGTGCAAAACACGTCGCCAGTGAGGTCGTTGTCAGGCTAACGTCGGCGGGTGTATCTCTAAAAACTCATTGACGAGAACGTCCCTTTAAGATTTTATGATTGAAATTATTTTTTTCATATTTTATGGAAAATATACTAAAAGTGTCTAACTTTTGACTACCGTCCGACTTTTGACGCCTCTCCCCTAGATTCTAGCCTAATGTAACATTATGGCCCAATGCAATAGCAATGCCAATGGGTTACTTTTTGATAAGATATTCGAGGCCAAGGTTAGAATTAACTATACGGATCAGGAGAGTCTGGGGATTCAGGGGGAATCCCCAGCGATTCGTGCATCGCACAGTGAAGATTGCGACGGGAAATGCTGGGGTCCTTTAGCATTGAGGTCTATAGAGAAAAAGGGAATCCCCGGGGATTCTGGTGAATCCAAGGATTCCACCAACATTTGCACCCATGTATGGGATCACTGCAAAACTGTTTCTCACTTACTGTATAAAGATTGCACCAATATCTAAAAAGTTAGAGTGAAATAACCTATTTTCTCCCATACATTCCCATAGTAAATAGCCCCAACATTGCTGATCGCGATTTCGCCATAAAGTATAGGTGCGCGATGCGTTTTTTTGAGACCCTCATATTCGGGCCCTACTAAGAGACAGTCGATCATCATGTTTCATATATGTCGATCTTTGGCCAAATAAGCAGATAAGGTCACAACGAAAATGGACAGTAAACTTGTAAAGCTAGACCGCAAACGCCAGTATAACAGAGGTTCACCAATTTTCGGACATGCACCTATTTTCGGACAGTAGCAGCAATTTTCCAATTCATTGAATACAATTTCAATATATTTGAATCCTAAATACTTTCAATGAAAAAAATTATGTAAATGGGCAATTATTTAATGATTTTATTTGAAAAAAGCAAGTTTTGACCATATGTTAAACTATTAACTAGTGCACTGTTATATTTTGAGAGCATTTTATCAACAAAGTCGTACATCAACCAGAAATTACAGTAAAATTAATGATAAATGCTTAGTATTTAACTTTCCCATACTGAAATACTTTGAGATAAGGGACAGACACTTGAAAAATCTGAAATAGTGATATTATTTTCAGAAAATTGCATTTAATTACATCCATATGGTGTCCGAAAATTGGTGAACTAGTGCACTTTGGCCAATTCAATAATATAACAATAAGAAATGGGATAACTGTTGTTTTTATCATTTTACTAAACTTAGTAAAGCTGGGTCAGCAAGTTAAAGTTGAAAAATGACAGATGTATACCTTCTAACAATGATCCTTTTGATTCTGATGATTTATATTAAAAAAATATATGTTTTATAGATAAAATTAACTAAATATATACGCTGTTCTCAGAAAAAATAGTTGAAAATTTCAATTTTCACAAATTTTGTGGCTTGAGGTTATCAATATGCAAAAACATTGGGTAAATATTGTTGGATCTAGACTGCTTGTTTATTGCTTCATATAAGGATAAGTACAAGTGATCACTGGGAACCAGCAAAATGCACCTAGTGGCGCCCTCTAGGGTGTAAACTCACCGGGTAACATTTCCCGCCATAGGGACGGACACTACATTCCTCCCTTGTAACTTCAAAGTTCATGTCTTTAATAGAACTGTCCATGTCTTTCAATGTCTCTTAGAGATGGCCTTTAAAAGAGAGTCAATATATATTTTGTTACAAGTTACTTTACCAGATATAGTTCTTTGACTATGATATAATACTTAGTACTTTAGCACTTTGCTGAGAGTGAGATAGTTCTTCATACCAAATAAGTCTTTTTGTATCAACAAAGTCTTTTCTTACTATAACTTGTTACCATAAACAAATACATCAAATAACCACATAGGATAGAGAAAGTGGTTGACTGCCACTTCTCTAAATAGGAGTTCTGGCATTATTCTGGCCAAGGTGAGTCTCCTATTTTCTAACACTCTTACAATGTGGAGATCAGTCTCTTGGAGCTTGATGTGGTCTACTGTTGTCTGGTAGAACAGCAGACAGTCGCTGGGTCGACGGTGGGTCAGCAGGTGGTAGCTGAACCGGCTCCGTGGATCTCTGTAGCTCAGCAGATGTCACAGGTGGGATACCCATGACCATCGGCTGCTGAAGTGGCGGTCTTGGCTGAAGGTAGCGAGGTGGTGGATCCACCTCGGCTGACGCAGCAGGTGGTGGCTGAACTGGTGGCTGAACTGATGGTGGCTCAGCACGTAGCTCAGCAGGCGGTGGCTGAACTGGTGGTTCTGCATGTAGTCGCTGAACCCACTCTGTCGTTTCCCCTGGTTCTGGAGTTGTCACAGGTTGGTCACCCATGACTGTCGACTGATGACTTGGCAGGTGCTCGAGCAGTGGCACCTCAGTTGGCACCGTAGGTATTGGGGTCTCATCCCCACTACCATCGAGCAGTTCGGTGGTGTGTGGCCCGCTCTCAGAGAGACCACTGTTGATGTCCACACTTGGGGTCTCGTCCCCACTACCATCAAGCAGTTCGGCAGTGTGTGGCCCACTCTCAGAGAGACCACTGTTGATGTCCATACTTACAGGAACATCTCCTCCCTTGTAATGTCTTTCTGGCACTGAGGCACTCCCTGCCCTCCTAGAAAACATCACTTTACACTCCTTTTTCTCCCCTTCTGAATAATCACACACTTCTCTGGTCTTGGTAGAAAATACCAGTTCAGGCCAGTCAAGCTTGAAGTGGCACAGCCATTCCCGGCCAAACAGTGGGCAACCACCTTCGGGTACCACATACAAATCTACCTCTTCTACTTGACTTTCATACTGGGCCTTTACACTAACAACTCCTCGGGCTTTGACTACATTCCCTGTGTAAGTGCTCAAAGACAGGTCGCACTTCTTGATCGATTTCCCTGGGAAAAGTCTCTTACACTCTGACTCTGTTACTAAGGACCTGGAACTCCCCGTGTCCAGCTCCATCTCTAGGGTCTGGCCATCCAGCAGCATGCTGACCATCATAGGCTTTGGCCCTAACCCCTCACTTTTGAAACTGTACAGCTCTTCATAGCTGGGCCCATAAATGCGGCTAACTGATTCACAGTCCTCCTCCTCTACGCTATGAGTTTTACCCTTCTTCTTTCCCCTGTCAGAATCTCTGTCACTTCTTCTATCTCTAGATTCCTCTGACTTACACATTTTACGAATGTGCCCTACCTCTTTACACCCATGACACACTTTGTCCTGAAACCAACAATCATCTGGTTTGTGGGTGGTTCCTCCGCACCTTGTGCACGGCTCGTACTGACGAGTGTACCTCTTCGACTGCACCTTGTTCACACTAACTGGTGCCGATACTTCACACAGTTTTCTGCTGTCTTTCGAAGCTGCCTCCATTGTTGTGGCAATACTAACAGCCTTATGGAAAGTCAGATCTGCCTCTGTTAAAAGCCTCTGTGTGGTCCTCTGTTCCTTTAAACCACAGACAAACCTATCTCTCAACATCTCCTGTAAACTGGCTCCAAACTGACAGTACTCCGACAACCTCTTTAGTTTCGCCACGTACGCTACAATGGTTTCCCCCTCTGCCTGCTTCACATTATGAAACCGATACCTCTCCGCTATCACTAGGGGCCTTGGGCAGAAATGCTCTTGTAACATGGCAAACAACTCATTCAGATTCTTGTCCACAGGTTTACCAGGTGAACACAAAGTTTTGATCAGGTTGTAACAGTCGGGTCCTACCAGCGACAAGAAAGTAGGGACTCTCTTCGCATCCCCTATAGAATTTGCCTCGAAAAACAGTCCAACTCTTTCGGCATATGACTCCCAATTCCCACTTTGGATGTCAAAGGTTTCCACATTGCCATAGGTAGCTGCCATCTTTATTCACTTATGGGCTTTATTCAGACCTATGTTTGTACTATCACTTCACTGTATGCACTGTTCACTATTCAAGTTCACTGTTTCATTAAACTTGGAACTGGTCACTAAGTTCAGTTTCATTAAACTAAGAACTTTTCACTTTAATGTTCACTTCTATGCAATTTCCATGCACTATTCACTTTATGCACTCACTATACATTACATTCACTAGGTACTGTTCATTTCATGCACTTCCACTATGCACTTTTACATTCACTTTTTTTCAGTCACTATGTAGGTCACTTCCTGTGCACTCACTATGCACTTTTCTGAATGCACTATACACTATGCACTCTTCACTTCCTGAGTCTAGGACTTTAGAAAATTTGGGCATGACTCCTAGGTAAAAATGAGGTTGGTTTCACTCTCACTAACACCACATGCACCAACAGTTCACTTCAATTTTCAAAGCTTTTACAGGTCTTTCAATACTGAAACTTGGATGATCACTTCTACAGGTCTCTATTTAGGATTTACAACACTAGTTCTGACACCTTACACCTGTTTTGACTGATTTTTCCTTAGTTTCATCCTCTGGGTTCTCATTTCCCATCCCTGTTCGCCAGTTGTTGGATCTAGACTGCTTGTTTATTGCTTCATATAAGGATAGGTACAAGTGATCACTGGGAACCAGCAAAATGCACCTAGTGGCGCCCTCTAGGGTGTAAACTCGCCGGGTAACATTTCCCGCCATAGGGACGGACACTACAAATATCAGAAAAATTACTTCTGCAATAAATATAATTAGTAAAAAATGAGTTAGAGCTGCTAGGCTTTCATTTTAATGGGAAAAACAACCTGAAATGATTTCTTTTTTTAATCAAACATTAAGAGTGGTGCACCCTACTTTTAAACTCTTTGAGTGTCCGAAAATAGGTGCACCTGTCCGAAAATAGGTGCACCTTACTCTAAAATATGAATAAGACCTCATTTAGTTATAAACGTACGTTGCTTCTATTATTTTTTTTGGCAGTTTATATGAAAAACATGTGTAGCTTTGATTCAAAGCCAAATATGATATCTGCCAGTGGTTTTCATAGGAACTAGATTCAATTACACATCAAAGTGTCCGAAAATTGGTGAACCTCCTTAGTACTATTGCAACCATCATTACCATGTACTCTCATCGTTGGATCTATTTACGATAAACGACAGTAAAAGAACACACCCCAACATTTTTAAACATTGATATCGGGAAAAATACTTACAAATGAAGTCGACCATCATATTAATCCATGTTTGCGAGCACACTTCCACAAAATCGTGTCCGTCTGCCGGCCGTAGCTCTTGTTGTTGTCATTGGTTCCCGTTGCTATGGTAACCGTCACTAAGGAGACTTCCGTTACTAAGAAACTCTCCAGGCATGGAGGTGGATTTGTGACGTAACTTGTCGGAAGTGTGCTGCGAAAATGCTACTTTGAATTTCATTTTGAGACTATGTATCAATTTAAGCAAGGAGAGATATAGATTATTTGTTGCAAAACTGATAACTGTTGAAGTTGGAGTTGAACCTAGACTGCCGTGCGATAGTCGAATCAAGAATTCCACCGATGAACAAGGAAAAGTAACCAAAACAGGTATGTTTTTCCACTGAATCGATCATGAGTTGGTGTAAACTGCTCATAACAATGACTCATTGTAGTAAGCTAGGACATTTGAAGTAATATTCAGAAGAAGACATTATTTTTCAGTTAGATCCTAGACATTTTGTATCTCTATGCCTATGGTTAGATCAACGTTGTGGGAGAGAATGACGTGACGTTAAGTTATAACTGTTTACGTCGACCGTTACGTGTACGTTTCTAGGTCATCATTGTAAAGGGTAGACTACACGTGCACTTAGAATCAAGTTAGATCTAGATGGCTCTGGAGCCCAAAATCTTTGCGTTTATGCATGCCATGGCATGGGCATTTTCTTGGCATTCAACATGGCTCTTATTTATGACATCGGTCGCTATTTCTTCCTGATGGCCCCATAGAATCGATCACATAATATATGTATTTTTTAACCCAAAATGATAACATAACAAATTTTAAGTAGAGTAGTGGCGGGTATTATCGGCACCTTATGGCATAATGTGTCATTGTATGCTTATTTGCCCTAAAATCTAATCATAAAGCATTCCAAAAGATTGTCAAAACACATAAACATTCATTTAAGATGCCGTATGACTCTTTCAGATATTTATATGGAAAATACCTGTTTAATTATTTTTCATCTTTTGGAGTGTATTATCGGCACCTGTCTTGTATTATCGGCACCTTATCATACAAATCATCAATACAGACAGTGAATTAAATGAAATAATAATTTCCACATGAAAAACTGATCTATCATGCCATTTTTATTATCCTATAGAGTAGAGGAGCCAATTTCCGCGCGTCTCTAGTTTCCGCGCATTTTAAGCATTTTATGTACACATTTTTTCTGTAGGTATTAGATATGCTATTTTTAAAATGCCAGACCCAAAATAATGTTCTTATGCAATTAATTTGTCATTTTTAATGATGTTTCATATATATTTATGTATTCTGAGGCCAAATAAATTTTTCAATGTCCTTATTATTAAGGAAAATGACAGGATCCTTAAAAAGTTAATATTTCTGAAATAAGGAGCATTACATCATTTTCCTCAAGAAAAAATATAATTTTCTCCAAAAAAATATCACAGATATTAGTTTAAAGTGATTTACGATCATTTTAATGTCATAAACATCAAATCTCATGGATAATATAGAAAATAGGCCCCTGCACGGAAACTAAGGACAATAAATTAGACAGTCTCTAGTTTCCGCGCATTTTCACTTATTTTTCCAAAATTTTCGAAATTCGAACATTTTTCCATAGGAAAATAAAATACAAAATTTTCAAAGCAAGGTTCTATATAATCTTAAGACACTTTCCTAAAATAATATATACCACAGACTCAAAATTGAAAACATTTTTTTCTCTTTTCCTGAGGCGAATTAATGCTTTTGTCATTTATTAAAAATGCACAAATATGCGTATTTCTTCCTTTTTTTCATGAATATATTCTTTAGATTTTCCCTGACAAGGTAGCATTTCTATTTGCATTATTATGAATTACTAAGAACTTAACAATTATTTTGTATAATGGATATCAATAGATAATCTTTTTCTGATGCCCCATGTATCATATTTTCTTTTTATGAATTATTTTACTCATTTAACACCTAAAATATGATAAATGCGCGGAAACTGACACCTAAATGCGCGGAAATAGGCTCCAGGTGCGCGGAAACTGAAGAATAAACATGTGAAAGTAAAACCTTAAGATATTACAAAAATATTTTCAAACTTTAATTTTTTTTACTATGATTATGTTCTTAGACGTCATTCCCCTGAATATGGAAGAAAAAATATTATATTTATGAATTTTTTATTTAAATATTTTGTTAAAGCTTAACTTCTTGCCCTTATTGCGCGGAAACTGGCTCCTCTACTCTAAAACTTTAGTCTGAACTATTGTTAATGTTTGATTTAAGACTGCGTAATGTTCGTGTATATCCAAGTCTTCATGAGTCGTTTCTCCAGAATGCCTGAGTAATTCAGACTGCGTTTAAAGTTTGTCCGTCCACTTCCCAATAGTTCAAAAGAAATGAACGATGAGGGAGCTTCTTAATATGAAAGGGTTTTTATTCAATAAACATCTCATCCCGAGTCAAAGCCACCATGTATAAGTCTTCGTCAGTCCACCTCCCATCTCCTATCAGCAATCAACCACATTTAGAACACGAGTTGCTCCAACACCTTCTAGACCATTCTAGTACTCAGCTCTATCACAATCCTATGTCCGAGGTAGTTGATATTGGTAAACTCCAGTCTGTTACACGGGAGCCGATGTACTTACTCCAGGTATAACTCCTTGGCTAAACTTACTTAGCTGATGTTCTCACTAAACTAAGTGACTACTAACTTCTAACCAACTAACTGCTCGCTCCCTACCTTGCAACGCCTTTTATATTGGTTAACAGGTGGCGCTAGGAGCGCAAGATATTTCTTCTAGAAGTAGACTAGAAGTAGACTTGCTAAGCCTGATCCTTGACGGATTATATAACACGAGAATATATTAAAAGTGCTAAGCTATTAGTACATTCGACGGCGGTCAGGTGTTTGAGTTTAAGGAGGTGGACGACATAGCTCAAACCAAATGGAGATTTTCAATCAAATGTGATAAAGTTTCCAATTTTGATGATTGGATATATTTGTTATTATTGTTTCCTAACATAAAGAAACCAATGTGGGGGTGGCCTTGACTCTCGTGGTACATTCAACACAGTGTCAATAGATTTGTAGATCCGGTTTCAACACAAATTCACAATGAAATTATTCATTGAGTTGATTTCCACATCTTGAAGCTCAAGGTTAGCAGAACCCGTTCATAAAATGACAAGGTAAGTGTTAAAAATTGATAACATGATTATTTGGATAACAACGTAAATGATGACATAATCATGGTGACAAAGTGACAAAGTCAATTTTAGAGGATGAAGTATTCGTCATCTTAGGTATTCACTTAGTACGTGCCTTGTACATTAAAGTAAGTTCTCAGCATCGTTAGCTTATATTAAGATTTAAAGATTGTGACACCCGTGCATAAGGTGACAAGGTGAGTTCAAAGAATTGTCAGCCCATATTAAGGCCTAGGGATAACGACACCCGTGCATAAGGTGACCAATTCAGTTTTGACTTAGTACATTCCTGTACAGTTTTTGATTTATACGATTTGAAACACACGTCAACAAAACTCAACATTTATACAGTATGAAGTTGTCTTAACCTTCTAAGAGTAACAAACAGACAATAAATCCAATTTCAGAACGAGTTAACACAATAAAAGTTAATACAGAGAATTCGGATATTTTGAATGAACGAGTTTCATTATACAATGCGTGTCAAATTTCAATCAAACTTCAACTAGAACAACATTATTTACAATAAATACAAGGTCCCTGCATATGATCTAGCAACATTAAGCAGTTGGATCCAGAAAATATTACCATCCACGTCGCGCGCCCACCAGTTATGCTTAGTACATGTGTACTTAGCGGGACGCTTGACTGGAGTTCCCCTCCAGAGTTTGACCTCGATTTGATTCCTCCAGGCGCGAAGCGCTGGATGGCAAATTTTTTTTTCGAACAAATTTGCAAATTTGAAGGTTCGACCTGACATTTTGGGCCGATATGAATTAATTCTGTCGCTTGATTACGTTGGTTGGGGACCTAAGCTTTAGTTTAGCGCAGATTTTGTAAGAAATTATACGATGGTTTGATCATGCTAGCCGATTTCAAAATTTGGATCTCTTGGATCAAAAAGGGGTTTCCCAAATTAGCCTCGTTTTGACGTCATTTTAATCAGTGCCGGCGGTATTTTTAACGCGTCAAGACGTGTTTTTTTTTCTCAGTCTTCAGTGTTATCTCTTTATCTCTTCGCAACATCACCCAGTATGGTTCGCGTTGCCATTTTTTGCACCGAACGTGAGGCGGGCGTACAGGATTATCCTGATCTGATACAAAACCACACGGAGCACATCTACGTGGTTTTTCCGAGCGAAGAGGCCACGACGGCGGAGCTGGCGGGCTTCGCGTTTGCTCACCACATGATGTATCCTGATGACGTTTTAATAGTGATTACGAATTTACTTGACATTCTAACCTGGGACCCGGATCTACGATTATATCTTCCTTTGTTTATTAACCCGGACGCCGTTGTCAACTTCTACGCTGAACTTTTTACTCGTGCCTTCATGAACCTACAAGCCCACCCTGCTCCAGCGACCCTCATCCTCGCGACCCCCTCGGGCTTTGATGCCCGCAGTTGGGCGCGCACGGACAGCGACGGATCTCTGCAACGGTGGATTAACCGCATCATTCCCCGGATTAGCCGCGAAGTCAAAAGGACGAACGACTGGTTCAACGTGCCGACGGTCAACACCGGTCATGCCCTCCACCTCTCCAAGGTAGTGGCTGACGGTGTTATGACCGTCAATGACTTCCGTGAACTGGAAGACGGGTATATGCCGTCCGCCCGGGTGTTGCGCCGTTGGGCCCGGGCCCTGGGCCGGGTCTTTGTCCGGTTGCCCGTTTTACATTAGACCGCCGGCACTCAACCCCCCCCCGTGTATATATCTTAATTCCGGGGTGATTCCCACCAAGTAATTTGTTAGTCCAATTCCCGGCCTGTGATTAGGACACTTAATTTTCCGGGTTGGTTCCGCCAAGTGATTCTGCCGATCCAATTCCCGGCCAGTGATTAGTACACCTAAGTTTATATATCCAAGAGGAGCAGCCCACACGTTCTGACGGAGCTCCAGATAGTAAGACTGTTCACATGGGAGGACACAGACGTTTTCACCGCCCTGGCTTGTCGTCGGACACCGCCCTCCTTTCGGTTCAGCTGGACCTTCATCTCGTCCGCCCCCACGCCTGGTGAGTACTGTCCCTAATTTTCCTTGTTATCAGCACGTTAGGTAGGCTACTAACCCGTAGGATTTTAAGGAGATTGTTGGTCAGGAATTAGTTAGCAGTTTTCTCAGCTCGCCTTCACGTTGTTGAATTCCGGAAGCTGATGTCATTCCCGGAACTAGAAACTGTGTTTCGCTGGTGATTTTTGCAACGGGTAGCGTGGGTGGCCACCTGGTGTTTACTTTTGGTTCCAAGATGGTGGACGCGGGCTGAGAGCTAGGACCTTGTGTACTAAACTTATTATTTTTTCCAGGTCCTGCGGTATGTTAGGGTGATGTAAATGAAGCAATGTGACACGGTTGGCACTGAAAAGCGTCAGGCTATTTGATTTTAGTGGGAGGGATTGTTTAGGCGAACATGATCAAGCATTTTACCTCGCGCATGGTTGGGCGATAATAGAGGGTTTTCCTGACTAGAGGTTTGTTGACATTACCGATCTAAGTAGGCTTTTTGGAGTGTGGGTGATTTGTACCGTATTGGTATTATTTGATACTATTAACTGTTGGGGACTGACACTGCACATGTGGATTTAGGTATGGGTGACCAGGGGTTCCGGTCTGATTTGTACAACACTAAATTTGCTGTAACAGAATTCTTTGCTTAGTCGTTCTTCGTACAGGCCATTTAGTGTAGATGTCTACATTGGAAACAATTCACATGGGGCGTCCTAGGGAATAAGCACTTCCTAGGGTGTTCACCCTGGTAAGTTTAGAATAACTGTAGGTGACCAAGTATTTTGGTCCGGATTGCCCAGCATTAGATTGGCTGTGACAGAATTCTTTGATGAGTTGTCCCCCTTACAGAGTACTGGAAAGATTGACGTGTCATCCACGTGAGGCGACACCACAGGTGGAGCCGTCCAACGAGCTGTTGGCGACTCCAAGGTAAGTTTGAGAGGGAGTGGCAAGAGCCACCAATACCCGTCCCATATTGAGCCTAACAACAAGACTTCGTCAGTGTCATGGTGTTAGAATAAGTTTTATAGCGAGTATTATTGTGCTGGGTTGTCCAGATGAGGAGACAATACTACTGCAAGGAAACCAGAGCGAAGCCTTCAAGACACTGAATGAGCTCCCAGACAGAGATTCGGTGTTGTCGTTGTCAAGAAAGGAATGGTGTTCTTGTTAAAGAAAACTAGAAAGGCACCAAAATCCACAGCAAAGATTACCATCATCCCAAACAGCGATATATTTGCGAGTTAGGTGGGAACAGTTACACACATCGTTCTGGGCTCAATTGCCATGAAAATGTGCATTTTCAGGATCTCATGAGTGTCCGAAATGTGATGCAAAACTCACACGTTTGGACTCTCTTACAGACCACATGAGGGGATAAGAATAATGATAGGAACTGGGTCTATTGTGGTTTACTTAAGAAGCTACTTCGGTTTTCCAAGAGTCAATACTCTTGACAACACACTTTATGTACATTGTCATAGCATAATTTTCCAATACACTCCAAGGGTTTATATGTGAACAAGTTAACACCCCACAAGGGTGACAACTGTTCTGTCATATCCGACTTCTTTTTTGTGAAGTGCAACTTCAACCAGGGTTTGTTCTCATTGAATGGTTATATTAAGACAAAATCCTTCTCCTCCTTGTTAGTTACAGGTGGTAGCTCGGCGTTCACCCCCTATGTTCAATCTGGGGTTTGAAGACCGAGTTCCACTTTATATTGGGTAGTGGCGCCCTCTTAACGAGACAAACAGGTGCGCCCCTAACTCCAAACGGTTCACTGAATAGATATTATACCTATGTTAACAGTAACACCTTACTGTCTACCCTATACTTTACATCACATGGGGAAAACCAACATGACAAGCGGTGGGGGTAGCGTTTCATTCCGTAAAGTATAAATGTCATTAAGGACATTAAGTACTAACTGTACAAAGGAGGTTGAGATTATTCGTTCCTCATTAGTTATCACTAGAGGATCGGGTCTCAGATTCAGGTTCATTTCTGATCTGATTCCCGGTCCTCATTAGTTACACGTGGTTTGTCGGTACCTCCCCATTCATAGGACCAGAATGGGCAGCACCGAGTTTCCATTGTTATAATCGGGAGCAGACTGCATATTTTTTTTTTTTTTAATATGCAGCCTACACCCCCTTTAAATTATAGAGATGTGTAAATGCATCTCCTCAGATCACTCACTTCCAGACAGCACCTAGTAAGTCGGGCCTTTACCGAAGTACAGTACAAGGTTAAACCCGTCCTTTGTTCAGGTCTATGCCCGTTTTTCTCGTGGAGAGTCAAGACTACTCCTGAAAAGACTCCGCCCCCAGCTTATCCTAACTATGCGCACGCGGAGCAGGAATATTTTAGTACTAAAGACAACTTTAGGATTTTAGTTTCTTTCTAATAGACTGGGTAGACTATTAGCTATGGGTGTTAACTAAGTTTTTGCAGCCGTTCGTTAGGGAATCAGTAGACCGTGTCCCCCTTCTTCAGCTCAACTGTTGAGCGGAGACCCGGTTACTTTTAGCGCCACGACGGCGGCCAAGACTAGTATTTCATTTTTTTTTTTTTTTTTTTTCTCTCGACGGCGGTCAACTCTGAAGCCGCTCGTCTTCTTTATTAATTTTAATTATTTCTAATTTACCCTGGTCGAAACTTGACTTCTTGCCGTTTTGTCTCAGACCTGGTCAAAACTGGTCTAAACATGCCTAAATAACTTAGTCTTGTTCCTTTGGACAGTTGTTCATTATTTTCTTCTCACAACTTGCCCAGAATTCCCTGAGGAAGGGCTCTTAGTTAAATAAATATTAGGTTGCTTTATATATTTTAGTTTTTAGGTAAATTTCTTTCTATTCGTCGATTTTTTTTGTGATGAAGAGACCGCTTGTCGGGAGCCAATCCACCCGGGGCATAGTGACTGCCATGGTCGGGCGTCCACCCCAGTGCCCTTCGCAGCGTCAGTGACGCGTAACCCCAACGTCCTGCCTCCTGTCAGGCACCACTGACACCAGGCATGTGGGCAGGCTCCCGCTGCTTGTGCAGCCCCCTCATCTTTGAGAAGATTATATATGTAAGCATGCTAAAGAATAGACAGTGGCGTTCCCCAAGTGACTCCTGTACTGCAGCCCGATCCTAGCGGTAACAACAGCACAGGGGTCAGGTGTAGATGGTACTTGCTTGGGGAAGTTCACTTCGCTCGCTGGGAGCATTGGTCCCGTTGAGCGCTCTTAGGTTTTATACAGAATTTTGAGTATCTTTTTAAATGCTAAAATTTCGCGACACTAGGATCGGTTCCAAATGGTTCCCTACTTTAAAAGAGTTGCCAAATCGATAACAATGAGAGTGTTGAGCTAGGCTACCGGGCATGGGACACTCGACTTGAGAGAAATTTAGATAACCCATGGGTCCATAGAGAGACGGTTGGACCAGCCTACCCGACCCAGGTTTCCCTGGCTGGTGAATCCTTATTGATCAGGTTAGTCAACAGAACCCTACCTACCCAAACAGGTATTGCCCAGCGAACTTCCTGTAACATTTTAGTTTTAGTACTCGTACCTTTGTGTTATTAATTCACCAATTTTACCTGTACAGCACTAGGTCAGGTCTTAACACTCGTTACATTGTCATATGATAACTTCATAAACCGTTCCTGGATCTATTTCGGATGTCCCTGGCCTTACTGTCTTTCGGGCAGATCCCGTTCCGGTCGCTGTTGAGGTGGGCGTGGTCGATCTAGGAGGAGCGTTAGGCATTGTTCCATGTCCCATCACCGGTTGAGGCCAGTCCGCTCCAACATCGGACCAGCCTGCGTCGATGAGGCGCGGTACTCCCATGGGTACAGGGGTAGCTAGCCCTGAGGAATATCTCAGCAGTCTGGCCCTGGTATTGTATTTTAAATTACTCATCATTAGACGGGCTAGTTTCTTAGATACCCTCAGGGTGTCTGGTAGTGGTACCTTAGATGGATGTTGTCCAGGTCTAGTCGCTGCTCCCATCAGCTGCGCCCCCCAGGTAACTGTCAGAGTATACTTCAGACACAGCTGGGTCACCAGTAGATCCCTAATGAGCACATAGCCCTCCGTATAAGTGTGGTCTGAAGGCATGGCCAGTTCCCCCAGAAAGATTGTCTCTATCATATGTGGGTTGGCAAACTGTACATACAGTCCATCTACAGTCTTCCTTCTGATATATCTCCACTTTCGCCACACGAGGACCACTATGGCGATGACTAGTACTGCTAATAATATAGCAAGTACTGCCACCGCAGTGGGGTTGGCGGTCGTGTCCGGGCATCCAGTTAGTTCCCTTTCACCGCGCAGCAGCTTCTCTGGGTCCGCCGCTTCCAAGGCCATGGCCCGAGGTAAAGTCATGGTTAGTCCGGCCAGGGCAGCCTTGCCTTGGTGGTTCCGCCAGCACTTCCAGAGGATACACCCAATAATGGTTACTGCTACCACTATACAGAAGATTGTGAGGAGGCCAAAGCCGCCCCCAAAGTTACCTATGGAAAACCATGGGGCGTGTTTGTCCACCTCGTAGCGGTCAGTTGCTTTCTTGATGCCTTTAGCCAAGTCTTTCCTGTGTTTTTGGATTCGCTTGGCCAGAGAGGATACAGGTATTCTGACCTTTAGGCTTTCCTCGATTTCCAGTAGCTCTTTCCTAATCGTTTCAGGGATAGGATCTGATTCCAACATAGTGGGTTCATTCTCGGGCCTCGTGAAATTAGCGTTCCATCCTTTCACACGACTCGCTGCTCCCAACAGGTCGTTAGGTGGATACACGACCGTGGTGATCCTGGTGCGTCGGTCACAGTTCCGTAAACTATACGGTATCCATGATCCCTGCGTCTGGAAGGCACAATCGCATTCCACCTGAACTCGCGCATAGTTTTCTATGTTCACCTCCACCGCGGGTTGATTTCTGCAAATCATTTGGCCCCGGGTGTCAGCGCTGACCACAAGCATATCTCCGTCGTCCAGATACACTGCCATTTCTCCAAAGTCTGCTTCCAACAGATAGTCCAGTTCACATTTCTCTCGTATGGCCATGTCATCGCGTCTCAACAGGGCGGCAGTGCAGGTGTTATCCGTAATCTTTTTCATGTAGGGCAAGTCCTTACAAAGCGTGATGGTCTGCCCATAACAGCCTGACCAACTGCCGCTAGCCAGTGGTACGTAATACTGACGGGACATGGACATAGCCACACTTTTTGGTAGATTAACAATTTGGAGAGCGTCCTTCTTTTGCCTTCCTCTAACTGGTACTGGCACAGGAAAAGTCAGTACTTCGTAGACTCTAAACAGATGTTCGTCAGCCACAACTGGTACCCTTACATACACGATAAGTTCCTGGGTGGTTTCATTAAATTTAAATGAGGGCTGACTGTTCTCATAATAGAAGGAGGGATCTGAAAACGCTACATGGAACCTGGGATGGATTCCTTTCAGATATCTGTTGACTTCCAGGACCGCTCCGACCATATACTGGCGTGGTACCAAATCCATGGTTAGTTGGCCCCGTGTCAGGTGTTGTACACCTTTCCTGAACACGCGCGTTTGCTCTACCACCAACTGGAGATACACCATTTCACCCAGTTTGTCTTCCAGAGCTACAGGTATCATGTTCAGGTACAGTTCCATCCAGTCTACCTTATGTTGGACGAGTTTCATTCTCCGGCGAGTGGTATTATGCGCCTTATTTAATGACCTTAAATTATCTAACAGACCTATCACGACGTGGTTAACCCTTTCTACTGCCTCGTCGTGTTTCTCGTTCATCAGCGCCAGATCTTCGATCATCTGGTCGGAGGACTCTTGTAACACTTTAATTAGTTCCCTGTTATACTTGACATCAGCTGAAAGCCCCTTGTTCCATGATGTTGGAATAGGGAAGGTCGGCCATCCTGGGTCGTCCAGCATGATGGGGAGTTTCTTCATTCTTTTGATCCTTCCGCCTGAGTCTGATTCTGACCCTTGATTTTGAGGTCGCTGTTGGTTGTTTTTAATTAGCGAACTTAAGGTTTCATTGAGAATTTCCCTATACCGACCTTTGAGCGCCTGCGATGTCTGATCCATCCAATTCACTAGCGACCTGATGTGGTAACAGGCTCGGTCGAGAGCGTCTCCTCCCTTTAGGTACCGATGACAGACCTGGCCAAAGGTAGCCTTGATGAAGGAGCGCCTTTGGGGAATAGTGATCAGGAAACCTTGTCGGACGTGAGTAATATCTGCGGTGGACATTAATTTCCCTGGTTTCAGTACCACCCCATATTGTTCCAAGGCTATAACTTCAGCATTAGGGGCTAGCCCTTCACGTGGGCTGGAATCATTCCGCAACCCCTTAATGCCTCCTATCATGGCGAAAACGAACAGCACCGACCACTTCATTGTCATTGGTTTTAGCGCTAGTCCGTGAGAGTTAAGTTTATAGTTTAACTAAAACATGTTCACAACAAAGTTACCTTCACTCTTCTGCGCACCACTATCATCCATGCGCCGAAGTATGCCCTCCTCTCGGGCCCCCTGGTCCACTTAGTTTGGGACATGCTCATAGAGATTTTGCCCATTGTCATTCACCACTCGCCTGATGATTCCGCTCTCGTCCTTGGTGACCGTGATCCTCAAGCCTCTCATACGTTCGCAGGACGAGGGGCGCATTGCTCTGAGGGGTCTTGGCCTAGTAGGTTCCAGTCCGAAACGGCCCCCGTTGGATCGTACGACGGTTGGCTCGAGGGGTACGGGTTCGGCACCTGCGGTGGGTTTGTCGTTGGGAGTGGGCTCGGCCACAGTGGGCCCCCCGGCTGGCTGGTTGGCGTCCACTGCTGCTGGTTCCATAGCAGTGGTGAGGGATTGGCGCTGCAGCTCGTTGTCAAGCTGCTCAAGTCTAAACAAGCGGGGTCCGCAGGCTGCAAGTGGTGGAGGAGGGGAGCTCCCGCTGGCCCGTTCCCCACCGGTGGGGTTGGCGCGTGTTGAACGGGTGCTACCTCCACTTTTAGTCCTGGAGCGGCGACGGTTAGCTGTTCCCCTCCCGATCGCCTTTCCAGAGTGGGCAGAGGCCGGCCGCCTCGTGTTGTTTGTTGTCTGGTACCTTCCCTGACGCATTTAGAGTTTTGTGTAGTCCTTTGAATGAAAGGAGCTACCTGAGTTTTAACCTCAGTTAACTGTTTGTTTGATTTTGGCACATCCAGTCCCACTGTCCTTCTAATTTCGTCAACAGTCTCAAATAGTTGGAACAGTGGTTGCGTAAGGTCCCAGAACCAGCCGGCCTGAATCTGCACCGGTCGGTTGGCCGCTTCCCCCTTCTGAACCGGCTTGGCCAACGCCGTTAGCCTTGGCTCGGGCTCCGAGTCACTCACCTCAGATAAATTGTAAAAGTCTTTATCTGCTGCCTTCTTTTTGGCTGGAATCGATTTAGCGGACTTCTTGGCTCCGCCTCCTGTGGTCGTTCTGGTGGGCCGCCGGGCTGGTGTCCTTGGTTTCTTCCGGGCAATCCCGGCGTCGGTTGAGTCCGGACGGACACCCCCCCGGCCCGGCCAACTCCACTGCCTAAGGGTCTGAGCCGGTCGTTTCTTAGTACTCTCCTTCTCGACTGCCTTTTCTTTCATTTGGTAAAATCCTAAAAGAATGGCCCAACGAACCTTCCCTTGGTAGGTAGCGCCCTCTGGTGGGGGCGGCCAATCCGTTTCCTTCTCAGGGGGGCGATGATCCTTCCCTCCGTGTCCGCAGGGAAAGTAGTGGTTCCCTTTGGATTGCTATGTGGCCGGAGGGCTAGGCAGTTCCCCATGAGTCGGTGGATCAGTGTCCCAGCTAAGTTCTCTTTCTGCTCCTTCCAGGAGAAGTCGAAAGTTGAACAATTTCTATCTCCAACTTTCGTTCAGAGATAGAATCAATGTCTATCTCCGTTTCCTCCCGGGCTGGGTTGTGCGTACAATCACCTGCAGCAGAGGTGACCGCCTAGGAGCAGAGTTGCGGACCGACTGGTGGATTGGCGCGGATCCCACGAAATTATAACCGATCCGCTTGTCCATGCCGTCTCCATATTTGGAGCTGTATCTTGTTTCAGGTGGGGGGGAACGCTTGCATCCGGTCCCAGGAGATGACGCCAAACCACTGGCATCTCCCCTGGTGTGCGCGCCCTCCTTTTCTGCCACGCCCCTGGGCGCGGCGAGGTGGCCGTGAGGTAGGCCACCTGTTCCATTAGCGTTGATGCTAACGGTGCCGCTCCGCCGAACCTTTATTTTCACAGGGCGGCTAGATTTCCTGTATTAATCATCCATGTCGTCGCTTTCCCCGCCGTTGAACAGAGCGGCGTAGTTAGGCCGACGGTTCCGACGCAGGTTATAGCCACCTTTCGTCGGGACATGGTCCTCTTCTGTTTTTTCTGGGCTCTGTTCCGATGTATCCGAGATCGGTACATCACCGCAGGGCAGTTTTATAGGTTTGTTGTTGCCTGGAGGGGATCTCCCTTCCAACGGCTGGCCCTTGCCCCTTCGTTTAGCTCGTTTGCGTTTCCTCTGTCCATTAGCACCAGCTGTTCCCCGTTCACAGGCGGCTTTATTAGGAACAAAGGATAAGTTTGGTGACAGCGCGGTGTCCGCACTGGCGCCCTGACCATCAGTGATTTGCCCATCCGTTTCTGCTAAATCAGTGGGACTTGGACCAGGTTTTTGTGTAGGTACCTTCCTGGCCATAGGAATTGCATCATGCTCACGGGGACCGGTCGTTCCCGTTGAGTTTTCAGTCTCAGCACCCCTTATTTCGCCATCTTCCTCAGCGATTTCACCCGTCGGAGTGTGATGCAATTCAGGGTTTCGGTCAGGATCTGCCCCTTTTGAGTTAGTGATTTTCGCTTCTCTCACCATTTTGGGAATGTTATGAGGGACGGCGGGAGACCAAGGCCCATGTGCAGGTTTGAGTTTCGAAATGTTTACTAGATGTGGTACCTGTTTCCCAGTTTTTAAGGACACTAGTCTAACAAGGTGGTCCCCTTTTGTTTCAATTACCCTGAATGGCCCAGTATACCTGTTTGAGAACTTAGACGTTTCATTCTCGCTAGCTAAAGGGTCGTACATGTATACCATATCACCCTCATACATTTGAGTAGGCCGTGCCCGTTCATCGATTCGCAACCTCAGATCCTTTTCATAGTTTTGAACTACCTTTTCTGCCATATTCCTAAACATAGCAATATTATCCTTGGTTTGCATGAAAAACTCACAGTCGTTCAGCGTTTCAGGAATTGTTCCCTGCTCAGGCATTCCCATGCTAATTGGATCTCTGCCAAACAGCAAGGTATGCGGGCTGTATCCCGACCGTACACTGATCGTGGATCTAACTGTCCACAATGCAATGGGAAGTAGATCGATCCAGTTACAGTGGTCGTCAGGGATATAATAAGCAATCAGGTTTTCAATGGTTTTATGTAGTCTTTCTACCCGAGCGTTGCCAGTCGGCATTCGCCCGGTAGTGAACGTTTGTTTGCACGCTAGTCGGGTAGTAATCTCCCGGAACAGTCCTGATAGGAAGGCCGCCCCCCGGTCTGTGTGCAGACGGTTTACCCGCCCATACCGACACACTATCCCGGTTAGGAAACAGTTGGCCGCGGTTTGCGCAGTGGAGTCTTTTGTGGTGAAGGTCATGATATATTTTGACCCATCCCTAGCCCTCTTTAGTGGCCCGATGAAATCACACTGTACCACCTCAAAGGGTCGGGTCGGCCTCTCCCAAGACTTAGCTAAGGCCTTGAAATGTGGGGCCCGTCTCCTTAGAGAGCAGGTTTCACAGGCCTTCACATAGTCTGCTATGTCGGCGTTCATGTTTCGCCAGTAGAATCTGTCAGAGATTTTGGTAGTGAGACTACTGATACCCACATGTCCCCCAGCTAAGATATCATTATGTAACAGTCTCAGGACTTTGGGAATCAACCTACCCGGAACTATCATGCGAGGTTTTAGTCTGACCAGTTGGTCTTGGTGTTTGTTATACCTTTTGACGTTGAACCTACAGAGCACCCCCGGTGCTACCATTCCCACAAAATCGGCTTGGTCCATTATTCGCCTAGCTTCAAGGGGATCTGTTGGTAGGTCTCCGTCCTGCAGGTAGTCTATCAATTGCGCGCACTCTGCATCTTGGAGTTGCGCGTTTATTACCGTAGCCACAGAAAGCTCTTCATCCTGAACCTCGGCCTCAAATAACTCACATCCCACAGCGGGCTCATATTCTTCACCTGGGACATGTTCATGATAGACTCTAGACAAATAGTCCGGTAGAAAATGAGTCGCTCCTGGCTCATATATGATTTCAAAATCAAAATCTGATAGCGCTAAAGCCCACCGTCTCAGCCGGGCTGACGGGGCTTTGTAGGCACTCTGTAGCAGGGGGATCAATGGTTTGTGATCAGTCACTATTGTGATTTTAGCTCCCTGCAACATGTCCTCATAGTTCTTAATGCCTTTAATCACTGCCAGAGCCTCTTTTTCTGTTACCGAATAATTTAATTCGGCGTCACGGAGGGTACACCCCCAGAAAGCAACCGGACGGTAGATTTCATCTAGTTTATGACAAACCGCTGCACCGCACGCGGCGTCTGATGCATCAGTTAGCAGATAGAAATGCCCTCCTATATCTGGATGAATTAGTAAGGGCGGCGAGGTGAGCAGTTTCTTTAACTGTTGAAACGCTTCCTCGCAGGCCTCTGTCCACTCAAAATAGACTTCTTTCTTTAACAGCCGGTTTAAAGGCTTTGCTAGATCAGCGAAATTAGGGACAAACGATCGGTAGTAGTTACACAGTCCCAGAAAGGATTTAATAGTTTTCACATTATGTGGACGGTTAAAGGCTGTAATCTTTTCTGTGGTTACCCTTTGTGTAGCCACTCCTTCCGCGTTTACTACGTGGCCGAGGAAATTGATTTCACTGCGGCACCACTCACACTTTGACGGTTTCAGTTTGAGATTAGCTCTCGCCAAAGCTTGGAGAACCACCTCAACGCTCGCCAGGTGTTCTTCAAATGTAGTGTCGTAGACGATTACGTCGTCTAAATATGCTAAGCATGTTCTAGGAATCAATCCCTTTAGCACTATGGCCATTACCTTGGTAAACTGCCAAGGCGCGCCAACTAAGCCAAATGGTACACGCTTATACTGATACACACCCATCGGGGTTTCAAAAGCGGTATATTTTCTACTGTCTTCTTCGATTACACACTGATGATAGCCGCTCAACAGATCTAAAGCTGTCCACATAGTGGGTTTCTTGTAAGCCATATATAGGAAAACGAGCGAGCTGTGGGCATGGGGAATTTATCTTTAAAAGTGACTTGATTAAGCATGCGAAAGTCTGTACAGAGCCTAGGTTTGCCGTCTTTCTTCTGCACTACCACCAGCGGGCTTCGCCAAGCCGATTCGCTGGGTTCTATGACACCTATATCTATAAGTTGCCTAACCTGTTCATCGATGATATCCATCTTTTGTGGAGAGTATCGGTATGGTCTAGAACTTATGACTCCCTGCGACTCATCCACAATGATTCTCATCGGCGCTATTTCACAGTGACCTAACTCTTCCATTGAGAACGCTAGTGCATTCCTGTTGTTATTAAGCATTTGTCTAAACCTTACCTGTTGTTCTTCGTTTAAGCACGACTCGGTTAGATCTATTTTACTTACATTTTCATCCATTTTACCTCGGGATTTCTCCTCAGAGGTTTGGCTTTCCATTTGCACTGCGTCTTTCATTACTTCTACAGAAATCCTACAGATGGACATTGGGGTCTCTGTTTTAGTTAGATAACACAAGTCTAGGAACTCTTCTATCTGATCTTGGTTTACCTCAGGCACTGCGCATTCTTCTGCAAAAGCTAACACTTCCTGGGGAGTGATTTCTTGCATTTCATCTAGCGGATTCATGACTTTGATCCACCACTGACTTCCCACCGTATTCACGCACCCCTCCACTAGGACTGGGGCAGTGACTGCTGGTGCGCAGTAAGCCACTGGTGAGTCTAATCCCAGCGGCTCTCGGGTGGTAACCGGTATGATGCATTCATTTCCCGGTGGAATTTTCACTGTTTCTTTGCTGACTATAGGGTTTCCACAAAACACTTCTATCTTTGCGCCTGGTAGAGATAAATCTGATCGAAGCACTGTTAATAAGTTTCTACCGATTACTATTAGGTGGCATAGATCGTCCACTATGTTGAAATCATAGCAGACCACCGATCCCTGGATTGAAAACTTACATCTAATTTGTTCTAGTATTACTTGAGACGAGTTGTCTGCCAGACTGATGTTTCCCTTCGATACCTTCCATTCATCTAAAATGCACTGTTTAGGGATCTGCCGTTTACAATGGGTGGACATGAAGCAATCACTCGCTCCTGTGTCTACCAAAGATCTAACCTCCTTCTGATCATTAAATCTTAACGTTAAGAAAAATGCTTCGTCTCCTATCTCTCTCCTAGCCGGTCCGTCCACTGCGCCTAATTCTATCGTGGAATGAACGGACCCCTCCTCTAGTTTCCCTGACTCTTCTGTTCTGTGCCACTGGCTTTACTATCTTTGTACATCCGCGGGGGTTTTTCCCTCAACCTATTCTTTAGCCACAAGCACGCTTCTGTGGAGTGACCGTGTTGTTGGTGAATGATACAAAACTTACTTTCATCAAAAGGTAGCCTGGGTCTCTCCACTTTCTGCTGAGTTGGCGGATTCTTTCCTTTGTCTACCTCTCTGTTCGGGGCGGTATTGGATTTAGCGTTCTGATCTGAATTTCTTTCACCTTTCTGATTTTCATACCTATCTTTTCTCTCATAACCTTGCTGTTTATAGTTACCACTATTCTGGGGAGCCCCGCTTTGCCCTGGTTTTGGTTTCTGGAACCATGGAGCGGCCTCCAGTCGGGCCAGCACCACTCCAAACCGTTCAGAGATGGAATTCAGGGCCGCGGTCTCCTCTGATTCTTGGCTTCCAGCCAGTTCGCTCACTGCATTGGATATTTTAGTTCCCCCTTTGCCTTTGTCCAACGACTCTAGTCTCGTTGCACAATCCACCGCTTCGGTGAACGACTTAGGGTCCAATATAGCTACTTGTCTGGCCACACCCTGTTTTAATCCCTCTAAAAACACAGCTAACATCATACTTTCGCTTGCTTCTGCTTTAACCTGTTTTTGTTTCAGGACACCTGCAAATTCGATCACGCTCTGGTCTTTTCCTTGTTTAAGGCCACAGAACTCTGCGTGTTTCTGCCACTTAGCTCTTCGATCGCCGAAGATCTTTGTCATTTGAGTTTCTAATTTCTCAAATGTATTTTTCTCGCTTTCAGCTAAGGCTCCTGCCCAGTCATCTGCCCGTCCCTTCAGGCCTAATAGTGTCATATTCAGGAGATGGGCGTCCGACCAATCATAGATAGCTTTCAGTCGCTTCAGTTCCCTGAAATACTTTTCTATCTGCTCATCCTCCTTCCCACTAAACCATGGTAATCTAATATTTGGTCCCCTTTGATGACCATTGTGGGACGTTTCCCGCACTGGCGGGGGTACTTGGCCCCATGCCATTCTTAGCTGCGGAAAAAGATCCCAGATATTTGGCTGGTTCGGCGGGTTTGGAGGATTATTCTGACCTGGTGGGCCCGGCGGACCTGGCGGTCCCGGTGGGCCGGGCGGTGGAGGATTCGGCGGATTCGGGGGGTTGTTCTGACCTGGCGGTCCTGGCGGACCGGGCAGTGGATTTGGGGGGTTATCCTGGCCTTGTGGGCCCGGCGGGTTGGGTTGATTCGGAGGGGGATTATTAATAAGGTTTTGAGGAGGGTTGTTGAGAAGGTTTTGAGGAGGGTTAGGCCCTTGTGGGTTGGCCTGATTATCCTGGCCTCCCTGGACCTGCTGATTAAGAGGAGGAATAAGTCCTTGAGGGTTGGCCTGATCGTTCTGGCCCCCTTGAACTTGTTGATTAAGGGGAGGGTTGGCCTGATTACCTTGGCCTCCTTGGGCCTGTTGATTAAGAGGAGGGTTAGCCTGATTACCTTGGCCTCCTTGGGCCTGTTGACCCTGTTGGTTTCCCCCTCCTCCTTGACCTACCTGTATAGGAGCTGCCATTGCCTGCCTTATGAAAGGGTACAATATATTTTGTTGTATGGGCCCAAGGTCTATCTCGCCTCCTGCCTGCACGCCTCGGCCCGGCTGCTGGATTAGGATCTGGCCATTCCCATTGTTTTGTTGAGGTCCCCCAGGGTTCATCCCTCGGTTAGGATGCCATGCCCCCAGATCTACACCCCCAGCTCCCCCTTCACCGGGTTGCTGGCGTTGATCTCTATCCTCTCTTTCTTCTACTAGATCCATCAAAGGAACGCCTCCTTCCGCCATATTATTTTCGTGGAGGTTTTGTATATCGTGATCGTCCCACTGTTCTTTCACAGGTATTTCTTCTACACTAATTTCGTCCTCACTTTCTGGTTTAGCTTTCTTACCTGTGTCTAAAACATCCTCGGTAATAAGTTCGTATGAAGACGAGGTTGATTTATCTTCTCTAGCTAATTTTCTATCAGGACTACCCCCTCTGACATCTGCGGCTGCTTGTTCTGTCTCGCTATTTTCTTCCTCGTACTCGTCCTCGTATTCTTCATACGATTCATGAGTTAGAGTGTTAAAATCTTGTGCTTTAAGCGTTACATTTTCCTCACTATCCTGATCGCTTAGCCTCTCTAAATCTATGTGCTTTTCGGGGCTTGAGTCTGCCCACTGCTTTAATATTTCGGCTGGATCAAAGGCCCGAGCTTCCGCTCTTTTACCAGCTTGGTCTAAGTTCGTTTCTACACCGTAAGTTAATCGATAGGGTTGTAAATTGCCTACTTTCTCGCTGTTTCCCTCTGCTTCCCTTCCCACTCCCCTATCCCCTCCCACTGTTTTTCCTTTAGCTACAGTGGAATAAGGAATGGACGCCCCCGGGTTGGGGTGAGTTGGTGTTACCAGTGGGTGACTGATAAACTCAAGTCGTTGGGGTAATGGATAGGTGAGAGAGCTCCCATCAGGTAGGATTACCGGATTTTCGGGGCGTTTTCCCCCTGATGGGCTGGAGTTATCCGTGGTGTTTTGTCGTTGTTTTAGGTTTCCTGAAGAAAATAGGTTATCTTCATTGGAAACTTCCTGTTCGCTTTCACCTCCCGCTGCGGGTAGTAAACGATAAGGAACACTTTGGTTACACCACGGATTGTTCACATCAGATTCACAGGTGGAGCGAGAGCTAGTACCAGTTTCGTGGTCCGTAGGTGGTACGTACCCTGGGTTCCAATATTGCTGATATTCCGTGAGACGGTTCTTCCCTTCAACTCGTCCCGAGTGTGTTAGGGTTTCAAGTCCTTCGTCAAGAACCGGCCTATCTTTGGACCCTAGGTGCCAGGGAAATGGTTTACCTTTGCCACGGGTTTGGTAATTTTGTGCACCTTCGGGGCAGAGCTGCTTGGGTCTGGCTGCGACCTCCTGTCTCTGTGCCTCCCCGTCTAAGGGATTACCTACCAGGTGGCGGTTTTCCACATTCCCTGTATATGATGTTGACACATCGTGTCCTGCGGGCCGCAAAGATTGAGGCTTGGGGTTAGAGGAAGCCTCAAAGTCACCGGTGGCTGACATCAAGGATGAGCAAAACGGCACAAGTCATGTTTCGGGTAATCTCCACCAAATGAACTATTGTTAATGTTTGATTTAAGACTGCGTAATGTTCGTGTATATCCAAGTCTTCATGAGTCGTTTCTCCAGAATGCCTGAGTAATTCAGACTGCGTTTAAAGTTTGTCCGTCCACTTCCCAATAGTTCAAAAGAAATGAACGATGAGGGAGCTTCTTAATATGAAAGGGTTTTTATTCAATAAACATCTCATCCCGAGTCAAAGCCACCATGTATAAGTCTTCGTCAGTCCACCTCCCATCTCCTATCAGCAATCAACCACATTTAGAACACGAGTTGCTCCAACACCTTCTAGACCATTCTAGTACTCAGCTCTATCACAATCCTATGTCCGAGGTAGTTGATATTGGTAAACTCCAGTCTGTTACACGGGAGCCGATGTACTTACTCCAGGTATAACTCCTTGGCTAAACTTACTTAGCTGATGTTCTCACTAAACTAAGTGACTACTAACTTCTAACCAACTAACTGCTCGCTCCCTACCTTGCAACGCCTTTTATATTGGTTAACAGGTGGCGCTAGGAGCGCAAGATATTTCTTCTAGAAGTAGACTAGAAGTAGACTTGCTAAGCCTGATCCTTGACGGATTATATAACACGAGAATATATTAAAAGTGCTAAGCTATTAGTACAAGTCTCCAAAATTGAGGCACATAATTGAATATCATTCAACAATCTAAAACGTCTCAAACAGACCTGTATTTCACCATACATTGGTATTGTGTTGGGGTGCAAATTTAGCCTAATCTGAGTATTTATCAGATAACTTAAAGAATAATAATTTCATGCCTAATATCAATGAACACAAATTCTCAATTCTCAATTATTATTTATGGTTTTAGCTATTGCTTTTTCATTTTCTAACCTTTAATGTAAAGCAGTAATGTAGCCCTGCCGATAATACAAGACATACACATATAATGGAGGGTATTTTCGGCACCCATGTGGGTGAAACTATTTCTATGTTCACAACAAATATTTTCATGCAATTTGTTCTTTTGAAATATATTCTGGCCATACAAATCAAACCAATATTGTAGTTATTTATTTTGAGAGTATACAAATGAGTTAAATGCACCTATGTAAGTTAGCAAGGAGGATAAAATAGCCAATGTTGGATAGGTATTAACAGGCATCATTATTTCTTTTAATGATATATTATCTCAAAACACTCAGTGCAGTCAAAGAATTGGGCTAAATGATAGATTAAATGTAGTCTTTAAATATACCTGAATGGTATTACCAGAAATGCAAAAATATTTTTCTAATATCACAATATGTGCCAGGGGTGCCGATAATAGAAGCCTGCCGATAATACCCGCCACTACTCTAGTCTAGAAGGTTTATAGATCAATATCCTGTTGTTTAATTATTCTATTCTGACTAGATAACTGGTCCCACCTGCTTTAAATATGTAAAAATACTAATTCCCTTTAATTTATTCTTAGGAAATCGCATGAAATAATTGATTTTTTTCTCATTAAACTCAGATTTTTAATAGAAATCATTAGAAACTAAAGTGTTTTTTTTCCCAGGAGATTTCTATGTACTATTTTCCCACTAAAATCTGTTCAAATGGATTTGGTGAAATAATGTTAAAGCCTTAATGAAGGTCATCCAATGTACTTATGGTGCCCTAAATAAATTGGCTTTTGTGCACTAGTTCAACGATTTTCGGAAACTATATAATTCCAATCAAATGATACTGTTCTAAAATAAAATTAAGTCTGAGATTTCTCAACTATATGTCCTTTATCTCCAAGTTCCCCAGTGAGATGGAGTGAAATATTAAACATTTGTCATCTGTTTATTTAATGTTATCATACTTCTGCCAGGAAGTCAATTTCATGCATAAACGATCTAGGTCTTATATACCATACCTATGGTAATTTTAGGGCTTTGTGAAAATGGCACCCCTAATTTCCATTTAATAGTAACGTTATTTAGGTTTGATAAATATTTTCTTTTTTAGTAAATCTTTAAAAATTTTTGTTACTGCAATTGTAAATGCATGGCACCATTATATCTATATAATGATTATTAACTTAATTTCTTCCCTTTTTTCCCAACATTACCGTCCCACTAATTTGAACCTCTTTCCATAGCAAATATTCATAAAAGCATTTTACATTTTCGATCCTCTATATATTTATAACTGACTGCAGCTATGTTGCACAAATTCCCTGAAATAGTGTAATAGGGTCTAGTAAGTGGATGTTATTGACATTTAAGAATATTTTTCTAAATCAAATTAAATTTTACATTAAATACATAAAATATAGGCCTATTGCTATAAATTTAAAATTTAAAATTTGAAACTTTTGAAAAGGTTTCAAATTTTAAATTTTCTTTACTGCTGACTGCACAAAAAGTGGGTTAGATTTTTTCATTACCGTATCATGATATTATGTTATTGCGATTTTCTAGACAACAGTTTGATGAGTAAGTCTTATACCTTTATGTTACCCATTGAAACAAAATTTAGGATATGTGTTTTTGACTTAAATTATGGTTGCCATGGCAACTATATAAAGTCCCAAATAACAGTAAAATCTTTTGAAAAATTGATATTTGTTCTTATACTAATGACAATTGCAGTTGAATAACATAATTAATATAAATTATCATTAAGATGCATACATTGAAAGGTGAATGGACTATTCAAAACATTTTTGACAACAATGCCCATTATATACCTATACTGTAGTCGTGAAGAAAGGGTTAATGACATTACATTTTATTTACCCCGAGTTCTTATGAATCCGACCAACCAATAATGGCAAGACCCATTAAGTCAGTCATGACAATTATTCCATTTGTTTGTGTCATACGCTACAGCGCAGCTCCTAGCATCGATTTAGAATGTGAAATGAAATAATAAACACCATGTCATTATGATAACTGCTATTGTTCCACACTAGATCTATTGACAACCATCGTTAAATCATCCCTATTTTAACAGATGTTGCATGCTTATTGTGATGAATCCGTGGGTGATTCAAGTATGCCACGAGTTTTAAAGACAATGAACAATGTATGAATAATAAGTAGAAAAGTAGAATATCCTGTTTAATGTCATATTGTAATTATTAGATAATGTGTCCGCCTTTGACACGAATATCTGCGTACCGACACAAAACCCGAGTTTAATTTGGTTAATACACAAAATTATGTGAAAACCGGAAGTGACATCACGAAAGAGTAGTTATGACCATGTGACTTGATTAGCCAATGATAATGTGCCTATAAAAACACGTGTTAGACCTTTTTGATTATTTCGTGAGAATATTGAAATAATAGACAGATTACTATAGCTTCATCATACTTTACAGCAAAATATTCCTGAAATCAATCTAACATATTCTAATAAACGAACCTCCTGCGCGACGAGGGTAATATGCATGAATCTTGCAGAAACCCACCTTTCACTCTCCCAGCATAGGACCTATCACTATGGCAACCCCTACTGTAAACTATGGTGACCAGACATCTGGCTTTGAGAGTGACAGTACTAATTTAGTTGTAGCTCGCTTATTATCTAAGATAGAACCCAAATATAAGAAAAGAATTGTTCACAAATATATGTAGTTTTTTTAGAATAAACTTGAATTAATTGTATCTTTGATGGTTACTGAATAATTTTAGGTATCAGTTGTCATGGTCCAGTAACCCCCACTAGTTTTAATGGGCACATGGTGGTGTGTTTAACCCTCGTTCACTCAGGCATGACCAATATGACGTCACGCCTGTTATTAGACATTCTAATAACCATGCTATATATACCAATAGAAAGAAAAAAGTGTGTGGAATCTAGAGATATAAAGTTCAATGACATGGGATGAAAAATAACAATTTAGCGTACAAAAAACTTGCAGAGGGTTGGATTTTTTCAAGTTTTTGGGTTGTTTCTTGCCTGGTAGATCTATAGTATCAAAAGGCCATCGAAAAAATAGCTAATTGTAATGAAACAGAGGGGCTTCGTCTCATTTCTTCAGACACTGCAGACAGCATAGTGTTTTATCCGGGTATTGGGTTAAATCATTATTATGTCTCTGTCATTGGTTTTAGTCAAGCCGATGTGTTGGGATGACCTATCCACGTACACCCTAGTTTTAGTCATATTTCATGATTCCCAATAACATCATAAACCGCACCAACCAAAATGATACATGCGGAAAGTAACTTATCCAATAAATTACATATGAAACCCTTTGATTTGATTTTATTGCTTTAAAATACTAATTTTGGTGTACATAACCAGTGTATCCCAAAAACCACCGGACATCCGGATATGTCCAGCAATATCTTGTACTGACGTGGGTGGCCAGTCCATGTTTGGGCAGCATGACGTGAGCTTAGAAGCGCACGTGTAAGCCAATGTTTCACTTTGACAGTAGTGAAATGAGGGAAGAGTTAAGGTGTGACGTACCACCATATAATAATGTGTTCCGCTCTTAGCTAGCCAGAGTAGCTGCAAGCACTGTGTGAGTAAACATCCTGTGAAGGTTGGACCTTTAATCTGCAGTCTAGGTTCTGGAGAGAGGCATATAGAAATTGTGTTAGAGCGCGGAGCGTTGACTGAATGTGTTTGAGGGAACTCTAACCTCGGGACTGATCATGGTCAATCGAGTTCTTGTCACGGAACGACTAGACATTGGATAATAAACAACAAATCCTTTCACAACGAGTGTTCATGTCTTACATGATAAGGGAACTATAATTATGTATTGGACGATCGCAGTCGACGAGGAGGGAGACTGCGAATGGAGCTAGCTATTATCTATACAACGTAACAACATAAACACGCATTAACTTTAAACGGATAATTAAACCTCTATAGTTCAATCTAATCAATGTCCGATGTTTGATCCTTTAACACTGGACCTTTTGTCCAATGAAATTTTCAAACTTTTTCCACAAAAATATCATATTTAAGAAATATGTTTTGCAGAATTCTATTTTACATTTCATTTGATTATGACATGTCCGGTGTAGCTAGGAAATGTCCGATGTGATCCCTTTAAATCTCGGACAATTTGTCCGCCTTTTCAAAAAGTTTTTGGGAAACACTGCATAACTAATAAATTGTGGCCTTTTTTTGTGGAACAATTATCATAAGATGTAATTGTCGTCATGGATTCATTGGTTTAATCTAGTTCAAGCATTCATTGTGGAACTGTATAGGGTATGGCCGAATATCAACGATCGATAAGTCATACATGTACAGCGCTGATATAAAAGATATAAAGCTGCCATGATATAAGCAAGGAGGAAGGAAGGGACTCTTTATTTGGTGTTTCATATAAGTTATACATGAAGCGCTCTATTCAATTAAATTGTAATGGTAGACAAACAATATCGCCGATGTTCGGACTGTTTTAGAAGAAAAAATGCGCCAGTAACGTGCAATGGGAACAAATATTGACTTTGCAAACTACTAATAATAATTTGTTTGTCTATAACAGACAGACATCAATACTGTAAGGTAGGGGGCGGGATGCAGTTCTACCTAATCCAATAATGTACTCATAGCCACCAATACATGAATTATTTAGAGGCGTCTCTGTCCTGAGTCAAAATGAAGTTATCAATATTTCAAGTTAGTAATGCATAATGGAAGGAAACGAGTGAGCTGGTCGAAGAAAACAGCTTCTATACCATTATAGATTGTCGGTATATACTGATATTAATTATGTAGCTGGTGACATTAGGCTTGGCTCTTCTGTTAGGTGATACTGCCTCAAGGTCTGTGCAGCCCACGCAGCACATGCGCACTGCAGACTTATTGTATATATATATAGCCATACCTCCATGTAGAGGGGCCTCTATATCCCCAGCACCCGTCCCGCCCTGGAGGTAGATCTCCCACTCAGTGTAGGCTACAGAGGTGTGCATTGGGAACAGACTGGGATAATCGGTCATCGGAGTGGACTTCTAGCGGTGTAAAGGAGTGCTCATCATGGTTACCACTGACCAGGTACAAACAGTATTACTTTGTCAACTTGCGCGTTTTCATTGTTTTTTAAGTGGTGCATTTGCTTTGATGATGATTATGATATGAACAATACGACATGTAGTTACTCTTCACAGTTTTAATAGAATTGCAAAAGAAACGGTGAAAATTACTAGAATTATTCATAATAATGAGCAACACTAGTTCTCTTTGCTGTTTGTTCTTGAAATATTGATGGTGTCCTATGGGCCTTCGCATAATGACATGTATAACAGTGAAGCTGGCTTTGTCAAATCACGCACTGTTGTGCAAAAATACAACGTCAATTTTCACCAACTTCAATAAGTGTTCCAGTCTGACGATCTCAGGATGGTTTGATCCAAATGTCTATTTTTAGAACTGCTTACAGAATTATAATTGGCTTATTAGAATGGCCATCAATTGCAGGACCCATCACAACAAGATGTCCTTGTTGTGAGACATTGAATTGTTTAACAATTCCAAATGCATTATGCAGTGGGCCACTGCGGCATGCACATAATGAAATAATCACAACAGCTAGAGATTAAAACCTATTTAGATCTGGGTCTCACAAAAGGGAATGCATAATGAAAAAGTGAAGCAATACAATGTCTCGCAACAGGGACATTAATATTGCTGTTACGATGGTCATACTGTGGAATTGTGGCTGTTTCTGTCTGTAAAAAGTTCTAAGAAATGTTGACTTAGATCTAAAAATCCGGAAATTTTCAACCCAGGAAAATTGATCTAAAATTCCCGATTTTTTTAACCCAGGAAAACTATTATAAATGGATGACAATTGATGCTGGATTTTTACACAACAAAAATAATTATGTGATTTGTCAAAACCATCTTTTGCTGTTACATATGAAGTTATGTTGAACAAGAATAACTCTCGCTGTTTGACCAAGTCATCAAAACAGCGAGACCCATTATGTGATGGGCCAGTGCCCCGTCGCATAACAAAAATAAGGAACAATTTTTGGCACATGGTCAAACTCTCCCTGTTGTGCCAAAATTCAGCATCGATTTTCACTCATTTCTTATCGTTTTTCTGGGCTGAAAATTTCAGGAATTTAAGATCTAAATGTCTTTTTTCCATAACCCTTTACAGAATCAAATCAGCCCAGTAGAACAGCCACAATTCAACAGCAGGACCCATCGCTACAGGGACGTCCTTGTTTAAGGACGTCCTTGTTGCGACGGTTTGGTTATGCGACGCGCCACAGTGGGTGTAGCTTTATGTGGAAATCAGATCTGAAACAGATGTTTGTGACTTTTTTCAGCTGTGATATATTCATAATTATGTATAACTACTTTGTTACTGTTCTATAGCTGTACAACGATTATTCTGTCTAAACGATGACATGATAAGTCTAATAGAAATTTTGATGAATTATTAACTCATAATTAATATCGTTTGATACCTCTCTTGGTCTCTATGCACGCATGGTAGGCCTATATGTATGATAGAGGATGCATGATATTGAAAACCAATATCCTGTAATTCACTTAGTTAATTTCTGTAACTGTTGGTGGAAGAATATCGACATAAACGCTGGAAATCTGATTGGCCGAAATTGGACGTACTTTTAGCCATAAAAAAACAAGAAATGTTTAATCTCTGAGAAAAATAGCGAGCCTATAGTTCCTTGTATAAAATAGACGGAGTTCAAGCTTAATTTCATAAAATAGAAGTGATCAATCCACTATAAGTTGCTCTCATTCTTCTTACATGGTAATAACGATACTCCTACTTGGGGCCTTATATCTGCAAAAATGTTTTATTGTTAGAAAGATGTTAATTGTGCACCCATTAGACTACCAAGAAGGGGATTTCTTTTTTCAAAAGGATAGCGGACTGTTTGACAACAATTCTAAATCCATCACAGGCTCCCAAAACCAGAAGTTTATGTCAAAGCCATGTAAGGAGATTACATTTAAACAAAAACAATATTCATGTCACCATGCCTATTTCTGTGTAAGAGGAACCTTAAGAAAGATAATGTCCTTAACTATAGTGTTATATCTATACTAGTTCATAATGAGTAGGTTCTAATTCTAAGAGGAATGATCAATAATACATCCTCCTAGTTCAGATCTTTATTCCCTACTGAAGAATACATGCATGCCTGCACTGTAAAAAGTAAGTGCTGTAGATTTACAGTAAACTTTGCTGGCAACAAAGTTTCCAGTAAACTTTGCTGTTCAATTGCAGCATAGGATGTACTGTAAATTGTACAGTGCAGGATACTGTAGGTGTTTTACAGCAAATAGTACTGTAAATTAACAGCAAAGTAAGTACTGTATTTGTACATCAAAGTTTACTGGAAACATTGTTGCCAGCAAAGTTGACTGTAAATTTACAGTGCACTGTCATTTTACAGCACTTCGAATTAAAAGCCTTTTAACATCAATTTAACCTAAAATATTCCCCATGAATCAAACAAAAATGTTAATTCCCAACCACAAACCAATGTATAGAGGTTGTGGGATGTAATTATGCTAGATTTACTAGCACATACATGCATTGGGTAATGTTACAGCAGGTTTGAGAGATTATTACTTACCTATAAATTAAACTTTACACCAAAAAGGTCGATGCATAAAGTTTATAATTATCTCATGATATTTACAATTATGTGTATGCATTTCAATTACTTAAAACATCGGTTCATTCCATGTGTATGGGATTCAATTGTTGGGATCATTAGATTTGATTAATTCATTTGGAAAAATGGTTTTAAGATGATATGCCAAAACGTTTTTTTACTTTTTACTTTTGCACTCCTGGTGGCCACTGTATTTTACAGTTAGATGTATTGTAAAAGCACATGCTCGTCATGTAATTTCAAATTTACGGTACAAATCTTGTAATCCTACAGCAAGTTTAACTGTTTATTTTCTAACAGCAAACATTGCTGTAAATTAACTGTGCAATTTGCTGTAAAATAACATTAACTTTTTACAGTGTGCTAATCATTTCATTATGCATGCACAGGGCCTTGATGCCTGCCACCTTAGACATACAAGCAATTCAATACAGTCTTGACTCAGCTTCTAAGGAAACCAACAATTGTTGAATGGGGTTGCAATGGTAGGTCCTGTGTGGACAAACATGAAGCAATAGTCATTGGAGTGGAGAAAAACCCTTTCAAAATGTGTAGAATCTGCTACCTGAATCAAGCAAAGGGCATTCACTGTTTGTTCACCATGTTTAGATTACCAATCAATTCATGTTTTGCATGTTCATCGTAGCCTAACAAGAAGCAGCAAAAGCTTTTGAATCAGGTTGATATAAACATAATAATATTATGTTTATGTTTATGTTATTATAGATAAAAATTATATGGGAGAATTGGTAATTCTGAAACAGATTCAAAAACAATTTCGAACTGTCCATCGTTCTAGTAGAATTGGTAATTCTGAAATTTTTTACCAATTCTACTAGAACGATGGACAGTTCGAAATTGTTTTTGAATCTGTTTCAGAATTACCAATTCTCCCATATATAGATTCAAAAACAATTTCGAACTGTCCATCGTTCTAGTAATATACTAGAACAATGGACAGTTCGAAATTGTTTTTGAATCTGTTTCAGAATTACCAATTCTCCCATATAATTTTTATCTATAATCATAACCCTAAGGAAATAAGAAATGTGCCTGAACAATACCAATACCACAAAGTTTTACACTTTAACCAATGGTTGGTTGCCTGGCTGATAAACAGGTGGTGTCTATCTCATTGGTCGGAGAGTTGTCAGACTACAAATGTTTTTTGTTTTAAGTTACAATTCATTTGTAGTTTCGAAAAGATTCTCACATGAGTAATTTGGGCCTTTTTTTGCCTTCGTTATGTAGAAATGGTTGATTTCTCATATTCAATTTGGTTTCTAATTTTGTTACCACTGGTCAGTTACTGTGGGCAGGTCTTTTGGTCACAATTTAATTTGTCATTTGTGGTTGGTAAGCTGGTTACCCTGTGTGTTATACATTAGTAATAATTTCTTCTCTCTGGTGGAAAACATTTTCTTTTAATCCTGCATTGTATTTTCCCCCCAGAGAGTAAAGAATAATTATTTCGAAAGAAACAGGACCTTCATTCCTTACTGAAGAATAAATGTATGCCTATGAATCATTTCATTATGCATGCGCAGGGCCTTGGTGCCTGCCACCACATGAAGTAACATGTGCTAGACCTATTGTAGAGGTGTACCAGAGCTATGTATTCAAATATTATTAATATTATGAATATGAATATGTAATATGGAGATAGAAGTCTATCGGTAAATATATTTGATGGCTTATTGTGGTCATCAAAATATTGTTCTAATAATTATAGATAGTTACAACCTGAATTTTGCATAATGTATCTACGAAGTTATATTACTAGTTTTTTGAAAATTCAGAATAATTGTCACATGACCTGGTTTCCATGGAAACCAAATATTATTTATTCTAAGCAGTATTTCTACATTTGAGGTTCATGACAAACACATCCCATTTTTAAAAAATAAAGGTTCCTTGTCATATGAAATTACATCAGATTTCATTTTAGTCAAATTTCAGCTTATTTTGCGGTCTTTGGTTATTTTTTCTGTAATTGTTGATGAAAGACCTATCACAGTGTATGTTTACATGCCCCAAATTCGCAGAGTTGGTCAGATACTAAGTGTACTAACCCAAAATAGTAATATTTATTAAGTGATCAATTTAAGCACATTTCTAAATACATTCCAGACACTCAAAAACATTTGGAATGTTCTGTTTGAATACAATTATCGAGATTTTTTTTCTCAGCATCTTTCCATGGTACATAACATTCTCCTGGTGATGGTGATACATTTTCAATCGTCATAAAGACATTATGAAATAAAATGATTTTTTCTAAAATGTTTATTGCAATAATCTTGGGGATTACCCCCAGTTTTCAGAATATCACATTGAATGGTAGAAATGATAATGATGATATATAGATCTTTACACAGGTGAAGTTCAGAAAAACTGACATTTTTTTTACCAAATGAACCGTAAACAAGCTATGTTCAATAGATCGTGTACACAATATCACATAATAATTTGAGACAAGCAAGTGGAACCTCGCCACCCCCACCCCCAACAGTACAACCTAGGCACGGGCCTGGTGATTGTCTGGTCCATATTCTGCATTTTCACAGCTGTTAAACAATACCAAGATTAAATTGATCAAGAGTCGTCAGAATAATAAGGATTTCTCAGAAAAAGGGGAAGGCAAGTTAATGTTTTTATTGCATCTTGCAGCAATAATACCAGAATCAGTTCCCGGGTGGGGACGGGGCTTTAAAGTGCCCAAGACGTGTACACTTGCTGACTAAGGACATGAGACACCTACAGACGTCTACCCATTGGCACAGCATTCCTGGCACGGCTGGGCCTAAGCCCTAAATGCAAAGTCCGTGTTGGGTTCTAATCCCTATACTTATCCTTCAATGGCAATCTCATTCAATACAGTCATATGTTAATAGCATGGGGAGGTGAGGATAGGATAGCTTGGTTGTCCATGTTTTAGCAATATTCATAATTGTTTCACTTGCATGGCACCTTTCTTCCTACCTATTTGTCAATTATTATATGCAAGGGAATTGCCGTATTTTTATATGCATCTTTAATGGATTATTTATTTCGTTATGATCCTTTTGGAGCAATTATTTCTTACCTCGACGTGTTGTATAGTGGCATAATAAGAATGGGTTCAGGTTCCTTTTGATGTTTTATGTTTATTCCATTCCTCATTCCTAGTACTTTTCGTTGTTACATTCAGCTGTTACACGAGGAGGCCCCAGTTTGACTCTCCGCCACTCCCTGGTGGTGAGTTGCTCATATATGTGTCACCACATTCCACTGCTGTGTCACATGACACAGGAGTGGGGGGAGGGTGTTCTTTAACATCTTCCCTCTATTAGGCTCTGTAAATGCTATGTAAATGTAATGCTTTGTTACAGACCCCACGTGCGCTTACAAATATTACACAAAATTAATGAATACAATTAAAACCATTCTCTTTTCCATTATCTCCCATGCAGGATGACCGACGCCGGAGCGAAGCGTTAAGCAGGACGTCTTCCTTGGGCGGGGCGTCGTCAGCCGGCACCTCCTCCAGGGGCGGCGGCGGGGAGAGGACGGCCCTGGTCCCGGAGGACCCCTCCTCCAAGGCCGGCCCGACCCACTCCCCCTCCCACCGGGAGCAGCTCATCGGGTACGCCATGGTCTTCCTGCACGCCCTCTGTATGACCGCCTCCAGCGCCAGTGTTCAGGCCCTCCGCAACAAGGTGCCGCACTTCGAGCTGGTCCTCCTGCGTTTCCTTACCCTCACCCTGGTGGCGTCCCTTTTCTTGGTGTTCACCCGCCAGAGTCCGCGCATCCTGGGCGGCCGCCGCCTCCAGGCCTTCTTAGTGGCCGCGGCGCTGATCAACACCACCACGTTTACTTTGTATTATGCCTCGTCTTACTTCATTGCACTAGGCCCTATTGGGGGGTTATATCGGGCCACTACTCTGATTGTTAGTATGGTCCTGGCTAAGTTGATTCTAAAGGAGGGGTTGAATGGGCTGAAAATGGTGGCGTTGGGGGTGAGCGTTGTGGGCATGGTTCTCATCGTTTTCCCTGCCATCATCACGGCGGAGGTCGGGGCTGTGAGGGAGGCGGAGCAAGCAGCTGCCAATCACACGGTTATAGCCACGCCCATCGAGATCCAGGCCCCGCACCCTCTGGATGACCTGCTGGGCCTCAACGCCTCCCTACCCGTCATGGATTATTACATGCCCGTGGGCGCATCAGGTCAGGGGGCCTCACATGACACCAACTATGGGAATGACTCAATACTTCACAGCAGAGGCGATAATGATACAAGTAATGATACAAGCAAGGCTATGAGTAACTCTTCAAGTACTATAAATAACCCAAACCAGGTGTCCTGGCACCCGGTCCCACCCCGGCTCAAGATGCTCGGCTACCTGCTCATCCTCATAGCAGGGGTGTTTAACAGCGCAGAGCTCATTATGCTATCAGGGTTCCTGAGAGAGGTCAACTCCAGTGTCCAGGCCTTCTGGTTCGGTGTATTCGGCACCCTTATCTCCGCCCTAATAATGGTGATCACAGAAACACCCACCCTGCCCAGCGACCCTAACAGTTCTTTACTCTTCACCCTGCATGCCATCGGAGCTGCCATGTCCATTTTCACTTTCATTTTCGCCCTCAAGTACCTGCCAGCCTCCAACGCCGCCATCGCCCAAAGCATCCACATTGCACTCATGTACATCGCCCAGTGGACATTCATGAAGAGGTGGAACGAGGATTTTGACTCGCTGTTGAACTTGTCAGAGTTGTTGGGTACCTTGTTTATTCTCACTGGAGTTTTATCTCTCCCTGTTAATGACATCTGTAAGTTACAACTCAATAGGTTATGCCCAAACGAAGTTTGATTGGTCTCAATGTAAAAGTTTTGATTGTATAAATATGTGATATATAATTTATTGCATGTAGAATACTGATGTAAAGTTGTAGTCTGTGGTTTAGAATTTCTTATATAGTATAGGCCTATCAATTTTACGTGTACTATATAAACCACTAAGTGATTCGTCGTTGTAAAAGAAGAGAAGAAATTAATGCAAGTAGTATTGTAGTTGACCAGAGAGCCGTGCATACCTGCTGAGCACTGATATGTATTACCGTGAATCCATATTCAGTTGACATTAATATCGAACTGTATCGCTGTCCAAAAGAACTAAGCAGTTACAGGATTTTAGACGGCGCATTATACGCCGTCTGTGGAATAGGACACTGGGTTGTTTTTGAAATGTGTAAGTAGCATATGGATGTAGACATTGTTTCAGGCTACAGAACAAACCTGGCAAATTGTTTTAGTTCCGTCTACTTCTATCTCATTCTCCACTGCGGATACTATACGTCATATTTGTGCTCTATTAAGGATTGTTTGACTTTACAAAATTGCTGTAAATCAGGGCACGAAATATCAAAGAATGCATAAATCAAAAGGGAACGTCTTGCCATTGGAGGGCCACATGTGATTTATATACTCTCAGTTTAAGTTTATCCACACTAGCTGCTACATTGTGTCTCTTGTGTCCGCAGTCTGTGCTACCAGGCACTCTCAGTGGGCTGTTATGTTTACAATTTGTGACCAGGAGCTTCATAATATTGATGTTTATTTCTCAGTAGCTGCACTGCAATGTGTTCACTGTGCAATAGGCTTAGATGTTGTTAAGATAACAAAATCTGAGAAATTAAAGTTATCTCTTTTAGAGCATCCTAGTTTCGTCATATTGGTAAGCGTGCATTTAAATCAATGCTATTACGTACACGAATCTCGTAAACACTGGCCCTATGTCCTACTATTCGATTAACATTTACGTTACAAAAACAGTTATTTAACAGTGATAAAAAGGAAGTTTTTCTTAGAAAAATATGATCGTCTTCTCTTATTGATTGAACGGATACTTCGAAGAAATTTAGATCATCCGAGAAAAAAAAAAAGTTTTAGTTCGTGATTTTTCTTAGAAAAATATGATCTTGTCTTCTCTTATTGAACGGATACTTCGAAGAAATCTAGAACATCCGAGAAAAAAAATATTTGTAGTTCGTGATTTCTCATGCAGGTGGCCCCCTGAACAGAAGTGTATGGGATAGTGCAACTTATAATATAAGTTCTTGGCCTGCGAACTACAGGTTCTTAAAATCATTATGAAGTTGAAGATTCTTCTATGAAAATCCAAATTATTTCAATATTTCTAAACAACAATAACAAGAGAAATGCAGAACAAGAACAATACGTACACTTTTCAGTATAACTTTAATAAAGTAAATCAAAATAGAGTTATGATACAAATACTTTTGATGTGGCCTACAATTGTGAAGACAAAACCCCTGTCTGACACACGAATCATATCATAGCAAGCCATCTAACGTGACACCATTCAGTAATTATTATTAGCATAATAATATCAACATTACAATCGACGACTAGACTAGTAAATGTACGGTCCAGACAGCACATGGGACACTTTTAAGTAATCGTCTCTCATGACAACGATAGATGGCGTCCTGTACAACGGCAATGCCCGAGATGCCTTATATGGGCATGTGACGTCATCTTCGTCTGGGTACTGATGGGGACATCTGCCGGTGTTCAGTCACATTACCTACACTACAACCATACTATTAGATTACTTACATACTTACATACAAATGCACCGAAACAGTTCCCCTCAAGGGAAGCGTTCCCTTTCATTCAAGCCATACAGAATAATATTATTACCATTAATAACATCTACATTGTATTGATTTAAGTTTCCATATCTAACACTGTTTATTATTTTTTTGTTATATTTTTTTTTCACTCAAGGACAAAGAGGTAAGTTGACTGACCATGCAGTTTACATTTAACTAGAACATCGAGTGAGTCTGGTCCCCAAAGGCAGCGAAATCCGTAAAGAAATGCTGAACTACACTGAACACCCATCAACGTCGAACTACATCTTACAGTCACCGATTCTTAACACGTACTGGTATGAATAGCCGTAGTAAGAGCTCCAGACAAACTATAACATCAGTATTTGTAGGTCGTAAATGGTGTACGCCACAGTCAATAGATGGCAGAGCAGGAGATGTATATATACAGGTTATCATTAATATATTATCATATTACTGGGGTATATTTCATTTACCCTTCCTGATTTCACTACGGGGCTACTGGGGCAGAGAGGATAGCTGGCTGACCGTTTGCGAACTCGTACGTCAACTGTTAGCTTGGTGTTACCGCATGTTTCCAGTACAATAACAGGGCATTGTACAGCTCCCAAGCCCAACGAAAGGCTCTCTACATTCTGAAGTAACAACCAGGCTACCCAGTTTAGTATTTGTGGTTGCCATGGGAACATCAACTATAGGCGTATGCCATCTGGTAAGCTGAATTACATGTTAACTAACTAAGAGAAATCTCACTGACTGTAATAATAATATTAATAATAATACAATTGGCAGTATTATGTAGACCAACCGGCGACACCCTTTCGCCGAGTTTACAGTGCTGGTTGTAAAAGCCATGATTGGATGGACTGATTATAAACAATGAGCATGTAACCCTCTAGGTTAATTTTGATTGGACAAGACAGGAACCTACGGACTAACCACCTCCGCGGCTAGTGTACAAACTGTCAAGAGGGTGAGCAGGGATAGATATTGCAAGCGTATTTCATAACATTATTTTAGTCACTTTTTATTTAATATAGATATAATTAAGAATACGACCCGTATATGGGTTTGGTGGCAGTATTTTACAGCAACAACGCATATATTAAATGGGGATATTTACAATAATGAACAGTGGAGTGGGCTAGAAGGACGAGAAACATTAAGCTGATCTACAAAGCTTACAGTTACTTACACGCTAATTACACACATGATCATCATAGACAAAACTCGTGGTATTATACTATTATTATCAATAGCTCTGGCAGGTTAATAACCAAGTTTGTCTGGTCTTACAATGCCGACTCACAACCAGCATGTGGCCTGCACAAAGACCAAAGACTTCTTTGAATTGGAATGTACGGTCATCTTTGTCAAAGTATCTATGTTCTCCTGGTTTGATAAGAAGCAAAACACATTTACCATCATACAAACTAGTACTTAGTCGACTCTTGGTATACGGTAGTAGTAGCCTGTGCTTGCACTAGAAGAGAGAAGAAATGCTGAAGTGTTGTTTTAAATACCTCACTTATACGTATATGTTCGTCCCATGATTTGTTGTTCTTTCTGTACGACTCGGTCTATACTCTCTAATTCTGACTGTTACATGCATTGGGACTAAGTAAGGACCATTTTCTGTCGCACATACTGCACTACAATGAATTGTATCAAGGTATCATTAACATAGATAGTCTTATATAAATGCCTATGAACGCGGACCGTTAGGTCTGTCCAAAATAATGATAAAATCAGTACGACAACACTGTACACCCTAGGTTGTCGGTGATAGCGTTTTGTACAGCCTCTGAAGCTACTAGATGTGGATTTCCACATTGTTTTAATGAAGGTGCAACACTGCACAAGAGATACTAACATCGCTTAAACATTCATAATGAGTAATAATAAATAGACGTTAACAAACAGTCAGTAAGGTTTTGATTTAAATCGTCAGCATTCACGGGGTTATAACCCTTAGCGAGACGGTTGGCTACACGCAGCATACGGACTGTGGAAACTGAGAAAAAAAAAGAATATACTTTACATTGGAGCAAAACATAGTTGATAAGTTTCAATGTAACTGCTGTAGGACATTAAATATCATTACCGCCCGGATTATATCATCGCACCTCACCTACAACATTGGAGTTTCAATTAAAAGATCAGAAAATCTATTAAGATACATCGTTTTCTCTGTTTCTGATGTTTAGGTCGTAAATCTAAAGTCACCTATTTAGCTCCTTCCACCGATTTCTTGCGTAACAGTAATGAATGAAGATATTTAACTATCTGTTCACGAATATTAAAATATCAATAAGTAAATACACACTAAATATACAACATATATTCTTTTAAGCTATTCTACTTTATGGATACAATAAAACCAACGTACACAGAACATCACATGTTCACTATGAGTGTTTTCCCACAAGCACCTTTTGAAATATGTATGTATAAACATACAAGGAATTGATAGAATCCTAGACGCCCGTACCACATATATATGCTGCACTATAAGAAATCGAAACAAGGAAATATAAAAGTACAAATATACACGTACTGAATTAAATTCTGTATTTCAGTCGGATTTATATAATTTCTTTCTGATTCACATCATACTCATTACCTTAAAAGGGAAATGAAAACAGGGAATAGGGGTTACATTGAGTTCATTTTTACCGAAAAAATAACTGTTGAGTTGAAATATTCCGTTTGTAAAGATAAATTACTAACAAATACTTTTTTCAATAAAACTATTTCATTTCTTTGAGAAGGAACACATAATAATTACGTTTTTTTCAATGCTGGCACTCAAGTAACATTTGAGATCCACCAAACAAGTACAATTACCTTTTATCAACGACAATATAGATACTTTCATATAAAAACTAAAACTTACAGACGCGAACGTCTCAAATCTCACTTGTTCTATGACTTGTTTGAAGCTAAAACCTACAACAATAAGAGAAACCAGAAAGAAAGTAAAACGTTGTACATGTCTCTTAAGTATTCCTTTTGTAAGGCTAACTTCTTCAAACCTCTTCCATTTGGATTCCAAGTTGAAATAGAAGATGGATATCTAAAGCACCAAATTTGATTGTATTCATACATCTCTAAGTAAACACTACTTCCTGATCTAAATTTCTGGCTCTATAAATATATTAGGGTGAATGGTGGCTGTCCAAGCTGCATCACCGTTTTGGTTTGGTGGCTGTTCTGGACGTGAGACTCTTCTTGTTTGTGCTGTCTCCCTTGGCACTGTCGCCAGCTGATTTGATGCGCTTTCGGAGCAGCCGGGAGCCCGGCCCCTCCGGTTTCTTCTCATCGTCGATGCTGGATGCTGACCGCTTCCGGAGCTCGCGCGTGAGGGTGGGACTACTGACCTCAGCACCCTCCACTTTGAGCCGCTTGGAAGCGTTCATCTCCAGCCGGTCTAACCGCACTTTGAGCACTTTGGCGGAAACCTTGTCTCCATTGACGGCTGGTTTGTCGCCATTATCATTAACCTTGCGCGGGCGCAGGGTTCGCGCCTGCCTCTGACTGTCTGCGTCGGGCTCGCTGCTGCTGAGAGTCTCATCGCCACCGTCCATGGAGGAGATGTGGGAGTCGGCCAGCGTGTCATCTTCTGTGGTCGGTTCGTCAAATAAGGCGGGATGATTGTTCACAGGTTCCTCGCTCTGCCACTGGGTGGTGCTGTCTGGGGCGAGCCCGGCACTACCACCTTCTGGAGAACCTTGAGAACTATCTGCAGGGGCTGAGCTTACTTGTGGCTCCACTGTGGGCTGGGTAGGGGCAGTGACCGTACTACTACTGCTTGGGCCACAGCCAGCTTCCTGCGGGTGAGGGGAGGTGTCAGTTGCTTGGTTTTGTGATGATTCTTCCTTCATGCTGCTCTTGGGCTGACTAGGATAGACCGGTGAGTCTGTGTCCAATGGCCGCATCACCTGCTGTATTTGCTCGGTGCACTGTTCAGTCGATGGTAGTTGTGTGTCGTAGAGCTGAGACGTTACGTTGGTGTCTGCAGCAACTGGATCTGGTTTGAGTGTCTCTTCTAGATTACGGTTGTGCATCCACAGCATGTGGCATTCCAGGTTGTGACGCCTGGTGAAGATGCGACTCGCTGACGGGCATACCTGACACAAGTAGGTCTGTAGCGACTCCGGCTCGTCATCGCGAGTCGCAGTGATCAACTCATCGATCTCATCCTCTGAACACACTTTGCCATGTGCCCATTTCAAATGGCACTTTAGACTGAACTCGCTCTTGAAGATGTTGTTAAAGTCGCAAATACGGCAGACTAGCGGCTTGCAGTCCACAGGCTTGTTTTGGTCAAGAGTAGCAGACTGACTGTCAATAGTTGGAGTTTGGTGCTGCAAACTGAGCTCAGCAACGGTGGTCACAACTTGACCCTGGGCCTGCTGCTGGTACTGGGACGTCAGCTGGGCCAGCTGCTGCTCAGTAAGTTCATGCTGACTGAGTTGTTGCCTCACCAACTCCTGCTGTTGCTGCTGCTGTTGTTGTTGTTGCTGCTGCTGTTGCTGTTCCAACTGTTGAGCAAGATGTTGTTGGACAAGCTGTTGGTGTTGCACCAACTGTTGCTGAGCAATTTGTTGAGTCAGCTGCTGTTGTTGCCGGTGAAGAAGCTCCTGCTGTTGTTGTTGCTGTTGAAGCAGGTCTTGAGATTGTGGTTGTTGCTGTTGTTGTTGCTGTTGCTGCAACAGCTGCTGCTGTTGCTGCTCGAACTGCTGTTGGAGTTGCTGCATGTTCTGCTGCTGTAGAGTCTGTTGATGTTCCTGACTTTGTGCCACTTGTGCATGGTCTTCTTGTGGCTGTGGCTGGGCAGCCGTCGAATGAGGTTGCTGATGTTGTTGATGATGCTGTTGTTGGTGTTGCTGATGGTGTTGCTGTGACGTGCCTCCGTGAAGAGTGCCTTCCTCGCCCAGCTCTTGTGCGAGGAGCTTGGTGAAAATCTCTTCGGAGTTGTCTAAATCAGCATCATCGACGGTGTGGATAACAGCAAGGTCTGCCTCGTTGAATATATGCGTCAGGTCATCACTCTTACCTGTGGCACTATCAAACATGCTGACAACGTCCTCAGCATGTTGGTGGTGGGACGTTACAGATGTTGTGGTTACTGACGTCACGGTTGTAGTGCTGGTGGTATCAGCTGCAGTTACCTGGGCTGCTGTTGTGACTGCCACCTGCTTTGGCTTCTTGGGTTGTTGTGCCTTCTGCTTCTTCTTCTCGGCCTTAGCAGTTTCCATCTTTTTAGTGATGATGGTCATAATTTCCTGTAAACGTTCGGAGCAACTTCCATCACTTAGATTCTTATCTTCATCTGCACGATCATCACAAACTTTGTGTCCCCTCACACGCACCTGCCTATACTTCTCAGGGTGGTTGGTAAGGATGTGGCTATGGAGCGACATTGTACGTGTGTGGATACGATGGCAATAGTTACAGCGATACGCTGTCTTTTCCGGATCTTCAGGATTTGGCACGATTGATGAGTGAAGCAGTGTCTTAATCTCCAGAGTGAGCAAAAGTTTGGCCTTGGCAGGCTCTTTGATGGGATCCACTGGAGGAGGCTCCTCACCAGGCTTGTATTTCTTACGCTTTTTCTTCTTTTTCTTTTTGGGTTCCGTCCCCTCTGCCCCTGCCTTGTTGGTGCTGCTAGCTGCGGCAGGCATGGAGGCTTCTGTCGTTGCCGGTTTGACGTCGGCCAGGGGAGGAGTTGTGGTTGTACTGCAAGCCTGGGCTTCGGTTGTACTTGCCTGGGCCTGAGCCTGAGCCTGGGCTTGAGCCTGGGCTTGGGCCTGTGCCTGAGTTGTGCCATCGGTTGCCACCTGACATTTGGACATGTGAAACTTGAGTGCCACTTTGTGGTGGAATGTAGCTTTACAATAGCGACACTGCCTGTCGTCCATGCTGTTCAGGTTGCCGAACTTGGCCGGGCAGCTGTACTTCTGGTGGTACACTAATAAGTCCTGTGAAACAAACACCCGACCGCACTGATCACACCCTGGACCCGTTTGGTCCGACTTGGAGTCATCGCTGTGCTGGGATGACTCTTGATCCTGTTCCTGCGGATCACCAGATGGAGGGCGAATAACTGCACGTATAACGTTCTGCTGCTGCATTGGGTCCTGCAGGCTTCGTAGGAACTCGGCCACGACATTGTCATCGCTACTCGTACCCTCCTGGCTCGTTCCCGCTGCAGCCTGACCTTCTTGGTAGGGAAGCAGCTGAACCGGGTAATGCGCCTGGCCCTCGCGTTCAGTGCTGGTAATCTCTGAGTGAATGTTAGCGACTGTCTGCTCGTAGAGAGCCTGGTTCACCGTGTCGCCAGCCTCCCCTGTGGGCTGGGGGCCAGTGGCTAGGCCTGGCTGCTGCTGCTGGATATTGAGCATGTTGCCGTCAGCTGCCTGGGTGATGCCTTGGCTAAACTGGTCCAGGAGCCACAGCTGCTGCATTTGGACCTGATTGCCTTCTGGTGTGGCCTGGCCCGTCTCAGCGGCAGGCGGTTCAGCGGCTGGCGTGGTGAGGCACGCTACATTCACAGTCGATACCATGGTGGGCAGCAACTGAGACTGGATCGTAGAGGCCGATGCACTGGAGGATATGGCCTGGGCGAGTTGCAGCTGCATGACGTTGTGTTGGTCGACAGTCACAGGAACAGTTGGGGTCATCACGGTAGCAATGCTGGGTAACACTTGCTGTGATTGTGGCTGCTGTGGCGGTTGTGGTGGTGGCTGCTGCTTGATGTTTGTGTGTGCCACTGCCTGCGCCACTATATTCCCATCAGCCGGGACGAGCTGCAATGGGGGAGTGCTAAGATGCCTCGCCATGCTTGTGGAGATGGCGGGCTCGCCAATGAGGTTGTTTTCTGGTTGGTTTATAGCTGCAACTTCGGGAGTCTTCATTCCGCTCTCCACGCTGCTTCTGCTCTCACTGGCGTTAAGGTCGGGGCTAGGCGCGGCCGACTCTTGACTGTTCTGTGTTGTGTACATCCCATTAGGCGTGGGCATGAACACCTTTTCGGGCAGAACCGGGTGGTTCACAATATTATGTACAGACTTAAGATGATAACTGAATGTGTACTTGGCGTGGAACTTCTTGTCACATAGGTGGCAGCTATATTCACTGTCCTCCAAGCGTATGCCAAGTCGGGGGAAGCAGACAGATATCTGGTGCTTGCGACAAGCATTTTTCGTGTGGAACTTCTCGTCGCAGTGATAGCATTGATACTTGGCAATAGTCCCCAACTCGGGGTTGTTCCCTTCCTTTGGAACACAGAACGGTAGGTGGGACTCGCAATTGGCTTTGTCCTCGAATAGCTTGCAGCAGCCTTTACATATGAACTCCTCGAGTTTATACATGGGGATGTTCATGTGTCTGACAATGAGTTTGCCGTCTGGGGAGTGGGTTGGCAGCTTGGGGGCATCGGCTGGACGGCGGCGACGTGACGAGGACGACTTGATGGGCCCCTTGTTGGGGGGAGCAGCGGGGGCCGTCATTGTAGCCTGCGGGTCACAAGTCTCCATATCCACTGACTGAGGGGTGTCTTCTGATGTCACTGATTCCACCTTGACTGTAGATTCACTTTTCACCACTGTGCCTTGGGGAACAATGACAGTGGCAGCCTGAGTGCCTCCGGCTGCTAGCGGGGATTCGGTAAGAGCGGGGACACTGGTGCTCGGGCCGGGGGAGTCGCTCATGGGTGGGACCACACTCTGAACCCCGATGGAGAGCAGTTCGGCTGTGTTCACCGTGGTCTTCATTCCTTCACTGTCTTCCTCGTCCTTCATTTCCTGAGCGTCTGCAGCCCCTTCTGTCTTGGGGATATCGGTATTGGGAACTTTCTTGATGGGTAACTCCAGGAGTTTTTCCAGCGGCATTGCTGGTTCGGCGATGATCTTTTCGGCTTCAAAGTCTGAGTCGTCTGACAAAAGCGACATGTCATCGTCGTCATCATCATCCTCTTCCTCCTCGGTCCTTTCCGTTTTGATGTTGATGGGCTGGGCTTCGGTTTTAACTCTCTGCGCTAATCCTGTTTGAACTTGTGTTGACTGTCCACTGGCCACATTAGTGAGGGGCGCAGCCTGGGTGAGCGGCTGCCCGGCCTTTCCCGGTGCTGAAGAGGCAGAAACCGCAGGCGGGCCACTGCCACCGGCGACTTCTGTTACCTCCCCCTCTTCGACAGCCAGATCACCCAGTCCACTACACTGCATTGCAAGCTGGATAACATTATACTTGGAGACGTCGGCGCCCGTAGCTGCGGGCTGCTGACTGCCAGCGGAACTCATTGTCACAGCTTGCGACGAATCTGTTGTGGAGGTCTGGTTCTGGCTCGGTGCTGCCTGTACTGTTTCTGATGCACTCGACGCCACCGTCGTCACCGACGTCGTCGACGCTGCATCCGACTTTTCCTCTTTGTCTTCGTCCTTGAGGAAACCAAGTGATCGAAGGATATTCTTCACAACCTCATCAGGATCCTTGCCCTCAAATTCCTTGGGGTCTTTCGCCTTGACAACACCGGGGGATCGGCGGTCCCCTGGAGACTTTGGACGTGGTTTACGTTTCTTCTTTGGTTTGGCCTGGGGCGTAGCTGTGGGGGATAGCTGCTGCTGTGGGGGTGGTTGGTCGGGGGCCGGGGCAGGCTGGATGTGGGACGTCATCAGAGGCTGCCCCGACCCCATCTGGTACTGCTGGGTGGACACCAGGGGCAGGGCCTGCGACGTGGGCACCGGCGGAACCACGGGTACTTCTGAAATGGAGAGGTTGGGGAAATCGTTCAGTCTGTGGAATTAGCCTAACATTCATCATGTATTGACAACTCAATGATAACTATGTCTTAACAAAAAGTATTCTTAAAAATGCTGTTCTAAAGATAAATTTACTAGTCCCGTAATTGTGTATGGAAAAGTAGGAAACTCATCGAATTATGAACAAAGGAGACTATCATTCAACAACATTATACTTATGATACTAACGGTATTTATTATTAGGAAATACCACAGTAACCAGGTATGAGGCAGCTCTAATAAGAAGTGATCTCTTCTGATTACGGTTCATGTGTTTGAAATCTGCTGGAAATATTAGGCATTATTAATTATATGTATATCAATTGCATGCATTCCTAAAATAAGTAATAGTGCCCTCGATGTAAATATGCTTAACCTGTGGTTTACTAACAATATTTGCATGGCCAACTCTGATCAGCTGAAAACCGAGTTACATGTGTTTAGGAGCCATTCCCTCGTTCAAGGCAAGATAAAGAAGCACCTGGCTCGGGACAGTAACATGTCATGGGATTAGGATTGGTTGGTTGGTTATTGGTGTTTAACGCCGTATGAATATGGGATAAGGAAGTACAATATATGTAAAAACATTTTCCCGTGATTCAGGCCAGACAGATGGTCGACGTCAGGTGTATTCATGTTTACGCTCTGATTACGAAGGTCAAAAAGAGAAAAAAATTCTTTTCCGAGGCTTTTCCATGAACTTCACATATTTTCTAGCTGAACTCTCAAATTCGAAGCGTTGTTTTGCGTAGCTTGTAAAATTTCTGCAAAAACTTGATGCTCTTTTTGTTCTCTTAATTCTAGTCAGTGATCGAAAGAATTGGTCGATGTTGCCAGAAAAATAAAGTTAAGTTCCATGTATTTTATTAAGCACTGAATTACTCTTTGTTTTTTTCTGGTCTAGTGAACTAGTATCATTTAGTGGTTTATTATTAAATTTGATGATCGGAAACATTACTTTTTACACTAATTCCGGTAATATAACTGAAGTGTAGAAATACTGGAATGAAAGAAATAGAAGCATTGTTGGAAATTTACCTGTTACTACAGGAGACTGAGTGACAGCCGGTACCACGGTCACCTGAGTGGCAGTAGGCGCAGCCTCAGGCTGGGGCTCCACCTTCACCTTCTTCTTGGAGTCCTTGCTCGACGACCGGCGTCGGGACTGGGAGCTGGCGCCTGCCTCTTCCGGGGAGTCCGGAACGTGCGCATGTTTGGACAGGATGTGTCCGCGGAGTGATAACGCTGCCATGAACACCTTGTTACACTGGCTACAGGGGAACTTGAGCAGAGCAGTGTCAGCCTCCTTATTGTACTTATCACACTCCTCTTTCATGTGCTTGTAGCACGATGCCGCAAAGGAGAAAGTCTTTTCGCAGAAGCGACACTGCCAGATGCGCTTGGTTGTAATTTCTGCGAGCGTGTTGCAGTCCTTTTCTTGGTGTTTCTGGCAGTTGAGTTTGTAATCAAACACGCGCTGGCATTTTTCACATTTATTCTCGATTGTGCGGTAGAGGACGGTGTCCTTGAATGTGATCAGTTTTCGAATAGGAGTCATGTCGTCGGTCGCTCTTTGCTGATTAGCCGATGTGTCACGGAGTTTCATATGAAGCGTATCGTAAGGAGGGGGAGGGGGGATCTTGGTAACAGAGATGGGTGACTGAGGTTTGTTCTTTGGTTTACACCGTGGTGGAGTGCGGGGTGGTGTTCGCGATGCTGGAGTTGGAGTGATATTCCCAGCACCAGAGTAAGCCACAGCAGTACTAGTTGGGGTTCTGGCCCCAGGAGGTATTGCTGTAGTTTCATAGGGTGGCGGGTCAGTTTGAGCATTTGTCGGTTTGGGCTCGGACGATGTTGTATATGCACTGGAAACAGTATGAGGATATGGCATACTTGTAGCTGCCTGTGCGCTGGTCTCAGTCTCATTGGCGGTGGTGGGACCTCCAGTGACACTCTCCTGACCCTCTACACCTTGGGGAACCCCGTCTAGATCCATAGTATTGTCCAGGTCATCAACTACACTTTCCGAGGCAGAGTTATCTGCTTCAATATCACCATTCATATGAGCCAGACGGTGGTTTTCCATTATCTTCAACCAATATAGAGTATCTCCACAAAACTCACAAATGAACGGCAAGTCGCAATGTTTGCTCCGATGATGGTCTTCCATGGCTCGTAAGCCTACGATCTTCGTCTGACAAACATCACAGTCGTTCTCTTGCCGCGCATGTGCGTAACGGTGGCGCTCGAAAGTACGCGGACCAAACACTTTCTTATCACAATACTCGCAAGAGTATGGTATGAGCTTGTGTTCGTTCCTGCAGTGTTCGTCAAGCAAGTTGAAACTGAGGAACACTGTCTCACAGTTTTCACAGATGTAGGCAGTTTGATTGTGTTTCAACTTGTGGTGATTCTCCATAGCAATCTTCCCATAGACTCGTTTCTGACACGTTTCACACTGGTATTTCTCCCGGGGCCGAGGGTTCTTTTGGCAGTAGCGTTTCTGGTGGGTGACTTTGATTCGCCGCTGCTTGAACAACTTGCCACAGAACTCACAGATACAGCCTGGTTTGACTGTTTCCAGAGTAAGGGGTGGCTCAGTAACTTTCTCTGTTTCCTCTGACTCCTCTTTGCCATCTTCAGCAGGTGGCTTTTTCTTCGACTGAGAACGTGAACGAGCGGGTTTCTTTTTCTTTTTCTCTGTAGATAGCTGCGGTTGTCCTTGCTGCTGCTGTTGCTGCTGCTGCGCTGGCTGTTTGGCAGCAAAGTGCTGGTGAGCCTCTGAAGACTCAGGGTCAGCGAGAAGGGCTTCAAACATTCGTCGGTCTTCTTCACTCTCGAAGGTCCAGCCCTGCATCCCTAGGATGCCCTCTCCGCCTGGCATGCTTATCTCGCCATTCACTTCCTCCACGGGTTGGACCGGCTTCTGGTCCTGGACGAACCCGTCCTGGGTGGTGACGACCTGAGGCACGTCAGGTACTGGAGCGACAACCGGGGTGTGGGTGGACACCGCGGCCAGCGGGGACTCGGGTACTGCTGGGGTGGTGGGGGCCACCAGTACAGGAACACCCGCTGCCGGCTGTTGACTGACTAGGACCGGGGTCTGTGACTGCTGCGCGGGTAACGAGGCCGGAGCAGCCACTGACGACCCCGGCCGCTGTTCGACGTAGAACCCTTGAGCGGTGGCCGTGGTGGCAGCAGAAGTAGCAGTAGCAGAGGCGGAGGTGGACTGGCTCTTCTCCGCCTCTAAATCCATGATCAGCATCCCCTCGCCATCATACTCCTCCTTTTTCAAGTCCTCAGGGGGGAGCACGTTTTGTCCCGGTATACGGGACACGGCGGGGGTTTGCTTCGACTGTAAGCGTAGACCGGGGACCACAGCCTCTTTGGAGGCAGGCACAGTCTGTGCATGAACCTCTGTCTGTGGCAGTCCGGGAACAGTGTTGGCGTCCGACAGGGCCATGTCTTGTAGGACAGTGTTAGGCGCTGCTGCGGACACACTGTTTATGAGCGTAGCTGGTGTTGCAATTGCCGGGGAGGGCATCGGTGGCATTTCCCCTTCGGCGCCAGACTTTTGCAGGATTTCACGGATGGTCTTCTCTTTGTTGTTCAACTTTATGGCGTCTTCTTTGAGTTTGATCCTCTGACGCTCGGCCAGGGACTTATTCATTAGAGGGGCAATGGCACCGCTCCCTCCCACTCGTGGGCGTGCCGCCGCTGGGTTTTTACGACACCACTTGCGCTCATGTGCTACTTTGATACGTCTCTTCTTTAGGACTTTGCCACAGAATTTACACACACAGTCTGGTTTGACATCCTCCGGTAGGGGGGCATTCAGATCTATAAATACGCACTTATCCAAGTGGCACTGACTTAGTTCATTTCGTTTGACTGAAGTTTCTGAAGTGTTGCTCTCTGTTGACGGCTGCCGTACAGGTTTGGAATTATTCACTTTTGGCTTGTTGATTCGCTTCTTCTTCACCTTCAAAGTCACATTGTACTGATTTAACGTCTTTTGTGTCAGGCGCTGGACAGCCACATGGCAAGGTTTAATGGACAGTCCTTCAGGTAGTTTAACACAAGCCAGAACCTGTTCCACTGGCATGTTGGCCCAGCCATGTACACGGGCTATGTGTTTCTTAAGCGACGACTGCACAGGAAATGAATTACCACACTGCTCACATGAATATTTGCAGGGTCCTGACTGTATTTTCTTCGGACACACCCACTCTTGGTGTCTCCGCCGTTGGGCCATTGTGGAGAATGCCTTCCCACAAAAAGTACAGTCATATTTCCCTTTGTTACCAGGAGGGCTCACCAGAATGGGACCTTCAATGACCGATAAGGTCTCACTCCCCATCTTCAGCTTTAAGCGCGTGAATTCAGGGGGCACCGGGTCGGGGACTGGTGTGTTGATCTGTGAAGCCTCGGCCAGCAGACCCAAGTCGGGCGCCATTGCGATACCGGCCATGCTGGGATTGGGTTTGTGTTCGGTATTAGTCTGCTCCCCTGATTGGGGGAGCAGACACATGAAGCAAGAACACTGTGGGTTGCTCACAGTATGCTCATCCATGTATCGTCTATGGCACTCCGAACACAGCATACGACCCCATCCTTCAGTCGCACAGCTCTCGGTCTCTAAAGACTTCCGACAATTACTACAGCAAACCGTAGTTGCTTGGGGTTCCGCTGGCACTATGGCAACCGGCGCAGACTGGCCAGCTGAGTCCACGAGCGACTTCATCGGAGTGTTTACGGTGGCTTTACTTTCAGCTGAGGTGGATGCTTGAGATTCTTCTCCTTCACATTGTGAGGCAGTGTCACTTTCAGATTTCACTCCCAAATGTTCATTGATTCTGACACCATTGCTTCGCATAGTCCCAGTGAGATCAATCGACAAGGCATCGTCACTTTCGACATCTTTATTTAATGCCATGTCCTTGTCCGTGCTAACAGTAGTATTAGGTTGTGATTGCTGTGCGTTTTCCAACTTAGGTTTCGCTGGCTCCACCTGACCAGTGTCATAGTTATTCAAAGTCCCTAAGCTGCTCTGTTGCACCATACAATTGAGTTCGGATGGATTTGGAACCATAAGGTCAGAAACTTCAGGCTGAGGCATATCCAGGAGAGAGGGTCTCTGCAGGTCTGCAATACTGCCTTTCCGCATTGCAGCAAGAACGGCTGCTGCAGATGCTTCATCAGTCATAACAGCCGGCCGGCTGATCGGTTCGGGTACTTTCTCCGTGGTGGACTTCATTTCCTGGGCCTTGGCAGAACGGAATTTTTTCTCCATGTTTCTGAACTTGTTCCGCGTCACATCATATCTGTAGCCAGCTTCTTCCAGATGAAATATTGCCATTTTACGTAACTCGGTCCATGACGAGCGGTGGTTGAAGCAGGATGGTCGCAGTGCCTCGATCATGTCGGTCATCTCCTTGAAGACGTCTTCGTTGACGTTGTCCGGCAGTTCATCATCATCGGGCCAATCCTTTTTGAAGATTGACTCGATTTTGTAGAACAGATCTGTCTTTGGGTCGAGGTAGAGCGCCGTCACCAGACTTGCCTGGAAAGGAAGAGGTGAGGCATTGAATGAAATACCAGCAGAGACTTGAATACGTATTAAAAATATATTGTATGGAATAAATCAAAGTGACAAGTGTTGTCAACTTCAACACGCAAAATTCTTTTGTTGCATGAAATATTGCAATCAGCACACAACAAATTTGTAGATAACATTTTATAATTTAGTTTACTTTGAAATGTCGGGACCTGTCTATTCAGGAGACATTACATAGTAATACCTACGCCTTCCTAATTACAGTGCACTTTTAATCTTTTTTTTTCAATTTCTCTATTATCAGTTAGCAGGTCCGTCATATCAAATGTTACAAGACTAGCATTAAGAAAACTACGCACCAGGCAAGTTTCCAGGTGGTCTTCATAGAGGTGAGCTATCTGTCGGCAGGTTCTCGCCAGGCCGTCTGCCGCTACATCTGCTTCTTCGTCCTTCTTGGCGATGCGAGCTGAGTCCAGCTTGTGTCGGTCCATTCTCAGGGCTCGGACACTCTGTTCAGTACAGAACTGTCGGAACCGAGAGCCAAACTAAAAACAACAATAGAGGGGTCAGTCACGAAGTTGACAGATGTTTCTTTTTTACAGGTGTCTGTAGCTTAGATCTTTGTACGGCTTTCACATATAGTGCTTTTTCACTCATTTAAAACATAATTATGTAAAATGGTATAGAATTCTGTTTGAAATTAAAAGAGTTGTGTATGCAGGTAGATAAACAGTTACTAAGATACATTGTCACTAACGCTTAACTTGTTAAAATAGAGAGCAGTCAAAAGTTATAAAACATTTGTAAGTTACTTCTTAAATTTCAAAATAAGAATATCTAATATGTATCTTTTTACAACCCTCATGTATGTTAGCGCAGTTTATGGTTATAACAGCGGCCTACCTGTGAACACATAACGTTGATGAGGCTTGCAATCTGTCTTGTACTACGTGCAAAGTTGGCCACTTTACTGACAGAACTCAGGAATTCCTCGTCTTGCTGTTCTTCCAGTCTTTGCACGAGAATCCATAAACGCAATAATTCCTGCCAAACGTCAAATGGTAGATGTTATTAACGTTCTAACAAAAATGTAATAAAATTTTAAAGCATTCAAACCATTACAGATGAAAAACTAACAACCTAGACAGTAAGATTATACATAGTTTATATTCATAGAAAATAATAAAGTTGTACGCAATATCAAAAGTATTTATGAAGTTTGACATCGTAAAACTTCTCATTTTTCAGGTTTTGTAAGCAAAGTTTATTTATGCTATTCTCCATTCTTTCTCTGTACAGTTATCACCGAGAAATCACAATGTAAACCTCCTTGAGGCGGCTGGTTGCAGACTGACCTTGGTGCAGCAGTAGGTCTGCGGCTGCATCCAGTCCTGGAGGAGGAAGGTCTGGGCGAGCATGAGGCACACCGACTGGCGCTCCTCCTTCTCAAACATACTCTCCATCACCTTACGCGCCGTGCAGCACCCCACCGACTGGCACTGAAACACCAACCACTCGTTAACACATTGTAAGAGAATGCCTACCCGGTACTAGTTATTTTCAACTTTCAAGACTTGGTGGAGCATCGTGGTTTTTTTTTCAGTTTTTTTTCAGTTTTTTTTTTAATTTTTAAAATTAGTCGTTGGTATGTTCATGCTTGATGTGAATTATGTCGTCTACCCAGTCACTCTCTTACACAATTATGAATTTTTTTGGGTTTTTACGTGTATTTTTATTTTAAATATTATTCCCAATTATGAGTTTAATGAAAACAGCAGTTTCATGACAAACAAAGGTTCAATATTCATCAGTTAATGCCTTTCGTATTCTTTGTATCCAGAAAGGGGATATTTTGAGATCTACGTTCATGAAAACCCTCTTTTTCATTGTGGTTTTATAGTGAAGTGTATACCGGGAACATTTAAGTGTAGTAGTGTAAACACACTTGTTACAAATGCACTGTTTTAAACGTGAAAAATGAACTCACTCAGTTTTGTTCTTTAGTAACTGAAGTTATATTAGAATGAAAACCAAAGATTTAGGCATATAAAAATGTAAGTGCTTTTTACATCTACCGTCCCTCAAATACAAAGTATAAAGCACATCTCGCGGTTCAGTCAGGTAGTCCTGGTACAAGTATAACTGAAGTGGTCGCGTTTAACTTTTAATCAAACCACCCTTTTGAACAAAGTTGTTTTAAATCTGGACATCAAACACTGAGATCAAGTCAAACTACTTGTGAGTTTAGTAGGGTTATCGAATAAAACCTCAACCGATTCAGTAAGAAACATGCGAAGATCAAAAGGGAAACAAGCAAGTTTAACCTGGTAAAAAGAACAGAACAAAGTGCATACCAATTTACGGACAGAGAATACATGCAAGGTGCAGAGAAGACAATCTAAAAGTAAAGAAAAGCATCATAGCGTCCTAAAGTTCATCAAGATTGGGCGAAATGCGTTCTACTTCTAATGGTAGCTGATTGTGCCCATTGCTGTACTACTATTTATGACAGGTCTGCTTTGCTTCACAGCAATCCTTTAAAAACAAATAGCTATGCAAAACTCAGAATATATCCGGATATGCTTTGCATAGAGCGCAGCGAAAAGGCCATGGGACCAGAAAAACATAGAGCGCAAGCTGAACATCCAATGATTTCAGTGGTCTGTCAATGTTAGGGGCAATGTACCCAACCCAGGTGTCACAATCTCAACTAATGATGTGCGGAGATAAAACAAAAGGAGCGGTCTCTGGGGCCGGCAGAATCAATGCTCAAACAAAAACAGCGTGCACACAATCTAGTGGTGGTGGCGGTGGGAGTCTATGGGTCTACTCGGAGAGTGAGAGCGGGCTTCTACTACCGGGGACCGCTGGGCGGCGGTCCTATCTTTTTACTTACATCGTGTGGCGTGATTTTGAACTGCCGAAACGTATCCTTGACTACGCGGAGGGCAGTGCAACACTGCAACAGCCAACACTGGAAACAAAGGGCACCACACTCACGTTACTTAGCAACCGCCCAGCACAGCAGCTCTTACTCTGAATAACATTACCCCCTCCCCTCCTCTGCAACCATATTATATAATCTGCTTAAAAAAATAAATAAACAAAAGGAGATTCTGTTTTTAATGTTTGTTTCTTATATGTTTAAGAATAATATTAGTCGACAACAAGCTACAATTAGGATTCGGGGACACATTATGAAAGGGTTGTGTGGAGAATAGATCTATTCTGTGAGTATATTAATGTTGGTGCATACATATCACTTAGCAAGAATTTGCATACCCTGTACTGTCTTATTCAAAATTCGGATTCTATTTTCACTGTAATGGGGTTGTTCACGATATGGGATTTGAATCATAATCGTATTACTTTGTGCTCATGAGCATCGGATATTAAATGGGAACCGATGCTTTTGCTTCAAGATACAATCAAGGTACAGTCCAATGCCGTTTTGTGCCGTTATGTGCCTTTGTTAAAATGTAAAGAAATAACGAGTTGTAAAAAGCTCCATACAATGTTATTTAAGCTCTTTTTCCCTTGAACCAAGCAAAAATGTTAAAACTCAATATACATGTATATCCTCAGTGTTTTCGAATTGATACATTTAACAAATCACACACAATTACAAGTCACATTTCGTATTAAAAAGACAGATATCCGGAATAATTATCCGTTACAATAATGTAATATGTAAAAGGAGCGTCAGCTGACATTTTGTAAAATAGTGGAGATAGGGAGAGCAGAAATGCAATATCAAAAAGTAAACACCCCATTCTTACAAACAATACACGAGGACATGGCCTTAACTTGAGGACTTCACAATGTTCCTAGGAAAATAGATAATGAAATTCAGGGTTATCTCTTCCTGTACTAACCTGGTTGTGAAATTCCTGTAAGCGGCCAAATTTGTGCAGTAACAGTAGCTGGGTCTGGCGTACCCACACGTCTTGTGAGAAGAGCGCGCTACGCACCGACCAGTTACAGAGGTTCAGTGCGTAGCTCTCACAGCCGCCCTCAACTAACATCTCGATCCGCAGTTTGAAGATGGTGGGATGCTCCTGAGTTTCCAAGTAGGCCAGTGCTGCAAAAGAAAAAAAATCATTTTGTGTTTCAAAAGTGTAATTGTGTGATTTCGCACTAATTCAATACCGGTCAGAACCCAACAGCTGACCTTCAGTGACATTTAGATTCTTCTACTAGCTATGAACACAATGATAGGTTGTTGAGTAAATGTGTGAAATCTAATTTCCATTTTTCCTCAAAATCTGTCCGATATCAGATGAATTCATAAAATGGCTGCTAATTCAATATAGATCTCTGAATCGCTATAACGAGGCTCGGCAAGACTATACAAAAAGGAAAGAAGAGGAAAAATCAATTTCATTATAGAAATCTGAAAGTGCTACGAAAGTGCACCAATATTCTTGACTTCCCAATCAAACTCCATATCGAGCATTAACATTAAAAGACAGAACGTTTTAGTTAGAGACATTTTAAGAAGGATTTGGTAATGAATCTTGTTTGACACAGTTCCTAGTATCCGACTGCGTTAGAATTTACATAACTTTCATGGGACGTGGCTATGAACTCCTAAAAAAAAAAAAAAAAAAAATAGAATTTACATAACAGGGTGCTTGGATGGTTCTACATTCAGACACTAGGTGGCGGGTAGGCTTAGCCCGGATCAGCCTCAGTACCCAAATTCACCGCTAGATGTCAGCAGCAGTACAATTACATTTTATTACAATGCCGCTTAAGGCTGCTAAGGTCTTTTTCATCCAACGTTGATGGACCGTTTCAGTCAAATGAGAATATAATCGTGATCGAGCGCCACGGCAATAGAGGTTGTGGCTAAAAATAGCCTGGCAATACACTGGATACCTTAAACGACGCAAGATTTTAGTATGACTCATTGGACTCATTTGTCCTATTTAGGGTTCAGAGGAGGCAATATCAAACAAACATTTAATAGTATAATAACCTTTCCGCATTTTTTCATTTTCAACTATATATCATACGATTTTCATCTGTTTTGAAGGACATCCTTAGGAAGGGGAAAATATGGCCAATTGAAAGACAGCATTTAGCTGAGGCAAAGTGTGCGTTATATGAAAAATCAGGAGCTCAGTCTACATCATTGTAGACTCAGGTTTCTGGTATTCGGATAATATTCTTTCATCGTGTAAATATATCCCGGTCTTACTATTTTTTCTGTTTACATACAGGTCAATCTCTTCATAAGTGTCCTCTGACTCATAGAAATGCGATTTCCTGATATGTTCCGGACTCTAGTCTACACCTTAATACCTAGGTATAAATCTCTGAATTATCTCTGAATTGTTTACTAAAGAATATCATAAACGTCATGGAGAGTCCATGCAATTGGTAAACGAAATCTTAATCAGTATCAGTAACATTAGTTATTAGTTGTACATTTTCTTTATTTTCATAAAATAAATTTTAGATTGGCTTCACAAATAATTTCCAAATAAAGGTACTTTGCAATCCCATTCATAGGCCACAAACTAAATTTAAGGCATCATTACTAACCAATGTATTTACCGAAATGTAGCACCATTAACTTTTGTGTGTGTGTGTGTGTGGGGGGGGGGGGTAAATATATTTTGTAAACTTGTTTAAGGTTTTAATTAATGCTTCACAATAATAGAAAATTGTCGTTATTCCTAATAATTGTGATGACATATCTCAGTCGGACATGAACACCCTCGCTCTTAGTTTCACAATTTTACCCACAACCATAAGACTTTTAAGCGGGATTTTAAAGACTGATCTGTTTTTCTTGATAGGTTGAGCCAGGACTCTCATACATAGTTCAACGGACTTGGCGCCCAGATCTTCTTATTTAAACCCCACTCAGTACCCACCTGTTTCATTGTCGAGTTCCTCGCCCTTCATCATCTGGACCAAGGTGGCGTGGCTCCAGTAGTGTTCCATCAGCCACTGGAGCACGCCGAACTCACGCCCCGCCTCCAGCTTGGATGGCTCCACCCCTGCCCGGCCAGGCTCCGCCCCCTCGGCCCCTGGCCACGCCCACTGACCGGCGGCCACCTCGTCGATGGCATTCTTGAACGACTGCCTAGGGTCCTCATCTGCGGGCAGGCGCTGGAACTCCACCCCGAGGATGAGCCGGGCACACTCTCTGTTCAGGGGGACAGAATGAGGTGAGGAGTTGAAACAATGGTATTTGAACGGTACGTATTTTCGGCACAATCATTGATACATAATTATTGTTACATTATTACATAAACTGTCGAATCCCAAGCTACCTGACATAGTTGAAATCAATTCATCTTAGTCAAGTTACAATATGGCCTCCAGAAAAGATTCACGAAATTTCAAGACCCACCATGTTATTGTGTATAAATCTCACGATAACACAATTTTATAAAGTCAATTCATTCACGAAATTTCTATTTTTTTGTGTGTGTTTGTCTTTTGTTAAATTTCAATAGTTCTATATTATTTTTTTACCTGTTTCAATGTTCTTCCTACATGCATAAAAACAAAAAGTATTTTATGTGAAAAATGCATACAGTGTAAATGTATTCTACATGAAATATCACCTTCATGTTCGTGAAATTTTGTTGGACATCGATCTAATATCATGAACATACTAATGTCCCTCCTGAAATATCTGGAATCATTTCTGGGTGCGCACCATGAGTGGACAGTTTACAATTAAGAATTCGTTTTTTGATGCGTATGTAATTTTAGATCTTGTTCGTTACATGCCCTAATTCAAACTGAAGTACATCTAGCGGAACTGGTAGTTATTTCTTGGCCGGGATCCAGCATACATATTTCACGTTAACTATATGAGTTGACGTGGATTAGTTCCAGCTGCCCACTCTTTTGTTACTCAAGACAGCAGTTTGATTGAGACTGAGGAAAATGCACCTAATCCGCATAATTGCGTTGGGGGAGTCTAGGATAATCTATGGGGATAGTCAATGGCACACATGCAAGCCACTCATTTCCAATTCATGGTCTATTCTGTGGTTTGAATCAATACATATGGAGTTATTTCCAGTTGTTCTGAGAATATACAGTTACTGGGCCGTTTCTAACGATTTTAGAGACTATATATGCTTTCAAAGTTTCATACAGGCTTCAGGCGAATTGGGTTTTTTTTCAATCAATTTCAATTAAATCTAGTGTGAAACATCTTACAATCTAATATATCATGCACCATGTAGTTTTTAATCATGTATTTACCACCTGCGAATATTATGGATTATTTTACTTAGTATTAAACGTTAGGAGATGCTACCTCATAACAGCGAAAATCTTGCATGCAAAACGTTCCGAAATCGCCTAATGTCCAAATCTTTTTTTCAAGGTAGATAATTAAATTGTACTTCTGTGGTTGGCTGAAAAGAGTACTTACAGGAATAAGTCATGGCCTAGTTCGCTGGCCGATACGGCCGTGGAGTCCCTACAGAGGGGGCGGAGCATGGCGTACTGCCGTAAGCACGTGCCCAGCCCGGCCAGCCGGCCCTCGAACCCGACATCCTCCCTCTGAAAGAGCTCGCCGAACAGCTGAAAAATAGCAAATACGACAAGAGTTGAAATATCAATGAACGGATAAACCTTTAAAAGACATGGTTCATTGAGATAATGATATTATAATTCAATAATTTTATAATTTACCTTATTTTATTTCTATGCATTTCTTTTTTGTTTTCTTATTAATTATTTTTTTCTTCTTTTTTACAAATCAGGGATAACGAAATTAATAAAAGCCCCCTCTTGCAAATTGACATGTTGCCATTTTCAGTAATTCTGTGGGCATCTGAATTATTTGGAGGATAATCTCATATCGTTTGTGTTAGGTTGGTCATTGTTTATGGAGCAATTTATAAGAAAATTTAAAGAAAATATTTCTAACCAACATTCAAAACAAATATTCATCAAAATAATGATATCAATATTCTGATCTGAAAAGTAAATTTCTAATTCTTGTATACACTTATCCTTGCAGTGTCCGAAATTAAGGTTTTATTTTGTGCACACACGGGGTGCGCAGGTTAAAAAATTGTACATGGTGACACTTCTGTGTGTACATTGCTATAATCACATAGTTAAAAACTTGAAAAATCATGCACCATCCGGGTGCACACATTTAGAAATCATGCACCCTGCTGCATAATCATGCACCCCGGGTGCAGGGTGCACCCTTAATTTCGGACACTGCCTTGGGTGTTATGGTTGGTTGACCAGCAAATGGCAGCCCATTCAAGCGCATAATAGTAACCATAAAGTAAAAACCACCCCAACTAGACGCAAAGAAAATCAGCAGCGGCAATAAGATAAAAGTCTAGACTTCGCTGGAATGACAATGAAAGATTTTTATAGGAGCAGAAAGAAATATAACAACTGATTCAAAGTCTAGACTTCGCTGGAATGATAATGAAAGATTTTTATACGAGCAGAAAGAAATATGACAGCTGATTAAAGAAATTATCTAAAAAAAAAAAATCAAAAAAAAAACACGACAAAACCCGTCTAGATGGCAGCGTAGATCCACTTTGTAACTGGGCTAATTTGATTTGCCAGTCCATCAGGTCGACCCAGTGGCCTTGTTGGCCGACTGCAGCGCCACTCGTGGACGACGGACAGAGGGGGAAGCTCGGGTCTAATCTGACTGTGTCTTACTCTGGTACCCACGCCAGCCGCTCGTAGCTATTGGCAATTTCAGCAGCCACGGTGAAGGAGTGTAACTGTGTCTCCGGACGTTGGTCACGGCCACGGAAAGAAGGTGAAAGAAGGGTAAAAAACATCAAACGTTGGGCCTGCGGGGTGATTATCAAGGCCGGCTAAGGGGTAGGGGGTTGTCTCAGCCCTGACGGGAGATGGAGAAATGGACAGAGGTTTCCGTGATGTATGAGATGAAGGCATAACCTTACCTCATGGAGGTTTTAAAAGAAAAAGACTTAGTATGCATGTAAACCCTGCATATTGACCAACATGGAATTCTCCGAAAACTTTATGTTCAATCTTCACATTTCTTGCATGTCTATATCTTTCATCAAATATAGAGGTACTACCATAGTGTGCATTATAACACTAAAACTAGCTATTAGGTTGCATATTTTGTTAAATGACGAAACGGTGTACCAACAATAATGGGGAAAAAAACTTGGCCAATAATAATGATTCCTTTTAGCCCAGCTGTCAACGGATAAACCAAAATGTGACACAAAGTCACCAAGTGCTACTTAAGCCGGGATTCTATGTTTCAAAATTATAGATAAATAAAGTGTGACTTCCCAGCCAATTAACACAGGACTGCGTCCCTCATTAGATTTTTTTTTTTACGTGAATGAGATTGGCGAATCCAGGTATTACTATTTACGACACTGTTACATAAGAGGTGAGTACTCCAGTGTGAAGGATATGTGATTTATTATACCTTAGGGTGATACAAGTTTAGTAGTTAAGAGTTTAACACAGGGTGATACAAACCTGGGTGATAACCAGCCTTGTATCACACTGCAGTGTGATACAGAAACTTTTTATTTTTCTAAAATTCATGAAAAAATGAAATCATTAAGGAATAAAGAATCTAACATATGCATTATCTGCACAACGTTCCTAGCTACATTTTACTGTTTACTGTTTGTGGATTTGATGGATATAAAACGAGTTATATGAAAAAACATAAAAAATGTGCAACATCACAGTCCCACCATCACTGATTGCTGTGCATCCTTCCTTGGGAGCTCAAATCTAACAGAAAAGGTATAATAAATCCATAACCATCCTCGAAGGGAGTACTCGGGCAGTTATCACCCCTCGCCGAGACCCCGATATCAGCCCTCGGCCGGCCCTTCGGGTGATAACCACCCTCGTACTCCCTTCTCAGTTGGTTATATGTATATATCACCAAGTGCGGCTATAACGAAACGTTTATCATCAACAGCTGTCTCCCTTGGAGATAAAGAATTGGGACCCGATAATTCAACCATGTCAGTGATACAAATTAAATGCAATAGTATACAAGGCTATATGATTATCAGTGACAGTTATCACCACTTTCTCTTTCAACAAACAGGTCCAACATGTACAGTATATTGTATTGACTGATTTAATGTGTATGTACTATAAGTTAAGTACTTTCAGCGTTTTCTTTTATGGAAATGCCATTTGTAGAACTCTTACGGTGACTGATGTTGTGCATGTAACTCTATAGGTTCTTTCTTTTTATGAAGCTTGGTATTTCTCATTAAGGAGCCGATAATTAAATCTGCAATCAATGGCAGTGTTTATGATTTAGACTTCGTTAGAAAACGTAATGACCAATTGCAGGAAAGCACCCTCTGGTTTACCTAGACCGGTTTAATTGACTCAACAACACTTTCAGTTTTAACGGTCTAACTGACGGGCAATGCCGCGGATCACGTACCCTCTATGTTCTCCATACATTTCTAAATGTGGATGTCGCGCTGTGACAGTAACACGTACTTCCAGGCGTGGGAACGAGAAAGGTAAATCACTAAATGACAACCGGGTGGGGAGCGGGTGGGCGGAGAGGGGGCCACTCAAACGACTCCCCCTCCCCCCACCCGACCCATCCCTAACCCTTACACTCACTAACTTACAGTATGTCGCCAGTCAGTCATTGGAAAGGATCCAAGTGGCGAATTAAATTCTAGGCCACATTCAAAAGGTACAGGCAGTTTGCAGAGGATAGCCTCCAGTCACAACCGTTTACATTTCTGATAGAAAACCTGTTTTTGTCCGCTTTAGCCGGATTCTCTACTTCGTACGAGGCTGGTTGTTTTTCCACACGACCCAAAGTTCTTACCTTCTAGTGTAAATAACGTAACCAAGCTATGTAAAAAAAAGTAAAAGAGGGGGAAAAAAGAGAAAATAAGAAAAAAGGGAATTAGAGGAGAAAGAGAAAATCCAGTCTCCAGCCTAGCATTGTTTCAGTAGTATTCCTGGTATGCTTAACAAATTTTCCGAAGGGTTGGGTGGGGGCAGGGGGCACGTCTGATTAACTGTAAAATGCCAGTAGTTCAGAGTCCTTCTACGATAGGCCATTTCCTCGTCGGAGACGCCCGTTTACACTCGATGACGGATTAATTCCCGCACCTAATTGGATTAGCGCTACTCGGGCTGGGCTGCCCTGACCTTCCGACGGCCCACGACAAGTGTTATAATCCAATTAGGTCTGTTGTGATTATTCCTTGAGATTAAACGCGAATAGTAAACAGGGCTTAATTCTTACCACTAGTACAAACAGTTTGAGATGACTGTGATAGGGAATGTAAGAAGCCGAGTCAGTCTGTCCCGTATTTAAAAGGTTGTATTTGTGTTGTGAATAAAACATTAATGGTTAATCCTACGAAGTCAGAAGAGGGGGCGAAGCTCTGACGTCAATTTCCACATTTAAAGCACCTCATTCTGTTAATATGTTCCGAATCAAACACTGAATTCACTTATTCAGTTTATTTCATATCGTTTTTCTTTTTCTACAATTTAATGGAAATGTTGGAAAAATCTCTGAGTCAGACTAAGCCAGCCTACTGATCATTTCGATTTAACCCTTAAATCAGAACGTTTCTCCTTTCACTTTGAATTTTGAAAGACTGGTTTGTGAATATGTTATAACTCGAATATTCTAATATATTCATAGCAAGCAAAACTGCTAGCTAGGTCCTGTAAATTGTAATGAGCTCGAGTGGCTGGTTTAAAGCTGAAAGTCGGGCAGTCATCTCGTTTCTGAACAGCTATATGTATGTGAATGTTTCCGGGCGTACATCTTTCGCCCCGACAAGTGGAGGCGAATAGTGCGACCTTCAGGCAGTTCATCAAATTCCCTAATGCCGCGCCTGACGCCTGACACTAAACAGGACATTTATTCCGTTCGCAATCCATCAGGGCATGACAACATGGCCTCGGCCGCCTCTCGGTAAAAACAAGAGAAGACTCTTTGTTTGGTTCACTGAGGCCTTCGGGATCTCCGATTCGCCGCCAATGCTATCTCGCTGGCAATGAGAAAGGAGAGTCGGGCCCGTCTAAACATAGCGCTGCCGGCCTACATCCACACATACTGTTACAATCTGCGGTAACCCTCACCCCTCACCCCTTATGGCTGACCTTTGACCTACTGACCTCGTCGGCAACCTCGGCACGTTTGGGCTGAATCAGGATGCATGCAATACCTCTTTTTGGGGTGAACTTCCTGCTATTTATATTTACAAATAAGTCAAGCCAGGCAAACAACGCTTTCCAGTATGGGACTTGCTTAGTTTAGTATGCAGTAGACTATAAATGGAGTCCGTTCTAACCATCTACTTATTTGTAGCAGTTCTCCTGATCTCAAGCTATACAAAACAGTCACAATGTATGAACAGTATTATTGACAAACCTATCCTTTTATGACCTCGTGTATTGTTTGTAATAATGGGGTGTTTTATACTTCTTATCAGATGCAAAAATAAAGTCTAATACTCAATTTGAGGACCATTCAATGTCTATGTTTAGTACAAAGGGCGTATACACGTACACAAACCTCACCACTTCATTACTCATTAGAGTCCAATAATGAGAACAAACATAGTTTGGGCCAAAAAACAAAAGGGGTTAAAAAGAGCAGTGTGAGGGTTCATTTGGCCGTGAGGCCGGCACAAGGCCAGACAGTAAGCCCACTAACCCTCCCCACCCCCCAACCTTTCAGGTGCACACAACACCTAACAATGGGGGACATCCCAACCCCTGGTAACCATGGTAACCACAACGCGCCTACCCCACCCCCGTAACCCCAGTGAACATCCCCACGAGGTCAGGCAACACCCTCACACGGCATATTATTATGATCCCTGTTGATTGCTGGTGTTTCACGCCATTTTCAGCTATCATCTCAGCATACTGAGTCACCGTATGTTTACGTGATAATTGAAACTTCAGTTTTTTTAATAGTTTGGGGTGGTTTAAACCCACTTATAAAAAAAAGATCCATGGATGTTCCTATTAATGCAGAATGTACAAGGAATGAATGGGTAATAAACAAATACTATAGGAAGGAAAATTGTACATTCTTCAAGATAGCTTATTACAGCTTCGCTTGTAAACATGTTTGTTTTCAAACAAGTTAGGATAGCCATTTGAGAAAAAACAATCCTCTTTGCGAACGGAAATCTAGTTATCACGCATTCTCTGACCAGATCTGCCCCTGCGCGTTATGTTATAATTAGAAGGGGGCTAGGAGGAGTGTTCATTTGGCGCCAAGTGCCTGGGGGTGTAGGGGTTGGCGGGGGTAATAACTACAAAGGGCAGGGCACAAAGACAGGTAGAAGGTGGGTGTAAGGTAGACTAAGTATCGATCCCGTCATCTCCAGTGGTCGGCCAGAAGACGACACTCCGACTGTCACACCTGTGGGCTAGAACACACGCCGTCTTTCTCATCCCACCCTGGGCCGGCCTTTTACAGAAAGAACATGGTGGAATACATACTTATTTGTGTTTTTGTCTGGAATTGGGGTCAATGGATTTCCTTTCTTTTTTTTTAAATGGGAAAAGCTGCATCTGTAACTACATACATACATGATGATGTACATATACGTATTTGATAGGTCACAAACTCCCGTGTCATTTTAAAAAGATGGTTTTGTTGCTGCTGTTGTTGTTGTTGTTGTTCAAGCTTTTTTTTAATTAAAGATAAAACCTGATATAATTTCAATTAACTTGATCTGATGAGACATGACATAAACTAATTTACCAGATTGTATGGGAAACATTTTATACTCTGAAAGAAATTATACCTCACTCCCCTCTCTTCATTTGTAGATGAAAAAACAAAATCAAGAGAAAACGAAGACAGTCATTTGCTGGTTTAATGTTGACATTTTCTCATAATTGCTTTCTCACGACTAGGGTCGTTCCCGTCAACACCAAGCAGGTATTTTTTCACGAGGTCAGGTCATGGTCTCCTAAGTGACGACGGCTTGAGGTCTACTCAGTTTTATGGGAGTGAGCTATCGGCCAACTAATTTGAGCGGCTGCGTCACTGGGTCAGTGCGCCAGGCCGTGTAACTGACCCCTGCCATCTGGGTCACGCCCCTCTCCAGGGTATAAAGCCCAGTGCCCCGCTTTACGTCATAGTCACCAGTGATTTTTAATTAATACCTACGGCCAATTAGCAGTAGTGAACTGAAACGATCGGTGTGGGGTTTTTACCAAGGCAAACTGATTCGTGTTGTCGACGGCCGTGTAACTTTAGATCTAGAGAGCCCCCTGCCTCCTCCCCCTGCTCCCCCCTGGCCTGGCCTTTGGCCCCCTGCCCCCTGCTCCCCTTTCAGACCCCGCGCCCACCGACAGAGTAGCACCTAATTAGTCACTACTGAGGAGGCTGGTTACCGGGATAAAACCTCTACACAACGCCCGCTGACCGGCCACAAGTTATTAATGGTTATTAAGCAGCCTAACTTGGTCTAGATTTCTTTTTTTGATAGGTTGGTTGCAGAATAATCTTGGTTAAGGCAAATCTGGCAAAACTATCGATAAATGTTGATATGATGATAATGTGTTGGAGTTTGAGGTCTATTCAGCAATTGTTCAGCTATATCAAGACCAACTCTGTTTTTTTTTGACTGTTGACAGTTGTATGATCGAATCTATGGTGGTGAAAACGACGGATAAATGTTGATATCTTTACAGTCATTATAATCAAATTGCATGATAATCGGTAACAACCAATAATTGTTTCCTCTAACATAGGGAAAACAACGTTATCGCTTTTCTCTTTTACATGCGATCAGGTTTATTTTTGGTTTTAATTTGAAAACAGCAGACAGGAAGATTAACTGTTTCATATTCTTATCTATAACACCATGTGGTGCTTCTTAGTTCTAACGCGGGTCTCTAACGCAAATGTGGATCTTTAATGTCTAAGGTGTGTGAATCTCATGAACGAGTAAGATTATCCTTCTAAACATTACAGGCAGCGTTTTTTCCCCTTTCCTATCATTTTCATGATATCAATCATACAGCGCAAAGTGCCCTTATTATAATCTTCTACACAGCCCTAATAGAGACTCGTTCACATACTCGGTAGAGATATAAAAAAAATGTTTAATTAATAATCATAAGGACAATGTCTTGTACTAATACGTAAGGAAACAGTGCATGACATTTCATCAAACGACATACACGTCGGAACATTAGACTTTACCAGGATGAAATAAGACATAAAAGTCAAATAACATAAGTCACATTCAATGTCTGTACATGTCAAATGCTCTCTGACTTACCAGAGTCACATAACCGAATACTCTTTCGTCTATAACGAAACAGTGATTGAAGGACAAGAGTGAAAACAAATGCGGACACGATTCCTTCAATCACAAAACGTCCGAGACAAAAATAACCTGACCGATTTAATCTGATGACGTCTTCTCTTTGATACGTGTCGTTTTGCACGCTTGACTTTTTAAAGTAAATATATGAAAAACAAATAAAAATTAAGAAAAACTTGTGCTAGCTAACATCCTGCTGCTTCTTTTTTTTTTTTTTTTTTCTTTTTTTAAATGTCCAAGTATAAAATGTCAGCCGCTGTGCTTCAAATTATCAAATTATCTAGTCCATAAAAAAAGAAATCTACCACTTTTCAAGAGCCCTTTGCTTAAGACGACTCGAGGTATCCGGTACTTTGATTTGAGATCTGTAGGTGTGTTGGGAACCGTCTGTATGTTTGAGTGGAGGTGGGGGGGGGGGGGGGTGCGAGGAAGTCGTTAGGGTGTGGGGGGATGTAGGGCGGGTCAGGCTTACAGCACCTGTATTCTGTCTACGCCTAGTACCTGAACTCAATAATCATGCCGTTTTGAGACAACCACTGACCCATTTTATGGCTTCGCTTTCTCCGTGAAGACGATTACATATGATTGCATATATGCCAACATGGTTGCTGAGAAAATAGTTAACGTCACAGATCCTATTTTAGACTGGGTTGGTGCTCATATTCTCTATATTTTGACAGATGGAATATAATCTGTACAATTTATAAACGAGATATATATTTTATAAATACCATTTGGAAGAACTAGAAGAACGGCAAGTAAGACCTTATATTTAAATGCTCTCGTTCTGAGTGATTGAAATACTTATACAGACCTGAAATAAGGCAAATAAGGAAGAGAATTCAATACATTATTTGCTGAAAGCGGATTCCCCGTTTTGTCAGGTGTATAAAGATAAACACAAGTCAACTAATGTACTGCCCTTAGGGAGGCAAGAAAATCGGAAAATCCAGAAAGATAATGTGACATCAGGCTAGGAAAATCTGCGTGTCCGCGTGTCCACGACGACCAATAAATGGGGGTGGACGACCAGAAAAATAATTCTGGTCGTCCTCATGACGACCAGAAATCTCGGTGACAATTATCAAAATTATTGCTTGCAAAACTTGAATTTTAGTTATTTAGATAGTTGTTTCAAAATCTAGAATTATACTTAAGTTGAGGACACTAGGAATATGTACGAGGACAACCAGATTCAGGCATTTAGTTGTCCTCAGACGACCAGAATTTAGGGGGAATTTTCCTAGCCTGGACATTATCTTAAATGCTATAAACGTTATGTTAGCAACTAATTTTAGGAAATCGTTATCAGAATTTATGCCGTGAAAAAATCTGAAATCAGGAAAAAACAACCTAATCTGCAACTTCCATCGCCGTACCATAGCTAAGAAAATGGCCTTTTTACAATACTTCACGTGGTATTTACCAACATAATGTCTGATGGTTTTAAATGTTCATTTTTATACAGAAATATATTACAGCTACTACAAGCACAGCCCTAGGACTCCGAACCAAGACGTCATATCAAAAGTAAGTTATTACAAGGTACTTGCCCGGCTTCTATTTATTTTGCCCGCGGAGAAATTCAGTCTAATTTAAAACGGGAAGCTACGGATTTTGCCTTACCGTACACCCCGCTCTATATTACGGCAGCTCATTAGCGCTGAGATCGGGGATTAGGGTTAATAGGATAACGTGTAGCACGCCCAACACGCTGATTGACGTCACATGCTGCCCGAGAACCCCCAGCTTCCCCTCTACCCACGGCCAAATTGGAGAGGGCCAAAAATACTCAAATAGTGAGTCTCGGGGTAAAAACGTCTGAAGACAGCAATGTTCATCGTGCATGCTTTTTAAATACGGCTCTTTTATTATCTCAAAGTGAGAAAAACATCAATCGTGATTGTATGACTCTATGAGTATTAATTTTCCAAAAGAAAAACGTAAATTAGGCTTCACGCTTTGAGCCATCGCTTTAGATACAAGGCTACGTAAAACACATTAACATCTCGGGGGGAGGGGGAGAAAGGTTTCCCGAAATGTTTTATACTAGAGCGCAAAGGGGAAAAGAAAGAAAACACTCACAGAGCACAGTAATGAATGATCATTTACTGTATCAACAGGCAAGGCTTGACTCCCATTGACTGAGATTGACAACGTCAATGCATGAACGACCTCATTAAAAGAGGCGTTCTATTACTTTCACGTGTAGATAATCCTAGGGTTTTCCGCAGGATTATTTAGGACGGTTGCCTCAACAACACCGGTGCATAATGGTTGGCCTTTGCCCACTCTCTCACTAAAGCAAATTTCGTTGCTACTTAACCAGGTCAACGAAGACGACCGCCTCGGGCCGTAGGTGAGTATAAATGGACGACGCCGGAAAATGACCATTATTCTCCTTTTTTTTGTTCTACCCACTCTTGTAGTTGGTATTCCCTTCGTCTGTCTTGGGCTAGCAGCTAGACTGTTTATGCCACGAAGGGAAAACCCTGTTTTCTGAATTGACGTATTGCATGATTACGTGCCCGGTGCCGCCTGGTCGGAAGCTAAGCAATTTAGGTAACGATAGATCTCTGCCGCAGACTACAAAATAGGATTTGTACAGAAAGAATATCAGAAAATATCAGCTGAGCGGTCTGAGTCTGCTAAAATTATAAATGTCCTTCACTGCATTATGGTGACAACATTTTGTTTGCATTAGCCTTTAATAAATATGGGTCGGCAATAGATACAAGAACGTAAACTACTGGTGAACCCGTCAAACAAAATTCCTCAGGATATTCTACAATACTGCTGCATGACTCCTTATTTAAAAGTGCTTCTTTATTTTCAAAGTTGATTTGGGGAATCTTTATCTTAACGGCGATGTACACATTGATAAAAACTCTTGAAATAAAAAGCCGTTCACATGACAACTGTATGACGTTGAGTACTGAATCTCATTTGATACACGTACATATTATGTGCACTTCGCTACGTCCTAAGTCATGTGGACGACCCATGGCCTGGTGTCTCTGACAAGACTGGTGAAAATCTGAAGCGTTGCCATCTGACCTACTTAGCCACTGGCGTCAACTTGGCCATGACTGAACGTTTTTTCTTCTCCCCCTCTCTGCTTTCTGGGTCTGCTCTACACCACAATTAGTTATTTGAGTGCATTAGGGAGATCTCTGTCATTTCTAACTGGAGCAAACCATCGGATGGGGAGTTGAAGGCAAATATGTCTCTTGAAGGGAAGGTCTATATTTGCTCACTGTTGTATTTGTAGACCAATATCTATAGGTTCTACTTCAGAGGAAAACTTTAGAATAGAGGCTTAGTCCTAGAGATGGAAGATATTTTGAAAGAAAATCTAGTAATACTAGTACACATCATCTATGGAAAACTGACTGGATATCCTTTACACTAGACCTATCTACCCTCCCATAAAAAAAAGATTGTCAGTGTCACTACACTGCACATGATGCACTTGACTAAATCATACTATGTAGAGGCAAAGCAACCAACAAAAAATACTTTGATGAAGAAAATATCAGAGGAAGCGTCGAGTAATTAAAGACGCACACATTTCCATTCTGTGATCTTTTCGGTTCTGATCTTTCCATTTCTTTCATTTACGTGCTGCAAATAAAAACAAGCACTTACCCGTGTTTTAAGGCCCGCATAGTCAACGAAGTACAATCCTATCTTATTTTTGGAATCTAAACTTTAGATGGCGACAGCTGGATTTTTATTTATCAAGTTAGTCCTATAATATTCATAAATAATTCAATATATTCATGATTCTTTTCCCTAAATTAAGCTCTTATGCAAATGACAAATCCCCTCCTGTCATAGTGATAAGAAAAAGAGAGAAAATGAAATATAGTATATACTAAGTAAGAATGTAAATTTGTCTGTGATCTTTCATGCGTGGAATTATCGACAATTATCTTTGAAAATGTCAAAAATGAAACATAAACAAGGCGCTCCTCATGAATGATATTGATAATGATAAGTAGGTTCCTGAGCACATCTGTTATCTTCCAATCAATAGTCCCCAGACCACATCTCTGAGAGGCGCGGATAATCCTATGTAATCGGTCCATAATCCATGTCTGGGTTGTACTCACAATAACACACTCCGACGGCTTGCCCTTCATATCGGTTCTCTAGTAGTACTAGTAGTAGGGTCCTCCTCTATGAGATAATAACAATAATAAACTCGTACAGCGTCCCCACTGGAGCGGACATGGTGGTAGACCACCAGTGTGAGTGGCGGAGGGGGTAGTAGTACTGGGAATAGGGACCAGGTACCACAGGGGTGGACTGTCCTGAGGCTAGGGGTCCTCTCCCACACTACTCACATACACCAGTGACACCTAATCGTGGTGAGACCACCAGTCCCCCTCACACTGCCCACCCCACGCTGGGAGTCCCACCTGGACATTACCTGACCACCTGTCAACTCACCTTTTGTCTACCCCCTCACACAGGTAACAGTTTCCCTCCTCCCCTCGCCCCTCCCCACCCCAGCCACATCTACAACCAATGACAGCTAGGCTGGTTAAGTACAGGGCGGAAGTAAAAACAAAGCCTAATCAGGTGGTTCGTCGGGTGTCAGGGGACTAGGGCTGGGCCTATGTTACAACTTGGTGGACGCGCTGCCACACGCTGAACCTGATCAGGTATAACCAGACCTGGAGGGACACAGGTAGAATACAACTGGGAAACAACATCACAGGGATGCGTCGGCCACAGATCCTACTTTCTCTATTTCATCTCTCTTTTTCCCCCTTTTAATTTATTTATTCAACCTTGGAAAGCGTGATGGGTAATGTAATCAGCAATGTTCCTTCTAACAAAATAATTCTATTTGGATAGTTTTATCAGAATAGCAGATTTATCGAAAGAGAAACTCACAAATATGGAAACACTCCAACAATTGAAGAGCATGTCTGGAAAATTCCACTAACGAAATGGATGCAATTAGACTGAAATCGTTTTCTCTTGGGATAGTTTGTTTTCCACCTGTCATTAGAACTAATGGTCATTGGGGTCCAGGATGAAAGGTATGGGTTCATTAGCTTTTAGTCACGTCATTTCTAAATAATGAGATTTAGATAATATGAAACATTTAAGCATAAAACGATACATGTAACTTATTAAGCCAAATCAGGGAATTTCAAGGAAATTCACGGAGGGATATGCTGTTCCACGATATCAGGCATCATACCGCCCTCCCAAAAAATTAAAGGAATTTAAAGGAAGTTTTTTTCGTAAAAATAAAGGAATTTAAAGGAATTTGCAGGGATTTCTAGGAAAAATAAAGGAATTTTAAAGGAATATTTAGAGAACTTTTAGAGAATTTAAACATGAAATAAGGCAAATAATATTGTAACAGGACTGCCTTCCTGTAAATTTTTTTCTGTGCAGCACTGCATTGACCCACGTCGACTCGCGTCGACCAATGCGTCAACTCATGTCGATCGACACCTCGACCTGGATTGATCATCGGCTAGAAAATTTTGCAATTTTATCGCTAATAATATGGAATTCTATGTGTTTAATGAGATAATGTGATATTTTCTTACTCCAGGAAAAAAATAAAGGAATTTAAAGGAATTTTTCACAAAAATAAAGGAAAATAAAGGAATTTTGCCTATTTTTACAAAAATAAAGGAATTTAAAGGAAATTCCTTTAAAATAAAGGAACGGTATGATGCCTGCGATATCTAAACTTAGGCGAAAAAAAATACTTGTGTTCAGGTTTCCCGATCGACCCTAATCTTTTGCCCCGACCCTCAGTTTTTGTTCAAAAAGATTTCAAGAAAATTATCAGAATTCAGCAAAAAGTCTTACTAAGCCGATAGATCGGAATTATAATTACTTGTGTATAATACTTTCAATACAAATGATGTAGTTAGTAACTACATCATTTGTATTGAAAGTATTATACAAAAATAACAAATTGTTGAGTTCAGATTCAGTGGTAAAATAAATTAAGCTGATAGATCGGCATTATAATTACTTTTGTATAGTACTTTCAATACAATTTGAACTCAACAATTTGTTATTGTTGGCCTTATGATATATTGTGTTTGTAGGCCTGGGAATACCGCTACAATTAGTATACCGGCCTAAAGCTGAATCTTAACGTCACATCAAAGACATCTTACATTCATTCAATCATTACTCATCGTGTTGTCATATGTTTATGTTAAACTTAAAGTAATTATGTTTGTACTCGAAATTCAGCTTGAATTATCATCACTGTTTCCGATTCACTGAGAATACCCCCCCCCCCCCCCCCCCTTACACATACACATCCTTTTTGAATTATTATTATTTTTTATTTATTTTCCTCAAGATCAGAATTCTTTCATCCAAGATTATGCGTATTAACTTTCCCATACCAGAGTAAAATGTTTTCCTTTGACATTATACGTGTGCAGGGTATATGAAATTAATTTCGAGGCTACTGCTGAACAAAATCCGTACTGGTGGATCTTTTACTTTCAATTGAGCGTGCCCACATGTAGCCTAAACGAGGCGTGGTCGTTTTTCTTTTTAGAACTCTGTTCTACCATTACCACTCTCTATTCTAAAATTAGGTTACTTGTGGTTCATATGGCTACGAGCGTACGTTTATATGGATGTATGTACATATACACTTAGGAATAGAATACGCCGTTACCTTATTTGCCTACCAATAGGGGTACAGTGTTCAAAATCAACTGAACTTTCCGCTAAGGGTGAACACTTTGGCGGTTTTCTTAGACTGTACTGTAGCGGGGATGTGTAGGCCAAAAGTTTTCCAAACTTGCTGGTGCAACACTGCGTAAGACGTACACAGTACATCTAGAATTGAAGTTGACTCAGTGTATTGTTTTCTACATTTGCAACTGAAGGGTTCACTAAGGAATTATTTCACTTCTGACAGTGTTTGCATTGTGCCCCAACAGAGTCATCAAAGGCCGTGCATGTGATGCCCTATCTATGGGACATTGCACATAAAAGATCCCTTGCCACAAAAGAGTAGGGCATTGGACCCGGTGACAGGGTTCTCCTAAATCATATCATAGACACTATCAACCAAAGGAAATATGTATTACCTTGTGCAATCTCGAAAGAACCCTGGGGGGTTAGCTGGACATTAAACTACCCTAACAGTAACAAACCTCGGACAGTGGCCTGGCAAAATTTTAAAAAGTGTCCTGAAAGCAGGTAATATCCTCTGTAAAATTTATAAGTAAACAAAACTCTGCTCTAAAAGGGGAAAAAAGTGTCTAAATCTAAGGGTGCATGTTCAGGATTTCCTCAAAAAAATGTATTGTTAGCCAGACGGACTAGTGGCTCAGCATTTACACTGGTCTGGATCAAAATTAATTTCCCTAGCCCTGACCAAAAAGCAACTGGTCAAGATCCCGGGGTCAAGATACATGATCTATCATGTTTAGATCTCATGCTAAATTTCAATCTATGTTAAGGTCAAAACCTGATGTTGTACCTGAACAGCAGACTGACAGTTGATTGCACTGGTTTGTACGGTTATCCCAATGTTCAATAATTCTGTGCAAAGGTTGATGAAAAAATAGTCGCATCCAAAGATTTTTAGAGTTGTGCATATGGGGGACATGGAAATGATAATTGTTAGAGTTTAAGGTCCATCAGCAATTTTCCAGCTATATAAGGACCAACGCATAATGGATTTTGACTGTAAAAGGTAAAATTAGCATATATATGGACAATACAATAAGCTAAATAAGCTTTTATTAGAAGCGTGAATATACTCTCCCAGCTTTATCTCATAGGGCTGTGATGTCATCTAAGCTCACAGTCACAGGGCTCTGTGTGTGCAGTCAACCATAGCAAGAGCCTTATCAGCTTGCCCTATATATGTAAAAGAGCCTAGATGATGTCACCTACACCCAGTAGAAGCCACTCTGCAACTTTAATTATAAGTGCTAATTTCTCCTGTATTTATGAGATATTAGCAGTAATTTTTGCAGATTATGTTTAAGGAAATGTATATTCAGTAAAATATGAAAATTAGAATTGCCTTTGCGGTTCTCCTTTCAAGAACTATATTTCATATTAGAATATTAACCTCTGAAGTAAATTATGTAAGACATTGTTGAAAAAAAGGAGTGTGTTAGTTACATTAATTCTTTGGTACTATAATATTTCTGTTAAACTTAAAGAAGCAAAATTGTACCTCTACTATATTCGTTCTTCCCTCAATCTGACAGTACGAATGTACAACTTTGTAAATGGGACATCAGTTAATGATATGTTAGTGTTATCTCAAACTTGCAAAACAGAAGGCATAACAATAATAAACCAAATCACACAGTGTCAGTGATATCGGTTGATTTCTGTTATGTTATCAGTCAGACTCAGTGTAGTCTGGGTAGGCCTTTACTATTAGATCTATAAATAGATTTACCAGGTACCTTTAAGATTAACAGACTACTTTCTATAGTTATATTAGAATATTATTGAAGTAACATAATGCAAGGTATGGAAATGTCTTCAAAATATTTGAAATAGATTGTAAATTACTGAGTTTCACTGACGCAAAATTAGGCTGACAAACATGAACTGTCACTGGGTCATAACATGTATAAAGTTCAAGGTAGTCTTGCCAAGCCTTTGTTCCACAGCTGCTACAGCCTAGATAAATGCCCAAAGCTGACAGCAGTCACAAAACATACACCGTATTCTCTCGCAAAACATCAACAAAACGTCTTTTAGCGCTAGTTATGGCAACGGGAAACGTCGATAGAGATCCTATGGGTGTCTTGAGTGACAGAAGCCCTGATAGTGAATGCCTTGACGGCCTTATTAGCGGTTTGGCTGAGGTTTCTCCGCCGGAAACTTGACAGCTCTGCCAAAGCTCACACAGCCCTAGGTCAGCCGAACTGTCCTTCTTTCCCAATTATCGTTCCCGTACACCTCCCAAAACATCTCCAGCTGTAACCCTAATGCCTCCAGCTTCAACTCGGATGGCATTATTTACTTAGTACACTTATCTAATTCCACTCATTTTCCGTGACCCAGATTTGAGTTTCCGCATAAGCTGTAATAACAATGATAGAGGCCCCCGATCTCAATTCTGAAACCGACGCCCACGACCGTCGACGATTACTGACAATCCATATTGAGAGTGGCCTCAGTCTTGGGTTTCTAGATCCTTTTCTAACTACATTCTGGCTCGATATACGGCAATCTGACAAAAGAACATGATAAGGACGTTTTAAATCTAACAAGGGCGAGTTATTTGCCTGGATTTGTGGGTCAGATTTGGGAGTTTTGCATGTTTTTATCGAGTGCATCAGCGACGCTTTTCCAAGCCACGCGCTACTCATCCCGACTTGTTTACATCGGCATTTTGCAGTTTTCCAGCCCAGAGGACCACATAAAGTACATACAGGAATGCCACAGAATACCCCAGTACCTTACGACTCTATAGATCTTGACAAATTAATTGTCTCTAAGTGTTCAAATCTAGTTTAAACGCCCAATAAATCTCAACCCCGTCCCGCCATTTGCATTTTATGAAAAAGAGAGACTTCATGGAACAGGTCAGAAACAAGCCAACTTTTAAACACAACCTACCTCGCGGAAACGTGAACACTTTTGCTTAATATCCTCAACATCTTCATCTGTCGGATCAAACTGCAAGAGAGTTATTTCCGTAATAATTTGATCAAAATTCATCGTCATATTTATCCCTTATTCGGCGCTGCATGGCGATCATAGTAACTAGGCCATCGATGCGCCATCTATCGACGATGTTTACAAACAAGGTCATTTAAATGATAGTCTGCAGGTACGTCTGCAAGGATGTTTTACGACTTCATAGCCAGCAGAATATATTTGTAAACAATGTTGAAATACACAATATAACGTACCGTAAGCTTTCATATCCCATGGAGTGTCACTAGATTATGCAAAATACTAATCTTTTATGCATTGGGCGATTCAGCTTAACACACAGTAATTCACAGTTAGCATCAAGACGACAGCAATTGGATACAACATTCATATACATAGCATAGTCTTGCTTAGCATAGGGGTAATTAGGGTAATTTCGCGCATGTGTCTAATTTCACGCACCACATTACTTTCAGGTCTGTATACCTCACGGATTACAGTATTATAAAAAAATCATTCAGGAAAATATGCAGGGTGGCCAATAGTTCATTGCAAATGATGACTTTCGTGCATTTGATCAAAGATATTTCAAGGGCTGGATTTACAAATATATTGTGTTTTTTTCCAGATTTTATACTATCCTTTATAAACAGACATTTCTCTATTATCAAGGTTGGAATAATTTAAACTACTAAAATGCCCTTTTAAATAAATATTACATAAACCCAAAGACATTTCATGAACTAACCTAAAATTTCAAGGATGTGTAGACATTTTTGAATTTTAGAATTTGTAGGTCAACATGATAATGTATAAAGCCTAAATTCACGCAGCCTAGGTCTAATTTCACACACTTAAAGCCTATAATAATGTATTATAGTGCGTGAAATTAGACCTAGATAAAATTGAAATGAATGATTCCTTAATGTGCCTTCAATTTTGAATTATTTCTAGACATTTTCCTATAAAATCTAATGCTTACATACATTATTATATGAGGTTGTGATATGACATATCATGCAAAAATGGTTCAGAAATTGTTATGCAAAGTATCTTTAATTGCTTATTATTTTGTTATATTAAGAAATATTTATATTTCCTCTATAATTTTGGAATAAAGGAGAAATGTGTCGCAAAATATATAGGAAAGCTGAGGTATATTCCTGTTAAATGTACTGTGAAAAAACTAAAAGGATCCTTTAAGTCATTATTTAAAAAGGTACATGTGCAATATCTCTTATTTAACCCATAGAAATGCACTGTGCGTGAAATTGCAACAGCTGCGTGAAATTAGACTAACTATATGTCCTAATTTCACGCAGATATCTATAAATAGCTAAAATTACTATGTTTTGCATTGGCTGTGGCAAAACTGTCCAAGAAATGCAATAATCGATTAGAAAAGCTGCATTCTATACCTGGTATTCATTTTGAACACATACTTTACCTACATCCACCTTGATTATCTATTTTCATCATTCGTTCATGAAGATAGCTTGTTAAGATAATTGCTCACATAGCTATAAGTCTAATTTCGCGCAATAGGTGCGCGAAAATACCCAAATTACCCCTATATTAACAAACCTCCTCCTTTAATCTTCACACCTTTACCACTTGATACATCTCTATCTTGTCTAAAAATTGTATAATCCAGATGCAGATGAGATAACAGACTAGGCCTAGGCTCTAGATCAAGGCTTGAATAAATAAATACAAAATATTGTCACAGTCTTATTTAGACTATAATCGATAGAGTCTAAATAATTTCCTGTATGTGTGCTACAGCTAAATTGTTTCCCGGGTCCTCCAGGCCCACACATTTTAAAGCTAAACAAAAATGCCTTACAATTAATAGATTTACTCAAATTGAGGTAAATCCCGTGCGGAGCACCCTTTCCCCTTATTGAATCACAAATCTTCAAATTAATTTTAGAGAGAATATTTTAGTGAATCCATGGAAAAAACAAATAAATACAAATTTTAAGCCAGTTTTAGGTTCAAAAATGGAAATCTGCTGGACAAATTAGTTTGGTGACCCCCTATTTCTTTGGCTGGATGTGATAGCCTAGGTAGACTACATCCCTATACATGTGGCATTATCTAACATGCAATTTTATTTTTTTTAAATTGTAGAACGTTATTTTTGAATCTTTATATTTCTGAACTAGTTTACTTTGCATACTTTCTAGCTATAATATATATATCGTCAAATTTTCCAAAAGTCTTTCTTTTTCATTTGGGAAAACATGAACAGCTGATGAACACATTTATCAAAAGCATTGGGCTGGTTGTTATTTTATTTCTATCAAAATAAATAGTAGTCTAAATAATTTCAAATTTCTTTTTTTTTTTTGTAAGTCATTTTTTTAAATAATTACCATAATACTTGGACTGCTCTAGCCAAACAGTTTCCATGGTGACCTATTATCACTTTTTGCATTGTTGGTACCGGTACTTTTATGGTTAGGACTTTCACTGTGGAGGATTTCAAACAAATTTCAGCACTAGTTCTATAATGGCATGATTGTCCGTATGATACCGATCAACATTGTGATTTTTGAAAAAAGAAAGCAAAAAAAAATCCAAATCTCTAGAATACAAGAATAAGTTGAAAAAAATACATGTATACGTTAAAACCCAATTGAATTGCAATTGACAAATATCTAAAGATCTAAATAATATTTAACATAGTTCAGAATTAACGCCTAAGGCCTATCTAAAAGCCACGTGGTTATTCCCTGTAGGCCTATAGTAGGCCCTAAACAAACAAAAAATGATATCATGATCACATGACGTAACCTATCATCTTCTATCGTTTTTTCTTTGTTCTTTTTTTGTTCTTTTTTTTTATTATTCCTTTTTTGTCTCCATTATTAACAATAACATGCTGACGTGAGGTTTTCCGTGAAGGGCAGTGGCCGATGCTTTGGTTGAGCAAACTCCACGTCCTTTGTCAAGGAGGTAATGCTTAGAAAATCTTATTTAAATTTTATTTATTTTTAATAAATAGATCATCATATCTATAAAATGTGTGGGTGGAGGGGCGTATAATGGCTGAGTTTGTTCCTTCTTCCAGTGACATTGTATAATATCTATAGGGAGTAAATGGGTTAGCGGTATAGTCGCCCTTTCTGACATCGCGCGGTGAAATACTGGGATCTATTTGTTGGCTTTTTAACATTGGCGTCTACGGAGAAAACGCAAATTTTCACGATTATACGAAAAGTTGACAAACTGCGAAAATTTGAAGGCTTGTATTGCATTCCTGGGATTAATTCCAACCTTTTTCTCATTTACTGTATAAAGATTGGACCAATATTTGAAAAGTTATTGTGAAATAACATGTTTTCTCCCATAGGATCCTATGTTAAACGTCCATCCAACCTCCGTTCGCAATTTCCACAAAATTTCGCCGCGAAATACGCTATTTTTAGACCCACATATGGCGTTTATGCACCAGGCGGGGGGACCAGGTCTAGTTTGATTTTTAGTAAATGGCTTTAATTCTTGTCTCTTCAGAGTTCATTTTTAGCCATAATTTCTTATATTCTTCACTACGGTTATCGATTTTTTTTTTAATAATTATTATTTTTTCCTCTTTGTGTAAATTGAGTTGTTAATTGTTTAAAAATACAAATATCATGCACCGGTCGAATTTCGGGTTCAACCCCAATATCAAGACGTTTGATGAAAGTACCGTCTCCTCTGTTCTCTAAACAGACTGTTACTAACCTGCAGGCGCACCGTCAATCCAAGAATATCGCACTCAGCCGCGAATGCAGTCGGAGGCTGCATGCGGCCAAGCACGCACCTGCTCAGACGTTTCCCGGGTTAAGTTGAAGTTAAACCGGGGTTTAAATTCCACACAAGGACATACTAATCTTGGAAACAAGTGGTGTTGCCACTTGTAACATAGGCCTCAATGTTTGTGGCCATTGGAGTAAAATTAGCCTGCCTAACATGGATTATAGACATGGAATTGTGTGAGTGTCGCTCCCACCATGGGCATGGCATTGGGCAGTGCTGTGAGCGGTGCGGGGCCGGGTGCGGGCGGCGGCGGGCCCCTGGGTGGTGGGTAGGCTGCGTGCTGATACTGCACAGGAGGTTGGCTCTGGAGTTGGAATACGGCCCTGTACCCCTACAATCGACACACTGACGCCGGGCATTTCTTAAATTCGTCATGCTATGGGGGATATAGATTATCATTTATGGAGCTTATAATATATATGATTATAGTGACCTACACCATTGCATATTGTGGATACCGTACAATTAATTTAAGAGCATCTATAGCTTTATTAGATTCACTCTCTACAAATGAATATTGTGACGCAAGCATTTCAGCATCGGGACCCCTGTTCAAGGGACTCATTGGATTCCAGTGGTGGATTTAGAGAGCGGGGGGGGGGGGGGGGGGACGCCCCCCTTTTTTCTTAGCATAATTTAGACATTCTTTAATGTAAAACTCATTATTTATAACCGTTTTCAGCTTGATAATTTTACATGTGACAGGGGCTGTTCTTAAATTTGACACGGCAACATGGCCTATTCTTAAAATCGACAAGGGACATGGATGTAATAGTGACATGGACAGAAGATTTTAAAATATAATGACATGGGATATGGCCTTTTCTTAAATTGGACATGCAACATGGGGACCACCCCCCCCCCCCCCCCCCATCTAGACCACCTGTACTATGATGTAGAGTCTATCCAAAACTTTAAGCCTTGTTCAATAAGCCCATCCCAGTATATATCAAAATCAAATTTTACCATGAAACTACATAGCAATTTCTTCCTGAATTAATCCCTGAAGATAATAATGTAAAACAAAATGGACCATGGTGATCTAATTGAAAAGTTGCTCTTAGATTTGTAAAATGCAGCCGTATATATAGACCTTTTTCCTCAATGTAAGCCCAACCTATTTTGCTCTAAAAGGGGGGTGTAGATGGGGGGGGGGGGGGGGTCCGTGTCGCATGTCGAATTTAAAAAACGGCCGTGTTGCCAGTCCATATATCTAGGTTTAGACCAATGTCCCCTGTCAAATTTAAGAATTATCCCTGTCCCCTATAGAATTTAAGAATTATCCCTGTCCCCTGTAGAATTTAAGAAAAAGAGCAATGTCATTTGTCCCTTAGTTTCCATGTCGCCTGTCGAATTTAAAAAACGACTGTGTTGCTGTGTTGAATTTAAGAAATGGCTGACATGTGTCGTGCTGTCGATTTTAAGGGTCTACACCCTTTAAACGGCACCATTTTGATTGGCTGGAAAACCTGCAAATCTGCAAAGTGGTAACATATAAGAAATCATAATGTTTTATCAGTAGGTAGTACTTGGGGATTTAGAAAGACATAATTCTTGATTGTTCAGCAAACTCCTGGAGACATGGGTGGCTTTTAACTGTATAGTTGTCCAACCGTTGTCAGTGGCGGATCCAGGGGGGGGGGGGGGGCAAAAGGGGCAATTGCCCCCGCCCCCCCCCCCCCCTAGACTGAATGGAATTTTTTTTCCAAATAACCTAGATTTGGTGATTCATGCAGATCTGAGGTTATTTATTTTCACTTTTTTAAAGGGGGGGTTGGTTTGCCGCCCCCCCCCCCCCCCCCCCCCCCTCAGATGACTGACTCTGGTTCCGCCCCTGGTTGTCCAACCCTGAGATATACCCAATGTGGGATGGGCTCATTGGAATCAAGTATATACATGTACCGTAGATCTACCCAAACAAAACCGTTAGCGGGGCGCCACACCGGTGTGCAGATCTTGCTCAGATGGGGTCATGCCACCAAAATGTTGGTAATCTCCCATGGCCCTCTACACCCCTAAATAAGGGGAAAAAATACAATGGGAAGGAATGGTTTGGAGCCCCAGCCTATGGCCGGGCTAGTTCAATGAGCTTCTCTATAAAATCTCAACAGCGACACGGACCGCTTATTCACAGCAATATCGTAATTTTTACGAATCAACTCAAGTTGGGAATGGGCTGGGGCGACGTCTTTGTAGATCTACCTACGTGGGTACTCACTCAAATTGACACCGGTCAACATGATGATGAAATGTATTGTCACGGGGAAATGAAACACACATTCACAATGCACAAACACATACTTATTGATTTTGTCGCATGTCTTTGTCACTTTTATTTGTCAATGTCGCATGTTGAATTTAAGCAATGTCCATGTTACATGTCACTAAGGTTTTAAAGATGTCTGTCATGTCGCTAAGCCCCATGTCGCATGTCGATTTTAAGAAATGCCCATGTTGCAGTGTCGATAGGGGGCCTATCCTTTGGTTGCATGCATGTCAAACAACATAATAAGCAAAATGATTCGTTTCAAATGTACTAATGTCAATGCATGTCTGAAACCTTTGTCTGGCGCAAGTCAAATTTATGAAATTGCAATATAATATTTACATTAACATACCTCCCAAAATCTGACGATTGTGCTCTCAAGGTGGCGGCAAGTGCCAACACCGCACACCAAATGAACACACGAGGATGAAAACATAGGCCTAGATGTCCCCATCTAGTGCCTCAAGAGGAAACTATAACCAGATTGTTCATATCTATTTACGTTTATGACAATGGATATTAATATAAGAAGACCCGCGGGGGGCGTCCGAGGGTGGATGTACGACCTATAGGGGTTCGTCACGACCCGAGGGCGAAGCCCGTGGGACGTACGATCCCCATGGGTCATACAACCTCCTGTAGATGACCCCTAAGGGTCTTCTATATTTTATCACCCAAAATTCATGCTCCAAAATTGTTCAAAATACTGCACATGAGGGGCGGTACGTACAGCCAGACACTACGCACTATAGCCCTTGCACTTACCGCTCTCTTGCCGTGCGGGTGATAAAGAATGTGGTGTCTTTGTACATTATTCCCTGTATTAAATTTTTCTGTGATGGGCAGGTTTTTTTTGGATGATCCTAATTATTCTGTCTGTATGTAGGATACACAGATTGTACTAATGGCTTAGTACTTTTAATACATTGTCATAATATATAATCCAACAAGGATCAGGCTTAGCAAGTCTACTTCTAGTCTACCTCTAGGAGAAATATCTTACGCTCCTAGCGCCACCTGTTAACCAGTATAAAAGGCGCTGCAAGGTAGGGAGCGAGCAGTTAGTGAGTTAGTTGGTTAGAAGTTAGTAGTCACTTAGTTTAGTGAGAACATCAGCTAAATATGTTTAACCAAGGAGTTATACCTGGAGTAAGTACATCGACTCCGTGTAACAGACTGGAGTTTACCAATATCCACTACCTCGGACATAGGATTGTGTTAGAGCTGAATACTAGAATGGTCTAGAAGGCGTTGGAGCAACTCGTGTTCTAAATGTGGTTGATTGCTGATAGGAGATGGGAGGTGGACTGATGAAGACTTATACATGGTGGCTTTGACTCGGGATGAGATGTTTATTGAATAAAAACCCTTTCATATTAAGAAGCTCCCTCATCGTTCATTTCTTTTGAACTATTAGGAAGTGAATGGACAAACTTTAAACGCGGTCTGAATTACTCAGGTATTCTGGAAAGCAACTCACGAAGACTTGGATATACACGAATCTTACGCAGTCTTAAATCAAACATTAACAATAGTTCATTTGGTGGAGATACCCGAAACATGACTTGTGCCGTTTTGCTCATCCTTGATGTCAGCCACCGGTGACTTTGAGGCTTCCTCTAACCCCAAGCCTCAATCTTTGCGGCCCGCAGGACACGATGTGTCAACATCATATACAGGGAATGTGGAAAACCGCCACCTGGTAGGTAATCCCTTAGACGGGGAGGCACAGAGACAGGAGGTCGCAGCCAGACCCAAGCAGCTCTGCCCCGAAGGTGCACAAAATTACCAAACCCGTGGCAAAGGTAAACCATTTCCCTGGCACCTAGGGTCCAAAGATAGGCCGGTTCTTGACGAAGGACTTGAAACCCTAACACACTCGGGACGAGTTGAAGGGAAGAACCGTCTCACGGAATATCAGCAATATTGGAACCCAGGGTACGTACCACCTACGGACCACGAAACTGGTACTAGCTCTCACTCCACCTGTGAATCTGATGTGAACAATCCGTGGTGTAACCAAAGTGTTCCTTATCGTTTACTGCCCGCAGCGGGAGGTGAAGGCGAACAGGAAGTTTCCAATGGAGATAACCTATTTTCTTCAGGAAATCTAAAACAACGACAAAACACCGCGGATAACTCCAGCCCATCAGGGGGAAAACGCCCCGAAAATCCGGTAATCCTACCTGATGGGAGCTCTCTCACCTATCCATTACCCCAACGACTTGAGTTTATCAGTCACCCACTGGTAACACCAACTCACCCCAACCCGGGGGCGTCCATTCCTTATTCCACTGTAGCTAAAGGAAAAACAGTGGGAGGGGATAGGGGAGTGGGAAGGGAAGCAGAGGGAAACAGCGAGAAAGTAGGCAATTTACAACCCTATCGATTAACTTACGGTGTAGAAACGAACTTAGACCAAGCTGGTAAAAGAGCGGAAGCTCAGGCCTTTGATCCAGCCGAAATATTAAAGCAGTGGGCAGACTCAAGCCCCGAAAAGCACATAGATTTAGAGAGGCTAAGCGATCAGGATAGTGAAGAAAATGTAACGCTTAAAGCACAAGATTTTAACACTCTAACTCATGAATTGTATGAAGAATACGAGGACGAGTACGAGGAAGAAAATAGCGAGACAGAACAAGCAGCCGCAGATGTCAGAGGGGGTAGTCCTGATAGAAAATTAGCTAGAGAAGATAAATCAACCTCGTCTTCATACGAAATTATTACCGAGGATGTTTTAGACACAGGTAAGAAAGCTAAACTAGAGAGTGAGGACGAAATTAGTGTAGAGGAAATACCTGTGAAAGAACAGTGGGACGATCACGATATACAAAACCTCCACGAAAATAATATGGCGGAAGGAGGCGTTCCTTTGATGGATCTAGTAGAAGAAAGAGAGGATAGAGATCAACGCCAGCAACCCGATGAAGGGGGAGCTGGGGGTGTAGATCTGGGGGCATGGCATCCTAACCGTGGGATGGACCCTGGGGGACCTCAACAAAACAATGGGAACGGCCAGATCCTAATCCAGCAGCCGGACCGAGGCGTGCAGGCAGGACTTATTCCTCCTCTTAATCAACAGGCCCAAGGAGGCCAAGGTAATCAGGCCAATCCTCCCCTTAATCAACAAGTTCAAGGGGGCCAGAACGATCAGGCCAACCCTCAAGGACTTATTCCTCCTCTTAATCAGCAGGTCCAGGGAGGCCAGGATAATCAGGCCAACCCACAAGGGCCTAACCCTCCTCAAAACCTTCTCAACAACCCTCCTCAAAACCTTCTCAACAACCCTCCTCAAAACCTTCTCAACAACCCTCCTCAAAACCTTCTCAACAACCCTCCCCAAAACCTTATTAATAATCCCCCTCCGAATCAGCCCAATCTGGGGATAAACCCTGGGGGACCCCAGCAACCCGGTGCAGGGGGAAATGGTGGTGCGAATCCGGGAATACAGCAGCCTAATCCTGGGGTAAACCTTGGGGGACTGCAACAAAATGATGGGGGAGGCCAACCGGGCCAACAGCCTGGCCGGGCCGTGCCAGCAGGGGGTGGGGTCGATCAAAACCTGCTCCCTCACCTATTGCAGGCGATGGCACTCGCAGCCAATCTTAACGCAGGCCGAGGAAGAGCGGATAACCAGCAGGGTCAGCAAGCCCCAGCAGGCCAGAATAATCAAGCAAATCCACCAGGACCCAATAACCCTCCCCCGAACCAGAACAACAATCCTTTCCTTAACCAACTCAACAACCCCCCAAACCCACCGAATCCTCCACCGCCCGGACCACCAGGTCCGCCGGGCCCACCAGGTCAGAACAACCCTCCAAACCCACCGAATCAACCAAATATTTGGGAAATTCTACCACAGTTGAGCCAGGCACTGGGGCAAACACCAGCGCCAGTGCGTGAAACGACTCACAGTGGTCACCAAAGGGGACCAAACATTAGGTTACCGTGGTTTAATAGAAAAGTATTTCAGGGAATTAAAACGACTGAAAGCTATCTATGACTGGTCGGACGCCCATCTCCTGAATATGGCGCTGTTAGGCCTAAAAGGAAGGGCCGACGACTGGGCAGGAGCGTTAGCTGAAAGTGAGAAAGACTCGTTTGAGAAACTAGAAGCCCAAATGACCAAGATCTTCGGTGATCGAAGAGCTAAGTGGCAGAAACACGCAGAGTTCTGTGGCCTTAAACAAGGAAAAGACCAGAGCGTGATCGAATTTGCAGGTGTTCTGAAACAAAAGCAAGTTAAAGCAGAGGCGAGTGAAAGCATGATGTTAGCTGTGTTTTTAGAGGGATTAAAACAGGGCGTAGCCAGGCAAGTAGCTATACTGGACCCTAAGTCGTTCACCGAAGCGGTGGATTGTGCAACGAGGCTAGAATCGTTGGACAAAGGCAAAGGGGGAACTAAAATATCTAATGCAGTGAGCGAACTGGCTGGAAGCCAAGAATCAGAGGAGACCGCGGCCCTAAACTCCATCTCCGAACGATTTGGAGTGGTGCTGGCCCGACTGGAGGCCGCTCCATGGTTCCAGAAACCAAAGCCAGGGCAAAGCGGGACTCCCCAGAGTGGTAGTAACTTTAAACAGCAAGGTTATGAGAGAAAAGATAGGTACGAAAACCAGAAAGGTGAAAGAAATTCAGATCAGAAGCCTAAATCCAATATCGCCCCGAACAGAGAGGCAGATAAGGGAAAGAATCTGCCAACTCAACAGAAAGTAGAGAGACCCAGGTTGCCTTTTGATGAAAGTAAGTTTTGTATCATTCATCAACAACATGGTCACTCTACAGAAGCGTGCTTGTGGTTAAAGAATAGGTTGAGGGAAAAACCCCCGCGGATCTACAAAGATAGCAAAGCCAGTGGTACCGAACAAAAGAATCAGGGAAACTAGAGGAAGGGTCCGTTCATTCCACGATAGAATTAGGCGCAGTGGACGGACCGGCTAGGAGAGAGATAGGAGACGAAGCATTTTTCTTAACGTTAAGATTTGATGATCAGAAGGAGGTTAGATCTTTAGTAGACACAGGAGCGAGCGATTGCTTCATGTCCACCCATTGTAAACGACAGATCCCTAAACAATGCATTTTAGATGAATGGAAGGTATCGAAGGGAAACATCAGTTTGGCAGACAACTCGTCTCAAGTAATACTAGAACAAATTAGATGTAAGTTTTCAATCCAGGGATCGGTGGTCTGCTATGATTTCAACATAGTGGACGATCTATGCCACCTAATAGTAATCGGGAGAAACTTATTAACAGTGCTTCGATCAGATTTATCTCTACCAGGCGCAAAGATAGAAGTGTTTTGTGGAAACCCTATAGTTAGCAAAGAAACAGTGAAAATTCCGCCGGGAAATGAATGCATCATACCGGTAACCACTCGAGAGCCGCTGGGATTAGACTCACCGGTAGCTTACTGCGCACCGGCGGTAACCGCACCAGTCCTAGTGGAGGGGTGCGTGAACACGGTGGGAAGCCAGTGGTGGATCAAAGTCATGAATCCGCTAGATGAAATGCAAGAAATCACTCCCCAGGAAGTATTGGCTTTTGCGGAAGAATGCGCAGTGCCTGAGGTAAACCAAAATCAGATAGAGGAGTTCCTAGACTTGTGTTATCTAACTAAAACAGAGACCCCAATGTCCATCTGTAGGATTTCTGTAGAAGTAATGAAAGACGCAGTGCAAATGGAAAGCCAAACCTCTGAGGAGAAATCCCGAGGTAATATGGATGAAAATGTAAGTAAAATAGATCTAACCGAGTCGTGCTTAAACGAAGAACAACAGGTAAGGTTTAGACAAATGCTTAATAACAACAGGGATGCACTAGCGTTTTCAATGGAAGAATTAGGTCACTGTGAAATAGCGCCGATGAGAATAATTGTGGATGAGTCGCAGGGAGTAATAAGCTCTAGACCATACCGATACTCTCCACAGAAAATGGATATCATCGATGAACAGGTTAGGCAACTCATAGATATAGGTGTCATAGAACCCAGCGAATCGGCTTGGCGAAGCCCGCTAGTGGTAGTGCAGAAGAAAGATGGCAAACCTAGGCTCTGTACAGACTTTCGCATGCTTAATCAAGTCACTTTTAAAGATAAATTCCCCATGCCCACGGCTCGCTCGCTTTTCCTATATATGGCTTACAAGAAACCCACTATGTGGACAGCTTTAGATCTGTTGAGCGGCTATCATCAGTGTGTAATCGAAGAAGACAGTAGAAAATATACCGCTTTTGAAACCCCGATGGGTGTGTACCAGTATAAGCGTGTACCATTTGGCTTAGTTGGCGCACCTTGGCAGTTTACCAAGGTAATGGCCATAGCGCTAAAGGGATTGATTCCTAGAACCTGCTTAGCATATTTAGACGACGTAATTGTCTACGACACTACATTTGAGGAACACCTGGCGAGCGTTGAGGTGGTTCTCCAAGCTTTGGCGAGAGCTAATCTTAAACTGAAACCGTCAAAGTGTGAGTGGTGCCGCAGTGAAATCAATTTCCTCGGCCACGTAGTAAACGCGGAAGGGGTGGCTACACAAAGGGTAACCACAGAAAAGATTACAGCCTTTAACCGTCCACATAATGTGAAAACTATTAAATCCTTTCTGGGACTGTGTAACTACTACCGATCGTTTGTCCCTAATTTCGCTGATCTAGCAAAGCCTTTAAACCGGCTGCTAAAGAAAGAAGTCTATTTTGAGTGGACAGAGGCCTGCGAGGAAGCGTTTCAACAGTTAAAGAAATTGCTGACCTCGCCACCCTTACTAATTCATCCAGATATAGGAGGGCATTTCTATCTACTAACTGACGCATCAGACGCCGCGTGCGGTGCAGCGGTTTGTCACAAACTAGATGAAATCTACCGTCCGGTTGCTTTCTGGGGATGTACTCTCCGGGACGCCGAATTAAATTATTCGGTAACAGAAAAGGAGGCTCTGGCAGTAATTAAAGGCATTAAGAACTATGAGGACATGTTGCAGGGAGCTAAAATCACAATAGTGACTGATCACAAACCGTTGATTCCCCTGCTACAGAGTGCCTACAAAGCCCCGTCAGCCCGGCTGAGACGGTGGGCTTTAGCGTTATCAGATTTTGATTTTGAAATCATATATGAGCCAGGAGCGACTCATTTTCTACCGGACTATTTGTCTAGAGTCTATCATGAGCATGTCCCAGGTGAGGAATATGAGCCCGCTGTGGGATGTGAGTTATTTGAGGCCGAAGTTCAGGATGAAGAGCTTTCTGTGGCTACGGTATTAAACGCGCAACTCCAAGATGCAGAGTGCGCGCAATTGATAGACTACCTGCAGGACGGAGACCTACCGACAGATCCCCTTGAAGCTAGGCGAATAATGGACCAAGCTGATTTTGTAGGAATGGTAGCACCGGGGGTACTATGTAGGTTCAACGTCAAAAGGTATAACAAACACCAAGACCAACTGGTCAGACTAAAACCTCGTATGATAGTTCCAGGAAAGTTAATTCCCAAAGTCCTGAGACTATTACATAATGACATCTTGGCTGGGGGACATGTAGGGATCAGTAACCTCACTACCAAAATCTCTGACAAATTCTACTGGCGGAACATGAACGCCGACATAGTAGACTATGTGAAAGCTTGTGAGACCTGCTCTCTGAGGAGACGGGCTCCGCATTTCAAGGCCTTAGCTAAGTCTTGGGAGAGACCAACCCGACCCTTTGAGGTGGTACAGTGTGATTTCATCGGGCCACTAAAGAGGGCTAGGGATGGGTCAAAATATATCATGACCTTCATAGACCTACTAACAGGTTGGCCGGAGGCTTTCACCACGAAAGACTCCACTGCGCAAACCGCGGCCAACTGTTTCCTAACCGGGATAGTGTGTCGGTATGGACGGGTAAACCGTCTGCACACAGACCGGGGAGCGGCCTTCCTCTCAGGGCTATTCAGGGAAATCACCACACGACTAGCGTGCAAACAAACGTTCACTACCGGGCGAATGCCGACTGGCAACGCTCGAGTAGAAAGACTACATAAAACCATTGAAAACCTGATTGCTTATTATATCCCTGACGACCACTGTAACTGGATCGATCTACTTCCCATTGCATTATGGACAGTTAGATCCACAATCAGTGTACGGTCGGGATACAGCCCGCACACCCTGCTGTTTGGCAGAGATCCAATCAGTATGGGAATGCCTGAGCAGGGAACAATTCCTGAAACGCTGAACGACTGCGAGTTTTTCATGCAAACCAAGGATAATATTGCTATGTTTAGGAATATGGCTGAAAGGGTAGTTCAAAACTACGAAAAAGATCTGAGGCTGCGAATTGACGAGCGGGCACGGCCCACTCAGATGTACGAAGGTGATATGGTATACATGTACGACCCTTTAGCTAGTGAAAATAAAGCGTCTAAGTTCTCAAACAGGTATACTGGGCCATTCAGGGTAATTGAAACAAAAGGAGACCACCTTGTTAGACTAGTGTCTTTAAAAACTGGAAAACAGGTCCCACATCTAGTAAACATTTCAAAACTCAAACCTGCACATGGGCCTTGGTCTCCCGCCGTCCCTCATAATATTCCCAAACTGGTGAGAGAAGCGAAAATCACTAACTCAAAAGGGGCAGATCCTGACCGAAACCCTGAATTGCATCACACTCCAACGGGTGAAATCGCTGAGGAAGATGGCGAAATAAGGGGTGCTGAGACTGAAAACTCAACGGGAACAACCGGTCCCCGTGAGCATGATGCAGTTCCTATGACCAGGAAGGTACCTACACAAAAACCTGGTCCAAGTCCCACTGATTTAGCAGAAATGGATGGGCAAATCACTGATGGTCAGGGCACCAGTGCGGACACCGCGCTGTCAACAAACTTATCCTTTGTTCCTAATAAAGCCGCCTGTGAACGGGGAACAGCTGGCGCTAATGGACAGAGGAAACGCAAACGAGCTAAACGAAGGGGCAAAAACCAGCCGTTGGAGGGGAGATCCCCTCCAGGCAACAACAAGCCCATAAAACTACCCTGCGGTGATGTGCCGATCTTGGATACATCGGAACAGAGCCCAGAAAAAACAGTAAAGGACCATGTCCCGACGAAAGGTGGCTATAACCTACGACGGAACCGCCGCCCTAACTACGTCGCTCTGTCCAACGGCGGGGAGAGCGACGACATGGATGATTAATGCAGGAAATTTAGCCGCCCTGTGAAAATAAAGGTTCGACGGAGCGGCACCGTTAGCATCAGCGCTAATGGAACAGGTGGTCTGCCTCACGGCCACCTCGCCGCGCCCAGGGGCGTGGCAGAAAGGGAGGGTGCGCACGCCAAGAGAGATGCCAGTGGTTAGGCGTCATCTCTTGGGACCGGATGCAAGCGTTCCCCCCCACCTGAAACAAGATACAGCTCCAAATATGGAGACGGCATGGACAAGCGGATCGGTTATAATTTCGTGGGATCCGCGCCGATCCACCAGTCGGTCCGCAACTCTGCTCCTAGACGGTCACCTCTGCTGCAGGTGATTGTGCGCGCAACCCAGCTCGGGAGGAAACGGAGATAGATATTGATTCTATCTCTGAACAGAAGTTGGAGATAGAAAATTGTTCAACTTCCGACTTCTCCTGGAAGGAGCAGAAAGAGAACTTAGCTGGGACACTGATCCACCGACTCATGGGGAACTGTCTAGCCCTCCGGCCACATAGCAATCCAAAGGGAACCACTACTTTCCCTGCGGACACGGAGGGAAGGATCATCGTCCCCCTGAGAAGGAAACGGATTAGCCGGCCCCACCAGAGGGCGCTGCCTACCAAGGGAAGGTTCGTTGGGCCATTCTTTTAGGATTTTGCCAAATGAAAGAAAAGGCAGTCGAGAAGGAGAGTGCTAAGAAACAACCGGCTCAGACCCTTAGGCGGTGGAGTTGGCCGGGCCGGGGCGGTGTCCGTCCGGACTCGACCGACGCCGGGATTGCCCGGAAGAAGCCAAGGACACCAGCCCGGCGGCCCACCAGAACGACCACAGGCGGAGCCAAGAGGTCCGCCAAATCGGCTCCAGCCAAAAAGAAGACAGCAGATAAAGACTTCTACAATTTATCTGAGGTGAGTGACTCGGAGCCCGAGCCAAGGCTAACGGCGTTGGCCAAGCCGGTTCAGAAGGAGGAAGCGGCCAACCAACCGGTGCAGATTCAGGCCGGCTGGTTCTGGGACCTTACGCAACCACTGTTCCAACTATTTGAGACTGTTGACGAAATTAGGAGAACAGTAGGACTGGATGTGCCAAAATCAAACAAACAGTTAGCTGAGATTAAAACTCAGATAGCTCCTTTCATTCAAAGGACCACACAAAACTCTAAATGCGTCAAGGAAAGTACCAGCCTACAAACAACACGAGGCGGCCGACCTCTGCCCACTCTGGAAAGGCGATCGGGAGGGGAACAGCTAACCGTCGCCGCTCCAGGACTAAAAGTGGAGGTAGCACCCGTTCAACACGCGCCAACCCCACCGGTGGGGAACGGACCAGCGGGAGCTCCCCTCCTCCACCACTTACAGCCTGCGGACCCCGCTTGTTTAGACTTGAGCAGCTTGACAACGAGCTGCAACGCCAATCCCTCACCACTGCTATGGAACCAGCAGCAGTGGACGCCAACCAGCCAACCGGGGGGCCCACTGTGGCCGAGCCCACTCCCAACGACAAACCCACCTCAAGTACCGAATCCATACCCCTCGAGCCAACCGTCGTACGATCCAACGGGGGCCGTTTCGGACTGGAACCTACTAGGCCAAGACCCCTCAGAGCAATGCGCCCCTCGTCCTGCGAACGTATGAGAGGCTTAAGAATCACGGTCACCAAGGACGAGAGCGGGATCATCAGGCGAGTGGTAAATGACAACGGGCAAAACCTCTACGAGCATGTCCCAAACTAAACAGACCAGTGGAACCGGGAGGAAAGCATATTTCAGCGCATGGATGATAGTAGTGCGCAGGAAAATAAGGTAACTTTGCTGTGAACATGTTTTAGATAAACTGCAAAATTAACTTTCTCAAGCTATCGCTAAGGCCAAAACAAAGACAATGAAGTGGCTAGTGCTGTTCGTATTAGCTATAATAGGGGGCATTAGGGGAGTGCATAATGACTCCAACCCACCTGAGGGGCTAGCCCCTAACGCTGAAGTGATAGCTTTAGAACAATATGGAGTAGTGTTAAAACCAGGGAAGCTAATGTCCACCGCGGATATAACACACGTCCGACAAGGCTTCCTTATCACTATTCCAAGGAGGCGCTCCTTCAACAAAGCTACCTTTGGCCAGGTATGTCACCGGTATCTACAGGGAGGAGACGCCCTCGATCGGGCCTGCTACCACATCAGGTCGCTGGTCAATTGGATGGATCAAACGTCGCAGGCGCTTAAGGGTCGGTACCGAGAAGTTCTTAATGAAACCTTAAGTTCCCTAATAAAGAACGCTCAACAAGACCTTCAAAATCAAGAGTCGGAGTTAAAATCAGGTGGAAGGGTCAAAAGAATGAAGAAGTTACCCACTATGCTGGACGATCCAGGATGGCCGACCTTTCCTCTTCCAACCTCTTGGAATCAAGGGCTGGCAGCTGATGTCAAATATAACAGAGAATTGATTAGAGTATTGCAAGAATCTTCGAACCAAATGATCGAAGACTTGGCTCTGATGAATGAAAAACATGACGAGGCTGTCGAAAAAATTAACCATGTCGTGATAGGCCTACTGGACAATCTAAGATCACTAAATAAGGCACACAACACGACTCGCCGGAGGATGAAACTCGTGCAACATAAGGTGGATTGGATGGAACTGTACCTGAATATGATACCGGTCGCTCTGGAAGATAAGTTAGGAGAGATGGTGTATCTTCAATTAATGGTAGAACAAACTCGCGTGTTCAGGAAAGGTGTACAGCACCTGACGCGGGGCCAGCTGACTATGGACTTGGTACCGCGCCAATATATGGTCGGAGCGGTCCAGGAAGTGAACAGATACCTGAAGGGGATCCACCCCAGGTTCCATGTCGCGTTCACAGATCCTTCCTTCTATTACGAGAACAGTCAACCTTCGTTCAAATTCAATGAAACCACTCAGGAACTAATAGTGTATGTAAGGGTGCCTGTGGTGGCTGATGAACATTTGTTCCGGGTCTACGAAGTACTAACTTTTCCTGTGCCAGTGACGGTTAGGGGGCGACTTAAGAAGGACGCTCTCCAAATTGTTAATCTACCCAAAAGTGTCGCCATGTCCATGTCCCGCCAGTATTACGTACCATTGGCTAGTGGCAGCTGGTCGGGTTGTTATGGACAGACCATCACGCTCTGTAAGGACCTACCCTATATGAAAAAGATTACAGACAACACCTGCACTGCTGCACTACTGAGGCGCGACGACCTAGCGATCCAAGAAAAATGTGAGCTGGACTATCTACTGGAAGCAGACTTCGGAGAGATGGCAGTGTACCTAGACGACGGAGATATGCTAGTGGTCAGCGCCGACACCCGAGGCCAAATGATTTGCAGAAACCAGCCTGCGGTCGGAGTGAACATAGAAAATTACGCAAGGGTTCAGGTGGAATGCGACTGTGCATTCCAAACACAAGGAGCGTGGATACCGTATAGCTTGCGAAATTGTGACCGGCACACCAGGATCACCACGGTTGTGTACCCACATAATGACCTGTTGGAAGCAGCAAGTCGTGTGAAGGGGTGGGACATGAATTTCACAACGTCCAAAAACGAACCCACTATGTTGGAATCAGACCCTATCCCTGAAACAATTAGGAAAGACCTGTTGGAGATCGAGGAAAGCCTGAAGGCCAAAATACCTGTAACCTCCTTGGCCAAACGAATACAAAAACACCGTAAAGACTTGGCCAAGGGCATCAAGAAAGCGACTGACCGTTACGAGGTAGAGAAACACGCCCCGTGGTTCTCTATAGGTAACTTCGGAGGTGGGTTTGGTCTCCTCACCATCTTCTGCATAGTGGTGGCTGTGACAATTATTGGATGTGTCCTCTGGAAATGCTGGCGGAACCATCAAGGTAAGGCTGCCCTAGCCGGACTAACTATGACCTTACCTCGGGCCATAGCCTTGGAGACGGCGGACCCGGAGAAACTGTTGCACCATGAAAAGGCACTAACTGGGTGTCCAGACGCGACCGCCAATCCCACTGCAGTGGCAGTGCTGGCTATATTATTGGCAGTACTAGTCATCACTATAGTGGTCCTCGTGTGGCGAAAGTGGAGAAATATTAGAAGAAAGACTGTGGATGGGTTGTACGTACAGTTTGCCAATCCACATATGATAGAAACAATCTTCCTAGGCGAACTGGCTATGCCCTCAGACCACACTTATACGGAGGGCTATGTGCTCATTAGGGATCTACTGGTGACCCAGCTGTGTCTGAAATACACCCTGACAGTTACTTGGGGGGCGCAGCTGATGGGAGCAGCGACTAGACCTGGACAACACCCATCTAAGGTGCCACTACCCGACACCCTGAGGGTATCTAAAAAACTAGCCCGTCTGATGATGAGTAACTTAAAATACAATACCAGGGCCAGACTACTGAGATATTCCTCGGGGCTAGCCACTCCTGTACCCATGGGAGTACCTCGCCTCATCGACGCAGGGTGGTCCGATGTCGGAGCGGACTGGCCTCAACCGGTGTTGGGACAAGGAACAATGCCTAACGCTCCTCCTAGATCGACCACGCCCACCTCAACAGCGACCGGAACAGGATCTGCACGAAAGACAATAAGGCCAGGGACATCCGAAATAAATCCAGGAACGGTTTATGAAGTTATCATATGACAATGTAACGAGTGTTAAAAACCTGACCTAGTACTGTACAGGTAAAATTGGTGAATTAATAACACAGAGGTACGAATACTAAAACTAAAATGTTACAGGAAGTTCGCTGGGCAATACCTGTTTGGGTAGGTAGGGTTCTGTTGACTAGCCTGATCAATAAGGATTCACCAGTCAGGGAAACTTGGGTCGGGTAGGCTGGTCCAACCGTCTCTCTATGGACCCATGGGTTATCTAAATTTCTCTCGAGTCGAGTGTCCCATGCCCGGTAGCCTAGCTCAACACTCTCATTGTTAACGATTTGGCAACGCTTTTAAAGTAGGGAACCATTTGGAACCGATCCTAGTGTCGCAAAATTTTAGCATTTTAAAAGAAAAAACTCAAAATTCTGTATAAAACCTAAGAGCGCTCAACGGGACCAATGCTCCCAACGAGCGAAGTGAACTTCCCCAAGCAAGTACCATCTACACTTGACCCCTGTGCTGTTGTTACCGCTAGGATCGGGCTGCAGTACAGGAGCCACTTGGGGAACGCCACTGTCTATTCTTTAGCATGCTTACATATATACTCTTCTCAAAGATGAGGGGGTTGCACAAGCAGCAGGAGCCTGCCCACAGGCCTGGTGCCAGTGGTGCCTGACAGGAGGCAGGACGTTGGGGTTACGCGTCACTGACGCTGCGAAGGGCACTGGGGTGGACGCCCGACCATGGCAGTCACTATGCCCCGGGTGGATTGGCTCCTGACAAGCGGTCCCTTCATCACAAAAAAATCGACGAGTAGAAAGAAATTTACCTAAAAACTAATATATAAAGCAAACCAATATTTGTGTAACTAAGAGCTCTTCCTCAGGGAATTTTGGGCAAAATATAATAAGAAAGCAGTATAATTAGTAACATTCTCAGGGGAGACGCTCTGTGACAGCACACGAGAGTACCTTATACGTGGCTCGTTTGCTCCTGGCATAGACACGCTGCAGCGGCAAGGATATGTGCAAATCCTGACAAGGCGTGCTATATTTGGGAGCTATAACGGAGGTCACAAGGAAATGTAGTTACGGGACAACAGCGAATTGGTGACATTCACAGGGTGCTCGGCTCTCTCTCACTATATCGCGACTCCCTCAGACGGGACAAGCTATCCCTGGGGGGGGAGAAGCTGTAGCGAAAACTCACAAGGCGGTGGAGCGAGGTGCTGTCCTTATTAATAGCCCCGTCGTCTTGGTTATGTGTAAATGACCACTGAATCACCGTATGTCTTAGGTCAAAGGATCCTGACTTTAACATAAAAAAAAAAAAAAAAAAAAAAGTCAGGATCCAACGACAACTAGTATCAAGAAGAAAGAAAATAATGAACAACTGCCCATAATTCAAGACTAAGTTATTTAGACCACTTTTAGACCAGTTTTAATCGGGACAGAGACAAAACGGCAAGAAGTCAAGTTTCGACCCGGGTAAAAAATTAGAAATAATTAAAATTAATAAAGGAAATGAGCGGCTTCAGAGCTGACCGCCGTCGAGAAAATAAAATAAAATAAATGAATGAAAATTAGTCTTGACCGCCGTCGTGGCGCTAAAAGTATCCAGGTCTCCGCTCAACAGTTGAGCTGAAGAGGGGGGACATGGACTACTGATTCCCTGATGAACAAGCTACAATAAACTTGGTTGACACCCAGAGCTAATAAGTTTACCCGATCTATTAGAAAGGAGATAAAAAAAAATTCTAACTCTGTCTTTAGCACTACCTATCCCTGCCCGGCATGCGCATAGTTAGGATAAGCTGGGGGCGGAGTCTTTTCAGGAGTAGTCTTGACTCTCCACAAGAGAAACGGGCATAGACCTGAACAAGAAAACGGGTTTAACCTTGTACTGTACTTCGGTAAAGGCCCGACTTACTAGGTGCTGTCTGGAAGTAAGTGATCTAAGGAGATGCATTTACACATCTCTATAATTTAAAGGGGGTGTAGGCTGCATATTAAAAAAAAAAAAAAATATATATGCAGTCTGCTCCCAATTATAACAATGGAAACTCGGTGCTGCCCATTCTGGTCCTATGAATGGGAGAGTACCGACAAACCACGTGTAACTAATGAGGACCGGGAATCAGATCAGAAATGAACCTGAATCTGAGACCCGATCCTCTGGTGATAACTAACGAGGAACGAATAATCTCAGCCTCCTTTGTACAGTTACTACTTAATGTCCTTTAATGACATTTATACCTCACGGAATGAAAACGCTACCCCCACCGCTTGCCATGTTGGTTTTTCCCATGTGATGTAGAGTATAGGGTAGACAGTGAAATGTCACTGTTAACATAGGTATAATATCTATTCAGTGAGCCGTTTGGAGTTAGTGGCGCACCCGTTTGCATTCAGAAGGGCGCCACTACCCAATATAAAGTGGAACTCGGTCTTCAAACCCCAGGCTGAACGTAGGGGGTGAACGCCGAGCTACCACCTGTAACTAGCAGGGAAAGAAGGGATTTTGTCGTAACAAAATCATTCAATAAGAACAAAACTGTGGTTTTAAAGCGGATGCTTCATAAAATGGAGTCAAATATGTTAGAACAGTTGTCACCCTTGAAGGGGGTGTTAACTTGTTTGCGTATAAATCTTTGGAGTGTATTGGGTAATTATTCTACCACACTGTACAGAAAGAGTGTTATCAAGAGTATTGACCCTTGTGACCCCTTAAGGTAAATCACCAGGGATCCAATTCCTATCATTATTCTTATCTCCCCATGAGGTCGGTTAGGGAATCTGAGCGGGACAGTTTTGCATCACCTCTCGGGCACTCATGAAACCTTTGTAGGTGGATGTTCTTGTGATGGCTCAACTCCAACCTGTGGGTACAGGCTTTCACGCATTCATCGCAAAGATATCACTATCTGAGGTGTTTGGAAATCTCAGGTGCTGATAGGCGTGGTTCTGTGTTCAGTGGAACGGTGCCCACTTGGGCCCGATCTATGAACGCACGAGCTGCCGCAGTGTTCACATGTGTATCTCTGCTTGAGACGCTTGGTAGTCTTTGTGGTTTCGGTGCCTTTCTAGCTCTTAATAAGGATACTATTCTTTTTTTTCACAATAACACATACAGAATCTTCATCTGGGAGTTCATTCAGTGTCTTAGAGACTTCATCTCGGTCTCCTCACAGTAGTATTTTTTCCTCTTCGAGACGACTTTGACAATAATACTCCTATAAAACTTATTCTAACACGATGACACTGACGCAGTCTTGCTGTTAGACTAAGACATGGAATGGGGATCTGTGGCCTTCGCCACTACATCTCAAACTTACCATGGGAGTCGCCAACAACTCGTTGGACGGCCCCACCTATGGTGTCGCCTCACGTGGCCGACACGTCAATATTTCCTGTAACCTGTAAGGGGAAACTACTCATCAAAGAATTCTGTCACAGCCAATCTAATGCTGGGAAGTCTGGACCAAAATACTTGGTCACCTACTGTCACTTAAACTTACCAGGGTGAACACCCTGGGAAGCGCTTGTTACCTAGGGCACCCCATGTGAATTGTTTCCAATGAAGACATTTACACTAATGCCCTGTACGTATAACGACTAAACAAAGAATCCTGTTACAGCAAATCTTGTGTTGTACAACTCAGACCGGAATCTCTGGCCACCCATACCTGATTATCAGGTGCAGTGTCAGTCCCCAACAGTTAATAGTATCAAAAAATAACAATACGATACGAATTACCCACACTCCAGAAAACCTACTTAGATCGGTAATGTCAACAAACCGCTAGTCAGAAAACCCCCTAATATCGCCCAACCACGCGCGAGGTAAAATGCTTGATCATATTAGCCTAAACAATCCGCCCACTAAAATTATATAGCCTGACGCTTTTCAGTGCCAACCGTGTCACATTGCTTCATTTACATCACCCTAACATACCGCAGGACCTGGAAAAGATAATAAGTTTAGTACGAAAGATCCTGACTCTCGGCCCGCGCCCACCATCTTGGAACCAAAAGTAAACACTAGGTGGCCGCACACGCTACCCGTTACTAAAATTACCAGCGAAACACAGTTTCTGGTTCCGGGAGTGACATCAGCTTCCGGAATACAACCACGTGAAGGCGAGCCGAGAACCACCAAGAAGAATTTGGCCAACAATCTCCTTAAATCCTACGGGTTAGTAGCCTGCCTAACATGCAAAGAACAATAGAAAGAAGGCTGTACTCACCAAGTCTCGGAGCGGGCTGGGCGAGGGGCCGTCTCTACGAGGAGGGCGGTGTCCGACGACAAGCCAGCAGGGCGGTGAAAGTGTCCGTTGCATCCCATAGGAACAGTCCGGCAAACCGCCACAAAGAAAAACATCTAGTCATTGGTGGTCCGATCACTGGCCGGGAATTGGATCCGATGAACTCTTGTTGATTGTCAAGTAATGTTTATGACTCAATCACTAGCCGGGAATTAAAGCCCACTAATCACCGCAGGCAATCAGAATGTACAGGGGGGAAGGGGTTGGACTAGAGGGGAGCTATTGGGAGCTGGCGAAGGAGCCGGCCCAGGGCGCGAGCCCACCGTCGAAGCTGTCGATGGGTCGGCATGAAACCGTCCACGAACTCTCGGTAGTCGTGGACGGTGAAGGCCCCGTCTGCAGTCTGACGCGTGATGTGGAGGCGGTGACCCAGGTCGGCTGTTGGAACGCCAAACCAGCGGTTCGCATGGCGAACCTCCCGGTTGACCCGGGGCACCAGGTGGTTCATCCATCGTTGAAAATACGCGTCCTCGCACGTCAACTCCCAAGACTCCGTGTTGATGCCCGTCACAGTGGTGAACATCACGGTGGCGGGGGCTGGGTGACTGCGTAGGTTAAGAAAAGCCCTGTTGAGCGTTTCCCCGTAAAAGGTCACCGCGGCCGTAGTGGAAGAGAAGAGGGGAATGTATAACTCCAGCTCCGCGTCCCATCGTAAAATGTCCAGAAGGTTGACCACGATCACTAACAGGTCGTCGGGCCACACGCAATGGTGCGCGAAAGCCGCCCCGGCTAAATCGGCAGTCCCGGCGTCTGCACACTCCACCACGGTCAAACTGTGGGCTGTATCCCCGACGATCAGGTCGTTGTACCCCTCGATCCCGCTCTCCCTTTGACTACAGAAAACTGCGACGCGGGCCATTGTTAAAAGAGAGTGAAAACAAATACGTCCTCTCCGACCAAAAAGATGAGCGACACTGATTAAAATGACGTCAAAACGAGGCTAATTTGGAAAACCCCTTTTTGATCCAAAAGATCCAAATTTTGAAATCGGCTAACATGATCAATCCATCGCATAAATTTTTACAAAACCTGTGCTAAACTAAAGTTTAGGTCCCCAACCAACATAATCAAGCGCCAGAATTAATCCATATCGGCCCAAAATATCAGGTCGAACAATCAAACTTGAAGGTTTGATCGAAGCAGAAATTTGCCATCCGGGCGCTTCGCGCCTGAAGGATCCAAATCGAGGTCAAACCTTGGGGGGGAACTCCAGTCAAGCGTCCCGCTAAGTACACGTGTACTAAGTATAACTGGCGGACGCGTGACAGGAATGGTGGTATTTTCTGGTTCCAACTGCTCGGTATTACTAAACCTGATACAGAGACCTTGTATTTATTGTAAATAATGTTGTTATGATTGAAGTTTGATTGAAATTTGACACGCATTGTACGATGAAATTTGTTCGTTCAAAATGTCCGAATTCTCCGCATTGATTTCTGTTGTGTTAAACTTGTTCTGAAACTAGATTTGAGGTGTACTTGTTACTCTTAAAAGGTTAAGACAACTTTACACTGTATATATGTTGAGTTCTGTTGACTTGTGTTACAAATTACAAATGTCAGAATCTGTACATGTATGTACTAAGGAAAAACCCAACTCTATCATTTTTAAGCACGAGTGTCATAAATCTTCATCCTCTAAAACTGAGTACGCCTGTTTGTCGACCTGATTATGTCATCATTTACCTACCATAAAATGATCATGGTTCATTAACACTTACCTTGTCACCTTATGCACGGTGTCACTATCCTTGGGCCTTAATCTGGGCTGATCATCATTACTTTATCTGGTCACCTTATGCACGGGTGACACAACTCTTAAGCCTTAATATGAGCAGACAATGATAGGAACTCTTCCTAAAACCCTTCATGTTCATGAACATTTTCACTGATCTCAAGTCTTAACATAGACTACTGGAAATGTACTTATGTATTAAGTAAAACTGAATGTATCTTTGTTTACAATCTTCAAATGAACAAAAGAACTTGATTATCACCACCTTGTGCTGAATGTACCACGAGAGTCAAGGCCACCTCACCATGGTTTAACAAATATATCCAATCATCAAAATTGGGAGTTCATTATATTCATTTGGTTTGAGCTATGTCGTCCACCTCCTTAAACTCAAACACCTGACCGCCGTCGAATGTACTAATGGCTTAGTACTTTTAATACATTGTCATAATATATAATCCAACAAGGATCAGGCTTAGCAAGTCTACTTCTAGTCTACCTCTAGGAGAAATATCTTACGCTCCTAGCGCCACCTGTTAACCAGTATAAAAGGCGCTGCAAGGTAGGGAGCGAGCAGTTAGTGAGTTAGTTGGTTAGAAGTTAGTAGTCACTTAGTTTAGTGAGAACATCAGCTAAATATGTTTAACCAAGGAGTTATACCTGGAGTAAGTACATCGACTCCGTGTAACAGACTGGAGTTTACCAATATCCACTACCTCGGACATAGGATTGTGTTAGAGCTGAATACTAGAATGGTCTAGAAGGCGTTGGAGCAACTCGTGTTCTAAATGTGGTTGATTGCTGATAGGAGATGGGAGGTGGACTGATGAAGACTTATACATGGTGGCTTTGACTCGGGATGAGATGTTTATTGAATAAAAACCCTTTCATATTAAGAAGCTCCCTCATCGTTCATTTCTTTTGAACTATTAGGAAGTGAATGGACAAACTTTAAACGCGGTCTGAATTACTCAGGTATTCTGGAAAGCAACTCACGAAGACTTGGATATACACGAATCTTACGCAGTCTTAAATCAAACATTAACAATAGTTCAAGATATCAAAAATATAATTTCTTTAGAAGTTCATTCTATACACACTGCCGGATTCAGGATTTTTAAAGGGGGTGGGGGCGCTGTTGCAAAAAAAAAATCCTTAATTGCTTTTTGGCCGAATATTACATTATAAAATGCAAAATTTTCCAAAAAAAATAAAAGAAGGAGAGGGGCGCCCCCCCCCCTCCGGATCCGCCCATGATACAGTATTGGTTAAAATCATACTAGTCCATCTCTTTCTGATTGGCTTTCAAGGCCTGGAGGCAGTGTTTTATCACATACATAATTAACACCACTTCTATTGCGTTCGGAGGAGGGTAGCGCGATTATCTAGTAACATTAATGTCTTTATGTATAAATGTTATGTTTTCGTGTTTAAATTCTGCATAAGAAGAACTCTGGGAAATGGGAAGGATTGGTATCGTCATTATGTCCCCTCAACATATCATGGGCGGATCCAGGAATTTGTAAGGATGGGTGGGGTGGGGGGGCCATGATCTATGAAAAAATGTTAGTAGTCTATGGACGGCGTGATGAATTGAAACTGTTATAGAAAGAAGCACATACGTGTTAGTTTTATCATAGAAACCCCATTTATTGTTTTCTGTTAATGCACAACAATACAAAAAGGATTGTAATTCTAGGCGTGGCTGGTGGATAGATATTATTGTCGTGAATAGCCAACTAACATGTTTCTTAAGTAGTGCACCGTGGCCCAGGAACCCAGCATATGAGCCACCTGATTAACATATTATGCAAACAGTATGTAAACGGGTTGACAGCAGAAGCCAGTCAGAGAATATTGTGCTGTGGCGCTAAGAAATTAAAGTAAAACTTTATTCGTGGTTTGAGGAATTTTCAGAATTGTGAAGGTTTCATTTGAGATGGAGAGTTTCTTATCGTCTGTATACTGAATAGAGCGATCTTGATGAACTTGCGCTTGAGTATGGATTATGCATTGTGACATCATTGTGACAGAATACACTTATAATCCTCTTATAAGCAAGTTGCTCTGTCATTCTTAAAACTGAGCTACTTTATAATACCAGGAAGATATTGAAACCATTTTCCCCAAAAGATGGAAGATGAAACAAAGTCATATTAGAAGATAGTACTATACTGCTATAATACTTGTAATAACTATATAGTTATATAACTATAGCTCTTTTCCATGCATTGTATATAGTTAAACTCTTGAACAATAATCCGTAAACTCATGATCAACAGTTCAGTTTTTCTTCATTTTTGACTCTATGGTGACGAAATATTAAAATAAAATTACAAAGGGGCCTTTTCCATCTTTTACTGATTCAATAGCTTTAGAACACTCATAAGTGCAATCATCTCCCTGTGATTAGATCATGGACCGCTCGATCCGTATAGAAAGCAATGGCATGTTTGATTATACCTCCTACATGTAGGCCTATACGTTCAAGTTTAAATGGCCTGTCAGTATTGCCTCGTTTACACATGAAGGGTCATTACATTTTGCTATGGGCAAATATGTACTTGTATTGGTACGGATATGGCGTCAGTAAAAGGGCCTTACACCAAAGATGACAAAGACATCAATGAAGACAATAATAGAGATACACTTGAACACGAATCAGCAATAGAAGATCGCGATCCAATGCTTTTACTATCGTCGGTGGCAGCCTGAATGCTTCGACTTGCAATTCAATATTATTATGTTCATCAAAGTATCTTAATCGTTGTCCCAATCGTCATCCTCATCTGATATCGTCTTTGAGAAATACATAAGTTGGGCCGCGATTACTGTAATCTAAAGGACTGTCCCTATTGCTAGGTTCAAATATTATATATTTGGCCACTGACGCGTTGGAGGGATATCTAAATACAAACCCATTCAGAGTGCATGTGTATACACCGATATTCGCAAATTATGGTTATTAAGTAAAATCAATCAGATGGTTTTCCATCACATAGGCCTAATAATAGAGAAAATATGCGTTTGGTATAGGCCAACCATAATTTCTGCCTCTTGCCTGTCTGTCAAAAAAAAGAATATTTGAAATAGGATTGCATTGTTTTTGGGGGTTTTTTTTGTTTATTGAACCGTACTCATAAACATGATCTTCCGCACAGGTATTAGAAATGTGACATAAGTATTAATGTATGATGACATTATGTACAGCATTTGGATATATTAGTTGTTGCGTGATACATGATATTATGTAACAGTCTTCCTGACATAAATATACAGCACATGATCATAAGTATCTGATCATAGCTGTAATGTATGCCTCATAAGAATCTAACTTTTATCCAATATAAGCCTGAATATTGTGATGTGGACGTCTAATAACAGTACAATCAGATTTCGATCCATCGTGTTATTGATTCATTTCTCCATTTATTACTATCATACATATCATATATTTGTTGTTTAATGATGTTAAGCTATTCATACGACATTGTATATATATAATATGATATTTACATAGTTATATATATATATATTTACATGGATTCTTGAAACACTACGATAAACATTTACAGGGACCTACTTCTAACGTCTTGCTATTACGGAGAAAAATAAGTCATGCCTCTTTACAGTCATATCTTTAATAAATCTTTAATAAGCGCAGAACTGTGAAATAACTTAAACAAAACTCTTTTATTACTATGTTATTAATCAAAAACTATATTTCAATTACAATTATCATTTATGAGATGACTGAAAAATAAATTTAGATAGTATGATATGAAAATCGTCGGTTACTCTACTGTAGAGATTCATAACACTAATTACAGTTAAAATGAATAAGAGAGAAGGTACGCAATATCAACAATTACATGATCCAAAAACAAAGAGACTTTAGAGAGACTCAGTTTGTCCTTATGCTATATAAGCTTTTTCTACGCAACTAATTTGGCCCTTTATGGAGCTTTGACAAAAATAAAGATTATCTTGATGTTGTTGATATTAGTATTATGAATACATGATCTTAGATTAGTATGAAGGATGAGCTGAGAGCTTCGCTACTTGCACGAAGGCACATATAGCCATAACTGTCATGAATACATATGCTAAAGTCTTATATTATCATAGCTATTGTCGTTGTCCCACCATTTATAACACACCTGAAACAGCAGAGTAAGGTCAATCTTTTTTATACCGATATGATGCCAGAGTAGAATGGATGATTTCAATTTAGTCTTTCCCAACCAAGTCAGATTGGGCTACAACATTCCAGATAACACGGAAAGCATGTTAGAGGCACCCGGGTTGGTGGAAGGTGCCAAGGGAAGGCCAAACTTTAACAGGTATCTGGAGAACGGGACTTTGTCAGATGAATTCTCCAAACAACCATGTACCCCTGTAACACTGTGACCGATGCCTGGTTTGAACAAACTGAATTCCCCATTCTGCCATGCCTTTAAGAAGGCTTTAACGTCTTTATCAGTAATTGCGTCAGGGGAAGTGGGGGCTGTTGGAACCATTGGTGGATATGAACCAAAATCTTCATCCCTTCGGCTGTTGGTGTGACGATCCTCAAAGGACAATACCCCTGCCATTCCACTGCCCTCATGGTTCTCTGGATTTAACCTGCCATGAGCTGTGGTTTTTCCGTGGGTGTTTGGGATAGAACCCTCAGGTGTTATGGCACCTTCAGACCCTGGAGGTGGATCCTCCTTGGGCCCTGGAAGGTCATCCACGATACAGGAGGGGTTGTGGGTGGGTCGCCGACAGAGGGGGCAGTGAATCGTCCCTGTCTGAGGGCAGGAGAAGGTGACGTAGTAGGTCTGGATACACCGGTGACAGAAGGAATGGTCACAGTCCAGGAACTTAGCTCTGTGGATGAGCTCAAGGCAAAGGGCGCATTCCCCCTCCACCGGCTCCTTGACCATAGCTGCACATGCATCCATTCCCAACCTGCAATTAAAGCAAAGTATTAGGTTATAAACAGGTGTGTTTTAAAATCACGATATTCAGTTTTAAATAGATGTGTTTTAAAAGCCAAACATCAAAACATGTATTATTAGACGTAATTGCTAAAATTAACATTTAATGTTAAAGAGCAGGCATGCTCCTGAGCCATTAAACTGTCTATACTCTGTGGTTGCTAACATGAATGCACGTAATATATTATATACATATAACATGTATGTATGCATACGAAATAACTGAAGTGTTAAGACCAAGCACGAGATGTGCCCTTCTTCCCTTTGATGTGGGGCCTCAAATTAAAATACAGAAAGAAGTAATAGAGAGTTGCTTGTTGGCTCCGAATGTAGATACACAAGCTGGGAAACTTTTATCCTATAGCCCATAACGAATATACCGTATAGAGCATGCGGCCCATCGTAATGAAAAAAGAAAAGACGTGCCCAACCGCATGCAGGATTCTCATATACTAATCATGGGAGTTAAAATTAATGTATCTAAAGAAACACAGAATAGAACGTCAAATTATGAATACTTGGCGCAAATTTCCTGAGAATGTTATCAAATGTGACTGATAATTACCTACTCTGAGATGTGACCACCACGTGCACGTTATGCGAAGAGCTTCTTGTACTTTGTGTATGTTGACAACTCAGCTGCTATTGTATACGGGTGAACTAAGCTGCTATTGTATATATGCAGATGTCTGTAGACCTTATATTGATGGACTATGAATGCACGAAGCGCCTCCAGGAAACGTTTTGTAGAATCAAAGAGACTAACTGTTTTAGAGCTTAGCCGGCCGGAGGATGAACAGGATTTATCCCCTTGCTGCTTATATATATTGTGCAAAAATGGTAGCCAATTATATCCACCAAGAATCCCAAGTCGCAAACATGCTCAAGTCGCATGAGTGAACGCCTATTTCCCCACTCTATAGCATAGATATTCACTGACAACACACGTGGTTCAGAATCTGTATTCTATTGAGTCTACACCTAGTCACGGAAATAAACCAATTTACTTCATGGATGGAAAATTCCTCGCTCCTCTTGTACTAATTTGACAGTAATAGGCCTACATTTAATAAAAGTTGATTGCTTTGTTAATAACCTGCTTCTAAAATATATGTATATTTATTACAAGAACTTTCCAAATGAAATGAAGGCATCATGGCAGAAGGTAAGTGTAGGTGGGGGTGGGGATGGGGAGGGCTGATTTGCCAATAATTGTCATGTAGACCCCATGCAATGGAGTTTCTTTTGAAATGTGGGTGGGGGGTGGGGAGGGGTGGATCCAGAGATTTTCAAAAGGGGATGGGGGCACCAGGCCCTTTAATTCGGAATGGCGACATGTCAAATTGTTGAAATCGACATGAGGTCTAGTGACCCGACAGAAAAAATACAATGACACAACAAAATATGAATTACATGACAGTCTCTTTATTGTGAAATGCGACATGCGGAGTGGAGTGACAGGTGACACCATCACCAACATGGGGAGCTCAACCCCCCCCCCCTCCCCCCCCCTCTCTGACTGCCATCAGGAGCCCCCATTTAGAGGGTATATTAGGGATAACCATGACATTGCCATGATGATGAAAGCCAGGTATAATCATGAGGCAACTCGAGTCATAGATGGTATTGTAATTTTTCCAGATTGACTGCAAATACTTGAATGTTGTGTCACGTTGTATAGATTTATTGTATCCGAGCATACAAGGCATCATGATCTGAAAGCTGAAATGATATTATGCACTGCACTGCAGAATGTTAATGGAGTCTCCTGCATGGTACCCTTAAGCCCCACTCGCCGTGGCCAAGGTGTGTTTTCGTATAGCTCTGCGATCTGTGAACGTTGGTAACGTTGCATTATCGTAGCCCTCTGCGATTTCATCCCTTGCGAAATTATTCAACATGTTTCATATTTTCGTAGAGATCCTGGGTGATTCAGGAGGAGATTGCTTACGAAAATGATCGCAAGGGACCTCAATTCTCAGTGTGAATGCTATGCGATCAATTTCTCTACCTTGCGATCATTTTCCTGCCCATGAGATTATTATCCTAGGCATGAGACAGAATTTTTGCTAGGCTGTGCGACGGGACCGTACGCCACGGCGAATGGGGCTTTACCTTCACCTGGTCACATAATTGTACTATTGTCATGGCAGTAACGTAGTAGTACTAGAACAAATTACCAGATGGCTGTACAGATCAAATGTATGGACAATTATGAGAGTGGCGCCCCTTAGTGTTATAGTTGGGATATGGATTCGCACTGGGCAAAGTTAAAATGGGATCCATCCTCACGCCAGTGAGAAGACAAGATTAAAACAAAATTAAAATTGTCAGACAAAATACAAATTGTAGGAGATTTTGCATAAACCATTTTCTAAAAGGTGTTTGTTTTATATCAACCGTCAGGGTTTCCCCTGGTTTTCAAATATATTGTTACATTTTGATGAACATAGTTACACTAACGATAAAGAAATCGTAAGTGAATCATAATTTGTACAGCACACATGGATATTTATATTACAAATTATGTATCTTTACCTGTATGAGTGTTACCAGCTAGCTTATTAGATAGCTCAGAGGATAAACTTGTTACTTTTAACCTATGAATGAATAATTGATATAGGGTATAGACAGATGACTTTTAGGTAATCTTAGATAAGATTTGTCTTTCCTTGATGTGGATGTAATTGGTAAGTGTAGGTGGGTTTGGTAAGTTTCAAAGTGCGGCGTTAATTCTTTTTTTCATTTTCTAATCGTCATTTCCAACATGTACTGTAGTTTTAAACTATATATATATATGGAATTTCTTTAAAATGGTTATTTTTGAGGCGGGTGACGTCATGTAACCGGTTCCATAACCACGATAACGCTACTTAGTTGCTACTAAAAGAATCGCTGACGTAACCGTTTGGAACCAGTCGCAACGCAAATATAGTCTATTTCAAGCTATATCTGATTGTAACCAGAATGCTGATTAATTACATCATGTCTGGGATATTTCCTAAATATGATTAATTGTTCCTTTCTTTAATCATATATCCTAGGTCTAGGTACATCTACAACGACCGTATTTACTACATGACTGAAAATTAGAACTAGTTGTGTATTCATTTTGAGACAAAACAAAAACGCCAATATTCAATATTATACGATATCATCAAAATTAGCCTGTATTGTTTTGTTCAATACATTTAAAATGATCATATAACTTAAGCACCTGTGTCTCATATTTCATCAATGTGTTTGCGTTCTGCACTACGTAAAGGGATATCTAATTTTGCCTTTGCTCACAATCTTTCCCCTTATAGTTACTTGCCAATGATATCTAGTCAAAGCTATATATACTTTACCGCCCGATGCATCCAACGCAATAGAACGCTTCGCTGTCCCATTAATATTCTTGCAGCCTTAAGCCCGGAGAACGTCTTCCGTGAGGCAAAGAATGCTATGAGTTAAAGCTGAGCCAGCAAATTGTTGGGAGATGTTAAGATGTTCCAGCAATTTGTCGGGAGATGCCTATTCCAGTCTATCATTTTGTAGGGAGATGTGTCCAGATCAGCCTCCGAACGCGTTATGCATGGCTAGCGGAACTGAGCTACCCCTTTTCATCCGGTAAAAACCTTACTGATTGTCAATCCATATCTATCCAGGTCATTTGCCATCGAATTCAATTAAATGGTGCATGTTTGCATTTCTTTGATTTTTGTTGGCGATGAAAAGGACAGCAAGGGTCTCTTCGACCATCGGTTTATTGTGAGGGTAATTAAGTAGTATATTGCATATATATATATAAATATGTATTATATATATATATATATATACATACATACATACATATATATATATATATATATATATATGAAGATTTTAGTAAAATGTCAACGCTTTACTTAGATGAAAATTACAAGATATTAACCCCGAAAGGCGGACGAACGCATAACATGGTACTGCCTGATTTATCAGTTATCATGTATAAGGGCCTATTATAATAACAATGATATCGATCAACTTCTTTTAGGAGTGGGTATGGTTAGCGATCAAATCTTAGCTTGTCGAAAAGAAATAATTCAAATTTTTACGACACTTTAGTCAGATGCAAAGAAATTACAGACTTTTGTGAACGCATATATACATAGTTTCGATTATTTAGTAACGCATTCTATTTGGCCCATTTGGTCTATGCAGTGCGAAAATAAACACATTTACCAGTTTACAGGAGTTATGCAGAAAGGAAGAATAAACACCTTATTAACATATTCAGCTGTTTTCTTTATTGAAACTTAAAAGAACATTCGCTGATAACATACGTGCCACGTATCATTGTGGCAGTTACAAATGGATTCAATAGAAAACACTTTATTGCATTTTATTTACACATAACGACAATATACATTGTCATTGTTTTGCTTACTTCTTGTCAGTGAAATGCTTCGACATCAGTGAATAGGTCGGTCTTAACTTGCAAAAAAAGCCAGAAACCTGTGTCAGTGTCTAGTGCTATCTCAAGGTGCAAGAGAATAAACCTTCATCCGCTTAATAGATCCTGATAAATAATAACATAATTATCTATTTACATGTGCCTTTTGTATGTATTTTCTGCGAATCAATTCGAACCTTGTTTCCGTCAACTTTAGCTCTAACGACATTCTAAATCGTCGATGCTTTGGGTATATTCATACTGACATGTTACCATTGTTTCAAACCTAATCATTCTTTTTGATAACTAGTCACAGTGTGTACTAGTCTGGGATAAGTAGTCAGGTAAATGTAGTTATCATTACGCGAAATACATTTAGCCTCTACATAATAATATGTTTTAACCTTGGATATAACCTTGATCATCTTACATGTTAATGTTTCAATTCAAATGCAAATATGGCCTGTCTCTGAAGCGCTTCGAAAATTTGTTTGCAGAAAAAAATTATTATGCTTACAAAATATGTAATTAATTGCTGTCACTAAAAAATGGCAAAATAATTATATCAAAAAAGTATGAAACAGTAATGCCCGACATATAAAAGCCCAATAAAACCTAACCTTTTCACCCATCGCATTAGGCCTTCTTGTAAACTATTTACAGCAGTTCATCAATGCCATCTGTCAATGCCACTGTGGAGTTAAAAATCATATTTCTATCTCCTTCTTCCTACCATCTATCCGCGAAAAAATAAACTGCTTCACCCGCTCATACCGTCTGTTTCCCCTTTTTTTTTTACAAGCTCGTGTTTAACATACTAATGTGACACCATTCCCCATTCCCGCCCTCCCCACTCGTGGATGCTGTCATACCCCCAGGGACCCTCCCTCAGACCCCGGAACTCCATCTCACTTGCTCGGCCGGCGTTCATCAGAAAACCCAAGCCCCCGCCCAGGATGGCTCTCCGACCGCGTCCCGTGGGTTCGGGGTCCTTCTTAGGCTTGGATTTTCGAGTGGTGAAGCCCGTGCACTTCTTAGGCTCTTCAGGGATAGGTGGGGTGACGACTTTAGGCTGGAGCAGACTCGGCTCCCTCTCCATCTTCCTCCTCAGTGCCTCCAGCTGGTCTTCTGTGGTCAGGGTCGACTGGCGAACGAGTCTCCGCGAGCCGTTTGAACTTAGGCTACAAGGAAATAATTGTGAAATCGTGAAATGTGATATCCTATAAATATTCTAAACTTAAACATTATAGATATAATCGTGTAAATATGATGAATTTGTCTTTCTTGCTGTGAAGTATCTCGTCCGATCGAATCTAGGATTTTGATCTTTATTCATGGTCCTACCATTACACCAATAAGGTAGGCATATATGTATAGACATGCATATTTTGCTGTAACCACTCATTATAGTTATATAAAAACAGTATGGTTGGTCTTATTAACTAGAGCAATATAACTTCAGTATCTTTACCTGGTCATGGACTCAGTGCTGGGCGCCGGCAGACTTATCGACCTCGTTGCCATGTTGTTCATCTTCCTCCTGAGGGCCTCCTGCTGCATCTCATTCAGGATGGACTGCTGGCGGACCATCTTCTTGGGGTTCTTCACTGCCGGCTGCTCCGACCAGCTCCTCATGAACCTGGGTCGAGTGACCATGGTCGGCGGGAGATCAGGGCGGGCAGAGGAGACGGCGGCGGGGGTGTGGGGCGAAACGCCAGCCTGGCCTCCTCCACTGGTCCCGTCCACCGACTGGGGGTCTCTGTAGTCCTCCAGGTCGCCGATGATTCCAGTGGGCAGCATGGTGACGCGGTGACAGAGGGGGGCCGGGCAGGGGATGTCCAGCTGGTTGCTGTGAACGTAGTACTTCTGGAGGCATGTCGTGCAGAAGGCGTGGTCACACTCCAGCACCTTGCCGCGACAGATGCACTTGTTGCAGAGCTGGCATTCGTCTGGCTTGGAATAAACCATGTTGGTGAAGTCTGAACGCCTGCAAAATACATCATTAATTATAGGCCTATATGAGTTGTTTCCATAATGACATTCACTTACATACGAAGATATTCTTGATTTGAATTACCTTTGTTAATAGGAAAGTAGTGTCAGAATCAGGCACATCCAACCCCTACAGTACGATATAATAGGTATGGTTATGATAAGAATGAAGGGAGTGCTTATAGGTTACGGACATGTAATATATACAAACATTTAGTTGATATTAAATAATGAATAGTTTCACTGTCATGTCAAACCTCTGCAGTGGGGCCATTATCAAAAGTATAGGAGTTTCCCCGTGTAAAAAAAAAAAAAAAACCTCCCCGCCACAACGAACAAACCATGTGTATACGTCACTATATCCGTAACAATCACAACTGCCTTTAAGATTTCTGAGACCATGGAGTATAATGTAGACTATGGCAACGGCGAATAATCCATTTTGATCAATTGAAAACAATGTCAGAGATCCGTGGATTGTATCACATGATATCCCTTACATGTCGTGGCTAGATATGCAGCCCCCCATCCTGCGATCCGAAATGTTATGCCTCTCAGTCTATATACACATCACACATCTATATGTATACCCGTATGCTCTGCTCTGTGGCGGTCATTAGGTTATTCTGGCCAATTGCAAGTCACATCTAGGGTGGTTTTCCGCGTCTACCCTACATGCGGCGTATTAGCTACTGCCTACAACCTTTTTTATTTTCGCGGCCCTGTAGATATTTTCATATTATTTGCGTTTGAAAAGGCCCCAGGAAATGCCAAAAAAAATGTAATCAATTACAATCTAAATACCCCCATCTATTGATTGAAGGCGAATCTACATGCACGCGGTTTCTATTTGTTTCATTTGATTTCGCGAAAGATTAACCATGTGAAAATATCAACATCTACGGTCTGCTTTGTGGGGATTAAGGGGAGCTAGCCTTAGAGGGTCACCAGGCCTGGGAAATCCCCTATTGAAAATAATGTTCTATACAAATCAACAAGTTTAACGTCAATAGCAATGGTTATTTACTTAAGTTGATTATGAAAAACGATAAGCTTTTTTGAGATAACTGGTGATTACAAACATGTCTATGTGGCAAAAATCACATTGTTGATGCAATTATTCAGTTGCCATGGTCCCATGCATGGGCTATGTCTGTGTGCATATGTGTACTTTGAAATGAAGGCACTGATTTTGCACATAACGAGTTTCAGGACTAAAATTAATGCTTAGGAAATAATAATGCCGGTTTCATTAAATGAACTATAGAGAACCAAACCATATCATATCTAATTATAGGTGACATTAAAATGCCTAAAGATCTGTGAAGGTCACACAGCATGCGGTCATAGTTATTTTACTAATGGGCAGCAAACTTTGAACTAGTATATTGTGAGTTTGGCCTAGCTTCTTATTATAGCCTGCTCGTAGTCCATGACCGTCGGGGGAAGTCCCTGGTCATAGCCCTCGGGTGGCTATATGAGACGGGGACTTTCGGACCTTTAACAACAGGACCTTTAAACTACGTTTGTTGTGATTATTTGTTAGTAGTAGGGCCTACGTGTATCAATTATCAAATGGCTTAATTTCACCGAAAGTCCCATGTACGCCTTTTATCACGTGTAGATGATATATCATTTCAATTCCATCTAATGTAATATAATCGGCGAGCAGGATCAATTTAATCGAGGGAAGTAAATACAAAATAACCACGCGCAATTGAATGGTATGGTTCTCCGGAATAAACCCTATACAACAACCACAAAGGATTGTAAACGGTTTTACGTTACGACATAGAAATCAGGTTCTCCTCAGGGTTGCATAGTAAATACTGTATACAGAACCGAATAAGTGCACCAGGTAGCGTGTACCTGTACAAACCTGTAACAGCCTCCCCACCCTGAATTGGCACCGCACACCTTCTCATACAGACCTATTGTTGAAGACACGTACGCAAAGAAGCAGCAACGGAATAACGGCCAGAGCAGACTACAATTAAAACATTTCCCATGCAAGACGAAATCCCCCAAGAATGTTTCAACTTTGTAATTTTAAAAGTCGCCGATTGAAAGTCTGGTATTGCTTTAGTGCAACGTTTGTTGACAAATGAATTGTATGTTACAGTGTTGGGCTTACCTGGTAGGCAGACAACGGAGAAAACGTCTTCAGTGAGTGTATTTCTCTGATGTAGTTCTTGTTGATGTGCAGATTAAACTGTTAACCCACGTGGAGAAGTCCCTTGTATATATACATGTGATGATGTCATTAGTTTTTAGTTGTTGGGGCGGGAAGGAAGGAGGGCCAAGGGAGGAGGGCAGGGGCTGGGGGAGGGGGAGGAGGATGTCGACGCCAAAGGGGGCGGTCTGTGTCGTAGTGGAATCACGTTGGGTGGTTGCCAATAGCACTATCTCATATATGGTAGAAAATTATTGTCTACCCCGCTAAAGGGGGACAATTGACATGTAAATGGGGTAAGGCCATAATAAAACTGGACCGGCGTGTATGACCTATCCATATTAGATTGGTCACGTAGTTCCTAAAAACCTACAATAGGAGATATTTTCAGCATATAGAAGGCTAGATCTACTTTAGTTCCTATGCTGGGCGTTAGGGGCAGCCTTGGGAAGTGTCACCAGTCTGTATAATCGGCCTATACGTGGGGCCCTTGAGGGGTGAGGATGTCACATGCCAATTCTCAGAAATGCACATTTCGCATATATCTGTGTTCCTCGGACTTTGACAAAGGAGGGGCAGGACCTTTAGAAATTCTGTTTCTGAATGCTTTTTGAGCTAATTAAGCATAATCGAAGAAAATTTACAAAGGGAAGGGGCGCGCCCCAAGCGCTCCCTCCTCATATAGGCTACATCCAACGCTGTTGTAATTAATCCATATGTCTCATGTCAAATTTATTAAACATCATTGTCCTCCCCATGTCCCCCAAAAGAGATTTTTTTCTAAGCCAAATTTAGACATGTTGAATCAAAGAAAATCAATTTTTGCCATGCGATTTAGGAGTTTAGGACCATGGATGATGGACAGATCCACGCTCACGCACTTCGCCTCCCCCCTTCATTTTCATTGGCGGAGGAGAGAATCACGACCACATAATCTCTGTCACGGTCTTAATGCACTTGGCTGTTTACAGGGCAGGATATGTATGTCCATGTATGCCGGCCGGCTTCTAAAGATACCGGCTTTCGTCAAACCCGCCTACGGGTCCAATATATACATCCAGTGGATGGCCGAGAGAGGGGTGTGTGTGTGTGTGGGGGGGGGGGGGGGGGGGGGGGGGGTCCACGTAGGAGGGGGGGGGGGGAGGTGTTAGGCAAAACTGTTGCACGACCCCTAGAGCTCCTGTTTTCAATTGCCTGGAGCCGCCCCTGATCTAAATTACCATTCTGTTTTGTTGTTGTTGTTGTTGTTGTTGCTGTTGTTGTTGTTTTGTTTTGGGAGCAGTCGTGATCAATCAGCGAAACGTATTCGCGTGCCCGCTCATGAGCGTGAACGAAAATGCATGAGTAATCAGTATTGCAGTATGGCTTGCTTTGCAGAGATTGAGGGTTGCAAAAATTAAAACAGGAGCACCTGGAGTGGCGACCGGGTCCCTTCTTATGTGCTCCACCCGATGCCAGAGCAAGAGAAGTAGAATCCCCCTGACGCCCCCCCCCCCCCCCCCCCCCAACCTTCTAAATTTTATGGATCCGCCCATGTGGTGTCGTTTGTGAATTTCTGGTCGGAACCTGGAATCAGGTTGAAAGTACCATTGGGAAGTTGCAAAAAGAACTATCTTCTTGTTCCTGGCTCCTACTTCATACATACGTATACTTTGTTACAAGTTCTTCCATCAGAGTTCATTTTGTCTTTTTCATACATACATATACATACATACATACATACATACATACATACATACATACATACATACATACATACATACATACATACATACATACATACATACATATATACGTACATGTATATCCTACTCTTTTCGAGTTGCTGCATCAACTCTCCGTTTTCCCAAAAGCCCTTACATTATGTGCGCCACTGTTTACAGGTTGAACAAAAAGACAATAAAGTAAAAAATAGAAAAGAACATCCAGGCTATTGATATGTGAATATGAAAGTAGACGTGGTGTGGATAGTCCGAGACAACCACCTGAGATGCTGTCATACCTGGGAGAGTTATTATACCAGGCGTGGGTTGTATGGGAAAACCACTATGACCACTAGACCCCACGAGACAAGAAATTGTGTACAGAATGTTGCCCTGAGACAGGTAGATGATAAACCGTTTCCTATCTAGGGTAGGCAATGTGAATATAGAAATGTACCCTTGCATGTTCCTATGAGCTCACATGGTTTGCCACGGCATAACCATGGCAATTCCATACTGCGCAGATCCAAGGCTTTTAGCAGGGGCGGATCCAGAGTCGGTCATCTAGAGGGGGGGGGGGTGGCATCTAGCCCCCGCCCCCTCTGGATCCGCCACTGTTTAGAGATATAGGGGAGGTGGGCGGGGATATGTGGGAATGGTAAAATGGGCAAGGGGTGGGTGGTAAGCGTAGCGGAGAGTGTCGATTGGAGGGGGGTAAAGGCTATTTCTGTTAATAATAATGGATAATAAGAAATCTTCAACACGGAGCACTGCAGACAAGACTTTGCCAGCTAATGCATACTAGATATCCTATTTTGTAATTTGAGTTGACCGAGATTTGCAAATTACAACTATATATCCCTACCCCACACCCTTTATTTGAATACATTTTGATTATACCACAGGTGCTCTTGTAATCAGTATATAGTACCAATTACAACACAGGAGACTAAGAAAAATGCACAGAGAAAATCTCATTGTTCCCGCTATGGGCAGTTTAACTCCATATCATATTTAGTAGCATATAGTCACTTATTTTTTGCAAGGATAGGATACCTATATATAGTTCTGGCTTTTCTACGCTATTACATCTTTCCCATTCGCATCCAAATGTATGCATCGATGTTCTTAATTTCTTTCCTCAAAGAAGTTAATGTCATAACGGTATTACTTTTTGATGCCTTCTTTCATACATGAATACTGTGGTATACCCATTGAACAAGTATAAATTGCCAACCCTGTGTTGACAACCTGTGCCTGGGAAAACCAGCGAATCAGAATAAAGTGTTTGCTCACGTGACGGGTCAATCATGTTTGGGCGCTTAATTCAACCAATCGTAGTTCCAAGTGCAGTAATTAAGCAAAAATATTAGTATGAATACAATATTTAAACACCCCTAGAATTAATCGGTTAATAACTGCAGCATCGCTAACTCACTAACTGGATTTTCTATGGATTACCGATCGAAGGAAGATTTTCTGTATTTTACTTTTCTTCAAGATAGAGATCTATACGGTCATCTTTAACACGATACTGAAGGGAGAACATGCAGAAACAAAGACATGGATAGGTACGCCTACCATTGGAATATTTAAAAACATGCTCAAGTAAGTGTTTCAGCGCAGCACTAGTTCATTGAGAGCCTTATTTTCCAACATACAAGTTTACTTGTTTGACCGTTATCAAGGTTTTATATTGCACAAAACGTATCTAAACATTTGTAAGACATTCCGTGAAAATCATTTATAGGATTATATAACGATATTGGTGCCTCCTCTCCCATCCCCCTGGACCAAAGTACGTACCCCTGTCCATTTCTGTGACCCTCCTGAGCTCCTATCCACCCGCCTACTCAACCTCAGGCAGAGGTAACTTCATTATACCCATAATTAAACTTAAATATTCAATTGTCGTGATATGATAATTCAGAATCTCGTCGTTTCCATTGAGAATAGCAGAGATACATCAATAATGTATAACCTTTTAAAACAACATGGAAAAGTTCCAGAATTTATCAGCTACAAAACCACCTCAAGTCCCATTAAGCCCTCGAAGGTAAGCCCTCTTTCCCTGTCTTACCGTATAGCCCTCCTAACATGGTAGATGTTTTCTTTTATTGTCCTGAAGAGACCCCCTCTTCTCAAATGTTAGACGCTTTTCCATTGTATCCTGAAGGCCCAGCCCTCAGGGTTCAACCCTATCCCCTCAAACATGATAATTTTATATATCGTCAGAGCCAACCCGCCCTTTACAATGTCAGAAGTATTTCAATGTTATCCTGAAAGCCCCCAGCCTGAAAAAGTCACTTCCCTTCCCTCTAACATATCCTAGGATCCCTTGGAAATATGCCTCTGAAGTAGTATTACTCTCTTCCTTTCTCCCCTTTCCAAGTTCTTCTCCTTCTTTTCTAGTTCTACTCCTGGAGGCAAATCAAACATGGAGGCACTGTAGCCTGACAGGTAGCCTTATAAGGAAAAGCAACACCTCTAAGTCTTAATACCATTGAAGACCTCCCTCCCAATTTCTCCCCCTAATCTTCTATATTGGTGACAAACTGTGTTTAACCGATTCTAGGAGTATATGGCTGCCATTGGAAAAACAATGGATACATGATAGGATGGCAACACAGTCAAGTTAGAGTGTTTTCTATTGTTGATACTCCATATATCCTATTATAGTTCTGCTCTCCTACAGTTCTATGATCTTATCAATAGTGGGATATGTTAAGGTCATCTTTTTGATAAATCATGGCATGAACCACCTCTGAGGCATAACTGAAGGGGAGCCACCTCGAAATATCAAAATAAAATGTTTGGTAAAAATATTATGCTTTTATTTTATATCAAAGGCATTTAACTAAATGCGTTGGCCATCATCTCAGATTAAGGTCTTTCGTGTGAATTCCAAAGGCAAACACTGGAATTCTCTGTTCTTTATCTCCCAGTTTCAACACTAACAATGTCTTTCTAGCCAATTCAGTGGCTGGGATATGGGATTATTTCGCTGGAAGTCTCCCACTTCGGATTTTGACCCCCATCAGTGTTATGGTGATATTTCAAGCTGGCTCCCCTTTCAAATTCAATGAAGGGATCCCAGTGGATCATCATACACAATTGAATTAATGAAGAAATAGTGTGACAAAAGAGAAGGCTTTATCACTTTCTTTTGAATTATTTTGGAATCCAGAGATGGTCATTATCAAAGGTATTAAGCTAATAAATTAAGCCATCTTGAAGTCTGTGCTATCATATTGGATGAATACTATATCTATTCAGCCTTCTCAGTTGAAAACATCTTAAAGGGAGCCAAAAGCAATGTTGGGTCAAAATTTTCCAAATTCTATTAATTATTGTAAAATACTCCACACTGAAAACACAAAGTCGTCAGAGAGCCACTGCAAAGTTGTCAAAGGGTTGTCACAGGTCTCTTTTGGGCTCTCATAGGTGACTTTTGGGTCATCACAGGGCTCATTTCAGGCCATCAATGCTGTGTGACGACCTTGTGACAATCCTTTGACAATTTTGGGGTGGTCAGAGGGTTGTCATTGTGAATTTTGAGGCTGGATGACAACCCAAAGGTAGTCATTTTTCCCCGACTACTTTGGGCCAAAAAGGTCGTCAGAAAGGCAAAAATGAAGATCGGGTTGTCATAGGGTTGTCACAGAAGAAAATGAGAAGTCAAAAGTCCTGCCTGACTACCCTAGGGTTGTAAGTGAATGGTGCCTAAAATGACAGCCCAAGGTTGTCATGGCCTCTGTCTATATCAACCCAGTGTTGTAGGTGAATGGTGTCAAAGCCATACAACTCATAGGCCTACTATGTGTAATAGCCATACCTAATAACTTGTAGTAACATAACAGGGAGCCATTATAATGACTATGATATCTACAACATGAAAATGTTCATAAATAAGATTTTTTGTCTAACAGACACAGACACAGCCTGTGACAACCTTGGGTTTTCGTTTTTGGCACCACTTTTGACAACTCTGTGTTTTCAGTGCATGGCCATAACCTAGGCCTGTGGTAAAATATAGACTGTCAATAAACTCTTATACTACATCAAAATACATTAAAACGTGTTCCTGGTCAATTTTGGTGACCCACCAAAATTGGTTTGTTTACAAACATTGCTGTCTTCAGGCACAAATGCCATGAGTATTATGGAATTCATATAGAGTTGTAGTTAGTTATCATGATTTCAACTGCACCAATAGCTAAAGTTAGACTCTTGGAATGTAATTTTATAGTTATTTGAGTTTGCAAAATTTTGTCATATTTTGACACACCATTGGGCGATTAGATTTACAAAAGTCGATGGCGACCAATGTGATTTTCGGCAGTTGGTCGCCTGACGATTAACCATACAAGGGTGCCATAATGTCTGACGATTAAACCACTAATTGTCGTGGTTTCTGGACGAAATGTTTGACATGTTTAATATTTTTCTCTAGTCGCTGGTGATTAGTGCAGTTAATCGTCAGGCAGAGCGACTATTGTCACCTATAATCGCCGCCAGTTTGATGGGAAGAACATCCCAATATGGCGATTAATCTTTTATTGCACCGGCAATTAGTTAGTCGCCCAACGACGTACTTATTCCTTAATCGCCAGGCAACCAACGTTAATCGCCGTGGTTTAGTCGCCACATGGGGATCAGCCTTTACACGCATACAAATGTGCAATTTGGTAGTGTGCACACACACATGCAGGTATGTATGTATATATGTATATATGTATGTATGTATGCATGCATGTATGTATGTATGTATGTATGTATGTATGTATGTATGTGTGTGTGTATGTGTGTATGTGTGTGAATATGTATGTGTTGTAAGCTAATATGTATGTATGTATGTATGTATACATGTATGTATGTACGTACGTATGCATGTATGTAGGAGTGGATTCAAGAACACTGGAAAGCCTGTATTCCTGGCGCCCCCTCCGAGGGCCTGGCTTTGAAATTAAAGAAATATAAATTTTGTCCAAAAAGGTGGGATGGGGGCGGGCGCCCCATGCGTAAGCTCTAAATCTGTCACTGTTACGTAGCCTATGTATGTATTGCATTGTATGTATGAAGCATACCCCATATATGAAACCTCCTTTTTTGAAATCATGGGACTACCTATGCCATAGGCACCCCCCCCCCCCCCATTGTGCATTCCACCCCACCACCTCATCTAAAGTAAGACAAGCGAACAGTGGATAAGAGTGAGGCCCATAGAATACCACCCACCTCCCAGGCTCCCTGCTTCCAAAAGCACTCTCCCATTACCTTCCTTTCCCCCTCCCCTCTCCGAAATACCATTTCACTGACAACAGCCATGAGTGTTTTCACGAGGTCATACGTTATGTTCACTGAAACCAATACGTCGCTGCCAGTGGGAATCCCCATCACTGGTGGAGAGGATATGATAATTGCGTTCGTCACTACATACATGTATATCTGCAGCCGTTCTGCTTGGGGAGTGAACAATGATTCTGCTTGGAGAGTGAACAACAATAACAATGTCAAAGTTTGTAAATACAGGATGATTTCACCACTGTGTTGCGAGCCATGATGAGTCAGTAATTTTTTTTCTCTTAATGATATCGTATTACATGGGTCATTGTTGTTCTGTTCATGAATGTAAAAGTATAAACATACAACAGAGAAGAAGTTGTATAATTTTGTCATAGTTATAAATCCTTAAACCACTCAAGTTAAGCTGTTCAAAGCTTTACCCACTACTGTTTAACATTACTAAGCTTCCTAATAAGATTAAGGAACAATGTTAAGTATCATCCAATAAACAATAGCAGATTTTCTTCTGTAACACTAGTGCTATTATTTGCAGTTTTAATTATGCATAGTTGAACGAACTATAGCGAAAAGACAAGGACATTAAACAGGTATATGGCACAACCCATAAAACACATAATAATTTGACGATGATAAATACAGTACTTGTGGTGTCTCCAAAGATACTTTTTGTGAGCAACTTATGGTGTTGCATATAGATCTAGGTCTTACTTTTAGAATATTTGCAGTGCTCTGTCGTATAACGGGTTTGGCAACAGCGAGGGTTTGCACCCTCTGGCTGTTGCGAGAGATGTCCCTGTTGCAATGGTTTCCCCTGTTGATTTGCGGCTGTTCTACTGAACCGATTTTAATTCTGTAAAAAGTTCTGGAAACTAGACATTTAGATCTAAAATCCCTGAAATTCTCAGCCTGGAAAAATGATTCAAAATGGGTGAAAATTGATGCCGAAGTTCTCGTATAACAGCGAGACTTTGCCAAACCCCCGCTGTTTTAAAGAGCGATATCGCTACTTCTGTTATGTGACAGAGCACTGGGCATCCGAGTTGGGAAAAATTGTAAGTTTAATATCGTGAGTGGCTGAGAAGGATTTATGCTGGGGCGCCCGCCCCCTTTTGTGGACCGAAATTGAGTGTTTTAAACGTCAAACTCGGGACCTTGGAGGGGTGGGCCTGCTGGGACCCTTTTTAATGTGTGCTCCCTCTTGGTGGAATCCCTGTATCCAACCCAGCGTGGACGTAATCATAAGAGTGAAGGAGTAGAAAAACAGGAATATCATGTAATGGTCTTATATCTTTGGCTGCATCAAGGGATATACCCAAAGCGCAATGTAGGTTCTATGCGATCAAACCTTTCAATGACTTTCATCTTAGCCTTTGAACATGTCATAAATTTTAAAACAACTAAATGATTTTTCATTAAGTATTGTTGGTAATGTATGCAATTCAGGTGAAGTTAAATCATTACTTTGAACATGCTTGTAACCGTTTCCTAACGCCACACAGTATACTCTTCATCTCTAGGGGACGCCCTACCATACGCAATGCAAATCTCCCAAATCCCAAGTCACCCTTAGCATACATATTAACACTTGGTTTCCCTTGAAATATATTATATTGACCAACGTAATATTCTTTTCCAATTTAAACTGGGAGCTAGGTTATTCTCTGAATGTTGATTCTAAAAATGAATATCATTTTTGGCTTTATATGTAACCTAGATGAAGGATAAAACAATGCCTGAAAGTATTGGGCATAGAGAGTATGAGCAGGCTTTAGAGAATTGGGTTTTACCACTTCCGATCGCGAAGGCTTTGAGGCATCTGGAGGTGCGAAAAGGTTGAAAGGCACGACAGTTATACCTGACATTGAGAGCAAACGAAAGGTTTGATTAGATAGTTGGAATACCCCGTTTACATTCGGCCGCTTTGAGGGCTTTCATAGGCATCTCGAGACCAATCAAAAAAGGTAATAAAAATCTATCCTCTACCATGAACACGTTTCAATGTCATCAATTTCTGGATTTCTGTAGATGCGAAAAGTTCTGTTAGATTCTTACCACTTATATTTAGTTATGATATCAGATATGTTTTAAGTGACATCTTAATCAATTTGAGATTGAATTGTTCAGAATTCCTGGACTTGTTTGTGTAAGCAGTAAAACTTCAATTTTAATTTCTGCATTTGAATGTCCCTCCTGATACCATTGAGGCCCATCATTAATTTTGTAAAAATAGTTTTGAATCATTTTGTGGATGCTTACTCATCACTCACTGATGGTATTCATTGTGATTCAAGAGCGGTCAGAAACGATTAGAGATAATCTGAAATTGATTTTTATAATCAAGCAGGTATTCCATTTGCACTTCTCCAATGAGAACCAGGGATTTTCATTAAGGAATGCGATCAGAATCAGCCTATTCATATCTGGGTATCATTGTCATTGTTTAGATGATATAGGTCTAAGACAATAATAGATGGTGTTGATATAGCGCATTTAATTTACATTCAGACAATTTTGCCAATTTGTGACTACGCTGTAAAAACAAGGTAAAGTTTGTAAATAAGAGAACGAAATATGAGAAGGTCCTTTTTCAAGGGGAGTAAAAATTGTGGATAGTTTGTTCGAACAGCTGCAAAGGTCGACCACCAAGGTAAAATTCACAACAGGAGTAAAATCATTTACAAGTTGATGCTACTTGGAACTAGACTTGGATACTCAAATGTGTTTAGCATGGAGTTGATAATAATAATAATAATAATAATAATAATTTAACTCAAGTATAATGCTAATCAGAAAATGTTTAATAATAGCCTTAATCCTTTCAAACTAAACATTTTCTTATCAAATGAGACCTCCTAAAAAAGAATTTCAACATGGGAAAGCGCCCCATCTCAGTATTTTGCTGTAATTAGCCTAAAAAGATTGGTAACCATAGCAACTGTCAGTAACTTTTGCTGAAAACAAGTCAGCTGTTCCATCTACTGGCACCCTCCCCCTGCTGCTGCCTGATAGGATCAGCAGTTACAGGGAGTAAGTGCAAACAAAGGAGCAGCTAGTCTCAAAGCAAAGCAGTGGCCACATTTGTGGCCATAGGCCCTCATTAACATGGTTCTACACAAGAATCTAATTCAGAATAAATTTTCTGATCAATTTGAAAAGCAAGATTGTTGAAGTCTGCCAATTAGAAACATAAATGGGTGAAACTTAAAAAGAGTGTCAGAGTAGAGGCTATTAATTTTGTTTGTGTTTGGCAAATGATGGCCGTGTTTGCGGCCATGTTTGTGGCCATAGAGCCCTTCTAACATGTTTCCCATGCAAATATTTGAAAAGCACACAAAATTTTGATATGTTTTAAAAAAAAGATTGTCAAAATCGATGCAGTAGAAGCTGAGAAAAGTCGCCGCACTTCCGTCGTTGCTATGCGTGGCCGTTGCTAAGCAACGGCCGCGCATAGCAACGACGGAAGTGCGGCGACCTTTCTCAGCTTCTACTGCATCGATTTTAGGCATCTGTACACTTTAGGGAGTGTGTGGAGGTCGTGGGGAGTGTGAAAGGGTCATAGGGAGTGATGCAGAAGTCGTGGGGAGTGTCTGAATGCTGGGGTGACAGCTGTTGCTAGGCACTTCAATCTCCGACCATTTCCCTCAATCTCCAGGCTGAGTTTGGGTTGTTTTCCCGCTCAAGGTGGCGGGAAGCCCTGGGCAGTGTGTAGGAGCAGTAGGTAGTGTGTGAGAGTTGTAACACACTTTTTAGGGGTTGAGGGTCGAGTCTGGGGGCTGAGGGTCGAGTCTGGGGGCTGAGGGTCGAGTCTGAGCCTGAGGGTCGAGTCTGAGCCCGAGGGTTGGGTCTGGGGGCTGAGGGTCGAGTCTGAGCCTGAGTGTTGAGTCTGGGGGCTGAGGGTCGAGTCTGGGGGCTGAGGGCTGAGTCTGGTGGCTGAGGGTCGAGTCTGGGGCTTATCATGATTTTTTTGAATTAGACAAAAAATATATATATTACATAGTATTATACTTGAGTGTGGTTCTAGCTTGTGTAAAGAATAATGATAATGATAATTTGTTTAATAACTGGATAAAGTCATTCAAAATTATCTTGGTTTTATCAAACAATACAAAACCAAAAGTACATAGCATTATACTTGAGTGTGGTTCTAGCTTGTGTAAAGAATAATGATAATGATAATTTGTTTAATAACTGGATAAAGTCATTCAAAATTATCTTGGTTTTATCAAACAATACAAAACCAAAAGTACATAGCATTATACTTGAGTGTGGTTCTAGCTTGTTTAACTCAAGTATAATGCTAATCAGAAAATGTTTAATAATAGCCTCAATCCTTTCAAACTAGACATTTTCTTATCAAATGAGACCTCCTAAATAAGAATTTCAACATGAGAAAGCGCCCCATCTCAGTATTTTGCTGTAATTCAACCAAAACTATTGGTAACCATGGCAACAAAATGTAACTTTTGGATCTATAGATCAATTTTTCAAGAAGAGGTCATTTATAAAGTTGTCTTAAGAGCTATTTTGACTTCCTAACTGTCCGAACTCAATCAAACTTTGATTCTAAAAAATATTCAACATACTATAGAACTTATCATATATTTTGGTGTTCATAAACATGCATTCTAGTTGCATTTTGTATGAAATGATTGAAACACAAATTCAAATTGACCCTTTCTCAGTAGATAGGTCTATAGAGACCAGATCTTCTGGCTCTCCCATCTGCTGTCCTACCTCCCTCTGCTGTTCTCTTATGTGATGCATAACAGGGGGAGGGAGTATCACTCAGAGAACAGCCAAAGTGCAGAAGACATCCCCCCCCACCTTACAACCCCACCTAGTATTTCCTTTAGAATTTCTTAGCAAATAAAGAAAAGGGACAAATGGTGACTGCAGCGATTATTGTATAGACAAATGCCTCTTAAACAAGCCTAATATTGTGCAGATTAATGGACTACAAGCACTGCAATCCTCATGAAAACCTTCTGAGTTGCAGTTACGATCGCCGTTGCTAGGGCCGGCCGCGGCGCTTAGCAACGGCCGCCGGCGCTTAGCAACGGCCGCCGGCGCTTAGCAACGGCCGCCTACGCGTGTGAGAAAGTCGTAGATGGTGTGTGTAAGTCGTGGGTGGTGGGTGTAAGTCGTGGGTGTTGTGTGTAAGTCGTGGATGGTGTGTGTAAGTCGTTGGTGGTGTGTGTAAGTCGTTGGTGGTGTGTGGAAGTCGTGAGTGGTGTGTGGAAGTCGTCGGGAAATGATCTCCCGAGCACGTACATAGGTGTTAGAATTCTGTGCGATCATTATTAATGGAGTTATGGTGTTGGAATGCGTAGATAAGATGTAAATACTGGAAATGACGTCTTTGTTCCGCTGAGATCCCTGTTGCTTATTGCTAAGCAACGGGCGACCGTAGCAACAGCCTGAGACTCTGACATCACTCTCCCAGCACAGTTTTGGTCATTTTCCCGCCCTGAGGCTGTGGGGGTTGGTGGGGTGGGGGTTTGCTGAGTGTGTGAGGCCAGTGGTGAGTGTGTCAGGGCATTTGGGGAGTGTGTCAGGGCCTTTTTACAGCATGAACAAATTAGCATTATACTTGAGATCGGTTCTAGCTTGTAATAATAATAATAATAATAATAATAATAATAATAATAATAATAATAATAATAAAAGAAGCAATGATTTGCACTTTGGACAGACATCTCAACATGAGTTAATTGATTGCATAGAGTATGCCTCCCTTTAGATTGAGATGTTCCATATAATTGTATTCCACACAAAAATTGAGTGTACCTTTGTACCTCTGACAATTAAAATTTATGAGATAAGTAGTCATGATTATAAATTACACAAATCTTAACCCCTCTCATCCCACTGACATAACTGTCATGGCAGCGTAATAAACCGCTGTTATGCATTCATCGATATTTCATTCATGGTACAGGCACGTTTTCATAGAGTAATATAGATTTTGCACAAAAAGTGATGGTTATCTTCTTTGGTCTATTAGCAGGGGCCGTTTTAAATTACGTACGCACGGAGGGGGTCGAAGTCAAGGGTTTAGTACGTTTCTAATAAGACCCCCCCTCCCCCATTGCTTCCTGTCTAAAGAATGCATTGGTTTTGAAGAGGAACGTACCGACATTTAAAAAAAATGTCAGACCCCAACTGATCCACCTTTAGTGCACGTGCTTAATGGAAAGCTCCATATTGTATTTAATGGGCGGCCCTTGCAAATCTGTTCCTTTTCTTGCTTATTATAGGGATTCATAACAACTGATATCTTTAAAAATGTATTTAGTTTAACCTTCAGTGTCCCTAATCTCTGAGTTGGGTATAGCAAGTATAAATATTAATAAAGAGTCATACATTTGGAATTAAATGAGAGCGTTGTTTCCCAATTCGAGCCTCTACTCTCCCTGGTGGCCTTATTGATTAATCCAAATACATGTACACATGGATGGTAATAAGCAAATGACTTAAACCTTATTAATTCTCCCCAACGTTTCATTCATTCCCCATGCTCGGAACCGATGTTACAGGTTACAGGTTGGGTTCTGTAGGTGTGTATTTATACAGCAGGCCTACTGGAGCATATGGCTACGTGGCGACTCGCTCCTGACAGCTTGTTAGGGGTAGGGGTTGTAGGTAGTAGGACGAGAGCGCTCCGAGAGGAGTATTTATATACCGCACCCGAATAGGCTCAGAGATGCGGTTGGAGGTGGTGTGTGTAGTCTTGCAATGTGTGTAGTGAGCGTGTAGTTGTAGAGTAAGTCGATCTGTGGGACTGTAGTATGTTGCAGAAGGAACGGAAGTCGGGTCCACTTCGGGTGTCCAACTGCGTAGTTGTGCTCGGTGTGCGTGTGTGTTGGTGTGGTGTTCATCAGGGCCCGTGTAGTGTAGAGAGGTCTTCGTCCGGTGGTGTCCGGTGGTGCTGTGGGGAACCGATGTGATCTCTCCTGTGTAAATAACTAAAGGTGTGCCCTTACCTTGAAGTGGTGAAATAAGATGATTTTGTTAAGCTTCTTGAAGGTTTCCCTGTAAAATTTTAAAGAGAAAAAGATGAAGGTTACTAAAGGCCAGGAAGGCAAATAGGGGACATGGGTAATTGTTTGAAATTAAAAAACAATTCAAGCATATCACCCAAGGAATGATGACCTATTGGTCATGTTCTGTAATATTCTAATAACGTTTTGTGATATTCTGTGGCTTGAGACTTTTTAAAAAAAATTTCCAGGCCGTGTAATATAATGATATTTAATAGAATTATACGTTAGAGGACAAATATTGTTCGATACACAGTGGGAATATTAATCAACATAGAAGGCGTTTTGAAGATAAAAATGTATAATTAAAACCAAAAAAAAACTAGTTTATTTTCTAACTATTTTCGTTTCTAACAGAAAGGATAAGGTTGTAAAATTGATAGTGTTCCCTAACTTGTGCGGTCCGGTTTATGCCTGTAATCTTCGCCTTTGTCTTTCACTTCGCCTTTGAGGTTCGTCCTTCTAGGTGGACGACTGGCAAATGTGACAATTTATATTTGTTTGGTTAATACATGAGTGCATGTTGGTAAAGTGCAAATCAAACAGACTGAAACCCCGTTAATGGGACTGTAAATGGGTAAAATGCGATCATCTAACCTTAGATTGAAAAAGAAAAACATATGAAATTGGGTAGGTGTATCTATATTATAGATATAAAGAGACAGGGTAAATAGGAATCTCAACTGAAAACATTATTAGGGAATTGCTTATCTTAGCGACGGTTTTCATAAGACAGTAACTGTTAGTGACCAATTCGTCAATTTCTTGGGGGCCTTCCATTATCAGATTATTACGTGTGCATCAAGGAGGGATTGGGAGAGACAAGTACAATCAAAACACATAATATCATTATGTATTTGGTACTGACTTTAACACTGTCTGTGAAGACCGTATCTATCATCTTCTACATTTTGTAGTGTACTGACGCGGATTGTATGTCCAGACTTCAACTTAGCTATTCTAGTGTAAAGGGGGGTACCCATTGAGCAATGCAACTATAGAATTCTGGTCCAAGAACTTGAAGTTGTAGGATGTGTGGTGGTAGAAATAGGGATTTCTGTAGGTTCAGCCTTTGACAAACACCTGGAAAAAATGGTAATGAAACATAAACTTGGTCATCTATTGGCATCTTTCTCAAAAATATGTTTATACGTAGGCTTTAGAACTTGTCTAAATGAGCTGGGGAAAACCTTTGAGGCTTCCCTTATTGAGCAAGCACACAAGGGGGCACACTTTAGACTTCATTGCAGTTATGAAAAGGCATGAAAAGGCAATTGTGCCTAAAGTGAATGACACAGATATGGAACTGATCCACAGATGTGCAGTGGATTACTTACCTTCATTGACATTATCAACTATTTGTGTGAAACTTGTGGTACTGTTTACTGTTGATATTCATGTATCTATATATGGCCTGGGTCATTAATACACAGATGCTTATCTTAGCTATGTGTGTATATGATACGGCCATTTGGAATGACTATTGTTTGCCATTAATATTGAGTTATAATGTTATATATGAAACATCACCTATACGGAAGATCATTTGTATGAATGAGTATGGTTAAATAATAATAATAATAAAAAACCTTCAATGTAACGTACAATATGATAGTATTTTCCTACTTTGACAGCTGTTCTCCATCGGTGTGAATATCTTTGCCATCAGGCGTCATTCCAAAAGGTATTGAAGTCTGTTCCTTTGAAACTTGAGGACATTCAATGGTTGAAATGCTGATCTTTGTAGGCTCAACCTCTGAGACAGATCTAGAGCTACAAAGAACAATGATTCAGGGGGATTGCTTACTATACAGAAGTAGATGATAAGATATAGCTAGAACGGGTTCAAAATCATAGCATTCCTTTTCCTTGTCATTCACAATCACTTCATGGATCCTGCCATCTGATTTTGTGTCCAAACTAACAATAGGGATGTATACAGTTTCCATGTCGTTATGATAGAGAATTATGTTCGGGAACCAAGACCATGCTGTGATTACAGGTAAACCAATTTAAAATGGAATACCTAACTGATCATAGAAATGATGGTTTATGGTTTTATGGTATTTGTAAAATATATCAAGGCCAGTCGGTTGGTATATCTTATCAGCTTATGAAAAATGCAAAATGTCCCAAGTATCATGAGAGACATTCATAGTTTCTCATACATTTTACTTATTTTTCAGATACTTTTGTTCTGAAAAGATTTCTTGAATATATTATTTCATGCACTTTTCATAATACAATGAGTATTTTAAAAGTAAAACAACAAACTTTAGAAACAAAAATGATTCAGATCTACAGAAAAATAGAATAATGAGTAGAAATAGAATAGTGATTAGGAGTATTATTATTTTCAGAATGTTCTTTGATACTACTGTAAACATCCTCACCAAGGTTTCCATCTCAGACACATGTAGACAATGAGTACAATGATGAGAACAAAAACGGTCGATCCCACTGCACATAGCAATTCATGTCCACATCTGATTCTGAAAGAATGCATATTAAACATCTGAAATGCAATTGAACTCGTCTATTCTTTGCCTCTTCTCTTAGGCCTTGAACCAAAGTTTACCAACTCGCAATTTAAAAAACTAACTGGTTCTAGTTGTCCAAAAACAGTCCAGGTCCATACCCAGCTTTTTTCAGAGGGGGCTCGTTTTTTGAGAAGGGTTCCTAGCTTTTCTGCATTGCTAGATTTCGTGCATTTTGTGCATTTTACACATTTTGTAATGTATTGCAGTTATGTATTGCAGATTTCTGTGCATTCCTTTGGCCATAACAAGGCTATCAAAATGCATTTTTTTGGTAATGATTTATTGAAAAATGTGTGTTTTAGAGGCATGAATAGCAAAGAATCGAACATACCATGATACATAGATAAGAGTATCCGTCACAAAAAAACACACAAAAGAATCGGAATTTACATAAATCATTCATTTCACCCTATGGGAGGGAGGAGGGGGGGGTGTCGAATATCTAAGAAGAGGGTCCCCACGAACTTTTTAATAATGTATTAAGACCCAACCAAAACAGAATGTTATTATAAAGATCAGCTTGGTTGAAGAATGCAACTAGGACGTAATAATGTTGCAATGCAATGTCAAAGCAGTTGTTTTGCAGCAACGTTATTAGGAGCCATCATAATAATGTCTCAAGAACTAAAACAGATATAAACAAATGTCACTTCAAGGTTAAAATAATGTTGCAAACTTGGCTGGGTTCGCAAAGCTGGCCAACCTATGTATCAATGCATTTGGACCAGTATGATGTATGTTAATGCATGGATCACAGTCCTTCATATACATGAATGTATATAATTTATATACATAATATGTATATCATAACTGTAAACGGATCATGTATATTACAAAACAGTTGTTATCATAGCAGGGTGATATTTTGGAAGACTCCGCGGCGAATCTCGGGGAGGCCAACGTTCCACAATATGTAGTGTTTTACCTTCACTTGCTGCCAGCCCACTCTGATGTTGTGGGTTCCGTGACCGGCTTGGATATGGGTATACCAACCAAAGTCTGCAGGAGTCCTAGACCAAATATCACCCTAAAACTCTCCATTGTACCAGTTATAACTATGTTAAACCTTCAGATAATCTGTGTAGATGTGGCAGTCTTTTTTATTCCATTCCACTATACCGGGAAGCCTTATGATCTAGTAGACCATGGCGACTGACCCCATTGATTATGGAACATGAAGTTAATTTTTTTTTACAAATATGCATCTCTGACATATTCGACACAAAGCGTAATTAGATAAGTATAAGGGGGAAAATATGACAATTATTGCAATAATGAGTCCTGAAGTGAAGAAAGGAACGTAGAACATGAATTTTGGCCCAGAGTCCAGAATGGCCGCCAGAACGTGAGATGGTGGGAAATTATTTTTTTTCAATCAAGTTCTTTATTCTGGCTTGAACATTAGTACATGTATACTAGTTTTCGAGTCCTACCAGATTTCTAACTTTTTCTGGTTCACAATTTTCAGCGTTCGGTACAAATAACAGTAACAACTTATCACTAGGTGTGGCAGAGAGCCAATAAAGTGTACTATGGTTGTGTTCTTTGTAATTACATTTAAAGGATTTTAAGATAAAGTAGCACATAATCTGCAATGAAGGTCATCAGTCATGGAGTACAAGTAATAAAATTAATAAAGGAATTATTACATCAAAGTCATAAAAGTGATCAATCAGATTTACCATGTCATTAATATGTTTGACCTATCAACAATAAAATATATTAGGTAACAAATTAAATCTAATTAAAGTAAGAGTATTCTAGTTGTTTAAGTTCAAAATTACAAATGTTGTTGGTATATATGGGATTTTGCTGGTAGTGTACAATAACAAGAGGCAGACATTAGATTAGTAGACCAGTTTTTTGAGATCACACTTTTGTCTTGACTTAAAGGAATGATAGGAGTCAAGTTGTCTCATTTCAGGGGGGAGTGCATTCCATGACTTGGCACCAAAATAATTCAGACTTTTCTTATAAATTTTGTTGTTGGGCCTTTTTATAGGAAAACTGGGAGCAGCCTTTGTTCTGGTGACAATATTTACATCAGGATTATAAGGAACACTGAGGCCTGCTTGATGGCGTTTGTACATAAGATTGCGCACATGAACCTGTCTGCGGTCTTTCAATTTAGCTACTTTTGCCTTGTTATGAAGAAGATTAGAGTCAGTCTTGTCTTGTATGCCCAGGCAAATTCTAAGGCATTTATCCTGAAGTTTTTGAAGTCTTTGAAGGGGGGTGACACTTAGGCCTGCTATTACGACATCCGCATAATCTAAATATGGCAAAACCATAACCCTATAAACATCAAGCATTGCTTTGTTATCAAGGTATCTTCTTATTTTACTAAGCATAAACATCTTATGACTAACAACATTCAGAATGTAATCAATATGGCATTTAAAAGTCAAAGTCGAATCAAGAGTCACTCCCAAATACTTAAAACTATTTACCTTTTGAATCACCTTGCCTTTAATATTGATGTCCGAGTTAGCGCAAAGTTTCAGATTATGTCTTGTGCCAAAGTTGACCTGTTTGGTTTTTGCGGCATTAATTGTAAGTAAGTTTGATTCGGCCCATCTTACAAATTTATTTACGCTACGTTGCAAAGTGGCAACTGCTCTGGTCCCAATCTTATCAGAGACATATAGGACAGTATCATCTGCATACAACTTAAACTTAGCCTCACCCACAGAATTTGCCATGTCATTAACATAGATGAGGAAGAACAGCGGGCCAAGAATTGACCCCTGGGGGACCCCGCATTTGACCGACTCACAACTAGAGGTAATGTTATTTGCAACAGTGCGCTGTTTCCTACTACTTAGATAGGTCTTACACCAATTTAAGAGCTGACCAGAAATACCAAGATTATTTAGTTTGCGAAGGAGAATTGAATGATTTACAGTGTCAAAAGCTTTCGCTTGATCGATGAACACAGCAATAGTAACTTCTTTTTCATTAATTGCCTCAAGAATATCGTCTGTCAGAGAAGTGACTGTGTCAGCTGTAGATCTATTTTTACGAAACCCACCTTGAAACTCAGTTAGCAGATTATTGTGCTCTAAGTGATTTGAAATTCGCTTGTGAACAACTTTTTCCAGTATTTTCCCCGGTACTGGTAACAAGGATATTGGTCTGTAATTTCCTACTGCAGATCGGGTTCCCCCCTTGTACAACGGTATAACTGTTGCTACCTTCCAGCTATCAGGGAATTTCTGAGTCTCAAGGGACAAATTAAATAGGTAAACTAGTTGAGGAATGGTTACCAGACAGGCATCTTTAAGTATTCTGGAGGAGAGCTTATCAATTCCTTATGGTTTGTTTACATTTATTTCAGCTATGAGTTGACGGACTTGTTCAAAGTCTGTTTTGCAATTTTCAATCTTAACTTCAGATGCATTCCCTTCAAAAAACCAGGGTTCATCTAACTTGCTAGCCAGCTTAGGACCAATCCTGACAAAGAACTTGTTAATACAATCTGCAGTTTTGCTAGGCTCCACTCTACAACCCTCATTCACTAGTTGAATAAACTTCTGATTCTTCTTTTTCCCAGGCACCACTGATTTAATATTTCTCCAAAATTTTTGGGGGTCGTCAAGATTGTTTCTCTGTTCCTCTAAAATAAATTCCCTTCTCATTGATTTAATAATTTTACCCACTCTGTTCCTTTGGAATCTGGCTTCCTTCCAATCAAGTTCTTTGTTTGTTCTCTTAGCTTTTGAGAGAGCTCTATCTTTATCCTTAATAAGTTCTAGTGCATCCCTTGTAATCCACGGGTTCTGTACTTCTTTAACTAGAAACTTTTTGTGGGGCAGTATTGATCTAGGACTGATATAAATTTGTCTAGCATTATATCCCAACAGGATGATGGGTCACGGCAGTTATAGAATGCTTCCCAATCACTGTCAATTAGATCCCTTTGATAATCTTCCTTAACCCTTACACTGCCAGAGGCCTCATATGGGGCCCTATAGTAAAATCCCATAGGAACACAATTGAAAGAATGCAAATTATGCTTTCAGAATCTGAAAGAATTTTTCAGATATTCAAATTAGAACCAGAGACACAAGTATTTAAACATCGGACTATCAAGTCACTCAAAAATGTTAGAATTGCGATTCCAGAAACCATAAACAGTGTATTTACATTTGAATTTGCCATACTAACTAAAAAATCATGAAAAATGGGTGAATTTATGTAAATGACATGATTTTGAATTTGCTCTAACTTTTCTTTCATTTATGATAATCACAAACTGTCTTTTGCACAAAAAAGATAATGTTTTCATGTTATTTTTATAAAGAGTGTCATAGCCTAGTTATTTTATGAATTATCGGTTACCATGGTAACCTACAAATTATGATAGTACGAACAATTACTCCATGCCAGAAATTTGCCTTATTGGCACAGTGCCAACATTTGGAACATTTATATCAAAATAATTGAAAAAAGCTTTTCATCTGAAGAATCTAAACTAAATTTGAGTTTTAGGGAATTTATGCACTAATTTTTGTATTTTGGGCAATATTTCAGTAAACATCACTTACATTGTGATATATCTGGCAGTGAAAGGGTTAACATACGTTCTATATGATCTCCCCTCGAAAAACACCTTTTTTGCCCTAACATTTACCTTCTTACGACTTAAGTAGATGGCCTGGTGGTCACTGATATTTAGATCTATACAACCCACCTCTAGTATATATTCTGCGTTAGTAAATATCATATCCAACAGACTATCTGATGTTGCTGTTCTCCTTGTACTGTCTTTAATTACTTGGGTCAGGCCGAGCGCTTTTGTGATGAATAAGAGCTCTTTACAAGGGGCAGATGATTTGTCCTTAAAATTAATGTTAAGGTCCCCAATAATATAAATTTCCGCATTATCCTTTATAGACTTGTCAGTTACTGTCTCCTCAAGGGCCTTGCAAAAAACCTTATGATCCCCTTGTGGGGGTCTGTAAGTGTTGAATACAAGAATTGGTCGTGTTCCTTTGAGGCTTATGGAAAGACATTGAATTTCAATATCACGAGAGCTCTTATTTAAGTGTTTGAAGTCTAATTCCGAACAAGTAATGTTATTATCGGCATAAATGCAAAGCTCCCCACCTTTTTTTTACAGAATTACCATTATCAGTCCATGAACGGTCTAGCCTGTATAGGTCAAATCCAGGAATCCCTACAAGATCAGAGTCCAGTTCATTGCGTAGCCATGTTTTAGTAATACAGAAGATATGGACGTTACTCATAAGAATTTGTTGCTTAAGCATATCAAATTTTCCTTTGCTAAAAAGGCTTCTTACATTCAGGCCGGCAATGTGTAGACCCCTATCCTTCCTAAAACTAAAGTTTGTCATAGATATGATAGTCTACAGTTCAAAGGACCCTGAGATTCCAGCCTCCCTATACCTGCATATATAATATGGTTTTCACATAGTACAGAAAAGAACAGTTTAGATGAACATAGTGAAGAATGTAATTTGGGAACCTCATCAACATTATGTGAACAGACAAGCAATGAAAAACTATAAATTGGGAATAGCCCATGATAGGCCAGATAGAGATAGACCCTACATGATAGCTGATAACTAAGCCAAAAGCTAGGATATCGGTCTTTGTGACCATCCATGGCTTAGAATATCTTACTTTATGTTATGCGGATGAACCTGAATCAGCTTTATGAGAAAAGACAGGTGTCAAAACTAAACTGGATCTCAGTGAAAGTGGATACATGAAAGGCACATTAACATGTAACAATATGAACAAGATTGGTGACTAGCCAAAGAAATTGTCTTCAGACATTAACTTAGCTCGTCTTCCTTAGTTACTATTTTAAAGTTCAAAGGGTAAATGCACCAAATTCAAACAGGATGTCTGAATGCTTAAGAATACAGGGCCCTAACATATGCAAGCAGCGAGGAATTGTCTTCAGACATTAACTCAGCTTGCCCCCCGAGTCAGTCAGAGATCACGTCCCCTGTCTTCAGACATGTTCGGTGACCTCCTCCCTTCTCAGGGCCCCTAGCTAACAACACCATAGTCCTGTTAGTTTTTCTTGGGGTCTGCTGCTTTCATCATCTCTGTAACCCATTTCTCCTTGAGTTCTTTTGTTAGGTGGAGACCATCTGAACTGAGATGATGGTAACAGTTTTTCCTTTTTCCTTTGATTATTCGATGCACAGGGGTCATCAGATTTGGGCAGTAGAAACCTCTCTTGTTGTTCAGGGCGAAGAACACATCGTTTAATGCCCAGATTCCATTGTTCAGGATCGCCTGTTCCCGTCCCGCATCCCTGTGAAGTATGGTCGAGAGGTTTGCCCCTGTCACAGGACAGTAGATGATTTTTGAAGCTGGGCGATCCTTCATGAGTCTGGAGTCCGCGTCCAATACCATACGCTCCAGATGCCCTGTTAGCTGCTCTACTGACTCCCACTCAAATGTGACGACACCAGTAGTTCTGTTTTTGTGTGTGAAGTTATTGATACTGGCACAGATAAAGACAAGGTCGAATGGATACATCTTCGTATAATAAAGGACTTCCCTTATAATGTCCTGGAAGAGTGAGCCTGGGTATGACAGTACTTCGATTTCCACGTTTGTTAAGTTTTTCTTCCCCAGCAGGAATTCTAGACCTTGTCCTCTACTGTCCATGAAATAAACGTGGTGCCTTCTCCTAGCAAGGCCTTGCCCGGGAGCCGCCATGACGTCAAAATTGAGTTATAACACACTGACTGATATGTAAGTACTCATTCACCGGCTAGTTCCGACCTAATTTTCTCCAAGATTTCGCCAAGTTTATTCTGCCCTGGAACCCTGCCGTTCTTGATGTTTCTCGCTTTGGACAGTATGATTCCAGAAGCCCAGAATCTGTCGGCCGTTGCTTCATAGAGCTTCAACTTTCCTGAGTCGAGTAGGCGTTGTTTACATTCTGGATTGTTCGTGAACTTGAAGCGGACCAGTTTGGTCATGATCTTAACGCGGTTGCTCAGCCATTCCCTGGTTTCCTTGATTAGTTTCCCATAAGCTTTGGCTTTATATGGGTCCGATTCATTTGCTATGAGTTCAGCTTCCCTTTGATAGCCACAGATCTTTGCTCGCGCGTACTGGAAGGCGATCTCGATTGACCCAAAATGATGACCGTCATAAATCATGTGACCTGGTGACATGTTCGATAGCGGGGAATGGTGACTTTGAAAGGCAAGCCCACGCCCGCCATCAACTTTGATGGTCTTCGCTTTACTAAGTGATATGTCCCCTGGTAGTTGATAAATCTCATCGTAACTGTACTTTTTGCCGTCTACAATCAGGTTGTTAGCTTTCATTGAAGATTCATATCCCTTCGTTCGTGCGTAGGAACAGAGCGCAAATAGGTCGCGTTGCTGATTTTTCTGCGTTTCGGTCAAATCGTCCCCAATCGACACTCCTTTCCATTCCTCCTTGCCCTTGAGGTTTTTTAGATACTTGAAGATCTGAGATTTGTCACTGCGACGAATAAAGGTCACAACAATAGGCCTCGGCCTAGCCTCCTTTCCTGTTTGGATACGTCCGCGTCTCTGACCTACATCGCAGCGCTCTGCCCCAAAACCAATGTTCAAGTCATCAAATAATTTGCCAACTATGACAGAGATATCTTCATCATCTTTTTCTGGCACGCCTTCTATGATCATGGACTTACGTCTGGATTCTCTTTCTTGGATTTCCAACTTCTTTTCTAACGATTTCAGTTTGAGTTCCTGGTAGTGAATTCTCCTTTGGGCCTTTTCTGACAGTATCTTGCACGTTTCTACTGACGCGTTGACAGTGTCCCATTTCTTGACGTTGACATCAAGTTTGGCCAAGAGGTCGTCATTGCTGATTTTTTGCTCTGCAAACCCACTCTTAACTGAAAGGGCTAGGTCACCTAATGACTTCACAATATCGGTTAATTGAGGTGCTTCTTGTGTCAATGTTGGATCGGCTGACTCGTCAATTAGGGGAATTTCAGGTTTTGTTGGGACACTCCCATCGCCGTTGCCACCATCTTTCCTTCCTGAGCGCGATCTACTTTCTTTACCTTTGTCACCTTTCTTTTTATCCATCATTCTGTACGAGCCGTGACCTAAAAGTGTCCCTGGAGTTTTATGGTGTAGTTCAGTAATGTTTTGTCATAATGCTCAGCAAATGTCCCAGAGATAATTCATAATGCTCAGCAAATGCCCCAAAGATAATTCCAGAATAGTTCCACCACCGACTTGGTGTAGTTCAGTAATGTTTTGTCATAATGCTCAGCAAATGTCCCAAAGATAATTACAGAATAGTTCCGACACCGACGTCACGCGTCCAATCAGCTCGCCGCCATTTTGGCTATCTAAGAAGGTACGTCATTGTTCAATGTTGGACGTGGGACCTGCACAGGTAGTCTATTATCAGTCCTGTTGTAGCAATCACTGGGAACCATTCAGTAGTCTTAATTCTGTTCAATACTGGCCCTCACCATAATTTCCAAAGAATTTATTTTTGCGAAATTAGAGTGTACATAGTGTAGTTATTCTTACATAGCCATAAAATTAGGACACATGAAGTACGCATAGTAATTTATTGATGAATTATTACTGAAGAACATGATGATATACTAAATTGAAACTTTCTCTGATCTCATCTTTTCATCACTGTTTTTCATCACTTAGCATTAGCAAATGCTTTTTTGGATATGCAATCAAAATATAACACAACTTTCTGAAAATCAAACATAAGCACTTTAGATCCAGAATAAGTTATATGTAATTTTGCATGTTTAATCTTAAAATGAGTCATACATTTTGGAGGTCATGAATAATAAGACTAATAGTACTGAGTGGATATGGAGACCAAACTACTCTATGTTTGACGAAAGTTCAGCACAATAAAAATTGATAAATTGGAAGATTATTCAGTTGACAAGATGGAGTAGCTGGATGTTTGAGTTACCGCAATATCCACAATAGAGAAAACTCTATCATGTATAGTGACGGTTGTAGTGTGGTCGGTAAATATTGAGCTGAGTATGCAATATGCCATTATGTCTGATACTCATCAAACGAGCGTGATAGATGTGCCAAAAAATATATCCTTTTCTTTCCAATATTCAGGCTAAGTCCGTTTGTTATGCCTCTTATTTTTGGCGGCTCCATACTTTCAGAATTTATCACCATTATGGGGAGGGGGAGGACTTGGAGGCACGTACTTAATAGTATTAAGGCTGAGTAGTGCATGCTTTCCCTTAAAGACAAGTTATGGGTTACAGTGCCTCCGAGTTTGATTCATCTCTATAAAAAAATATTTTCATAGCAGTAGCAAAGGAGGAGGGAAAACAGGAAATTGAAGTAGGAGGAGAAAGAAAGAATGACTACTTTAGCACCGGATTTCTGATAGGTTTAGTGATATGGTATAGGTAATGGGAACTTCTTCAGGTGGGGGGGGGGGGGGGCGCTTAAGGATAAACCTCTAAGATTTTGAATGGCTGATGGGCTCTGTAGATTCATTTGAGGGGAAGGGGCTGTATCCATAGGGCTTGGACCTTTAGAGTACAATGAGAAAAAGTCTTTTATTTGAGAAGGATCGGTTCAACATGAGAATAATTATGGTAGATTGACTTCTAATGGTTGATGTCTTCAGGATAGTATGTCTGTGTCTGTGTCTGCGTGTGTGTACACATAGGGCAGACAGACAACCCTTGACCATGTTGGCCATGTTGGTTGGCGCCCCGCCCAATACTAATCATTGTGTGATCTCCGGGCTCTAGTCGGTCCGACCTCCTACCCTCCCCAGCCCCACTTCACCCCCAATAACCCACTATTTGCGTTTCATTACATATGGAATGTATTAGCAACACATATTATGATATATTGTATTTTGTCCTGTTTATATATTGGATTCTATCCGAAGATCACATCCGCTATGACTCAAAGTCAGCAAACTATATAGAGGGATTATAAAAAGAAACGTATTGGACACGCAAATATTTTGCAGCATGAAAACTGGCGTCTTTTTCGAACTCGGTGGTGCATCCTGGATTTGGAAAGAGGGGAGGGTATCAAGAACTAACATGCTGCACATTCATATATATTTACGCACAAGGCACGTACAGTGAAGATTAGGTTGCAGGGGGGGGGGGGGGGGGGCCCGGATTCTCATTCGAGCCGCTATTGAGTGTGCAAAAATGTCAATTTTGAAGAAGTGACCAGGCAGGCAATTGCGAAAGGCCTAGGTGTTACAGTTGCAATACCTGTTTTTCCGAATCCAAACAATGTCCTTCTTCAACGTAAGTCATATTTCATCTTTTATTGTCATGCAGAATTAAACGCTCTAAACTCAATTAATGTTCTACTAATGTTGTGACAATGTCCTCGATAGAACCTTCATTATTCTTGATATTGATTCCGTCACTTGGATTGACAGTTTAGGATATTGTCACAGTGATTGAGGTATGAACTCACCGGGGGTCCCCACACCACTTAGTTGATTCACGAAAACGCAAGGTTCAATACTAAGTTTTACATTTTCCGCACGTTGAAATTCACTATAAATATCAAATGCAATGAGTCAGTACTAAGGCTTCATTTCATTCCCCCTTTTTTGTAGTTTAGGGGTCCCCCAAAAGGGGGTGGGGGTGGGGGTCAGGACCCCCTGGACCCCCCCCCCCTGGATCCGCCCCTGAACAGTACGCAGGGTAAAAGCTTCTCTGTCCTTTAACTTTCACTTTCACTTTCATAACTATTCTTAAAACCTGTTACTTAAACAGTGTTCAATCCGTTGAATAGTATGGCTTAGGTAAAAATAAATTCAAGATATTGTACTGGTTCAAGTTGTAGGGGGCTTTCGGGAAAAGTCACCAAACTAATGTCCATATAAGAGGTACTATTAAGGTCTATATTCCTATAGTAGTCAGTGTAGTCTCAGTAGTAACAAGTAATAGTTACTAGTATTTTACAAACATAACACTCTAACTATTAACTAAATTAACCCATCCAAATAGTAAATGCTCAGCTTTATTTGTGAGCTACCTGTCTCTGCTTTCCTTGGGGTCACATTAATAACATTGGGGACTTCTAGCAGGTGGAATGTCCATGTCAGTATTTAGATGCATGTATCACCGTGAAGGCACATTAGCGACGTTGGTAGGTTATGCCATCTATGATCTAAGGTCATGTCCTTGGATGGGTCTGTCCTTTAGGTGCATCTTTTAGAGTGACCCTAGGACGGACCCAGGCTAATGTGCCCTCTACTTGAGTTTAGGTGAGGTTTGGCATGACTTGTGTTAGGTGACTGATTACTTGGCCTCAATTCAAGGTTGATGTTTGTGTATGAAATTAATTTTGTAATTCTGAGTTTCTTCCCTTACTTGTCTTGGTCACAGGTGTATAGAAAGGGTCCATTACAGTAATGTTAAATTGGATGCTGGTTATTCTAATAACTATTCATGCCTATTGCTAAACTTGCATTATGGAAATTTAAGAGGACGTAATTTGTCATGTCGTGTCTTACTGCCAACATCTATTGGACAGAGCTACAAATCATAATAAACATATTCTCCACTGGTATCGTGATGTCTCATACCACAAGCATCGTCGCTAAGAAAAAAGATTCGGTAGGTCAGCTTAAATCATCGGCCGCTGGACCCCCTGAACTTACTCTTTGAATAGGCACAAACTACTGTACTTTTCCATGACGTCCAAAGCGCCAGGAAGAGAGGTCCATGGTTAACTGGTTAAACAGTGTCCTAGGTCAAATTAAAGACACCGGATCAAATGACATGTAGGCCTATTTTATCTAACTCATGTTGTAATACGTGCTGATTGTCTCATGATGTGCAATCAAGCAAATTTTCCATGGTTGTAACGCTGATGATCACATATCCTGTAGTGCAAATAGAACGCATTAAGTGTAGGATAATGGACGAGTAGTAGTGCATGGGGTGGAATATGCACGAGCCCGTAGGGCGAGTGCATTATTCCACCCCATGCACTACTACGAGTCCATTATCTGACATAAACCACGAGAGAAAGTATCTTATGCTCATTGGTACCTTATAAACATCTGAATTCACTACTTAATTCATGATCATTGATATAAAAGTTCACTTTGTATGACCCTAGTGGATGGCCCTAGACCACTGAATACTAAATGGGCATTTTCTTAAATTCAACAGAGTTACACATGCCCTAGTAATAATGCCATAGGCTTTAAAAATAAAGTGAAAAGGGGCATAAGTATTTTTTAAATTCCAATGCAAAAAAAGGTAAGTGACAATGACATGTGACGTTAGCATTTCTTAAATTTGACATGCAACATTGGGATCCCCCGATCAAGAGCCCCCACCTGTGCTCTGACCGTCGCTCCTCCACTCTACAGCGAATCACCCTCCCCACTAGAAGTAATAGCCTGCGATCACTCTAGTACCTGAGGTGTCAATGTGGCAGAGTGAAGCTCCTTGCCAGCAGAGGGGGAGGGGAGGGGTGGAGTGGGAGAGGAGAGGGGTGGAAGGGGTGTTGATTGCCTACTAAGTGTACAGTCATAGACTGTAATTACATCCCACTCCACTAGTCACCCAAATTCAATGAAAGGGTAAATTTGGGTCAGAATAGACTAATTGAACTAACAATGGATAAATGATAAAACTGAACAGACTTCTAACAGCTGCCCCAGTAGGGTAGTGGTTAGGCTGTTGCACTATGAATCCAAAGGTCTATGGTTCTATCCTGTGCTGTGCACATTAATGGTCAAACTTTTCATAAATTCAAAATTGGGTGTTCTTGGTAGTATATTTGCACAACAAATCAGCAACTGTGCATTATTTCAGAGAACCAGTGCATCATCTGAGGCCACCAGTGCATTATCACCTGAGAATGCACTGCTAGAACAAAGGAAATCCGAGTGAGAGTGGTTTATATAAAAAGAATGCATTGGATGAATTCTATATTGATTACACCTCCCCAAGATAGTTATTCATTTTGCCTAGCAAAATAATTCAGCTTCTCTGCAATATAATAGTTCTAAAAGAAATAGTGTTTTAATCAATACAACTGTTATCATACTTGTGTGGCCCTTGCACAATGGATAGTCACAAACGTGTGCATATGTAAGTAATTGGACCCCAGTAATTGAACCTCAAGGTAAAGTTGGCAGCTTTGTTTCCAAGGTGAGATCGCTGAAGAATCACATACAACTCCCAAATCTTGAATCAAGGAAGAAGGTGCAATATTTCATAACATTCTTCCGTCAATCAATCTTTCGTTTGGAAGGTCATATTGGGACTATAGGGATCTAATGTATCATACAAAACATCAATATCTATTGATCTATAGGTAAGGGATACAATGAGTGGATTAAAAAAACTAGTTTTCCTGGGTACCATTCATTAACTTGAGAATTCTCTCAGTGTTGTGCCTACAATATTAATGAATATAACTAACGAGTTTCTGGGGCACATATTTGCCAGCCTAATCTATTTTGCAATGACACAAATACCTTTTGTGACAATTGGAAATGCAAATCATGAGACACTAATCATGGTTCATCTGAACGCCTAATCCGTTAGGAAATGTGACCTATGAAAATAATCACACGCCAAAGTCGGATTATGAGTTAATACGTTTTCATAAATTGTTTAAGGAGGGGAGGGGTCATTAAAAAATCATTAAAAAGGCGCATATCCCCTTACTGACAACATAGACATTCATCCTATGTATCTCTATGCTGACAACTATTGCTTAATTTCATCTAATGTAGACTATGTAGCCCAAATGCCAATGAAAGTACACATAAACCAGGAGTCTGAGAAAGGAGCAGAGGTCGGCGAGAAGAATGTCCGAGATGCACACGACTGGGGGTCGTCATTAAAGAGCTATGGTGGGTGTTAATCCTGAAACAAAGGGTCCACCTCACGCCTGGGTCGTGCTCCTGCCAAGACAACACATGTAGTTATTGGGTCCATTCAGGGATGTGATATTTCCGTGGTCCGTCCACGGATGTCATAAGTAATGTGTGGGCAGCCGCAAAGGATGCGCACTGAGGGAGACAAGCGGAGGGGGATCTTTAATTTCCTTGACCCCCTCCAGTCTCTTCTGTTTGTTATTATTATTACGTTTCTTAGTTCTAAAGTCAAAAAGCATGTTGTTTTCCGGAAGGAATATGCTTATTTAATCAAATACTTAAAGGGAGTCAAAACCAATAAAAAAGATGAAATTTTCAAAACTCAGAAAAGTATAGAAATATTATGTTAGGGGAGTCTAATTAAGGTCAGTGGTAAAATATTAGCTCTGAAAAGTAGCTCAAACCAAAGTAGTATTCCACAAGAGATGGTAAAATTCCCATTTGTTTGTAAACAAACCCCATTTTTGTGGATCCAAATTAATTGATTTGAGCAAGGAAAACGTGTTTTCAATCAATTTTTACCATATTTCATGATTTAAATTTTAAAATAGACCAGAAATAGGATCAAGAAATGGATTTCCATGATTATTTGAGTTTTGAAAATTTTGTTGAATTCATTGGTTTTGCCTCCCTTTAAGTATCACGTCGGTGTTATACCCAAATCGTATTCAATCGAGTTTAAATCGAAGAAGAATGGACATTTTTTGTTACTGATTTAGATTCTTTATCCCTATTTTGGTAACTAATTCATAGTACAATGATTTGTTATTAACCATCTTGATAATTGCTGTTTATTGGCAGAGATATAGCAAAAGTTTGACGCACACAAACATAACAGCAACTCTGAAACCAACCAAAGCAATTAAAACAGCAGACTCTAAAGGCCTAACCACAGGCCCATAGATGCCTCTCCGTATCTCCGGATCCCTTTCCTTATCCAAACCTAACCCAATTGACAGTGATATAGTTACAGAATGCTTCAAATCGGGCCTTATCTTTAACAAGTCCTTAAGTTCCATAGGTCCGTGCACGAGGAAATCTATCATTCTAAATCACAAAAAATGCCTAAAAATTGATCAAATACTATAAGTTCTATGTGATCGGCTTAAACTATATTAATACATTGATAATGTGGGAGGATATGTTTGTGTTGCACCAATATATAATATGCAACATGACGAGCTTTTATGTTGCATATAGAATGTAGGTTGTATGCTGATAACAATCCGGACTGGTCATTATTACAAGTATTTCACAGAATATGACCTTGAATGACAGAAAGCAGCCTACTTTGGGGGCGGATATCACGCCTAATATGGATTTGTTTTGTTGAAACTTGCTAGCAGATCCCTGAAGGGTTAGACTGTCTCACACATCAATGGTTGTTGATATCCTTCCATTCTATAACCAAATATGTAGCTACTCGAACATCCTGTAACAAGTCCACTGACGTCAGTCAACACTGACTGAACACTTCACCATCTACTGGGACCCCCTGCCTTCCTTTCGACGTCATATTATTCTGTTAAGACTGAACAACTCGCTGAATTTCCTTGCAACCGTTACTTGCTATAACAATTATAATCATACTCGGGACTGCAATGTCACCTTTCATGCAATATCTTTAAGGACACTGCATTAACTGATGCAGTACTTCTCTTAGTAAACAAACAATCTTCTGCACTTCTTCCCTCATAATTTTGATATGATATAACCGTTATAGTGAAATTCATCATGTCCTAATAGTTTCAGTGGATAATTGAAAAAATGATATACATTCTTTGAACGTTATGCTCATTCTAGATGAGACTATTTTCGCCTGTTGCTTTGTTAACAACAACACAAGGAGGCACAACAGCAACAACCATAACCACGACTCCACAGCTACTTCTACATCTCTGCATGCCGGAAGCGTAAAACGCCTTGAAGACTGAGATCATCTGGTTATGCTTTGATATGACTTTCTTGTTTGTATACAAACTCCACGCTCTACTGACTCGGAGGTTATACTGCAGACGTGGAGGTATAACCTCCGTCTCTAATGCGGTTTACCTTCACTTAATTGGAAAATGAACTTAAAAGATCATTTGAATATTTAATAATGATTACTGCTTGATTTATAATTATGGTAGAATATTTAGACATTTAGGACGGGGGTGGCAACAGCGTTAGGCCTTATTATTAGACCCCAATCCGGCCATATTATTATAGTGGCACAAGGGTGTACTCGCTGATCCAGGCGCGGCCGCTCTGAAAAACTTACATTTTCCCATTATTTTTCCATATTTTTTCAAGCGGAACATTCTGATGGGTCTTCAAAAACGGTACATGAATTCTGTAAAAGCTGATGTATTTCTCTAAGTAACTTACGCAACAAACTAGATTTCAATAACTTATATTGATGGGCATCGGTCAACCTTTGAACTTCATTTAATCACAAGAAATTAAGGGAATTCCCGAGGATATATCGTCATAGGCTTGGGAAAATCCAGGAATAATGACCACAATTCTAATGTAGTTTATTCCATTTTTATCAAGGGGAATTTATTGACGCATCATTCTGGTGGCGGTACTGTCCTATTCAATCCCCTTAAACTACCCATCCGTGTGTCGTGCTATGTCATCATAACAAATGTGCATGGTTCTGTGGGTTCATAATACGTAAGGTTTATTTTGACATTCATGTCAGATTCATGTTTACATGTCGTTTTTGTTGCAGCATCTAATGTTCCACTCTACTCTTTATAGTTTCTATATGTCGTGTGATCAGAAATAGGACTATACACTCATGATGACATACTTGTCCAAGTCAAAATTTTCCAGAAACAGGGTAAAGAATCACATGCAACAATTAATTGTCAACTATCAAGAACTATTCAGAACTAGAGACCCCCCCCCCCCCCCCATATCATCTGGTGAAGTAGACTAAACCATTGCTAGTGAATCACAAGTTTAGCCTTTACTTTTGACGAACATCTTATGAGTGTAACTGACTTAAGACATCCGTATTTCATAGAAGTGACATCCCTCCGTGCCTTGCTCGGAAGTCTTTACACAGAAGTGGTTATATCCGACTCTCCACATCCCCTGTTAGATGTATGTATACAAACATATCACATGTGTATGTATATTATATGTATAAGTGTGTGTGTGTAATGTATCTGCAATGTTATTTTCATCGAAGCAGATGATTGTTAGGTTTCTTAAGGGTTTCTTGAGTATAAGCTGACGCACACAATCTTTAAAACAAAACGCATAGACTATTCTTCAAAACATGATTAATCTTCCAACTGCGGTATGGCTTGTTCCGTAGTTGTCCTCTGTTTTAAGGTTATTGCGTCACTTTTAAAAACGCATTATGAATTAAAACTTCAGTTTCAAAGATCAGATGATGTAATGAGGTCGTGTTTACTAATACATGTAGTTCATTGTTTATAAACACTAGGTTCAGTATCATGAGCTCAATGTATCAGAATGTGTTCATTCCTCATATGTAGATCTTTGAAATTTGATTCTGTAACTTTCACTTTTCGAATCGATTCTGTCAAATTAATGATACATGTTGAACAAACATGTGAAACGTAACCAATATAAACAAATCTCTTGGTATAGAAAAAGGAAACAAAAGCAATAGTTTTATCTTATTTCATACATGACCAAATCAAGGTGTGGTAATACTGTATGATAATTCTAAGTATTGGGTCGAATGATTATAGGCTATATTCATAATAAATAACACCTGTCTATTTCATAAGTCTGTCGCCAAGTTACTTAATAAATTATGCACACCTACAGATATAACTTTATCCTTTTTCAACTTCTTGAGGATTGACCATAAGAAATGGAAACACTTGGGGGGGGGGGGATACCTCAGAAAAAGTTGACCGCAAATTGTATAGTTGGTGGTTGGTGGGTCACGTGGCCTAGGGATGACACTAACATCTTAAACCAACAAGTAGAGATGTATAACCACGGTATTGCACCATCAGGATGTCATACTTCTGTTGCGCAGTTCTTTGATAGTCTAACAACGCAACTGAAGCAAACTAGGAACAATCATTCGATCAAGGCTTAGAATGCCATGCTATATATCTGAACTAACACATATACTTGGTTATCCAAGGTTCTGTAGCATATTATCTTCTTTAAACCTTAACGCCGTTTCGGGCAGACGGGGGAGGGGAGGGTACTAATCTTATTTTTCCGTTTTCATACGGGACCGAAAACAAACAAGAGTGCACCCTATTTTCTATAGACCGGGAAATGCATTGATGCTGTGTTCCACCATAGCTAACTAGATTTCACGCCCGATTTCATATATCGGCAGTGGAAAAACGGATTAAAGATAGGTGTGTGATATCATCATTAGAAAAGATTTGTTATTCCCTTTCAAATGGTATGGACCTAGTATTTTGCCATATTATCGGAGAAAAGTAGGTATTATATAAATCAATTACCAAATTATTGGCAGTCAGAATAGCCAAGCGAAATATAGCTTGACTTGAGCTCAATTGACGTTCTCACTTCAACGTAACCAGTAACGTAGTATGTAAGGAAAGTCATGGTTTTCTCGGACTTCTTTTATATAAAAAAAAAAAATCCTGGGATTGTGGCAGCATAGATGCTGATGTTTTAGGTGCTTTAGGTCCAACGTTTTGGAAATAAACATAATGACAATAAGCTTACTACACAAGTGGGTTAAAAAGATTGTTGTGCGTCGTCCCTCATATGCCAGCAATTTGTTTTTAAAACATGTTGTCTTTAAGTGAATTGTCTGTCTAACAAAACTAACGCAAAATACAACTAGGCCCTATAGATGTACAAAACTCGATCAGATTTACGTAATTTGTATTCTTTTTAAAGCCTTGGACAACATCAAATGGAATAGCTACGTTCTGATCCTATTGGCAAACAGCTGAACTACACTGCATGCATGCAAATATGCAATATTTTTCTGTAACAGTATGTGCCCTCCCCCCACACATCTTCTTGAAAATCGTGCACCGTTTTTTGTTAGTCAATTTCCATACCAGCCATGCACTACTTACGGTCGGCCTGGATCACATGCCTCATGTAAAAGTGAAAAATGTGGAAATTCTCAATCTTTTATGCCTAAAATATCTCGGAAAAGCCCAGAGTGAAGAGAGACGCCTGTCGACCTTTATGCATGGTTGGGTACATCCTTCAGGGCCAAGATTGATGGTTAACAATGTTTAGCCTGTTCTGCTTTAGTGACTATATCTGACGGTGGGAAAACCAAGCTGGGGGAGGGGGCACTGATTACGATGTAAAATACACCATATTTTTCTGACATATTCATCTAGCAAGTTTATTTTTTTCTTACATGATAAGATGACATCTTATCACGCAAGAAAATGAAGTTCCAAGATGAATATATCAGAGAAATATGGTGTAATTTATTCAGAAGTAAAAGATTTACCCTGCGGTTGCTAGCGAAGTTTAAAAAAAAGCATAACAGCTAGAAGTCATCAGACCGAGGACATGTATACATGTACACTTGCACATACGCCATCCTTAATTGCAGGTCCGGGGGTGGGGGCACTCAGCCCCAAAATGGGTACCAATTGTGGTTGGAAGCTTTGGGGGCTGTAGCTGTGAATTACCAATTTGGCTAAAAATGGGGGGCTGTCAAATAATCAGACCATATTTTTGGGGAGCTGTCAATGATATGTTATCCTTCATATGATATTAAAGTTTGTTGTATGCAATTCAATTACTTCATAATGCTTCTTAAATCATTGAGTTCAGATATCAAATAATGACCACCTTCCTGAAAAGTCGAGGTTGTCAGACTATTCCCATAACCAAAAAGGGGGGCTGGCAAATGCAATTTTTTTTAGGGGGGGGGGCTGTCCTTGATATAGCCTGAAAGGTGGGGGGGGGGGGGGGGGGGCTGTCAGAGTACCCCACCCCCCCCCCCAAAAAAAAAAAAAGGGTGGGGGGGGGGGGGGGGCTGTGGTTTCGCAGTTGGTACCTACATTCAAAGACTGAGTGCCCCGCCCCCTCCCGTATGCTTTCAACTAGGAAGATGCCAGTGTTTGTAAGATATGGGAAATAGAATAGACACTTAAATCACATCATTACCATATTCATATTTTGATATCGCGCATGATTGAGAGTGTACAGAATGTGTAAGAATGTGTATAACATGGAAGTTAATACATCAAATTTTACTGATAATATATGGGTGGCCTCTGAACGGTTTAAAGTAGCACTGACAACGAAATTAAAGAAAAGGGTCAGACAAGCATAATGGTTTGAGGTTGTCTGAACCACATGTCCTAACACTACTGTACTGCATGCAGCATCAGGCGCTATTTTACTATCAATATGAATACAAAATAGATTCTATTACCATTACCAACGACCAGGATTTTACAAATTCCTGTCTTCCCAAGACGGGTGACATTCAAACACTTAGTGTGGCATTTCCCTTCATTTGCAATCATCTGCCAAAAATTAACTAAATGTGCGTGTTAACATATTCAATTAATCTTTTCTTATTGGCCTACTTGATGCTATCGTTTCCCATCACATGGACGAGCATAGAAAAGGTGTTTCGAAAGTAAACGTGCATTTACATAACCCAACGATCAACAGTCAAGTCTCAATAGTTACAGAAAAACCTCGAGTGAATTGAATATGTATCATAGGTTTCATAGGTTATGTAAAAAGTTTTATCTGCCTGGCAGTTAAAACAGTTTGAATAATTAATTTTTCTGAATTAGAAATGCTGTTTTATTTCACTATACATGATTAAGTTCAAATAGCTGTAATATGGAACCAAAGTTGATCAGAAATTTGGATTTTCAATTGCGCATGAAGTAGCAATCTTCATACAACCATATCTCTGCTTGCTAAAATGGTTTGAGTTCACTTTCTATAATCTACAGTGGTTTTCACCTATTATGCAAGACGAACGTAAATGCTGGTTGAAGACAATTATGGAATAAATTCACACTTTCCAATAAATATAGGCCTATCAGAAATGAAAGAAGCTTGTAGATCGAGATAGTCAGACTGACCACAAATAATAGGCCTACTAGTTAGTTACCCCTCATCTGGTGTTGCCCTTGTCCCTGGGAAACAGTCTGACCTGGTCAGGGCTGTCACAGCCGTCCCTCTGCTACCACAATTTGACTATCTGGGGTAAATGTGGCATTATATGGTGAAGAATTCTACATTACATCTACTTGCTCTCGAAGCTGTCTCTGTTTCACTGTCCAGTTATTATTCATTTTATCAAGTGCAACTATCGGTGAAGATAAAATTGAACAAAATATAAAATGAAGGAATTTTTTTTTTTTTTACTTGTATGTGATATTGCATAGACCTTGTGCAGACCTGGTCATGTGATCACTTTTTGGTGATCACCATGCAAACAGTGATCCCCATGTGGAGGTCATGACCATGTGGCCATGAAATAAATTCAACACTTATTAATTCTAAGTAATAGTTTTTGGTTGGTTGGTTATTGGGGTTTTACACTATATCGACATCTATGGTCATATCATGGTGAGAACAAGGTCTTGACAATTCTGTCTGTTTGATGATCGCATCTATGAAATGACTGTAACTATGAGAAGGTAGAGACCGTACCCCTACACTTTTACCGAGGCAGATGTTCTTTTATGTGCAGGGTCCCATAGGCAGGGCCCTACACACAACAGCTGGTGGTCTACTAGAGACCTTTGATAACCCAGCTGTTGCCACTGGGGAGAACACAGAGAGGTGTAGCAGCCACCTTGAGCCAGCCAAGAATCCAACCCGGCTCTCCCGCATGCCAAGTGAACGCTCTGACCACTTCACCACCCCGTGCTCCCTATAGTTTTTGGTGATTATGATCAAGGAATACTATTTGATGCAAATGTGGCATAAATATTTGTATCTTTTTGTTTCACACTTGTGAAAAATGAAGACTATAAATTGATCACCAACATGGCAACCCTCAATTTTGGAGATGTGACATCATCTGCATAGCGTGCATTGATTAACGCAAAATATATCTTAAACATAAAACAATTACCAAAAACATTAAACGATAATGTGAGATGGAACTCCCAAAATGGCTACTTTTACGTATTAGCACATAATGAAATGAATATCGGGACATTCAAATAACAGAATCTGGCTAACCCTGTGATCCTGATATACTCAACTTTGGGTTCGTGGCCTGAATTAGGGGTTTTTACATTATTTTACACTATTTACTTCTGAAAAAAAAAAGGTTCTTGAAAAAATGGCCAGCAGAAAACCCATTATTAGGGTACGACTTAAAATATAGTGCAGCTTAAATTGGGGATCGTATGGTGTTTTAGAGGTTTAAATGTAGTATCGTTACAGTAAAAAATAGAAATTGAGACAAGTCAAACTGGGGCTGATAATTATGCATTGTATTTATAGTCAAATGGTTACACTTAACTGGTCCACAGTCGTTTGATCAGATATCCTTGAAGTACAAACGATTACATCAAAACCTTCCTGGTTTACGGATCGGTCCATAAACCTTTTTGATACTTTAGTACAACTTTCAGTTACTAACAGTAGATCATCATAAGAATAAACATTACAAAAAAGCTGCATTCAATCAGTTGTGAAATAAAGAAAAGAGTGGCAAATAATTCCATTCACTGACTCTAACTTCGCAGGTAATTCAGGGGATACATCTTATTTTTGTCCTACAATTATAATCCTAGAACAAAACGCATATTCGAATTGTTATTTCTCTTAGTTCAATTACTGAATAACATGAACACGATAATAATTCAAATATTTACTGTTACTCTTGGACTTCCCTGTGTGTTATATTTATGGTAATGACCATACAGATAATTGGCCAAAAAACACACAGGGTAATAGGACACTGTATCCCTTATCACTAATACAACAAACATTTCGGAAACCACAAAACCATTAACCTCTTTTTACTATTTCACTTTTTCTGGGCGTATATGTAGGACAGGTTTCCTTTTATTTACAAATAAATCGTCCGCTTGGACATTGAATAGGCATATATAATACGCATATATATGCGTCAGATGTACAACATAATTAGTGCATGGCAGAATAATAAAAAGAATTGGATCCCCTTCCCTCCATCCCCCTCCAATACACCCTGGCTGATTGGCAGAGGTCCAGCAGGCCGTGACACCTTCACACCTATACCAGGCATACACTGACACGCTACATTATCACTATTACCTGTCAGACCTAAACACTCAGTCTAAATAAAAATCTGCATTTTATTAGCTCACGTGCCGATGCTTAAATGGTACACGCAAAAAAACCCCACCTACGTAGTTCTGACTTACCAATCGCCATGCAATATCTTCTATGTTTATTTTTTGTCGAAAATAGTGAACTTTAGGATTAAAGACCTGCTTTAGATATCAGGAAATATTTACCAAATCTTGAAAAACAATCTTAGGAAAGTATTAATTTAAATCTTTTCAACGTAGTACTCCTGCGACGTAGTACACCTGTGGTAATTGGGATTGTGTAACGTGGACAAAAAAGTGCTGAGTCCAGTTTATGCGATCAATCTGACAGACATAAGCAGACAATGAGTCATCTACGAGTGCTGATAAAGTTAGAGATGCTGAGAGCCCCCTTCACCCCTTATAATACGTATGTCATAAATCAACCCTCGGCCGGCTATCTCGTGTGATAAATGACTTTGAGTGGACTGGTCTTTTAGAGTTCAAACAGACTGATACACATAAAATATTAGACTTGTTTATCACTCTCTAAATATTCTTTATTTTTTAAATGACTGAGGATGTAGAATGTACATAAATACATACCTATACTTCTCTAGAACAGTGTCTGTGGGTAGTTTTGTGGTACTATAACTATAAAGTACTATAACTATATCATATGAAAATAACATCTTTGGGGCCTTCCATTAAGTACGTACGCAAATTTTCTAAAATTTCAGACCCCCCCACCCCCCCTTGGACCAAAATACGCATTGGTTTTATACAGGAACGTACGCAAATTTTCAAAAATCCCAGACCCCCCCTCCCCCCCTTGGTGCGTACATACTTAATGGAAGGCCCCCTTCAGAAATAGTGCCTTTTCGGATGAGAACCTTCCTTGTCTGGTTCAGTCTGGCTGCCTCGTCCCTGAGTGGTCTTGAACTATGCCTCGCGACAGTTTATGTTTGGGTCTATATCTGGATCGAGCCGTTGCTATTTGTTTAGACTGGGTTGCGATGGAATCTGCCACTAGCGGCAGTAGTTCGGCAGCCTTGAGCCTCCAGTGCCGGATGTCCTTGGACACGTTGCACCAGGCCTCTCTGTAATGTTAGTAGTTTAGACTGGGACGTCGATGGAATCTGCCACTAGCGGCAGTAGTTCTGCAGCCTTGAGCCTCCAGTGCTGGATGTCTTTGGACACATTGCACCAGGCCTCTCTGTAATGTTAGTAGTTTAGACTGGGACGTCGATGGAATCTGCCACTAGCGGCAGTAGTTCTGCAGCCTTGAGCCTCCAGTGCTGGATGTCTTTGGACACATTGCACCAGGCCTCTCTGTAATGTGAGTAGTTTAGACTGGGACGTCGATGGAATCTGCCACTAGCGGCAGTAGTTCAGCGGCATTGAGCCTCCAGTGCTGGATGTCCTTGGACACGTTGCACCAGGCCTCTCTGTAATGTTAGTAGTTTAGACTGGGACGTCGATGGAATCTGCCACTAGCGGCAGTAGTTCGGCAGCCTTGAGCCTCCAGTGCTGGATGTCCTTGGACACATTGCACCAGGCCTCTCTGTAATGTTAGTAGTTTAGACTGGGACGTCGATGGAATCTGCCACTAGCGGCAGTAGTTCGGTAGCCTTGAGCCTCCAGCGGCGGATGTCTTTGGACACATTGCACCAGGCCTCTCTGTAATGTTAGTAGTTTAGACTGGGACGTCGATGGAATCTGCCACTAGCGGCAGTAGTTCGGCAGCCTTGAGCTTCCAGTGCTGGATGTCCTTGGACACGTTGCACCAGGACTCCCCGTGGTGGGGCTCGGCATTCTCACAATGTGCTGCTACGTCACGCTGCTGGTCCTGAAGACAAGAGAAAGGAAATGTTATTTGGACGAATTTGAATCACAATAAAGATAATGAGCACTGGTACAGATGGGTAATACAGGCCTAAAGGCGAGAATAACATAAAAAAAAGTTGCTCTAAAAGGGCAAAATTTGACAATTTAATAGTCGGATCATTAAACAAGAAGCAAATTAGCTACAAAGTTCCGCTCATGCATGAGTGATGGTCGTCCCTCAGTAAACTAAAGGCCCTCCTAATACCAGAGGGCTATGTGTAATATGGGCTATAGGTGTTGACCACCACCACTCCTGCTGTCATACAGAGCTCAGGGAGGGGTTTTAAGGTCCTTGTACTGAGTGACCTATCACTCACCAACCTGGGACTGCCCACCTGCAGGTGACAGTTGTGGTCCTAATTTGAAGGGGTAGGGGCTGTTTAGCTCAGGCATTGGTTATGTAACCTACTTCTAGCTTCCCACACTGCCTGATTCTAACAACAATTGGAGGACAATGCCCTTCAACTGCTGAACATGTGATTGTGTAACTGGTCATTGAGAACAAAGAGAATTAAATGGTTAAAGACAATGGTTAAAGACACTTGAGATGGGAAAAGGGTTTTAAATAGAGCTTTGAGCAAAATAACGTGGTTTAAGGTCATGGAAGCCTCCCCCCACTCCCCCCAAAAAGGGCGGGTCTATTAAGTCCCTGAGTTGTACCCTTCTGTTTTTTTCAAATCACGGGAAACTTTTGTTTAGTACACACACCCTACCAAATCTCTCTATGTTGGGGCAAATTCGGATGGTACACATATTCAATATAGCAGAACCCTTTTCCCTGGGATTACAGACACCTTTGGAAAAAAGATTAAAAAAGGTGATAGTTCCCCGCTATACCACTAACATTGACAGTTTTTTCTTATCCAGAAAAATATCTAAGGATTTAAACAAGGTGGTAGCTAGGGGGCACAATAAGGAAATTAGACACCCTTAACACCTGCCACCATATCGGGTGTGAAAGGCTGTGTTGTGGGTTCATTAAAAAATAAAATAATTTATTCAAAAACACAACAGAGTCGTCTAGTTTCCTGAGGTATACAACCCTTTCTATCTCTCGATAATGGCTATTATGGCCCAACGTTCCCTAGGAAGTCCAGACACGCAGACAGAAAATAGCCTCACTCAAGGCTAAGGGTTCACATTGGTTACTCATAACACTACAGATGTGTGGCAATCTTAGAGGCTCAGGTTTACGAATAAAAGAAAGAAAAAAACATATTGTAAAACCTACATATTTAGCACGAACTATCTTTTTGGTCAAACGTTTAAATCAAACTACGGGGTATTTAGAAATTCTGCAGCCAGGTAAAGCTTACATTAAAATATAGACCAGTATAGTCTTAGGTCCGATTTCACTTTAATATCATTAACAGAGCCCAACTCAATTCAACTCAATTCTCAGCCAGTGGAAAAGTCAGTTATATGCGAAAACTAGGTGAGGATGGCGGTATGATGCATAATACGACCTGGTGATATAAAATGCTTCTGCACTTACCCGTTCCTTTATCACTATCCGGCTATTTACTTTTTTGTATCTCCCATGTGGGTGGTAATCCATGCGGATAGTCATGTGCACAGGATTTAAGTCCTCATTTTACTTCCCGACAACACTAAGTCGTCCCACTCACGACTTAGTTAATGAATATATTTATTTCTTTCTTTTTCAAATAAATGCAGGATTCAAGGGAAATTGTCCCTAATTACATGAACAGATGAACAGTTCCATAGACAGGGCCCTACACGCAACAGCCGGTGGTCCTCTAGGGACCTTTGATAACCCAGTCAGTGCCACGCAGAGAATGCAAAGGAGTGCAGTGTCCAGCCCAGCCCAAGCATCAAACCTGGTCTGGGCCCATATCTTCGTAACTGATTTGGCTGATCAGGGAAAATTTGATTAGGGTCCCATGATCAGTGATTTTGCTTTTTACCAAAATTTATAGTGTTATTGCTAAATAGTGTCAAAGAGGAATTATTAGGTGTGAAATTATTCATGATAGACAGAATTTCTGATCACGGGACCCTAAGCAATGCGGATTGGTCGGTTGACTTGGTCAAAACCGCCTAGTGGGTTTGTGACTTCATACCATGCCATTCACATTGACACTTCAAACTACTCATCCCCCATTAACATCGTAAAATATGTTATAGATATTAACATAAAAGTAATACAAAATAAGAAAAATTGCTGGCTGCGCCTTACCTCGGTACCGTGGAGCAGCTCGAACTTGTAGAAGTAGGCCCAGGCGTCGCCCAGGTCGGGCTCCAGCTTCACCGTGCGGTGAAACCACTCCCGGGTCTTGGTCACCTTCCGCTCCGACCAGAACAGTCTGAAACCGGCCACAAGGGGGTGGGTGGTTAGATAAGGGCATTAATAGGGGGAAATGTGAATATTCAGAAATTGTCATATTAATGTTATGAAACATGGTTTAAGCAATCAATTTGGAAAAATACTTTTGGAGGTCAAGATCTGAAATAAATCTGAAATCAGATTAAAGTCTGAAAACTTACATCCTTGTTTTAGCATTTTTATTCCATAAATTGGTTTAATATCTTGTTAAGCGCCAAATTAAGACCAAGGTTTGAAAATTGAAGATGTTATGGCCACTAAATAAGAAATCTTTTAGATGTATTATGTATTTGAAACATTTGTCAAGCATCTATCCGGAAGATCAATCATATAATTGAGTATAGTCAAATAATTAATAAAAAAAACCCCCAAAAAACACGGATGTAAATGGAAGCTCCTGTTCAATCAGAATTAGCATCATTTTGCAAGAAATTGTAAATTTAAGACCTTTTGATAATGCCTTGAGTTTGAAAACCCCGATTTAAGACTTCTAAAATCATGCGTGGGAACCCTGAATATAATCGTGTAAAATAGGTATTTTGGAAGTTTACGTATCTAGGGCGTGAAATTGTTGAAATTGCGTTAAAGGTATCATAAGAGAAATGACAATTTGCAAATGACACTGTTATTAATGTTATAGTATAGACGTTGTATGAGTAAACGGTTCATTTTGGCCAAATGCCACTTCAAGGCCGGGGTCACGCATTCATATTCCATGAACTGTAAGATACTGTATCACGGACCTCTCTCGTCTCAGCTAATACTAAAGAGATCGGTTGGTTAAAAAAAGCTTGAACAGCTTAATGTTTTCTTTTTCAAATTCAGAGGTTGAATAAAAGAGGTAAAGTTGTTAAAACACACTAATTAATCAAGTCTATAAGCATGGATAGATCTGTATTTTTTCCTGGAAAACAGCGTTAACTTTTCCTTGTTAGGATGGGAAAGAAAAATGAGTTCTCATTCAGGGAAATTGGTTCGGACATTACTAAAAGAAAATGCCATAATTACGTTGGGAAAAAAACATAGACATGGCACTTAAAACTTTTTGTACTGTTGACTCCGCCACGGTATCTAATATATTACATGCTAGGTAAGCGTTTACTTTATTGCGTCCTATTCCAAAGGTAGTAAAAAATGGCTGACGGGGCAAATATCAGTGGTAGGGGAAAGTGTTTTCCGTAACATGATTCCTCAGCATCTTTGCCTTACCAAATTTCCCCTCAAAAAAAAAGAGAAGAAAAGGGATCTTTGGAATGTAAGAATGACTCAATTGCCCATTCCGGGGCGTGAAAGAGATTCCATGAGAAAAAAGTGGATCACAATAGTGCCAATTCAGCTAGAAAATCGATTCTATTGTAAGGGTTAATAGCCCAAGGAGGGCATGCTATTAGATAAAAGGTCTTTCCTACAGTAAGGGTATTCAGCATAGCAGCTGTCCTTTGGTGGGCTCCAATTCAAGGTGCGAGCCATTATATGGGGCGGAATATATTACTTCTTTTTCCTTCCTTCTCCAACAATGAGTTAAGATGCACAAAATACGTGTCTTTTGGATCACACAGCACGTTTTTTTTTTATGAGTATCTCTGATTCCAGAAGCCTCCCTTTATTCTCAGATAATGGTCATAGGGTATGGATGATCTGAGCCCCGTTAACCCTGTGCGATTATATCTTGCGATTCTATTCGGTTTGAAATTGTAAGGTTCCAAATAACAAGCAAGAGAAAGTATGAAAAATTCTGAATCATTTCTTAAGCATCAAGTTTTCATTATTGCCTGGATAACATTTTATTACTTTTTAGTAACACCTGCTTTGTTTTATTTGATAAAATAAATGTAAGAAAAAAAGGAAAGAAAATCCAATCTAATCTAATTTATACCCAACTATGGCATAGTAACATCAAACATTGCTTTTCTTATTTGATATCATATGCACAAAAGGGAAGGGGGAGTCGGGAGATCAAGAGCTTTTATACATTTCTAATGCGTATAATAAACCAAAGTAGCACAGGGGGGTGGCTAGGAAGCATGTCAAAATGTGCGCCTAATTAATGGACGACCCCATTTAGATACATATATCTGCTACAATACACCCCCGAACCGCCACCCCAGTGGCCTAGTGTGGGGGCGGCCCACATCTAAGGGGTGAGATCAGAGAGAGGGAGAGAGGGGAGAAGGGGTTAGACCTACTTGGAGGCGGCCAGCAGGACGTGCGGGTCGTGCTCACACCGCTTCAGGGCGTCCACACACTTAGTCTTACGTTGGGGCCGGGCCTCCATGAAGATGGCCTCGGCCCACAGGATCCCCGAGTTACTGCACTCCTGCATCGCTGAAAAAATACCACAAAAATAAACAAGCTGAGCTTTGATATTAGGTGTAAATATATTTTAGTACTGTTAAATTAATGCGTACTTAGGATTAAGGGATAGTTTCGCGATATAATAATTTTGTAGATATTTCCATTTGGTCTTCAATTTTAAAATCCTTCATCATTACTACGAACATAATATACATTTCTGCGATGTTAGATTTTCGGGCGTCTTGCATCAAAGGTTGTCTTCGCGCTATCATACAATTTCGTGCATTTTGTAGTTTTTTTTTTGGTTGGTAAATACTATACAACATTTCACCGATATCAAATTTTCGTGCACTGACTGCAGTGCCCACAATACTCCAAAATGTTTACAACCCGAAATTAATCCGGCTAAAGAAATACACGTGCATTAAATATTTGTGAACGTGTCCATGAAACCACGCATGGAACAGATCTTGCTCTTGTGAATTCCGCATCAGTGTCAATATAATAGTACTGACCGAGGTATGATATCAAAATAGTTATTCCCTGGGTCTCTCCAGCGTCTCGGGCCTGCGCTATGCTACAGCCCTCGACCCTGGAGACCCAGGGAATAACTTGTTTTCATATCATACCGAGATCTGTACTGGATCTTCTAATTGTACCCTAATTTAAAGTACCTTAGGCATACGAAGCATACCGACGTTATTGAACCTTCCCATTGAACAGTCGTTCACTATCTCTGATCTCTAGCCGTGAATTCATCAACTTATTCCCATCAGTTAAATCTGTCAAATGTAAACTCTCCCCTGCCTTTGTTCATGATGCATACGACCCCCTATTACAACTAGTCAAAGTAATGAATGTTAGAATACTGGGACCCACTTAGGGTCTGATAGCAACCCTTATGCGTCTTACCCTAAAAGTATCGCTTGACCTCCAGTTATATGTGTAGATATCTACACTATATTTAGCTCATGTACATAGGTTTTTTGTTGTTGAATATGTCTGCATTATTTTGCATTTTAGAAAAAAAGAGGTTCTATATGACCTAAACTAAAGAAACTGAGAATCTGCCTACATACCCTGAAAACCCACGAAAATAACAGGACATGTATCGGGATCCCTTTACAATTTAAACTTTTGTACATATTTTCACATGGACGTTCTTGATTCATTTTGCAAGGTAACAACATGTTATTTGAACGAATTTGAATCAACTGCGCATATTCATGTGGTTATTGAGCGACAATATTAATAACGCCAGCCAACTTAGGAAATACAGCAATAATTTGCTCAAATTAAAGTCGCAGGCATGCAAGACACTGTGAGTCATTCGCTGAGTGAAGAAATTCATTGTAATGACATTTAAACTTCAATTTTAAATAAGAAATGGATCTATTATGTTATTAAAAAGAGACAAATGACTGTTCCTCTGAAAATGCTAAAGATAATTGCCCCAATATTTTCATGTTTGTCATCAAAATCTATCAGCCCCCACCCACCACACTATATGAAGATATCTTTCTTTGGATATCGACGAATCTTGAAAAATGGTCCAAAATATCTTTAAACCGCGGAATTCCGCTGGTGCGCGGAATTCCGGTATGGACGGCAGAGGAGGAGATTACTGTGAACTTATGTTTTGTAGTGTGGAGGAATTATTGAAGAGAAGACTTCAAGGCAGATGATGTTGTTGATGTTAAATATATTCTCTACAGTCTCAGGAGTGTAGGCCTAAAGGCCTATTTCTGCTTAGTTATTTTCATGTTGTCTCTTCTGCTGCTGGACCCAGAGTGTCCCTTACAGCATACCTGCACCTACCCACCTGACCTCTGGTCAATGACCTAATTACAACTGACCAATAGGAGCAGGGGGGAGTGCTAATTGATTACCATAAACTCTATAATGTAGAACCTTATATACATATATTTCATATATCTTTTGATTATAATTTAGGAAATTATGATATTAATATATTTGATATAATAAATTTAGTAAATTCTTGTATTTTTTAGAGGAAGGATATGCCATGCCTAAACTTAGGCATGACATAATAAAGGGTGGCCTACCTTTGGCCATGAGGTTCATGCCGATGTTCTTGAGCCCGGCCCGACACTCGACCCGTACGGCCTCCAGCCACAGCTCGGGGCAGTGGGGGTTCTTAAGGCGCGCCTTCTCCAGGATGGAGCGGGCCTTAATCAGGTTCTTACCGCCCTCCTCCAGGCGGGACAGCAGCAGCCACAGCGGCACTGCCGTCGGACACTTCCTCAGCTGGGGACGGAAAGTACAGGGTTTAGGTGTGGGGTGTTTAAGTGGGGTTCTCAGACATAAGGAGTTTCAAACATCAATTAGTAAATTACGAAGACGCAAAGTATAGTTTTTCTCACCAAAATTCCAAAGGTATAAAATAACTCCTATTTCCATATACAGACTCGTATTTAATACTTTTAAACCATCTTTGGTTCACCACCATGTAACACCGTTTTCTTTGCGCAAAAGAAGTGGTTTGGTATTGTCTGGTTTATAGCCTTTTCTGACAATCTATTTTGCGGCTTTAAATGTCAGAATTGCTAACAATATCACTAGTGGATTTGCTATTTTGAAAAGGAGGAAGCGCGCTGATGGAAATTGTTTTAATGGCTTTGAGAGGCTGATAAACTTATACTTGTTTTTTTCAGAATAAGGAAGGACATACCCAGACCCGCCTATATGCGTATCAAAACGATGAACAAAATATTTCTTTCAGTTCGATTGGTAGAATGGGGAATATGGATATTTTTTGAACTATTTTCATGCATGTTAATGCTTCCCGTTATTACGGTCCACCTTGATCATCAGACAAGTATTTTTCTCACTTTACTCTTCTTTCTTTCCGTCAACAAATAAGGCACTTAGTAATCAAATCGTCAGCTTGATTTAAAAAAAATAGTAACCTATGATCCGTTTTTTTCTACATGCATCCCGAGAAACGATTATAGGTTTTTCTGTGTTTACTTTTCCAAAACGTTGTAAATCGTTGGCAAAATATCGTATTTGTTTATAAAGCAGTTTCACTATGTTTCATATAGTTAATTAGATACTAATTTTTCCAATTAACTTCAATAAAGCTACCATATAGTTTTCTTTGGACTGGGCATCGTTTCGTTATTATTTTTCCACTATTCAGGGATGTAAAGCAAAGATAGAAGAAATCTGAAACCTCAAAGAAAATCTGACATAATCTTATAATGCTTTAAAACATGATGTAAGAAAATAATAGAAACTTCCAACCCAGAACCGATACTGCAATTCTCCCACACCTAAGGGCACGCCTAGTCACCTCACATAATGACTTTTCATGTTTTGATTTTGAATTTCCCTTCTCTGTACTCATTCAAGTACATCCTTATGATCAAAATCATATATTGCTCAACAAAGTACCTCCCTGGGAACGTAAAAGACACACTTTTAATCATAATTAGGGATAAAAAGTAATGTATCACAAGTATTTCGTTTCATTGAGTTATTACAGCGTAGTTTTCTTCTGCTCGTAAGAGTACCTACAATGTATTTTACTGCAAATCATTGATTATAAGACGGTTAAATACGAAGCATGTTTTCCCTGTTAACGTCAGGAGATATCCCCTGATGTTATTAACCAACTCTTTTATCTCCAAAGGTCAAGCCAAAAAGGCCCACTAATTAACGTATTATTGATGACTGCTCACAAAGTAATGCTAGGATTTCTCAGGATAAGAAACGTATACAACTGTATAAAAATGGCCAAAATTGCTGAGAACTAGATTGTAGATTATTGCAAAAAACAAACCGTAAATCAACTGTCACCTTAGATCCCAGTACAACGAACGGCGCTAAATCAAAATGCCACTTGGCAAGTTTCTTAACTGCGTAGAAGATTCATGAGGGTAAACACCTGTAGATATACACGCTTTTTCGAAATATTTTTCTCATGTCATTAGCAATTGGTTTTCTAAATTTTACAGGTAAATTGGTAGCGGTATGGAGCTGAAAAGTGTACTGCACAAAGCTATCGATACACATATAAGTACACTGGAGGTTCCTTGCTTGGCAGAATGAGAGATGACAGCTTCCTGGGAGAATCCTCTTCCATGAGGGGTTCCTTTTAAATGGTTGGGAAAGCCGGGAAAGAACCGATCTTGATGGGCAAAGGTCGACTCCAACATTGCCCGATTAGGTCTCTCTCAATCTAAAGGGTAAGCATAGCCATAAGGCAATTTAACTAAATCGGCGCTTAAATTGGCCGATTCTACCAGACAGTACCCCGGTAGTACACTTTCATCTTGACGATCGTATTTCCCTCTGATCACCCGTCAGTATGGTATACTAAAAGGCGCATGTTTGATCTGAATTGCCAGGAAAATCGCCGGACGAGTTGCCCAGCGATTTTTATCAAGTATGTTTTTTTTCAGTATAGCATACTGACGGTCGATCAGAGGAAAATACGATCGCCTACGTCCAACGTATCCTAGAGGGTACGGGGCTTTAGGACACACACATTAAGTGAAAGAATCTGATACAAAATACTATCACCATTCTCAACCATTGTTATCAAATTCTAGGACTAAACATGTATAACTATGAGACCTGTTAATGCCGACTGGTACTCACCCCGGTGCTGTAGGCCTCCCGGGCCGCCTCCATGTCCCTAGCCTGCTCCTGGATCTGACCCTTCATCATCCATAGCTGCAAAGACAAACCGCTACACTTTATACACATTCCTAATTAACGTGGTTGGTCATAGGGTTAGACGAATACATTTAAGGACGAGTTCAGTGGCCGATTTTTTTTTTTTTTTAATTTTTTTTTTTTGGGGGGTGGGGGTGGGGAGGGGGCTGTCGCAGGTGAGACAATTCTCGAAAACTTTTACACCCCCCCCCCCATTGGAAATCTCTGGATCCGCCCCAGATTTTGGGGCTAAATACACATATACTGTATTTTGATTTTTATGGTCTAGTATCAAACCTTGAATACTGGAGTTCGCCTCCCGGTGACGGTGCGTAGTGCACTTGTTGTTGAAAAGACAAGAGTCTTTTACCCAGAGTTGAAAAATCAAATTAAGTTTTACATGGCAAATGATATTGACCATGGACCCTAGAAATTAATACGACTTGCCAAGTATGCCAGTCTTTATTACATCTTTTTACGGTTATTCACCGTTGTTCTGTTGTCTGGTATCAACGCTGTAAATGCGATTTTATTTGGAGATGACTCAGAAAGTTCCCCAGTCTGAGAGGCCTGGGACATAGCAGACCCATCGCCAGGTCAGTCGTCGAAGGAAGTGGTTGGTAAGGAACTACGCACACTGATTCTGAGCTCAATCTTGTCTATAAGAAACGGCTAAGAAATCTTTTTGTTTCTAACAGCCAACAGCTCTCTTCCTCCATAGTTGTCCTATGTCTATCGTTGTGCTGAAACTGAAACTATTCACATGGTGTAACATTTCAATTCAATGCCTGGGAGTAAGGCGATGGCTATCTAAATCAACTTTTTCTACTGACCTACTGTAATGTGTTTATGTTTATGCTGTGCATATTTTGGCACGTTCCTTACACTGCAAGTAATGGGTGAAAGCAAAATACCCGAGATAAAATGTAAAGCACGATGGGTCATAAAGAATAAACCCTTTAGACACACGAAAAAGCAATTACGACAAATACAACTATGTAGCAAACAATTCATCAGCGCGAAATTTTGTTACTTTGCAGTATGTTTGCTTGGACTAACGGTATTAATGCTTGGAAGCGATAAAGATATCAGGCTCAAGTAAAGTACTGCTTCCCACCGAAAGTAACATCGCCACTACCGTATCTCAGCCTCAGTAACTTGGCAAGTGCTTAGGACCTTTTACACCACCAGTTTTATATATGACAGCATTATTGGCAAGATATCGGATTGAAGACATGGATGAGAACAGTGTCAGAATCAATGATACAAACGTACTCAGCTTTTTTGTTAGTTATTCTTCAGGAACCAAATTATTTGGATAATTATACTTGCTACTTGTAATAGTATATTTTTTTCTTTTTAAATCTATCTGTGTTTGTGTATCAGCATTAGTCACATCCTACAGGCGGGTTCCACGTGGCGATAATAAACAACCGACCTACAGGACAGAGATGGTGCAAAATACTTGTGGTCAAGCGATAGAATCATGGTCCCCGGCTAAACATATTCTTCTGGGCAGTCATTGGGGCGCAATGAATTATTGTTTAGGGATATTTCTACATGGCGGCCATTTTGAAGAAGATGCCTGGGCTCATGTCATTGTTCATTTATAGTGAATTGTAAATTTGCCGCCACATTGATTCCACCTTCTTACACAAAATGGTCAAAGGAATGGAACCAGAAAAAATCGCGTAGAACTAAAAATTCTGATAGAAGTTGATGAGCTGTACCACTGCACATTTTCAACTTTATATCATGACGGCTCTGCCCATCATGCACATTTTTGGATCCCCTGAGTCAGGAGTAGACTCATACCCCTTACAGATTAGCCCAAAAATGCGCATTATACCTGTACTGAACTTTCATTATGAGCGCATTCTGAGACTAGCGTGTGAAGGGCTTCACCTTTACAGACAAGCCTCAAAATACGCTTATATTGAAATTTCAATAAAGGCACAATGCACATTCTGGGGATTGTTTCTAGGGGGTATCATATATCCCGTTACACTATACTGCACACAAAAGCAAATCGCAACGGTTCTAAATCTACAATCCCACCCCGACGGTACCTGTTTTCGTAGCCCAACATACTGCATACAAAGCCTATAGCCTAAAATAGGAGAAATTGTCACCCACAAAGTAAACCTCTCTATGGAGGCGGGCACTGACCTTGGCGTAGTCGTCGTACTGTTTGATGGCGTCCTCCAGTAGGCGGTCGGCGTTCCGCAGGTCGCCCAGACACCACTCCAGCTTCACCGACTTCATGAACACCTGGAGGAGAGGAGTCAGAGACATGTCATGATTGTACCCAGATATATTACCTATGTAATGCTGCTTGAATACTTAAGTTTCATAGTTCTGGATAACTAGCTCCAAAAACGATATATAAAACTTACGTATATTACAGTTCTGATTTTTGAGACACATATAGTATTTGTTCAGGAAATTTGGGATATTTAATTACATCAGTGGTCGAAATAAGGACTAAAATATTAAGGGGTCAGTCGGGCCCTCTTACCTAGGTCTAGGGGCCCAAAGAAACTTATGGGTAGCCCTTATTATCATTTCTATCCAAATTATTTGATTTTCTAGGGGCCGCGGCCCCTGGGCCCCTTCTATTTCCACCCCTGTGACATTAAAAAGAACCTTATTGGGCATGTTGATTCAAATTTACTTGCATTGGATGTCTTCTTACCCTAGGTTTACCAGACCTAGACCAACTGACAACCTCGGCAAATAATACCTATCACATAACACAATTGACCTCCCTTTATTTTCATATCTTCAAAGCTGGACTTTTCGCCAAATCTTGGTATGGATTACTTTAAACCTTATCGATGTGTTCACTCATATTCAAAAAATGTCATGTTGTTGCCGATTTAATGAAAATGAACGTCCATTTCTGTTCAGCTTAAAACAAAGTCTCATTCAGTGTGACTTTCATTCATTTTTAAAAAGTAATAAATCACTTGAAAATAAACATGTTTGTTGTTAAAGGACTGCCAAGGCGAGTCTTCGCCTTTTAAAAAAAAATTGCCATCGTACATCATACACACTCAATATAAAGTGAACTCACTCGGGCGGTGGCAGCACTGCCCCGGGCTCGTTTGAGCAGCTCACGGGCCCGCTCGTACTCGTTGTTCTCACTCTCCAGCTTGACAGCGGCTAACCAGATCTCCTCACTGTTAGGGTTGGCTGCGAAGGCCAGGGACAGGATCTTTCGTGCAGCCTTGACATCTCCCTAAATATAATGTAACACATACTTAGGATTGTTACAATTTCTGCGTTATGGGTATTATCTACAGGATAGACTACAGTTGAATTATTATATTGTTATTAGAATTATTGGAATTTGGATGCGTCATTTGTGCTATTTTCATTCTAGTTTTATTTTTACCAACTTTCCGGACACATTAATTCAAAAAGTTCACTATTTGGTCTTTTGCTACTTCATGTGAAACCTGATCTAAAGATCTAACAAAGGAAATTACTTGGCTTCTTTTACCCTATTTATTAACGTCTTTGTTGTAGCAAGAACGAGGATAGACATCATACATAATTACGCATTTTTAAGTAAATAAATGCAGATGAGTAGGCCCATCCTTAGAGTATCTTTGCGTAAATAAGGTGTTGAAAGCCAATGTTCTTTTACCGCCTTTTTATCGGAGAGAAGCATGATTTACATTCTCGATTTACTTTAACCATTACTACCAGGTGAAGTTAAATCAACTTTCTATACAGAAAAGACCGATCTACAAAAGAAAACAGCTGAGACTAGGCCAATATCACTAGAAATTGTACCTTTTTTCTGATTTCTTAGAATTCACTTGAGTGGCTAATTCACGATAGAAGGGAATCATTGTATCTCACTTTACTGTCATAGAAAACATTTTTTTTTAGGTTTTGGATAGGGAAATTACTTACCGCCATCCATTTGGACTTTGCGCCCATGAGCCAGAGTACCTCTGCCTTAGGGCAATGGGCCACGGCTTTCTGTAGCAGGGTCTCCAGCGATTCCCTGACAAAGAAAAAAAGACCCACAAAATTAGACGATGAGAAAAAGCTTCTATTCTCATTATAGACGTTTTTCAACGATGCTATAGTAATACGAGTAGATCCGAAGATATATACAAGGAGCGCGTTGTTTAGATTTCTAGGCGAGCTTGTTAAAATATTTGTGTTATTTCAAAGAATTTTTATGACTTCTACAGAGCCATCTTATGACTTAGTTGCACATATGTAAAGGGATGTAGAAAATATTGGCTGGGTCACATTATTGTTTTTGGACTCTACGAACACAAAAAATATATCCCTGTCTTCGGACATTACCAGGGCAAAGGTTAGTGGATTTATTAGCCTATATACTTCAAAATAAAGTCCAATTATATATGTGGAATTCAAATTACTGTGATTTATTGCCAGGTTAGTTTGTATCAGTTTCTCAGTGCTTTGCTCGACGTCAATTTCGATATCTAATAATCCGGTGGGGGTAACTGATGGAAATTATCAGGATAATGAACTTATGAACAGATGCACATTTTCATGACTTCAGGTGAAAAGCCCAAGTACAACTTAATGACATTTATCATTTCCTCAATTTATATGCCATGTTTTGACATTTGTTTTTCTTTGATTTCCAGGATTTCCCGGAGGATGCAGTCCCTCACCTGGAGCCGTGGTTTCGCTCAAAGTGAGCTGCTCTCAGCCAGATGCTCTTCTTACTCGGGAACACCGTCAGCGCATGTGCGTAGATAGCTCGGGCACACTCAATAGCACTGTGAGACGCACTCTGCAAAAAGAATAGAATACAATTTTAAACACTAGTTATAAGAATAATTTTCATTTTTGCACCTCGCGAGTATCAGCATTGAATCGGTGAACAATATGACCTTTGTTTTACTAATTTCTACTTTTTAGATATTTCATTTTTTTTTTTAATTAGATATTTTGTCATGGACCAAGTCCGTAGGTGGGGACAATCTGTTTTGCTTGTTCTCCGAGAAAAGGTCAGACACCAAGAGTCAACTTCTCAGAAAAAAGAAAGGAAGAGGTAAAAACTCAAAAGGAAATGGGTCTAGGGTGCAGACGCTAAGCCCATCCCTTGTCCGTGGTATATGGACGTCCAGGAACCGCCCCTGGCCTTCCTCATAGCACCAGACAATTTATGTGTTCCGCTGTTAGTGTGGGCATCTCAAGACATTTGTCAAGTCAAACTTTCCAGCATTTATCCATTGTTTTAGGTTCTCAGATCTTAAAAACAAAGCGTTCCATTTACAGTAAACAGTAAAGTATCACTTTTTATTTAGGGAAAAAATATTTTGAAAATCCCCGTTGAGTACAAGTTTCTTGGAATATGTAATCAATCTCGACATGGAATCTTATACCGGAAATCTACAACACTATCGATGTGTCCAAGTGAAATAATAACCACTTCAAATGTATAACATTACACACTGTTCCCATATCCACTAGCCATAGCCCACGTCATTGGTCAAGTTTTGTTTCCCTATCACAAACAAACACACAAAAACAAATCAAGAAATCAGTTTCGTATTAGAATGTTTACACCTAGAGAAATAAAGACGCACAGGGCATGGGAGCATGGGAACAGAGAGCATGAAAACCCCTGCCAACAGAAGTCTGGCCAAGGCGGAGGTAGGTGAAGGATCCTTACCGACTCGGCGTCCTCCATCCACGTGTGTTTGCGGTCCTCGTCCTCAACGCCCACCCCGATCACGTGGCGGCTGAAAAAGGGAGCAGAATATCACGTGTCGGTAGGTTATTATGTATGTATATACATAAATATATATGCATTTATATACATAAATGATAAATATATATGTATTTATATGCACGTATATATTATCAGGGATGTAAGTCAGGGTCAATGAAAATATCTGAAAATGCCTGAGGAAAATTTCTAAGTATCCTAGAATGTTTTAAAACCTCATGTAAACCAACCTTCTTGAAATTTATCATCAGAGGTTTTGCAGTCAAAAAATCTGAAATCAAACTAAAATCAGAAAACTTACATCCCTGCATTATCATTGGGAAATAAGTGTTATACAATGGGAAAAGTTTGCCAATTCTACTGGTTGGACATTCAGTCAGAATGATGGAGATAATACGCAGTGCTTGACATTTTTTTTACTTTTTTTTAGTACAGCTTACTGATAAATACATAAAATATCCCCATCCATTTCACACCGATGATACATTCTTCGTAAAAATATATATATATATAAAAAGTGATACATAATTGTTTCTCTAAGTGTCAGCGTTTTCGGCACTACCGTGACGTCGCTCCAAGAGAGCTTAATTATCCTTGTGTGTATCATCAATCATAGAAAATTGCAGGTTGCAAATTTTCGGTGGTGAAAGGGTGGGGGGAACCACACTCATTCATGCCTGAATGAATATTCTATATTTGATGTCAATATTTATCGAAAGCAATGGTATACTATACTGCAAAATGTGAAGCATTTAGCACCATCCATACCATCCAGGTGGTCTGGTTGGCATCTATACCTTTGACTATACACACTACACCTTCGTGCTACATGTTGATGCTCTAATTAAAAAACTGTATATAATAGACATGAGTCTGGACATGCCCAAAGCATACATAGCATCTTACTTCCTTATTGCACTGACTGCAGGTTATTACAGTAAAAATCACTTAAACATTTGCCCACTAGGTCATGGAGATGTTTGTTTGGCCCTTATTATTAAAGTAATAACGCATGTAATTATTGTTAAACGATATTAATTATCCTCATATCAACGGTACTATAAAGATGAGTCGGACATAAAAAGTCCTACTTCTTTTGACCCGTACACAGATAGATATTCCCTATGTTGTGATCCCACAGGGCGCTTAGTGCAAACAAATCCTGATGATTTTTGCTGACTTTAAAAACAAATCTGAAGGATACAAAGAGACCTGGTGGGACACGCCCCCATAGGTCCCACCACAACAATATTGTGCCTACTTTAAAGATCTACCAGGATGTCCAGGGTCCTAGGACATAATATATACAGATCTTTGCATGTTGTGTAGTGCGCAGTTACTTACTTATTTTTAGATAAGAGTGACTACCCCGGTAGGATTTAACTCACGGGTATTCCCCGACCATGGAGCCTAGCATGTTTTTCTGCATGGTGGCAAATTACAATACAGGCAGTGGTCTGTGACGCACTGAGGACCACTGAGGGTCAGGAATGCAGAGAAAAAAACAACAACCCTCAGTTTACGAGTGTAAACTTATTTATCAAAAGATTATCAGTATGCATGAGGTAACGGAAGATGCTGATGGTCTTGCCTCAGTTTATCATATTACTTTCACATTTATAGGTTGTTTGTTGATGTGTTTAACGTACGGCCAACTCTTCAGGGTTCTTTCCAGACTGCACAAAGTATTGCTTTTCAGATTTTGGCTATCATATCTGTGAGAGGATATAAAGGGTCATTGTCTATTTATGATATTTTAGATTGATAATGATATTCACTACCTCGTACCATTTATTTTATTCTAAGATGCGTAGTTGTAAGAGTACGACTGTAATATATTTTCCTTTAGAACTTAATTGTGAGTTTCCATATGCGTCGGTAATTCCTATTTCAGCATACCGGAAATCAAAAGAATTGATATGATAAAAAACAGACCCGAAGTTGCACAACACTTATCATATGATACCTAGAAAAGATTTGGTTTGTTGTTCAACAGCTGGCTTTGCTACCATATAGTAGGACATACAGTGGATCTAAACCTAGGACCTGAATCTTAGGATCGGTGAGCCAATAACTAACTGATTTCCCAGTCCCCCTTTCCCTATTTTTCATTTTTCAGCCCCAAAAAGCTAGTATCCTTTAACTTCATGTGGTAACTGTTATTATCTCTGTATATCTCGAAAATAATCGAACCAGCACGTGGTAGCTAAGGATAACGACCCTGTCTAATGCTCTATTGGTCTGTCCAGGTGAAATGAGAACCGCGACAAAGGTATGACACTACACACTGTTCCCTAGCCCCCTAGGCATCTTCCTAATCCGGTTGGGAGTTGGAGGGGGAGGTCAGATTTCACAGATACCCTTACAACACCTCGGAGAACTGACGGCTGATTTACCACGAAAGTAAAATTCATTTTAAATGTTTTTAAAAGTGAAAAATCGAGAGAGTTCCCACTGGGACTCCCCATAGCCTGGAGATACGAAGGGTCCAGTTCGCCTCTATACAATGTTTTATTTTGTTTTGAATTGTTATACCACTCTTTTTTCAGCTTGGTAATTCTCACTCCGTTATGCATGGTGGATTGCTTTTCTCCACAATTTGATCCCATGATGAACAAGTGGTTAGGGCTAAGGAGCTAAAGTAACTATGTCCAAGCCAAGACAGTAAAAAACTAAGTCTTCACTTAATGCCGTTATACTGAAACGCACTTTACCGTGGGATCGTTCATCAACCGTCTACCTTTTAACACCTTTTGGCAAAGAAACAACCCCGCCCGTACAAACAAATACTGCCAAAACTTCTCATAGGCCAAAGTTCAAGTCTGTTGTAAGGTTTCTTCCTTATTTGACCATTTTTGCTATCTCCCCCCCCCCCCCCCCCCCCCGATTCCTGAGTTTACCAAACTTGTTGTCGGAATGTCCGATGCTTCACGAATTATTTCCCGGTGACTGACCTAGCATGCCACCATACCTGACCACTATATGAGATTACGATGATTTATGAGGTGCATATATTTACTATATATCGTATCAATTATTTTGTGAAATTCACCAGTTCTACCTCTTTTGTTATTTAACTCAATTTCATCTTTTTAATTATAAAAATTTGGTATGCGACTATCTTAAATTCACTTGCCTGTCCACTTTTCACTGACAATCAAGCGACAAATGTAAGGTTATGCATAAAATGTGTCCAACTCATATATTGTTATTGGAGTGGCCATGGACGCGTTAGAATGCTACTTCAAAATCATTTGCAAGCACCTTTGGACCCATCTAATTAGGCTTATTTCTCGAAAGACTCACTAGCTGAATGGCCGGTAACCACATACGTTAATGGCCTCAACTTATTTTTACCGACCTCGGGTCCACAGTTAGCGTCCCAGCCTGAATGCATTAATTCAAACTACTTTTATAGATATCATTTATGATTTTGATTCTCTTCTTTATTCTTACAGTTGTGCATTTAGAGAAGTGCTAGTGGTTTGCAAGAAGTGTTCGCCAAAAGGTTTAAAGCTACACAACTTTGTTCACGGAAATACAAGCTTGAAAAGGGGACTTTATCCTGTCCCCTTATCTTAAAGCCCCCTTCCTTTCTTAACCACAAAGACATAAAAACATGTAAAACGGAAGCCCTTCCCTATCAATCATAATTGTAATGAGAGTTATTGAGTGCACCTAGTAGGTATAGGAAACACCCTCTTACAATAATCCTGGGTAAGTTGGTTCTAAAGGATAAACTGATATCAAACGTTTATCTATATAGGTATATAACATCTTCTCAACTAAAGCCTGTATTCAACATACCGATTTCAAGGCTTGCGATTGTGTATTAGATTTTAACTTTTTTGTTGTTGCAAGACTACTGCATGAAACCATGCATCTTATACACCATTTGAAAGAGACTTGAAAAACCGTTCTTATGTTAACATGTCTATTCTACCATGTTACTCTATCATATTTACTTTCACTGCCGATTTTTGAAATCGGTAGTAAAATCGGCATGTGTAACATAGGCTTAAGGGGAAATGTTTTGATCACGACCTCTGGTGGAGGAAGGGTAGCCATTAGTCGGGGGTTCCCCTCCAGGTGCTCCATGTGTGAAAATAGCCGCATTAGGAGACAACTTTCTCCAATCTCTGATGAAGGAGTCCGAACAGTTTAACCAATATTTACTAACGTTATCCTTCCTGATGGAAAAAGAGTGGTTTGGCTTTTGTTTTTGCATCGGAGACACATGCAGAGATTTCCAGTTGAACGCAGTGGCTGATTAAGGGGGTGGCACCCCCCCTCCTCCCGCCCCCCCCCGCCCCCACTTCTACCCACGTAATTTTTTGACAGAAATTGACTATCTAAAATGTGAAATTTTGGGATCCAGAAAGTCCGGTGGAAATAGGGCGCCCCCCCTCCCCTCATTACGAAAATATCTAGATCCATCCCTGGAACGTATTGCATCTTTTACTTTATACGGAATCATTTTCCTTTGTAACTGTTACCAGACTCAATGTAAAGCTTTAAGCAAACTGATGTAACTCACATGATGGCCTGACAGGTGTGGATAGAGCCGGCCTTCTCGGCGTCTTCGGCGTCCTTAATCCACTGCTCACGGTTAATCTCCACCATGTTGGCCCGTAGAGAGGTGAGGGCTGAAAGATAAAATCACAACCTTGGTTTAGTCAAATGGGTTTAAAACAGAAAGCTACAGAATAATAATAATAAAAAAAATGGAATTAAGGTTTTTATGGCATGCCGCCACTGGTTTCAAACGTTTTCAAACTAGGATAATTTCATGATGTGCATACCAATACGTACATAAAAGCATGTGCACACCGAGCGCATAATCCCAAAATATGTGTACCGGTCAGAAGAACTGTTTGCACTGGGAGCACAGTTAATCAGGATTCCCACTGAAATTTCATTTTCAAATTCCCTGTGTTTTACCAGAGGTTTCCCTGTCCCACGGCAATTTTGTCCTGTGTCTTATCCAGCAAATTGTTCAAATTTAAAATCCTTTGCATGCAGAAAAGAATTGGATAACCAAACAACGAGAAGTCAAATTGCCAATATTTTGAGAATCAAGAATTTCAGGACATGGCCAAATGAAATTCCCTGTGTTTTGCCAAGTTTGCAAATTCCCTGTGTTTTCCCTATCTGAGAGTATTCCATGCAATTTTCACTGTTTTCCCTGTGCTGTGGGGACCCTGGTTAATGTCAAAGATTGTTATACATGTATATATATATGTGTGTGCATTCATTTAGGTTCGGTTTTACCACAGTGCATGATTTTTTTAAATACAAAAGACAACATAAAACTGCCAAAATTCCCTTGAGGAATATATCCTACTTGAAATATGATCCGCAGTGTGTTTACTACATGTACATGCAGTGTCTATTGGTTGTCCTGGTAAACTGGTACTTGTAAAAAATGTAGGAGCGGGGGAGGGTAAGGGAAGGTAGTAACAGTAATTAAACAACCGCTAATCTTTCTTCAAAACTTGAACTAATTATTGATCAAATCGTGCTAAGTGGTTTTTAGATTACGATAAAAATTCAGATATTTACGACCACTTACGGATGTACCAATTCACTAAGTAGTTGAGATAAACAGAAGGACGTGATTCTCATGTTTTTATTACCTAAATATACCTACTACAGCACCGTATGATCCCATACTTTGTAAATGATAAGTCATATTTTTCTCTATCTCATTAAACCTGTCAGTTGTCAAAGATCTGGAGAGCTATCACAGAGAATTTAAAGTCTCAAATGGGATTTCAAACTTTGAAAGTATGATTCCAAACTCAACTTAAGTACAACTCATGCTTTCAGGAAGCACTCCATCTTGGTTTTCATGACAGTTTTACGACCTCTCATCCATAGCCAAGGTCTGTGAATAATCATCCGAAATACTGATTGTTAGTTAGCAGCCTAAATAGAAAATAAGAAATATATCTGATTACAGGGATCACACTTTCCGGTCGCCAAATCGCTGATGGTGAATGCAGAATCAGTTTGGCGAATTTACTGCAGAATAAATTAGCCAAATTTCTGGGAAGTTGTCGGGAATTATTCTGGCCACAAATGCTCAGTCAAGTCAAATGTGATTCAATGTATGTATGTGCAATACAGATATTTTTCTATGCGAGAAAAGTCTGCTATTCGAAATACCAAATCGCCATTAAATCCTCAATTTGGTGACTTGAAAAAGAATCTTAGCGCGAACCAAGAAATATATGCAGCCTAGTGAGTGTTTTTAAGTGCAAAATCATACATCCCAATAAAATAACCCTAAAAAGTATCGTATATTTTGCCTTGGGGGAAGGGGGGGGGGGGCTGTTGTAAGTATACGTCGTGCAGTTGCATATTCATCTGTATTTTTCTCTGGCCCAGGGTTCCTTCTCAAATAAAAAAACAACAAAAAAAACACGATATGACACATACTGTGCAGCGTACAATACAAAATTTCCCAGTTCTCGCTTTGAACTTCATGGCCGGGATTCTGGAATGTTGTTCAATTTTTATCATGTACAAAAATTATGAATTATTATTCTTTTGACAGCGACAATACATGCGCCACACGAGTCAGGATGCCCTTGATAATAAGTTGAGCGTGATGTGTAAATATTATGGAATCGAGTTGCCCTAGTTAGAGTGAACTCTTCCGCGTTACAAGAATCATCACATCCCAATGGTTTTCGGAAACTTCACTAAAAACCCTTTTCGAAACTAAGGATAAGGCCATCGTTCTGCCATCACAATAGCATTCTATGTTCTTTTATATGAGTAACACTTTTTATTTTGTCCGCGATTCACTTGCATTGACGTTCAGCCAGAGGTGCTGCTGTAAAGAGCGTGGCTCACGGAAACTTTTTCCCTCGCTTTTGTTTTTCTGTTTGAACCGAGATTCATACTGTTCTTCGACTAAAACGCGTTTTGAATAATATATGATATAGATAACCCTCATGATTTCTATAGAGGGTGTAGATGTTGGTCGGGGGAGGAGATATACCAGTCACAGGCAGTGTCAAATTTGCCGCTAGTGAATACCCGTGTCCCTTGTCGATTTCAATCAAATTAATACCAATACACCAGTCTATCTAAGCTGCTTTCCTAGGTTTGGGGTGCATACCAATTCTATAGTTAGCTTGGGGGAAAATAATGTTCGGAACTGGTCAGTGACGGAAAAGATCAGTTTTGTTATACTTCATGACTCCAATTATCCAATTTCAAAGCACATGCTACAAAGGAGAGACCAGTGCATGAAACCGTTCTGCTTCGAGGTAAGAGTTCAACAGGTATTCTGAACCTGAACAATAAAACCTAAACACATTTCTCGGCCCTAAAAAAGACTTGCCAGTAAAACCAGGAATCTACGCACCCCTGGAGGTAATTCTGTCATTGGGATTTCCACATGTTAAAATCACTGACCATTACGTACAGGGTGAACTGTTTCCATTCATATTAAAACACGTTTTTAATGAAACATCAATTGTGGCCCCGATAGGTATGACATTATCTAGCCAGTCATGGAAAAGTGAATGGGGATTTATCTGAAGGAGAATGTATTAATAATAATAAAAAACAAAAACAAATGGGAGTCGATTAATATGAAACAAACATTACATGGCATTTGAACGGCAAATAGCTAGTGCGCAAATACTCCAATATAGAAATCCTCTTTGGAAACTGTAATTACTATTACTTAGGGACTCTTTAAAAAGTACAATAAAGGGAACGTTTGATGTGGGAGGAATTACTTGGCAACTCCTTTCTCTTACCACATCTAATGATGGTCGATGTATATATGCAGATTAATGCAAATGAGCTTAGTGACGACAATCGAACAGATAATGTTTTACCTAGACAATATATAATGTGATTCCATTAAAAGCAGATATATAAACACCCAGAGAAACAATGAAACAATGTTTACCCATGACGCGCTCCCTGGTGGGAAAATCCGTAGGCCTCAAGCACCAATGCCATCTAAAGGCTAAAGCCCCGGCCACACTGCCCGACTCAATTCAACTTGACAGTCGAGTTGAGTTGGGCTCAGTCCTGTCGAGTGGCATACCTCTACTCCTAAGATGTACGACTGGACTTGAGTCTTAAAGGTGAAGCGCAAAGGGGAAAATGAAAATCCCAAATATTGCACAAACCTCTTAATTAATGTATAGTTTAAAGAGTATTAGACTTAAACTAGCATAATATGGATAATACAATAAGCTAAACAAGCTTTTGTTAGGAGTGTGAATACACTCTCACAGTTTATCTCTCAGGGCTGTGACATCATCTAGGCTCTCAGTCACAGGGGTCTGTGTGTGCAGTCACCAATAGCATGGGCCTTATCAGCTGGGTCTACAGGTGTGAAAGAGCATAGATGACGTCACATGAACTTAGGAGAAGCCACTATACAATATGATTTTTAAATATCAATTTCTCTCATATCTATGATATATCAGCAGTTATTTCTGTAGAAATGTTTCAAGAAATACATATTCAACATGATATAAAAACTGAAATTGCCTTTGCGATTCTCCTTTAAGGCCCGGTATAACCGGGGTCGGGAGTTAGGTCTGCGCATGCGTGGTCCTTTGGAGCCACTAGATTTCGGGGCAAACGGGGGTCAAGCGCGACTTTTCAGCCAATCAGGACCATCCCTTATTAAACATGGCGGCGCCCATTTAGCCTCTCCCGACCGCGATAAACCATAGACATATATAAGTCTTATGTATCTCTATGGATAAACTGACCAACTGAACTCAACTCGACCATCGTAGGTCCTTGAGGCGTCAGAGGGTGGCTGTCTAGTCTTAGCAAAGAAACTCTACCATGCCACAGGCTGCGACTCGACTGCAGTTCATATATTGTATAATGATGTATACAAAGCTACTCCACACAGCCGTAAGATGGAGTCTTACATCTTTACCAACTCAACATGTAAGACTCAACGGTTCTGTCATAACTGCAGCTATGAATCCACCGGCTACACTCTAAGACTGATCACAACTGAACTCAACTCGACTGTCAAGTTCAGTTCAGTTGGTCAGCGTAACCGGGCCTTTAGGGGTATGTGTAGTAGATATGCCCATATACCATAAAGCTTTCAGCATACGACAGTTGCGTCATACCCTATGGCAAGGTGGAGCTTAATTCTTTGCTAAGACTAGACAATTGTAGGTCCTAGCACTGTCAGGAGCAGTGACAGTCGAGTTGAGTTGGTTTGGGCAGTGTGGCCAGGCCTTAAGAGTCTTCATAGGGTACTATCATTATGGATATATCCGGTGTAATTTAATGTAATCAGAGAACCAATATAAATGTTTATTCAATGATGTTCAAGTATGTTCTCACTTTGCAAATCTTGATTTCAAAACCGTACACATTTTTCTTTAAAATGTTGTTTAAAGTTAAAAGAAAAGAATTAGCATTCTTGGGTATTCCAAGGCATACTCAGGCAACACTAAAATAAAAGTTTCCAGTACGGGCGAAAACATTATGGCCATGCTGGATCTTTCTTTTTTTCAAAATAGTTTTCTCCAATGAGAAAAAGACAGTATAGTAGGGTGTGAAGACGTAACACCTAGGTGTTAAGTTTCACGCACACTTTAAGTTGAGTATCAAAAGCTACAGTAAATAGTGTTACATCTCTCAATCATATTTTTTGAAACGAACTTTTTTATCATACAGTTTACACAAATAGATACTACATTGTCTTACTTCAGAGCTTGCATGCTATGTGCCAGAGGTGGGATTAGACACATGATGATAAAATACAAGTCCCCACGCCTGACACATTAGCATGCCCCTTGGTTCAGACTGGCATAAGGCCACTTTTATTGGCAGAAGAACATAGAGATACCTTCCAGAAAACTACTTTTTTCTATATAATTATATGAAAAATGTATTTTTGATCTACTCTGACATTTGATAAGTAGAGGGCTAGCATCATAAGGTTACGAGCATTATTCTTACAAAGTACATAGGTAGATAAAAACAATTCTGAGTCTCGTGTCGACAGGGCAATTAATGTCATAAACGACTTTCAAAAACATGATTCTCCGATCTTTTCTCCGGGAAAAAACACATGTGGTAGCTCAATCTGTTTTACAGGTCAATTTTGTCAGTTCCCAAAAAAGCAGTATGTTCAAAAATAGAAAGAACTATCATGATTATACTCCTACTTCTCATTCTCAGAGCCAGGGCAATTCATTCGCCATATTTTCATGCTTTATATTTTTTGGCAGATATTTTACAAACTCAGATTGAGCTTAGTTATGTACAGCGTGAATATAAACATATATTTACAATATCCTACCAATAGATAGATAGATATACAAATATAGATACATAAATAAATATAAATCCATTTCCAACACTTTCATGAGTTCTCATATTCCACAAATCAAAATGATGTCGAAACGTGTTTCAGTAGGCGTTTCCTCAGAGGATATATCGGATCTGGAGGCTTGATAGGTAAAATCTTTGGATAAACATAAGCCCCCTTATTGATCAGATCACATCTCTGGGCAAACACCTACAGTCTAAATGGCATCATTTGTCGATGTGGCAGGCCTTACGTCAAAAGAATTAACCTTGCAGGCCAGACTACCCGACAATGAAGGAAAAGCACCCGGTTTTATGATGTACATTTCCTGTACGTTTTTCCTCCAAAAACAAACCCTCTTTAGATAAGGGTTCCACAAGAGATGCGTGCAGCCTGACAATACATCCACAATATATACGTCGTTTTTTCAAATGAGACTTTGATTCCTGGGTCCTTATAAAGTTGAAAAAAAATGTGGGCATCCAATATACTTGGAAGCCCCCCTCCTTAGATATGTACTGTTTTGTATGTGGGTGGGTGGGTGGGGGGTGCACAAAACGACATTGAGAAAACGAACACCCAACAACAGAAAATTTGTGCGCATTGTTCAGTGCATAGTTTCAATCGTGAACTACCCATAACCTTTCACCCAATACCCTCTCTCAGACCCACCGACCTCCCCGACTCACCTCTCTCGATGATCTTCTCCACCATGTGCATGTTGCCGTTGGCCTCCTCCAGCTTGGCGGCGGTGATCCAGATCTGTCGGTCAGTGGGCACATTCTCCCGGGCCTTGTTCAGCACCTTCCGGGCGTTCTCGTAAGTCTCCAGGCGGGCCAGCGCCAGCCACAGCTATAGAATCGAGAGATTTAATCAATTAGAAAAGTGTATGTGTATTTATCTTTGTTTTATATATAATTTCATTCAGTGGGTAGGCAAGAGCCAGTCACAGCTTCAAACATGAGAGATTTTGTCAATTTGAACACTTTGAATTGTTCTTTTGGTTGTATGTTGTTTCAATTTATCAAAGCTAAAATCGGCTGTTTCTGCTAAATGAATAGGCCGATTTTAGCACCCATTCGTATCAAACGTGTACGCTTCAATATTGTATACTGATTGATTTAATAGATACAGAAATCGGCCGTTCATAGGCTACAGTGCTAGCCATTTGGAAAATTAGATTGTATCGAATATTCTTATGTCTGCGTTGTACGAAATTTCGTACATTAGGTGGGCTCATAAACGAAAGTAGACATTAAATTTTAGCAAACGAGAATAAATGAAGTGTATTTGTTTTCTCGCTGTACAAAATATTTGCACATTGCACACACTGTAATTAATGTGCGGAGATAGATGTCTGTGAAAAAATTAATCCTAAGGACATGATAACAAATGCACATTAAAATGTCACTATACAAATACGGTATTTACTTTTTTTTCTTTTTTGTAAGTGCAACGCGAAAATGTTAACATTCACAGTTTACTTTTTTTTTTTGCTCTTGGTTTGGTGATAACAGTTAACTAAAATTTCATTTCAGATTCACTATGTATTTTTACAGCTACAGATGGCATCAGGCTAAATGAACACAATCCAAAGCTGCTCTTTGAAAAGAGACTCTTTGTCTCCGTTTGTTATATTATTTATGGATTTCAGTTTGAAATTCTGGTGATAATAACCCTACTTTTCACGGGGAAGATAATATTATCGTAAATGTCACAGGGAAGGAAGGTTATCATCTTTTAACTTACAACTTTAAGTTCTAGTTTTTTATTTATGAATTAGCATTTTAAAGAATCTATACGATACAGTAGTATAAAGTGCAATTCCTACAGTAAGGTAACATAACTACTTAGTTCAAAACAAGAAATGTTCTAAAAACTTAGAATGATCAAGAAAGTCACGTGTTTACGATAAGGAAGGATGTGCGTTTCTAGAGGCGTCAGATTGGGTGTGATAATCACGGGAGAAAAAGACAAAGTTTACCTCCACACTAGTCGGACAGCATTCCACGGCCCGACTTAACATGATCCTGGCCTCCTCCTCGGGCTCCAGCTCTACGGCAGCCTTCCACAGACGAACTGAGTTAGGGATTTGTTCTAGGGCTGAAATTAGAAATTAATCATCTTTGATTTCTTCCTATTCTAATATTGATTCTAGAGCTAATAATATATCATACAAATCCTTTTACATTTCATGGATAAGATTCAGTTGAGTTAAACGCTGAAAGAGTTATTGCGTATCAATATTCTATGACATGTTATGAAACACATCTACCGGTACATCTAATAACAAAAGTAAACATTAAAAATGTTATCAAACCTAACACAGGAGATCACATCAAACATGATGAGCCGCCTTGGACCACATCATACCAATGTCGCCTTGATATATAAGATACAATTGGATGTAAAAAACGAATACTGAAAGAGAGAGAGGATGTTACCTTTTCTAAAGACCTTTTTCTTTGGTTTGAGTTCCAACTCCAGTTCGGCGGCTTTGATCCAGAGTCGCACAGACTGCGGTAGGTGGCGGACGGCTTGGGTGATCACCGCCTTGGCCTGGTCGCCGGGCTGGGCGGGGGGAAACAAAGTATATATATATATCACAATCAACTCTATGTATCTGTACTGGTTTCATAAACATATATACTATCTACTCTATACTTCCATGCTGGTCTAATATACATATTAACTCGTTAAGATTCAATCAATTTACAAAAAATAAATAAAATAATAATCGGAACAACTTCCGAATAAATTGTTTTAAACTCGCCAACAAATAAGTAATTTTCACTAGGCCTTTTTGTGTGGATATAATAACAAATGAAAGCTGCACAAATAGTCAGCTTGCTTTATCAAACTAATAGCTCCTTTTCTAATATTGCCATTGCTAAAAATTCCTACACAGCCTCTACAAACTCTTCAACTGGTTCATTACATTGCCCTGTGACAAAATAAGCTGAATTTTCGTTCCTGAAGACCAGTTTTCTCCTGGGTCAGAGTAAGCGCTCACCATGAGTCGAGCAGCCTCGAGCCAGACGTCCTCACTCTTGGGGCAGGCCTCGCAGCCCTTCATGATGAGGTTACGGGCCGCTTGTAGCTTGCCCGTCACCTCCTCCAGGCGGGCAGACGCAATCCAGGCTGGAAACAAACAGTGACTGTTTGGTTAGCGGTCAGGTAAGGTTTATCATGATGAGGTTATGGGTTTCCTTAGAAAACTTGATATTTTGGCTAATCATTCAGTCCAAAATTATCTCAGATACGAGATAAATCTCTCAAAATACTGACGCGCCTTATCAAAAGAAGTCAGGTAAAAACGCCCTTCAGTCTAGAAAAAAGTTGGCTACCAAAAACGATATATCTATTTAATAATTGATCCGTCAATTGACGGAAACCTGACTACGTTTTTTTTTTTCGATAGCGTATGGCTGCTTGGTATCTTTAAGATATCTTAAAAATAAACTATATATCTATTTGACTAATGTGGGAGGGGATGGGGGCGGGGGGGGGGGGTTGCGAATACATTATCAGGCTGTTCCATGTTGTCGCATATACTGATATAGGAACATATGGGCATTTTTCACTAGGCCAATTTTATGGACATAAGTACGTGAAAATAAGGACAGTTTGTTTGACAGTCCGTGAGACCAAACATGAGTGATCAAAGACCGTCTGCACTAAGGTCTAAACCAAAGGTACGTAGGGATGAATCCAGGAAATTGGGGCATGGGGGGGGGGGGGGGAGTGTGCCTGTCAGTGTCACGCCCTCTGAATCTGCGTCTTAGTATTTCAAAACACTGGAAGCCTTGCAGATAAAATATCTTCAAGTGTTTATGGCCAGGCATTGTAAGAAGCGTCATGAGAACATGTCTAAGAGGAAGCATCCATTACTACTTAAAATCCATGCACATAGCGCTAATTAATAATGCTTCGGTCTTTGATGTGACAAGAGATATAAGAACAGTCTACGTGTGATCACCTCCTGTGTTCATGCTGCTACCATTAGAGATAATTACCACAACAATTTGGTCGATATCTTGAAGTTTTATTACTTTGTTTATAAATACTTCTCGGACTTTTGCCGTACTGAGAGAATAAAGTTTACATTGAGTATAATGTAAGCATCAATTCCTAAGTCATCGGAAACCTTTGGAGTACCAAGTGGTGAGTGGTGCCAAAGGCTGGGCAATTGAAGATGACTCGTTCAACCACTTAACCACTGACCGCTGCTTTATCTCAGTAATAATCCGGCCTAGTGTGGGAAACTATCCTGTCAACTTATTTCGAGTAGGGTGGGACAATTCTAAACTTCTATTCAATTCTTTATTGAACCGACATGTTTCGGCTTTTCACAGTCTTCTTCAGGGTATCGACTTATTTGTAAAATTATATTATCAAGTTAGCTGTAGGAACTGACCCACCATCACGTATCTCCCTATTAGTATAGTAATAATACACATAACTGTATAAATGTATACTGTAAAACTGTATAAATTAATTTGAATAAATTCAATTTCAATTGATTGACGACAAGTCAAAAATGTTTCTATTGGCGCACTTCGAGAGGGTCTAATAATCAAACTTCTATAACATTCTAAATACTGCGCATTTAAATTATTAATGACTTTGTGCAGAGTTGGATTCTTTCCCAGAAAACAATTTTTGACGGAAAATTCGACGTAAAAGCAGTTGATAGATGATATTTCTTGTAGCGGCTAAAAGGAAACATGTAATTTATCTTTTAAAAAAAACAGACAAAAAAAAACTAGTCCCCCGAAGACTGGTCAACCACTGTATAAACGATATAGAATTACAATATACCCATGTGAACATGGCGTCAGAGTAGCGGATATAACGAACACAAACGGTATGTACACACAAATATATTCAACAAACAGTGTTTATTCTATCCCCCCATCTTTGTGAATTCGTCGGGGATGTGTTTTTCTTGTATATATCCTGACGCCACCCGCTCTTTCTAGTACCTGCCCCCCGGCCACCCCATGTCATCCCCTAACCTGTTTCAAAGCGCCTCCTCGGATACTCTTAGGTGTTATTCATCCTGGTGGCCCTCAAAGGCCCTCCCCCACATAAATAAATAAAGAAAAATTACACACATCTATGAGGGTTAACCGCAGGCATGTAGGGCCGAGAGGGCTGAGGTCCGCCCAGGAGGTGGGGGAGGGGGGGCATGTTTACCACTACCGAGATTACCATTCCACCAAAGGCAGCCGGGAAATTGTTATTTTCTATCTTTTATCACATCCATATAATGGATTCTTCTCAAGGTTGATGACTGGATTCTTCTTCTCAAGGTTGATGACTCAGGCGTGGTAAAGTTTAGTGATATGCACCGCAAAACACACAATTAATTTTTGGTGTAGAAGGGTCATATTATATGCCGGAATGTTTATTCCGGGATCGTGGTGGCAAGTGCCTATCATTAGCCCAAAAATAATATTTTTGTAATCTAATTCCCACGCTAAAATATGCACAAATGCGCATTCCATCTTTCAACATTTCCTGGTTCTCCCTGATGTATTCATTGACGTATTTCTCACACAGGGGTGTTGGTGTTATTCTAATGTTAGGCTTTCATTTAAACATCTCTTTCTGCCATTCTGTACCTCACCCTTGCCGGTCTCTCAACTGAGTTCTGAGCCTAACCAATCCATGACTTCACTCTTATTATTTTAACTTGCAAAATCTCGTCAAATCCTATATTATTAACTTTCAGCACAGAAAATAAGGGGTCATTTAATGTATTTGGTCACTTGAGCAGCTGTAAATGTGTTTTGTCATGAAACTAACCTAAGGCGGCTGACCATGTATTCCCCTTCAGCCTAGATACAATGAAACACGTATCCCAAATTTTTTTTTAGACAATTTTAATTATTCCCATGGTTCGAACTAGATCATGAATGTTTACTCTATCGAAAAAAATACAAGCTCAAAACTGAAAGGTTTTTATTTTGGAAAATAAAGGGATTTGCACGAATCTTAATTGTGGGCTAAACATAACACTTCAAAACGCAGTTAGTGCAAGACCTCTACACCACCGGCAGAGTAGTCCCAATGTAGTTTGCAATAGCTGGTTATGATGCTACCCTTCACCACAATGTAGGCAATTACCTAGCCAAATGCCATGCCAAGGGGTTTCCTTAATTGTTTTTAAATTCACTACCCCGAAATAGTACTAGTAGTTGATCCAGTGCACTAACCCAGGATAAATTTACACTTTCTTATTGAACTGCCGAACTGCTAGTGTACACTTTTACTGGCCAATTTTCATGAACCACGCTATCTCGGCCGGATTTGAACTAGTACCCAGTAGTAGTATCTATACGTTTATGTCAAACCTAGGCCTGTCACCTTCAGTCTCACTCTCTTGTTCTTTTTATGCTTAATAACCCCACAACTTTCTATGACCTTCAACATGATATCAAAACAAACCACTACTAAGTAAATCTTCGACCAGTTAATTAGTACCAAAAAACCCTCCTTTCCCATGGCTGTCTTTTTCCCGATCTTCAGCTTTCACCACCCACTGATCACTGCATCAGTCAATTTAGAAAAAAGATTTTTTTTCTGTTGCTTCATGATATAAACTGAAGCATAAAGAAAAAGGATCTCAGACACATTACAAAAGAGTTCATTTGTTATACACAAATTTTAACAGTGTATTGACGTTCCAGAATGAAAAGATAAAGAAAAGTCTTAATTCTAGTATTCCATTCTAACTTGATTCAGCCTTATCTATACGTCTCCAACTCTACCTGGTTGCATAGGCTACCGCTGGGAGGTTACTTTTTACATGTGTAAGGTTACAAAACATTTATTCTATGGATACGTCGCCCTACTAATATGTAAACTTGAAAGAAAAACTTAAGTCTGGGAACTTTCTGACGAACACATCTGCAAAGCTGTTTATGGTAAGAGATAGTTGCCCATTCATCATGACGGGCAATATGAATCCAATTAGATGAAAAACCTACGTAGTAATTAGATGGCATCTATTCAAGTTTTTTGAATGAATTAATGAAATATTGAAAACAGGGAAGTATAACATCTTTTCTATAGATGCATCTACCTATTACCACTGGGAAGTTTTCCCAAGTTGTCCCAAGTATTGGAATACCTAGAATATCATTTGAGGTGACAAACAATAAGCAAATGACTATCAAAGTTCCGATCATTGGAACGATCGATATTCGCCCTTAACTATGGACCTTTAATTGTATCTATTGGTAAAATAGATGTGCCAACAACCAGCTAGGTATTAGGGCATATGCGGCCAAATAGTGCTGCAAATAGACCTGACTGGTCCCAGCTAGGTATGCCACTGTAACCAGCTGCCTTGGTACCTGTGATCTGTGAGGTGAGGCATGGCACCAGTGACCACTGCTTGTACCTGTTATCAACACTGCAGTCAGTTTGGAGGCCAGCTTGAACCACTTCTTGCTGCTATTGGCGAATACACCCTAATAAAAATGAACCCACTACTACCCTCTCCACTAGATTGACACCACTGTTCTCCATGTGTAACAACACCACCTCAGGTACAACCATCCAAGGGGTTGGGGTGGTGGTGGGGGTGGGGGCAATGAATGCCGGCCCTCCCACTCCCCTTCCTAGAAGTCACTCAAAACAGCCTGACAGCCTGAACAGGCACCCCAGGACTAATCACACCACCAACCCGAGCTCCAAGATCAGTAACGCTTGAGGCAAACTAATTGTCCTTACACTGGTAGACAAAGGCCTGTAGTTACTTCATGTAAGATTGTGTAACCTGGCAATCAGATCAAAGCCCAGATACCTACAAAAGACATGACTGTTTGAGTGAGCCCTCCCAATAAGCTACAATACTAAAAACTATTATTAAGGGCTCACGAAAAGGAAAGAAGTATATACAACTCAAAGGAAATGGATTTTGGAAGCAGAGCTATCTATTGAGACAGTCTGTTCTAATGATATACAGTACATTAGCCACATAGACTGTAGACTCCACACAAAAACTCCCAATGGCTTCTTCAAACACAATTATCACCTAATTCAGAATTGATTAAAGCTCATATCATGTTTGTTGTAGGTGCTACTGACAAAGATGTATTTGATCCTACTAAAATATGAAAAAACAAAATCAAACTGAATTAGCACTGAATGCAACTTTCCAAGGGACCAACCCAACTAGTCTATTTCAAGTGTCCCAGGCATGATAAAGAACAAGCCAAACCAGTTTACACCAACTGAACTAGTCTATTTTGGGAAAAGCACTTTGCGACTAACCAACCAAACCAGTCAAATTTAAGAAATCCCAGGCATGACAAAGAACCAGCCAAACCAGTTTACGTCAACTGAACAAGTCTATTTTGGGAAAAGCACTTCATGACTGACCAACCCAACCAGTCTATTTTAAGAAATCGCAGGCACTAACCCAACCAGTTGATTTAAAGAAATTGCAGGCACCACAAAGAACTGGCCAAACCAGTGTATACCAACTTAACTGGTCTATTTTGGGAAAAGCACTTCACGACTAACCTACATAACAAGTCTATTTAAGAAATATTTAATTAAGACAGTGACATACAACATTTCCTCAAACAGAAAACTTAGTCCCTATCTTAATCCATCAAAAACATAACATGTTCTATTCAAATAAGAAAAATCTATTATATAGACTTAACATACAGGCACATTTAAGGTTAACCCCCCACCCCAACAAAAAGAACAAAAAAACTTATTGGTAGAAAAATAGGGCATACAAAACAAGCCAAAACTGGAGAATAAGTCCTGGGACTCAGCCTGCAACCAAGGATGCAATTGGGCTTGGACATTCACGAGGGTACCATTATATAGTACAACAGTCAGACTCAGTAGAGCATAGGAGCGGATGCCTGCCTTTCAATTATGGAATAAGCAATATTTTTTTTTTCATTTTTTTTTTCAGACCATGAATTCACCACGTCTCACACAAAGGAATAAGCACATTAAGCATAAATTTTAGCGTTTTGAGGGTTCTTATTTTACAATCTATTTCTTTTTTCAATTCTTTATTTACACAAAACTTTCACATACAAACTTGATCTTCCACGCTGTTATTATAAATTATGTTCCTAGTTTCAAAACTTACAAACTTGTTACCAGCAAACCGTAAGTCACCGATATGTGCTCACTTTACAGACATGCTTGGAGACAAACAGGAAAGGTTGGTTGACTTGCTAATTAAAATACTACTGTATTAGTATTAGAGGTGGCATTCTGAGAAAGTCTACCTCTTTTCGTGAGCCAAACTTTTCAAATAGTCAAAATATTTGACTTACCTGGCGGATGTTTGGGGTTTGTGTCTCGCACAGACTTGAGCAGAAGACGAGCTTTCTTCACGTCACTGAAAGAAATATTAAGAACGTGTTACTGACGTATATCAGTAGAAGACATCGTCTAGTGAAAAGACAATGAAAATGAACAGTTGGAATATCACTCCGGGATGATAACTACTGAGAAACCGCAACGTTGAAAGTAATCCCCGATCTCATACCGATGCTTGAATGTAAAAATTAACAGGGAGTTCCACAGCTGTTCTAAAAATGACATTAGAAATCCTTTTGACACACCGAAATCCCAAAACATTTGACGAAAAAAGAAGGAAAAATTACAAATCTAAAAAAATTACAAATCTAATTTAGGTATACCAGACGATTGGAAGCGGCATTGGCTATTGTTGTCATTATAAATTATCTATATAATTATATTCAATTGACATTTAATATCTATAATGAAGGATTTTCTGTAATATCTATTCAAATGCCTTACGGCAGAACAGCTGTGTGCTCTATCATACAAGTATGTACGAAAAATATCAAAATAAAAGGAAAAACGAATTCAATACCCAAAGGCTAAACTATTGAGCCAGACTTCTCTGGGTTTAAGTTCTGAATGAAAGAAAGAAGAATGACCAACCCAATATCAAATTCCCCTGCCTAGAGGCTATCTTACAAGGCATGTGTTTGAATATCAATTGGTTGAGCCTCATAGAAAGGTCTCCAGAAATTCTATCTTTAGAAAAATGGTATTGGGTCGGATGTCTAACACCTCTGTCCGTAAATTGCCATGACTAATACCATAAATGTATATATTTTGGCGGTGTTAGATATTCCCAAAATCAGTCATTCCCATAGAATTCAATTTCTTTTAATCCAAATATCGTTTCGACGACTTAATGTGCGAGCGTAAAAATACGATGTAAGTGAACAAAATTCAATCATTACAATTGAACTTTTTCACTTACATCTTATCTTTGTGCAATGATGGCATTTATACTCATGGGATGCTAATTCTAGATCACGTGAATATGTTATGGAATATATAGAACGAAGTATGGCCCAAATCCATTATGTTCATCTCTATGTTAATCATATCATTCCCTTCTTCTTTTCAACTGGACAAATGTGCGTCAAGTTATCATTATACAAGAATATGATTTGACATAAATGTGCTAATTTACACTAATTTTGTTGGATAATATTCAAGATTTCACCAACACCTCATCTTTACTTAACCTCATTTTCTGGGATTGTGCGCAGTTTATGTCAGTGTTCACATGATAAATCTGAAAAACTTAAAACGCAGCAAGCGTATAACATGAAATTGTATTCAGAACTCGGTCTCAATACAGTGCCAACTACCTCATGCCTCTCTAAATGACATGTAATTATACAATAACTTCAAGAAGGCCCATATACACTACTGAGGGTAAAGCGAGGTCACATAATGACTCCCCCACCCACCCATCTGCTATCAAAGCGTGCTGGGCGGGTTATTTCTTACGTTAACTACTGTAAATTAGGCGGTCGTGGTGCGTGTACTTACTTGATGTCCCCGCCGTGGGAGGGGATCATAGACTGGAGGTCGGTGAGGTAGCCCTTGGGGTCCACCACTGTCTGACCGGTCACCGAGTCGGACACCTGGGTCAGCTTAATGTCCATCAGCGCGTTACGGGCCTGGAATAGGCAGAGTTAATTAAGTATTTAAAGTTTTATGGGTTAATCAGGGTGGACTACCACCTAACCAGTCACTTAGCTGGACACCTTGGTCAGCTTAATATCCATCAGCATATTACAGGCCTGGGATAGGTATGGTTATGTTGTGTTATTTAAAGTGGGTGCGGTGAATGAGATGTTATCTAAAGTGGGTATGGTTGATGATATGTTTTTCAAAGTGGGTATGGTTAATGATGTGAGTATGTTTAAAGTGGGTACAGTTAATTATGTGTTATTGAAAGTGGTCAGGGTTAATGATGTGTTATTGAAAGTGGTCAGGGTTAATGATGTGTTATTGAAAGTGGGTAAGGTTAGGGAGGTGTTGTCTAAAGTGGGTGTGGTTAATGATGTGTTTTTTAAAGTGGGTAACCGTAAAGTTAGTGACGTGTTCTTTTAAGTGGGTATGATAAATGACATGTTACTTAAAGTGGTACAGTTAATGACATGTCTTTCAACATGGGTGTGGTTAATGATGTGATTTTTAAAATGGTTATGGTTAATGACTTTGTATATAAAGTGAGCAGGGTTAATGATGTGTTATGTATAATGGGTACAGTTAGTGATGTGTTATTAAAAGTGGGTATGGTTAATCATGTATGATTTAAAGTGGTATGGTTTATGACTTGTTATCTGAAGTGCAATTGTTAATGACATTTATTTAAAGTGAATATTGTTAGGTTAATGAAGTATGATCAAAAGTGGACACAGTGTAATTATGTACATGTATTTTAAACATGGGCATGATTAATGATTTGTTTTTAAAAGACGAATGATTGATGGCTCATAAAGTTTGGTATAATTATAGAAGTATTATGGAGCCCTGCCAACACAGAATAGTTAATTGCGCAACAGCGCCTAGTATATTTGACATATTAGGAAGCTCATGACTTGCCAACTACTTATGTTCTAGTGTATCTTATGCTGGATATTTCCGAAGTTTTGAAAAAAATAAAATAAAAAGGTGTAATATTTCTATGCTTACTTTATAAGAGTCAAAACAGTCTAAGACAAACTAATGACTTATTTCTGAAGACGTTTTAATGCGACGTTAAGGCCATATTCCCCATACCGATATTGATGCTGCTGATTTTGTATTTGGTTGATTTTCTAAGAATATAGCATGAAAGCTTACATCCTATATTCGATTTGAAACCACTTTCTAATAATGTATAACATGTCTATATTGGATCTTTATTCCCACAGCCGATTTTCATTACACAAAATTAATTGTCATTTTCAAATCTGATTCAATGAGGGGGGCAGGAGACCGTTGTGGGCCGCCGACCAGCGACACCTGTGTACAGGTGTAACGCTGGCAACATGCGGGGAACTGGTACCCGGAGTTTGTGATAAGAGGAGCCTGCTGGTCGGCGGCCCAGATCGGTCCCTGGCCCCCTCATTAAAGACATTTTTTACAAGTCTTTTGAAAAAAAAGTAGAGTTTAAGACGTTTTGAAGGCTTTAGATATGAGTAAATCCATTTAAGACCTTATATTACGTGCACGGGAAATCTGTTTATGCATTTAGATATTTGCTAGATTCGCAGACTCTGGATTACTGTATGTTATAACGTTATCAGTTGGACTGAAACCTGACGCTTCTGATATTGGCGTCGGGCAAGTGGATGTTATGAGGCCACTGGCCAAAGGGGCCAGTTATTTTTCTAGGGATACAATGAAGATTCCAATCTAAAATAACTGTTCATTTCTCTTAGATATTAACATTTAGAAGTCTTAAATCTACTGGAGAAGTATGTTATTCTAAGTTAAACATGAACACAGAAATGCTCCGAACGGTGTTTACTAAAATGCCACCAGCACTGTATCCCAGGTCAATTTACTGGTTATAAGAAACACTGATAATTGCATGATTGCTGAAAATTAGTTGGAAATAGACCTATGTTAGGTGACGAAGACTGTGACCTATGCAACAATATATGTACAGTGGCACCATCTGTATGGAAACGAGTCATTTATAGACTGTTTGACATAGTTTAGGGCCGCTAAGCTAGGTGGCACCAAAGAGCAACGTCAGTCGATAAGGGGATTTTCTTCCCCGCAATGTGTAAAACCCATTGATATTATGATTTGTAGAATATTAAAAAGTCGTTAACAGGAAGGAGGGGGAAAACATCTCATCAAAATAATTTGTATAAGTGCAATAAAACAATCGTTCCCAATCCCATATTGTCCATAATCTTTTGAGAATCTTACTTTGACTAATATAACACCAATTTATCACGACCGTATCCATGACAAACAAAGTAAAAATTAAGAACTCCGGGGTCATTTCCGATATGCAAAGTTCAACGGGCCTTTTGCATGTCAGAACAGTGGACTGTATTGAAGTCTTTATCGGGGCTTTAAATGGGAAAATCAATTAAAATTGTTATAACTCAGTGTAAGATTCAGTCCCCATGTCATGTGTGATTTGTGCCACCTACCTGTCCGATTTTCTTCATGTCGATGTCACTGGCCGGCGTGTGGAAGCCGGGCGTCATGTCGCCCGGTAAGATTGTGTTTGATTCGTTCTGGGCCACCGCCTTGGCCAGGAAAGTGTCCGACATAGCTGTGAACCTGGGCAAAAAAAACATATTATGTTTACTATATATTCTATGACACTTTCTTGTTTTATCTCAAGGCTCGCATTTACATTTTCTTTGTCGTAGTAGCATTCTTTCAATCTGTCTTTCAAAAAATTGCCAAAGCTGTCTAATGCATAACCCAATTTAAATTTTGCAGAACCGATATTTTGCTGAATTTACGCAAAAAAAGAGATTCCCTTTTAACAGATGCCAGATCTTTTGATTCTAGGTGAAAATGCTGGAAACAGTCAATTTCTAAAGTAAATGTCTATTTTGATTGTCCGAGTTATCCAGGATTCCCAGTATTTGTGCGAACCCCGTGTTCGGTTATGGGGGTTATGCTCATTCTTGACTAAATTGGACAGATAATCTTTGCTTAGTGTTGCATATGATATCCTTTACTTTGATAACAGTATTATGATAGTTATGTGGCAAAACAAAACAACAAAAAAAGAAAGAAAGAAAAAAGATCTACATCTTTTTGTTCTTAGGTGTGCACCCCAAGTATTCCTTCACATACCGAGGCTAACAAACGAACCATGGAAGGGATCAATATTCTGTTACTAAACTATCTCACTTCTCTTTTCCAAACGGGTTCAGTAAAACATAATTTTTACACAGATGATGTTTCATTTTAGTGTTGCCTACAAACTCATGAAGGCTACGGATAAGGCTAAAAATTTCAAACAATTTACGGACCAAAATTCCCTGCGTCACATGTAAATGTTATGGAGAAAACCCATGGAAATCCACCAGTCTCTGTGACACTCGTTTACTGTGATTTAATGGGATCAGTCAATTAAAAAAAAGGGAAAAAACGACAATAAATTAAACAAAGATTCTAGGTCAATTATCTCTGGAATGTTCCGTCGTGACCAAGACTCCTTTTTAGATCTTACTCATGGGAATCCCAAGTTGACAACAAGGGGCCGCTCATTTAGACTTTTTTTGTTTTGTTTTGGCTTACTTTTCTCTCATTCCGGCATTACGTTGTTTCTTGTTGCGTGCATCCCCCACCTCGGGTAGAGCCATCCAGTCGTCAACGGTCACGTCGGACAGCTTACGCTGGAGAAAAAGAACAATAATTACATATCGTTCGGCCCAGTGCCGTAACTACCGTAATCATATGTATTTAATGGTCGCAGCAAAAACATTAAAGCTACACAGGATCGTTGGTCGCAGGAAAAACTATAGAGATCTACATCACTCAGGAAGTGCGAAAAAAAAACCAGAAATTTATTTTTAAACAAAGTAAAATTTCGAGAAATCTTTTTAAAAGCAGATAATACTCTGGAATTTACATATCTACGATGTTAATACACTACTCATTAAAATGCTTTTCAATCAATACAGCCAAAAACATTTGGTCCCCACCGACACCTTCAGGCGCTATTAACCTGTAGATGATCAAATTGGTGTTTCGGACAATCAAAGTAGATATGTGCCAAAACAAGTAGAAGCGAAAAAAGTCTTCTTTGCAATTAAAAAAATTGAAAATCCTAAATGAAAAAAAAGAGTAAAAATCAAATGGCCCCTGTGTATGTACCTTGAGGTCGGAGAACTGTTGCTGGATCTTGGGTCGCTCCTGGCGGTACCGCTCCAGTTCCTCCATCAGCCTCTTCTCACGCCGGTCTTTGCGCTTCTCGTCCATCCGCTTGTCGATACTCTCGTAGATCTGGTCGGCCTCTTCGTCATCCTTGTCATAGGGATCCTTCCCACACAGACTGCCACCGTAACCCGCAAACTGAAGGTACAACAAAAATTTGCAGCAATGGAAAAGATCAAAACAAGGATAAGGTATATGTTAAAGTAAAACATTTTTCTGAAATAGTCAACCAATTCAGTTGTATAATGTTTATTAATTAAATTTATGCTAAGAAATAAGTACATGTAGTAAACAACAAAAGAGCAGCACTCACATCCTCTCAGAAACAGTAGAACATGAAGATGTGTACAATTTATGCTTGCTTGCAACTATACGAGGTAAACTTCTAATGGCCCCAAATTCTCAATCCCCCTTAATCTATTCTTCAAATACGAAGATCATGTATCACAGTTATGTGAATATTTCGAAATTAAAGGTTTTGACTTTTATACGTAATATTTTAGGGTTATTCTGGTCTCTGATCTAGAGCATCTAGTCACCTAACTCTTTTATAGCGACCTCAGACGGGTGGGCTCTGACTATTTTGAATCCTATGAATTCTAGTTTATACTTGACCGTTTTATTTGAATATATGAGTTTCTCATTTTAGTAAACGCCTTCTGGTCAGAACAGAATTTTGTCGCATAGATAATTTTCATCACAAGTGGCATACATATTACTTGTTCTATATGCGGGGACCATAACGACCACAGAAAGGGTAGTGCTGCCATCTGTCTGGTATCTATGATAAAGGGTATCTAGCCAAGTAGCCTCATAGTGACTTGGTCTGGGATCTCCTATGTTGTAGGTTTTCATTTGTCAAACCAACCATAACATAAGTGTTTATGTCTACGACGTTTCCTTACTAGTCAACCAGGATGTACGGAAAAAAAGCCCCACATGATGCTATGACTCAGTATGAGATGTTGGCATGGAGCCATGTCAACTGTATATGGAATAGTTTCTAAAATTCAAAATTAAATGGGAAAAAAATAAAGAAAAAGAGGGGTTGGGGTGCGCAATTCAAAAAATTATATAGACTACAGTTCTCCCAACCACACTTAGCTGATTTCATATACATATATTTTGATATACGGTACCTGCAGATTAAATCAGCGTGGGTTCTTGAAAATTTGTAGACAAAGTCATTTCCTCAATAATTATGCACTGATAGGCACTTATCTATTTCTTGCATAACATATGATTATAAATATGGAAACTTAGTCTTTTGGTATTTTGGTTCTTGAATTTTTATGCAGATATGTTTGAAGTTGATTAGAATATCCACTAATCAGATATTTGTATATGTGCAGTATTTACAAGCTTTCAATTGTACTCTAGTCGTAGCCTTACCTCGTCATAGTTTGCGTCGGTCAGATCCTCCTCCTCCTCTTCGTCTTGTTTCGACTTCTTTGGTGGCCCATGTCGGTCGTCACTGTCGTCAAAATAAAATGGGATTGAAAATTCATTTCTTCAGAAATTTGCAGATTCAGAGTGGGGTAGGGTAAGCCTCCCCATTTTGACCCAAAAATATTAATGTAAAAATTTTAGAACAGCATGCCCCTCTCTCTCCTCCCCTTATGTTACTGGATAGATCTATACCCTGAAACGATATGGGTATAAGGTACATACATTGTGTTTTAGACTTAAAAGTCCTATAGGCTAACCATTTTTATTTCTGTTCAATTACAGGTAAGCAGTCAGTTTTTAATAACGAAATATGTCATAGATATTAACAAATATAGTCTGATTAACTTTCGGTTCCAGCATGAAATTAGAAATTAGAAGAACTTACGTGACGTCGTTGGCATCTCTGGCCGGACCGATATCAGACCGGGTGGTGAAGCCGGTAGCTCTGAAATAGTGAGAGGATATCATTAATGAAATATTCAATTGGTGAGCTTTAAAACTGGAACAGCTCGGTTGTCAATTTAACGTGACTCACAATATTTATACACGATGAAACCAAACTTTTATCATATTTTTCATTATTCATAACACGGAGAAACTAGAAATATGCTCTACAAAAATATCTAAAATACAGATATTTTCAAACCAACTTCTTAAATGAAAGGTACATGTGCCTACTACTACTATAACATACAAATAACGTTAACTGTAGCGCTACTATAGTGTCGCTTTACCACTGACAATTTGTATCTAAAACAAAAACTGATGCCATGAGTCTATTTTTATATGCACACCATCTACATAGATACTATGCAAACAACTAGGGTTCCTCGCACATAATTTTCCAAAAGCCTATTTTTCATTAATTTTAATTAGTTTCTCTTTGGTATTCTTAAAATATTAAAAAAAGAAAAAAGAAGGAAAATGTTGAAGTATGAGGGAATTATGAAGGAAATGACACAAAATTTTGGAATTCCCTAATTGTCCTTGCTACATCAGAATTAAAGGAAATCCCTTTCAAAATAACTAGGGAATTTCAGCTAATTGAATGATTTTAAGTGAATAAAGAAGTGAAGTGTCTATACCTAGGCATATAACATAAAAATTGAAAAATGCTCAAAAAATATTGAAGAACTTATTATCAGCCAGATACAATGTCTAGTTTAATTATGCTTTTTGAATTTTATCTCTATCTGCATTGGTTCAAGAGTTACATCGTACTCTGGTGATTTTGCCCTGTCAAAATGACGTGAATTTTATAAGAGGCTCGCTGTGCAGCTCGGGAGCTAATTTACAAAATGAAGCTATATGTCATTTTGAAGGGAAAATAATGTAGATAAGTATTCTTGCAGGTTCATCAAATATTTTTGTGATCTTATCATCATTTTACAAGTGAAAAACTTAGTTTCGGCTTTTTATCTCAAAAACAGGGGACACTTTTTGATGGAAAAACTGCCTACTAGGCCTATACTCCGTATGCGGGTTCAACTCTCCTGTGCGGGAGGCACCGGAAGTTGGGTCCAGGCTCACTCGCATAAGACGTTGCGTCGTCGACGCGCGGAGGAGAATAGCAGCACCTCCCGCGCAGAAGAGTTGAACCCGCCTGCTCCGTATAGGGCCTATCAAATACAACCAGTGTTTACGATTAACACTGGCCCGTAGGCCAATGGCCAACAATTTGAGAACAGGGCCGACAATTTTCACCAAAATTAGGGCAGAATAGGCCCTGATGGCCGACAGGGATTTCTTGCCATTTTATTTTTGTAAAATGGAGACTGACGTATTTGGGAGCCTATTCTATGGAGTAAAAATCAGGGCCAACAGAAAGCTACCAGGGCCGACAATATCTGGATATAGTTGGCCCTGTTGGCCAACAGGCCAAAAAGTTAGTCGCCAACACTGTTAACAACTGTCAGACTCTTCTAAAATTCGGTTATTCCACACATGTAGCCCCCAAGTCTAAAAAGCTAGAAGACGGCGATCTGTAGAAATCTAAATGAAATGTGTCAAATAGACAAGACAGCCATAATAAAGCAGGCTGTAATGGCTATAACCCCTATTATCGCTCACTCCACACAAAACTACTTTGCTGTCATTTGATCTCAGTTTAACCAAAACTTTCCCACAAACAACCTTACGAAAAGAAGGAAGTGATACTCACCCTCTACCTAAACCTGGTACATAGCCCAAAGGAGCTGGTAATCCTATAAAAGATTTCTTTTTCTTGTTTACCAACGCTTGCACAGCTGCCATGTTGTTGAACGAACAGGAAGCGTACTGTGAGGGTGGCGACATCTACCGGTTATTACAGTACTTAAGTTTACGACAGGTGGCAGCACAAGTGAGGTTTCCCGCCACTATCGGGTTGACTGGGAGTGGCATGAGACGTTGGTTGCCCATCCAAATGAGGAGGATAAATCACATCATTTGGACATCTTTTAGTGTGATATTGGTCGGAAATTGTCACATCAAAAAATGAAAAGGGATTTTAGAAAGATGATTAGTACCGGTATGTCACAATTAGTCTAATGAGGTTGTAGGTAACTTTCTAATGAACTATCAACATAATGATTATTATCCATTTCTTATTTTGATCTTTGGTCTACCTGGTCTACAGTCTGTCTATAGGCTTACTGATACTGTAATTATTAAGTTGCATTAGCACTACTTTCCTGTCTCCAAGGGTATTCTCCGGGAGCCTCCCCAATTGATGAAAACAGCATGAATTAAAGTTCAAGCTTTTTGAAGAACACAACTTTCACCATTATCCAGTCTGCATGCACATTAGCAACACGAAGTATAGACATTGCCAATTCAGAAAATGTATGGTATTGCCAGTATGTAATCAGGAAAATGTTGGAAATATGAAAATAATATAAGAAAGTACTACAAAATCGCATGGTAATTTATTTTCCTATTTTACTTATTTTTAACACAAATGCCAATTTGATTTTGTAGTTACAAAGCGTTCAAACTGTGTCCGTTACAACACCAGTAGGCCTATATCTGTAAATGTCTTAATACAGAATTAGTTTATTTTCTTATTTAGAAAAATATGATGTTTATTTTGAATTTTAAGTAAGTTAATGTAACGTACAGAACCAAGCTTGATACCCCACCATTTAATTGAAATAATGTATTTTCTGATGACAAATTAGGCTAGACTAGAAGAACAAACTCAGACACTCCATGCTTAGGTTAACAACTTAGCCATAGCAGTAATGCCGTTGTATCTGTTACAAAAATGATTATCAAATTGCAAAATAGGGATTCCTTTCATGAGCCCAAACGTTTCATGGTTATTGTAAGTAGTTTTAAACATTTTACAGAGGCTGACACAGGCATCAAAAACAATTTTAATTGATAATTATTGTGATGTTTTGGGGAAGAACGGGGAGTAAGATGCTCTTTCCATAATTCCCTTTTTGCATTTGGATCCTAAACAACCTTAGCCCAGTTGCTCTTGGTATCACAAGAGTACAAGTGAGACAAGTAGCATGAAAGCTTGTTCTAGACTGCTGCGAAGCTGCAAGGGGATGGATCAAGTGGGTGGTCGAATGGTTCTCAGAGACATACCCTGCGCACGGGGTTGGATGATGGTCAGGATAAAACTCATGGGGTTTAGGTGAGCAAAAGCTGATGAGGGTTGTTAACTCGGGGGAGGACGGTTGGGGGCCGGCATTACTTTCCGTGCCTTTGGGATTCGTGGTCTTACGTCAGGACCTATCAGTCTCGTGGGACCAACCAATCTAGACAAGGGATGGTGGTGATGCCAAAAATAAAGGGGTGGTAGGGTGCTGGGCAGTTGCCCATGATCTCATCTCTAACGCTGGCCCTGCTCTGATTTTGTACCTCGGTCTATTTGTGCCCATTCTTGAATGCACGTTCGTTCTTTTCATATCACTACCCCTGAAATTCCTCCCTCTTTAGGCTAAACTTGAGTCTAATTTCACTTCTCAAACCTCTATTTCTATCTGCCCTAGTCTTATAAGTCATCTTGTGGTCATTTTCCAAGAAAGAGGAGACCTGTGATTAAAGCCGCAACTGGCTTCTGATTGGCTAATCAACATCACTTTGACCTTTGCCAGGGTCATTTCCGGTCGCTTAATTTCTTGTAAGCTCCAACTTTTATACATTTTGACTCTCATACATTTCATACAATCCTGTTGCTTGTACAGTGTAATTTCGTACAGTTCGTACAATACAATTTCGTACACTTGTAATTACATTTTCATGTTAACATTCTATTTTGTCCTAACTCTTTGTAACAAACACCAACCGTGGTGTCATTTATAATTCGGTCCTTAAGAACTCATACTAAAATCATGAATTGATTCGTATAAATTCTTCACATCATTTTTATTTTGCATGAAGCACTTTAATCAATGCCATATGAAATAAAGTTTGGGTCACTGATACTGCCTTATCAGTAGATGTACATTGCACATATAGATTACATATATATCAAGGTCTTCGTCAGACAGTAGCTGCACTGCTTGAAATTGAGTATTAGAAGGTTGCTGGAAAATAAGTTTATTTCAATCACAGGGAAGATGAGAAAACATGAGGAAAAAGTTCCCTTTGATACCTTATTTGATGCAGCTGGACATTTTGGACTGTACCAATTAGCACTTTTCATAGTGTTCAGCATCATTTCCTTTACAGGGAGTGAGACCACTTTTCTAAACTTTGTGGGTTACACCCCCAACTATTGGTGCAGAGTTGAGGAGCTGAAAAATTATAGTTATGAGACGCAGAAGCACGTTTCTTTGCCAATCAAGGAATATACCACTGATGGAAAGCCAGTGTACAAATCATGCTCTCTGTACAACATGAACTACAGCATTTACAACCAGGATGATTTTCTTAACTGGGATAGAAATATTGAAATAAGTAATGATACAAAAGTAATTGCCTGTCCAGACGGATGGGTGTATGATAAGTCGGTGATTCAGCAGAGTATAACTACAAAGGTAAGTATTTTTCAATCTAATAGTTTTAAAATTGTTTACTCATTGCATAAATAATCGTTACACCGACGGATCCAGAGATTAAAAATATAAAAAAAGGGGGAGGGGGCGCCTTTTTTGATAAATAATCGTATGAAACATAACACACATATAGTTCAAATTCATTGGGGGAGTATGTTACCACATGCCAAAAGACTTACAATGATTTACTGTTTTGACATAATTATTATATGATATTAATTATAATATAGGCCTAACAAGCATTAATCAACAACAGCAATCACCTTATGACCAAACGGTGAGGGTCCGATATCAATAGGTTCGGAGAAACTGACTGAGACTGAAAATTGGCCTGGAAAGAACCCTCCAAAAAGCATTCATAATACTTTCAGCTATTGAAGTAATACCACCAGGGACCGTACAATCAGATCAGGGGCGGATCCAGGAATTGACTTTCCCTTTTGTAGTTGTCTAGTATCAGAGTATTGATTCCATGTCTCAAAGTAGCCTACTGAGAAACTGAGAAACGCCTTAAATTTGTGTGTGGATGTAGTGGAGATACTCAGGGTAGATCTTAACACTGGGTAACTAAAATTCAATAATCATATCATCAATTGTATTAAAATGTATTGTGATGTAAAGTATTCAAAGTTTCTGTGTACCAAATCAAATCCTGTCAACAATACAATCGTCATAGACATAGATTTGCATGAACGATCCCAATTTTACTTGATAACGTCATATATCAATCAATATAGAATGTTATCTGTCGTTAGCCTCCTATCGAGATATTTCTCTGAGCGGTAATAACACCTGGTTACCTGTTAACTTTATATGTGAGTATCATTTTTATTGTAACCAGCCGCAGAATCGACGTACTACCATGCTAATGTTCAGTGTTTCACTTTGATCAAAGGCTGTTAAGTGCAAGATAAATACAACGATAGTTCAATGTTAACCTGCCTGCTATCTTGACATACTTAAAATTCTGTCTAACTTGAGATACTAGGCTTGTAAATCGATTTAGATATTCTAGTCAACAAATTTACTAACTTTGAAGAAACAGAAATTCATTCAACTATCACTTATAATCCTTTCAAAATGTAACTACTTCCAGCTGTTACACCCGCCTATGAATGAACGTTGTACGTAATTATGAAATTGCTTGATATATTTCATGATCATTGAGTATATTAGCGCACGTTCTCAGTCCGGTAGGCCTATAGAATGAGCAAGATGCTGAAGTCATAACCATCTTTATGATATAGAAATATTATTTTTAGATGGATTTACAGTTTTTGTATGATATCAAATATAACTTTTGGATGGATCTTAAAAAGAGCCAAAACCAATAAATTCAACGAAATTTTTCAAAATCAAGTAATCATGGAAATCCATTCCATGTACCTATTTCTGGCCTATGTTTAAATGTAAACCATGAAATATGGCAGAAAATCATTTTTGAAAATCGTTTCCTTGCTTGAATCAATTAATGCGGATCCACAAAAATGGAGTTTGACTACAAACAAATGGAAATATTACCATCTCTAAAGGAATTCTATTTCGGTCTCCACTAGTTTTCACAGCTAATACTTTACCACTGACCTTAACTAGACTCATCTAACATATTTCATTTCTATAATCATTTTTAGTTTTGAAAATTTGGTCCCTTTAAGTTTGTGTGTTAAATCTCTTTCAGTGGGACCTGGTGTGTGGCGATGGCTGGATGGTACAGTTTGTGGGCACCATGTCGGTGCTGGGATTCATGCTGGGGTCCCTTGTCCTCGGACCATTATCAGACAGGTAGTTTATAGTTCACCAAATGGACAAAATGCATATGAGAAAATCAAGCAGTGGATTTATGAACTCCAATTAATGTTTGAGACAATCATTGAGAAATGTATTACTAACAAATACAGTCATGTAGCTTTTATTCACACATACAGTAATCAGTTAAATGACAAGTGGGTTTTCTCGACTCACAAAAATCACCGTTAAAAAAATTGGGAAGGGCATACCAACATTTCACATAAGTCATACTTGAAAACTCAGTTGTTATCCTGTTTCTTTTTTTTCTCAATATATTAATTGCGCGGAACAAACAGCACAATACTTAATCTCTGCTACACTTTTTTGGTACTCTGAATCCAATCATTGTCATCATTTAAATTAACTACCCAAAAACTCTTTTTTTCAGAGTCTTTAAGTAATCTGTTTCTTAATCATTTTGTATTCCAACATATAGATACGGGAGAAGACCAGTCCTGGTGTTATTTTTAATAGTGAAGATTGGCGCCTCGTTCCTCTCTGCCTTCGCCCCAAACTATCCCACAATTGTGGTGGCCCGAGTTCTGGTTTCAGTGGGTTCCCTGGGCAGCTATGTGTTGTCCTTCAGCTTAAGTAAGTTGTACACCCATCTAATCATTTATGTCATAAAAATGATGTCATCCAAAATGGTACCTCACTTCTCACTGAATTTTATATATCTGCAATTCTTCTATATCAATGACAGAACGCACATTCAATGATTTTTGGTAATATAAAGTTATATGATTATATCAGGTGGTATACATTATCCTAAAAAAGAAACAAAAAAGGGTCATGTGCATTAAATTATGTATGCAACATGCTCCCTTTTAATGTAACATTGATATAACCAGGGATCTCACCCAACACACAGAAAGGATGATCTGAGGTTATATCGCATCAAGGCTGACATTAAGGGAGATATAGGTAGATTTATGAAAAAAGGATGAATTTGTCTTAAACCAACCCAACTGTTTGTGTAGGATTCAGTTAACTCATTCAAAACATTCCATATAGATTGAAAAACGTTCTATTTTGGAATGTTGATGGAATGTTTTCCCCCCATATTATATTATCTGATACTGGATGTTTGGTTACCGTGGAAACAACGCCTGCCACCCATCTGTACCTTTAGCTAATTGTAATCCTTTGTTTATACAGGGGTTTGGGCCGAAGTGCGTCGGTCTCCCCCTCACTAATCCCTGTTAAGTTGCTATATAAACATTAGGCAAAGGTGCAGTTGCTGCACGGTTGCCGCATGCAGGGACCCTTGTGTGATGAATAGCCAGGGCTGCAAAGTGTCCCGAATTTCCCAGGACATTCCCGAATTTTAGACCTTGTCCTGGGCGTCCCGAAAAAGTAAAATATGTCCCGAATTTTAGAGATAAATAATGATAAAGGAAATTATCAGAAAACAGGGTTGATTTTCCCTAAATTGGCCTGTACTGTACAACAAAATTCCTATTTTTTTCTGGGGGAGAACCTCCAGACCCCCCACCCCCCCCCTTTCTAAGAATTTTGTTAGTACATAAACTGGAACTAATTATTTCATTTTTAGAATTTTTAGCTTCATAACATTTTAGTAATTAGCATGCATTATTAGACTACTTCTTAAAGTGTGTGTGTGTGGGGAGGTGGGGATAAGGGTGTCCCGAAATTTAGGCGTCAAGGGTTGGCAGGCCTGAATAGCTACCTGTGTTGGAGGGGGCGTGTTGGACATTAAACCTCATTTCATTTTCTTCTTTAATTAAACCTCTTTTCGAAATCTATCTAGAGTATGAGGCAGAGGGTGCGTCAGCTGTACCTTTATTAATAGCTGTGTAAACAAGGTCGAGGGGGGATTAAGTCGAGGCCGGGAGAGGGGCGACGGTCGCCAACCCTAAAGTAAACAAGTGAGGATTAGGTAAAGGTACAGGCGAAGACACCCCGAAACAACAAAGTTTTGCAGATTTTGTAAAAAATTGTAACCCATTTGGAAAAACATGACTCGATTATATTATCAGTTCAATCTGAAATAGATTATCTTTTCTAGATCAAAAGTTATACGCATAATAGCTTTAAATTTGGGGATTTTTGTTAATTTATGCAGAAAGTGTTATTCTATTACTTAATATTTAGATACATATTCAACATCTGGGCTTTTTGCCACTTTTAGGAGGACCAATAGTCCTGTGTTTAAATGCCTGGTTTCCTTACATATTATCCAATTTTGATGTGATTAGTATTATTTGAAAGCTAAAACATCCTCTGTAATGCTTAATTCCCGCATGGAGCATCCTTTCTGTATGGTGGAACTTTTTATTTAGCTGTAAGCTTTAATCGGAACTATTCAGTAATTTTACTGTGGTCTGGTCTGTGTGTCGATCACTTGGCTCAATGTAGCCTAGTTATAAACTGATAAACAGCACCTTTCCGAGGGGGTGGACATACTCAGAGCAGACCTTCGGCCTGGGCAACTTAATATCTATTCTATCAGTACACATTGTAATGCCAAATATTGAAGTTTCTGTGTGCCCATACATTCTGTGAACAGAACATGAAGACAGCACTTTGCATAACGATAAACTTTTATGTTGCTTATTCACAATGTTTATTGAGAAATGTATCTCAATAAGAAACAGGAAACCATCTGCTATCGATCTTCAATGAAGATATATGTCAACGAGCACTAGGCCTAAACGGCTATCTGTTGATTTGTTTCACCCTATACTAGAAAACTATATCTACACTAAAACATAATTATTCAATATTGATCTTTTTTCAACACGATTATGAGGGCATCACCCCAGTAGTCAACGTGTTGCAGGAGGTTAATTCCCAATTGTTTATGATAGGTTGGTCAGTGAACCAGCCTTCTTGGTCAGTTATAAGAAGATAGAAAAAAAAGAAGATAAAATGGCATTTGGGGGCATGATTTCTAACCAATATTTAACAACACCTGATGATAACACCAATATTCCTGCCTTAAACAGTATTCTTGTAATCCTTGTATAAACTTTGACCGCCACTGCAATCCGAGCCTGATTCTTCTTTGTAGTGGTAGGTTGACTAGCGGATGGCAAGCAGTCATTATGAGGGATCTAGTACTTAATAGTAGCCACAGTGAAATGTATAAAAATCTTACATAATTTCTTTTCTGTGTGATTTGATTTCAGTGATGGAGCTGATAGGTCCGGCCTACCGTACTGTAGTTGGTGTCACGTATGCTACAGTCTACAGTTTTGGGTTCATGGCTATTGCAGTGTTTGGGTATTTCATCAGGGAGGACGTCGGGGTACAGATTGTCATGGCCGCCATGCCCTGCGCCATCATCCCAGCTCTATGGTAAAGGATATTAACGAACACGTTACACGAATTTGTCTGGAACCTGTTCAGAGTTTCTCCCCCATTTTAGGGCTAGCTACATCCACATTAAATTTTCCTTGCGATTAAATTAATTTTTGTTTCGTTTATTCTTCCTCACCTAATGTCAATACCATAGAATAATTCTGTCTAATGACGTAAGAATTTGTTTCACTGCTGCTTCTTAAGGGAATTCTTATTTTCTTATCTGCAAGTATGGTTTTGGATGTGAAAGTCTCTTTTGAGCAAAACGTAGCAAATGACTCCCCGATGTAAATATAAATTCAATTTATTTGATAAATTGGTTTGCCATTTCTATCATAATTCGTCAACAGTGAAGGTACATAGCTAAGATTTGTCCCTTAATCCTGAAAGAATATTAATGACTTGACTATCTCTTTAGAAACAAATATTCCCGGCAGAGGTGGATTCAGCGATATAAAAAAGCAGGAGGGGCGCCTATATTGAAAAAGCCCCAGTGCTCACGCATGGGACGACAGTTTTACATTGAAAAGCAATATTTGCACCCCCCCCCCCCATCAAAAAATAAAAATAAAATAAAAAAAAGGGGGGGGGGGAGTCATGCCCCATGGGCCCCCTTTAAATCTGTCCTTGCCCTGTTAATCCGTAGGATAATTCCCGAGTCACCCCGGTGGTTGCTGCTGAACAGCAGTCCAAAGGCGGCGGAGAGTGTCATCAGGACGATAGCCGCCACAAATAAAAGGGAACTGCCCGACGACTTCGACATAACAAGGGTCACAGTGGTACGTCAATCTAACACGTATTTCATACACACTCATAAAACAACGGTCTAGCATACTTGGGGACATTTCTCAGTTAACACCTTACTCATCTAAAGAAGGCTATTTCCTATCTATATATGCCCACTCATTTGCAATGCGTTCACTCTTAAAACCATCTAAGCTTAAGGAGGAGGTTTTGTGCAAATGTTCATATCCATATTTACCATTATTACATTCGATAGGGAGTTTCAGATCCTCTCAAGCATGACGTAATGTAAACGCAACGTATCTTTTATCTCAGCTCTCATAATGTACTTCAAAAAGGTTTCATCATAAATGTACTATTGGGCCTAAATGTTACATGACCATTCAATTTTACCAAATTTTGCTCTTTTAGCCTTAAATATGATTTGGAAGGTTTGAGATACATTGACCTATCGAGATTCGTTGTGGGATCTGAAACTCCCTGATCAGCATTTAACCACTCTCCACTCCAAGTATATTAGTAGAGAGATGAGGAAATAATGAAACCTTCATTCTTTTTCATCTTGTTACAGAATAAGGCAACTGAGTCTAATGCATCGATCATGGATATTCTCAAAAGTCAAGTTCTTAGGAAACGAGGTGGCATCTTATGCTTACATTGGTAGGAGATAATCATAATCAATATCAATGGGATTAATTATACTCATGTAATAAATTCTGTTCAAACGAGACCAAACAGTCATGTGTCATCAAAAAGGCAGTTCTTTATACCTAAACGCTATCTATATCCTTTGTTCGATGGATTTGGTATCGTTATTATTTGTGATGACAATAATCAATGACAGCCATAGCTTCCAGATTCCAAGCCATTTATAATGTCAATGATAAGTTGTTGATTCTTTGTATAACTGCATGATAAAAATTGATTTAAATCCCTAGGTTCACAGACAGTCTTATCTTCTATGCCTTATCACTGAACACTGCCGCACTGTCCGGAGATGTCTACTTAAATACCTTCCTCCTGGGGGCAGTTGAAATTCCTGCCAATATACTCGGTAACACTCTTGCTAGCTTTTGGTATAAATAGCAATGTTTAACGAAAACACCCTATGTAGATAATTGTCAAAACTTGCATAGATGTGCCTGACGAACCAACTGCATATAAATAGGATTGTTGTTTAGACATGAATTCAACTTTGTGCTGTCTCCAATTGACATGAAACAAGTTCACGCTAGTCAGGCGTAATGATGCTAATGCATTCAATTTAGTGTTATCTCCCTGTCATCTATTGAGATAATAACATGGACTTTTGTTTTGGTTTGTAAGCAATACTATTGATGAATTGGAAGAAGACAGGACGTCGATGGACGGCCTGTATATCCCTCCTCATGGCAGGCTTTGCGTCTATCATCTGTGTCCCTATTATTATCACTGAAGGTAAGGCCTTGGTAGACACTTATTGCTACATATATAATACATTAAGTATAGATAACTATTTGTATATGAAAAACAGATTACAATGTAACAGTCATTTTTGTTTGATAAAACAATACAATTGTTGAGGCCCAAGCAATTAAAAAACTATTTTGCCTTCAATCAAAACAACTTAACCAATATTGTGTCATATTCTCTAAGTAGCGTTGAAATTTATTTCATAATATAGACATAGTCATCCTATGTTGAAATTCAGAAGTTTGAAGCTATTCAAACTCTTTATTTCAAGAAGCATAACTGATCTTGTTTCATAATTGATGTGAATACAATATGTAAGTAGTCGGGGTCAATTTATGTGCCCAACGAGAAACTTTTTCATACGTGATTTGCCACTGAAGTCTTTATTACGTTAAACAGCATCTCCTATGACGGTGACAGTCCTCTCCCTGGTTGGTAAAGCTGGAGCCACCATGGGGTTCTCCTGCATGTATGTTTATACTTCGGAAGTCTTCCCCACTGAAGTACGAAACATTGGACTTGGCATGTGTTCATTCTGCTCTCGAATTTCTGGAATGGCTGCACCCTTTGTTGGTGGACCACTTGTAAGTTGTATTTCTTTCAAAATTCAATACTGAATTTTATCATTATTTTTCAAGGTTTTCTAGTAAAAAAAAGAAAAAGGAGTTTTGAGGTAGGTCTTCTCAATTGACAGATGCATATATATATATATTCTCAATCCTGTTGCAAGATGCATTTTGCAAATATAGGCAGTATGCAATCCGTTTCAATGACAATAACTCCAGGTTTTATTCCTAAGCACTCCTTGGAATCAAGGCACTGACTTGAAAATGCCATATCTAATTCCATGTAAAAGTTGTAATAAATATTACTGCAATTCAACCCAGAAAACATTCTACTCTCAAATAATATGTTTCATGATGTATTTTACACGTTGCTCATTTTAGTTCATTATAGTAGTGCCATTATACTATTTCTTTCGATGTTTCTAACTGTTTGGCAATATTAAGCAAGGGAACCAAAGGTCAGTTGTAGAGCAGTTGGTCTTGACTGTGCAGTGTAACAATGTTTCTAATATTAATAGCTTTGCCTATGAAATATACTTCAGGCTGAGATGTGGCTGCCCCTGCCATCAGTCATCTTTGGTAGTTTTGGTGTTGCTACAGGAGTCCTCTCCCTACTCTTACCTGAGACACTTGGCACCCCCTTGTCAGATACTGTAGTACAAGTAGAGGAGGAGGCAAGGTAGGACATTCATATGACATTAATCAATTTCCCTTGGGCCAAAGATTATCATTTCATTTAAGTTAAGATAGATAGCAAGCGTCTCAACTTATACAAAACTTAGGTTCCAAAGGTCAACTTTAGTCCCTTTCAAACCAAAAACTACGTTTTCTTTTAGAGAAGCATTTGCAATATGAATCAATGAATCTACAGATGCTTTTTTAATGTTCAGCATTGGCTCTAGATTTTGAAAGACGGAATACAGCTTAGATAACATAACTTGTAATTTGCAACTGATTGGTAGATACTGACATAGTACAAGGGGAATTGTACTCATTGGGGAAGTTATATTATAACTTTCCTACTGAGTACAATTCCCCTAGCGTTTAAAGCATTAAGTGATATACAGTTAAAGATCATATTCATTGAATGTAGAATATTATTCTATTTCAGGTCATCATTGAAGAAACATTCACTTCATCTTTCCGACCTTAACAAAGATTCTGGCACAAACCCAGCGGCCTATGACAATCTAGGATATCAAACGCAATTATAAAACTGTTTATTTCTCTCAGAATAATCTTGCATTAGTGTATACCTGGTATACCAAATGAATGACCCCACTTATAATAAACAGAATAAATGAACTATTATATATCATTTTGATAAATTTCTCATAATACTTCTTTTTATAGATGTTTCATTAAGATATTTTTAAAGATTTATATATCTTTTTGAAAGCAAATTCATTTTGACATTGTAGCCAATCTGAGTAGAAACAATTAAAACGAAGCCAATGGTTATGATCAATGTTTTCTGGCTTTGTAATGAGGAACTAATATAGATCATCCATTGAATACAATCTTTTCAAATCTTGTAGTCAATTATGATCTCTCTGCAGTATATTGTTCAACAAAAATGCAGTATGCAACTTTGTAATTTCATTCAAATGATTGATTGATACTTAATCAACATAAGAAGTTCATTCACCTGTGGACGGATTCGTTCTTTTTGCTTGCAATATTGTTAACAAGGTTCCTGGTGATACACACAGGAAATCAGGGCTTCACAAGACAATCACATATATATGGGTCAGAACCTTTGTTCTTGTATAATTACCAAAGAAATCGGTAAACAAATGACAATTCTATAATTTGTTATATTTGAAGTACTTTCTAATGACAAAAAATATAGATTGTTGTAAATTTACAGATTTTTGGTAAAAGAAGGAAATTTGATAATTTGTTCTCCAAAACAGTGTAGAATCAAAAAGGCCAGTTTAATATTTTCCTACTAACATGTATCCTTTTATGATGCCATTTTTTCACCAACCATTGTTCTTGTGGTTAGGGGTCGGCCATTGCCTTTTCCTCATGCCCAGGTGCTGGAGCGCACAAGGAACTGGGAGAAGGGGGAACTGGGAGGTTGTGCCTTGTGCACGAGGGTCAACTGCATAGTACCTAAAAGAGGGTGGAACAGGTGCTTTCGGCTTGATTTTTATTGTGGTAATTAGACAGTGACAGAGGAAATGTATTTGGGGTCTTTGCCATTCATGGGAGGGTGGTAGTGTGCTCTTTCCCCGTCTTTCTCTTTCCCTGTGCCCATCCGTTTGAGCGTGCTGATCTCATGCCGTGCTATTATCTTCATCTAGTTGTGCCTCTGGCCTTTATTCATCCAAGTCCAATCTTAGATGGTAATCAGCCTAACTATAGTGTATAGGCAAGTTGTTCTTCCCTCGTGATCAGTTATCTCTATATCTATTAGGTTCTCAGGTGATCAGAAACAAGAAGGAAGTCGGTGTTGACATGTTGAGTACCAAGTGGGAACTGTTTATTTCATCCAGAAAATCGGCCTTATAATTATACCCTATGCTGATTGGTCAATACAGGTCGCAAGATCATGGTTACACCCAGCTATGATGTCACTTCCGGTACCATCTTTCTCATACTCAAATACTTGTGATCTGGTGCACTACCCTTACTTTTGTGCCGCGTCACAAATGCTTATTTCAAAAAGAGAACCTTTGTTATTTCATAGAATTACCCAGATGATTGCAGATATACAACTATTGGTGGTGAATGAACAACTTGTATAAGACTACAACCTATTATTTATACCTTATTTCACCCACAAAAGCTCATGCCTCAAGAATTATCAGTCTCTAAATTATGCTTGTACTACCAGATTCATCACACCATCATAATTGTTTCATTTGATAACATTTGGCAAAGAGTGACCTAACTGTACTGTGCATAATAGGTCTTGATTGTACAGAAGCAGAGCAACCAAATGATATTCACACTTGGCCTCATTATTTAGTGAATTCATTAATTCCCATTTATTTCACAATTACTTGAAAAAAAAGAAAAACCTAAAATTATTATGTCAATGTATCTTTTTCATCTAGTAAACTAAAGTTAGATAAACTATGCAAATTCCGCCCACCCCCCCCCCCCAAAAAAAAAAGAGAACAACACACAATAATCCTCAGCGACAAATGAAAAACTAGCAATAGACTTAAAGGTACTTGGGGGTGTTTGGCTTAAATTCTTATTACCAATTCAATCTTCTGCAAATTTGTAGACAATTTAGCTTCTATATAGAGGATTACATAGAAACAATATAAACAAGTTTCACCGTTTGTGATAAGGGCTAGAGCCTGATAAAGAAATTGATCTTCACCATTGAAAGCAATGTTGAAATCAATGGTGAATATCGGTCTTCTCGCTCTGAGAAGAAAACTACCAATGGAATTCTCATGAAACTTCTGGAATAGTTAGCATTCACCTTAGAGCTAATATCTAAACAAAAAAAATTAATATTCACCGTTTGTGAGAGAAGTTATACTGGAAAACATTGAAAATTGAGGTATTTTTGGTATTCATATTATTATAATTATTCTAATTGAACAGAAACACCTTAATTTTACTTCCCCTAGTATGATTGGACCTATAAGTAGTTCAAAACATTTTTAAAGAATATTTTCTTTGTAGTTCTTAATCTATGACCCGGGTGGTGCCCTGAGCAGCATTGAGTACCTTTAACTGTCAAAAAAGCTTAATTTTGACATTTTTTTCACTGAATTGAGACTGAATGGTAATCGCCATCACACACACAAAGTTTAATCTGTTAAATAAAATAAATAAATTGTACATCATTTCTGTTATGAAGGCTTAACTCTCTTGGTATAAACGTTTAGAGAAATGTACAGCAGCAGGAGTACCGGATATAAATGGAAAATCACCAACACTCAATAAGGTCATGATTACAAGAAAAATACTATAATAGACATTTTCTTTATTTCATAGACTTGGTTTAGCTTATCGATTATCCCCACTGGGAAGACATCTTTACAAAGAGTCAATATTGGACAAGAAACTACATAACGTGCATTAATTTGATTTTCACATTAAATTGATAATCAGTAATATTATTTCGAGAGTATTGTTTATTCAGAAATGCTTTGAACCATTTGGCTTGACTGTCTTTGCTTTCACCACTAACGAGCTACAGTTCATATGTAAACAATTCGTTATGGTGTATTGGTGCTTATGGTTTCCATGTGTATAGTTCCATTTTAACAGACATATCTTCAAGATGATAGTATATCAAACCTTTTCCATGAAATAAACATGTGTCTGTATTTCTCAAAATTTTGTCTCATATCCTTGGTTGATGAAAGCTGGTACTGCTGTGTCTGGTTCTGTTGAGGACCCTGGACGACCTACAACGTTTTTCTGGTGGGGCCTGCAAAGAAATGAATCGCACAATACAACGAATGAATATAGATTATGAAAGCCCATTAGTTTTATGACAGAAGGATAACTGATTTCACTTTTATAATGCAACTGTGCTTAAAGATGATGATCTGAGGTAAATATGGTAAATATGGTAAATGGTAACTATGGTAAGGAAGGATATGGCGGTGTTAGCCGTTCTTAAGGATGTGATGCTGCCATTTAGCTTGAGGTGTATAGACCTTGTGCAGACATGGTCATATGACTACTTCTAGGTGTTCACCAGTCCACGAGCTCAACACCACAATGTGGCTTTTAGATAAATCTAATACTTCTGAATTTTAGACCACAGAAGTGGTAAATTATGATTTATTGAGATTTAGCATAAATGAGTAGTATAGATGTTTTTAAATCATGAATAGTACTAATTGAAATTGATCTCCAATATAATTCCCAGCCCCTTACTGGGTATCATCTACATAACGATTATTGATACTCATAATAACTATTCTGAGCACAGTTATTTACTTATTTTCCTCTTCCACTTGTTTGATGGTATCGGGTAAGGCGGTGCCTAGAGTCTCTGGGAGAAGGGACACAAAAGCACCAGCAACAATACCAAAGCTGCCAAAGATGATGGAAGGTAGTGGTAGCCACACCTCAGCCTGGAAATGAATAAATGTAGCCAGCAAAGCGTATGATTGTATGGATTTTAGCATTAAGAAAATGGTAGTATGAGTTGCAATATATCCTTGAATGCATGAGTTTCTCACGTCTTTATCACAAGATGCGGTGATAACTCTCTTACTCTCTAATATTTTTCCTCATTGCTTAAGATTTCATAGCTGACTATTCACAGCTACTTTAATGATTACCACGAAACAGATTACATAGAATTTTCCTCGCCATAATTGCATTGCAATTGGTCTGTGAATAACATCAAATACTAGTGAGGCAATTATGGAGGTTTGAGACCACAACTCTTTTACCAAATCTTTTATTGTTTTCTAACGCATATATTTCCAAGATATATATAGTTTTATCTTAGGCATTACATTTCAGATAACTATGGTTGTATTACATACAAATAAATGTATAAGACAGACTGACAGTGTTTTAGTATTCTGCAAGTGCCTTCGGCAAATTTGACAAAAACCTGTTGTAATATAATTGTACTCCTCCTTTCAAAATTTGTTAAATATGATGACTTTTAGATTATTAAATAAATTTTATGATAGATCTGTCCTCGTGAGGATAGTACAGCTACTACTCAACAAACATATGTCTACATAGTGCTTAGGGCAAAGACATAATTATTATGAATACATGTTTGCACGGTGGGTACTGTGCACACAGATTTTCCTGGTTCCAAGCATTTTGTTTGATTCACTGACATGTATAGTGGCACATCAGCCAATCTGATAGTCACTGCTGGTGGTGCTACCTAGCAGATTTGGGTAAAGTTGTTTGGAGTGGACTGTATCTTAGCCAATCAGATTGCTGCATTCTATGGATTCTTAACATTAAGTATAACATAGACCAACCTACATTTGATGCTGACCTCTTGAAATGAAGCACAAAGACTTGGCCTTTATCTATCTAAATAATAAATCTAAACAAAATTAAGGGAAAGGTTAATTTTGCATTACACTATTCATCAACACCTTGGTGTGCTTTTCTCATGGATAGACAGAAGAGGAACTATGCACTAAAATACTCTAATTCAAGCCTGTGACTCTTCAATGGAGGCAAATTTGGTCAGTTTTGTTTAGATTTGCACGTGGCCTTACATATAGATTCCCTCAATTGTTTCCAAAGAGCCTAACCATAAACAACCTACAATTTTTGATTTGAGTGTTTTTTCCCATCAATTCGCAATGGATATGGCAACATAGACACATTATGTAATACTCATGTGAAACAAAACTAACGTAATGCCTCAGCCTCAAAATATTGTTTTCCATTGTCAAGAGCATAGTCATCGAATTTTTCGTAAAATTTATACAGCCAACTGATCACAACCATGCACTTGAATGATTACCATGGGGCCAAAAAGTTGCTGGCAGAATCATCTGGGCAGTTGCTTTCTATGATTGCTTGGCGTTTTAGATCCTGTGTTAATAATCTAAGTAATTAATCATTCCAGGTGTATACATGAACTGCACTGTCATGCAATACATTGGAAATGTAATGGAACCAAATGAAGAGTGTATAACCATAACCATAGGCAATAATCAAATGTAAATGTACTAGAAACGATTGAAAAGTAAATAGAAGGACAAAACCTGTACTTACAAGTGGTCCACCCATGTATGGTGCTAGCATTCCAGAAATGCGAGCAGCAAAGGAACACAAACCGAAGCCCATGTTTCTTATTTCCGTTGGGAAAAGTTCAGCAGTGTACACGAAAATACAATTGAAAGCCATCGTGGCCCCTGCTTTACCAACCAGGGAGAGGACTGTCACTACCATTGGGTTTACTGTGGTGATTCAAATAACAGAACAGAATAGTTAGAATCAACACAATCACAGTTTTATGGTGATGGAAGTAAAAACTGTTCAAAAGGTTATTCACCCCATGGGTTGCACGATTGCGGTAGGACCAAACTCCCAATTTAGGATAACACTTTTTCTGTGACTCAACTGATTGGAATTGGCAAAACTCATAGTTTTCTGTTCCATCGAATGCAGCTTAAAATTATATTGACCTTTAAAATTAAATTCATTCAGGATTTTAGACCAATCAAAATGCCATGTTCAGGGCAATATAGGGTCACGCTGCCTGACGTCGGCATTGTTTCTCATGGGGATTGGCTCTGAAATTTGTTGTAGTTTTAGAAAATCTATTTGCAATTTTATCACCACAATAACCTTGATTCATCATGTGTAAGTTGAAATTATATTGAGATTAAAATTGTTATCATCTAATAGTAAAATAACGTTTCCATAATTCATTTTTGCTGAAATCCTATCTGTCAAAATGGAAGATGACTTGATATTTTAAGTGGAGATAATCATCATATTTGAACTGAAGTTGTATTGAATTAAGATTGGCCCAAGACCAATCTTAACCATTTCTGTTCAACTCTAGTTTCAACACTATTATTGCTCCTTTGATAGGAAATTATTCACTGAAGCTGGAATAACCAAGAACACATAATCAATAGATGGCAAATAGTTGCAGTTCTTGATGAGCTACAAATGGTCAGATTTAGGCTCCTTACCGTTTGTGAGGATGATGGGGACACATACTATGGACGCGCCTCCTGCCAGTAAAAGTGACAAACAAGCGGTCCATCGACGACCAATCCTCCTCCAGTTCATGATAAAAACAGCTGAAACAAAGCATTGCAAAACGTCTGACGGAACACTTATTTCTGGCTGTAGGGCGGTGCTCAGACATGGTTTTCTCTTAGAATGACACAAGAACTGTATAACAAATCTATCAAAACGCGCAGAAGGTGGGGAGAACGTTTAAAACTGAAATACTTATTTTCATTAAACCACATATGTTCATATTCACAATGGTCACCGGAGTGTATAAATCGATACAATATTTTAGATACATGGCGAGGTTGATATAATTATGAGTCCGTGGATATACTATAATGGATGCTTTAGATAAAAACCTTAGGTTGAAGAACTTTGAGGTTGTCTTTGATTCTCTGGAGCTGGAATTAGAAATATGCATACATGTGTCTTCAATGCCATTAATCTAATATCGAGCTTTATGGTACAAGAGAAACTCTTACCCAAAATGTTGGCAGGGATTTCAACCGCTCCTATAAGAAATGTGTTCAAAAAGACGTTCCCTGACAGAGCTGCAGTGTTCAAAGACAGGGCGAAAAAGATGAGGCTGTCTGTTAGCCTAAAAGGATAACACATACGAAGGACTTGCATTAATCGAGCGAGTAATACGATTTATGCAATGAATAAGTAGATAGTACTTTGGAATTATCTTTCATTCATGTTCCCCGGTCAAATTATGGTTTACAGGTTAAATTCCCGTACGTTACAACTATTAGAATATACTAGCTATAATGTTTCATAACACTTGTTTTTATAGACATAATTATTTATTCGACTAAGCTAAAGACAAACGCTGACTATTTACAAATTGTTGTTAAGGTCTCACCAATGTAGACATAAAATAGCTGTTCTTTTCCTCAAAACCGGAGACTTAAATATAACAATGACAGAACCCTGGTTCTCCGGCTCCCTGCTCTGAAACACAAACAGACATTCTAGATTCCACTTGGCTGATGTTAATTGATAGGTATTTGAACATTTTCTTTGGGCTTTTGAAAGGCCAAAACGTAAACATTTCCATGACAGTGGGCAGGCTGTCGATTTTAACAATTTGTGAAAAGATCTGGCCAGGACCATGCGTCAGACACCTGTCAATAATCATGACAGCCTACAAAACGTTTGAATGATCACTGAAGGGAAGGAATCAGTTATCTGTCATAAGAAATCGACACCATTGACATCCCTCACAAGGGGAAAAACACATTCTAACACAAAAGGGGAAAAAAAGGAAAAGATCATTAGCCTTCGAAGTTATTCTTTTTTACATCAAACCAAATCTGGAATTTCTGAATTGTATGGCTTTAGTGTAACACTCTTCCCATTGGTGCTAATCATGCAACTTAATATTTATGCTGCACTACTGGTCCTCTCGTCAACAATTTTCGCTAGTTTGCTTGTAGTTATAAAACACAATAAACTGAAATTTTAAGTGTTGCAATGCCACTGTCCATGTAGCCACCCTATTAGAAAATATCTAGCTTTTTTTCTTAATTGAAGGAGTTTACATTCAAAGTAGTAATTACAGTTTCTCTTTCTTGAAAATAATCTGTCCTTGGTTTTGGGGATAAAGAACTATGTAAATTATAATCTACAAGGCCCTCTTTTCAAAGGTCTGGTTAAAATGCTGCCATGTGGACAGTGCTGGGTGGGGTTGATACTGGAGAGTTGGTTAGCCTACCACTGTGACCCGTTTAATGTTAAAGTCATTAGGCAGGTCCCGCCTATTTATCGTAGCCATTCTACGCAGGACTTTCTCAGCGTCCTCCAGTCGGTCTTTGAGCAGCAGCCACCGGGGAGACTCGGGGATCACCCTGCGAGGGAACGGGTACACAGATTTAGAACAAATGAAATAGGGAATTACAGATATCATCGTTGAGAGTAAAACAATTTTTATTTTATTTTTTCTTTATTTCTGAGTTCCTGTGTTTACAAGTTCTTCCATGAGTCTATGTTGATTGTACTGTCTGGTATATTGAATTACATAATTATGTTTACAACATATGATGTGATGGTTATTTGGTTCTAGCCTAAATTGCCGCTTGCATTAACAGAGATCATAGGATTTCGAAAAAGGGATAATATAGATGTAAATCTATTGACATTGTACACTGTCCAAAGTTTTGTATTCCAACAACAAAGTTATGACATTTTGCAAGACATATGGGGAAAAACCTCCATATTATATGAATGAGAATTTAAACCCTTTTAAAATATAAATATATCTGTGAGTGAACCCATATTACCCCTGCCTCGAAACCGGGAGTAAAATGACTAGTGAAAACAATCTTAAGAAAAATAAAACAAACCAGAGTGCCGGGATGAGGACACACGGCATGGCGGCCATGACCACCTGCAGGCGGACGTCATCCCTGATGAAGTAACCAATCACAGCCGTCACCATGAAGCCCACACTGTACATGGCGGCATAGCCCACCCCGACCACTGTCCGGTAGGCAGGGCCGATCAGCTCCTGCACTGTAAAGGGAGAACACAATGACACCCCAGACTGTACATGGCGGCATAGCCCACCCCAACCACTGTCCGGTAGGCAGGGCTGATTAACTCCTGCACTGTAAAGGGAGAAATACAATGACACCCCAGACTGTACAAGGTGGCATAGCCCACCCCGACCACATTGCGGTAGGCAGGGCCAATCAGCTCCTGCACTGTAAAGGGAGAACACAATAACACCCTAGTATACATATGGCGATATAGCCCACCCTGACCACTGTGCGGTAGCCGGGATAATAGACACTGATGGAAGCTGAAATATTTTTGCATGAACCTTGCTACCTCTTGTACAAACCCCCTATTCCCAATTACCATAATTTTAAATTATTTGTTTTCATGTAATGGCAGCTTAAAGTGTCATGAGAATCTCTACAAAATTTCAAGTAAGTCAAAATCTTCCACAAAAAATGATAAAAATGTGTTTTTGTCAATATATATTTAATGTAACAAAGTGGCTTATTTCCAGATATTGGCATTACTGCCAGATTTAGGCCTGAATTGGAATTAATGGGCTGTATTGTACATACAGTTGTAAAAGAACAAGATATGATAGAAAGACGAAATAAAGACTGGAAGAATCCCTAGGACCTACAAATCAATAGAGTACATAAACTTTGGGCATATGCCAAATAATTATTTTATGATTAAAACACAACCTCCAAATTGTTGGCCCTGAGGTGGCTCAAAACACCAACAGGTACCTTTTCCGAAATATGATCCCATATTCACGGATAGATTGCACTCGGATTTCACTGAGAGGGTTACATGAAAGGTCAAGCACTCGTTCCTTGTAATACTCTTATACCAAGGGTCACTTATTCTTACACGCTTGCTGTTATAGTATATGAATTTTTGAATAATCATACATAATTGTTGTATGACAGCGCATCACTTTTACTCAATAGTACGTGACTGTATCATAATACGCAATAACCTTAAACAACTGTTAAATATGAGAAAGGCATAACTCCAGATATGTAAGGCACACTTACTTAAGGAGAATCCCAGGACGTAGCAGCCAAGCGATCCACCTGATAATACGATGCGAGCCACTATGATAGTCGGATAGTTAGGAGCATATGCTGAGACGAAGCTGCCTGCAACTTTTATTACAACAAAAAACGCCAATGCTGGTCTTCTGCCATACCTGGTAAATCAGTGTCAGTACATTCTTATGTGAATATAGATATGCATTGCATGTATATCTATTGTCAATGAAATCATCAATAATTGGGTATCAATTTGAAATATGCTGCATTTAATACAAAATTCTTTCGTATGATGCACACAGTTCAACAAACCCAAAACTCTGAAAATGATTTTAAACTGTAAATATACGTTACTTGGATCGGTAGGCAAGAAACTTAAGAAGTATTCAGGGATTAGTTTTGATTGTTTGTAGATTTTCCTGTAATTGTATCATTCACAGATCTAGAGTAGGGAAGATACTATTAAAACACATCGTCGTACCTTGCAAGCCGCACCTTTCGATAAGGGGCCTTTCATAAAGTATGTACGCACCAAGGGGGGGAGGGGGGGTCTGGAATTTTTGAAAATTTGCGTACGTGCCTGTATAAATACAATGCGTACTTTGACCAAAGGGGGATGGGGGGTCTGCAATTTTTGAAAATTTGCGTACGTACTTAATGGAAGGCCCCTAACAATATTATCATAATGATATAATTATATAATTATCATAGATGTCTACCTGTCTGACAAAGGTCCAAGGATAAGTGATGCTAGTAGGAAGCCTAGAAACGACATGGTGCCTACAAACTGTACCATCCAGCCATCGCCACACACCAGGTCCCACTACCAAGAAAGACCTGTTATACATCGCAGTCAAACATTGCACACAGAAAAAATTGCATTTACCAAGACAACACCTCAGCCCTCCAACATAATTATTTCTGTTAGGTTAGTAGATTAGAAGAAATATTGTATTTTTCGGCAGTGCCATATATTAGGGTTTATTAACAGATATTTTACTTTTAAAAGTTTGCTAACATGCTGAAAAGTACCACAGTTTACCTTCACCTTACCCCATGTCCAAAATATCATTCTTGTGTAATTAGTCTATCCACAAATTACTCTGAATGACCCCACCCCAAAGAGACCAAAGTCGGGTTTGGACCACTTAAAGTTTATTAAAATAATAAATAGTATAAGAGTATATTATAAGACAATATGATGAGATAAAATCGAAATATTGTGTGGCTGTAAGAAATTAAAAGTTCCAGTAAGTTGATGGGTGGGAGGTGGCCACAATAAGAAAGTCTGTGGTGAGGCGGAATGAGGGGGGCCACGAGTGTGATATTTATATATATAGACTGGAAGTCTCACGAGAACTGTGGGGGCCCTGAAGGGGGCTGGTATTATTGCTTGGGGTCCGTGCGGGGGCCATTCTCAACAATTAGTCTATCCACAAATTACTCTGAATGACCCCACCCCAAAGAGACCAAAGTCGGGTTTGGACCACTTAAAGTTTATTAAAATAATAAATAGTATAAGAGTATATTATAAGACAATATGATGAGATAAAATCGAAATATTGTGTGGCCAACCCAAAAATTTAGTTAATGATTGCACGTTGAAGGGCAGTGTTAATACGTGTAGCTGCCCTTGTATGTATGTACTGCTTATATGTGTCCGTTGACCAGCCCCCAAATCTCTGTATATCAAGGTGATTAGATCCGGATTGGAAGGCCAGGGTTGCCGCCGTCCTTCGGAGAGAGTGAAGCGTATATCCATGCTGTTGCATGGCCAGTTGCGCAGTGAGTTTCTTGAACTCTTTGGCCATATACCTTGTAGTTATAGGCAGGCCAGTGTCCTTGAAGGTAAAGGCCGGAGAGCCCGGAGCGTCGGGATTCTCGGCCACCATGCTCCGGTACAGAAGGACCGGACAATCATGATCCCTGCCAGTCGCCTGAAATATTATATTCCTCGTCTGGTCATATCTTTTCATATTCTTTGCTGCTTTAAGGGTCATGTGAAGTTCCCCGCCTCTAACTTGTAAGTCCGATCTGGTAAGGTGGCGAGTGTGATCAAATGCCATGAGTGATGGTATCAGAAGCTCACTCTGCCGAAGTCCACCATAATACAGCATTACCAATATCAGTGGGAAGGCTGGACCCACTGGGTGATGGCCAGCACTGGCGATGATAGCATTAAGATGCGTAGATGTGAGTGGAGGCCGCTGGGTGACCTTATGAACCTTTGAACGGGTTATTGCTTGAAGAGCGAGGGAAACCCGGTATGAATACCATTGATTAGTACCATATGTGCAGTCCTTGAAATGTTTGCGAATAGCTGCCACATAGTTATTTATGGAGGCTGGAGATGATAGCCTTAATGCTAGAAATTCAATAAAAGCACATACGTCAGTTTCCGTTGGATTACGAAGTGTTACTTTGTATGTGTTGCAGAACTGTATGTAGGTGCGCAGGGCTGTGTGGTGGTTGTTGATTGTTGTTGCAGCCCGTGCCTGCACCTGCCTAATGCGTGCCCTGTGTATCAGCTCCTCATATTGGGGGCCTGGAATCAAATAATATCATTTAGTCGAAGTGTTTGGGTTTGGGGGGCACACAATGCAAGTTTGTACGAATCTATGAGCTGGTGAGCCCTTCCCATACTACTACATGAATTAAAAGCTCTGGATAGAACGTCAGCTAACACCATATTAACACCGGGACAATGTTCGAAGACCACCCTGATTGCTTTCCGCGCCTGGAGTAGCCACAAGCTCCTAGCACACTTAAGGAGCCGCTCATTCTTCCCCCTGCCTGTCTGATATACCTGAACTGCAGGCATGTTGTCACATTTACTACAGATCGTATGCCCTTCATCTTCTGGTTTAACAAATGTATGGGCTGCCATCATGACATTCATGGCTTCAAGTTCTGTGATGTTATAACTCTCGGCTACCTCAGGCGCCAGCTGTACCGCATACGCTCTTTCATAGTCTGACCCGCCCATACCTTTAGGACAGGCGTCCGCGACTATTGTTCTATGGACATCTGTACTAGGGATTATGGCCACTCCATTCCAATCCTTCATATACATCTGAAACCATTTCAAGTCACTTTGCATGCTCTCATCTACTTGTGCCCGGCCATCACCCATCTCCCTAAGTGTCTGCAATATCCTAGAGACAAATAAGCGGCCAGGAGCTACACATTTAGCCACGTGCAGCAGCTTCCCTGCCACAGACTGTACCTCCTTCTTGTGAAGCGTACGTTTTTTGAGTGTCCTCTCAATCATTCGATTTGTATCCTCCACTTTATCCTGGGGAAGGGTGATAGTCATGTTCCTCGCATCGACCACCACTCCCAAGAATTTAACCTTGTGGGCCGGTGGTTGAGTTTTTTCGGCCGCCTCTGGTAGGCCCAGCTCTTTAAGGAGCATTCTAACCTGATCAAAGGCCTTGTAAGCTTCTATTGGGCCGTCTGCTACAACTACCATATCATCTAGGTACATTATGGCTTCAATTCCTTTTGTTTTCAACGCCCTTATGATAAACATTGAAGCCATTTGGAAGTACATGCTTGAGAGCCTGGCTCCAAATGGAAGGGCCGTATCTAAATAGTATCTTCGGTTATATTCAGACCCATCCCCTGACCATGCAACATTGAGTAAAGGCCAGTCAAGGGGGCAGGCCCTGAAGTTCTTATATGCTCTATATATGTCAACTGAGAACATAGTAGCTGCCGTGCCTATCTCCTGGACTTTATTCACTAACATCTGAACCGTTGGGAGTGAGTGGTCTCTCTCTAGGCCCATGGCTACGTTCTTCTTAATAAAGGCATTAACAGATCTATCATTGGGAAAAGACAAATCAGTGATCACTCGCCTCTTTGTGGGGTCTGCCTTTGGCCGTGTCATGAGGGGTGCGTTGTGTTGCCACTCGTCAAAGAAGGGTTGCTCCAGTGGGCCAAACATTGCTCCTTGCTGGATCTCTTCTGTAAGAAAAGCGTTGACATGGTCAGGGTATTTAGTTGCAGATGCATGATTTCCTATGTCTGGGGTATTAGATACAGGACCGCAATATGAGAGGGGAAAGCCGTACTTCAGCATGTCCATGAGTTGTATGTCATCAGGGGTACCCATAGAATACTTCTCCCATGCTTCTATGTTTATATTAGATTCAACAGGGATACGTGCCTCCAGGCAATTAGGGAGCCCGGTTGCCTTCACTGCTTGATATATATACCTTACGTTAGAAGGGGCCCCTGTTGACATGCATGGCCAATTCTCCCTCCTATGGTCCCGCAGATGAAATGGATTAACTGTATCTATCGCCTCATACCTATCATCCGAACACCACAAGCGTATGGCGTCAAAGTCTAGGTCAGTGGGGCGGAGGTCAAGTTCCACCTTATTGATTACCTTCTTGTTTTGATTGGCCTGACTGCTGCTGACCGGCGTCTCACTAATAACCTCTACCGTCTCTCCCACTTGATCCGAAGTCAGTTGGTGGGGGTGGGTAGTGGGGGTGGTCACCAGCTCAGCGAGGCGTGTAGGGTCGGCTGCCTCTGCCGTCTTGATTGGTGTTGTGACTATCCCCGCAGGTTTGCGAGGGGGGTCGGGCACGGGTTGGGGTGTACCGCTCCGGTCCACCAGTCTCACGTCGCCCTCCATCACTTTGATGTTTTCGTCCTGGTTTATCCCTGGGCCAGCCTCAGTATGCAGCTGGTCCTGTAAGGTGGCCGCTGCATAGCTATGCAGCAGGCTGTCTGGTCGATGTATCGGTGCACGGTGGTCGGGCCCCTCCAGGACCCTCTGGTGCACCTGCTGGTCATAAGGTAATCCTATCGTACTGGACATGGGTGGGTGGGTGCGTTGGGCGTCCAAACACCCTCCCATGTCCCTTACTCGTTTTTTGGTTGTCTAGACGACTGATGCTGCATTGTAGGAGGCAGTTGGTTGGTCACAAACTGCACCGGTCGCTGCTGTTGTTGACTCTTTTGCTGGTACTGTTGATACTGGAACACTGGCTGCTGATTCTGGTGTGAGCGTGGGGCATACTGCTGTATCTGACGTTGTTGGCTATCCCCTTGGCTGTTGTATAGCCTACTACGTCGATTGCACTCATTGAATGTATGTGGAAATTTTGACCAGTGAGCGCCAGTTGCTGCGACACACAATTTACATGCATGAACATAGTTAATCTGGCCCTCCGTGTGTTGGCCTTTGTTTGTACACCTACCACAGTTGTATTCAGGACATGGGATATCTCGGACTCCCGTTGTCTGTTTCTGTTGTTGGGGAGGAGCAATGGACAGCCTAATTCTATCCTGTTGAATGGTTATATCGTCCTCCCATCTAATCTGTCCCCGTTCAACCTTCTCAAATGTTTTATCTGACCATGCCCTGACTGCTGGCCACGGACGGTCCTGGGAGTCTTCTGCTACCTCTCCCAAGTGCTTAACCAAGTGTGGCCACTCCCGTCTTGAACATACCCGTTTATCTTGGAGCATCCTAGTAAATGCTGCCACATATTCTACAAAAGTCATTTTGTCTTTGTATTGGACTTTATCCTTTACCGTGACTACTCCAGGGCGGTCCACAAACATATACGGGCGGGGAATTGTCTTTCCATTAAAGAAGTCAGTAGCTATATTCTCTTTACCTTTATGATGGTTAAAGTTGGGGGTCGCGTTGAGAAGTTCTTGTTCGAACGTGTAGTACTGTGGTGCGTCCGGTTCTGTGACATCCAGTTGCACTCGGCGTCTTGGTCGAGGTTGGGGGGCCGGTTCCCGCCATTCTGGGGTGGTTTGGCGTGGGTATCCTCCATTGTGCACGGGAGTAGAATTTCTGTCCCTCTCCTGTGCATAGGGGTCGTTGGCTAAATTGGCCATGAGCCGGTCCATCTTACCAGAAAGTTGGTGAAAGCCCAGCTCCATTGCCGTGAGTCTGTCCTTGACGCCGTCACCCTGACCACATGGTACACTGGAGCCGCCATTACTCTCCGCGTCCATGCTCATATTTTCGCTGCCGTCCTCACCTTCTGGGCTGTGCACGCTCACCTGCATCGACTGGTCGACATAACGTGGAATTATGTTCACCGGCATTGAGACATTCGCTCTGGGGTTTGCCCTCGTACCTGGCCGTCGCGGTGGCATTTTGTTTGCGATGATATGTGGTAGCACCCACAATAAGAAAGTCTGTGGTGAGGCGGAATGAGGGGGGCCACGAGTGTGATATTTATATATATAGACTGGAAGTCTCACGAGAACTGTGGGGGCCCTGAAGGGGGCTGGTATTATTGCTTGGGGTCCGTGCGGGGGCCATTCTCAACATTTATGCATGAACTAACATCATAAATGAGATAGTTTTATGTGAAACATGTATGGGTTCGATAATCTAAACATGAGAAATGCTTGTGAATAATGCATGTTATATCAAGATAGCTAGTGATTATTATTGATAACCAAAGTTCGAATTTAATCATGGACTACTGTTATCTTGGAACATGTGTTGTAGCAATCTAGTATACATATTTTTCATGACAATAAGAATGACTACCCGACTATCCCATCATGGTAGCTGTTGCCCAATCAGCGAAAGGTTGCGGCCTATAAGAGACTGAGTTTGTGTGATATTAAATGGGAACCTGATACCTACTGAAGACATAAATATCCGCTGTTCCTGTATCACTGACCTTTTGGAAATTTGATTTGATAACTACACGGTGGCCTGACCTCACGCACATCCAATATGAAATGGAACACAAACTTTGACAAAGGAACCCTGGTATGCTCAATGGTCGCCTCAAATGACCCACCAGTATGGCCAATGCCACACCTCAGCAGGCCTGGGGATCCAATGGGGGTGTCCAAGAGGTCCTAACCCCTTTTTCATTGGACCCCAATGCACACAAAAAGGGGGAAAATGCCACATGTATACATGCAAATGTGCTCTATTTCTAATAGCACTTAGCCTAATTAGAACCCCCCCCCCCCCCTTTTGGAAATCCTGTGTCTTCCCCTGACCCTTAATTGCTCGCTCCCTGAGCTTTTCCCCCAACAGCCTTAGATATCATTTAAACATGAGGAGTTAAATATGCTACACACAACAAAATCACTCACCTTTGTGGTCATGCTCTGATCAAACACTGACCTGTCATACACCCAGCCATTTGGGCAAGCTATCTGCTTTGTATTATTCGTCACTTCAACATCTCTATCCCAGTGAAGGAAATCGTCCTCTGTATATGCACTGTAATTCAGATTGTACACATAACACTGCTCAAACACAGGTTCTCCTTTGATGTTATACTCCTTAATGGGGATGGACACATTCTTTTGTATCTCAAAACTGTAATTCTCCAACTCTTCCGTTTTGCACCAATGGCCTGGGGTATATCCAACGAAGTTCATGAACGTTGTTTCATTCTCCGTAAAGGACATTATGCCAATTACTAAAAAGAGCATGAACTGATAGATCCCAAAATGCCCGACAAAGTCATAAAGCTGGTCAAACGGAAGGCTTTCCTTGGAAGTACTCATTTTTGTTTTGTATAGAGAAGGCCTGGGGGTATTGAGATGTACTGCTGATCAGAATTGAGTAGAATAGTGGGAGGAGATCTTTGATACAATTATAACGTGACACTGTTATTGATTGACATATTGTTGTACTAAAGTAACAGATTCCTTATCAGAAATATGAAGTGTCACTTGGATTTTGATCTTAAAAACGTGTCCGCCTCACCCTAGTTTATTAAGTTAGTATAGTGTTATTTTCAGGTCATTATTCATATCACTTTTGGAGTGCATGTAATTTGACACTGCTATGTTATATTGAATAATGTACACTGGCACTCTGTTTATAACATCTATGTTGCAGGAAACTTTAGACGGGATTGTAATCTTAGACATATAAATTTAAACACAGAAACGTGGAGAAATGCGACTGTCCAGTTGTCCACCAGATGGTGCTGCATGCTACGTTAGTCATGGCTATAATAGCTTAGGTTTAGTTGTCAATACCAAGGTTTAAGTTCAAGTCAAGTTTTGTTTACGATCGTAACATTCTAACTGTTAATTGTGTTAGTCAAAAGCTTTATGCCAAGCGCTATCACAACAAATCTTAAATGAAATTAATGTTTTCGGTAATAATAACCATACTTTCAGAGAAGAAAGCTAGCCTATCACCGAGGTTATAGTTATTGTGCATAGAATTACTATTTCGGGATGAATCTATCCACTAAATCTTGATTCTTGATTTGACTGTCTCAACATCTCGTGATGATTGATATCTCTATTTGTAAAATCTTATCAAGAACACGGTATCTTAGGGTCATCGACATGGCAAGTACAGAATAGATACACAAAATAATCTATTTCAATGTGATGTGTATTAATTTCATTAATGACATGTCGGTGTGTACAATGTAATGTTCACAGAAATAGGACAGAAACACAATTTAGCTCCCTAACCCCACTTCCTTACGCCACTAAAAATTACGTACATCTCAATTACAGACACAATAGACTCCTCAGAGTATGCAACCCTAAGCATAGGCATACATATTGAACAAATTATACCCATATCAAAATAGCCGAACTAGACTTCTCCAAATGTATGAACTATAGAGGTTAATTATCTGTTATTTGTAGTGTGCGTAGATTGTTGTAATTAAGTTATAGATAATAACTAGCCCCGTACGCAGTCTCCTCCTCTTCGACTGCTGTCGTCCAATACATAATCATAGTTCCCACATCATGTAAGACATGAACAATCGCATGGAATGATATTGTTGTTTATTATCCAGTGTATAGTCGTTTTGTGACAAGAACTCGATTGACCATGATCACTCCTGAGGTAGGAATCCCCTCAAACACATTCAGTCAACGCTCCCGCGCTCTTATACGATTTCTACGCCTCTATCCAGAACCAAAACTGCAGATTACAGGTCCAACCTTTCCAGGATGTTTCTTACACAGTGTTACAGTGAACTCTGACTGACTAAGAGCGGAACACGCTCTTTGGGAGTAGTACGTCACACCGTGACTCCTCCCCCATTTTACTATTGACAAAGTGAAACATGGCTTGCACGTGTGCTTCTAAAGCTCAAGCCTTAATGCCTAAACATGGACTGGCCACCCATGTCATGCAGTACATGTATATGGGCAGATAGGTTGTATGCCTGGATCTAAAAATGCAGGTTTCCCCTACAATATCTTTGGCTATATATATATATATATATATATATATATATATGCTTTCTAGATCAAGGGCTAAAGAATGACGAAAATTATTGAGAATTGATAGCATGGACAGGCTTAAAACATCGGTCGCTTTATTATTGGGAATGCTTTGAGGCATTTGGAAGTGCAAAACGGTTAACATGTCACAGAGGGAACTGTTTGATTTTGTGTACATGTATATATATTTTTTCTATTCAGGGAAAATTTATGTTTAGCTACGTCTGGTAAACAGTACATGTTATAGAAATGATATCACACATGGCCACCTCCTGACAGATGCAGCCTATGTCACGTACACGTATATGTATACACTGTTCTGATGTTGGCGTGGAAATGATGTTACCCTTCCGTCTTCTCTCTGTTTATCAAAAAAGAAAAAAGAAAAAAGAAGAAAAAGAAACAACAAAAATCGATAACTACTATGTACACGAATTAATGAAATATCTATAAACGTGCAATATTGGTTTGAATATCGAAAGGATGCCCAATTAAACAATCTTTGATATAACGCATGAATATGTCTTTTGCTGACGTACGCGGTGTGAATAAATGGAGTGATATGACGCCAACGATTAAGTGGCAACACGATTGGTTCACACTTTAGTGTACACATGTAGTTTGAAGTCCAATTCTTATGATGTGATTTACTAGTCAAAAGTCAAGACCTACAGAAAACGCACTCTAAAGAGTTGAGACAAAAGAGGCATTGTTATGCAACAAAGGGGACAAAAACACGGAAGTTCAGCCATTGCCTTTTTTCTCATCTTTTTCAGAATAAATGGGAACTCAAGTCGACAGGCGGCTGGCAGGGGGCAGAGTGAACAGTGGCCCTGGGACGGGATCAAAAACTGGCCCCAACACATGTGGTGGCGGAGCCTTGGACATGTGGTGCCAATCGCCAGCTCTTGTAACGCCCTCAGTCTGCATTCTCTGATTACATGTACACTCACCACACTCTCCCACCGTCAGCCTTCCCTGGGACAGATTTTAACGCCAATTTAAAAGAATTGAGTATTTAAACCCCTGCAATTGGTTCACATTTTTTTCCTGCTAAGGAGAGCAACTCGCAAGAGACTTGATCTTTGGAGTGTGAATTGCCCGTGCCATTCCTTTTGTTTTAATAGTTACAGGAACATTGGTGGTGATGAGCCTTACAAACATCTGAATAATTATTTACTAATTGGAGGGGCTACTCTTCATTGGCGATCAGATTTCTTGTCCGTTCAGAGCATTGACTTCAAATCATCACGTGTCCGATGCAGCTTCACTGCCGACGAGCGGGCGACTGGAAAATCACGTGCCTGGTCTCGCATAACCTCGCGGGCCGCGGGATCCAACGAGATCGCAGTAAGCGTCCCTGTAGAGGGCGTTGAGGACGCACCGCCCTCTCGTGCCCTATTGGAGTACTAACTATACAACTACCAACACTCACCCACTTTAAGTGCTTGCAAACTTCAGACTAGGGATTACATTTGGAAAAAAAGCCAAGGGAAAACAGTAGGATTTTGCCTACTGTTTTTTGGATGTTGGTAGCTGCTGGGAGACGGAGAAGAAGAAGCCACGATGGATAGGTGTATGAAGAATTACGTGTTAGTTGTCATGGTTACGTTAGTACCTCTGGTGGCATCACGATCATTTAAAGGAGCTACACACAACCATTTCAGTGAGTGTATTTGTATTTATAACCTGTGCAGCAGAATAGAGGGTATTCTATGAAGTACTACGGCATTGCACATACTATAACTTTCATTCATGATTCCCTATTATTAGATTCAATAGCGGTAGGGTATTCTATCATGAGTTAATGCTTTAATTACAGGCAGTGTATCTTTCTGTTCTTTGGGTGAAAGCTGTGAATTTTAGCAGTTCAAGCGAAGACAATTCATTATTTTCACAATCCAATTTTCCCAGCAAAATATCAATGTAAAAATGAATGTAAAGGTGCATCTAACAGTAGCTCCTAACAATAGCATAGGCCTACAGAGTAATGATGACATCGTCCACGCTATGTAGGCTATAACCATATTTATATTGTTCTATTTACCTATATTTCCAAAGTTTGTGGTCTGACCCTGCCAACAAAGTTGGGTTAAAAGTCACCATGTTATGTGGGACGTTCAGTCGGAGCCTGCAGGCTGGGATGGGTAGGAGTGGGGTGAGGGGCGACCCGGGACCAGGCAGTGTCCCCCCGCCATCCCATAATGACATTCACATGGGGGCGCCACCTGGTGTGTCAATCAAACCTCGTCGTGGACGTAGATTGGCGAGACTGTACTTTGTGAGCAGGTCCCGAGCAGCTCTCTCTACTAATCCGTCACCTCAGGGCTGAACGTAGCAGGGGGGAGTTCCTGTGTGTATTTATCACCATTGGGTGAGGGAAGGGCATGGGGACAGGGACTACCGGGTCACTCTCCAGAAATTTCCTCAATTGGCAAAATCAGTGGGTTTTTTCTTCAGATGACTGTGGAATCTTAAATTAATTTAAATTTTTACATATTTTAGCTTCAACACGCTGAAAAGACTTATAAATCTGAGAAAATCAATATTAAAGTTAATCAATTTTTTCAGATTTTTAGAAATTTAACCCTAAATTGAAGGAAATAGCCAAAAATTGAGAGGTAAGAGTTTTTTTTCATCTCATTTTTCTCAATAAACACCAGAATTTCAGTTTTTGAACTATAATATTCGTTTGAGAGGTAATTTGAGTTGAGGCAAACTGAATAAAACAATATTTCCCTCTGATTTAATGATTTTCTGATTTTTATTGAAGTTCTTAGTTTTTTCAAATTCACAAATGTACGTTCAGAACCAAGCTTTGAAGAACAAAAAAGTACATATAAAATAGGATTACATAAATTTTGAGTTACTAGCATGAAAAATACCATAATAATGTATTACTCAGCCCTAAATGAAAATCATAGGAAAAAAAGACGTATAGTAGAAATAAAACTTTGTTTATTTTTATTGGGCATGCCAAAAAAGTTAAAATGTACGTTCAGAACCAAGGTTTTCACATTTTAAAGTTTTTTCCCCATAAAATATGCATATATTTGTTCACGCTTATTTGGAGATGTAAGAAAAACCCTACCGGAGGATATTATGTCATCATACACCAAATTATTCCTATATAGATAGTGGAAAATAAAGGAAAAAGCTTGGTTCTGAACGTACAAAGCTTGGTTCTGAACGTACATATATGTACGTTCAGAACCAAGCTTTTTTCTCTTTCTATTCTCAGAGATGATATAAGATGAAACTCGGAATGTTTTCCTTTGCAAGCCATCCAGAAATGACATGCCTTATCACATGTTTCCACATGATATTCATTTTCTGTCTTTATATGCCACTTTCATTGGTGGAAACCTTGGTTCTGAACGTACAAAGCTTGGTTCTGAACGTACAAAGCTTGGTTCTGAACGTACAAAGCTTGGTTCTGAACGTACAAACCTTGGTTCTGAACGTACAAACCTTGGTTCTGAACGTACATTCACAGTTTATGAAATACCATTGTATGAAGAGTCATACTCATAAAATAGACCTTTGATTCTTGAATGCTCTATTCAGATCATAGTCAAGTACTTTGGTCAGAAATATTACAATTTCAAGAGAACTTATCTGAAATGTGACCAACATATGTATGTTCAGAACCAAGGTTTGTACGTTCAGAACCAAGGTATGTACGTTCAGAACCAAGGTATGTACGTTCAGAACCAAGGTATGTACATTCAGAACCAAGGTATGTACGTTCAGAACCAAGGTATGTACGTTCAGAACCAAGGTATGTACGTTCAGAACCAAGCTTTTTTCTCTACACAGCCCTTAAAGTCATAGCCACATTTCTGAGACAATATTCAAATTTTTGTGACTTAGGTATCCTATGCCACACTGTTTAAGTTGATATCTTACCTTATTTCATTTCCAAATTGGCCCACATGATGAATAAGCTTGGTTCTGAACGTACATACCTTGGTTCTGAACGTACATACCTTGGTTCTGAACGTACATACCTTGGTTCTGAACGTACATACCTTGGTTCTGAACGTATGTTTATGGTTTTTCTGAACTATCTGCGGTATATCCATGCCCCAATATGTAAATTCTTATTTTACCTTGCAGGATTTTTTTTCTAGAGTCTTCTCATAAAAATAAATGTATACTTTGTAATAAAATGTTGCTTTAAGAAGCAAGATATGTACAATCAATTCTAGATATGCATGTACGTTCAGAACCAAGGTATGTACGTTCAGAACCAAGATATGTACGTTCAGAACCAAGATATGTACGTTCAGAACCAAGCTTTTTTAATACTTAACTCCATAACACTTAGAATATACTTTCAACCAGTACACTTTCCTTTAAATCATTTGCATAAGATGTAAAAGAATAAAACTAGATGGCCATACTGCAAATTTCTATACATTTGATTATTTTAAAGCTATGTTAAGCCAAAATTTGACCCAAAACTTTGAAAAATGATAATTTTTCAAAATGATTGAAAAATCAAAGTACAATTTGAAGTATAAGAATAATTCTTTTTATTAAAATTATTGTTCCATATGCTTGGAAAACATATGAAAATGCATAAAAAGGTTAAAAAAATAGAATTATTCATACTTTATGAATATCCTAGCACTTTAATGATAAGATTGGCAACCTTGGTTCTGAACGTACATCATAGCAAAAATTTTAAAGTCCATAACTAAAAATGAAAAATATGAGAAATTGAAAAACGATGGGAATTCCCTTTTTCTAGAATAAGATTGCCGAGATACTCTATAAAAGGAAAATGAAAAAATAAATCCTATCAGCAGTATCTTATTTTTGACCTAAAGTTTTAGGGAACTGCGCACTTTTCAGGAGAGTGACCCTAGTACCAGGGTTATAATTGGTCAAAAAAATGCACCTATGAAGAACTTCCCACTCCCAAGACCACCATCCGAAACCCTGTAACTGAAAGCATAGACATGTATATAAGATCTTATATATCTCTATGCTGAAATCAAAACAAATTTACTGAATAATAAAAAGGCGAAGTAATGTCCTAGAATGTACTTCTTTTACTGACAGAGCTCAACCTAATAATTGAAGCTAAGGGATAAAGTCATTGTATTGTGAGCCAGGGTGAGTGTTGTTTTCCGGTCGTCATTTTTTCCACGGCGATTTTTCACCCCTCCTTGGTTCTCGCGGCTGCAGATGGCATTAGCCCTGGAGAAGTGATAGACTAAGTGGGGGGCAGTGGGCCGGGCCGGGTGCTGGTAGAGTGGAATGTGGCCGTTTGTGTTTGTAGGCCCCCTAACCCGCTGGGTTTGTTATCGTTGGCATTCCTCCTGCTTCCGACAACAGTAGTTAACCTGAGATGTTCTCTCCTGCCCTGACCTCCCCCTCCGACACCTCCTCCAGCACCTCCTCCATGGTCAGCCTAGTGTTCAGTTCACCTAGGGGCCGTCCATAAAGAATGTCACACTTTTTCAGGGTATTTTTAGGACCCACCCGGCCCCCTGTCACCCTGCATTTTCTGATTTTAACATGAAAATAAGGGCCATTTTCAGGCAGTCTCAACCCACCCCTTTGTGCGTGACATCATTTATGGATGGTCCCCTATATATGTTAGTGTGGTGCCATTCATAGGAAATGGCAACCTAAGGAAGAAAACTGTGAATTGTGAATCAGAATGACTTCTTTCGAATGGTGCTAGCCATATAAAAATATTCCTATTGGAAACTGAGAAATATGCTTATGTGAATTCTCCTGCTTTTGACACCCTGAAACAAGCCCAGATCTAGCAATGCACATACGATACCGTAACCTAGTTGAAGCAAACTACATATATTCAAAGCCTTTCGGTTAACTTTATTATTACAATTATTCGAAATATCATCTTTTATACGGTTCATCTAGCAGTTCCCCTGATTGGAAGAACATTACTTTTGTTGGAACACTTGAAAATAGAAAGTCTTTACAAAGTTAACCTTACTTTTCTGTTGCTATGACGATATGGTATTGTTTCTACCTAGAAACCAGGTTTCATTTCCGTAAGTGCAACATGTGCAGGGCAAAGTCCATGAAGTATTTAACAAAATAAGGTCTTCTTTTCAATATTGCACCAAGAGGTTGTTATTCTTGGTGGAGGTGACGCGACAAAGTTCCGCCTTTAGTATAACAATACTTGGACTTCGTCTTTTAGTATGCAATCATTTCCAGAATCCATGAGGTGTCTATTTGGAGAAAGACATCCTGAGAGCTGAACGGTTTTACCCAAGCCCGAAAGGAATTCCTTGATAGAATGAAAATGTCCCATATTTTAATCTTGATGACGTATCGTTTAGAAAAGGAAAAGAGGGCAGGCCTCATTCATGCATATAGCCTTAATGTCCATTTAGTGTCACCAATCCCTTCCACCAAAAGCTTAAATGAATTCCTCTGCTATCTATAGGTCAGGTGGGCAAATAGGGGACTTGGGTAGTTACCCATTTTGAGGTTTCATTTTCCTCATAGAATTGACAAATAGGTGTCATGACATATCAAATTCAGTTAGAAGATGAGTTGGAATAACAATTTTCTTCAAAAAAATCAGAAAAAGTTATACAAAAAGGTATTCCATGCGCAAAAGAAGATCACTTATTCATTTTGTAAGAGCATTTCTAGCCTCATTCTGCTCAGGTATAACCATTTTTGATCATTATTTAGACTTATTCTTCACTGTATTAGGTTTTAAATGTAATACAACACATCAAATTATACCTAGAGAAGTATCTAATATTTCTATGGGCAATATCTCATCTGCCAACATTTATAAATGCATAATTTCGAACAATTCTGAAATAAAATCCTAAAAATCCACATCAAATTAAGCCTGGCACAGTGATGAAAGCCTTAGACTCTTTCCAAATTTAATATAAGAGATATTGTTTCACATACCTCCTAGCTCGTTATTCTCTATTTCAACGTTACAAGCTAAATAAGTTATTCTAGTGTATCTGATTGTCATAGTTATTTGATATTCAGGATAGTACACAAAAATATAACTTTTCTCCATATGTATAAGGAACAATAGAACCCCAATTGCATTTTGGAGTATAATCAGTAAATCTATGGTTTTAATATGGCTGGCAAAATAATGGGCAAAAAAGGTGGTTTTCGGAACTTTTATTTTTAGCGTTCAAAACTGAATAACTTTTAATTGGACCTCATTATAAAAGTAAATGATATGTCAAAATAATCCTTGTAACATATCCTTTCTGAAAATGAATGTTTTACTAACAATTGGAAAGATTAAGAAATCTTTCTATAGCCCATAACATTGAATGTCCAACATTTTCAGCAACTTTTTATGAAATTCTACGTTCCATTTAGTTCCATAAAAGGAAAACATTCCATTTGGGCTTATTATCTGTTGCACCCCTAAAATGGGTAAATTCTTAGCTTTAAAATGATATATCATTCAATACTGTAGACAAATTGTGTGAAAAATTATTCTAAAATTAGTATGGATGAGCTTTTTTCAGTTATTTCAATGGCACATGCTAGGCTAAAATGAATCTAGCTTACCACCAAACTCAGCTATTAATAACATTGCTTAATCCAGTTTGCTTAACCCTCCATCGCCGACGAAACCTATAGGATCTATTGATAATCAGAAATTATTTCAAATATCAACTCGAGAGGAGGTGAGGTAACAATCTGACCATTTCAGATTCTTACTGTAAAACAATAAATGTTTCTGATTTTCTAAAGTTTGAACTAGTTTTAGAAGAGCCTCAGTCGTACCAATCACCCCAACCCACCCTACCTATTAATATAAGTAATAATTATTGTCGCGGAGATTGTGCCCCAGTCACGGTGAACCCATACCAGGCCTATATTTATGACCGAATGCAACAGTTCCAGGATAGATTCCCACCCAAGGGTAAGACGGCTCAGAACGTCCTAATAACGTTGCAAAACGTCCCAGAACGTTATTGGAACGTTATTAAACGTTGCAAACCATTACTGTTACATCTCTCCCCTGATGGGTTGTTCTAAAGTAGAGATTTTATAATATATTATGTATCCGAGATGTCAAATTTGCCCTCAGTGTACGTGAAATACTAGGGTTAACACTTCTCACCACATAGCCCACTTCGCCACCTCCAGGGTAGCCCCAGCCCTACCCCCCACGACGGGCAGACAGCCCCGGTACGTTCCAGCTTGCCAGGGTGCGGATCCAACAATTCATCGGGTGCGAATCTGACCCAGATCTCGAGACGGGAAAGATACTCAGGGTTGATGCGTAGTTAGATTACACAAACCTTTTTAAAGAGTGTTGTTTTGTTGGGTTAATCGATTTGTATACTAATACTTTCTATTACAGTATGCAAACGTTTTATAAATAGCTAATTTCATGATAATTCCATCAGGCATTATATAACATCCCCTAGATGAAAAAAAAAACACGTTTATAAATGCTCAAGTTTGTGAGTTTTGTGAGTTCTTTGGTGTTATCAATTCTTTGGAATTATCAATTCTACACAAAAGTCGGCATTAGAAACAACCTCAGTTACAGCTTTTCGTGAAAAGTGCACCCGTCTACGGTTAATGAAAGACACATTCAATAAACTTTGAGCAGACAATTCTATGTGTATCTTTGGTTTCATTACTTTTTTTGAGGAATTTTGAGGAGAGCAATGACGTCGCAGGTCTATGTCAAAATCAACGGTGTCAAAATCAACTGATTTATGGAGTCGGTTAGTACAAGCCAAGCCACGACAGAGACCTCCTATGTAGGCAGAAACTGATTACTTGATAACCTGTTGGGTGGTTACAACTACAAGTTACCTAGGTATAAAACAGGGAATATTGCATACAAGCTGAGTGCCCATTCTTCTTAATTTCATATTACCTATCATTTTGCATAATTAAATCCAGTATCAAGGTGCCTAAATACCAAATAAGATGATAACATTGCCATTTCTTTAACCTAAAAGTTGACATATGCATGTGATATACAGATCTTCTAAAATAAGTAAATAGGAGAGGAAATCAATGACATGTACTGGATTTATGAAAGTAAATTTTTTACTTTGAAATATTAATTTTCAAGATTGACAGGGGCATGACAATTAAAGTATCTTTAGTAAATCCCAGTTGGTTTCCATTAAGGGCCGCTGTACTGTGTGTACATATGATTGCAACGATTAGTGTTGACCTACACTGGTAAAAAAATAACTTTGGTCGACATGTGACACATCTGGGTGTACAGGATCTTCGTACCCAATATGTTTATTGACACAAACAGTACCCACTGTTTATTTGTCCAATATGGCCCAGTGAAGTAGAGAAACGTCACCACTTCATTAGTAGATACGTTTTTTTTAAGAATTACAGCAGCTTTACTTATTGACCAAATGGCTGACAGCTGTGGAACCCTAATATATTGGTTATGTGATAAATCTGCTACTATTTTTACACACTGGGAAATGTGTATATTTTCTTTACGTTACCCCTACAAATAACTATTAATTAGAGGACAAACTATAATTTTTTTTCAATTGTTTTCAATTTATACAAAAATGGTGGGCCTGCAAGCTAACACTCTCTACCACAGTACCTCTTCTATACGGAGGCATCCTGACCACAGAGGTCTTTGGGAGGGAGCGACCAGTAGTCTTTAAAAGCCTGTCAAAACTGCCTATTGAATCAGGGGAGACATCATGTTTATTGAAAATAAAACTTAGTCAAAAAGAAATGAAAGATACTTAAACATCCTAAAGTGAGCATATCTGCCTTCATATCTTCACACTATTGTAACAGCCCGGAAAGTTAAAAAATTATGCCTTGGGACATGTACCTACTCCCTGTTAACGTTTCTCTTTAAAATTAATTTCTTTTTCCCATTTTGAAGACAAAATATAGAAAGCCTACAGATTAAAACAAGGTCATCTGCAGGGAGACCACAGGAGAGGGAGGGGACTTTTCTGTGGTACTACAGCTGGTTAGCTGACATGTAACCCGTCTATAGTACTAGTGGCTTTACATGTCCTCCTGGAGGAGGGTAGAGACATGAATATATACTCAGTGTGCGGGGTGCACACACCAACCCTGAGTACCCTGTATAGACTTATTCAAAAGAGTGGATAACGGAAGCTGATGATGCATTTAAATTGCATATTAAACTCTCTGCTTTGTCTAAAACGTGGGGCATTCTGGCAGTACAGTGTTAGGGTGTTGGCTTCCTCATCCGAAGGTTGATGTTTCAAGTCTCTCTTCTGTTGTTGTGGTATAAGGTGTTCTCCCTGTGACAACAATATGGTTATCAAAGTTCCCTAGAGGACCACTGGCTTTTGTATGTGTGTGGCCCTGTCTATGGAACCATGCACATTAAAACACCTGGTTCTGTAAAAGTGTAGGGGTATTGTCTCTACCTCCTCATAGATTCGATCATCAATGCAGGAGCAAGGGTGAAATAACCCAGTGCTCCAGAGCCACTGTTGGTTCGAACCAACAAACTCAAACGTAAGTGTTAAACCTTATTTCCAAGCACACATAATGACACAAAACATTCCACAAAATGTAAAAAATAGCAATATAATTATAATATATTATTTTATTTTCAGGATGTTTCCAGGACCGGGCGTTCCTGGCCAACGGGTATTACGAGTCGATCGAGGGTTACGACGTGATCCGGGCTCACTGTCACCGCGGCTTCCAATTGGTGGGGTCGGAGAACCGGATATGTGACCACGTCAACATGCACTACACGGGCGAGACGCCCATCTGTGTAGGTGAGTAATGTGGATTTTGTGTTTTTCTGATCTTCCGTTTTTTAGTTTGGAAACAACTCGTAAATCCAACCAATATTGTTTAATTACGTCATACGCATGACGTCCTGATGTCCAAGTTGGTCCAATGCGTGCCATTTGAAAATGCCTATCTAATGAAATTTGACAAAGTAAATTTTGTTTTAATTAGCAACTACAAAGAACTTATTCATGTGAATTCTAATGAAATCATTCTTTGAAATTACCATGGTAACCCAAAATAACAAATTTGGCGAAATTGTTATCATTTGGTTGCCATGAAAACCACTGATTTATATATTATGAATGTGACAAATCTCTATAATTATTAATCCCTTCCATCGACCAAAATTTCTGCGTCCAACCATCCCATGATATACACGTGAGTCGAAGATCTCATGTTAAATGTCACACAATACTGGACAATAAAAGCATTACTAACATAGCTTATATTTTCGTATACCTTTGCGCAGACGTGGACGAGTGCGCGCGTTTCGAGGAGGGCAGCGGCGGGGACGGCTGGGACGACGACGACGACACGCTCACCCTGGAGAAGTGTCACGAGAACGCCACCTGTGACAACCTGATCGGGTCCTACAGGTGTCGCTGTAAGCCCGGCCTGGTCGGCAACGGCTTCCGCTGCGCCAGTAAGTCATGGTGAAGGGGTTGATTTAATATGATACTCGCAAACGCCTTAATTAAGAGATGAGGCGTGCGCCCCCCCCCCCCCCCCATTTTTGGTCAAATATTATTTTTTAAATGTATAATTCCTGTGCCCGGAGTGCCGTGGCAACAATTTTGCTATAGCACGCCGCCCCCCCCCCGCCCCCCCCTTTTTCAAAATTCTTGGAACCGCCCCTGGAAAATTTGTGTATATAAAGTGTCGAGAACAGAGTGTGCGTGCGCGTGTGTGTGAGAGAGTAGGGATAGGAGAGGGGTATTTTGTTTCTTCTCTTGAAAGAGTAAACATAAAGTATCATTCTTTAATCGGTCATTTTTAACGCGCATTTAAAGAAAAGCTAAATCCGGCTTTGAATTGTTCACGTGGAGTCAACCAAGGCCACGCCACCACACACAGCCATTGAATTCATGTTGAAGTATGCAAATTTGAGTGTTAATATATTATGCTCATTTACATTTACATATGGATGTCATAATGAGAGGGAATGTCATATTAGGCAGTGTAGATTGAAACATGTTTCGATGAATTTATCGAAAACGAAAACGGTATTTTAAAGTTACAAAACTACATGCACAAATACAAAAACGTCAGATAGACTTACGAAACGGTAAGAGTATGTGCCTCAACCAAGTACTACTACAAGCGGAGATGTGACAGTAAGTGTGAAAACTTGTATTAATACGTGCGTTTTTCCCTCGAACACACCTCGAACAATATCTCTGCATCATAATATTTCAATATCTCAACATACATAATACCAACCATCAGTTGGTGAGCGATCGATTAAAAAGTAAGGCAGGTGAATGAACACAGAGGGATTTTCTGAATAAAAAGGTAGTTGTAGTTGATTGACATCCGCACGTCTAATCCTTATCCCCATAGGAAATCATTCGGATATACTTGGATATACTCTCAGTTGCAATTGATAAACGTGCATAGCTCTTTTTATTTTTTTGTTTCAGATGGATTGGATACGTTTATGATAATACAATTAGTTTCATCTGTCTATCTCACACCAAGACTCAGCTAATGAATAGAAAAAAACCCATTACAATCTATTGTCATTTTTTTTGCAATATTCCAGTTGGATATAATATTCTATATTGCTATATCAGAGTGGCATTATATCCTGACATTGCAAATCCGTAAAAATATAATTAGAACTGCCTACTGTGGAAAAGCGCAGAGCTTCGCAACATGAAACCTCTCTCACTGAAAGCCTAAAATCATTATGGACGATGTAAGTGAAGTCTTTTCATACCCCTGTCAAAAGTGGCATCCCACTTTGCATCAGATTCTATCTGCTGGTCAGACAAATTGCGCCATTACAAACTGTGCTGTGTTAAATATCATGCTTTTGTCACATCTTTTGATGAAAGCAACGTTATCATCATATAAATTCCTCACATGTAATAACAGTTTGTGACCATGTCGGTACATAGCCTATGCAATAATTTCATATCATTTATTTGCCTTTTCATCTGGAAAATTTACATTGTACAGGCCAGGAGAACAGACGGAGGGGGTGGGGGTCAACAACTAGTATCCGCTTTCATAATACTTTTCCACTTTTTAGAGAAAGTGCGAGTATGGCGTAGACTGATACTAGAGACAGCTATAACGCCAAGATAATTACATTCCTCATAATGTATATATGAAAGCTAGGTTATTTTATTCATCAAATCCTGTAACGTTGGGTACTTTGATTGACTAAAAAATGGTCTTTTATTGGATTTGCTTACATTAAGCATCCTTTCTATCGACTTTTCTTTCACAGATGTTTTGCATTCAATTTCTGACGGAAGGAGTTTTGAGATTAAAGGATTTTTTTTTCAAGCAATTTAAATGTATCTGAGAATTACTCATATCATCAGTTATGGAGAGAACGACTTTTCTGGGCCAGTGGCTAGCAGTCATAGGTTATATGTGTACACACCGGTCACCAGTGGCCAAGAAGGTTCCCAGCCTGCTACACTGATAACCTACTACTGGTACCCAGCGGCCCAGAAAAGTAGTTCTCCTCCTAATTGAAGCATGGTCATTTATTTGACAAGCAGACTAATAAATACGTTTTTAAACCCAAAACAAATATTAAAAAGTCATAATAAAGTGTTTGTGATTGCAGGGAGGGCGTGTCCGGCGCTGGACCCGATCCCCCACGGCCGGATGCTGCCCCTGGGAAACGGCAATCTCTTTAAGTTCTTCTGCGACGGCGGATACCGGATTACCGGCTATCCGGTGGTGCAATGCATAGGTGGCCGCTGGAACAGGGCGTCGCCGCAGTGTGTAGCCGGTGAGCAACGTGTTTAACAGCTTCTACATTTTGAGTAATCCACCATGCGATTTTGGGCCGATTTTGAACCGAATTTTTAAAAATCGGTTTGTTAATAATCATTTTCTTTATAAGATACACAATTTTCCGAATAATCCGTAAAGGAAAAATGGTCTTCTCACAGGGAAAAAATAATTCCAAATATGAGAAAAATGCACGAGAAGAAAATTGGTTAGTATTTTGTTGCATCGTGGATCATGACCTTTAAAGTTGTATTCCACTGACCGATTCTACTCCTGATTTTGAAAATCACCAGTAGAAATATGATACTTACAGCATTGTAATATCATATCACTGGAAAGGATTTAAGATTGTCTTTCAAGATATCATGGGCCGTGTTCTGTTATAGTTCTTATAAAAGATGAGAAATTTCCAAATTATCAGTGGGCAACGCAATCCCTCAGTGGAAAACAAGCTTAAAGGTTTCGTTAAATAGATTGGAAAGCCTGACTCTTTTTGCGCAATTGAGGTACCGATTTCTTTTAAACGTGGCTTAGAAATAATATTGAGATTAGGTCTGAGTTCAGGCGGGCAGCAGGGGTTTGTATGATTGTTAGTTCGACACGGACTTTGACGTTGATTGGTCTTTTAGTCTTTGGAGATAAAGAATGTGAATAATGACATTTCCTATACATTTCAAATAGCTCTCTAGTCTATCTTTCCGAAATCAGCTAACCTGAAAAGTTTTGGAAAGTTAAATTTTGTACAGAATGATTATGACAGACAATATATCAAGGGCATTATGCCGATAGTTATATCTCTTCCATTGCAAAGAAAGAAGAAAACGTATCTGATCAAGTAAACTGGCACTAGTGATATTTAAACTACCTGAATTTTCTTGGAGATAGTAAAAATTAGTTCACATTTCCCTTTTTAGACCCTTCTCGCAACCAAATGGGACCTAGTCGACGTTCCTAAGTGAACCACCAGAGGGGGCGGTAGGGCCGTGGAGGAGCCAGATTGGGAACCCTGGAGGGGGTCATTATGAGGAAGGGAACCACCATGATAAAACAGGATTCTGGAGGGGAGAACACCACAGAAGGACAATCTACTGAAAAAAAGGAAGAGGAAAAGAACTAATAATCCTACCGCTTAAAACAACTTGTTTGTTATTTCATTAAGCAGTGACGTATACTGTTTTGTAATCGTGCAGATAATATGGTATGACGTAAGACCTAGAGTCTTATACCTAGAGTTTTGTAAAGAATCGGCACAGGAAAATGACAACTAACAAACTATACGCCATTGTATGGCATAGTAATTGTTTGTTACCTTACGTCGGTATCAGCGAATATGCATAGTTTAGACACACGTTCAATCTAGATCTGATAAATCGATTTGGTATATCTTTTGTATTTTATACCACCCTTTTATAGTGGTTGATAACAACCTGTACATAGCTGTTCCGCTCATTACATTCTATATCACTCGGTCAAAGTGTAATCAACACAAAATGTATTTATCAGGTACCCACTTTGATTATTGGGTTTATTGGAATATTCTGGTTTAGTGCAATGTATATATCAGCTTACCCGTTCTTTTAAAATAATATTTGAAAAGAAACATAAACTTTTCAATAATCATTTCTCTGCAATTACATTTTAATCATAAAGACTGGGAGATTAAAAACAATCTGCTACATGTCTTGTATGTTATGAATTTGAAGTACCAACAAGGTACTTAATCGTACACCGCACGTTGGAATAGTTACATCTAATCGAATACATTATTTTGAGTTGTCGAAAAAAATAAATATTAGTAAACTTGTTATCTTTGGCTTTGGCACACATATTGATCACCAACCAAGTAACAATGAGCTTACCCGATGTACCCTTGGAACAACTAGCTTCTAGATAATCGTAACTCCTTAAGAGTCAGTTGGGATAATTATCTACCAAAAGGAACTATCCACAAACAACACTACATACTACATCATTTTAACCCTTACACTGCCAAAGGCCTCATATAGGGCCCTATAGTAAAATCCCATAGGAACACCATTGAAAGAATGCAAATTATGCTTTCAGAATCTGAAAGAATTTTTCAGTCATTCCAATTAGAACCAGAGATACAGGTATTTGAACATCAGGGCTGCGTTCTTGACTGCCTATTTTTAACCCTGTTTTGGCTAACTTATATTTTAAGACCCTATTTTTGAGCATTGCATTCTTGAGTGTGCAGTCAGCTGGCCTCTCTTAGTTGGCTGCTAAAAATAACCCTCTAAATGGCATTTAAAACTGTTCTCAAGTCAGCCATAAATAAGTCTAAGCTAGCTGAGAACAGGCTATTTTTGACTCAATTGTAAAACTCCTCTCAGGCAACAATTAGTGTCCATGGATGTGTACAAAAATGTGAACCTACTAAAGAATGTGTTAAAATATTGTAAAGAAGATACTATATTCTGAAAGCTGAGATGTTATGCTAGAGTTACATGTAAAAAAATATAAAAATCTTAACTTAAATCCTAATAAACAGTGTTTAGAAAACCTCTGTCCCATTTTCAGTGAAGACAGTGTCTGTATGCTAAGATACCTCTGTTATGCACAACTTACTGGGGCCCCTGAAACGATTATATAACACTGGTGCCAGTGGTCGTTGAGACCGGTGCCAGCAATTGTAGCCCCTCAGTAGACAATGATCCTTCACCTGTCAATCACAATTACCTGTCTGCCCACTGTCTGGGTGCAACAGAGGGGCTCTGACCATGGTCATGCTCCAATGCACACACTTCATTTTTTTCCTGACACTTTTTGGTATCTAAGTTATTATGAAATGGGTGAAATCATACACCAATTGAAAGCCACAGGAGTAAGCTAATTTTTGACATAGCTTATACTTAAAATGATCTAATATTTCATGAGAAATCATGTGAAATATAAAGAAACATGTGTTTTCATTGTGCTAAGGAAGGAGAAGGTCCCCCAGGAAATATTAGCCCTGTATGTGTATTGCACCAATTGCCCTTAACCCAATCAGGCCTGACTTATTTTTGGCTCTTGGCAACACCCTCAGATAACTTGGCCAGTTAAAAATAAGTCAGCTAAGCCAGCAACTGGCTTGAGTCAGGAACGCAGCCCAGATGATCAAGTCACCCAAAAATGTTAGAAACGCTATTCGAGAAACCATAAACATTTGAATTTGCCATACTAATTAAAAGATCATGAAAAATGGGTGAATTTATGTAAATGACATGGTTTTTATTTGCTCTAACTTTTCTTTCATTCATGATAATCACAATCTGTATTTTGCATAAAAAAGATAATGTTTTCATGTTATTTTTATAAAGAGTGTCAAAGGTATTTTATGAATTATTGGTTACCATGGTATCTGCAAATTATGATAGTACAAACAATTACTCCTTGCAAGAAATTTGCCTTATTGGCACAGTGCCAATATTTGGAACGTTTATGTCAAAATTATTGAAAAAAAGCTTTTCATCAGAAGAATCTAAACCAAATTTGAGTTTTACGCAATTTATGTACTAATTTTTGTATTTTGGGCAATATTTCAGTAAATATCAGTTGTATTGCGATACATCTGGCAGTGAAAGTTAATGTTTAATTGCAATGGAATCAATTATACACACGTGGACATGAACCAGTTTACTCCGTTTGAGAACATAGCTGTGCTTGGTGGAAAAGCTTTCAAATTCTATGCGGAAAACCAAACTCATTACATAAAAGAATGGTTGGATAACAAACCATGATTTCACTCATTATGAATGCGATTATTTTCCACTCACAATCGTCTAATGAAATATTCCAGGAATTGGATCGGGAGAAAATTGACCCAGTTGAAGAAAAGCAACCAATTAACGTTATATCTATAAATAAATCCTCTCTGGATGTCGCTTGGTTCGCTTAGCTGCCGCTAGGGTGTTGGGAGCAACTCAGACGCAAGAAACTAATGATTACATCCGGTTCTACTCAACTGCTCAGCCCAACAAAACCTCTACCTTCAAAGGTGGTCGGCTGGGGAGCCGGCATTGGCGCCCCCTTTGAGGTACTCATTAGGCATCCGGGTTGTTATTTTTACAGGTGCATCTGAGGAAAAGAATTATTTATTGGAAAAAGATGGATTTACACTTTAAAGAGGGTGACGGCGAGACAGTTCTCTCCCCCTCGTCTTTTTTAAGTTAAAAAAACAAATTGAAATAGAGCTTTTTCGACTGTATCATGCAGTAATCTCCGGATGTGACCTATATTCGAATGATAACGTCTGCACCTTAAAGATGCATGTTCATCGTTTGATTTTGGATACTAGACCCTCAATTCTAACTACCTCTTTCTGAAATTACACAAACCATCCAATCTTCCTATTTGTTGTATTGGTAGTGCTCCCTACCTCGATAGCTGCATCGTAATAATATACAAGTACATTGAAATGAAATTTTAATGTGTTTGAATGACAGGAAGAACTGTTCCTGATGTTGTGAGACCGCCAAAGACCATAAAGAGTGCCTTCGTAGAGCTCTTGCATGTTACCTGAATTCTCTCTTGTAACATTTGCGTACCTGGCGAGCCTTGTAAGCCAGCTATCATTAAGACACGCATCTGTTTTAATTATATCATATTACGCTCGAGATAACAGTCAATGGGTTAGCCCTTAGTGCTAAAACCTACAAAGGTAATGCCACATCTCTGACTAAACATGATTATAGTGCTCAAAGACTCTAACAATATTGCTTTATTCTTTGCGAAACATATAGTGCTCAAAGACTCTACCAATATTGCTGTATTCTTTAAAACTGCAACGTTCTTAAAGGTAGCTTCAGGGTAGGCCATTTAACATGTAATCTTTGAACTTTGTGAAGCACAAAGGAAATGGCTCACGGAAGCAAATGTTACAGATATTTAACCCAAGATTAATTATTTTTCTTTTTAACCCCTTCCACCCCATAAGGCCATATTTGGCCACCACATGAGTGTCACCCATAAAATGGCACCTATTTTAGGGTTTTAGTCTGATTATAAAATGGGTATTTCACCTACACTCATGAAGTAAATATCAAAATATTGCCAAAGTTCCAAGGAACCTTGCACTTTTTGTATCATTATTCTATGATGTTCAGATTTTTTGGAACATGTGTTCAAGTAAAGGCTGTTATGGTCAATATGGGGCAAATCTGCCTATTCCGGGAAATCAGCCTCTTGAAAGCATTAATTAAGGAATTATTGGTAAAAAAAAACATTTCTACATGTAATTTTGTGGAAAAGTTTGACTTAGATAGAAATTTCCTGAGAATTCAATGATTTTCATAGAAATATCAAATCTTTTGCGAATGATGCATTATGGGAAATTTGCAATGGACTGTTTTTTTCACAGAAATCCTTCATATAATAAGGTTGTTAGGTTGCCATGGTTGCAGAAAAAAGAATATTCAGAGTTAATTGAACTATTTTCATTAGTAATGTAGGAAATGTCTTTTTCTATCTTATATTTCAAACCGTTTTATAAAAGACCAAGTCAATTAAAAGTTATTGTATTTTAAACATTTTTCTGAATAAGAAATGCTTTTTATTCTAAATATACAAGGTCAAGTTAAAGTTACCATAACATGGAAACAAAGATAACTATCAATACTGGAGGGTTTCTATTGTACAAGAAGTAGGGAAGTTCAAACGACCATATCTAAGCTTCTAAAAGGAATATTTTCAAATGGTTTGCAGCTTTAGAAAGCCTATCTTCTGTAGTCCGTACAAATTTTTATTTTTTATCCTCAGGAATAGAGGGTTGAAGGGGTTAAACTAGGATGTGCAGTGTCTTTTAGTTATATTTACATTTGCACGTAAATTCTCTTTAATATCTAATATCGACTCATCGTTAGACATTTTATACTGTATAGAGGTTCAATTAGTGACAAAGAGAGAAACCCTAGAAAACAACACAACATAAACCAAGATGAAAGATAATATATCTTACTTAAAAGAAATAGCAATCATTATGTGATACATTGGGTTATAATACATGCAACATCCAAAATATACTGCAGTTATTATTATGTACTATAAATTATGATATATGATATTATATCAAAGATTCTCAAAATATATTATGCTTTCACATGAAAGGCTTCAAAATTGGAAAATACAACCGTAATTTGCTTCTAGTCTTCGCCTAATGACTCACAAACCATTTTACTCCTTTTCTAGAGTCATGTCCCAAACGTATACACGTACATACAGTTATTAGGTACTTTTGATTGAACAAACAAGCCATTCGGAGAAAACATCAAAAGCTTAAACCAAAACTGACAGTCCATTTTTACTAGTTCGCATCGCTATTGAAAAAACGGGTCCCCTGCAGTTCCCATCATGTTTAACCTTAAACCTTCTAAAAAGGAGTTGGTGAATTTGGACACTTGAGCCATGAAAATGGGATGACCGTCAACTGTTCAACATTCATCATATCTAACCTCCCGTCAGTAGCGTCGCACCACGTCACTTCCCACTAAGGTTTTCTGCCTATGACTAACAAACATCATGGTAAACCAAGCACGCCATGATGCTTTCCTTCCTCTCCCTACCCGAGATCTCTATTACTGACGCCGGCCCAAGTTTGAAATATTAACGACGCTAGAACGAGGCTGACTTGGAAGCCTTGTCTCCTGTCCCCCAACAGGAACCGGAACCCTGACACCCGCCATGTTTCATTGACAGTTTGCTGCTGGTTTTCGGCGGCCCACTTTAGCCGCCAATCAGTGTCGGGCCTACCGTGCATGATGGGAGTATCAGTATCTGACAAGGAGCCGAGGAAAAAAGTAATCAACCTTAAATATTGCTACTATTTTACTGCATCTGCCACGTTATTAAATCTCCAATCGCAAATTAAAAACATCAGTGGAGTTGACCTGGCAAAGAAATATTTAATGGCGGTTGTCGGATCAGATTTTGAGGCAGCAGACGACAATCTGCTTGAAGGAAGCAGTTTGGCGCGGTTTTGTAAAAGAGCGCGGGGTGAAACCTGAAGCAGACGACATGGGCGCATTAATATGCCAATTTAGTCCCTGCACCTTAATGGCGAGTTTTGTGGCTAAGCTCAGTAGAAGACATTGAGGCAAACCGTCATGACAAACTTTAGATCCTTTCAAGAAAGACAGCACAGATAGCTCAAAGCAAATGGCGTCTGGGAATCAGCGGCCGCCAGCCGTGCGCTGGATCCCGGCGGTGGACCCTTACAGAAGGAGATTAGGCCGGATTGTGGGGAGATGGCCAAGGCAGGTGTTAGTGTACAAATGATTCCTGTCTGACAGTCTCCTTCTCCTGACATCTCCCCCATTTTGCCGCCGACATCAGGAAAACATCGCCACATCCACACTCAAACTCTCAGGGAGCTGGCTCTGTAACCCTTCATGTCATTTTCCTTGTAAGCGGATACTATTTAGATAAAGCCCACTGAAGCCTTTCATATGATACATAGCTGGCGCTGAAATGTAATCCTTAAAGCTTCTGTAAGGGTGTGTCAAGAAACTCACAAATCAATGGCTAAGCCTTCGGGTAGCAATATGAGCTGGGGAGGGGGAGCTGCTCCTATTTTAGGTCAAGGAGACAGGAGTCATATAGGCTACTCCAGGTGTGGGGCAGAGCTGCTCAGGAAGCGTCAAACAGTCCTACCTTTCAGTATAATCTTAAGTATAATATGATTGTGTGGAAAAAGAGAGACACTCAACTACGCTGGCTGTCACAAGCAACCCATTGTTTTGAAGATAGGCAAGAAGGTGATTATAGATGCAGCATGCGATTAAACGTTTCTTAAACAGGAACAAATAAAATGACTGGAATACTTCTTTGATAAATATCAAACTGTCTGTTGATAACCTTTATTAACAAAGGCTGCTTAATGAAACAAGAGAAAGGTTACCATCCAACTGTATTGCATTATAAGTATATTGCAGATGTGGGTCTACTTCACATTTCTAGTTTTAATAACAATGGAAATTAAAACAGGACGGCAGATATTAATTGATCTTAATGGAGATTCTTAATTGCAGTCGGCCTGATTTATAATAGTTTTTATGTCTCCCCTGTTACAAGAACCTGCTTGGCAAGAACACTCATATTTCCATAGACACTTTTGCCCCAATAAATAAAGATTATGAAACTAAGTTCCGTCATTGATTAAATGTAAATGGAGTATCCTTTTGTTATCGTTCGCAGCCTTAGGGCCCTATAGTTGTGCAGCACACATGCATTATTGTATTTTCTTTAATTTGTTTTAGTACATGTATTTCGAGTTGAATGTATAGAAGCACAAAGACAGGCGTATCACATAATGTTGTAAGATTGAGTTTGATATCAAAGAGAAGGTTCCCTATGTGAGTAAGCTGAGATGGGGTTACCTCCACTACTAGGTTAGGATACCCCTCTTTCCTAGAAAAGGTGACTGAGAGAGAGACTCAGGGTATAGGATGTAACATTCAGACACAGGAGTGGGAGAGGAAAGGAGCAACTCTGAGATGGACAGCTAATAATTGACAAACTCTGCCTTCATCCTTGAACCTAAGAAGATCTCCCATTCTTCAAAGGCACTGTTGGAAAAGCCATGACCATGGTTAAGATTATAAGGTGTAATTAAGATGAGAATGACTCATAACTACACCAGCATTGAGTCATTAAGTAGAAAGGACCCCTTTATTAAGGGGTCCTTTTGTCACCTTAAACTGAATTAAAAGTATATCCAACTACACTACTTGAGTTTGTTGACTCACTCCCACAATCGACCCAGAGTATCGACAACTTCTCAAGTTTAGAATGTTAACAAGCGTAAGGCACACTGCTCAACACCAGTTATTAACCGATCTATTCTGCCAGTGACGCCTTTTAATGAATTGATGAAGAATGTGATGTTTTAAGTTTGTCTCTTCGAATATCCATCAAATGGGAGAGTTTAATTAGAGAATGCCTCTGTCTATGCGTTTCGTTAGTGAAACACAGGTGTAGACTTCGGTTAATGGATTTTAACCTGCATAAAATGATAAAATTTACACCAAAGAGATACTTCTTCCTATGTGCAGGGTATGCCTCATGCGTTTGCACATGTCTGCTCACATATATCTTCTTGACCAAAACTCCAAAAAGAAGTAATGTACATGGCAATTTTCTACGGTTAATTAAAAATTAATCTGTACAGTATGCAGCCATGACCCTTTGTTGCCCCTAATCCAAGATGAAGGGAGAGGGTTGTGGATAATCCGTGTTCGGCTATGGGGCCAGGGGTAGATCCAGCAGGAAAGAGACCTCTAAACACAAACTCAGAAGGGAGGCGGGAGCAAATGTATAGGCTTATGTTTTCCCAAAATGACATTCTAAATGCTTTTAGCACATACCGCACACCTCTGCAGTCAAGTCTGAACCCACGCTTGACGAAAATAAAACCCACTCAAATCACCCTTAAAGTGAGGGCAGATCAGAAGCTCCTAGCTACATCTCCTGTTTTAGTCCAAGACAACCTTCAGAAAAGCCCCATTCACCCGTTCCCATCATGCAGGTCATGTGAGTGGTGTGATGACCTTGTCCGTCCCTCACAGATCAGGGCAGGTCGCTGCAGACCCTGGAGGCACCCTGGAGGCACCCAGGAGGAGCCCACAGCAGGCGGTCAGGGCGGCCGGGACTTAGCTGGATTAACTGGATCTCCAGCTGAAAAGCCCTTCTGCAACTCCCGGTGAAAGGCCCTGGGCAGGGCGCAGGTGTCGGCCCCACCACCCCAACACAGGAGGTGTTACCGTAAAACACCCACCTTTGTTTGAAGTCGTTCAACCAATTTGACATTCATTATTTTCCTCACATGGCCGCTCCCTTTAAAGAAGCGTTTGGCACTTTTGACCGCCACTGGGAAGATGTTCTGGTTTTCCTCTTATTCAATTGGAATAATTCAACTAGTTAATAATTGAAATTTGAGGAATGGTTTAATTTTACACGGGAAAAGACGCACGTCTGCCATGTGTGGAGAATTTGCTCGTTCGATTGAGAGTATCTTGGCAGGTGAATCTTGTGCTTTTCTTTTTTCTTCAGAATCAAATCGTTGGACTACTTGAAAAATAATGATATTCCTGAATCATAATTATGGTCAGAAGAAAGGCATAGGATCATTCTCAAAGGATCAAACCAACCGCTTCTATTAGTTTAACAAGAGTAGATAGAAGAAAGTCAACCGGCATCAAGATAAAGGAAATGTTCTACTGTTTTTCAGTATATACCCTTCATAAATATCTTGTGTCCTTAGAACCTGCCTCTTGTAAAGAGTGATACACTAAAGGGAGAAAAGGAGGGATTGAGGGCCTTTGCTTTACATGAAAGTCATACATTATTTTTCTGAGAATTCCGGGACAATTCTTGTTGGGAATAAAAGATATCCTTCCGTTATTCCATGATTAACTTTTTCCCTCAAAGTACCTTGTCATACGATATCTCCATTCCCATGTTCTGGCATGAAGCTGCGTGCAACTTCCATCACTAACTCAGAAACTGACGAAAGGTGATCCATGTATTATTTCAGTGCTGGACTTTTTCAAAGTCGCACGTAAGGATAAAGCAAATTTTGTTCATCCTATTTACATTACTGAAAACTTGCTTGAATGGAAACCCCTGTAATTTACTTAAAACCCCTCAACATTTGGTACCGAATTTGTTTAGGGGTTTGACTAGGCCCTATATTTTGCAGGCAATCATAACTACAATCATCATTAATTATACACATAGGCATCGAATGTTCTTACCATATCAATGTAATAGTGTCAAAATACTAATAAAGAACACACACATACACACACACACACACACACACACACACACACACACATATATATATATATATATATACATACATAAATATATTATTCAACCACATTCACCAAGACAATGATCTTCCATGTAGGTACGATTATGGAAATAATATAATAATATACAACATTAGGTAATTATGCTTCAGCCAACGGCTATATAGGATCAGCTAAACATAATATAACAATGAAGTCAAGTGACACTAAGTTAAGTGTCAATGTCTAGATGTTATACTCAAAAGAAGACACTACGTTAAGTGTCAGTGTATCATATCTATATAAACTGAATAATACAATACTAATAATGGCAACATGACTGTGTATCTCTCTAGATCAAATCAAATCAAATCTTAATGCCCTGTTTCCACCAACAGATTTTTCCACCAACGATTCCAAAAATACCCTAAAAAATCGTCCCAATTCTAAATCGTCCAAGAAATCATTTGGTGGAAACAAAATATTGTTTGAAGGACAGATTTCAACAGACGATTTTTGACCTTGTCAGCTGACAAAAGTGCTCCAGGGACGACAGACAAATTATTTGACATGTTAAATAATTTTGGACGATTTGGGCCTGTTGGACGATTTTTCTAGACAAATCTTGTATTCATCTTTTGGTGGAAACAGGATTTCTTTGGACGATTCAGCTAATTACACATATATAATAAAAATCAGACAATAGATATAAATCGTAGATGCTATCATAATAAATCAAACCATATTTGTTAAATAAAAATAATGTTTGACTAAATCGTTGGTAAAATCGTTTGTAAAATCGTTGATAAAATCGTCTGTCAAATCGTTTTATGGTCGTTAGGTGGAAACAGAAACTCGTCCAACAAATCGTTGCTGATGAACGATTTTTTGTCAAGATAAAGTTGTCTATATTTGTCTGTTGAAAGGATCGTGCAATTTTGATCTCGTCTTTTTGGTGGAAACAGGGCATAAGTCAACTCCTCATACTTTCTGTTCTCCACCCATAGTTTTGTAGTCCTTTTAAAGGTTATGACATCAGGAGAATTTTTGATGTCATTTGGCAATGAATCCCAGGGGCGTACTCCTTTGTAATAGGGACCATTTGCATAAGGACGTTTCTTTTGGATGTTTGTTTAGAAACTGGATGTGTCTGTAAATATATATATATATATATATATATATATATAATTATATACTTGTTCAATGCAATTGAAACTTATTTCGGATTATCATCGATATCATTCAGGAGTTGAACAGTATTCACTTGTATTGTCTGAATTGTCTGAAGACAAACAGTAAACATATCACAAGGCACATGCATGCTTATGTGTTCCATGGAACATTTAACGAGCATGTATTATCTTAACATGCAAGGCAGAAACTTGTGCTTAGTTGAGATGCAGTAGGGTACCTGATGTTTTCCAACAGGATGAGGACTGCGCATGTCAAAATAGAAGAAGAGCAGTCCACATGCAGACGACTACCTCAGTTAATAATTATTATTATCAGCCTGATGCACTTTGCTTAGTTGAATTTTTTAGAGTTGAGCATCATATTTCATTTTAACAGAAATGCTCATCTACAAGTTGTGATGTTTTAACCTCAGCTGCAGAACAGGCATGCCTATCAGGTACTTAGATGGATATTATGTACTTTGTCCGGCCTTCTTTCAGTTAATTATTTCAAAAGTGTTCATACCTTGTCTAAGCCTATGTCATAATCAACGATGTGACACCTCTCAATGTTTAATGACAAATCACCCCTAACAAATCATCATAAGTAACAATTAAATATTTGTTTCTTTTAAATAGTTTGAAGCCTAATTCAGCAATATCTGTAGTCCAGTTCTAAGGACCAGTTTTGTGCAAATTCCGCTGATCCTGGAGGTTCACATTTGGCCTGTTATAATTGGATTCTACGGCCGAGAGATGTTTCCACGGGGGACAGAAGTGCATTTAATCAGGCTAACAGACCGACACGTCAGCTGCCCAGCGCTGCCCAGAGCTGCCCACTGGGGCCCCACCCAGCACTCAGTCCCTCATGTATTATCACGGGCCTCATGGACTCATCGGTCTTTTTGGTGAGGATAAATAATCCTGGCTTCTGGTAATAATGTTTTCTATTTTCTGAGAGAAAATGGCAACATGTGGAGATTATTAACCTTAGTAATCCGATCCATTTTTGGACTTGTCACTGGGCAAAACTGATTGTAATTATCAGGATGATCACTTGACAATGAATGCGGTGTTAATGGGAATAGTTGTAATTAGTATAGAAGAGATGGCCAAATCTTTGATTTATTTTATTTTGCATTTGCTAGGAACTTATCAACAGTAGCTACATGTCAAATAAATGCTGATGCAATCGTTGAATAAAATAGGATTTCATTGAAAACTTTTCAAACTGTAGTCAAATATTGATATATTCAACAAGCGTTGGCCATCTGACTAATCTTAGCATTAATATTCATTATTACGAAAAAGATATTGTCTCTTCAGTCATCGTCTGGAACTTCGTCTTCTTACAAAAAAATAATTGACTCATTCTAAAATTCCACACTTTCTTACAAATTGCACAATCTAAAACATTGCCTATTTCATTGCATATTATGATTTGGCGCGAAACCACCAAAGCAATACATCACTGTCATGTAGGTGTGTGGGAATTTGCATACAGTAGAAATACACCCGTTTCTCCGATCAATTTCCATCAGTGATCTCACCATTTAAACCGATGGAAAATATGCAACAAGAATAGGCTACTTTTGAACAAAATATTTACATAAATCCGAATATCTTGTATAAACTAACTAATCTAACGCTTTTGGCACAAGGCCAATCGTTCATATACAAGAGGAAATCCATAAGATCGCAGAAAACATGCTAAGATATTTTTCAAGGCAGGTGTTCTGGATTACAAAAGCAATATTTTGGCAACAAAAGCACTCCAAGATGGACCGACATTGAAAACAAGGTTTGAAGACATCCTGGGGAATGTCTGGAAAAGGGTGTCAGTATGTGCATATAAAGGGTTCTTCTACTTGTAAAGGACCCATATCAGAGAAGTCGTCTTAATGTATCTGCACACACTCCTGAAGGGACCTACATGTTTCTGAGTGATCAGGATGGATGGGCTCCTGGCTCCTGGCTGTGGGCTGTGATGTGCCCCCTTGTAGCTCTAGGCGGTTGGTATTAATAGCTGGGAATATTCATAGGCTGTTTGAGGCTGCCCCGGTGGGTGGGAAGATGATACACGGGGAGAGTGGCAGTGATATATAACCGCCATCCATTAGACTCAGCACATACAGCCACGCCACCGACACAAAAGTCACCTGACGTTGCCTCATCTTTCACTTTCGGTTTGGTCCTTCACTTTCGCTTTCGCTTTCAGGTCTACATTTCCGGTCAAGATCTTCGGGTTGCATTCCGTAAATGAAATGCAAGGTCCTAGCAGGTTGAGTTTCAGGCTTAAGTGTCCTGAGGATTCCCTGAGCGTGAGTTAGCCAAGTCTCGTTGATTTGTGGGAGATTTGGCGAGACATGGCGGGGAGATCCATCATTTGTGACGTCACAGTTTTCATTAGTCAGTCGTCCTTTTGACCAAGCTGTGCCGCTCAGGGTGGTGAAGATCTGTCGGCATTGGGGGTGACCTTCTGTAGGTAAACCTGGCTAACGCATGAACGAACAGTCCTAGAGCAGAAGGTGCTTTTTTAGTCACAAATATACAGATACATACTATCGGAGATCGTTGGAAAATCAGTTGTTATCTTAATTTCCATTTTTTCATCTGTGAGGTTACCGGTACACATACGCCTACAAAATGTTGCACCATGCGAGGTGCATCAGTTGCAGATAGTGATCAGCTTGTAAAATTCAGAAAAAATGCATTTGAAAAAAGAAATATCATAGGTACAGATGTAAGAACTGGCATAAACACTCCCTGGGCAGCAAAGATCATAACAACGTATCATTTTACGATCACCCGAAATAAAAATAACGTGAGATACCCCATGCTGTCACTAGGGAAACTAAAAAAGGCGCTGGGGGATGGTAGTGATGGAAGTATTCAAGCAAAAACAACTGATTTTTATTGGAGAATAAAAAGTTGATTATTGTTGGTGCAATATTAAGAGAGGCAAGTTTCAAGACAAAATGACCGATCTGAAGCTACCGAAAAAAGCTTCAGAAAAACGTAGCTCTTCTTATTAGTCTTGTGTTTTGTAATTTCCAGTTCCCAAACGAGATAACATATTTTTTTGGCAAACGGATATCAAACAATCTTAGAAAGACTTTTAAACAACTTGGAGCAAGTGAAATCTCTTATGGCTTTCACTGTAGGCAGGAGGAGCTTGGTGTTTTGCCAAAAGGCAGAAATCGCATAATTTTGAGAAATCCATAAATGCCACAGCTACAATCCCTACGAAAGAATATTATAACTAATTTACATGAGATGATTTTTCAAATGTATTATTATGAGAGCACTGATTCTTTGAAGGCGGTGTCTAATGGGCATTACAATCTCCTGACATTCATTTGAAATGATGCTACACAAATGAGCTTGGGAAGCAGAACTTCGTATTCAAATGATCGATGGGAACAGAACAGAATGTAACATTAACATTTATCCAAAATACTGTTTACAATTCAAACTGTTCCAATAGAATACTACCGTAAGACTTGTGTACTAAAAGGAATTCTTTTTACAACATTGGCTGTCAGATCCCTGGTGTATTGTGGTGCATTCATATTATGTAACACTGCAATGTTCAAAACCCAATGGCTCTGTACATGATTGTATCGTATATTTAAGGGATTTCTTCAATGTTGAGCCCCGACCAAGTCTACATCTATTGTCTTCGCCAATAGGCTCCTGAACCACTAAACCACCACCCGAGCCTGCTGTAACAGGCCACAGATATACGCCCTGTGGTCTATGAATAACAATAATACCACCCCAAGCACCATTGGCTCTGAGAAATCTCCCTCGTGATGCATGGTTTCCTTGGCTATGCCCAACAAATATATCTCCCACTTCTCCCCATCTTGGTGTACATTTATATGTCTCACCACTCCCCTTAACACTCATATATACCTGCCCCGAGCAGCAATTCCCAGTGATTCATTAAACCCATTTCTAACAGACAGCTGTCAATGGGGCAGATTATTCTCCTAAAGGACAAATCAATTCAATATGTTCAAACTCACAGTCTCCTTCATTTTATGATAGGCTGTCGACACGTTTAAAAAAATGCGTTTTATTACTTTTCCTTATGGTGACAATGAGAACAATGCGAAAAAGCATTTGTATCAAAAGGAAAAAGGATTGGCCTGGAAAGCAATATCATACCAATGTTTTTTTACAATAAGCCCATCCCAGTTTTCACTGGCATTATAGTTTACCGTGAAATATTTCCAAAGTTGCTTCCATGCGCATTCCATGAATATAGTTGTATAATGCAGGATTAACCAAACCAAAATTGGTAAATTGCATCTATATTATGATGGCCTTTTCCCCATAGGAACCAATGTAAAAGCCGATTGGCCCAACCCACTATGTCCAACCGTATTTTGCACTGAAATACTGCATTTTGATTGGCTGGCAAACCTGAAAATATGTACAATTTTTCACTTATTTCAATAACTCCAACTCTGGGAGACAATGATGTCTAATAACATTATTTTGTCCAACTTTGTTCAAGACTTTGATATACCTGGGCTTTTTCAATGTGAATGCGTTTAAGGCAGACTGTGCTAAATACTTGCTCTCTTTCCAAGGGCACTCAGCCCAGGAGCAGTGTGTGGTGCACTGTGTGGACGAAACCCGCAGGTAAGCTTTATGTTTTTTCTCAGTGGAAAACAACAGCAGCAGCAACAACAACAACAATAGCAACAATAAGATCAATAACAACGATTCACACATTAATTGATCTATCTGAAACTGAGATACAGATACATTGCCAGTAAGACCTAACACCAAAAGATAACAGGGATAACCTCATAACATAAATAAATAAGGTATGGATTACAAATCAACGGATATTAATTCTGTCGGGGTTACATAAAAATGTAAGCAACTTTCTCCTCTAACGGTCCAAGGGATGGAAAAGAAAGTAAAACCCAGACAAAAACAAGGTAGGCGATTTATAGATTTAATGAGGGGAGGAAGCATAAGGAGATGCGCCGCGGTGGCTGCACGGCCCATGTCGTCCAGTGACCGGAGGTTGGCCCCACTCCCCTCCCCACCAGTCTGTATAACAAGAGGGGGTGATATGCTTAATGGACTAAGCCAACAGGCCTTACGGGGGGCTGGCCGGCATATAGATGTCTGCCTTCAGTTCACCCAGGCCTATCAGTCCCACATCAGACGAGCAACCCACAATGAAGGCTCTCGTGCCAGATTTGATTTATTAGCAAGGAGCCGGGAAGGCAGGACGTCGTTTGGGCTGAGATGACTCTCTCAGCAGAGCCATCAAGGCCCGGTAATTTATTCCAATGCGCGCCGTTAGGTAGAGTTGGCTGACTTTTAGTACCTGGGTTTAGTGGGGCTCCGCCCCTCATTGTCTGGTATTGTGAAATGAAGTAGTAAGGGGCGTAGCGTTATTGGGCGTCGTTATGATTGGGCGATGTATTAACTTATGTAGCGTGCACGTATGCATAATTAAAGATACTTTCTGTGTGTGAAAAAAAACGAAGGAGACTTTCCAGGTGATAAGATCGTGGAGTATTCCCGCGCCAATGCCAATATAAGTTTCAGAGACTATTGAAATATGGGTTAGGTTTTCTGCACTTACGGCCTTAATTTCTAACTGAAGGGTGAATGTAAATAAAGTGGGGAATTTAGAAACTCCAATTCATTGTGCAACATACACGGATCGGAGCTTATGCATCATCTCAGCTATTAACATTCATTTTAAACGAATTTCCTTAACAGTGGTTTCTGTATAATAAATTATTATAAGAAATGCAAATCTCTGGGCGTACTATGAGGCATAGCATTCGACGACATTTAATCAACTCTATGACATCGACATTAGTTTCAACATGGACTTTCCAGTTCTAATAAACAGAAAATCTACAAGTGACGCGGTGAATGCTCATAAGCTGCTCGCTACGTTATATATCACGCGTCACATTATCAAATATAAGATACCTGTCTAGTGATATTGAAGCCTCAAGGCAGTAAGACTAATTAAGCCCAGCGATTAAATCCTCTTTTTATTAGACACCCTGTAAGAATGTACCAGAAAGATCGGTTACCATTAACTACCGATCATCCGGCCAATTCCATCATTATTATTTTTTAGATTGAAATAGAATGTAGAACGGTAAGGTATAAACATCTGGTTATAAGCGCTTCCTTCATATGGCTCACGTGGGGTGTCGGTGGCAGCTAGAACGGAATCCAATCATCGGTGAGCACATACCGCGACGGTTGGCAACGGGCTGAGAGCTGCGACCAAATCTCATATTTATTGCTCATATACTTGCCATTATCGCCGGCTAACATTGGCCTGGTGGTGCCGGGAGGGCGGGTTACATCAGTGTACGGTGATCCAGGAACGACAAGGTATAATCCCTCACCCCATCTAAATGAATGGCGTATAAGTCTGCGTTATTCAAACCCTGGTTGATATAATTGAGATAGCATTACCTACATGTATGTTTAATGTTTATGGGGTTTGCAGAACACGTGTTGTGAATTTTAAATGACCTAACCTCCACTGACCAGCTGCTAATACAAGCACTAAAATCACTAAACCACCGCCTGAGTTTGCTGGTGCAGGCCACAAATATACCATTAAGTACACCGTGTGGTCCATGAATAACAATAATACCACCCCAAGCACCATTGGCTCTGAGAAATCTCCCTCGTGATACATTGTTTCCTTGGCTATACCCAACAAATACATCTCCCACTTCTTCCCATCTGGGTGTACATTTATCTCTCTCACCACCTCCCCTAACACTCATATATACCTGCCCCGAGCAGCAATTCCCAGTGATTCATTAAACTCATTTCTAGCAGACAGCTGTCAACAGTGTAGATTGTTCTCCTTAATGAAAGATTAATTCAATATGTACCCTCCATTTTATGATAGCCTGTTGACACGCTTATAATAAATATGTGTTTTATTATTCAAACCCTGGTTGATGTTATTGAGATAATGTTGCATACTCTTCCAATGTACATTGTGGGTTTGTAGGCCATGTGTTGTTGATTTTAATGTCCACTAATCTACTAACATAAATGAGGTTATGACAATAAAGAGATAATTCAGGGGGGCCAACCAAAAAACTTTCCCGAACCTACTAACTTACGAATATACAGGTCACGTTTATCACGAACCCATATTTTTTGTTATATTTTGTTTCTTTGTTAACCTGACTAACTTGTGAATCAAAATTAATTCCTCTGTAATAAACATTAAATCAACAATTTTCATTCCAGAGCGGGAGACTGCTGCCTGTAAACCAGATCCTTCAGAAGTCATCACCGTGCCGTCACCCTCACCAACAAACACTGAACCTGCGGTGGATGAGAGCAGCCGAAAGTCCCGTCTCCGTCTAAAGCGTTCGAAACGTTCCCGTGCAGCCTTACATAACAGTGGTGACGAAAGTGACCACGACAGCCCATCTCGAGGTAATGTATTATTCATAAATCAAAAGATTCTTCTCTAAATTATACACTCACTACAGAAAATCTAGGTTCGTGGCAAAAGTGACCAATATTCGTATTTCTTCGGTTTGTGATTTTTTTTTGTTCAGCCGCCTAGGAGACAAACTGTCAATAATTTCCGATCTAAAAAAAAATGTAGAAAAAAGTGAAAAACCATCTTCAGTGTACAAAAGTTCACATTGACATACAGCCCCCCAAAAAATTATACAATCTTAAAGTATCGTATCTAATGTCATATGTCCAATCTATATATTTGTTAATTGAAAATAGATCATTGAAAATTTTACAGATGTGACGCCTCCTAGTAAGGCTAAGCCCGTAGCATGCAGTACTGGAATAAGGACTTCAGAGCGTCTGGCCAAAAAAAAGACTCCACAGCAATCAATAGGAGAGTCTCTTTCTCAGCTGGACTGGACGGACCGATCTTTGGCAAAGAGGTCGCTTACCTATGAAACAGGGACAACACTTTGGATAGTAGTAAGTACTCATAAAATTGTTAAATTACAAACAACTGTTACAATTTAAATGATAGTCATATGGCATAATTTTGAAAATATTTATTAAATTAAAAAATATAATGTGAGACATGTTGTTTAACTGTCTTGTAGTGTTAATAATATTTATCGCATGTTAATAAAATACAAAAATTCTAACTTGTAATCGTCCTGACGAATACCTTGTATCAACATTTGTCCAATGATAAGAAGTTCACGAGCCTTCTTTTAACCTCACTTTTTCAGGCATTAGTCCGAGTCAACATAACCTCCCCGACCTAAGTACGTCTCCCCTCCGTGCAGTCGATGATGCAGAAGATAGTGAACTGCCGAATTACAGCGTAAAAGTAACCACAGAGGTTGTGCCAATGAAATCTACTTCCAAAGACGTCCCAGCGAGATCTATTTCCAAAGACGTACGTACTGTCGCGACCACATCTACTTCCAAAGACGTACGTACTGTCTCGACCACATCCACTGTGAACCCTGCAAGGACAGAAATCGGAGAGAAAGTCCAGTATATCCAGACATTAACCAAAGTTAAAGAGGCCATGATTACTCGTGTGGGACAATTTCTTGATATGCATCTTGAGGACTATGTTCAAACCGAGATGGAGGTCTACCAAAAAGTCTTTCAAGCACAGTCAGAAAAAATGGATGTAGTTAAACAGAAGGTGACAGAAGTGTGTCTTGATGTACAGCAGCTACAGAAGACCCCAGTTGATCTCTCAGGAGTGCAGAACCGCTTGGATACCATCGTCACAGATACAAACAACCTCAGTTCTCAGGTGAACGAAGTCTGTGCTAACGTATCTAACACCCAAGAGAAGATGGGGTCAGTCACCACGGACCTTCAGAGTGTTAAAAGCACAGTGGGGAGGTATAAAATGGAGGTCGTGAACATCAAAACAGAAGCCCATTCACAGAAACTAAGGCACAACACTCTCATGCAAAGCGTACAGACTGTACAGCAGGATATCAGTTCGACTAGGTATGAGATGCAGGAAATCTCAGGGGATTTAGACCTCATAAAGAACGACTTTCAAACCACAAATACTGGCCTTGAAAGTGTCAAGAGTCAAATGGAATTTATGAAGAAGGAAATGTTCATGCTGAAGGGTGAGGTAAGCTCTTTAAAGACAGAGGTGAAAGGGAGTACCAAGAAAATCGAGGGCTGGATGGATGCTATAAACAGCACCATAGTTCAAGCCTGCTCACTACCGGGTCCACTGTTTTCCGTACAAAATCCTGTTCCGCCCTTACGTATCAAGTCAGACTCCGAGGAAGACGAACCTTCTGATGGGACTAACGCTTCCCATGGTGCTAATCCACCTACTAGTACACCGATGGACAAGGATGATGGTGCTGAGGGGGGAACTAAGTCAAGTGGGAATACCTCAGAAGTGACTTTCAAACATAAAGATACAGGAGCAACTTATGCGAAAGAGCCAAAAAAAACCAAGAAACAGATTCTGTTTAATACCTCTGGCGACACAGTTCCCTCTATGTCCCCATGTAATGATTTAGACCCTGCCGAAACCCAAGATCCCAACGTTAACATGAACGTTGAAATTTTGGTTCAAGATACAGAATATGACTCTTCTCAATGGCCAGAAACTCAGTCCCAGGACATGATGGAGGTACAGAACCCTGAAGCGGTAATAGAAGTGCCTATTACTAGTGCCGGGGGTACTGGCTTCATCCCTGTTGTGTCCATGGCGGCGGGTGAAGTTCCTACAACGGTTGGCTATGTACCCCAGTCTGTGGTGAATGTTATGAGAAAGCGTTTACATGATACTGCTGAGTAAGGAACATGGACTATCAACCCTTTTTATTATTTCTGTTGGTTGGATATATTATTTTAAAGTGAGGATGTATACTCGTATTTAGTACTTTCAAAGATTTTTACAACATCTATTACTGCAAATCGGTAAGAATTTTTTTTTTTTTTTTTAAATCTTTTATTTAACCTGGCATCATGTCAGTTTACACTGGTTTTCAGCAACAGCCAGGAGACAAATAACAAGTACAGAAATTGATATGGTGAGATACAATGTTGGACTTGAATATAAAACATTCCAGATGGTACACAAAGCTGTAGATACCACATTCAAAACCAAGTACAACTATCTAGATTATCTAGAAGACACTATGGATCTACGCTAACTACATAATAAACACTAAAGTATTGAGACTAGATATTTCAAGTAAGACTAGGTTATAAATGACCAAAATGACCTGATAACTCTGATTGAGGTTAATAGTTACTATTGGAACATGTAACAAAATTGATCTTATAGATAAGTGTATGGCATGCATATTGCTATGAAATACTGTTCAAGTTTATTCTTTTGGCATTTTGATGGTATTAATATGTTGATTTTAACCACTGTTTCTGTCTGTATTTGAAAGTGTTAAGGTCTTCCACATTTCTTAGACCTGCTGGTAGGCTATTCCAGCAAATTGACCCAGAGAAGATAATGCTCCTCTTGTATGTTTCACAGGATGGTTTGTTAGTTTTCAATAGAGGACCATTGGCTGCCCTCGTACATACAGAAGTAGTCTTGACATACTTGGGATTTTGCTTCCTATGAAACATGAAGTTACAAAGATGAGCAGACCTCCGATTGGTGAGATTTGAGACTCTTGCAGCTTTGTAAATGTCACTATCTGTCAAATTGTTGTTAACTCTAAGAGAAATCTTTAGTCCTCTCATGTGGAGTCTATCCAATTTTGCTAGTTCAGGCATTTTTGAATGCATGTATAGAACATCACCATAGTCAAAGAATGGCAAGATCATTGTTTTGTAGATCAGTAGAGCCCCTTCATTATTTATAAATCTTCTGATCTTGCTCAATAGATAAAGTTTATGAGAGACATTTCGTAAACTTTATCTATTGAAAAGAGTGAGAATCAAGCGGACGTTCAACTATTATCCAAGAAATACTTGAAAACTGTATTGATACAACTAGCACTGTTGAAGATATACGTACATGGTTAGAATCATGTGAGACATTCCTATAAAGTGCATGTGATGACATAAAACAGACAAGTCTAGTATATAACACGACCACCTTTTATTTTAAGTTTACTCAGGTGTTGTATAGGTTCTAAGTATAATTTCAGAAATGTGAAAAAAAAAGGGTCTTACACGACCTTTCAGTAACCAAAGAACCTCAAAAACTTTAGAGGCTAAATCCTCTTTAAATATTTCGTATATTAAAAAAAAGATTGTTCGCCAGGAACTTTTCCAAATTTGTTTTGACCTCACAGAGTCTGCAACATACTAAGAACAAATGTTATTTTGTCGTCGAACCTATTTAAGTGACATATTATATCTTTGTGGTGGGACATTCAATCGGCCTCGTTTCGGCATCAAAAGTTAAAAAAAAGAAAGATCGTCGGTAAGAACATGTACAATAATCAGTAAAGAGTTTCGTCACAACGATTCTGTAATTTTTACCCATCTGTGCTTACTGCAACTGAATAGCATGTGGTTCCGTTGTGGCTGTTTTGTAAGAGCATTCTTAGACATAGAAATTTAACAAAGAAACGGTGCTTAACAGAGGATGTTATATAATGTTATGTACGTCATTTTAAGAACAAAATGTACTAGGATACGTATCATATAGACGTTAAACTAGTTGAAACACTTTCAAAAGTCTTTCTTTCTAACGAGGACGTCCAGCTTGTCCTTGTCCACGTCCGCGCCCACGAGCACCACCACGACCACGGCCGCGACCCCTTGCACCTGTGCCTCTTTGCCGGCGGGTTCCTCTGCCGATATCCACAGGGGCGGGTCCGCCATACTGGTTGTAGATGTATCGTTGCCAATACCTAACCCCTGCGTGTCCTGGGCCATAGTTGTCTGGGTGAAGACCGTCACCAGCAGGGATGTCTTCCGGCTGAAGGTGTCGGTTGGCCCGCAGAAAGCGCGCGCGTGCCTCCACTCAGATCCGCATCTCCATCTCTGGGTCTCTGTTGTCCCCCGGCCGCAACTTACGTAGCCCCCAGTCAACACAGCGGTTGTGTAGTACACAACACACTTTGACGACCCACGAAGCCTGAAGAGGTTGCATGTGCAGGGCACCTACACCAGACTTGGACAGGACACTGGAATAGAAAATAATTTTTTAAGATTGACAAGAAAGTGATGATAAGTTCAGTTAGTGGTATTAGTATAGAAGAAAATACTAATTGATGCATTATCTACGCTGCTAAGGAGATTCGCAAATATTAAGTCATAATAGGTGACCACAGTAAGGTTCTTGGTCTATGTTGACACTAACTGAATGTGTCCGTTTCTTAGTTTTTAGACTTTAATGTGACAGGTAGCTGAATATTACCGCCAGCGACTTTTAAGTTGCCCAATGCACCTCTCCACTGAGGATCTAGCAGTCACGTGGGCCACTTGATATCTCTGCTGGTGGGGCTCCAACTCAGACAGCATTTTGCACCGAAACAGCGTCAGTACTTGGGGTGTGAGTTTGTACCTGCGTGGAGATGAGTTATAGCCTTTAGAAGCGAAAACATGTTATGTACATGTTGTGTTTCATGTTTGTACCATGGAAAAATCTGAATACTTAGTAACGATGACTGTCTGTTAAAGCATTAGACTTGGAAGAACAACTTGCTGTTTTTTTAATATGACTTAATTATACGTACCCTCCGTCTCCAAGCAGAAAGTATCCCCCGAACCTCTCTGGGCGGTAGGCCATATGATGACCTAAGTCAGAGTAGGCCAGTACGGACTGGTCGTGGTGGCACCCCGACATACCACTTTCAACGTAGAGGATCTTCTCTTCGTAGTCGGACACGACCTAGCCGAAAATATTAAATGAATAATTGTCTTTTCAATGCAGAAAATACATTTCATTTATTTTGGTGTGGTGGAAAGAACTTTCTTGTAAGGCTGCAGCTGAGATGTATACATTGTTACTAAACAATTCTGAAAGACTGAGTTTGGAACATAATATTTCTCTTACTGACCACTACTGTTCAAGGTAAATTATGATGTTCAATGTTCTGTAAGGCACTGATGTAAAAACTTGTCTACTTTGGGTTAAAAATAAAAAAGAGTTGATGTTTCCTGACATTCATTTATGAGGTTATTTTATTGAAGATTCGTTAGTACGATACAGTAAGAATTATTACACATATCTTACCATCACGTTAAGGGCATGATAACCCTTCCTACACACGTACACGTGCTCGTTTCGTGTAGGCCTCATCATATAAAGATCTTGGGGGCCGACCAAAATGTTTTCTAACATTACTTAGGTTTGGAGTAGTAATTACTGTAGGGTTTAATCATTATTTTCTATTTCTATGTATTGAAAAGTATTTTTATGTTACTTTTCCCTAATTAATGTTCTTTTTTTTCCATTTTTTTCTTACCTTGGGGAAAGACACATGTCTTTTGTAGCGGGAAACGAGAAATTTCACAAAGGCAGTGACAGCCCTCCCAACACTAGAGCGTGATACACCACCCTGAGTGTCCCGAATGACAGTGTAGTACGATCCTGTTGCGAGGAACCGAAGAGCATAGCACACCTACAAAATGAAATTGGTTTGGATTAATATAAAAGAGTTGTTTTCATTATTATTTTAGGGTGGCTTTATTGGTTAATATCATATATAGGATCATATTTTACTTAAATAAAATGTGTGGGGTATTTTTCATGGTTTGGTGAACTAGTACTTTAAGACATAAAGTTTGTCTGTTTTTTATTAGGGGGAGGGGCCAACTATATTAATGTAATAATTTTTTGGGGGTATAAGATTGTTTGTACCTTGTGAAACAGGGGTATGGGTGAACCTCTTGTCTCATGTTTGCCTTTCCCGGGCCGAAAGGCACTTTCCTCAAACTCGTCGGTCAGCTCCTCCACGCAAGAGGGAGGTAATCTGTAGCGTGCCTCAAAATCTTTGATTCGTGGGTAGGAAACCCTAGGATCAATCCTTGCCTTGACGGTCCTAGTAGACTTACACCTCTTAAGTCCCCATTGTCTCCTGTAGCTTTTGGAACGTAGATAAGTTTGAAGAGCAAAGTGTTGAAATGGTAGACAGCGGGCCGAAGGTTTGTCTTTTGTAGCGGGACGAACTGTAGGAAAAAAGGACATAAATTTATTAGTATTTCTACTAGTTTCCTCTATTATCGCCCATGTAAAGATTAAAAGTATAATTTCTATTTTTATGTAGCATCTAAATGAGATTATTATACATAAGGGCCGGTACTGACGCTTGTTGAAGTATTTTACAACCTCACGAACCTATACGATATTGATAAATCAGAAAAAATCTTAAAAATTAAGTTTTAAGAACGTCTGAAAACTCACCCATCTTGGCGGTCAACCATGAAGACTAGAATCGTAAACAGGAATGCTTAACATTGACGATAAATAGGTTTTACGAACCATTTTATGTATCACGAATCCAAATTTTGGGTTCGTGAAATATAGCGTTTACGAACCTCCGCGAAGTTCGTAAACGCGTCGCGTAGATTCGTATATTTTTTCTGGACGGCGATTCTCAGGTTCTGAGATTCGTATATTTTTTTTGGACAAACTTTGGGTTCGTGACGACTGGGGCGCTCATATTTAGATTCGTGAAAGTTTTTTGGTCGCCATACCAGGAAGTACTCTATGAAAAAGAAGTCCTCTAGCGCAGATAGCAAAATTATGAAAACAATGGCAACGAATAATATCACTGATTACTTCATAATCATGTTAAATGTAATTTTGATGTGAGAAACCCTTTGTGGTATTGAAAAGTAGCCTTTCCATCAAATCATCTCTTCTATCAGAGATTAAAGAAAATGATAAGAATAGACATCCAGACAGCTGTCCTCAATAGGAATATGCTAAACTTGCTCTGTCAATGCTTTCACATTTGTCATGCATCCCCAGTGTACCATCAACAGATAAAACGAACACTGGAAACACTCTCTAAAGGCCAGCAACAGACGTGATCACAAATCTGATAGTATAAAGAAAAGGCTCCAGGAAATAAAGATTCAAGTAAGGAGATAATGTGAAAGATTTATCAGTAAAACATAATGTAAACTAGAAAATAAAGACGACTTTTTCCTAACACAGTGTGTCGTTAATATCCGTCTGTCCCATATGAGTGTGTCCCATATATTCTTAAGCATAATATATATATATATATATATATATATATATATATATCAGCTGTATACAGTTCGATTATAACTTTGGAAAAGGTGTCTTATATTTATGACTAAATTTAAGTCATTATGATTAGTCATTCAAACCAGGGGAAGAAAAACCAAAGATGCAAAAAGGTGTATACAAATCTCTATCAAATTTATATCAAATAAATCTGGTCTATGGCCAGACATCAATCTCTCGTGGTATATTGATAATAACGTTAAACAATTGCAATGTCCACCAACAAAATACATGCTATTGTGACGTTCTCTGGTAAGTCGGGGTTGCCGATTCTTACAACAGAGGAACGTGGGGGTTGTTCGGGTCTCAGGGCGGACGGGGAATCCGGGCCAAGAACCGAGATGTGTTTCTAGAGTCGTGCCTCGCGCACGAGGGGGGGGGGGGCTGAGCGAATCGGTCGGGAATCGGCGCTCGATGTCAAACGGAGGACTGCGGGGAAGGGAAATTATGGTAGGGGTACGGGTCGGCCGGGGTTCGTCTCGCTCTATCTCCCAGACCAGCATTCACCCCCACCGGGCGGTCCACCCCACGGTTCCGGTCCGCGGGGGCGACGGGCCGACAGTCGCCTATTGTTTGGTAGCGTGGGGCCGAGCCTGCCGCGCCCTCGTCCCCGCGGACTTCGTTCCTTCGTCCCGCCTGTCATGCCTTCGTGCCATGCTACGCCTCGGTCTCCGGGACTGTTTCGGGCCTTCGTGCCTTACTTCGGTCCTTCGTTCCTCGTTCTTCGGGCCGTCGGGCCCCTACCCTAAGTTCCTACTATTTATCTCGAACTTCGACTGCTTTATCCTAACTTCTGGTTAATTACTCGAATCGGCTCATCTTTAGCGGTTGTTTCAGGAAAGAAGACACGTCTGGACACAAGGAGAACTGTTAAAGAACTCTGTTTATTCGGGCCTCACCGCCCCTTTATATACCCAAGAGGTCAGCTCTGATTGGCTGCTTTCAGTCACGTGATCTACAACTGACGTCACTTCCGGTTTACATTTCACTTCCGGTTTATATCTTTCCGGGTTTCGTTCCTTTACATTTTCGTTCCTTTACACTTTCGTTCCTTACGTATTCGTGCCTCTTTTTTCGGGCTTTTTACACTTTCGTTCCTTTTTACATATTTCGTTCTTTTATACTTTCGTTCCTTTTCGAACATATATACCTTTTATAATATTACCTCATTTTCTCTTATTTTGATCTCTACATATTTGGATGAATAGCCGTTCATCACACTATTTTACATGAGACTAACATTTGGGGAGTCATCTGAGCTAATATAATCAGAGATATATACTGCACCGAGCAAATACTTATCTTAGTAATAGCTCATAGGCCAACAATATTTTGACAAACAACGTGTCTACTCTGTTCCCTTTTAATACGGTTTGTGTTAATACTCTATTATTAAGTTATTACCTTCTATAGGCCTATTTCTACTTCCATGTACATACGCATTGATGTAGGCCTAATTACTTTGGTTTTATGAATAGATCAATGCACGAGTAAGTAAAAAGTAATAGAACATATTAGTAAGTTCTACAGGTCGAAATGTATTATGTATACTTCTCTGGTTATGTGAAATAGTACAGAAAAAAGGCGGACGGAGGAAAAAAGATGATAAGGCGACACCAGACGCCGATGGCCCTCTAGCGGGACGCCGTGATGGATGTCGATTTCAGCGACGCGCCGGAAGTGAGGTAGCGGAAGGTCGCACTTAATGACCCTTGAGCGCTGACCCGCCGGCTGAACTAGAAACTACGAGGGGCGTTTACATTGATTCAGGCACGTGGGCAGGAGAAGAGGAAAATGGTGTCGGGCAGCGGATATGCCCTGACCTTATCTGGCCGTCCTAAATCACAGCCCCCAGATACTGTCGTCACTCTAAGTGGGGGCCGACATGCAATTCGCCCCGCCCGATTGGGAAATGGCCGACCACCAATGGCCGCCTACCCCCGACCGGCCCCCCACAGCCCCCACTGACCACTTTTGTGTAGGTCGATGCTCTTGTGGCAAGAACCAGCCTCAGGTGGGGAAAGGACGTAGGGAGGAGATGGAGGTCAGCAGGGCCGCCTTCATGACAGACCTCGGGTAGAGATTGATAGACTATGTCATGCGTTCAGAAAATAAATGATCTCTTTGGGTTTTTGGGTTTATAGGTCGGCCATGATTCTATCCGAGTACATATCAAGAATCCCTTGAATCGTAAATTATTCTAAAAAATTTCGATAAGGTTTAGAAATTAACTGATAGAAATAGTGGACATAGTAACAAAAACAATTATTTGCTCATGTGGTTTTAGGTTAAGTATAACATTTATAACTTTAACTCATTTAATCCCAATAGTGTGAAGAATGAGCAAAACTGTTGCAAACGTACAACAAAACTGTTGCAAACGTACAATTTAATTCTACAATATTAGTATGGATAAGGTTCTCTAGCTAGATTTTTAAAGATTATTACGTTAGGGTCCTACACCTATAAAGTTGCTGTCTGAAGTGCTACTTGTAAGACCCTAACAATTGAAATGTAGTCTAAATTCAAAGTAAACAGTGAGGATCTTAGCTTCCAACAGTGGTGTGATCTCTGTGCTGTCTTATTCTAACAAACATTGAATTTCAAAGCAATGCAATGTAATGGCAACACAATGTTGTGGGTATAAATACACGCGAATTGCCAGTTCTTTATCCCATTAGTGCTCACACTTTTGAGCCTTGTGCTTCGAGCGACAGCAAGACAAAACAATAATGTTGTATGATGCTGCAAAATTATATTTGGACTTTGTATTCTCAACATGAAGATTCAGCCACAGGCAGTCTATAAAAACATTCTCACAACTTAGCCCGAACAAAGAAAACAGGAAACAGTTGCACTCTGTCAAACGCCTTCTTTGAAAGAACTCTTTGAACCATGTCTCTTACAAATGCCTCGGGAATGATAGAGTCCATTCCTCCTTTTTTCAATTTATCATTTTCCCCCCCGGTTCACACTTGCTTTAGGACAATGTGCATGTCAGGATGCTTTACCTTGCTTTCAGCACAACGAAGTAATTAATAACATATCAGGGATACTTAGAACGTTTTCTGATTTGATTTTACTAGCCAATTTATACTTTGGGCTACTATGCTCAATATGTATACACGAGCACGACATGTCAGTTGCTGATTAAAATGGGAATCTGCAGCTTGTCGCGTACACAGAACTTTTCACCTATTTAATTGCTTATACAATACAATTGCATTGATGCAACACGTGCATATCGGTGAGAGTAGTTTGATAGAAATGTGGATTTCAAACATAGTGTATAGTATTTTATAAACCACCTATGTGTGCATGTATGGGTGGGAGTTGAAAAAAATACTCTGATTCTAGTCGCGTACATTATTCAGGTGCCCACGCGTACACTTCGCATGTACACGTAGACGATTCGTCCTAGGATGTCCTAGGGTACCCAATTTCTCCTTCAAAAAACAACAGTTACTTTGGGGAATAACATCCAATTGTCAACATGGCTTTTAAAATTAATATGAAAATGGCTGTCCTAACAAACGCAATCAAATCTCATCCAATCGTCAACATGGCTTTTGAAATGAACATGAAAATGGCTGTCTTAAACAACCCAAACAATTGTGTACGCTTCTTTGGATTGACCATGATCCACAAAATATGTGGATCATGGTCAACCCAAAGCACCAAAGCATTCAATAATATAAGCACCAGGAACAAGAAACAGAAAACAGCGTATAAAGAGCAATACATAAGAGGCAAAAGACATCAAGTGAACAAATCGTTACACGTCAGAGGGCGACGGGTTGAGAGAGTTGTAATGAGCAGCTCTGAGCATTTGTCTTCTCCTCCAGTCGTCCTCCAGTACCTGCTCACCGACGCCCCAAAAGGTCAATGTTGGTGCCCCCCCCCCCCCCCCCGAGCGACGCAGCACGTGAGGCTCCTCCAGGGTCAGGCCCGTTCGGCCTGAGGAGCTCATACCGAGCAGCTCACACACCATTGACCTGTACGGCTCTGAGCTGCTCTTAATAGGTCATTAGTAAGTCAGAACGCCACCAGCAGGCGCTGAAACTAAGCGCCAATTACGATAATGCATACATTTAAACTAGCTAACCTGTGTGGAGAACATTCATGTTTCCCTACCGAGGGGAAAGCGTACTCAAGGCGGGAATTCCTCTAAACCAATGTTGTAGAGCATATACTTAGCTTTCAAATAGTATCAAGCATGTCAAAATCCAATAATTATCAAGCAAGATATGGACCCTTTAACATAACACTATCAGGATACTGGAAAATGGGGAAAAGCTTAATTTCATTGTATTTATTAAGATCTCACATAAATTATCATTGATTATGACAATATAAACTAAACATTCAAAACGCTATTGTATGCATTAATCTTGAACCAGAAATGGTATATCTATTCTGTTTTCAATGTGGCTACCTAAAGCTGAAGGTTTCTCACAGTTTAAGCTATCTTATGAAAATCTCATGAGTTTTAGTTTCCATGGCAACCTTCCATTGACATTTCAAATATGAAATGATTCCATTATGATGTAATGTTTTAGGTATGATACATGAATTCTAGACAAAAAGTTGGTTTAAAGCAAAATTATCACTATTTTTCATAAATCTACTCATATCTCCTTAGATAATTATTAGGTTTAGGATAGCAAATTACAGAAACCTTGGGGTATTGTTTCCCCTCGGCTGTTCCTCTGGGAAAATACGGTGGTGGTCCCACCTGCAGAGAAATTTGGCGTTTGTCTCTATTTAATATCGTCACAAGATGAAACATAAATTCAACTAACGAGGGCTGATCATGTAAAGAAGGGGTCCGTAGGGGTAAATTGGAGTACTATTTGTTAAATCGTTTCCACTCTTGTTTTTCCTTGGAGGTTGAATGAGGGATCCAGTCGTTGGTTGAATCCAAAGGCCCTTTTAAAAACATCCTTCGGTTCTGGTTTTCTGTTACAAACGAAAAACCGCGGTTTGAAATGTTGCAATCCGATAGTGTAGTCGACAGGCAGAAAACAGGTTTTGAATTGCTCTTATAACCAACAAGAGCTTATTTTACCGGCAAGTAAAAGCGCAATTTTTATAGTGCCAACATGAAAATCATTACTAAAAGTCCCAAAATGAAGCTGTATCGATTTGACCATGAATGGGGATTAGGTATTAGTATCCATAAAGCTGTCGAGGTCCTTTTCAAAAATCACTCAATAAGGGCTTTTTTTCGATGTCGCCCGCGGCTCACATGGGGGTCGTGCAGTTCCATAAAGCTCCGCCAGACGTCGGTGCTTAAGACACCAACTTCCGTTTGAAATCTCTGCGGGCAGTTTTATGATTCAGCAGGCACCAGGGGTCAGTACTTCAATTATGGACCCGTCATAGCCGCCTTGTAACAGCGATGTTGATTGGTCAGTCCGTGCAGGGCCGGCCAGAGAGGTTAATGCGCATGCGCGCTGACTGAGGCTCGAGGCCCCTTCTTGTTATTCATTTTACCCAGCCGTTTATGCAAGAAAGATCCCAACTGTCGGTCGACACTCCCCCTACAGGTCAGAAAATGAACTACCGGGTGGGGGAAAATTCAATTCTCCTTCCTTATGAACCGATTGCGACTCAAGGCGGACTTGACGGCGTATATATAATCAAAACAGAACGATTTGTCTGAAAGGAAACCAACTATAAGGTCAAAGTATAACTTTCACTAAAGAGATTATGAATACTTGCAGGTCACTTTTTGGCCTCTTTTTGGAGGTTAAGTTTGCTATGTTTCATTTCCCTTCAAAAGGGGTGGTCATGATGGAGTTTAGCTGTGGCAACCGCACGTATAAGAAGTTAAAGAGGATATAAAATCCAGCTGTCTTGCAAATCATTCTAAGCCTCCTGAGGTCTTGATATGAATTTGAAATCTCCGGAAAAGAGAGGGAGGGGGCATCTTAAGCACTGCTCAGTTTGGTCCAAAAGTTCGCGCCAGCATTTGTCACCATTTAATATGTGCCGGGGGAAAATATCAAGGCAATCTATGTCACAAATCGCGCAGAGATATTTTTACTTCATAGTGCAATCCTACTGCTACATCTGGAGTTTTATCGAGAGGTCCCTCACTTTCATATGGGAGTGTTTCGGTTAGTCTGTACATGACAACCTTCATCATCCCAGAGTGATGTGCCGCATATAGCGCCTAATGTTCCGCACTCTTCCTCCAGCCCCCTTACCGGTGCTTCCCCTACCTCCCCGCCAATGACTAGTGTCTTCCTGTGACCCCTGACAGTCCCCGGCTCGGCCCCCTGCACACAATGACACTGCCCAGCGGTCGGCAAATGGCCCTTAAAACCAGCCAGGGCAGAGGGGGCCGATTTATCAGAGTGGTGGGGCCCTCTTTATAATAACCGCCTCCTGTGTTAATGCCCTCTTAGTACTGAGGGCGCCTTCTAACTAGGGCCGGGTAGATGGGCGGGCCCTAACTACAGGGCGTGGTAGATGGCCGCCATGACCTACAGACAAGTTGGCGTCAATCTCCGGCACTTCGCCCTATCATGATGCTCCAACCGAATTGCTTGTGTGCCGTGGGATATATAACATGCAATCTTTACAAAGTACCAGGTACGGGTAAGTAAAGTGTTACAAAATGGAACCAATTTGGACGTAGAATATAACTACGTTATACGGCGTGTCATTATATCCAACTTCACAGCAAATTAAATGTTAGATGAGAGTATAACAAGTAATGGCTGTGGTAATGTTTATTTAATATCTTTGGAAACGTTTGGCTTCATATATGATACTTAAACGTTCATTTCTTCAGTTTCTAAATTACGGTCAAATACCCAAAGTAGTCTTACTCCTTGAAATCCTGGGAACTGGAGCCTCTCCTGGTGCTGTATAAAATATGTGCCTGACGTCGCAACATGTTCCCTTATGTACGCGACAAGAATTATTGCTTTTGTAGCATACGCGAATAGTATAGAAAAATGGGCATTTTACGCGTAAGTAGTACATTGAAAGTGAATTTGACGATTGAGTCCTATATATGATTCCATCTGTTTATGTGATGTCATTGCTTTATCATGAGATGGTGTGGTATGGAATCCATCCACTATTACGTGCGTTATAGTCGCTAACATAATACAACTGTATGGGCAACGTCAATTGCATCTGGTTCAACACAACATCTGAAATGGAAAATTGACATGTAGATGTATAATATTATAGTTTACAACGGTTTTGAGAATAGCTTAGCCCACGTCGTTTTTACACGAATTCAAGTGGGAGCGATGATTTCATGTATACATAAGTTATATCACACAAACGACTTGACGAATGTGTAGCCGCCAAGCTTCTTCTATCTGCTGTTCCTGTCCTGTTTCCTGTTCCAGCTACTCCTGTCACCTTTCCTGCACCTGCTGCATGCTCTTGTGATTTCCCTACAACTACTGTTCTCCCTTTCTTCTTCCCCTTGTCCCTACTCCTGCCTCTTCAGCTCCTATTCATTCTCCTCTCTCTACCGGTTCTCTTGTTTCTCTCAATTTTCCGGCCCTTGCAGGTTCCGTCCATTTCCCTACCCCTTCTGCTCATGTACCATTCCTACTACTGCTACTCAATATCCTTTTCCTTTTAATTTACTACTGCCCCTATGTTTATGTAGCTGCTCTTCATGTAGTCTCTCCATTACTAGTCCCTGCTGCTGCTGCTCCTGGCATTTTTTCTGCTCTTGAAATTATATAGCACAAGTCAGGATTTCAAGCTTTTACCGTCAAAAAATCCCATTAAAGCAGAGAATTCCCTTTTTCGGATGTCAATCACAATGGAACATTTTGACTTGGAAAGATTCAAATATCCTGTCATTTGATTGCTGTAAATCACGGACTAAAACATATTTTCCATACATAAAACCAGGAACAGAAATCTCATGGACGCAATCCAGGTCGCACATCGGATTTGTTGTACTGTGTCCTAATTCAGGGGGACGGTACGATCCCAACTGTAAACCAATTACCTGGAGTACATCTTTTTCTTTTTACCGGCCGCGGTGCACGAAATCAAGCTCGGTAATTCATCCCCTTAACATTTGAAGACATCTCTGTGTTAACTTTTATTTTCTTTCATCTTCATCAACCTTTACGCGCCCACCTGGATTAATGACGCACTCTTTTGCAAACATCATAATGATTATACAAAGTTACCTGGTGTCAGAAAGCCATACTTCACCTGATCTGGGTAAAACAAGACAAAGGTCTCAGTTACGTCCTTTTAATTTCTTTTAACTTTTTTAATACATAAAACACTCATTTTTGAGTGACGTGTAAAGAATATGTACATCAGTAGTTGGTGATATACTATGTGTATTTCTATAAGGTTTAAATCGAACCACCTCAATCTTCTTGAATTCTATTTGAGGGAGGCTTAGCATGCAAAAATTTACCTTCTCATCTATAATAAGAAGAGAAAACTAAATCGATGTAATGTACATATCCTTCCACGATGATTCCAGGCTGGGTACTTATTCACATTTCATAGCCATACAGCATCGTTTTTCTCCTCTTAACCCATTTCTGCCTTTTTCTCCAGATTTTCTCTTCTGCTTGAGCCCACTTTGACAAGAATAGCTTCAGGAAATAATCGATATGACATAATAAAACCATCGGTTTCACAAAGACAATCTCCACATAGGGCCTATGTTAGTCACAATACTTACTTTGCATAGCCTCACAACAGAGTAACTTAAGGGTTGTATAAATATTTGTATTTTATGGTGAAAGTCGTAGCTCCTCGGCATACATTATCGATGAAAAATGAATTGATAGGAATTTGGGTTTAAACCCCACCTGGTTGTGGTGGTGGCGAATTCACGTTTTCCTTTGGCGTGATATGCAGTTTCAGCGTGAGTTTCATGTATCATTTTCTGAAGTAGGGCCTATACTAATTACTAAATGGTTACTAACGCACATTATCTGATGCTATTGTCTGATCCTGATAAGTAATCCCTAAAATCATAGTAAGACGTCAGCCCCCCAATATTTAAGTATGCTATTATTTACTTACTTATGGAACTTTTCAGTATTTTCTTTCATTTTTAAGGGTTTTACAACGAATTTCCGAAGGAAAGGTGGAACTTTTTAGAAATTTTCTACATGAAGGGGGGGGGGGGGCGCCACCCCCTCCCCCATCCCCTGGGTACAAGCCTGAGTATGGTACCTCCACTTTAAAATGTTGATTTTGCATATATCTAGAAAGTATACTGCATGCTTAACATTGGGGTATACCCCCTTATTATTCTGATTATGTGCTTGATTAACTCAAAGAAGGGGCCTGTTCACAAAGCCAGAAGACTCCACCCTCCGACTCTTGCCCATCTCACTCACCCATCCTCTCCTTTCTACTGTCCCAACCCTATCTGTTTCTTTAGCCAGCTTTCTCCTCCCCCTCTAACGCCCCCCCCCCCATCCAACTCCATGTTGTTTATAGTTGTACACGCCAATCCCATTGCTAACCACCTCTTCCAGCCTACTTCCTCCTTTTCTTGAACTATTCCACCCTCACCCCAGCTTCTTCCCACTCCCGCTCGTACCAGTCTATGTTCCAGCTCCCTCAAACATCCAACCCCACTCTTGCACTGGCACCTTTCCTCCATGTGATCCATCAAACATCCTCTCATCCCTGCCCAACCCATGGTCAGCCATCCCCACCTTCCTACCTCTGCCATTCATCTGTCTCTCCCACCATCTACCTCCTACTTCCCTCTAGCCCAGTATCACCCCACCTTTCCTTCGCAATTTACCCTTCAACACCTTCCTCCTACCCTGTCCATCCTCATGCCCATCCTCATGCCCATCCTCATGCCTATCCTCATGCCCCTGCTCATCCCCCTTACCCCTTCTTCCTAACCTGACCATCCTAGTTTCCGACCCTCCACCTATCTCCTTCCCTTGCCTATCCAAGTCCTCATCCTCGACCTGCCTTCTACCCCTGTCCAGCCCCCGACACCCATCCCCTTTCCCCTGCCCGCCCACTTCCCCATCCACACCCTGATCCTCTTGCCATGCTCCTGCCCATCCTAGTCCCAATACCCACACCTTCCTCTTACCTCTGCCCCTCCAGCCTCTCCTCCATTCCCCTGCCCCCTGCCACTCTCAGTCCCCATCCTCGACCTGCATTCTACCACTGTCCAGGCCCCCACAACCATCCCCTTGCCCCGCCCGCCCACCTCCCCATCCACGCACCTTCCCCCTGCCCCTGCCCGTCCACTTCCCCAGCCACACCCTGATCCTCCTGCCCTGCCCCTGCCCCTGCCCATCCCAGTCCCCATACCCTAGCCTTCCTCCTACCCCTCCCCCATTCCCCTGCCCCTGCCCATCCCAGTCCCCATACCCTAACCTTCCTCCTCCCCCTCCCCCATTCCCCTGCCCCTGCCCATCCCAGTACCCATACCCACACCTCCTCTTACCGTTGCCCTTCCAGCCCCTCCAGCCCCTCCCCCATTCCCCTGACCCTACCCTACCCATCCCATCCCCCCACACACCCGCTCACCTCGCCTCACCTACTTCCCCGATGATGTATCCGGCAGAGATCCATCACGTCAAGAGTCACCTGGTGGCAGAAAACCACACTTCAGCCTCTCTTGGAAAAACGAGGAGTGAGCTTCTGTCACGTGACCTGGCTTGGCCGCCATTTGCCGACCTAATCTCTTAACCACAGCGCTACAAAAAGGACTCACCACTCACGAGACGCCTCATACTGGAAAGTACATTTTTGCCTCAAGATTTATATACAATGCGACGGAATGGTTCATGTAGTAATGAACTTGCATACACGTTTTGCCTTATCTCATGTTATCTCATTTCATTTCGGCTACTTATTCATATCAGCGCCGCAGTGGCATACCAAAATGTTTAGAGTATTGTAATCACCATGTCGGAGTTGGGCGGGAAAACAGACACTGTGTTTGAAATGTATCCAGAATACAATAAAAGCAGTTTTAAACATATATTCCTAAGAAGTGATATCTTTGATGTCTTCCTAATTGTACAGTGCATATTGCTCTTATGTTTTCACTGGTCCCAGTAGAACTTGAGGAGTAAAACCTCTTATGGAGACGTTCGCTGAGAGGAGACGTCAATGCATAGCAGTGTTGGCTTCGGGGGCAGTGGGGTTTGGGAAATGTGCTGGGGCCTTGTGAGATGGGAGGAGGGAGGGGGGTCAGTTCTAACATGACTATGCGTTATTCATCACCTCCTGCAATCCGTAACGTATCACTCCGCGAACAACAGTCGACATCTGCTCCGTCCCTCCCACTCCTCGGAATGGCCTGTCGACGTGCTGGTCCCCCCACTGCTGTCATTTAGCCCCACATTTCCATAATAAGCATTTGCCCTGGAGACGGCCCCCAACGACCAAAGCGTAAACAGTGCAGATTTTACAACCCCCATCCCGCCGTCTTTGCCTCTAAGGCACCAGGCCCTATGGCGAGACCAGACATCTATCATTTTTATATCCTGTATTAATTTGTGCCGGGGACTAAGTTGGCTGTCGCCGAGGTAATATCGTGATAAATGACAGCGCCTGACTTTATCCATACTATAAACACGATCTATCAGACTAATGAGTTTCATCCTCCCCCCGCCCCACCCACTGCAAGGGAGCAGCTAGCCTTTGGGATCTGACCTTAAGAAACGAGCCATGTTAATAGGACCGTTTTAAGGAGAGGCCGTGTAGTTATACAAAGGTAAGGTTGAACACTACTTTGGAGCAAAATGCACAGAGACTGCATTGTCCAGGAAATAATTACGATTTCAGAATATTAATCTTATCGCCTTCATTTAAGTGAAGTTATTCTAAGATAATGAAATGACAGATTGTATTAACAGGATATGTTATTCATTTTCCTTATAATCAGAACACTAAAAAGACAGATTCCATTTCATTCTTTGATAGCATGTAGTATCCATCTGTAATCTATGTGGCATTTTTTAAAATGTCTTTTGGTTTACGTACAGGCCTGCAGCTACCTTGAATAATTGTCCCCTCCATAATCTTTGTTACGCATACTTAGCGAGTTGTCACCGATGGTAAAAGCTCTACCTTACTTTATTTAATAGTGACAGCAATTAAATGTATTTCCCCTATTCTGTAATTTAATTAGTAACTCTATCTGCGTCATCAAGTTTCTTAATTGATAAGTTAGAATTGAGCAATAAGATGCCAATAAGCCGATTAAACTTGCACTTATCATAAGTTAATTAAGTCTAATGACGTGTGCAAAAACAGATCATCTGAACTGTTAATATCACCAAATTAATGTGTTGTAATCAACGTTTGGCTTTTGTATGTGTAAGTACGTGTAACATATTATTATACTCTCATTTTAGCTAAGGTGCTATTATTTCCCTATAGATGATTATGATCGATTCTTTCAATGAGGACGGAAGGCCTGTTTCAGAAATAATTACAATTTGATGGATTACAATTTCAAATGACAGAGCTTCCATAAATCAACTTAACCTTTCAGACAAGACTCCACTAGTGTTTTTTGTAATAACAGAAGCCGTTTTTAATATAGTACGGATGGAATATTATAGTTTGAGATGCTGTACCGATGGCTACACGAAGAAAATCCCTTAAGAACAAGCTATTGTAATTATGTGAACATATATACATAGGGTTCTACACACATAAACGTATATACACATAATACTATAAGCCAAAGTTCTTGAACGACGTCTATACCAAGGGAGGTAGAAATGGAAGAGAAGACTCTATAGGTGCCTTGATAAACAGGTCAAAAGACATAATTGCAATGTTTCTTTTGCTTGTCGTAAAGTGCCATTAAATCATAATCTGATGAAATAAATTACAACATAGATAGTCATATAGCAAAACAGGCTCACTGTCCTGCGTGTGATCGCTATTTTTCCATCCAACCTTCCGTCTCTATCGCCGTCATAAATGCATAATACACTCCGGAAATAACTGGATTAAAACGATCAACTCTTAACGCTAAAGGAGGCATTGTTCAACTTGTAAGTCCGCGGAGCATCCGTCTTTTATTTTTTTCGAACTTGTAAAGAGTTGGTGCTGTGCTTCCACTTATATGACCTAATAAAAAGATGATTAGATAAAGCGTCCAATTTGCTGAGGGGATATGCGCGTCAACATCAATCTAGCCATGTCGAATCATAGTTCCATTATCCGGCGCCCGAAAATTAAACTGAGCTTTAATAAACAGTAGAGCCAATGGGACAAGGCTTAAGTTTATGTAGGGGGACTGGAGGGAATCAATATTTCAAAGGAGAAGATGTACACCTTTTTGGTTTACATGGCTGTTTTAAGAGCTCCAATGTTAAATAAAAATGTCTCCATATATTACAGGCCTTTAGTTTTTCTAAACAAGTAAAACATATGCAGAATTTATTATGTTCCAAGAGTTATACCTTCCCTTTATTAAAACGGCATTGCTCCCAATCTTCACCAAGCCCCACCTATTCGATGCCAGCCACCATTGGGCACAAGTGAGTCAGAGCCACAGGCAAAGTGCCAGTTGAGATAAATTTTGGTATCTCAACTCATATATGTCATATAACTCCAGATACCAGTGAAATGACCTTCCTCCCATACCCACACTGTTGACCCCCTCAAGGCACATGAGTGGTAGCCTAACTGGGAGAGTGACCGACTCCAGTGTGGAACGCACTTGTTTAATTCTAAAATGCTCAAATCATAGTTCTATTAATCTATTTCCAATCATTTTACCTTGGGTAAATGACCTATGCCAGTTTGCCGACCAGCATTCCATCATATTGGTAGTGCGCATGTAAGTTATAATTATTTTGTTGGTACCCACATGTAAACTGATAAACAACAGTCTGTATTAGGGACCATAATATTATATGGGCCTTGTTGGTAGACGTTTATGATCAGGGGATATTCCAAGAGAGCCGGATCTATTTTGGCTTAACCTAAGATCAATTTATCAAATGAGTGTTGTTCAATAAAACAAACGAAAAAAGGGGCTATCTCTTTTATAGATGACGAGGGCAGGGGTAGGCCATGCATGCATATAGTCTACAAACACCAATCCACTTGTGTCGAGCGTTACTTGTTGGTTTTCTGCGAGTTGCTCACCCACCATACATCATGGCCCGGCATGGCCCAGGGCTGGGCGAGTCGTAATGAGCTTCTCACGCCGTCATAGCCTCCTTCTGATGAGTTGACACAGACGCAGGCCCAATATTGCCGACCCAAGCACGGCCATATATTCACCGGAAAAACCTGTGCACATCAAATAGTCCCAAGAGGGTGGGGGATATTAATACGCATGTTGAAGCTTGGTGGTTTAGCCGGAGGAGTAGGAGTCATAATGCGCATGTGCCGAGTAGGATAACCACGTGACTTCCTGTTAGGGGAGGGGTTTGTGTGTGTTGGGTGGAGTGGGGGACCAATGCATGCACTGCACGGACTCTTGCATGTCCATTCCCGTGATGACAAAAGCTTTTCCTCAAAGAGCGTACTTTAAGACTGAAGGCAGGTTGTAACATGAAATCATTATTTATTTACTGAATTTACAAGCGAGTTTTCTTACCCATTTCTTACATGTTAGAGCACGCAGCTTAAGTTAAGAAACATCCTCCCTTAGATAAAAAGACTGTTATGAGGAGAATAATTTATAGAGATTTATTGATAGCAAGAGGCTTATCCGATCGTTTTTTGTTACAACCCGCATGACCAAAACTTTTATTTACAACACCCTCTTGAAACGTAAACATTATTTAAACTTCAAGACTTTTAATGTGTTTGTTCACGCCTCTTTAAGTCCCATAGGCCCACAGGACCCTGGATGGGCCGTGACATCGTATAAGCCTGTCAGGGAGGCTAGTACACTGGAGGAAGGATCGGAGAAGTTCTACCTGCCATGCCTTAATGCCCTTACAACGTACGCCTAATCCAGCACTAATCTGCCCTCCACACTGTCCTCCAACATTATACCTTATTTCCCATAGCAAAGATCCTGAATTAAACCCTTTTCGTGCATCCAAGGCTGTCGACACGCACCAACTGGATGATGGGTAAGAGTGGGAGAGGACGGACAAGGGTCACTGAATCGTTTTGTCCTGATCAACTATGTCCGACACAGAAAACCTAATCTCAGGGCCGGCCTTAACGGTAACTTTAGGGAGAGCATCTCACATTTACTCAAAGTTCTAATAAGCTTCTCAATTGTATTTGGACCTGACCGCCTTAAAAGGGATAGCAAAAGTCATGGAGAGGGTTCAGTCCAACTTGGTCATGGTAAACGTGAAAACGGGTATCTTAGTTCAGACGATTTTGGGTAACATTAAACTTGTTAATGTCTTGAACCCTTTCCTGTGTTAGAATTAGGGAGGGAAACTTTGTGCAACACAATACCTCACCAGCATGTGAGAAAGAGTTACCTGGAATGTAGTCAGTCGCGGATTTGGGGGAAGAGGACAAAATTAAGATTTTTTAAAACCCCCTTTTGAAAATTCCTAAATCCGCCCCTGGTCGTAGTGGTGACAGGTGCATTGGAAGAGGCTTAAGGGGGAAAATATCAGTTTGGGGCATGGTGAAACTAGAATATGAATAGCTTCACTTATGCGAAAGTCAATATTGAAGCTCAATATGCCATATCAACCTGCCACACACTTTACGTCAGTTCTAAACAAGCCTGCTCTGATTATAACTCAGTAGTCCCTTCTGGGGTACTCCCAATCCCGCGTCTACTGGTTAGTCCCCAATACGTCACCATCGGCCCGTCAGGGGAGCCACTTGGGGGCGAGATGAATAGTGGTGATCACTGATCACGTGAGGGATTGGGGGTCATTGTGAGAGTGTTTGGCAGTTTGTAGAGCTCATCAGGACCATGTACGAACCCAATATCACACCCATGGATGATACGTTGCTAGGAGCAAGCCAGGAGGTTCATTGAAAAAAAAACTGATTTGTCGACAGTCACGTTCCTATAAACTAAGAAGAAAAATGTTCATATCAAATTGATTGCAAGGAAAGGACATCAGAATATTATATATTTTTGAGTTTTGGGTTTCATTTGTAACTGAACGGCAGACGATAAATGAAATTGATGTATTTGAGATATTTCAGTAATACAATATGTATATGCAATAGGAAATTGTAGGCGGCACCTGTAGTTCTATATAATTCTGATATCAATGGTTTTAACTTACATATCTACAAAAAAGACATTAGGATTTCAGCAAATCAGAAATCTTACAGTAAATTATTTCTTTTGATATTATATTGACCTTTAGTAAAGGAAGTATTGTGGATTACTATGTGTCAAACATTATTACCTGAGAAACATTTTCTGATTGGAAATTAAGGTTTTGCAATTGTCAGGAATGCGAAGAAAGCAAGAATGGCAGTAAGATAAAAATACGTAATGGAAGATAACAAAAGATGCATTTACAGTTCCTTCCTCATGCATTTCAACCTCACGTTTCTATGCGAATCATTCTGCCGCTGTTTTACGTTTACATCACCCCCATTCCCTCTGCATTCCACCAATTGCTGTCGCCCCATTCGGCACGCTTTCCGTATTTATATGGAATGTGTATCCAGGCGTTTCACGTCTTAACTAAGGCTGAGAACGTTGGGGACCTCTTCCCCGGTCCGGCCGGCCCTCCCAGGGACGGGCCGGGGACGGGACCAGAATACTTAATGTGCGCTATGGGGAACCGAACGTAAATCATTGTCAGCATTTTTATCTGCATGGTGACAAAATTGGTCGCGCAGCACAGTCCGGTAGCACAGTACTGATCTATTTAAGAAAGAATAATGGCAATGTCAAGGCGACATGGAGTAGATATTTCTGTATGATTTTATATAAAACTCCTGTGAGTACGAAACTGGCCAGTTTTAGACGTTTTTCCGATGGCATTGATTTCAAATCATCTGTATTTTCACACAATTATCATGTGAGAGTTTTATAGCAACCGGGCTTCTACTAATAAATCCGTCTCTCTATCTGACTAAAAGATAACATTATGCCGATCCTTAAACAGCTTCCAACCTCCTCAGCGTGCACCCGGTTTCTAGATTGCAAAGGCTTTGGCGGCGCTGTCTATATATGCGCAACGTCTCCTCAATAGGCTCTATTATTTACGCGAATTAAGTAAAACGTAAAAACGGCAATGGCGTAAGTAGTATAGACATGGGAATATGAAGCAGGCCGCGTCATTGTACACAAGATGTCGCTTATAATATTATTGTGACACACAAACGAATACATTTGGAAAAGTACAAATCAGTTATTGATACGTACCAGGTAGCTCATATTTCCTTTGCTACACTTGGTTCGTTTCAGTATTCCCCGAGCCTGCCGGCCCCAGTCGTCTCACGTCTGTATACGGGGGATGAGGTGGGCGGGGAGAAGGGAGATATGTAAACACGTGCCGCGCCTATAGCCCCCTCTCCCGACAGCGCCCCCTATACTGTCCGACGACGAGTGGTCAGGGTGGCCCCGCACTGTCCACCCGCCTCCCCCGAGAGCCTCTAACTGGGTTGACTTGGGTTTCTGCCATGAATTTTGAATGGGTTCTCTATACCAGGGTGAGTCTCTCCACTGAATGAACGAGAAAGCATGCGGTCTGCATGGTGTTCCTTGAAAATATCCAATCATTATGTCTAAGTGTACTCCTATTGCAATTATGAACTGATGAAATGATGTAGTTGCAAATAAAACTAAGTCTAGGATAGTAAGAGTATATTTGAACTTTGTATCCAATAGTCAACTTTATCACTAAGAAAAAAGAGGCATTCTTTACGTAAAAGCACATAATATTATCTAAATGCTTTAAGTAAAGTAGGGTATCGGATATTCATTCTATATTACAAAATTACGTATTCTATCCACTATTTCTCTTCTCTATCTTGATACAAATGCCTAGGGTCATTGATTGTTATTTTTCAAAATAAAAATAGAGTTGAAAAGGGGTAATCAAGCAAAGAATCTGACGTTTTGGGCCTACATAGAATAGGCCGTTTGGCATTCGGAGAGTTATCGGAGTGGGAGGGTGCGTAGTTTGACGAGCCTGAGCGTGCATCGATTAAAGGCTGCAACAATAGACGCTCGTATATTCCCGCCTAAGTTATTTAGAAAAACACCAGCCCCAGGAAATAGATTCCTGACTTTCGCTATTCAAGCTGACAGGACGGAGGCTGTTGAATTTCCTATACTCCGCCAACTTGCCGATCGATCATCTGCCGCCCGCTGTATTCACAGGAAAAACGGATACAATTCGCCCCACTCTCAAGCCCAATACCGGAAGTTCCGCCATGATGGATCGCCCAGAGACGCGCATGCGCACGGGCAGCCAGTGACAATTTTAGTTCCGCTAGGTCCCGCTCGGTGGCCCAGTGCTGCTCTCTTCAGTTGTCATTACGTCATTTCCGGTTTCCCCAGGCTCCCCCTATTGGCAAAAGCTGTGACCAATACTGCGCACGCATGGTTGGTTTAATCAGGAGGTATTTGTAAACATTGTCCTGGCCTTGGTTTGGTCGTGTGAGAACACACTATGGGAAACAGTTGCTTGCATTGGCTCGCTCTCCTAGAAAAAAAATCTGTCCCAACAAAAGAAATGTAATAAATCGGTGGTCGACCAGCAATGGATTTTCCACACACTAAGTGCATTTTCAATTCTAGTCATAAAATATCGTTTTCTTGCTCATGGTAATGGAGTGACCTAATTAACAACTTGAATGCTTTCACACAATCAGAGAATACCCGTGTTCGAGACAATTTCATTTGTTTTGAATTTGTAATCATGTAATCATAGCAAATATTACACGATTCAAAAACTTAATGCAAGGGTTTAAGAACCAGAAAAAAATACTCAATAACTAGAAATTACTGAACCATCGAAGTTCACCTCGAAATCTAGGGCAAAGGAAAAGCTTATTTGTTAAAACACAGATTTTAAATCAAACATCTTTTGTCTTCCTGATTTGCATCTATGGGTGTTTTTAATTGTCTACAATTCTGACTATAGATCCAGGATACGTCAAACCCCAGTGAAATGCCTATAAAATGTTATATAATTCCACATACTTTACAGAGCAGGATATCTAGGTTCATCCTAAACTCCTACCATATTGCTTTCACCGGCCTTCAAAACCGCTTACCAGTGTCCCAGCTTAAACCAACCTGCAGGCTGGAACCACCCACCTCCCAGAAGGATCATCCAGGAACCAGCTTGAGGATCCAGACCAGTGATCCAGACAGATCCGGAAGGATTACCACAATCCGGATCTCCCAGTTTGGACTTGGCCGAATCCAGGACTTTTTTTGGGATCCCCTTCGGTAACTCACATTTATTATTCCTCTCCCGGTCACATTGAATATTATGTTAGCGCGCCCCTGATGCTTATTATTGCGTCATTAACGCCCCGATCTCGCAGCTTGCCGCCCCAGTGAGACCAAGTCAATGACAACCCATTCATCAATCTAACCTCCTCTCCTTCTCCTCTCCTTCTGCCTGCGGCCTTGGCCCTGGTATTTAAGTAACCAGATCTAACGATGTCCCCACATGGTTGCAATATTTAGAACAGCATATTACAGACTACAAAGTATTATGCATGAGGTCAATGATTAACTGCATTTGTAAAGTTTCATAACTTGGGAGAAGAATTTAACATTATGATGTGATAGCGATGAGGAATACCAGTACAAAGACATATAGCTTACCTATTCTATAAATAGTTTATGCGCCATGTAGCATTGTGTAACTTTTTGATTAGGGGTCGTTCCAAAATAAAATGACCCGATCTAGGGCTAGTCACTATGATATCATATCAAAGCTATCATAACTTTACTGTAAACGTCTAGATTCCTTTAATTTAATACCTGTACCCGATTACTAAATCATGTGTTATGAACTCAGTTTAATATACAAAAGATTTCAGGAATCCAATTACAATAATCCAATAATGGCGCAATTTGGTTCTACGTGATGGAGTAACCATTGACAAATTATTTATGAACCATTTGCATGAAAATTAGCAATTACATACCAGCATATAATTAGGTACAAAACCTATTAACTAACTGACTGGCAATACAAGCTTTATTGACTATCTATTCGGAATCACACACTTAGTTTACTTTAATCATTCTGGAAACCATGCACCCCTTTGGGTCAATCTGGTTTTCTCCCTCTACCTCAGGAAGTAATCTTACCGTCCTTAAAGAATTGAAAAGCACAAAAACTTGAAGGCTTGCCCTAATTAACTTCCAATCAAAACAGCCAATTAGAGAGTAGATAATGAGGCAACCCAATTAATTAAGAGAAACTCACATCTAGACTGTGACATCGTGAAACTAAGGCTTTACTGTGGGATTATTGGAAATCTCACACTGAGATCATACCGTTAATTGGAGGATTCAAAAAGAATGGCCAGAAAATTCATAAAGAAAAACTTTTTAACTTGTAATTTTCTTGGTGCCCACACATACCTGATGGTTCTACAAGGAATTTCTCAATATTGAGAAAAATGAGCCGTCAACATTTGATTATGATGGTTTTCTTTACTTTTCTTTACTCTGGACAAGTTGATAACCTTAAATCTTTGATTCACCCCTCCAATGCCACATTGGAACAATCATCAGACAGAATGTATTGCATATTTTCACGTGTTTTAGCATTTTGGAAGAAGAGGTTCGAGTTGATATAGCAACATTCATCGGTATCTTTGTTCTAACCAATGAAAGAAAGAACGTGTGAGACCAATTCATATATTCTCTTCCATTTTCCGTAACAGATAGGTTCATCTGTAAATAAAAAGACTGCAAATTTTCACATTTTCTTTTTTCCTTTTCTTTCTGACTTTGTATTTGTTTTGGTCCTTCTGAACACGCCCATTAGCAGAGTAGTGAAGGGGTACTCACGAATCCTGTGTTTGTTCGGTGAGGGAGAGAGTCAAAATCAATGGCACCCTCCGTGCCCACATTAACACCCTGCATCCAATATTCTCTACCTCTTTTGCTTCTGTCATCTTCCCAACATAGCCATTAGTTACAACCCATGTTTATTTTAATTGTTGTATGTTTTAGAATATAATTTTTGAGTACAAATTAGGAGTGCCTAAGCTTATACCTCCGCGACCACCTATGATACTAAAAAAATAAATTTACATGTGGAAATGCCACTTTGTAGAAGGAACCTTTGGCAATATAAATGGAAAATGGTAAAACCTACAATCCTTTAGCATCTTTTGCAGTACTTATGCATATATATGGTAATCGATGGTGTGAACGTTGGTTAGAATTTTTCCAGTACCTGAACGTATACTTAACAATAGTAGTCCCTATGCGTGGGGTAACCCAAAAGGTTCATTTTGATAATCATGTGGTCTTTTCACTCAGGACAAACGTGTATATATGGAGAATCTTGTTTCAGCGTGACCTCAATGTTGGGGTATATGAACGTGGCATCGTAAACGATTGGGGGGAAACCTCCAGTACTCTGACTCTGCCACCCCTATACTGGAGGCCGGAGTAGGATGCTATGGAGACATTTCAAAACTGTTTGGCGTGACTTGATTTGTAATAAAATTAGAAAAATCTTAATAATCCACTCAAATGTCTTTTGTCGTTGCATGTCGATTCGTCTGCATAGATAAGAATAATAGGCAAAGCCCAATGGTCTGCCATCCAAACCAAGCTTTTAAAGCTAAAGGAACAAAGTCAAAGTAAAACCAAGACCTATCAAAGTGTAGGCTTCTTCGTCACCATAGATCAACATTTGAATGTCTTAAAATGTCCATATAGTACTCATGTATATTCCTCCGCAGGTTTCAACCTAGCACTGCCACCATAAGCTATCATTTAATGAGGCAGATTTAATTACAGCAACTAATTACGAAAAACCAACTATAGCCTCCCTACTTGTAAGGTCTTGAGTGCTAATTAATTTGCATGTCAGAACGCCTTCTCATGCCAATTCATGTGAGGTAGTCTTTTTGTAACATGACCTCAGACCCGTAGCGCTTATTCCATTCTCGCTATAGGAAATTGGTGCTGTCAGAATGATGATTTTGGACAGCTTATTTGATTACTTCATTTTTTGCCTCGTCCATGGGATTGAATGGAACTAGGGGATTAATACAAATCTACATTATCATGTGGTAGTTCGCGTTTCTTTCCCTTGGTTGGCATGCACATTGTATCTAGATCTTCTATCCTTTAATCTTGCTCAGTTAGTATAACAATTTACAGTATTCCAGTGCTGAGCGGTATTTCCTAGTTTCACTCTACTTCCCTGGTTGAACGTTCTGCAAGTATTTCACGACCACTCTAATGCATAATCCTCATCTGTCCTAGTATTTGCAAGAGTTTCCTCTTTCAATTCTTATTTTTAGATGTGCCCCTTCATAATTAATTGACAAGCAATTTACCATTTTGACATTTCGAATCTTGTTGCAAACTCAAATGAATGCACCCTCATCTCTCAACATGATTGTATCATTAAGCAAATGTGATATATCAACATGTTTGTTATGACAATTCCTATAAATTTGATTGACATTTGGATGAAAGAAGTATAAGTCCAAAATATATATGAAATAATGATTAGAAGCATATGAGGATATAGGCTTTATTTCATCTGTGAAAACTGAAATATTTCTGTACAGGTAATGCATCTGCTACAACATATCAGATTGCATTATATTAAAGGTATTGCAACCTCTCATCATATAATTTTACGCTAAGTGCCCTATCTATAGGGAACACGAGCCTCTAACTAACGGGAAGAGTATGAATATCTAATCATAATATCCCCTATTTATGGTACTAATATGTTCGTCGCCGTGACTTGAATTGTCACTGTATAACGTCGTCGTTTGCAACTGCAAAGCATCATAATGAGAAATCTCTAGATCTTAAGTTGAGACAGAGCTTATAAAAGAGGCCACAGATTGTTAAATGGCTGCAATATAGACCCATCCTTAGAGAAGGCCATACGCCCCAATTCACTAAACAATATTAATGGACCTATAATGCACTACTGTGACCTATTGGCATTTTACTGATTGTAGCGTTACATCAAAATATCTTAGCCATTAAAATGCATGACCTAAACGTTTTCAATTTATTCCGATACTGAAACTCATTGAATATTAGTACTTCCTCGTGTAGGTTGCGCATAATACATTGACCATACATGCATGGGACAGTGCAGCGAATGGTTGGGAGGAATCCATTGACGGACGCAGGCCGTATTCCCTCCGCGCATGGTCAGTCATAAATGTAGGGGGACAAACGGCCACCCCCTACCAGACCTATTGTTGGTCACGGCTCAAATGGTTGAAAGGCTTCACTCCAGGCGCACAGCTCCCCATTCTATACCCCCTATATCCGCCTGTATCCCCCCCCCTCCTAATACAAGGAACATGAGGCCTGTGACGGCTAGAGCAAATACCACAGACTCCCTGCCAAAATAGGCCCCGGGACAGCATTGAAACTGGGACAGATTGTGGGAGAAATGGCAGATGCCCGCTTTGTTCGTTTTGCATAGGGAGCTATGAAAAAGAAATTCTCAAACAAGTGTAAAGATTGATCCTTTCCAAGGTTTGTATAGGAAGTAGCTGTCGGTTGCATGCAGAGCTATTTAATTAGCTGATAGCGTGAATTTGATACATTTATATATGGGCTATGCTGCCTACCTCTTTTGTATTTAGCTTTTCCGTATTAACATAAATTTGTCTAAGTACACGCTATCGGCAATATGAGTTCTTTGTGTACACGCAGGGAAGGTAGATTTTGATACTATGTATTTTTTCCTGTCGTGGTACACTGCCATATTTTTCCATTAGGTCTACAGCAAAACGGGTTGATTTACCAGATGCAAGTCATATATGTGGGCATGCTGAGATCCTCTTAGCCAATCTGTTACAGCTCTTAACGGCCATCTCAAAGTAAACAATCTCCATTATCCCTCCACTATCGTCATTCTAAATTTCCTCCCAATTCCCTGTAATGGCGTTATGGTCTCTCTTTGATTGGTGTCTCAAGCAGGCTTGTGATATCCAGACAGAACCAACTCATGGCGACATTTCCATTTCACATTCCTTCCTGTACGCTGATTGCCCATACGTAGACTCATACAAGTCTGGCCACCGCGGGAGATTTGACGAGACTTGGCGAGACTTGGCGACGACAAAGGAGAGGCCTAAAATGGCGGGAAATCATGATGGTCACGTGATCAATGACGTCCTTAGCGCGTGACCAGTGACGTAGCAGGGGTGCCTGGCGTCCATTTAATCTCGTCTGCTGAGGTGGTGAGATAAGAGATGAAGGGCTTGGCGGGTAGACTGGAGGAAGGCGACGCGGTCGGTATAGGTATGGGGTGGGGCTAGGCCCCCCTGTGAGGGGCTAATTTCCTTCTCTGTGCCCAAGACAAGCAGAGTTGGAAGTGTTCCAGGGCCTACCGCGGTGAAGGGCTTTAGATCCACGGAGAAGGGCTTTAGACCATATATAACGTAAACCACGCCTGTCACTTTGGGGCTGGGCGCGGGAAGGGAGGGGGGAGGGGGGTGTCAGGGGAAGTGGCAGACGGAACTTATTGACATATACTCACATAGGCACATTATACAAGAAGTAACGATTGGTTTTAAACAGTGCCAAGTGCTTCTTTACAATTTAATAGCATCCATGCATCTGACAACACATTCACGACCACTTGCGGTGTATCTTCCATATGGGAAATCGCATGCATGATCAACACACATGCCAATAATATCATTTTTAAGGGCTTTCTATGGGTCAGTTACTTTGGTTGCATTGGCGTCTGAAGCACGAACCGCTAGCAATGGAAATGCTATCTAACGTATGCACGATGGAATTAGTCTGTTCCTCTTTATTTCAACCCACATTTTTACACGTATAATATAATGAGGTCTTAAATATATTTACCATAAACCATAACTTTTTAATGACATAATTTATTATTTATCTTTGAAAAAAATAATGGGAAATACCAAAATCATGTTGAAAAATTAAAATAGTGGGATTCAATTGCTTTAATTTTGTCATTAATTTCATATATGAAAAACAACTTTGTTTGTTAATATTTGGCGCCGTATAGGGTTGTATGTAAGTGGGAGATGGGTTTGTGATGATTGTGAAGGTATGTGTCGAGGTAAGGGCGATGAAAAGACCTTAGCACTAGACAGCAGGAAGCAGACTGTCGTCGCCAGAAAGACTTTAATTAATTCCCAGAAAAAGGGCCCTCCTAACCAGATATTGACCATCTGCTGTCGCTCCTGGTATATACTCCATTTGGGGATTTGTCGTTCCCGCCTTAGCTGCCGGTGGTTCAGCCAATGGGGCCCTTCTCAACTGTCTACCCAAGGAAACATCCAATTAAGGCTGCAGTATATTGGATTACGCCAATATGACGTGTCTCATAGTGGGCTGAGTGACATATGTTTTGTGGCACATCGTCCTGCCTCTTATAAGGTGACGGCGCTGCCTGCTAATAAAAGTGTTGCTGGTTTGAATGACTTGCTCACCCAGACAGTAACGTAACTGTAATGTGTCATTGTTCGGCGAAGGGACCACGTTGTTTTTTTCGGTACGTATAGTAAAATAATTACTTTGGATATAAATAAAAAAGCAGAGGCTTTCAACAATATTTTTAATCTCTGTATAATAATGGTCGATTATCACCAATTGTGACCACAGGGGGGTAAATGTGCCAAAAATGAAAATTTGTTCACATATTGATAAAACTTCTAGGGAATGTTGCTAAGACCATTATTGATATTCCCTGCAAGTTGGGAACACTAATATCCATAATTTATTGATTTATGGCAAAGTTTTACCTGACACCCAAGAAGAGTGAAGCAGTACAGAGACATGAAAAATCCAATTTTGTAAAAGTCTTAATTTTTCTCTAAATCTCAAGGGGAACAATAAAAACATTTATGCATGTAGGGATGGGTGTTCTTGACAACATAGGTACCTTTTTTTGTTTAATTAGATAATTCTTTCCAACTTTGGGGTTTATTGAAAATGTCAAATTTTGCTCAAAATGGTGAAGCTGGATTTTTTGAAGTTCTTTTTAAACTCATAAAAAAATAGGAAACTTGAAAAAAAAAAAAATTACTCTAGTGTATTCATCTCACCTAGTACAAAGGAATCGTACAAGTTTTTTTTCAATTTTGGCTGTATTTTCTTGTAATTTAAAGGAATTTAGCCCATCTCTGTACTGCTTCACTCTTTAGCCCATGAAGCCTGAAAGCCATGAAAACTGAGTGGTGGAAGGCACATTTTTTATCGCCTCTTATCAATTCAGATCTTATTTTTATAATTATTTTTCCTGCATTAATGTCTAGCTTTTTTCATATTTTCACCATTTTTCACGTTTTTGCCCATTAAATTATCAAAATATTCGGGAATTTTGGCCCTTTTCATGCTTTTCACCTAATGAAAAGCCCATTTTTCGCGTCTTCGGAAAGCCATAAAAATGGGAAAATTCATAATTAGCGGGAAATAATCGGCCAAATCGTAGGTATCACCTCTGGTAACGCAACACCAACCGGAAAAAACACAAATTGTTGCCGTAAACTTGTATAATTTCCATGGTTACGGAATCTCTGTACTGCTTCATGCATCTCTGTACTGCTTCACTCTGCCAGCTGTGGCAACGGAACTAGTCTCTCTGGTTTCAATGCCCGTTTTCTGCAAATATCCCCTTATTTTAGTTGTTTTTCCTGCATTAATGTCTAGCTTTTTTCACATTTTCACCATTTTTCACGTTTTTGCCCATTAAATTATCAAAATATTCGGGAATTTTGGCCCTTTTCATGCTTTTCACCTAATGAAAAGCCCATTTTTCGCGTCTTCGGAAAGCCATAAAAATGGGAAAATTCATAATTAGCGGGAAATAATCAGCCAAATCGTAGGTATCACCTCTGGTAACGCAACACCAACCGGAAAAAACACAAATTATTGCCGTAAACTTGTATAATTTCCATGGTTACGGAATCTCTGTACTGCTTCATGCATCTCTGTACTGCTTCACTCTGCCAGCTGTGGCAACGGAACTAGTCTCTCTGGTTTCAATGCCCGTTTTCTGCAAATATCCCCTTATTTTAGTTGTTTTTCCTGCATTAATGTCTAGCTTTTTTCACATTTTCACCATTTTTCACGTTTTTGCCCATTAAATTATCAAAATATTCGGGAATTTTGGCCCTTTTCATGCTTTTCACCTAATGAAAAGCCCATTTTTCGCGTCTTCGGAAAGCCATAAAAATGGGAAAATTCATAATTAGCGGGAAATAATCGGCCAAATCGTAGGTATCACCTCTGGTAACGCAACACCAACCGGAAAAAACACAAATTATTGCCGTAAACTTGTATAATTTCCATGGTTACGGAATCTCTGTACTGCTTCATGCATCTCTGTACTGCTTCACTCTGCCAGCTGTGGCAACGGAACTAGTCTCTCTGGTTTCAATGCCCGTTTTCTGCAAATATCCCCTTATTTTAGTTGTTTTTCCTGCATTAATGTCTAGCTTTTTTCACATTTTCACCATTTTTCACGTTTTTGCCCATTAAATTATCAAAATATTCGGGAATTTTGGCCCTTTTCATGCTTTTCACCTAATGAAAAGCCCATTTTTCGCGTCTTCGGAAAGCCATAAAAATGGGAAAATTCATAATTAGCGGGAAATAATCGGCCAAATCGTAGGTATCACCTCTGGTAACGCAACACCAACCGGAAAAAACACAAATTGTTGCCGTAAACTTGTATAATTTCCATGGTTACGGAATCTCTGTACTGCTTCATGCATCTCTGTACTGCTTCACTCTGCCAGCTGTGGCAACGGAACTAGTCTCTCTATCGTTTCAAAGCCCGTTTTCCGCAAATATCCCATTATTTTAGTTGTTTTTCCTGCATTAATGTCTAGCTTTTTTCATATTTTCACCATTTTTCACGTTTTTGCCCATTAAATTATCAAAATATTCGGGAATTATGGCCCTTTTCATGCTTTTCACCTAATGAAAAGCCCATTTTTCGCGTCTTCAGAAAGCCATAAAAATGGGAAAATTCATAATTAGCGGGAAATAATCGGCCAAATCATAGGTATCACCTCTGGTAACGCAACACCAACCGGAAAAAACACAAATTGTTGCCGTAAACTTGTATAATTTCCATGGTTACGGAATCTCTGTACTGCTTCATGCATCTCTGTACTGCTTCACTCTGCCAGCTGTGGCAACGGAACTAGTCTCTCTATCGTTTCAAAGCCCGTTTTCCGCAAATATCCCATTATTTTAGTTGTTTTTCCTGCATTAATGTCTAGCTTTTTTCATATTTTCACCATTTTTCACGTTTTTGCCCATTAAATTATCAAAATATTCGGGCCTTTGTTTACTGATCAATAACATTCCAAATATTTGGAGAATTTAAAAAATTCCTAAATTTTCATATACCTTTAGGGTAAGGGAAACATCTCAGAAACTATATATAAAATTTATCTTTTTGAGATACGATCTTATATTATTCAGCCACCAATTATATAATTATATAATTAAGCTCAAAACACAGACTAATGCATCTTAAATAACAAGAGGAATAATTTAATTCAATAAATAATCAGGTTTTTCTGTACAATAATTGGTAATTTACACAAAAAGGGAATATCCAGAAGCATCCTGTGCTGTTACGTTAAATATTAAAAGCGTTGCCGTACACATACATGAAGTGAGTGTACGGCTATACATTTAAACCCATCAACACAGACCTACCAATATATTACGTCGCCGTACACATGAATCATGGGTTAAACTTCAATATACATGTAGTGAGTGTACGGCAATGAATTTTCATAAGAACTGCGATCATATTTACATGGCATTGAGTAGCCTGTGATATATACACACAAATGCAATATATTGCTACAAATGCTTTAGCGTTAAATATTAAAAGCGTTGCCGTACACATATAATATATGTTAGCATTTACACAAAGTGAGTGTACGGCTATACATTTAAACCCATCAACACAGACCTACCAATATATTACGTCGCCGTACACATGAATCATGGGTTAAACTTCAATATACATGTAGTGAGTGTACGGCAATGAATTTTCATAAGAACTGCGATCATATTTACATGGCATTGAGTAGCCTGTGATATATACAAATGCAAAATAATGATTTCATCTACAAATGCTGCTACTTTTATAATATTTACAATTAGTATCATAGGAAATAAGTGTACGGCTATGCATTTAAAGCCATTGACACATACCTACCAATATATATAATGAATGTGACATGGTTTTAATTGGGCTAATGCGTCCGAAATAAAGAAATTGCAATGGCAGATGCCTAGAGCGCATTCCTCACGAACACTTTGCATACAATTATTGGCTCTCTATACATGTTGCCAAACAGCACGTGATATCAGCTAAAAATCAAAAGTGTCATCGTACACATAATGAAATATGAGAGGTTATCATAGACAAGGTTTGGGTGTACAGCAACGGATTTAATTAATTTCAATTAGCTCCACTTCATACTTTACATATATACAATGCGAGATAAAGTATCCGGCATTAAATTATTGTCTGTATAGTGGAGTACCAGGTATGAGCAATGTCATGCAGGTTGGGTTAGTACGGATTCTTTTTCTAAACACCTGGGTATTAACAGTGAAAATGCTGACACTATGGCCCTTAAGTTGGCTCAGCCATACTTCTATTCCCTGTACTAGTGGCCATAGTTCAAGTTCATTAATATAAGACTTGTCATAGATAATGTCTGATGCAGCAGATATTACACGATAACACTTTGTATACATCACAAGTACATGTGTACAGCAATGGTTTTAATTACGTAGTATGTATGAGTAAAGGTGAGAAATAACTATGATCAGTACAGGATCTTCTGCGCATATGAATTTATCACAAGTATCTAAGTGTACGGCAATGGTTCTAATAGTTTGTAAGAACTCTAGTGTTAAAGATGTGTACGGCATCGTATTTTTCTATTTTGAATTATTTTCTCTTTTAAATAGGTGTACGGCATCGTATTTTCATTCTTGCATTAGATGCTGTACAATAAGGTAAATATGCCGATTTTATCTTTGTTGCCGAATGATGAGCACAGGATCTTCTGCGCATATGAATTTATCACAAGTATGTAAGTGTACGGCAATGGTTCTAATAGTTTGTAAGAACACTAGTGTTAAAGATGTGTACGGCATCGTATTTTTCTATTTTGAATTATTTTCTTTTTTAAATAGGTGTACGGCGTCGTATTTTCTTTCTTGAATTAGATGCTGTACAATAAGGTAAATATGCCGATTTTATCTTTGTTGCCGAATGATGAGCACAGGATCTTCTGCGCATATGAATTTATCACAAGTATGTAAGTGTACGGCAATGGTTCTAATAGTTTGTAAGAACACTAGTGTTAAAGATGTGTACGGCATCGTATTTTTCTATTTTGAATTATTTTCTTTTTTAAATAGGTGTACGGCGTCGTATTTTCTTTCTTGAATTAGATGCTGTACAATAAGGTAAATATGCCGATTTTATCTTTGTTGCCGAATGATGAGCACAGGATCTTCTGCGCATATGAATTTATCACAAGTATGTAAGTGTACGGCAATGGTTCTAATAGTTTGTAAGAACACTAGTGTTAAAGATGTGTACGGCATCGTATTTTTCTATTTTGAATTATTTTCTTTTTTAAATAGGTGTACGGCGTCGTATTTTCTTTCTTGAATAAGATGTTAGATAACATTAGGTAAGTGTACGGCGTCGTTTTTTTTGCGTTAGATAAATAAATACATGTACGCGGATCATATTTACAAACGTACAGCTGTGGCAATAAATAGTTGATGATATATATATAAGGTGATGATGTTTGTACATGTATGAGAACTGAAGTGCTACTATTACTATTAGAGGCCCCGTAGCTAGGGCAAATGAAAAATAACTTCTAACTACTACCATTCCAAATATAAGGCCCCTGTAGCTGGAGCAAATGAAAAATAACAACTGAAGTGCTACTATTACTATTAGAGGCCCGGTAGCTGGGGCAAATTAAAAATAACTGCTACTATCACTTTTTGAGGCCCGGTAGCGGGGCAAATGAAAAATAACAGCAGCGGCGACACATTTACAGGAGGGAAAACCGGTGCTCGACCTCCCGCTGGTCCTTCTCCTGCAACCTGTAGAGAGTCGGGGAGACCTGGACCGGAGGAGAGATGTAGGCGAGGACTCCAGCCCGGTGGACTCGGCCCTCTTCCCTTTTGCCCCACTTCCACTTTCCTCTGGATGGGGTCATGAAGCTGATCAACAGCTCCTCCCAATCATGGCCAGTGATAACCACGGGGTACCATCTGGAACCCCATGTCACCACGGCATGATTGCCAATGGCAGTCATCTGACGCCATATGACCCTGTTGGGTGCATCAGGGCTTTGGGCCTCGTCCTGTGAGCGCACAAGCTGCGCCAGGGGGATGTCGTCCTCCTCCTCAAACTCCTCCTGGTCCGTCTCCTCCTCGACCTCCACAACCTGAGGAGCCTGCACCTTCGACCAACCAGGACACAGCGGGTGGAACTGGCTGTTATTCCAACAGCAGTAATCGAAACACGAGGTTTCCCTGATGTAGAGGTCACCGCTGCTTGTGGGGGCGAGGGCATGCACCTTCATAATTCCCTTGACGGGAACTAGCTGCCACTGCGCCTCAACCTCCTCCCGGGTGGACGCAATCATCTCCTCGGTCACGTGGATCAGTGTGATCTTGGTCGCACGGGTCCTGATGCGCTCGACGAACTCCTTCGCCGTGCGCAGTGGCAAGCCCCCTGTTGCCAGGTTCGTCGCCATTGTTTTCAGAGACCCGCCGACTCCATCACACGGGCCCTTCCCGTGCCCCGCCTCAAGCCACGTCCATGTGGCATTCGCACCGAAGCGGGCCGGGAACTGCCGGACCCCAGCCACAACCGTCTTGTTGCGGTACTGGGACGTCGGACCGTCAGAGATAAAATGCACCCATTCCAGGAGGGGAAGTTCTTGGCGCAGGGCCTCCATCAAGGGAGCGATGAAGGCGAAAGTTGTCGGGGCTGTGTGGGACAGCTCGTCCGTCACACCCACGAACGACTTCGTGAAGACCGTGGCGTGACCAGGCTTCCGGAAGTACACCACAATGGGCATCAAGGCGATCTGCCGGTTGTCGAAGAACACCGAGGCGGGTTCTTTCCTGAACTTAACCTCCCAGTTCTCGGAGTAGTCCAGTTGAACCACGGCCTCGGTTCCTTCGTGCAACCCATCCTTGAGCCGACGGATCTCCCGGAACTGGGTCGTGAGCCGCTGCATGTGCTCACGATGGGGACCCATCAGACCCAGGAACATTGTGGTGAAGCTGTCGGTGGGTGCCTCTAGGTCGGTCAGCCGCGTCTTTATGATCATGGAGCCGTCGCGGGCGGGGACGTTGGCCCTTCGCCACTGTTGGAACCGCACCACATCTTTCTGCAGCCCCTCCAACTTTCGTTTTATGTCCTCGTCCTCCAAGAGGGCCAGCGATTTGGGGGAGTGGGACAGCACCCCTGATGCCTGGGACATCAGGACCAGGTTGGCGCACCGAGGGCAGAGGCAGACGTCCCTGGTGGCGTACTTGATGAGGCGCACACCCTCCGGCCTGTACCTGCAGAAGGTCAGCAGGGAGATATCAGAGTTGCACTGCTCCTGGTATCTTGAATGCAGGCTGCTGAGGGTGTCCAGGAGGGTGTACGCCTGTATCCCCTTCTTGCTGGCCCTCTGGGATGGCAGTTCCGCGGCGTTTTCTGGCCGGGTCATAAATGACCCGACAGCTGCCTTCACCGCTGCTGCTGCCATCTTCCTCTTTGTTGCCGGCGGCCGCTGGGTCTTTCTAAGGTATTTGCGTGAGATGTCGACCACCTCCCCAAGGGCCTTCGCTGTCCCCCGCAGCTGCTTCCGGTCGAAAACAGTGCGCTTCACCTCCCGAGGGGCGTTGCGCACGTTCTCGACCGTCAGCGTGTACGGGAGAATCTTGCGGACCCGCTCCTTGGTGGGGGTCACGCTTAGGCCCTTCTGCAGGAGGTGGATCGCTTGTGCCTGTTGAACATACAATACATTCTTTCATTACACAATAGGAATTATCGGACAAAGTGTACGGCATCGCATTTACCGCGCATACCTTAATACGATTCAATGTGTACGGCATCGCATTTACCGCGCATACCTTAATACGATTCAATGTGTACGGCAATGCATTTACCGAGTTCAGTTTCTAACTAGGGATAAAGTGTACGGCATCGCATTTACCGCGCATACCTTAATACGATTCAATGTGTACGGCAATGCATTTACCGAGTTCAGCTTCTAACTAGGGATAAAGTGTACGGCATCGCATTTACCGCGCATACCTTAATACGATTCAATGTGTACGGCAATGCATTCACCGAGTTCAGCTTCTAACTAGGGATGAAGTGTACGGAATCGCATTTACCGCGCATACCATATATAACAATTTTAAGCAATGCATTTACCGAGTTTAACTGATTACAATTGCATATGACATGTATACACATATCACATTACAATGTGATTTTTCTACTGCCAAACTAATGTACCTGGGCCGCCGGCGCATCAAGCTCGGCAGCTGCGTGCGCGGGAGGCGTGGCTGGTACCTCCTGGTCCCGAACGCCACGGCGTCCCAGCGCTTCCGCCAGCTGCCTCTTGAGGTCCTCTACCTCCTTGTCCCTCGCAGCCAGGGTAGCTTGGGTCCTCTTCAGTGTGTCTTTTGTAGTCTCAAGCTCCCGCTTGAGCGACCGCGCCTTGGGTTGACGGCTAAAGCTAGGAAGAGTCACCACCAACCTGGAAAACATTGGAAGGTAAATTTGCTCATCAACTGTATTATATCATTGTAAACTGATTAACTCTTTCTCAGGTGTCTTCTGCTCATTCTATGACACTGAGATTCAACATAGGTTGTGTACCTTAAAACGATTCAATGTGTACGGCAATGCATTTACCGAGTTCAACTGATAACTACAGACAAAGTGTACGGCATCGTAACTACTGCGCAATTGAATGTGTACGGCATTGAATTTACCGGATTTAGCTAGTAGTGACTGCACACACACACATATAAAATATATATTTATCTTAAGATGTACAATTAACATGTATACCCAAACTTACTTTTCAGGCTCTTTGGCTGCTTGCCGTCGAACCCTTGGCGCGATCGCAATCGGGGCCACAACTTCCCCGGCAATCCTGCCTGATGTCCGCAGAGCCTCAGCTGCGGCAGGTGCGGGGACATCATTAGGAGGAGGGACGTCAGCGGGCTTCCGCTTGTAAGGCTTCCCCTGGGCGTTCAGGCCTTGTTCCCCTTGAAAAAATAATGAAAAGATAAGATGGTCAGATTATAAGATATTAATTTGTCAAGTGGTGAAAAATGCATTACGGTATACATTTCATTGATATAATAAAATATTAATCTAATGTTAATCCAACACAATGTAAAAATGTTATGGCATTGAGCTGTTCCTGGTTACTTACGCCATCGTTGCCTAGTCCGCTCCAGGGATTCCCTCCTCCTTCGCAGCCGCTCCTCTTTCTGTTCCTTAGGCACTTTTTTTTTCTTGCCCTTGTTGGCATCTCGATGTTTCTGTAAGGTTCAAGACAAGTATAACTGCACTGCAGTTTGAAAGTATGAGCTGTGCAGTGACATATTTAGAAGATGTTCAGCACTTCATAAATATACTACAAAAATGTACAGCTTGTTCAGTATAAAAATTGCACAATCTTTTTTGTGCATGTGATTAAGTCAAGCAATGTTAATGGATTCAACTGTTACCTTAGCACGCACAACAGCAGCTGCCTGCACATCAGGATTGGTCCTGTAGTTGACCTGATATTGCCGGTTCCGTTCTTTTTTTTCTTCTTGAGTGTAATCTTGCTCGAGCTCGTCCATGATGAATGCTGTAGAAGACAAATTATCAGTATATGGAATATGTATTGAAAACCTGTATGGCATCGCATATATCATCTATTGATGTGGGGAAATGTGTACGGCAATGCATTTATGAAAAAGATATGTCGCGCCAAAGAAAAGCTGTACGGCGTCGCATATACTTTGGGGGGGGGGGGGGGGGGGAAATGTGTACGGCAATGCATTTATAAAAAAGTACGGCGTCGCATATACTTTGGGGGGGAAATGTGTACGGCAATGCATTTATAAAAAACGATATGTCGCGCCATAGAAAAGCTGTACGGCATCGCATATATCATCTATTGATGTGAGGAAATGTGTACGGCAATGCATTTATGAAAAAGATATGTCGCGCCATAGAAAAGCTGTACGGCGTCGCATATACTTTGGGGGGAAATGTGTACGGCAATGCATTTATGAAAAAGATTTGTCGCGCCATAGAAAAGCTGTACGGCATCGCATATACTTTGGGAAATGTGTACGGCAACGCATTTATGAAATAGATATGTCGTGGCCTGGAATACCTGTACGGCATGGCATATATCATCTTTTGATGTGTAGGGAACTGTGTACTGCAATGAAATATATATGCTTGTTGATTTAGTTAATTGATCTACGAGGCTTCGGAATTTCTAGATAAGTAAAGATATTTTTAAAAAAAAGAAAAATATGGTGACCAAATATATATTTACCATGTGGTGTTAAGGAAAATGTGCACGCCTATGCACTTACACATTTATTTTTCATATGTTTAACTACTTTGCCGACGCCTTGGTTGTTATATTGCTTTCACATGAAATAAAAATTATTACTTGTGTTACATTACATTGATTCTGGCATTCTGTTCGGATTCTTACTTTGTGTTGTCTTGTCTTACATAGGACATACAAAACTGGACGACAGTATACTGAAAAAATAAAAACTTTATTCAAGATCCCGGGTCGTCACCTCCTCGCTCGGCACTACGTGCGGATGACCGAGAAGAGTGGGTGGAAGTCGCCGGGTCTAGGGCTGACCCTGGGCCGCCTGAAAACCATCAAACCCGGGGACTCCCACCCACTCAACTCGGCCCGTAACCGGGTGCAGTGCCGGGCGAGAAGGGGCGACCCCCTCCGCCACTCCTGTCTCCTCTTCCTCCGTCGTTCCCTCCTCCAACTCCCAATCCTCCACCTCTTCACGTCCCTTCTCACTACTCTGCACCTCCTCAATCTCCTTCTGCCCCTCTTCCTCCGTCGTCTCCTCCTCCATCTCCCACTCCTCTACTACCTCCTCCTCCACTCTGTCCTCAACTCCTCTCTCCTCCTCCACTCTCTCCTCGACTACCTCCTCCTCCACTCTGTCCTCAACTCCTCTCTCCTCCTCCACTCTCTCCTCGACTCCCTCCTCCTCCACTCTGTCCTCAACTCCTCTCTCCTCCTCCACTCTCTCCTCGACTACCTCCTCCTCCACTCTGTCCTCAACTCCTCTCTCCTCCTCCACTCTCTCCTCGACTCCCTCCTCCTCCACTCTGTCCTCAACTCCTCTCTCCTCCTCCACTCTCTCCTCGACTCCCTCCTCCTCCACTCCGTCCTCCACGACTCCCTCCTCCTCACTCTCCTCCCTAAACTGCAGAGGGCGGATTGGCCTCCACAGCAGCGGCGAGGCCGGAAGTGATGAGGACTGGGGAGGTTCGAACTCCTCCCCAGAGCTCACCACGTCCGACCCCACCGCTGCATGCAGGGCTGTCCACCTCTGTGCCGCCGCTGTCGCCGCCCTCCTCACCGGCCTCGGCTCCCTGACCACCTCCTCCATGTCCGTGTCCGTCTCACTGGCGGTCTCCTCCTGGGGGGTCTGTCTCCAGTTGGCGAAGCTAGGCGATGCCGGTTGAGGAACAAATTCCTCCCCCGACGTCGCCTGGTCCGACCCCACCTCGGCGTGGAGGGCGACCAGCCTCTGGGTTGCCAGAACCGCAGACTCTCGTGGCGGCGGCCTCACCCTCTCCTCCTCCTCCTCGTACTCTCGTGCTCTGTCCAAATAAAGTACAAGTGATATAGATAGGGAAACATATATATACGAAGAAGTAAAACCAAACTATTTAATATACAGTGCCGTACACTCTTCTAGTATTGAATATTTATTGCCGCACACTTTAAAAGGACTTTATATGCAACGCCGTACAGAATTTTAAAGTTTACTATAGTGTCATTTAATATTCGACATATATATTTTACTTTTGAAGGATTTTACGATATAGAAAACTGTACCTCTACTTATTAAATAAGTGACAGGCTACTTTACGACATAGAAATATAGCACTTTGGTCATTTCCCACTAGTTACTGCAATATTGGATGCACATGCACTTACCTAAAGGGGGGGACCTCCCTGTCTTGGGCCCGCTGTGCCCCGCGCCGGAGCCCACGCTGGCCACCACGCTGGCCACCACGCCGCCCGCCCTGGTGGGCGTCCTGGAAAACCTGAGCGGGGACAGCAGGCTGCTGGCCCCCGTCGTCCTGGTCGTCCTCCTGGGCGGGGGCAGCGACCTCCTGGCCCTGGTCGTCCTCCTGGGCGGGGGCAGCGACCTCCTGGCCCTGGTCGTCCTCCTGGGCGGGGGCAGCGACCTCCTGGCCCTGGTCGTCCTCCTGGGCGGGGGCAGCGACCTCCTGGCCCTGGTCGTCCTCCTGGGCAGGAACACAGGGATGTAAGTCAAGGTTAATGAAAAAATCTGAAACCCCAGATAGAAAATTTAGAATAATCTTAAAATGCCATAAAACGTCATGTAAGGAATTCCGTTTGAAAATTATTATTTGAGGTGATGATGTGAAAAAATCTGAAATCAGATTAAAATCTGAAAACTTACATCCCTGGGAACAGCCGGCTGCTGGTCCCCGTCGTCCTCCTGGGCGGGCACAGCAGGCTGCTGGCCGCCCCTCTGGCCCCTGCGGCCACGCGCCCTGCGGCCACCACGGCCACCCCTGCCACCACGGCCACCCCTGCCACCACGGCCACCCCTGCCGCCGCGCCCTCGACCTCGACCTGGCGGACGGCCCCGCGGGCGTCGGCCATCCGGGTAGCCCGCGGCCACGTTCTGGGCCTCTCGACGGTCCCTGGCCGTCTCGTTCCGTCGTAGCCTGTCTAAGTCGAGTTGCTGGACGGTCCGGTAGGGTTCGCGGAGGGGCGGCGGCCGCAACCCCAGCGTGTACTCTTCACGGATTCTCTGCAAGAGCGAGAATAAATGTTAAAACTACAGAGTGAAATAACAAGCAGTTAATATTACTTTTTTTTAAGCATATGATTATGGTTTTTGTTGTCATGTTAGGAACCTTTGCTTTTGATTGTAGCTCTAAGATTGGGTTCTTACATTTGCAATTTACGGGGGTTTGGCAAATAGTAATACTTACTCTCGACCGCAGCCGGTTATGGAGCAGCTGCTGCTCCTGCGTCCTCCGTACGCGCTGCCTTCGCGGTGGCATCGTGTGGTGCTGGACTTGGGAAAAGCTGAAATTCAAAAAGTAATATGGTTAGCTAATGTATAGTTGAATGACCATTTAACAAGAACCATAACACAACACGAGACTTTTAGGTGAATAGAAACGCATCTGCTGAACACAACTCCAACAATGAGATTTTCTGTGACTAGTACTTACTCTTGCCATTGTGCATGGCACATGAAATCCAGTGGAATGTTGCCATCTTGTTTTGGATACTTTGCTGTTATTTGCTATTAGCCCGGTGGTAAAATAAGCATACATTTAATAATACGTAATTTTCGTTGTCGTACACTTTTCCAAAGCATTAAAGAACTGCGTTGTGACCATGTCTTTGTAGAGGAAACCTGTACGGCAGTGCTTTTATGAAACGCAGTAGATCTCACTAACTGGGTTATGGGAAAAGTGTACGGCATCGCATATATTTCATAGCGACCATGTTTTCTTTATGATACTCCTGTACGGCAATGCTTTTATGAAACGCAGTTGATCTCACTTACATGATGAGTACCAGTATGGTCGCTTGTGAACCCAATCAATTTAATATACATTGCCGTACACTTTTCAACTTTTATATTAAATGCATTGCCGTACACTTAAAAAAAAAGAAGAAAAGGTGGGCGGGTGGGGGAGGGGTTACCATGTGTTTTCATACAATATATATTACCTGCTTGAAAAATTGATGACATTCAACACTACATAATAAATATGTGGCATCTATAGGTTTCTCACAAGGTATTGCGTGCATTTAAAATAGAAATAAGGCCTAGATAATGATGATTACAGGTGTCGTCCCTGTCACCATAAATGCAAGGCTTGTGAACCCAATCAATTTAATATACATTGCCGTACACTTTTCAACTTTTATATTAAATGCATTGCCGTACACTTAAAAAAAAAAAAAAGGTGGGCGGGTGGGGGAGGGGTTACCATGTGTTTTCATACAATATATATTACCTGCTTGAAAAATTGATGACATTCAACACTACATAATAAATATGTGGCATCTATAGGCTTCTCACAAGGTATTGCGTGCATTTAAAATAGAAATAAGGCCTAGATAATGATGATTACAGGTGTCGTCCCTGTCACCATAAATGCAAGGCTTGTGAACCCAATCAATTTAATATACATTGCCGTACACTTTTCAACTTTTATATTAAATGCATTGCCGTACACTTAAAAAAAAAAAAAAAGGTGGGCGGGTGGGGGAGGGGTTACCATGTGTTTTTATACAATATATATTACCTGCTTGAAAAATTGATGACATTCAACACTACATAATAAATATGTGGCATCTATAGGCTTCTCACAAGGTATTGCGTGCATTTAAAATAGAAATAAGGCCTAGATAATGATGATTACAGGTGTCGTCCCTGTCACCATAAATGCAATGCCGTACACTTAAAAGGGGGGTAAAAACATGTTTTTCCATCGAAATTAATATTTTTTACCACAGTTCACAGTGCTCCAGGTTGTAAATAGCACAAATTCAGCATTTTACCTGAGTTTCACAGTTTTAAAGCAATAACCAGCCTACTTTAAACAAAATTTCAGATACACAAATTCTCAAGTAACACCATAAAACTAATAGAAAACATGGATAGCTGCATTCTGGCAATATATGCCTGACAGTTAAACATAGTGAAATGACTGACAGTGAGTGTGGCAGAGACCTGGGTTAAATAGCATAAGAACAGTTCAAGTTATACTGATTTCCCTGTTGGACTCACAAGCGTGAAGCCGCGTGAAGCCGCATGTAAAAGCGTGAAGCCGTACAGAGACAGGACACAGTGTACTTTTAAGGAAACTCACACACTGTGGCCTATCGAACTAGATGTAAACAAACCAACTTGGCGGGTGCAAAATCACTGCATATATGGACATACGCCGTATTTTCGCTTAACTTTTGCTGTACGGCGGTGCACATTACTTCATTTCACTCGATCCAATGGCTTATGTACACCATTGGGGCCTAGATTTTTAGAAAAACGTGCAAAATAATAAGAAAACATGCTTACGTGTTGCCGATCGTCTGCTATCTGCTGCGTTCGGGACGCCCTCTGTCACTTCCGGGTATCCGCTTCCGTTTAACTGCAGATGGCGCCACGTGCGGGCCCTTTTTTCCCGCCAAGGTTTTTTTCTCTGTACGGCTTCACTATTACCGCTGTCTCAGTACGGCTTCACGGGGCCTATATTTGGCCATTCTGAGCGCGTAAATAGGATCTTTGGGTATTAATAGTAAGTATTGTAAGCCCTGCTTGGTTTTATTTATGTGCGTTCAATATTTTTCACTATTTCCCACTTTCGCTGATTTTATGCTATTTTAAAGCATCTCTGTACGGCTTCACGATTTCTACACCAAACCTGCTTTCACTTAGCTTTTACCCCCTCATCAAGTCGATTTCCAAGTAATTCCTGTCATTATTTCGATATATAAATCCAATGTATGAGTGATTTTTGTAATATATTTAATGTTTTATCTATTTCCTTTTTTCTTATGTTCCGGACATTGCCAATATATATCTGTACGGCTTCACGATTTTTACACCACAGAATATGCCCATATAAAATGAAGACAACGTTGAAAAAAAAAAAAATTAAAAAATAAGTGTACGGCAACGTATTTAATAAAATATATTAACATGGTTTTTATTGATTTCATAATGTTAGAAAATTTGTACAAGACATTCAGTAGATAAAGAACTGGTTTGGTACCTAAAAATACTCCAAAACTGCCTTATTTTCGACTGTAACATGCAAAATATTCATAAAAAGTCATAAAAACCGGGTTCCCATTGAAGACCTCATAGGGCCGTACACATTAAGTGTACGGCAACGCCATTAATTTTATTTTCCCCGCACTTTCATATAAAAATATATGAAAATGGCCTGTGGTCACATTTGGTGATAATCGACCATATGTGCTCTATGAAAACTGTAAGTATGAGAAGAAAAGGTCAACAAAGAACCTAGAAGAATGAAGTTGAAAAAGCTGAATTCTGGAAAGATCATTATAAGTATAATATACTCTGAACTTAGATTTTTGTCCGGGGGGCGGGGGAATCTAAGGGCGACAGTAAAAACAGAATGAAAATCGATAAAAATGTCTTAGAATGTCAATGATGTTTTTTTTATGGCTTTTTGCATATTAAAATATATGTATAAGGTGTTATGTCATGGTACTGCAGTCCTCTCTCATCACTTTAGAACCGAATTGTGATTCTTGTTGAGTGCTGTCACTATTCTGGACAATTTACATTTTACCGCACTGTGTCTGTTAGAGTGGGATAAGGTGTAGTAATACGAGTTTCTGAGTTTTCTGAGTACAGATATCCCGAGGTTTATTTGCATAACTCTTTGGTACACACTCACACATAGAAACTACAATGCTTCTAATCCTCAACACTATGTCTGATGAGCCATTACCGTGAGCTTTTGAGGTCTTCCGGTCAATTTATTTTACAGTCACTGCATGGCATGTGTAAGACCTCTTTAAATCTGCTGTGAAGAGTCATACCTCACAACTATGCATGTAAGTACAGTTATAAGGCACCCAACACACCTATCCCTTTTCAATGTATTCAACTACATATCTCTACTCCCATCCCCCTCTCTTTGAGCATCTATAAATAGACCTATTTCCGTTTAATCCCCCAGATGTGAAATATTCACACCTACAGAGATAAACAAAATCAATTTCCAGACATGATCTCGGTATATCCTCCGTCCAAAGGAGGAAGCCCGGTATCTCCTCCAGGCCGGCTGCCAGCCTTTCACTCTCTCATCCTGCACCGCCATTTTTGCTACCTTTTTAGGCGCGAGGATCTTTTCTGTAAATTGTAACCCCCGTGCGGTTTGTATCTGGCGATAGCAGTGCCCCTAGTGAGACGCAGCTTCAAAAAGCACCACGTGTCCCCCACCAGAAGACAGCGTCTCCTCCCATCGGTCAGAACGAGGCTTTATCTTGACACCCGGCGTCTACGGCCACTCCCCGGATGTAAGATCGGCTATCTTCGGCTCGCGCCCGATCGACGTCCTTCAGGCCTTGAAACCGTGCCAAGCAGATTGTGATCGGAGAGCATACAGGGTGGGTGGAGAGTGCGAATAAAAAAAGCTATTCAAAATAAGAGACTTCTGCTTTTATCAATCGTTTCCATGCAGTTCAGATGCATGCAACTCTGTAATTATGTCTGCATCAAATATCTGCTATAAAACCTATATAATGATACAGTTCTGTAATCACATAAGCCGTTTTATGGGCGTTTCTCTGATATATAAAGGTAAAAGTATATATATGTATAACTCTCTAAATAACAGACAACAGTCTTATATCGATTCAATAGAGTAGAAGGCCACTCATTACGTCCTCATAGAACAAAGATGGAGAATCGATATGCAAATGAAGCCCTTCAGACCAAATGCTGCCGCTTTAATTCTCGCAAGCAATATATATTGGCTGTGTTCATGCATATATGTAAATTGGAGGCGGCATCTAGACGAAGTGGATTGAAAACTCTTACAAATGGAAGTAAAATGGATGATGCCATTAGAAGGGCAGCCCTCAGCGTCTGCTCTGAATATTCCATTTGCTATATGCGCATTATTTTAAACTGCTACCGGGAAGCCAATTTACAAGAGGAACATCGGCAGTAATTTCATTTGAATAGCACTTTTCCGTGTCTTTGGTCGTAAGTTGATAATATTTAAAGGACCTTGAGTTATTGGTAAGGGCACATACTAGAAAATGGTCTCTTAGAGGTAAGGCCTTGTCTTGCATCCCTATATCAAGGAACAAAATGGAGCCCATGGGCTCTTCTAATGGGAGGACGACCATCTTAATGAGAATTTATTTTCGACGTCCCCAGATGCTATATAGTATTCAGTCTAGCTATCTTTGTGGTCCGGAACAATATAGACCAGTCTAAAATTGTTTGGAAGTTCAATTTACTGCTGATAGTTTAGTTGAGAGGGGTGAGATCCCATCACTTGAAGGGAGAGCTTCATTATGCCTTTAACTTCTCTAGATCTAGTACGCCCTACGTTACAAATATACTGTTGGACAGTATTATAGTTTTTATAGCCTTGCTCGAATGTAACGATAGGAATCTAGAAGCAACAACCAAAGCTATTAAATTGCGCTTATCTTCCTCCCCAGTCAAATATCATAGAATACGAATTACCCTCAAGTTGATCATACGTTAATGCTCCTGCCTACCTACCGCTCAATTCACATACAAAAAATTGATGTTGCCTTATCGCATAGCACTGTACTATACATAATTATGTATATATATATTAGCTTATGGCAGTTCTGTAATTTATGTAGCGAACAAGTATTTTGATATGGGGAACCTATCAATCTTGAAATAACAATGAAGTTTAACTTAAAGACAAATGCTCTAGAATTATATAAATATGCGATAACTTGGCCATTGAGAGAGGTATGCGATCATCTTGGCAGTTCAATAGCAATATGTGTACATTACTGCTGAAGAAATGTGTCGCGATCATCTTAGCAATTCAATAGCGATTGATATGTGTACATTACTGCTGAAGAAACGTGTCGCAAAACAGAAATTTGATATTATCCGCCCGTAATTGTCAGGCTATAATCAAATTCTTGTAAATCTAGGCCCCTATGTCTCACAAAATAAACATAATATTTTTTTATATGTAAACCCCAGAGCAGAGGTCATGTTACAAAAGAGTAGGGAGTGAGTAACACTAGGACTACAATACTTGGTGGTTGTATGTATCTATAAATTGTGGTATGTAGTCAGATTTGTAGATAAAAATGTTATTGATTTTTCGATTACACGTTTCCTAATTTGTAGACTGGACAGAAACATTAGAAGGTTAATCGTAGTAAAGGGAAATGAGGAACACTACCTGCTGCAGCGAGTAAAAACGGATTGCTATTTGAGAAAGAATTAATGGTTATCGAAGTGTGTGGATGAGAGGACGAACACTATGTGTCTGTGGTAAACGCTCAGAGCGCCTCATCTGCAGGGATTAACTGATTAGGGATCAGATTAACGGAACACCTCCCACGAACGGTGGTCGGCAAGGTGGTGGTATGTATATCAAGGTCTACTGAGCGGACTGAGGGAGGGGAAATGACCGATCTTCGTCCTGTTTGTACTGTGTGGCCGGAACTGTAATTGCTGGACTGGTACCTTGTCTGAAGTAAATATACTCATGAACTTGCACGTTTATGTTTTGAGAGTTTTTTTTGTAATATTACCGTTGTTGTTTGATGAATAATGCATTTTGTCACGACACGCACATTTTTAATTTCACAAACAAGTTTTGGTGTAACTAGAGTCTTTTGCTGCTGATGCACCTGTAGAACAACTGAACATTTTTGTATCATCTGAAGTTACTAATGGCAGTAGAGTGATCGCCCATCCCAAAAGACGCGAAAAGACACACATACACACGCACACCCACAAACACACGTATACAGATTTATAGCCTCCCCTTCTTGGAACTATCTAATTTCATACATGTCATAAGCTTGACTGCTATACATTCATACATTGATATAAGCGCCAGACAAAATAAAATGTAGCCCATTAGCCCCTGGTAATAAGTCGGTTTCCCCTATAGCTCCTCCTGTAACCTGTTCCAGGGCCAGGAGAGGGGCTGTTTATCCCATGACCTTCCAGCGTCTTCTCACCTTGACAACGCCTCCAGCGGGTAAATACTCTGCGCATGCGTATTTGGCGTGTGGCTGGAGGAATGTGCTGGAGAAGGGCCCGTCTCGGCGTCGGCGCTAAATGTCAACTGATGCCGCCATAATTGAACTATGGTCCAATGTGCCCAGGTTTCAGACACGAAAGGGCCTCAGGGGCAAAAAACTGCTCTAATCTAACGTCCCTTCTTTGAGAAAAGGTTTACACCGGGCTAGTTTTGGGATTCCTCAAATGGCGGACCCTTTAATTATTTTCTTCTATTTAATCCCCAGGCAACACATTAAGTAGCCCTTTGTAACCACAACCAGTTTAAAAATCATCGAAATTCTAAGACTTGTTGAGACGCTATCCTACAAACAGACACTATCCTACAAATATTGGTGACTTTGTGAGTTAGCGTCACCAAAAGATGCTATCCCACAAAGAGCTGCTAAGTCACAAATATTTGGGGGGGTAGCATCTGCAGTCTAAACAAGGCTCGTGTTTAAACTAATATCCATATAGACATTTGAATGTATGACTGACGTTGGGCATTCTCATCTGCATAATGTATAAATCTATAAGGAAACATGGTGCTATAGACGGGACTTATTTTTTCCCTTGCGGTGCTCCCTTGCCCCCTTCTGGATCAGTCGTTCACATGACCGTTGGATTTCTGATATCATATCCCAATAGACACCCATGGGTGCTACCGTGACGGAATAGAAGAACTTTACTGTGACCCGTTCGAAGAAATCCGTTCGACGAAGAACATCCCATCTTGCATTGATGTTTACGTAACTGTCCCCAAAACTCAATTATATTCCCAAAATACCATAACCTTCACAACTACCAACAAAGAGAGTATCAATTGTAATCGATGAAACGCAAACCTACGTAACGTTTGGAATGTTTCTCCATAATTCGTTTTGAAATCGACCACTGATCACTAAACTGCCTATACATGTGACGTTGGGTCAATGGGCTATTGACGCAACATCACATATAGGCAGTGTCCTCTATTCATCTTTATCGCATGAATTGACTTGCTATATTGAATTGACTGTATACGCGACAAATCACTACAGTGTAAGTAGTATTATGAAATGGGAAATTAAAGCATGTCGCATACCTTTAACATCCTTATTCATTTGCGTGACATAACCCATACTTGTGTTACAATTGCCGTGACAATACCATATGGATTGATTCTATTGTAAATGCAACAATGTAAGTAGTATATGAAAATGAGAATTTGGATTTAACATTATCATACGTGCAGTAAGCTCTGTACAGCGACAGCCCTTATTTAAATGTCTATAAATACGACGTAATGGGCTATCAGGATTATGGCATATTTGTGATATGAACATGGTATGTGTGCATGTCTAAATAGCACATGTGAAAAGATCAAACTTTGATAATTGTCAAGTACATAGCTATAGTCTATCTAATATAGTCGACGTCATGTTGCGCGCATTACGTCGTTCACATAGCCGGTCCCAATACGACAATCAAGTATAAAACACGAACCTTCCTTATAAATATGCGACTCCCCTAAGATTTGTTCACAATATACTTAAGCGCATTCACATTCCATTCAAGCTGTATATCTGATCATAGAGATGAATGGTCTTATGCTTACACTCTTGTATCTCTTTTTACGTTACCTTGCAGAAGTGTTTTGATGTGACTTAGTGCTGTATCAGCTGGAAATGACCCTACCATAGACATGTAAGTCTATAATCATACATATTCATGAAGGTCAGGGCATCAGTTACTTGGCCTAAACGACTTTCAAACTAACTTTTAAAGCGCCATGGTGTATGGCAATGTCAATAAAATAGGTGCAACTAGCTGGAGATCGTAGCCAGTGATAGGGACCTTTTTTCACACCTCCTTTTTGTCTGTATTCGAGCGAGTATGGTAAAAGACCTCCAGACTCTACTGCACCCAACTGGATGCTTAATGAAGTGTTACCTACGCTTACACTTCTTCCTTTGGAGCGCTGCGAGTGAACATCCCCCCTATTATCACTCAAGCGTTGACACGGACTTCCCCAACACCCATTCCAATGGAAAACAATCCACGCATGCGCAGGACAGGTTTGCAATCTCCAAGCTGAGGTATGGCCTTCGGAGCAGCCTGTCGGAATACCTTATGAAGTTACCGTCCTGCCTGGAGAGCCGCCTGGAGAGCAGAGGGGTGATAAAGGGGGTTGAGGGGAAGTGGAACTCTTCATTAAAGAAGGGAGGCTGGGGTGCGTGCGCACTGTTGCGGCGGAGATGCCGGCGGGAAGTTCTAATGGAGTGGTCGGGTAGACACGCCAGTTTGAGGGCCCTGCTCTCCAGCCCGTTTATTATTCGGTCATCACGGCGAGGGCCGCCCAACGTCTCCCGTTTAAGACGCTTGAAGTTAGGAGATGGAGGTAGAGGCTACCGTGAAAAAACCCCAGACGCCATCATTAGAAGCGTCTTCCTCAACGAGGCTCGTTAATTATTAAATTGAAGCGAGGGTCCAAGTAGACGAGAAGAAAATGAGTTATAAATCCGAGAAAACAGAGGTATGCACTCAGACTAAGGGGTCAGGTCTGACAAGCTAAATGGTGCACAAGCTCCTCAAATGGTCAGACCAGTTTCCCCAACTTTGAAACTGGAATAAGTGGAGCGTAACATCGCCACGTCGCCCACTGTACGACCAGTAGGTGGTCACTCATCCGTTGATATACTTTTGAAAGCATTCTACAAGAACAATGATTTATGAGTGGAAAGTATACCAAGGAAAGGAAAGGAACCTTTTATTACCCAATATTCGAACTTGAATCCTCGAGTCTTGAGCCATTTAACAGACTGTGAAGGGCTTCAGTTGAGAGGAACCCATGAGATGCGTACATATTTCATCCTTGACATATTGTTTGTGTCCTCTGCCCCAGGTCCTCTCGCCTGCCTCCCTGTACCCATCAACATGGCGACAGATGATGGGATGTGGCTCTGTCCGATTGGTTGGTTGGTCACGTGACAGCCTGACGTATGACACTATTCTGTCCACGTCATCGGCATCTACACCCGAGTGGAACTCTCCTGCCCGCGGAGGCTGAAATACGCCCCCAGGTCACGTGGGTGCGCGGCGGCCATGATGGCGTGAGATGGACTGGTGGTAGGGGTCAGGGAGGGGTCAGGGGTCAGACAATTTACGGCCTGTATAGGAAGACGTCCTGTCCGACTGACCAAACGTCTCTTAGGGCCTCTGACGTGGGGGTACATGTCACATATCAATTTTAAAATATGATATTGATATACTTCATCACTTATAATCCCTGTTCTTTTCTGCTAATATTTGAATATGCGCAAAGGTCATATATAAATATCATATGTCACCTTTGGTTTGAGTTATCTGTTATTGTCTCGTATGTCACCCTGATGATTACAAAATAAGAATGTCTGCTTTTATCGTCATTGGCCATTGGTTCGAGTGATCTAGATGTTGCACAGTTAGACGGGTAGAGACTGGGGAGCCTACGTATACTCGTATTGTTTTATACACCATATCCTAAGCAATATGCAGCAACAAAATTCAAGTATTGTTAAGACGGATCTGTTACAAAACAGAAAGTAATTGTGTTGTAACACCAACTAGATAATGATTACATCTGCTAGTCTAATGGCCTTCCTTTAAGATATAGGCCTAAAACATGGGGATATAAAGTTTCAATATACGGGTGTAGCCTATAGTGAAGTATGGTGAACCTATAATAATTTCATGGAGGGGTATCAAATCACATACCCTTTTCCTTTTGGCCAACTCCACCGTCCCTTGGCCGAACATGACATCGGGTGCATACAATGAAGTACGCTTATCTTTCATAATCTCTGACCCCCACCACTTTGATGCTTATTTAATTTGATATAAGGCCTCAGGTTTGATTGAGGTACTGCTTTGAACAGGAAATTGGCGTGGGGCTGGTGACACGTGGTGAGATGAAAACAGGGGAATAAAACAGGCATAACTCTGCTATAAATCCGCCATAACCATAACTCAAGCATCTCCACCATCAACCGTAATTACTCAAAAGAAACGCCTACATGTTAAAATGAGGCTTATGAATGCGGTGACCCTGAGTGGTTGCCCTTTGCAAGTTGCCTGGATCCGACCCTGGATCAGTGTTCCAAACAGTCTTTGTTAAAAGTGTTGAAGACCAATGCTGAAAGTGGGCATTTTCCAGGAATGAAAAAATACAAATAAAAGAAGACACAATGGAATGAGAATATTGAATCCGATGCGCTGATTTGGACTGTTTATGAGGTGTTATGGTAATACATTAGTTCTTTGAAGCAAATAATCCTTAACGAATGAATGAGCGTAATGGTTCGATAGTCATAAAGGAAAGCTTTCATGTGTACGAATTATAATGTGATTATTACTATATTATGATAGATAAGTTCTTTAGATTGTATAAATCTCGGTAGTTTGTATAGTGCGCAGACTACCGTGATTCATACATTCTATCATGCCTCATTGATGCATGATAATATTTTCATTATTACATTGGAATTAAGATTCTCACCGGTTAGTCTTCTTTATATTGACTGCTTGTTTAAATTGGTACAAGTTGAACCGTTTCTAGTCCTTCCTCTTAGATTCACCAATATACTATAGACCTTGTGCAGACTGGGTCACGTGATCAGCTTTTGGTGATCACCACTTGGTGATCAAGGCCATGTGGCCAATGAATAAATCATGATAAACTAATTCTAAATGATTATATCTGGTATGTATTAACAAGTCAGGCTATTTGTGATAATTTTAGCATAAAATCATGTTTTAAATGTTTCAAAATTTTGAATCACAGCATTTATAACTTGATCACCAATATGGCATCCAGCCCATTCTAGCTGGGTGTGACGTCATCTGCACAACGACGCTGGTAGACTTATGACTAGTATCCACTGTTCATTCCCAAGGTAAGGCTAATCGTTGGTATTGCAACAGGGCCCTAGTACCTCCCTGCCTCTACCCACTATTCACCACTATACCACTTGGCATTCTGTGAGATTTACCACATGATTGCCGGTGCAGTATATCCAAGCTCCCAGGTCCCATGTCGTAAATCATGTCATTCTCGGCCATAGATCATTTGTTTTTTGACAGAGGAGGCAGTGAATAAAACAGCAACGTTTTAATCTTCACGTTCCTGCACTATGTCAAAAAAGTACCTCTTTGACTAGTTTTTGTTTCCTTTGAGGCGTTTGATTTAAGGAATTGGACTTGAAAGACCAACTGGAATTTGTTTATTTGCAAATATTTACCATTATTGGAGAGGATAAAACCACTCCAAAAATATTAAAATTAAGAGGGCTCCACTCCTTTGTACCAGTTCATAAAGTTGACATTCAGAATTAAACGTCAATATTTCAAACAGGAAAGGTGAACAGCAAGTATGAAAAAGTTTGCGTAGGAACTTGTCTTCTAATGGAAATTAATTTGGAAGACTACAATTTATAGGATTCTAACTCAGGAAAATATTCTATTTACATCTTTCCCTAGTCAATTGACATTTTCAATGAAATGGAATGTGACAGTTGTTCACGAAAGGCTTCCTTCTAAAAGGTTGGCTTCCCATATTATTTCAAAACAGGAAATGTAATCGCAAAAAAATTAAAAGAATAGCCAGTGATGAATAATGTCAGGTTGCATTAATATCTTGTGTTTCATTCAGAATGATTAGCTGTGGCTGCAATTATTAGAGTTTGAATGCGAAAAGAGTTTTGGGTAAAATACTGTTCTTTGAGTCTTTGGAAACAAAATCATTAGTGGTATTGATGATAGCATCCTTCCATTTTCTCTGGGTGTGTCTATGGAATTGGGCTGAGGTTGTACTGCTTCATGGTCATTTTACCTCCTTGTCTTCAAGACTGGTTGTCTGTGGCCCAGTTTCCATTTCCTGTCCTTGGGGTAGCCTATTCTATTTCCTCCTATTTTATTATCTCCCTGACACTGCCACCGTATGATATCTCATATGTCCCCGGAAATACACCTCCTGTAAGCTTAGTCTGTTTTGGCGTTTGTGTTCCTTTATGATGCTTTTCCTGGACGTAGCCTATTCCTTCCCTTTACAACTTGCTCTCTGTCTGTCCGCCTGTCTGTCTGTCTGTCTGTCTGTCTGTCTGTCTGTCTGTCTGTCTGTCTGTCTGTCTGTCTGTCTGTCTGTCCACCTGTCCACCTGTCCACCTGTCCACCTGTCCACCTGTCCACCTGTCCACCTGTCCACCTGTCCACCTGTCCGTCTGTGGTTCTCTCCATCTGTCCAGAATGTATAAGCTGTTTTTCTATGTTTGTCTGCTGGTTTGTCTGCCTTCTGTCAAATTCTCTATTCACACGGGTGACTCTAATACATCAACAGGCCTCTTGTATATTTGTCAGCCCTATCTATATACTTTGTTGTCTGTCTGTCTCTCTCGTTATGATAATATGCTCCCCTGAAAATCCTGGGGATATAGATTCCACGAAGTAGCCTTTCTGTTTGTCCGTCTCTCTGCCAGTCTATAATTATAATGTTAGTGTACCCCCCTCTCTAATCCCCCTTCCCCCCTGCCTTGCCCCACTCTCAATCCCCCAAGAAATCAAAACCTGCCTCATTTGCCCAGATTACAGTACTAGCCTCGGGCACTGCTCTGTACACGCAAAACAATCATTAGTAAATAGCCTGGGATGGTGCTCCTGTCGTCGTATATTCCCTTTTATCCTCTCTAATCGTGCTCGCAGCTATATTCGTCCCTGTCAAACAGTCATTAGCAGAGTACGTATCCGCCTCGTTTCTCCTGCTACAAGGTACGGCTGAATCCCATTGATATCTCCTTCTTTTTTATTGGCTGGCCCAAAGTAAGAACGGATTTTGTAAATATACATATGGAGCCGGTATTTTGGTCTGTGAATGCCATAAATGTAACATGCACTTACCGAATGTTTTTAGTTTGGGAATAGTTATTTCTGCCATACTCCACGTTGATCATAACTTGTTATGCAATTGAACAATAGTGTTTTGTATTATTAATGTTTATAACGGGGAACCAATAAAGGCTATTTCAGTTCATATTGTAAGTTGCTATAACAATATACTATGAATATTCTTTGTTCTGTTGCCAGCCAAAGGTAGCAGTCAGTCTCCACTTGGGTTGTTCAAATCCAAACACAGACACTCACTTTGCAGAAGTTAATTATTACTGTATCCAAAACATGTAGGAAATATGCATGGTCACATTGAATACAGTCCAGCAATACTGAATACCTTACACCAATCCAGGAGTTCACCATGCACATTCCATAGGTTTCGCTGTCGCTAAGTCTGTCCATGTTAGTCCTACACCTGCCAAGGCATTGATAGTTCAATGTATGGTCACCAGATGTTGCCATCAAACCAAGTTAGGTTATATTCACCTAGCTCCTGAACTTAAAGGTTCATCCAAGTCCAATTCTTTGTTTGCTCTCCCCTTTCAGGCCTATCTTTTTTTTTTGTATGTCTGCATTCCCCTTACAGTGCTGCCACCGGCAGGTGACACTGTCATCTAGACATCAGTCTTATAGCTGTCTCATCTCCCTTTGACACTGCCTTCAGCCATCAATAGGCTTTTACTATTATTTGAATCCTTTTCTTAAGTTTGTTAAAGTTTGGTTCTTATTTATTGCAATCTGGTGACCATTCTCCCTTGTTATATTTACGTAGCCTTCACTGTAAGCACTCTACTTTTAGTGATCATCAAAGTTTTAGAATAAAAGTCTTAACTGTAATAGAATAAACTTTTCTAACTTTCACTATGCACGAGGTGTTGACCTCAGTGCCTAATGATAGATAATTTATTCCTAATTTATTTTTTCAAACGAAATATAGCAGTACACCAACCTGCTGAAAATTAAAATAGTGAAAATAAATTGAGATATTTGATTAAGATAAAGGGGTTATAATTATCTATCCTGTATTGCAGTTTGCCATGTTTTCTTGCATGCTGTATGAATGCTGTATGCGCGTATTGCGTGTCTTGGGACATCCAGAGGGGGTCCTCACTTAGTTTAATGAGCCTCACCAACTAATTAGGACTCTTGTGGACACTGCTTCTAATTTTGAGGACCTCTGACAATACTCACTCTCTGAACAGATTAATTAGTAAGCATGGGGGAGCAACCTCGACTTTAGATTTAAAGTTACAGAACTCAATATGTACACTGAATTCACTACCTTTCACTTTCATGATCAATCCTAAATGCATTTCATTATGCATTTGGTGATTTCTCGTTATGTTTATGTTTTTATGCTATATAAAACTGTTATGATTACCTCTGTTGCAAGACTTAGGTCTGATAATGGACGACAACTTTGCTTGCTCAACTTTAAAGAACTGAGAATAGTTACTTTGTAGAATTTGCAAAAATATAAATGCGTTTTACATTCTGTCCAGATTCAACATTTGTACATTGATTTAAATTTTGCTGGATGATGGCCACACTTTATTAGTATGCCCCGATGCGGCGTGCCAGAACTAGATTCGCTAAGCAGCATTATACTTTGTAGTTCTTTTCCAAGAAGAGTTTCTCTTGCTATAGCCAACATACTTTTATGTGTCATAACTAATGTTTAATGCATGCTCATTTGTATACCATATTCTTTTTGATCACTGCAAAATAGGAATGGATGCAGAAATGTGAAACAGGAATATGATGCAACTTGTTGGCTGGTGTGATTTGTATGAATAATCTAATCTACTTTATGGTAAATACACAGTAATTCAGTTAAATGTATGCTAGAGGTAAAGTAGTATAATCAAGCTAGGACTAGGAAGCTCTCTGGTAAAATATCAAAATCAATATTCTAACATTCCCGTTCTACGCCGTAAGAATTTCCAACGGCCTGGGAACAAGCGGTGACCATTAAGCAGTGGAAGGTACACGTGTTGGTAATGAACATTTCTTTTTAAGGAATGTAATAGTCCTGGCTGCAGGCCATTACAAAGTGAAGCCAGGCTGGTCTTTTTGTAGCCGTTCTGTAGACATCACACCACAGGCTACAGAAAAACAAATCTCATATTAGCCGCTCCAATCTAATTCCCATCTTTTCACTTGGCCAAGTAGCGTGAGTAGCATAGCGCCTGGGGGTATGTTCCAGGCGCTACAAAACTACACTCTGATTGCTTGACCCTCTCTCTCCGGCTCCGTAAACCAGTCAGAGAAAATGAAAACCGAGCACAGCCGATTTAATTAGGCTCCCATCCCCTATCCACAACTGGAAGTGTCACTTTTTTCAAATTTATTAAAAACGGGAAAAACAGTCAAGAGGGGAAAAAACGCATCTGTTCCGCATATCTAATTCACCGTCACAATTAAAAGAAACACACTAACAGTAATCAGCCTTGGGGGACGCTCCCCTCATTCCTTCTCCCCTCACCACCTTTCCTGTAAATCATTTTTTTCTCTAATAATTCATCCTTTTGCTGCGGCTATAGATCTTTAACCGGCGACCAAAGAATGGACAACCTGAAGGGGTTGGGGATAAATAATAGATGTGGTTTTAACCTGTTTTGTGTCATACCTCTGGAGGGGGCTGTCTGCAGTGCTGTCAGAACATAAAGCTGGCGGCCAGGCATCTGCCCCGTCTCCCGCCCACCCGGCCCGTATGGCCGGCCCAGTAGTACAATGCACATGTCGATACGGCCCATATGGGGGTGTGCACGGCCCCCTCGGCTGCTGTTAACCCATCAGGCCACGGCCAAGTGGGTCAATGATGCCTTTTAACCACTCCCAGGGGGAGCAGCTCGTTGGGGCCGGCTGGATTCGGCCACCCTGGTGGGTAGGGGGAGTCAGACCGCACCGAGAGATTGGGCGCCATGTGGGATGAAACGTACCATGTGGGATGAAACGTAAGAGAGTTTGAACAGTGTGTCAAATTCAAACTAATTCTAGGCTATAACCTTTTTATAGAACTTTTATACGGCTACATTATGCTATTTTCTACCCCATATATAAGTTAACACAGAAAGGTTAAGGAGTCTGAACATTGACTCACGTTATGTAGGTTAGTAATCCTAGGCTACAGTCTTTAAAGCGAAAAGGTATTTTACATAGCAAAATCACGGTATTGTAAACACCTGGTTTGATATTGGGATGTGCCTGAGACATTTTGACACCTTTGATGTCTAGCTTATTTATTGGACTCGGGAGTTTTCATGTATATGGGGGTCTGGGGGAGAAATTCTCTGTAGGATCAATAATAGGGAACTGGGGATGGAGCACCATGGATCAAGATCTATTATATCTTCATGCTTTAACTGCTACATATTTGTTGTTATTCCAGAGGCTCTAGTCCTCTCATGGCTGCCCTTGAGGCACCTTCCTGGGTCCCTTTGGTCAGCAAGTGCTTGAGTAGCTTTAGGATCTCCATGTCCCTGTCCGGACCCATCTTTGAGTATTCATGCTAGCCATATTAGTCTATTTCTCAAGTATAAGACAACAATATATGAGTTGAGCACCTCAAAGTACACTGGGGTGGGGGGTGGCAACCACCCCTTTTGTCTACCCTCTCTGGATCCACCACTGCAGAGGAATACTGATTGGCAAAAACATATCATGTGACTTTTCCCAATAAATCCTTTGCTTACCCTATAATCTCCAAGTCTTGTGTTATTCCGAACGTTTTTTTTACCTTTTGTGATATTGAACATTTTGAGTTACTCTCTGAGTATCTTGTGTATCTACATAATTCAGGTATTTATGCCATCCAAGTACCTTAAGAAAGTTTCCATAATAATTACACAATTATTAAATTATTCTTTACACCAATATACCTTATTCTAATAATTATGCGCAGTGATGTGGTATGGATATTTTCTTCCCTGTTTTTAGATTGACGAGTACCTGATCATAAAAAAATAGATATGTTAGGACACTAAGTCACAAACGATTCTAACTTAGGGTCATTGTGTGACCTAGGGCCACCTCAAGGGTCACTTTGTGACTCAGTGTCTTAACAACATAGTTCTTCAAGTTAATCAGTATATGTATGACGTATGAGTCGTTTTCAATCTCATAATTCAGCATTGCACAATTCCAATAACTTGACACAATAAGATGGTTTCACCTATTATTTAAGTTGACACTTGAAGCCACACAAAATAAAGGGACTGGATTAGACCTTAGCAGGGGGCTGAGTGTATAAGCTTCGGTCCAGCTGTGTCCAATGATAGCAGCTTACGAGCGTTTTAAGGCCTTAGAAGTCAGACTAACTGCTACTAACCCAAAACATAGCCCCTCAGCAGGCAGTCAATGGAGAGGGAGGCACAGGGGCACTGCTTACTTATCTTGTAGTCAAGGGTAAAGTTATTAGAGTGTTTCCTACTGCATGCAAACTGGACGAATAGGATGTTAATGATTTATCTACCTTTAACAGACTTGGCAGCCAGTTTCGTTAGATTGAAGACCGCGATAAAATATAAAATATTCAAGTACAAAAGTTAGATTGAGAGGAAGAACTTGATCATACATGCAGTATCAGAGGGAATCTATTCAATCAAGTTTTCTAACTGCCAAGTAGCCTGGCACAGCTTTAGTTAAACAATAATGCGGTAATTTTCTATATTGCAAGAATGGATCTGCATCTTTCAGAAATCAACGTACAGAATAGTAATAATTATTGCAGACCCTGCTTTGCTATTACAGAGGCGTAGGGATCTTAATGGTACGACTAATTATTGAGTGTAAATGAATGGATGCAAATGAGGGAAAATCAGCAAGTTTGGAAGTTGAGCAACAAATGGAAGTCAAATGACTCTACTCCATCCTAATCAGGGGAACGGCAAACTTTTGTTATGACCATGAAGGAAAAGAAACTGCTCTCATCAGCCAAAGTGAATATTGGTCATACGAAGCCCTTCGGGAGCTCAGAGCTCTCATCATAGGACAGTATTGCCGTAAAACCACTAATGGAAATGTTGTGGGTCGGAACGGAGACATGCTAAATGGGCCAGAAATATTCCAAATAGTAGCTGCTCCTGATTTTGGGGGGCTTTTAAACTCGATAATTACAAGTCTTCTCGTTCTAATTTGAAATGTGAATGGGCCATTAGGGGTTGATTTTAGTGTTATTAATTGGGATTTGGCATACTAACTAGAAGTTCAGTTAGCTATTCTGTGTGGTATCTACTTGATGCATAATACCCATGTAGGGGTGATGATTTTAGAGTTTTACCGGTCCGTGCAATACAGTTTTACCCATAGGACATACACATGTAGATTAACAAGCTGTGGCGAAACATGAGAAAGCACTTTTTATAACTAAATGTAAAAAACAACAAAGTATTCCATACAAATGCTTTATTCTCCGTAGACGTAAACAACTCTGTATTATAATAAAACAAAATCCCTCAGTGCCAGCAAACTTCAAGAAGGCACCTCATATGAACCATTGACTGACCGAGAAATTGTTGGCATCATGATATAAGACCCAACCTGGGTTATGTATAGCAGTGGTCCCTCTTCAGGCCGGGCAAATCAGGCTACAGGCACTGAAGGCTAGGGATGAAGAAGAGAGGAGGGTCATATGACTAATGGCCTCGACTCAAAATGTCACCCTGACAAATGGCGGTCTGTTGCTGCTACCCCTCCATCCACTGGGGTCCCACGTGAATGTATCATTTGTCGGTTATTAGCCATATTGCCATGCTGCAGATTGTTGCTGGCTAATAAAAAAAAAATAGAGGCAGAGATGTACGGCCACGAGTAACATGACCCATATCCATAGCTGGGCGGGATTCGAAGTTTGCTAAGCTTAAAGGTCTTCCAGCGAATAAATTATAATATTTCTGGTAGTTCGAAGCCTCCGTGAATTTGATCTGCATAAGAAGAGGGTGATATTTGCTTCTTTTATCTTAATTATTAATATGTACATTTTATAATAACGCTGGCGTCAAATATCAAGTCTAATCAGGAGCGCAAATATAAATACAAATATAATAGTGGAGTTGGGGGGGGGGGGGGGGGGGGGTCAGAAGAGGAGGAGTAGAAAGGTATTAGGATTGACGGAGAGGTTGTCAGGAAGGTTGATGAGGTATACAGAGATCTGTCAGAAATCAAGTAAAAATGTCATCGGCAACGAAAAGGTATCAGAGGTAAAAAAGATATTAGAACGGAAGGATAAATATAAGAATGGATGGAGGTAATAATTGTGACTGGGGAGTTTAAGGACTCGCTAAAATTATCAGGGATGAATTAGAGATATCAGGGTAACTTGTATGTTTCAGGAGTGATCAAAAGAGTGACACGAGGAAAGACCCAATATAAAACATTTGCTCATTGATGATTTGGAAAATGATGTCCCATCTTTTGCCATCCGAATCTATAAAAATAAGCGGAAATGAACAGGGCAACACTAACAAACTAAAAATACCTCTTCGCCAGCCCCCGAATCCACTGACTGATATAAAACAGCAAGCCAGCAGGTAAAATATAGCTAGCTGGCGAAGGAGGGATGAGGGGACATAAGGGGAAGGGGAGAAATAGGAGGTATGAGGAGTGATGGGGAGGAATCAGTCGTCGACCCCCCACCCCTCACACGTAAGAAAGCACCCATCACCAAGAGGCAGGTGGGGAGATGGGCGCCGACATGCGATCGGCCCTGTAACGACATGTAACGACATGTCTCGGCATGTCGCTCCGTCATGCTATACGTCCTCAGAGGTTTAGACCTGACGTCGCGGGGGGTAGGCTGACGTCGCGGGGGGTAGGCCTGACGTCGCGGGGGGCAGGCTGACGTCGCGCGGTGGGGGGGGGGGGGGGTAGGCTGACGTTGTTTCCGACATGGGCGGCAGGCCCTGTCAACTTGACGCCCTATACATAATTCATCCCTCGGCCTGTAGCCATCGCTCATCACTGACGGCTTAGGGGGAGGGGTTTAGGGGTGGTCTGGGTACATAGAACTCCCCTTGTTATAAAGAAATAATTCAATGGTTATACTCTATTGTAGCGCTGCAATGTTTGCATGGAGACTTGGATTATGTTTGTTGTGGACATCAACGTGTATTTGTATACTATGGAGACATTCCTGTGTTTACATTGGTGGACAAAGGAATTTTAGGTCCACAATGAATTATATAGTGATTATTCCAATGCAAGGTGCAATTGGGAATCTTCCTGGTGTATTTTTATATTTATCTTTTGAAGCACAACACATCGTTTCTACTCATTTAAAGAGTGTTATTTAATCACAGTGCCAACAAGTAGCTCCAATAATAACTTGTAGTTTCAAAACGCAGCGTGTATACTCGTTATGTCTGTAAAGTCAGTTAAGCCCACAAGAGCCTCAACAGGCACCGATCAATTCACATTGGCATAAGGCCAACACTCCAACCAAGGGGATGGTTTTCGTCAATTGAGCAAAGATAGCCGATCATCGAAGTATTCTTAGCATGCAAGAAGAAAAAGGAGAAGCATGTGTCGAAGTGGAATCTTAAGACGATGGAGAATTGTCTATGGTAAACGGCTCAATGAACTCGAATTAAGTCATGAGGCACCCTGTTGTCGACCTACAATAGCAATTGTTCGTCCACAGCTGCCAGTATAAATTTTCAAAATACTAAAATAAAGTTCCTTTGAGAATAAGAAAGAATATACTGAGGAAAACTTCATACATCAGTTTAACAATACTCTTGTATATAATTTGAAGAATTCTTATGTAACCAGACAGTGGCCCGTTGCATAATGAAATAGTGAAAAGAGTCGATGTTTTGCAACAAGTCAAAGACATCACAGCTGCAATGGGTCCCACTGTTGAATTGTGCTGTTCTACTGGGCTGATTCTGTAAGAGGTTCTAAAAACTAAGTATTTAAATCTAAATTTTCATTCAATTTTCAGTCAAATTTTCAATCATCAGACGTAGGTGAAAAAGAATGCTGGATTTTTGTTCAACAGTGTGTGATATGACAAAACCATTGTTTACTGTTACATGTCCCATTATACTATGGGCCACTGAATTTTAATCATAATGTAACCTTCTTTTTTAATATAGAAATACATAAAATTGCTAATGCAAAATGTAGGCCTATAGATGTATGCAACCAGATGTGTCAGAACTGATACTGGAAGCCTGACTAGAATGTGGTCTATGCGTTCCTACCCTAAACCCGTGTGGCATGAATATGGCCTTATTAAATGATGCCGTTCCCTTAACCTAATATATCTATGCAGGTGCCTTACGTTCTGTGCGGTACAAGTGCTGAGGTTATAGTGTTATAACCTAATTAACGATGTGTAGCTGTACGTTAACGGGTCTTACGGTGCCGCAGGGCCTCGTAGCGTTAGAGCCAGGCGTATGACTCATGTCTCAGCGCAAACAATGGGTGACAAAGTTGACCGAAACTCCGCTGAAACACTCTATCGAAGCCCACCATGTGATATTTCCGTATACGTATAATTATGTTCATGAACGGAAGCACAAGTCATTGTATTGAAATATTGACTGAAGGCTTGACATCGAACTCCGGCGTATATATGTCTAACATTGAAGGGAGCCAAAAGTAATGTTCTGTTAAAATTTGACAACATTTTGGAAACTCATATGACTACAAAAATACATTCTATGAGTGTAGCTTAACTTATCGGTATAGTATGAATTGTGAAAATTAGCTTTGACTTGCCCAAATGCATGACATTTCTGCTTTTAGACAGCAATGTTTGTGAACAAATCCATTTTGGTAGGTCACCAAAATTGAACAGTGACAAGTGTGAATGTATTTCATGAAGTTTCAGTCATTTTTCTTGGTCCATATTTTACTATGGACCTAAGTTATGGCCAAAGAATGCATTTCAATAGCTCATAGAATTTTCAAAATTTTAACCTTGTATTGCTTTTGGCTTCCTTTAAGGCAATGGAACTCTTGTGAAGTCTCCCATATCAACTCATGTTAGAACTGGTGATGGTCACATGCATTTGAAGAATTTCTGTTTAAGCGATTCCTTACGATCTAAATTTATCATGGACAACTATAAAGTAGCTCAATTACAAAAGCAGATGACATTGTTAGTTGAAACTACAATTTTTGAAAACATCATCAGTTTTTGTAATTGCCACAATTTCCTTGGATTTGTTACAAAGAGAAACTTGATAAGATAAATTATATCATACAAAATGGACTCCATTATAGAATAAATACAAAACATCACACAGTAGTTATCAAACATCATTATCATATTCATAATGAACACAGAGTAAGTGTACCTAGTTATAAACGAAATCCCAATATCCCTTGTTCTGGTGAATGTGAATTTAAATACGCTTTTTGGAATGGGGGAAGTCCCTTATTATACAGCATGGCAATAATGTTATTTATGCAACGTTTAGATAAAGCTTACGTAGCATGCCAATTCATTGTATAGAAATTTTGAAAAAAGACATCACATTTTATTATCAATAACGGCAGTTTGTATTGCTCTCCTCCCCCCTACCCCAACCAGCCTCAAGCCTGTCTCGTATGCTGGGCCAACTGGGTCTTGGGATCGGGCTTGATATTTGGGGGTGATTTGCATTCATTTGAAGAGTTCTGTTCCCTGTTAGGGTGGCCCCCGACTGGCGCCTTATCTGGTGCACTGTTCACCAGTCCACCTGGTCCTAGTACCCTATCTACGCTATGCCAGGAAAGGTGATTTCGTCGATTCTTACATCTTTCTTCATTATAAGAGGTTTTCCTTTTTGTAGATTCTATATGTAAAAGTATTGTCTAAAAGTATTGTATAAAAGTAAAACGGGTTTCGATAGAAAAACTGAAAGCCTTTCATCATGCAGAGACCCTTTAATGTATAAAAAGAACAAGGCATTGAACAAAGTACGTTAGGATTGCTTCTTGTTTTTAACAAAGGAAAGTGCACTAACAGATTCTTTTACTTTTAGTGATCGTACTCATTCGCTATTTCATTTGACTCACTTCTGTTCCCTATTCTCTAGGCCTGCGGCTGTCTGGTAGGAGGCACCAATCTTTGATGTAGAAGGCCTCTAAAGAGAAGCAAACATAATATATGTGAGAACTGGTGAGCAGCTCGCCTGAAGCCCATATTCCACTGAACGATTCTGGCTCTCTATAATTTGGTAATTTATGACTCATAGAAATTATATTGCAAAATACAATGTATTCAATTGAAAGACAATTACAAAACCGTTCTAATGGTGTATAACATGTCTATTTTTATCGAATATTCCCTCTGCCGATTTTGGGAATCGGCAGTAAAATCGTATCGTGGAATACCTTTGATAGGGTCCTGGGGCTAGGGTTACCCACAGCTCAGCTGTCACAGACGGACTGCTCCCGGCTAGTGCGGCTCACATTGTGACAACTTGTACACGGTTTATGGTGGATGTAAAACTATAAAAAAAAGGCCTATCAAAGGAATATTATTCTCTGATCCTATTGTTACATCATATACAATGAGAATATCGCTTTCATTGCTCGTAAATTGGTGAGTGATTTCCTCTTTAGTTTCCCATACAGTCTTGTTAATGACCAACAATAGACCTGTGCATGCCTTTAGGTACATTCAAGTTTACTGTGAAGCCCTAATAAAAGTAACTTTTCATGCAGTGGCATGTACGTCAGAATCTCTGATTCTGTTATTCCCCAGGCTACTATGGTCCTAGTAATTATGTATTTGTTCTATTTACTCAAAAAGTAAAACATGAAATCTTATTCTTAATATATCCTTCGGAAGTGAATTATATAACCTTTCCTACAATGGATATCTTATCCATAACATTTTTTCCCACTGCCAATTTCCAAATCGGCAGCCAAATCTGCCTGTGGAATATAGTATTACGTTTGACACAGCTGTGATGTTGAGACAGGATGGTGATTCCTGGCTCAGACGGGCGGCGCAAAGCGTGCTTGTCACATAAAACATCATCGATCACATCTTTATGTCATATTGCGGCCTCACACTACTTTTCCCTATGCATTGGCTTTATACGACAATATACAACGGGGAACCAGCTCTATTATGCGAGAGATTCCAAGTAGATTGCAGTGACCTGTTCCAACACTAGTACTTTGGAAAATGAAAGACAATTAGTAAACCGCCTAGCTATGGCGGCTGGCCCAAACCTAAACATAACCATTTTCAGCAAAAGCTCATAATTGGTTAAACTTTGCCCATCATCCAAGCATGCCGTAAACATACCTGGCTCTAATCAAATTAAACACTACGAAAGACGATTCGGAAGTCCTTTGCAAACCGACTGTCAATGTATCCCTCTCCTCCCAGTGTCTTTTAGGGATTAATTTCGAGACCATTTATGTCTGGTCTGGTCTCTGTCAACACAAAAAGAATGATGTTTGACAATATTGCCGCTCCCCTTTTATCTGCAGCGGCTCTACTGACAATGACTACCGTAAAGGCGCCAACAATTTAATGTGTTTAGAATAGGAATATAATCGGTATTTGTATTAGATAACAGGTATTCGGTCCGTAGAATATTATGCTGCTTCAATAATGTTGTTTGATGAATGGTTCTCAATTTTGCAGCATATTCTGTGAAAAGGTCAAAAATCAGAATGTTACGTTATACAATATGCTCTTAGGGATCTTATTCTATTCAGATTTTTCCTACACTTATTCTTCATCGTTACTCTAATTCAAATCAAGGCATTGAAGTATGCCTAACGCTTAATACATTTTCTTTTGTTGTTGTTCCCTGTGTTCCCAAACCACTAGCCCCACATGTCCCCTACACAATCAATTGTCCGGGTTCCCCCTATCGCTTGTTGCCCAGCACTGCCGAGAAGAAAGCAGGAATCGCTCCTCTCCTGAATAGTGGCGGTGGATGGCGGTAGAAAAATTCTATAATACAATCCCCACATACCGACCACACGCTATCTGAGCGGGTCTGCCCCAACCTGCCATGTCTGGCCGCTACAATGTCATCTCGGCAGTACCGGCCTCAGTAGCCGGCCCACCACCACGGCCAGCCAACATGGCTAATGGAATAATCGAGCCATCAAGGGAAACTCCGACTTTTATGGAAGCGAAACGCTGATAATTGAACTGACTCACACGAATCAAATCAGAATTGCTACCACCGACGTACACACTGACGCAGACGGATACACACAGACACACACAGGCTCAGAGACACACAGACACAGACACAAAGACACAGACACACAGACACAGACACAGACACACACAGACACACACACACGTTGGAATCCGTCTCCTACCCATTTCCCCCATCCCCATCTAAAACCTTCAATATTGATGAAAACGGACCGTATCTCCAATCCTACAACCCCCTCTCCTTCTCCAAAATCCTCAATAAGGTAAACACTTCCGTACCAGCGCCGTCCCGGCCTCCCCAGACCAACCTTATCGCCCAGCTCCAGCAAATGAAATTGACTCGTTCCCCTCAGATGTGGAGACCTGAGCATCTCTGAGCAGCTCAAATAAGCATCTAATTAGTTCTGGTGTGGATTGAGTTGCAGCCGGATAATTGTAGCAGTTGGGGGCCCGGCTAGAGACCCGCTCCTACCTCTTGATGTGGCCTTTTTGATCCGTTGCCACGGAAACTAAGTTGCATAACTGCTCTCCGAAGTGATCCCACCACGAAGCAGACTTTTGGAGAATACCAGGTGTTTGGATATGGACTAGGAGGCTCTCCTCAATGAAGTCTCTCTCTAATCATTTTAGTTACCCACCACTAATATTCTTTCATTTGATAACTCATTAGAAATTGTTGATTCACAAATTGGGATGCCGCTGAACAATATCTGTTAATGATTCAACGAATAGGTGCAATTGTCCTTCCTGTTGTTGTAAAGGAAGTACCACTGCTTTCCTGTGAACTGAATCATTATGGTTAAAATTGTGAATAGTTCATTTAGTACTCAAAAGAAAGAACATGATAAGCGGAAGAGTACGAGCTAGACAATGTTAGATATTGGCAGGACGATGATTCAGGATATAGTGCAGAATATCAAGACCTGATTGCTTGGGTATTCTTCAATGCTTATGATTTGTTATCATATCTAGACAACATACATTTTGCAGCTTAGTTTTCATTATTCCGTCAGCCTCAATGGGAACTTCATTAAAAGATATCGTCGATAGCAAATCCAATGTGTTGGTTCTTACTTGAATTAACAAGAACAACTGGATTCATCGACCAATGAATGGCTCCATTAAAGGACTGTATTCCACATACCGAAAGTGCGTTGCCGATTTGCAGCTGCAACACTTTTGCTTATGCCGATATATTATTATCAGCAGCCTCAGCAATAAAATTTACCAACATGTTGGTAAATATTTCCTGCCGATTTTCCACTAGTTGCCAATAATGCACTTTTGCCCACCAACAATGCACTTTCAGCCATTGCTTACGCACCTTTGGTCGCCAAAATTGAGAGGAAAGTACGACCTACCAGTATAGAACACTACCATGGAGAGGCTCAGTATCGGCAGCCCGCACTTTCGGCATATGGAATACGGCCTTAACTGTTTAAGGCTGCCCATCAATTTCTAGTACACTGTACTTATTACCTTAGATGAAACTATCCCGGACAGAGTATAGCATGGACTTGATTTGTCATCAACAGTTCTATATATTTGGTTTGAGCAAACACTATTACTATTGACAAAATGCTTTTAAATTCCCATAGATAGTTTCCAGTATACGACAATGTATTTAATTCCTTGACTGTTCTCCTTCCCTAAAAGATCTAGGCACACCAATCAAATTGTTATACTGTTAAATGAACAGAGTACTTTTGACGACAAAGACGGAAGCACCGGACAAATGATTTACAGCGTTCCCATTTCCAAAGCCCAAGTAATGACTGTTTCCAATTATCCAGTCGAGCTTTAACGGAATTATTTCTCCTTCTCATTTTGAGACAATTGAGTCAGACAATAAGACCAGCAACACTGCGAGCGCCTTGTTAAATAATACGGTATGATTGTTTACAAAACAGTTTCCTTACACTGAAGATCCCACGCTCCAATAGTCCTCTGAAGACGCTTTCATTTGCTAATTGTTCTAACGACATGCAGATAGCATACGTCCAATTAGTCGGACCTGGCTCCTACATCCCTGATGCTAAAGACCACTCCGACTTCACAACGTTTGAGCACAATAGACCTTCTCCTGTATTCAGTGCTGAATTAAACTTGCATTTCAATTACCGATTTAAGCTGTATTCACACTGAAAGCGGCGACTTGTGGCAGGACATGATGGTGACTATCAGACTTTCATCAAGGCGCAACGATCTATGGTTACTTGTGGCATGGTAGAGTGACTTGAAGTATGGTGCTGATAGCTGCGGCATGGTGTGGTGACTTCTTGCATGGCGCCCTGAATTACAACAGATCACAGTCGTTTGCGGAATGGTGCAGTGACCTACAGCATGATGTGGTGACATGCGGCACAGTGTTGTGACTTGCAGCATGGTGTGACGACTAGTGGCATGATACATTGACTAGCATAGTGGCATGGTGACTTGCAGCATAGTGTGGTAACTTGCGACATGGCATAATTACTTGTGCCACAGTGTGGTGACTTGTGACACTGGGCCTTGACTAAGACCTGGCACAGTGACTTGGAGAATGGTGCAGTGATTTTAGGCATGGTAAAGTGACTTGCAGCACAGTGAAGTGACTTGCAGCACAGTAACTTGTGGTATGGTGTGGTAACTTGCAGCACCGTATGGTGACTTGCGGCATGGTACAATGAATTGCTGTTTAGATTGACCCTGAGTTAATGGTCTAATCTACACCAAAAACGTGACTCTGTGCATTCGTCCATTTAATTAATCATGCATGTCTACTCGATAAGAAAAATATTAACTATTTAAAACGTGGTATATTTATATAACTTTCTATGTATCGACTAGTGTAATTCAGCCCTAAGGGGTAGCAGTAAGCAGGTGATTGATGACTGTGAATAGACACGGGACTTCACATTGTTCAAATATCACTGCCGCCAGACACACAATTAAAACACCGTCTTAGAGTTTGTCAGCACACTTAATTTACAGTCTACTGTTTGCGTCAGTTTTCTTAGAACCCCCAAGGCAACCGCTCCCTCTACCCCTCCGCCTACCAGTGCATCCCTAGTCTTTGTTGACATGAAGTGGAATAACGACGCCTGACACTGTGGGAAAAAAGGATACAAAGACAGACACCACCTGGAGGAAACGTATTTATGGCCTCCAATTAAAAGTTAATGCCGAATCATTTATCTCTGATGCACATGGTGGGTTCATCAACGTTATCTGTTTATAAACGACAGGGATTCCTTTTGAAAAATTAATGGTTTATATATATATATATATATATATATATATATATATATATCCGAGTCTGTTTATTGAAGAATTGCTTTCGTTTATGTTCATCGGGAAAATTACAATTATTTGTATATCTATAAAGAGATTAAACAATGTAATGGTATATTTTGTGTGATTTACTTGCTTGGTAGAAGCATGCTCTCGTTGACCAGAATTGATAATGATTGAGGTCGATGGCGTTATGAAACATACAAATCACATTTCAGAAGTTGTAAATTACAATACATTTTCCAACCAAAGTGTTCTGAAAGTGCGTATCTCTGAATTTCTACACAGTAGGCTTCAACCAAAAAGTATCCCCGTCAAGAATTACCTTCTATAGTTACAGTTAATTTAATTTCACGAAAGATGTTTAAACTCCTGCGAATGTAGATGGTGTTGAAAGCCCAGTTGCTCTCTCTCAGATTGCTCTCTCTATCTGAGAGAGTGAGCAGTTTTTGGGCGTTGATTGTCCTTTGGTGAGTTACTCGTGGAACATCAGCCGTCCCTGAGGAGCTGCTCAGTGTCGGAGCTAACGGCAACACAATTAACCAGTCTACAGGCTGCAGTACGTTAACGTTAAGCCGCATTTACACCTGGGGCTATTTGTCTAGTATTGCTCACGATATCGGATATTGCACCAGGGGATAGCTTATGCCCACGGCCCCTGGTGGAAAAATAGCAATACCTCAAATCCTTTGAATTTAATAGTAAGCATGTGTGGGAGTTTCAGTTGAAGAACAAGTAAAACGGATTCAGAAGTCGTGACTAAATGCTAAAGGAAAATACACACACCCTTTGCCTATTCAATCAAGATGGCAATCAAGGAACAAGAACATCGAAACAAATTTCAAATAAGTTTGCTTGTGGATTTGAACCACCAAAGTTGGTGGTTCTGGAGCACTGCATATTTCTCCTGTATGATTGAATCTCCGAAAAGGCAGAGACAATAACCCAACACTTTTACCGAAGCAGGTGTTCTTTTATATACTATATGTCCTATAGGTAGGGCACCACATACTATAGCTGTTGGAACTAGACCTTTGATAACCCTGCCATTGACTACAGGGAGCACATCGTAATACCAATCAAGATCATAAGAGGACTATGATTTACAGGTAAATATGCTGAAATGACTACAGGGTTTATATTTCGACAATCTGTCTCAAGCATTTTGCAATAGGCCGAAGCTAGACGTTTCTGAGGTTTGATAAGGCCATATCGAAATTTGAATTATTGAGTACCAGGTGAACGTCAAAAACCCTTTATTCAAATGATCCCATTAATGTTATTTAATCTCCGACTTAAAACTCAGAGAGCATTTTGTTGGCTCGAACAAGGGAATAAAACCTTTTTTTGGTGTACTGAACATTATGTAGTCATAAGTTTCGTCGAACTGTTGTAATTCCCCAAGAGCATGGGGCTGGTTCAAGTTATTGTATAGTTTTGTATGAATGGTTGGGCCATGGGGAATTTGACCATTGATTGGTCTCAATATTCTGAAACGGAGCCATCAAGGCCCATAAACCTTAAACGATAGAGAAACGTCACATATACAAGACATTTTAAAAAATATTGCAAAACAAATGCTTCTTTTTTATATTTTGTAAAGCTTTAGGAATTAAAAGAGTGAAACGTTATGAAATTTTATAATCCTTTAATCTATTCAGAATTTACCCTGTGAATCAATCTTATAGATGGCAAAGATACCTCAAGCTAGACAACTGCCTAAAATTGCATTTCTCTATGGCAAAAAATCTTAATACAAATCTCCCGTTTTGTATGGGATTTTCCAAGTGGTGCAGACAATCTTTCTTGTGGTGTCGACTCTCAGAGAAGACGCAATCCTCAGACAGAAAGCTGACGAGGGGGACCGCAGCAAGTAGGATAAAGGAGCCACCTGCAAACGATAATCCAGCTCATCAAATGATTAAAGAAGCTTGGCTCCGGTCCCGATGGTCAGATTGCAGTCCTATATCCGGGGGTAGAGACGCTCTCTGCATCCCACTTCAGATTAAACTCTTTAGTGTAAGTGCTCGCCAGTAGGGGGCGGGAGCTGCTCTTTCTGAAGCAAGCCTCGCTTCCACTCTATAGGTTTCTCCGGGCAATGACTGTCAGGGGCTCTGGGCTGTTACTAATTCAAGGCTAGCGCTGGGCTGGGATTGTGTGTCCTCTTGACCTAAAGCGTAAAGCAATCTACCGCTTTAAAGTCTATTGTTTACTTGATGAACAGAAAACAGTCTGTCGTTTGGGACTAATTAAATACATTGTAGAGCTAATGGATTTGAAATATTGAGAAATACAGTTAGAAGTACGGGAAGTATTATGAGTTACGTTGAAGAAACGGTTGTCTTTACAGGAATATCGTATGGGATGGAACGAAACACTACCCCAGCCAGCATACAATACGTAAAATATGGAATCTCATACTTCAAGCATTGGACCATACATCACCGAAGTAATGATACCTATGTTTAGACCATTGATTCAACCATATTTTCCCTGTCCTTGATATGTATTTTTAGTCTTGTGAAATTTCTATTGTAATGACATGAAAAGAATTGTGTCCCTATATGATAGGTTTTGCGAGGTATTAGTACGTACTTACATCTGAATATTTAGAGATAATTTATTAACTAATAATCATCTCCTAAATGTATTTTATTCACTTTAGTTATAATAGATTATCAATTTGTAATTTTTCAATTAGAGTTGAAGAAAAATGGGCCAGATCTAGATCTTAGAACTGTAAGAGGTTAACCATGTTTGGTATTTTCAAGAAGATAGAACTCATTCTTAAAAAGGCCAGTCTGGGCCTGTTGTTTTTCTCTGGAGTGTGTCACCACCACTTTAACTGTTGATTATGTACATGTTTAGCCCTGTATGCTTCATGCTTTCCACTAGGGTGTTTCAAATGCCCCACTCATTATTCTGATTATGTGCATGACCAACTCCCCAAAAAGGGCATGTTCTGTGGTCCTGGTCCCCACTCAAAGGTCATGTGACCAAGAGGTTTCTACAAAACCAGGCAGCCCCACCTTCAGGAGGGATTAGTGGGGTTGGGGCCCAATGTGTGTGAAATCTGTGAGGTGAGAGCTGAGATGAGAGAGAGTTCACATGGGATATAAGTTCTAGATCTGATAAACCCATTATCACCAACTCGAAGAACCTGGCTCCTTGTTTAACTCTGTTACATCCTTCAAGTACACCATTTCCATGTTGAGAGGCTGTTGGACTGAAAAAACAAGATGTATAAAAACCTCCGGCGCTACTTTTCGAGATAATGATTACAAGACAGGAGCTCCCGTTGTTTGTTAACACACTCAATGTAATGAAAAAGTATTTTTCATTGGAAAAAAATGTATACTTCCGTGTTCCATGGTGAATTGAAATAACAAAATCTACGCTATGCGCCTTGGAGGGTTGGCCTAAAATTCAGACAGGCCAGTCCCTCAGGGACGAGAATTGCCGAGCTGTACCGAGCAGCTCACAGCACCAATGGGCCACCCCCAGCCGGCTATTGTACAAGGTCTAAAACGTAAAGGGCTAGTATCTGGTACTATACAATAGTGGTGAACTGGTCTACGGCCCCTCATCCTCCCACACCTTGTTCTTCACCAAATGAACTCATTGACCCCCATTACATTGAGTCTGCGTGTTAACTACGTTTTTATCTGTACCTGGCATAGATAAAAAATGGCAGGCAGTATCCTGTTTGTGGCCTCTTTTGTACCCAATCGTCTTTTCTATGTTCCTTTTATTGACCTTTAATTGTTATACCTGCCGACCAGTTTTATTTTGATAAGAATATTACCTGCCTTGAAGTAATAGAGTAAGTTTTCGTATATTGATGACCTTCTAGAATGTTTGTAAACAACATCCATCCTTATTGTCGTTCGTGATAAGTAGTATTTAGCAGTTTAGCAGGCACATTTATTTTACATAATATTAGAACGAATTACTACAATGATAACTAGGTGGTAATGATAGAGTAAATATATTCTAACCCTTGGGAGTCGCGGTATAAATAGGGAAAACAACAAATAAGTTACCAATATGTCACTCCCCAGTATCATCCATTATTTACCAGATATGTTCATAACGAAATCTTTACATATTAGGCAAATACCATCTAACAGCATTTGTCCAATAGAAATTAATCTTTTCTGGTAGCACAAGGAATAGTGTATGGAAATTACAAATAATTAGCCAAATATTAGTAACATTTGAATGTACACGATATAGACATGCATGAAATAATCAGGTTTTTTTTGTGTTATTGAATTTAATCTCATTAGTAAACAATTTTCATGTCAAAACTAAATAAATCCTGTTGTAATGGGAAAATCACTATTGAAGGCTGTAACTTGTCTACCTCAGCACTATACACCACCTGCATGTCTTGGCGCCTTCCTACCCTTCTGTAAATACACCCCCATCCCCTATCGGCCCAATCACCCTATCTACTCCCTCCCCCCTCCCCCCCCCCCCCAATATCCTTCCGCCTGTCTCCTCCCCTCACACACACACCGTCACACAGCCCCCCACACACGGGCCTGATTAATTAAACATCAGCCACTCGGCGCCCATCATGGCCGATCGCCTTTCACAGCCTGTCATATTTCATGACACGGTCGTATTAGCCGCTATGTGCGGAGATGGGGAGGTCGTCAACAAAGCGAGGCGACAGCTTGAGAGGTAGGGGTAGTGCTGAGATGTAAGCGTAAACTAAGGATAACGCCACGCTAACCCCCTTAGCATGATTTTTTAAGTGTTTCACTTTGTTCCTTTATGCAATTCTAATAACGTATACCTATCAGGGACAGGATGAGTTCAAATATAGGAGTTCTAATGTTGGTTGTTTCAAGTGTAAAAGTTCAATCGAAACATTGACAACTGGCCATTGGTAAATCGGCTAATTCATGGATTTCCTAGACTGGATGCACGATGCGTAGTGTCAGTCGATCTCGTTGATGTGTGTCTCCGATATAAAGGGATACTTACTATTTTCTATGGATAAGGATATCTACCTCCGTTTTCGAACACAACTATTTGTATCATGCCAACCATAATAAAAACGGTTACAAATTAATAGTTACGTTTAGATTAGTCAATATTAATCTTCGATAAGGAGAAGATTGGCGTAGAACTACAACGGTTCTGTCAGCCTATACTTGTGACAGTAACAGATATATTGATATTCATGTCAGCTGTAGCATATGGAAAGCGATCGGGCATAACCAGATAACATATATTTACATGAGATAAATGGATAAAGTTGATAAGGGTAAATTAATTCTATAGATGATTTTAGTCCATGGCCATTAACACACCTAACCAAGCAGACAGAAACAGAACTCACGAAACAAGTCTACAACATAATACAACCACCCATCCACTTTCTCTCAGATAGCCTTGGCCCAGTATGCGTGTCAAGGGTCCACTGTCATTGGCCTACAGGGGGCTAATGGGGAGTAATGTGGGTGTGTTTGAGGCCCGTGTCCCTGTACCGGCTCCCCTCTCACAGTCCCTGCTCCTTATTATCGGCGAAGGTCATCAAGTAAACCCTCCTCCAGCGCGGGCTTTGGGACTCACTGACCCACCTATGATAAACAGGGCTAGGTGCAGGGGATGCATGTGGCACCCAATATTAACTCCGCCTCATTAGCCTACTATTATCACAACTACATTCCCTTTAGTCTGTCACGGCAAAACGGGTGTTGTGTAACAATGTAAGGAAGGTTAGAATCAGAAATTCTTTGATTATTTAGACCTTTTATGTGTTCGGAAAATATGCAATATTTCAAACGGAAATTATAAATATTGAGTATGACATTATTGTGTTTTCTTTGGGTTTTTTTCTGTATCACATTGTTACAAGAAAACCATTACCCAACCCCACTTGCTATACAATCCAAATCCAATATATTTACATATGCTTCCCAGCACCGACATGCAAGAGTTCCAGACACACAGATAGCTTTACTCTTCACTATAGATTATCTATTCACGTGAAATTGAGTCTCAAAATAAAGAAGAAAACACTATTTGAAGTGTACACTCTGCACATTAGACGCGCATGCTGCAGGGCGCTGCGAGCAGCTCGGAGCAGCTCCCCGGTAGGCGGTGGGGTGTTTAGGTATGCATTAGGAGGGGCTCAGTGCTCGCTGGCACGCAGGTGTCTTTGTAAGGTGCGGATTTTCAGGGGCCTGGACTTGACTCACCGCCAGCACGACAACCCGTTAGCCCAGCTTCAGAGGGGGAGGGCTGTATGAGAGTGGTGGTGGTATGGGCGCTGATGCTTAGCACAGAAGGTCTGAGAATTCACAAGTATTCGCCGATCAATGGCTGTACATAATTAAAGGCCCAGAAGATGATATATGCGGGGTGGTAGCATTTTTGCATGGTGGATTAGTCAGCGACCAATGAATCAATGAACTATTAAAGCAGCAATTCCGCGTTTTTCTTTTCCCAATGTTGTGCTTTCTGTACGAGTCTCAGGATACTGAAATCTGTATTAGTCTCATACAAAGTGTTAAGACCTTGTTCCTTCAAGAGTTTAGAACACATGTGATGCACAGAATGCTTAATTAAATGTGAAAGCTTAGGAAAGGATTAACAGGGGTGAGTTTGAGTGATGGGAGGGGGTCATATTTCCATGAAGGCTTTACAGCAAAAAGGAAAAGGTCGTATTTACATGTGGCAGATGGCAACGTGAAGGCAAAAAAGGAACGCTCCTGTTGACAACATTCCTCCCCCTTTTAGATAAATGTCATTTTTTTTCTCTACCTCCCAGGCGGCTATTTGAGTAGACTGGATGGGCGTTTTTAACATGAGTAAGAGAAATGGGGTGAGCCTTGTGATCTGCCCGTGAACAGGTTGTACGTTTATGAAATATTTCAAAGGATGTCTATACTGTGCCCTCAATATACTGGCTTTTTCCATTTTCCTTCCTATGGGAAATATACGTGGGCTGTTTAAAATATCATGGTAGGATACGTCTGACTTTTGATGTTATATCTTTGTTATGCTCAGAGTATTAAGAGACTACCATGATAATAAGAATATTCTGTGTGGTATGTCTTTTTCTTTTTCTCTCACATTATGTTCTGAATAATAGCTGAATGAAAACATTAGGGCTATCAATAATATTTTGGAAATTGCATAGAATGTCACATAGAGACAAAGTAATACGTTTCTGGAGTAGCATTTTGATGGTCAGTTAGGTTTGAGTGGTATCAAAGAGGGCAATTGCAGTTATCTGCAGCTTTTTTGTAGTTTTTGCATTATAGAAACAAAGCAAAATAAAAGAAGTGTAAAATATTCTCGCTATCCTAGCTTCCGCCCCCGGCTTTACAAGGATACCGAGTGCCCCTGGTGCCCATTTACAACCGTATTATCTGAGACAATAGAGAGGCCATTACTTGTACATACGGGGTCTGTTGTAGCGCCCACCCTGGAGGCGGGCCTGGGTTCCGGCCCTAATCAGTCCTCCAGTCCTCTGACCTATAACCAGCCGGCCCAGGAGGACCTATATAATCACGCCAAGGAGGATGGGCCGGCCCTCTCTGCTCGGCGCAGGGATACACACGTATAGAGTGATGAGTGAGGGACTAGAGTTCAGCGCGGACTTACTTCCGGCAACGGCCCACAGGCATCCATCAGAAAGGAGGTGGGGCGTGCTTCGGTCCCCAAGGAATGTAGTCCGGCTCTTCTGGAGGTCACTCCCATCGGTGAGAGTCTCCGGGCGGAGTGATATGGGGATGGAGGGGCTTTTGTTTTTACCCTGCTGATTACTGGCGGGATCATAGAGATTGCCGCCTCACACCTCTGCCGCCGCTTGGAGGCTGAAACCAGCGTAGTCTAGAAGGCAAAATCCCAACCCTCAGTATGAGACCCGAGATTTGCTGGTTGCTGGCGTCCCGGATATCAGTGGCGTGGCATAGACGTGGGACTAGAGGCTAGCAACAAACTAATGTATCATCTTGTCAGCTATAGCTTACCATGTCTGGCGTGTATTTCTTTTTCATCGGACACTGGGATGTCGCAATACTTGTTTTATTCATAGAGTTGTGACGACAGCTCAGCAGAAACTTTCCTATACCTACTCACACATACAACTTGATGCTCTATTGGGATTATAAAGAAAAACCTGAGTAATATCAACTGACGAGAACACTGACAGAGACAATGATTGAAAGGCTAAAACGTTGTGACTTTCTATTAGGAAAACTTAGATTAGAAAAAGTGGCGGAGGGGGATCTCTTTCGTGATTGTGTGTTTCTGTCCATAATAATTTCTTTTAGGGACGAACCTTTCTTTTGTCTTTATTGAATAACCACATGTATACATGTTCGTCCTGCATGATGTGTCTGTAGAAAATAAGTCTGCCCTACAGAACATATCATATTGAAACGCGAAGTAAATATTTGATATAAATATAGTTACAAGCCATAAGTTTGAATTACTATTTTGATAAATAAGCATCCTGAGTAGAGCATGTACAACATTTCAACACCAAATACAAGGCTTAATGTGGATTGGGCCAGTACCCAAGGATGATATAAATATGATTTACCAATGGCAAATAGCATACCTTTATCGGTTCATGACCGTTTGAATGTTTGCACAGGAAACACATAATCTGGTAGAGACAGTGCACTGAAAACACAAAATTGTCAGGGAGCCACTTTAAAGTTGTCAGGTGGTTGTCATAGGTGACTTTTGGGTTGTCAAAGGTGACTTTTGGGGGCAGAGCAGGGCTCATTTCAGGCCATTGATGCTGTGTGATGACCTTGTGACAATCCTAGGACAATTCGGGGGTGGTCAGAGGGTTGTCATTGTGAATTTTGAGGCTGTATGACAACCCAAAGGTTGTCACTTTCTCCCGACTACTTTGGGCCAGAAAGGTCGTCAGAGAAGCAAAATTGAAAATAGGGTTGTCATAGGGTTGTCAAAGAAGAAAAGGAGAGTCAAAAGTCCTGCCTGACAACCCTAGGGTTGTAAGTGAATGGTGCCTAAAACGACAGCTCATAGGCCTCCTATGTGTAATGGCCATACCTAATAACTAATAATAACATAATAGGAAGCCATTGTTATAGACTATGATATCTACAACATGAAACTATTCATAAATAATATTTGTTGTATAAAAGACACAGAAACCTTGGGTTGTCGTTCTTGACACCCCTTTTGACAACTCTGTGTTTTCAGTGTGGCAAATCCCAACATGTTTGCGACTACCAGTAGTGTTTGACTGGGTAAGTCTATCAAAAACTTCCAGCTTCTTTAGGAAGAAGCCATCTGCCCCTGCATTAAGTCTGCGACTCGTCCCATCAATACTTACCTGGTAAGAACATGCCATATGTTTGTACTGCTTCCCGGTGCCATTGTCCCCTCCCTCAGCATTATGTAACAGGAGCCTGTGGGAGCCTTCAGAGGAGCTGTGGGGAGCCGGCTCTGGGAGTGGGCGCCCAGACACTATTGTTGGGCCGTTCTTATTACCTGGGTAAGGGGAGAGGGATCTCTGTCTCACTCTGTATAGGATCACGACAGACTAGATCGATTGGTAGCCCTGCTCGGTGGTCTCAGGCATAGGGCTCATTAAGGGGGAACACAGGAGACATTGATGAAACAGGCCGCGGAGGAGGTTTTGTCCCGGAACGGAAAGTTCGGGAAAAAGTTTTCCAAGAAATCCCTGTTGACATATCAACCACTGTCATGAACATTTCTTCCATTATGACATTTTGTGTTGGGTTATCTAATAAATGAGAAAGCATTTCCGGTATTTCATATCAGTATGTCCCTTATAATTCCATGCCTGTTTGCCATACATTTAAGATTGCAATGAAATATTGGCTTAGCAATATTTTTTATAATCACAAGAGTTACCACTTAAAGGTCTCCAGAACCACAATATTTTTGTAATCTTTCCTGGATATTGGATTTTTCTATGAGCAACGAATGGTATTGCTTGCTAGTATTTTCGTGGCATTGGCAAACACGATTATAAGTATGAGGCACAGATAAGAATGAGGAAGAAAATTACTTTCCCGGGCTATGCACTGTTTCCAGGGATAGGTATCAGTGCAGCACACCGGAAACCTTCTTGGCCCCTGGTGCCTGGCAGCTACACTAATATGGCCTATGGCTGGTACTCAGTGGCCCAGAAAAGTCGTTTTCTTCCAAATTAAAGTGATCAGATACAGCGATTTCCTCAATGTAGTCATGATAATATAGAACATACAGACGAATTTGGGGGAGGGGGCTTGCAGCTTTCAAATATTCTAAAAGATCTAAACTTTGTGCCCCAACAGAACCTCTGTTTAATATGCCCCCTCCCCTTTTCTAGAATTCCTGGATCCGCCCCCCAAATAAGAAAGAACTATGTATGGATGCAAGCCGACCAACATCGAACACCCCCAGTGCCTATCCCGATGACCACTGAGTGATCGGGGAAAGGTCAAGGGGTGCCCCGGCCGGATCTCACCCCTGCACCCCCTCAGACCTCACCTGTCTGCCTGGTCAACCCATCCCTGATCCCTGTCTGGGCCTGGGGTTTAGGGCCAGAGTGGAGGACCCACCAACTGAAAACCTACCTCTATGAAATGTGCAGGGGCAAGGTGCTGGACCCACCAACTGTAAACCTACCTCTGTGAAATGTGCAGGGGCAAGGTGTAGGACTAACCAACTGTAGCTAGCTGATAGATGGATATAGGAATTTATCTGTATATCTGTAAATCTTCCTCTATAAAAGATTTAGGGGATGTTGACATACCCGCCATTGTTTAACCCAACCCTGTACATGCTGTTAGAACAGCTCTACAATCAATCGTCCGTTTAAATCTACCTTTATAAAAGACGTTGGGGAAAGGAGAAGAACATTATCAAATCCAGGTGGCCTGGTTGGTTTATATTGCGGAATTATATTCTGATTTCTTTGGTATAAATTGAGAATATTTATATCAAATTCCCCCTTACATCATACAGAATGCATTGTCATATTACTCCTTCAAGCAGTATTTGCAAAAGTAGCCGTTGAGATATCTGAGCAAGACACCATAAATATTTGTATCAAAAGAATATGCCTTTCTCTTGACACAATGTATCGACATCCTGTAAAGTAGGCCTATATTATTTTGACATGCAAGCAGAAACCAAAGCTTATAGGAACGCCATAACTCTAGAACGACTATAGAATGACTTTACACCCATCAATAAGTTTACTTACTTCAATGTCTACCCTTCGAGTATCATGTAAAGCATACCCTAATGTGTATTGACACTTGTCACGCTTGAATTGTGGCTGGCCCCTTGCGTGCATATAAACGTACCCTGACGTACACCCATTAAGGCCCTTGTGATGGCCGACATCTTTGATTATGTCGTGAATCAGGATATTTGAGTCCCCAATACCCATTAAGAGCTTTGTGGACGCAAAATATCAAAATCTATATTCATAGAAATGTTATTATGCCTAGGTGTATCTTTTTATACAAGGGGTGTTAAAACTACTGTACCAAATGTACAGGTAACGTGCACATATATCTATGGATTAATGAAACTGTAGGATATTTTGTCATAATGTTATATTATTTCAGTTTTCAAATCTTATTCTGTGTTGTGTTGCATGTGTAAACGCCTTGTTCGATGTTTGGATGTGCCTGCGACATTATTAGGCTTTGGCCAGGATTCAGGGTGCCTGAAGATTAAATACGTGGGCCTTATACAATTTACTTGTAAGGGGGTCCGGGGAGGAATTCAAAGCAAGGCCAATAATAGGGAACTGGGTATGAACAACTGTGGGTTAAGATCTATTCTATCTTTGTTCTGTCTCTTGTATTAACCATTACATAATATGTGTGATTGTGCTAAGAGCTCAGGTTGTCTCATGGCTGCCCTTGAGGCATCTTCCCAGAGCCCCAAGTTCAATCTGGGCTGCCCTTGGGTCAGCAGGTGCTCGAGTCACTTAGGATCTTCATGTCCCAGTCGGGACACATCCTCGAGTATTTATGATAGCTGTATTAGTCTCATAAGCATATAAGCCAACAACAGATAAGATGTTCACAGTTGAGCAACTCAAAGGATATTTGGTTTATTTCCAGCTGACAGTCTGCCCCTAATAGGCTACAGGTGAATGCTGATTGGCTAAAACATATCACATGATATATCCCCTTAATCTTGTGTTTATCCCATAAACTGTGGGTTTTGTGTTATCCAAACATTTCCACATATTTCATGATATTTAACATTTTCAGTTACTTTTTGAGTATTTATACAAGTTGAGTACCTCAAGAAACTTTCCATAACAATTACACAATTATTTCACATGCAGCATTATATTCATTACGTTTCTCCACACTTTGGTCCTGACCATAGTGTGTGGCTGTACCTTGTTTAAAAATCCATCAGTAAGATCAAAGCTCAAAAAGGACGACTGTAACTAATCCAGATGGGGTCCTTTTGAAGGATAATACTTTCAGAAGTTCTTTTCCCAGTATACCTTCCGTTGCCCTTTATACAATACGTTCTTCTCAGTCGTATTTCCACAATCGTGTTTATATTACTGATTACTTGAGTACAAAAAAATAACTTGCTCCACATATAACCATGCTATAAGATACTTTTGTATGTGGAGGTATGCATATGTGTACCTCCCTTCTAAAGGTTATTCGGGATATTACATGATATTGTCTTTAAAACAAAACCAAGAAAAACGTATAATAAAAGGCAACATAAGGCTCAAATACCTCGTAATCTATCAGAACAACGGTCTCACAGTGTATTTTGCATGAGTCAGATTACCAAAGATGAAGATAAAAAGGTCATATGCAGTAAATGAAACCCGAGGTCGATTAGGTGACGTTTTTCCTGACCTAAATGGTGCTGATTATATGATCCTTCTGCCCTTTAATCTAATGCACTCGATATTCTATCATGGCGTTTTTCCAAGACCCCTCCCGTTTTGTTCAGCATTATCACTGCAGTAAATTTCCCAAATCTCATGTTCACAAATCCCTAATATCGAAGAGTTAAACAAAAACAATACAACAGTGAACACAATCATGGACCGAAGAACACTTCCATATTTGCCTCAGCAGTACTCTTGGATTTTTAAATCCCTGGGGTATAGAGGCTATTTTAACTAGTCCATCATTAAGCCATTTACTTGTCAGAAGCTCCTCAGTATCCCTGCTTATGGACGAGGTTGCCAATACTCGTTTTGACTTATAACATAACCGTCCTCTTACGTTGAAAATTGCCATTAAAATGGGGATTAAAAAAGGCTACTTAACCGTGAGTCCATAGGGCCCCGGTGAAATGACGTGCAGTACGTTAGAGTGGCTTAATTTCCGCGCTCTGCTTAAGCTTTGTACCCGCCACTGTTAACAAGGGGGTTCTGAGTGGGGAGGGCTATTGGGAATAGGGTCAGGCGAATTAACTTATTTTTCCAGCCGACCTGTCCTCGGTAGATCCGCGAGCAATAAGTCATATTGACTGTACTTAGGGCTGGAACCATTACTGTTGCCTTCACCAGACCCCACTTTTAATGCACTACTCACACTCAACGTGGTGTGAGTAGCATATGGAAAAACAGATTTTCCCCGGGTCGATGACTGTTAAAGATCCCCGCGAGTTGAATATAACGTATGGTGTGTGAGATGGTATTATTACTCTCGCTCCCTTCTGCCTGAGGGATTTGTTAACAGGTTCACATCCGAGAAACGCCTGATATTATGTCGGTGGGGTATAATAGTAATCTGATTGGCTGAGAAACAGGTATTTACTTTCTTTCTAAAGCTGGCTACAGGAGGAAGGCAAGCTAACCAGCTTTGGGTATAGGATCCTCCTCCAGGGCCGTTTATATACAAAGGCCTCTGATTAGTCCCACAATGACTGTGTGCATTCCTGTGAAAACAGCCAGCCCCGTAAGTGTGAGGCAATCGATGCAGGCCCCGCCGGCCGCCTCTTTGGGACAGTTATTCTTGTCAATATCAGTCACGCCTCTAATAAGATTCTCGAGTGCTTTAATGAGTTACATTGTGTGCGCACACTCCAGAACCTGATGGCATTAAACATAAAGTCGACCCGCCAAAGAAGGGGAAAATCGAAAGGCGTACAAGCCTGTTGGATGTGCACTAGTCTCATAATTTGATTTTTTATTTTCTCCTCGAAGTATTTTTCTTGTTCATCCTGTGAGTTCACAGAGCTTGCATGTCGGGTGTTCGATTTAACCGATCGGCATTCGCCGGTAATTACGGAGGCAGAATGGAGTGCGATCCGATATGGGATTTTTGCTTCACCTACATTGTTAGAAACTGGGTCAATGTCATTACAGACGAAGAAAAGAAGCAGTCAATATGCACCATAATGATTATTGGCATGAGCTAAAAACCCATATTGTTGGAAACATTGATGAAAACCGACCTTAATCTTGCAAAGTTCTTTCATGTCTCATTTCCCTGTTCTTCCTCCCCATTGTGACTATCACAACTCTCCACAGTCTGGGAGCTCAATCCGACACCACACTAGACCCTCAAAGGACTACAACACGCAGTATTTGACTTTCCTTTGAAAGAGTGCCTGCGCCCTAACCTAGCCATAGATTACCTCAGCCCTACCCTTAGAAGCCCACATCGATCATATTAAAGCCGGTATCAAAGGCTAAGCGTTGACACCTGAACCTGGGGTGGTTATTTCAACCACTAGTCTTTTAGGAAACTGTCGAGAGTCAAACACAACCCTAACCCTATAGCGCGGCCTACACGTGGTTTACCACAATCAGTCAGCACCTTACATTCCCGACCTAAAAGCCTAAAGAGCTGGCCCTACATTGCCCTCCACCTCCCGGGCGTTTCCTAGTAACCACTCCACACCTTTCGACAAAACCTCAGCCATTTGTCGCCATTTGTCGCTGCACCACTTGTAGAAGTCTGACCTTTTCTCCGGCCCAAACGCCGCCATTATCATTGCCCAAGTCGCCAATCTACCGCGCATGCGCCGGCGCCTCAATCACTATCCCGGAGACGCTGAGAAGATCGTTAAGTAGTTCTGACTTCCGTTCCGCTCCGCTGAGCCGCGTAGTGAACCCTGTGTATGCTTGATTGGGCAGAGGCGGTGAAGGTTGTTGAATGGGTGAGGAGAAGTGTGTACTGACCACCTGCTGCCTGGAGCCGTAAAGTGATTTACATCGGTAGCAAATCAACAAGAAACCAGACAATTGCGTCTTTCATTTATTTCATCTAAAAAAATATATTAAACGAAAAAGATGTTTTTGACTCTGTGGCTTCTTAAGGGACATCCACCTGAGTCCATGGCATAGTTTTAATGTAGCATAATAGCCTCATAAAAAATACAAAATGGAAATAAATTGCTATAAATAGACTTCCTCCAGGGGTTGGTATCGACCTACCTCCTGGGTCGGCGGTAAGGAGCGGCTGGAGACTGGCGGGCCCCGGAGGTATTAGCAGTGGGAAAGGGGGCTGGCCGTTACCGCCAACACCACCCCGCCACCCGAACATGATAAATTTACCAGCCTGAACTCGCCGACATGCACATTAATTCTCTGAGATTTCCCTCCAAGAATGAAGCTCTGCTGCAGTGAAGTTGGCCGTTTTAGCGTCTTTGTTTTGATGAAGGAGGTTGTGGTTAGAAAGGCATGAAAAGAGAAAAAACAGCTACCGTTTTGTTTCCTTTTTCCTTTATGGTTATAGGTCTGGAAGGGGTTGGCCTAGTTCCTGCTGAAGGGTGGAGCGTGGCTTATAAGGAGTGAAGTGTGACAAGGTGAGGTGGGTCTTACTGAACTGTAGGGTTTTTATTCATACTTTATTTTGTCGTGTCAGATTACATAACAGCCGTCTTTTGAATCACCTATATATCAGATTTTTCCTTTCCCTGAGACGATCCCCGTTCAAAGAACAGGAAAAGAAATCCATATAAATGACCGTTTTCTATTTTGTTGAAGAAATTCTTTCTGGCAAAACAGAGGTGATTAAATTGAAGATGTTTTATGGATTATAATGGCAGTTTTTAAATATCAACTTATCAAACGTTAAGTAATTTTGCCACTGCCCGTCACTTTGTTATCTTCCATGTTTTATTGGTTGTTACATTTAAGAAGTGTTATTTCTTATTCCGAACACGTTGCCAGAATGCAGTTTGCAAAGAATTATTTCCATAAAACCGACTCCCGATGCCCTTTGTGAGGTGCCCATCCCATTTCCGTATTTATTTGAATTTATGCTTTTGAAATTATCTGAATGGCCCATCTGAATGTCATCGAAGATTACTCGTAATTCATTTAAACGAAGAAAAAGTACTAGAAGAACATTCACCAAACGTGAAATATTGCATTATTAAAATGTTTATGTTTCATGTATGTATCATCAAATTCTTAGGCCATTGCATTTTATTTACAATTCTGTTGATGTTCTGTCTTTTGTTCTGTCTTATGTCTGATATTGAACGTTAAACATGTTCTTATCTTCCGCCTTTGATGTTGAATAACATGTATACAGAACCTGACCTGAATGCAGCTCACATTGAGGATTGAGATGGGTAGAAAGTAGGAATAAGGAAAGAAAAGACACATAAACACACTCACATAAACTATAGAACTGTACTTAAACACACTCGTAATTATGGACCTCCCCAGGCTAAAGGGAGACGAGGCTTAAAATCATCAGTTTTAGAATGCTTTCTTGCAATAACATTAGGTGAGTTGGATGTCAATTATCTGGACAAGCAGCAGGTTGAAAGGATTTTAGAACATTTTTTCACCTTGTTATGGAGGAAGTCTATATATATCATGTGAAAAATTATATATTTATGTTTAGCGAAATTACAGAATCAGTCTACTTATAGAAAGACTGTGTGCGAGACGCATTTTATTGGTAATATTATTCAGTAATTGTATATACATGCTTCTTCAAAGCAGAACTATATAATGATATTGTCATTCCTGTTAAATGGTTTAGGATGTCATTGAGGAAGACATTCAAAGTCAAAGGTAAATTACAAACTATGTTCTAACAGTCCGTATTACAAAGGCTTATTTATGTCTGAAATACGGGGTTATGATAAGGTTGAAACTTACAGGAGACTGGAGAAGCCATTACATCGTATACTTATCTAGATTTAATTTATAGAAGTTATCAATCTATGATACTGGAACTTAATAACGTAGGCTTAATTCTTCATTCTATCTTTATATCGGACATACGTTATTTCTTATTCATCCACCTCATACTTATAATATGTATTATAACCACATGCGCATGAAATGTTCCTGAAAACTTAGGGGGGTGGCAAATGAGTATAATAAAACGATGACCCTAAATAGAATTTAAACAATGAATGTTTAAACATGAAATTGTTGACCGACCGAAAAGCATTAAATAAGTTAAAGTGTAGCGGTGCTGTAGGATGGAGCGGGACACCGTTCAATATAAAAGAAAAGCCGTCCAAGATCTCAAGGTGTTCATATCGTTAAAACAATTACCTTATGTTAACCCTTCTAAGGAAGGCAATTTCAGAAGGTAATAACTGTAATCTTCCCTGAGCTCTTTTAGCTAAATCCCCTGCTTTGAACTAATTGTACTCCACGCCCTACTCCAGTAGGCTGAATCCCCTGCTCCAAGGCTTCGTAGACTAGACAGTGGGCCGGGCCGGGCAGGACGGATGGTGTGGGATCGTCCGAATTCAATCAGGTCACCCTGGAGTAGATATTGACCAGTGTCCAGACGCCACCAACCCCCACCAGCTGCCTGCATCCCCCAGACTGTCCCCCAGATAAACATACAGACGCTTGACCCCTCCACATCTATATAACTTTACACCCTCCCTATGCTTACCATATCGCCCCATCCATTTTCGATATGGCTGCTAACCGTATTCACCAAGCACCTTGCCTCTTGCAAGTCTTAAAAGCATTCCCTTCATCGGCTATGATTTATTATGCATGCACAGCTTACAAAATCATATCCAAGGGGAAGAGAAATGTGCTGTCTGTTTAATTGCCTGGCCGCCATATAAATTCAAAGAACAAAAAGACCCTGGCACCGCTTAATAACATAATTTAGATTCAAGTGGATTTAAGAGATTATACTTTATCACATCCATGCTGTGTTACGTGCCTGTCTCATCAGTACCACGGCTAGGCTCGCCTTCTAAAGGAATACATTACGGAAAGCAGCATCTCCCCATGGTTATAACCCGACCTAGTGGTAGGCTGTCGGGTATTGGCATGGAACAGCTGCAGGCTCTGTGACTATTGGGAGCTTAGAGAGAAGTGGGTCGCCCCGCAGTCAGCCTGTGATGGAGGCAGATACTTCTACCCTCGACTATGACTTACAATAAACTCAAGAGTCAGTCAGTTATGTAGGTCTATCGTTCTAACATACACTATAACCTGCACTGGATCATCAGTGAGTCAGTTATAATTATATGCTTATAGTTTTCCCCATGTGTACCATTACCAGCAGTGGATCAGGAGTCGGCTCGTTATGTAGGATCCGGAGTCGGCCAATAATGTACGTCTTTACTTAAAAAAAAACTATTTAAAGCACTGGAGGTGTCAGCCAGTAATGTGGGCCTATAGTTCTAACATCCACCATTACCAACCTATAAGGGAGGCATCATTATAATGTTAATATCTACCATTACCACCCTCTCCCTTCCCCCCTAAGTTCCAACAATTGATCTCGGCTGAAAACGACTCCCCGATTCGCCCTCAGAATAATTTTCAGTAAAATCGAACATATTATTGATAATTCATTCTACTACATGCAGGTTCTATAAAAGTACTGTAAGCAAATGTGATTCTTGATGCTATGATAATAGTAGCATTTCGATATACAGGTTTGGACCTTTTCTATAAGCAGATAAAGCTGCAGATAACGACCAACATGTTGATGTCGTTTAGTAGTTCGGTTCGTCAGCCATTGTTGATAGATCTAGGGAAGTTTAACCCTTAGCACAAGTCGTATGCATTCAACTTGTAAAGACATGAGCACTTTGAATATAAACTGTCATTCTATAATAATACACATACACAAAGTAAAGGCTACACAAAGGCCGCATTCTTCATCATAATACAAAATAACCACACCCAATGGAATGCAGTATGCGGGGCTGGTATATAACACAGACCAGTCTTTATTTTTCTGTGCTGGATGTAGGGGACCAGACGTTTCGCCCCCTGGAGTGGCCGACATCCGCCCTCCCCTACTCCGGCCACACCCAGGAGGTCCCCGGAGAGACCATCCACCACCCCTACTAATGGGGACTGTAGTGTCCGGGGGCACCGGGAGGGGACGGGGTGGTCGCCGGCCGTCTGGGGTGGGGTAAAAGGGTATTGACTGGGGAAACGGGGAGGGATGTATATATATATATATATATATATATATATATATATATATATATATATATATATATGGAGGGGAGAGGAATTTTTGGATTGGTAGGAGGTGTATGGAATAAGAGTAAAGGGATTTCATGGTGTATGTTGTAAGAGAAAATAGGTAGGATAAAAGGAATTGTTACCAAACTGATGGTGAGTTATGAAAGCGGGAAGAGAGGGACAGTGAATCGGAAAGGGAGAATAAATCAATAGGGGATGGGGTAGGAATAGTTATTCACATCGACCTGACTTCAGAATTCTGTTCATTATACATTAGATTTTAAGGACATGAAATAACATACCCTTTTCTTTTCGGTTTATGTATTTACGATATACTCAGTTTATATCAAATAAATCTTATGATTGGGTATTATTAAATGGTGATTTGAAACATGATAACATGAAATGACAAAATAGGTCTACAGTAAACCAAGGTCGCCATTATATTACATGCAAAATGGATAACATCTGACACACAATGCCGTGTATCAGGGTCATAAAACAATCTAAATAAGCGGTCAGTTGCGCATTCCATATTATAATTAAATGCTCCAGTATCCGTTGTTTTTATTAGCAGATATCCTTGCTAAGTGGAGAGAGTATTTAACCAACATTATTTACTGACGTGAACTGTAGAGGACCTACTTCCCTTAATCTGATATTCGGGTAATGGAGACTTGGTTCGGTGAATCTACTTCTTAGGTAGGGTTAATCCCTCAAAAGGACTAATGCATTGTCTATTATTTACCCTGTTCGGTTCATCTTTCAGTTGACTGACGTCAGAGATCTGTGCTGACACATAAGAAAGCTGAGCATTGCTTTATGCCCTGTTTCCACCAACCGATTTTTCTTTGAACGATTTCAAAAATACCCTAAATATCGTCCTGATTTTGAAATCGTCAAAGAAATCTTTCTGTAGAAACAAAACATCGTTCAAACGACTGATTTCAATGGATGATTTCTGAACCTGTCAGAAGCTTTTTGACCTTGTCAGACGACAGACAAATTATTTGACATGTTACATAATTTTGGACGATTTTGGCTTCTTGGACGATTTTTCTACACAAATCTTATGCCCATCTTTTGTTTGGAACAGGAAATATTTGGAGATTCAGTTAATAACAAAAATATGTTAATAAAAATAAATTTCAAATGAAAAATAAAATTTTTATATGCTATCATCATGAAGTAACCAACATTTCTTAGGTAAAATGTTGTTTAATTAAATCGTTGGTAAAATTGTTGGTAAAATCGTCTGTCAAATCGTTTTATAGTCTTTTGGTGGAAACAGAAAATTGTCCCAAAAAATGGTTGCTCTTGCATGATTTTTTCTAACAATAAAGTCTTCTGTCTTTGTCTGTTGAAAAAAACGTTCAATTTTGATCTAGTCTTTTTGGTGGAAACAGGGCATTACTGTACTTCCAAGGCTGTTCTAATGCTCAGCCTTGTAAGATGTGTGCGTTTTGTAAGTGCTACTTGTGACCAAAAACTATACGGACATAAGAGAATTTTTTCTCTGAACACTAGGGTTGCTGTGAGGTGTGATATACGTTTGTCGATTTCTCATCGATCGACGGAGTGTGGAAATGTGCATCGAGCGTGGAGTTATGTTATAACCGGATACTGACAATCCAGGATAATCATAATTTTGATAATGAATCGATGAGGTTTTTGAAATAGTTTGGGAGAGGGATATGGCGTATTCCAAATAACGCCCTGCTGTTCTCCTACTGGCTTTTCTTAAATAAGGTAAAGGAGGTAGGAGACTAATCTTGGCCAGTAACCCCAGACCACTATGGCCAACACGCATTGAGACAACTATCCCATAAGGACACCTACCCCCTCCTACATTCATCTGAACCTCCGCCCCATCCCCGTAGGCCAACGTAGGAAAGTATCTGTCCAAAGGACGTGCCTAAAATCTTGGACAATAAAGGAAAGAACTGCTTTTGACAATTATTTAAAAAACCTCAGACAATTTCACATTAAGCGACATAAAGGCTACAGTGTGGTTATCATAGAACCAGTACAGATTATGAATATTCACTCTTTAACTTTTAAAAATAAAGTTTAATCACACCAAACCCGACTCCAGTTGTTTTGTTGGACAGGTTGTTTTATTAGTGAGAGAATTGTGCAATCAACATGTTTCGACTTTTGATGGTCTTCGTCAGGATTGAAAATTTGCTCTAAAACGACTTGGTATATCAACTTTTAACACTGTTGAAAAGGTAAATAGAAAGTCGTCATAGCGACGGTTGAAATTAACGTGTTGAAAGTTAAACCGGTAGAAATAGTCCAATTAAAACGGTTTTTTTCAATTTTTTCTTTTTAAAATAATTTGTTGATCGGCTAAGGATTATGTTAAAATTACGAGAATAAATTAAACTGGTACAAAAGTTTGTGTATTGGGTTAAATCGTACGTGGAATTACAGTCCAACTCGTAACATCCACTTACAGCTGCCTAGAATTTTTTTTAGGTAGGCCTAATACAATTACAAATATCAAGAGTAGAATATGAAACAGTCTTGGAACAGTAGAATCCAGGGGTGGGAGTTTTTAATCCTGTTTAACTTTTAGTAGTAATTAAAGGCCCCAAACACTAGCCATATCAATAGCCATAATTATGTTGTCGTATTGCCTTTGAGAATCAGTCAAACTCCAAAACAACAAAATTAATGTGTTACAGCCCTAAATTTTAGATGACTGTGGCCAGGATACAGCATAATGCTAATATCCGTCATTTCTAACACATGCCTATCTTGTATTATCATATTATTGACATAATGGCCAATTATTACGCTCTTCATACCATCAATCAAGTCTTTGATAACCCTACATTGTTGACTAATTACAGAGTAGAGTATGGTTGCCAAGTTTGTTATTTAGTTTATCAAATCCCAATCTTCACTATTTCACACCTGAATATTACCCGTTGCTCGATATTAAACCGTAATTAAATGGCAATGATTATTGTATACATTAACCTATATCTGCGAGGGTGTGTCCAATCAGCTAAAGCAAAGCTAAAAAACCTAAGGTCTAATGGGATTGTATGTCCTTAAGGCTAACATCCACAGCCAACCACTAATTGCTCATTAGGTGGAGAGAAACTATCCTACAAGCGATGCTATATCACTTGTGAAAATTAATTGGAAAACCTAATTAAAATTTGGAATCATAGTAATCACTTCACCTTAACGGCTAATGTTGCTTTGTCCATCAGCATTATGAAAGGAAGCTTTAGCCATAAGCCCTTTAGGGATTATTCTAGTCCCTTCTAAAATTAGAAATATGCTATGATTCGTGCATGTAATTGTGAACAGTTACACATTGTCAACCTTACAGGTCCAGGTGTAAGCACAGACATTAGGATGAATGCCTACTACCCAGTGTGTCCCGATTAGTGCCTCCATTCATTGCAGTTCATCTGTCCTCAAATCATTGATGTCAATGGGAAGGCAAAAAGGAAGTATTCATCTGAAACACTTTGTAAATATAAATCAAATACGATTATATTGAGACACTTGAGACATCGTTTAGCGACTATTCAGCTTTTTACTCGTTCGTGTTGTGTGTAGGATTACTTGCTTTACCATTATTGTTTACAACCCTGACGGTGACGTTTTGTAATGCTCTAATAACGTTGTGTGACGTTGTTTGAACGTTCTGCGACGTCCTACCTTGGCTTGGTAGGTAGTGCGGGCTGCCCATGTGTGCTTATAGTGATCACTTCTTCCTGAACCTATGTACAGTAGCACAGATCCTCTAGACGCTGCGTCATCAGTCTATAGTCTCCTTTTTGCCACCACCTATCTACAGTATTTATATTGTCTCCTGGTCCTTTTTATCTTCCACGCCTCTGTTACGCCAAATAAACAAGTTAGAAATGGGTATGGCCACAATATTAGAAATAGTTCAATGAAACTTTAGTGTTATCTTTTCTGATAGGAAGCCAACTTGAATTAGAATAGTTCCCATTCAAGGTCACTGTGATTGATGTGTGGAAAATGTCGTAGGCTTCTGATGAAACTTGACAATTGTGTTTTAAGGAACACTAAAGCGGAGTAAGGTGGCCGCCTTGAGAACACTGCCTCTCCCATCTCCCCCCAGCCAGCCGCAGGGCCTCGTGTTAAGAGGGTGGGGCCAGGCCACGCTGTACATCTCGTATTATGGTGTCCCCTCCGACAGTTCTATACACCGCCCGCCCCAGGGGGCCGCATGTAAATCGCCACACCCGCTAGGGGCTCTGGTGGCGCCTCCTACTTGCCGTGTTTCCCTATGGGGCCAGATCAAGTTGGATCTTGGAGATGCGTGAGCAGGGAGAGGTGTCGGAGAGAGAGGGACGGGTAGGGATGGGAGAGGGGCTGCCGGGGTGTCCAAGGTGTGAAGAGAAGTGGTAAGGAAGAAGGGCACGTGTATGAAATGCCAGATCTTGAGTCTGTAAAATCATTGTATTGAAATAATGATAGGAAATACAGCGCATCCTTTGCACAGTAAGATGAGGAACACTGAATGTGTTTTTTTTTTTACTTTAAGGGAGGCAAAAGTTGTTGTGTGAAAATGTTGTTGTGTGAAATTGTTGTTGTGTGAAATTGTTGTTGCGTGAAAATGTTGTTGTGTAAAAATCTGACAATATTTTGCAAACTCAATTAACTGAAAATACACTAATAAGAGTCTAACTTTAGCCATTGGTACAGTATCAACTGCAGCGTATTTCATTATAAGAAGTGTCCGGTCAGGGCCGATTGGTTCTTCATCCTTAAGAAACTGATGTCAAATTACAATTACGTATAATTATAATCCTGTGATTGCAGATCTCAAGTCTTAAATCACCCTATCCAATTACCTGTGAGGTGTCCTCTGCTCGGCAATACGAGTTAAACGGGTTGTTACACATTAGCTTACATTCTAGGAGACAATGCAGGATCTTAACTGAACAAGAGTTAGTTTACTGTAAATCAGAATTAAATCTTAATGAAGATATCCTTTTCGAATGTCTAGTGGTCCTACACCTACTTGTCTGAAGTATAATAGCAAGTAGTCTTTATTCATGAGGTCTTGCATGTATATCCTTTACAATGCCCGGATTACTGAAGTCCCACGGGTAACACACAGCGCCATATGTACCACAGTACTAGAAAGACTCCACTCAGATTTCAGTCTCTGCTAACCCTTGTCCAACTGCCTTCCATACATCAACTCTGAGACATCTTCACTCTTTGTTGGCTCATGCAAAAGAAGCCGTCTCAAGTCTCTGCAGTAGGTTGAGTCCATTATATCCTAGGTATCTACTCTGAACACTCGCTAAGGTTAACCCTTGATAGAGTGAACTCAAATATAGACTTGGGCAGTGATGAACTCTAAACAAACCGAAACATTAAGATGGTTGTTGCACTTCATAAGTTTTACCCCTTATTCTTTAATTCAAGTTATTTAAACTGTTCCAACGTCGCTTTTATCCCGGTCTCCCCAGGGATCCAGCATACATTCGGATTGTACGTTAATTTGTACAGCAATATAACGGTTTAGTATGATGCATATGTGATTATGGTCGCAGCAAAACATCAATAGGTAATAATTTATTAAATTTTACACATGCGGCTGCGTATCAATACAAACACATTAACCAGTCAATTTCGAGGAGGCACCAAACGTGATTTATAATGGGCAAGGAAATACATCTGTTAAAAGTAAGACTGTTTCAAATACAATGTCATTTTGAACACATACACTCATAAATACTTCAACGTAGGCCTATATATATCATCGGTATTTAAAACATTTTCTGGTTGGTTTACACATAACACATTATAGAGATAAGGTAGCGGGAGCAAGGAGAGAGTCGAGAAGTGATTGGTGGCGCAGGGGGCCGCCCGTGGACACAGGGCAGTCCGTCTGGAGAAAGGCCCCGTCTGGACCAATTCCAAGTGGCGATTTCAGGATTTAAATTGGGACTTTACAGTAATGGCGTTTGTGGAAATCCCCCAGACTGCGGGAGCTGGTGGGTAAAGCTGTGGCTGAGGTGGTTGTATGGAGAAGCTGTGGGTAGAATCCCGCTTTGGGAGGCAATATATAGGAGTCGTGTGAGAAGGATCCACTGGGGGTCAGGGCTAGGGGAGGTCAGTTCACAATGACCAGGACGGCTGTAGTAGAGGGGTCAGGGGTGGGGGAGGACAGTACATAAAGAACCATCTGGTCACTGCAATAAGGCCCCCCTAGAATGCCCTTTCCACTGTAGTGGATGGCGACAAGAGTCTCTGTGGAGAGGTCCGAAGATTCACGGCTCCTGGGTCGGACCCTGTGAGGGCCCAGATTAAGTGAGAGGTGTGGAGGACCTACAGGAGGACCTGTGGGATCAGTGGTCTCTATATAGCCGCAGGAGGAGTTTTATAGACCATTTACTAAAAGGGCATGGTGCCGCCATTAGCTTAATGCATGTAGTCCTTTGGTGTTTATATAGATTAGAATATGAATCCTGATGAAGGCAGTAACACGCCGAATCTAGTTGATTCGCCATAATCTATTTATACTATAATGATAAACACAAGTTAACAACAACCAGAATTGGGTTCGATGTAGCTTCTACACTTTTTATATAGATTAGATATTTAAAAAGAGTATGGGGTTGAAGTTCATCGTGTCCACTTCCAATTACCTACACGCATACATTGCTAAAATGACCGAAATGACCATATATATATCCATGGCAATATGATATGATTTTCTAAAAATAACCATTTTGACCCTCAGAAGCTAGTCTGCTTATATCAGCTGTATATATGATCGCATTGGGTTATTCATAAGGAATTTCAGACAGGGTGGGGACTCTTAGAAAACAGACTCAATTCCTATAATCTTGAATCAAAATGTAAAGAAAAAGAACGTATGGCATAATAAGTCCAAATCTCACGTCAGTGATTGATTTGCTATAGATTTAAACATCACATGCTTGGACTCCGAGCTGCCCAAAGTCCAGGGTCCAGGGCCATGGAAAAGGAAGCCATTGGGAAACTTTACACAGGCCATAAAGTTTGTGATTTAGTGTGGATGGCTACACAAGAGCCGACTACGCCACCTTTAAGGGACCCTTAACCCATAGCACGGCCACACAGATAGCCCGGCCACCGGAGTGGGATGAGTCGGGGCTAGAGAGTGCAAGAATTATATTCATGTAGCCTATGTGTGTTTGGAGTTTAATTCCACTTTAGATATTGGGGAATCGGCACTGGTACGCAGCATATAATACTTATGTCAGATCCTTTTTTGGGACATAATTTTATTGCTGATTTAAAGGGAGCCAAAACCAACAGATTCAACAAAACATTTCCAAACCGAATAATCATGGAGATCCATTCCTTGCACCTATCTTTGGACCATGTTAAAATCTAAACCATTAAATATGGTAGAAAATAAATTAAAACACATTTTCTTGCTCAACTCAGGTAATGTGCATCCGCAATAAAATGGGGTTTCTTTACAAACAAATGGAAAATACTACCATCTCTCATGGAATTCTACTTTGGTTTGAGCTAGTTTTCATAGCCAGTACTTTACCACTGACCTTAACTAGACTTATCTAACATATTTCTATATTTATCTGAGTTTTTTAATGTTATCAATTATATTGGTTTTTGGGCCCCTATAAGATTATATGGTAAAGACTGTAGATATCTGGTCGAGACAGGAGAAGTAGCAATTAAGATATTAATCATTGAAATTAAAACAAAACAGAAGGCCCTACTTAGAGATCTGGAAATGGCAAGTACTTCAATATCAATGCTCTTCTTTCAGTGAAGTGAAAGGGAACTTGTCTACTCAGCAGATCGTGTTCTTGTCAGAAACCCATCAAATGTACAGGAGAAGATGGAAAACCCTTTTACATCATACACTTTCTCAGTACTGCAAACCCACGCTCTTGTAAAAGCTTTCATTTCTCAGAATAACTATGAGAAATCCTCACTTAGATAGATTGTTCTTCGTCCTTCTGAGTATATAAACGACCTGAATTAGTCACGCCGCAAAGTGGCAGGGGAAGGGTTGCTTTCCAGCCTTCGGGAATACTCAGTCTTTGACACTATTTGCGAACGATGTCAGAATAAGGCGCCTCAACTGTCTGTCTGGTAATTTGAGAAACAATGTAAGTTACTTTCCTTTATCAGTACAATGAGAATATATACCCTTCACATTCACTGAAGTACCAGATAACTATTATAAATGTATCTCCCTACCGTAACTTTAATAATCACCGGTAGTAAAATATCATATCATTTTAACAAGATATAAGAACATCCCAGATCCTTTAAGGAACAGTATCTAATTAATACGGATGGAAGAGTTTTTTAAAAAAAAAAATAGTTGTGTTTTTTGAATGATAACCCCACCGATCAGACATTTCACTCTCACATTGAAAAGAAATATTGCAGAAGGTTATATCTGTCGTTAATACCAATCATATTGAATGTACTGACAATCTGTTATATCTGTATATAATTATAGAGAACGGGGAAACCTACAGGTCTATGTTCTTTTGGACAACTTCTAGCTAGTGAGAAGTAGCTAGGTGTTGAGAGATGGATTAGAACTGATTACGTTAGGATTAGTGTGCCATTCAAAGGTATTTTTGACGATCGGTAATGCTTAGAAGCCTGTTCAGCACTTTACTAATCCCAAATGCGTCTTCCATTTCAATTAACTTGGGATTAATTCTCTTGATTACTTATACGTATAGACCAGCCTGAAAGGACACAAGGGAGGAAATTGAACTGGGCTGGAGCGACCTTTGAGAAAAGAGAAGTATAAAACACACCTGGAGAAATCTTAATCCATCCATTATCACCCAACCCTATTCAGAGCGCTCTGCTGAGAAATTACCAACTTAAGAGAGGCTTCCGATGCTCATCAAATGAACCCTTTGTACTGAATACAAGGATTATTATCTACTAGAGCGAAAGGCCACTCTTTGTGCTTTATATATATATGAATATAATATTATGCGCAGTAGTCCCTTTGCCTTGAAAGTAGAAAACATATATAGTGCATATACAAATGCATACATATTATCATGAAGACATGTATCAGATGCAGGGAATCTTAACATATCCATATCGAAAGTAAGAATTGTCGAATCAAGCGCAATAAATAATTATCATCATTCAGTAACTTAACACATTTGCTCTTTTTAAAATATTTTGGGTTTGAACATAATAAGACATACATTATAATGTGTTATTATATGCACCTCACAAACTGTAATTAAATTAATCGTGTTATTGCTAACATTAGTGATGACTGAATGTTATAGTTGATCGTTTTGAAGGTGATAAAACTTGATAGGTAATAGCATGATGAACTGTTATAACAGAAGATTGAAATTGTGTAGCTCAGCCTATCAACTATTCAACCCATAACAATTATCTTCAAACGCTAGAAGAATATATATCTACATGGAACAGATATCAAGTATTATTTCAACACCAACAACGATTAGAAAACGCATATTACAACATCAAATGGCTTCAAAACTATTTACTCCATTATTTATTCACACAATAACTACAAACGTTAATGCTTGGTTCTCTGAGTTCACAGGGAGCGTTTTGACTCACAAGTTCTCTATTATCAAAAGTCAAAAGCCAGTTGTTCTGTGAGATATGAGTCGGTTTGGGACACGTTCGATGATGATCACAATGCTAAAATGATTTGCAAGATTTCTTTCTTACTCTCTAGCTGCCTTCTGCATTGAATAAGGCTTTGAGTGAGCTGCTCTGGTGTGGTGTGGTTTGATTACAGAGCAACTCACATGCCTCCCACAGGCACAACTATCTCTGAGACTCCATGTCTATTCAATTAAAACCGGTTAGGAACAGGAAAGTCATCCCCATTCTGAGGCACCATCAAGAGGTGGCTGATAATGGGCTTGGGGGAGGGTAAGGGAGGGTGAGTGAGTGACAGCAATTCTCGGCATTAAATATTTACAGAGACGAATGTCTTCATTTCTTGCCTTTCCTTCGTGGGGGAAATATCTAATCCCATTGCACTGCTAACAATGCCTGATATCTCTCTTCTGCAGCAACTTTGAAAACAGAAAGTTATTCTAAATATTCAAATATTGATTACTGATTACCCTTTACAATGCCCTTGTGAAAGTGAAAGGCATAGAATAATTGCGTTCTTGTAGCTCTGAAAGGCTGTATTACCGGAATGATGAAATGATGATTAGGTCTAATTTGATCTTTGTTATTATCTGAATATTGCATCAGACTGTACGACACAATTTACAAACGATTTCAAAGTCTTGATGTGATCATTAATATAACTTGAATATCGTATAACAGGCAGGCACCAATGAAAGATATTTCCTAAACTCTTTCACCATAATTACTTGTACTCCTCATCAGCTCATTGACTCAAACTTCTCCTTCTCCTTCATCTAGTCCTTCGTCTGCTCCTACCCTTCCCCCTCTCTTCTTCCTCTTCCTCCTCCTCCATCTTCTCCTTCTCCTTCTCCTCCTCCTCCCCCTTCTCCTCCCCTTTCTCTTCCCCTTCCTCCTCCCCTTCGACCTCCCCTGCCTCCCCCTCCTCCTCCCCTTCCTCCTCCCCTGCCTCCTCCTCCTCCTCCTCCTCCTCCTCCTCCCCTCATCCTCCTCCTCCTTCTCCTTCTCCTCTTCCTCTTCTTCCTCCTCCTCTCCCTCTGGCCCTTCCTCCCTCCACTGGTGTTGCCAGCAGGAGACCTTTTATGCCGGCTGCTGGCACCGTGGGCCCTCCACTACCAGCAGCCTGTGCTATCTCCCCCTCACAGGAGGCAGGCCTCCTCCAGGGTCCGGCACTGTTTGTTCTCAGTGTTAACACTCGCCGCCATCACCCTTTATGGAAACAACCGAAAACCAACTATCCCAAGCGGCTGAGGGCACCCGGCACACACGGGGCGCTGGGTTCTATGGCCCGGGTGCCTGGTCATCTGGGACCAGGGACGTCTGGCAGTGACAGGCTGGGTGTTTGTTTTGGGGTGTTGACACAAGATGGGTCTGTGCAATAGGGGGTAGTATTGGGCGGATGAGATCCATCCAGGCTGATACTGTATAGGCACGACATGCTGCTAGGATATGAATATAACGTATGTATAGTGGTGGTTTTATCAGGAGCAGCTGGTACTCCCTCCTCCCACCATTAGGGGCCTTCCATTAAGTACGTACGCACCAAGGGGGGGTGGGGGGGGTCCGAGATTTTGGGAATTTTGCGTACATTCCTATACAAATCCAATGCGTACTTTAGCCTGAGGGGGGGTGGGGGGATCTAGAATTTGTAAATTTTTGCGTACGTACTAAATGGAAGGCCCCTTACCAAAATGATATAGAATTCTGATATCAAGAAAGGACGCTTTATTGTGTGACTAAGCGTTTTAAGGATTGTAAATGACAGCTACGAAAGAGGCTTAAAAAGCTGAATATAAATATTTTGAGGGTCTATGATTAAACATAATACATTTATCGGGATAAAACTGAAAACAAGCTGCGATAGATTACTGAAGTATGCATGGAATTTCTCAGCGAAGCTATAATATTGCCTCTTTATTTTCTAACTGGTTCTATGTTGTACTTCATTGGGTCAGTATTACAATGAAAAATGGTTTGCTCCTTGAATATTGCTGACAGGGATTGATATATGTGCCGATAAACCTTGCCTGGCTGCCTAGAGCTATTGACAGAAGCACTGCAGCTTTTTTTTCTATTCGAACACAAAAGAATGAAACATAAAACAATGTTGGCATTATCTGGATGTTGTCAAACACGGTAATTAGCGTGATGCAGGAGGTTCTAAAAAAGTTTACCTTTTCCAGGTTGGCAATTGAATAGTATTTAGGCCTTTGTTCTACTTATGACGTAGTGACTTATCCTCAATCACCTCTATTTCTCTCCACAATGAAGAGACTTTGTTTTCGTTGTTTCCTGTACCATGCGTATAATGGAATTAGGATCAATGGTAAGGCATAAAAAGGATATAGAACAAAACTATTACTCATGGACAATAATTGATGAGAAGTATGTACTTCGAGTTTTTCATGAAAAAAAGTGACTGATAGAAGGGTTAATATAGACGGGATTATAAAAATATGAACAGTATCTCAAGTCAAGAGCAATCACTGAAGATGTCTAAGCACATTGTATTTTACCTTTCAGTTTTAGCTCTGCCAGCAATCTTTCAGCACCCAAACTTCTCCACTATTACTAATATTAGGACCACCAGCTTGGCTCATGTTTTAAGATTTAATATCAAAATTTCTAAAGTTTAAATTTGAAATGACTCGCAATATCCGCTGATTGGGGCAGTTTGCAGACCGTTTGAGACACGGCGGTTCTTTGGTTCCCCTGCCGTGCAATTAGATCTAATGGATGGCCTTGATGGGCGCAACTTTGAGAGAGGTAAAAATAATTGCAAAGTCGGATCTAATATCAATTTTTCTAAGTGACAGGGTAACGTTATGGAATAGTACAGTAACAGGTAAGTAGTTGAAGTTAGATGTATAAAATGTTTCCTGCTATAGCATCATCCTTCCGGCTGTCAGACTGTGTTGCTAAGTAATTAACAATTTGAATATCGACATGTAATAAGAAAAAGCAGAATTTTAATTACCTTTAACGCGTGCCAAATATTGTTCATGCTATCTTGTTTAAATATCATTAGCTTATTGTTTAAAAAGAAACAAAACTCGTTACAGCTAAATGTAGGAATTAGAGTCCTTGACGTTGAAAACCTCTCAGGAATGATGAAATTCATAATTTAGTATTCTACATCTGCATTGCATGAGGAGCGGTACAACATAATATATGAAGCACCGTTGTATGTGGGTCTAAAGTCCTGGAAATACATCACCAAACATATTTGTGGTTTCCCACCACCGGTTTGCACTAAAACTAATTAGGAAATTAAAGGCATTAGCTTCTGCAACAATAATATTTGAGCTTCCATGTTTATCATTACATTAGGGAATGACTTCAAACAGAACTGTCTTAGATAAAAGACAATACTTAGAGTCATATTGATTGCTCACACAGTTATTTCACATGCAACTGATCGTTTATTTTCATAGTCACTCGGACATCAGTATTCTAGAATAGCAATCAAACAAACTGAGAATACAGAACGCAGCACAAGTTAACGTTTCACTACCCTTCATTCCTGGTACTTACGCGACTTACAACCCTGGCCAATAGCGGCAGGTGCACGGCCCCCCGATGGCTGATGACAGAAGGCCCTTTGTACTGCTCCAGGGCAGAGGTCACCACAAACCAACAAGCCCTGGAGGTAATGAGGACCTCGGCCTTAATCAGCACCACTCTGGTAGTACCTGCTGCCACAAACAACACGGACCAGGCCATACAGGGGTGTGTGAGGATTGTGTTGGGGCCCGAGGGAGGGGTCTCAGATGGCTACAAGGCTAAATAGAGGCTAAATGAAGTCGGACAATGTCCTTGTCGCCAACTGTGTCGGAAGCGATGCTGATTTTGGCCCCTACCAGCACCTCCTCAACGGCACCGGGTGTAGGTGTATGGGACCCGGAGTGTAAGCTATGTTGGTTGGTTTTATACAATAATAATTATCAGTATCAGAGTTTAGGAACTTGGACAATAAGCTTACCAAAATGGTTACATTCGGACTGAGCAGCGCATCAATTGCCCTACGATTGCAGGTACATTAATCGTCGGAACGTTGTACCAAGCAGGTGCTTATCTAAACCACCCTCTATGAGGAATGGCTCAGTTGTGGATTTAGGCCAATTAGGCCAAGGTCACATGCTTTGAATCATCTAACTGTGACCATGAAATAAAAAGATAAAAAAATATGGACCATTTACTGCAGGCCTTGATATCATGATTACAATGATCAATTAGGTAATGGTTCAGAATAATTAGCTTGTTATTGTAAATACACGTTTATCAAATGTAATAAGGTCACAGATTGTTGAATTTTCATTGCTTTACTATTTGTATCTCGATTACCTAAAAGAATGTAGCTCGCCACTAACACTTGGTAGTCCATATGCCCTGGAGACCTCCCGAGGCGCCACCTAGTGAGCAAACCGTTGATTAGGTTAGTACATGGAGGAGGTAATGTCCACTGGGAGGGGTTGACGGGGGCTCCAGGGTTTGATGCTTGTCCCTGTGAATAGCCAACAGGTGAAAATGGCCAGGACAGGACACTGCCATGTATACTTTATGTTGTACAAGAGGGAGCGATATGAAAAGTTTACGATATTGAAATCTTGAGAGACCTTTTTAATAGAATAATTCAATAGTTACTTTTAGAATTCTTTCTTGGCAACAGCCTTGATTAAATTAATGTGGATGACTAATTAATTCTAATACATGTGTTACTAGACGTCATTAGATTCTTGAGCGTATGTTATGGGGATACTAAAGGTGCCCTCCTTTTGTGATCATTTTATTTTGGTTAATATGAAAAATCTGCGTCAATCAGCTGTGCGCTAATGTACATAACTTTACAGTCATTTGAATATCAGCTTCGCATTGATTTTGTTTCATTTCTGTGTCCTCACAGGCTACCTCACCCACTTTTATTTACCTTCTATGCATCCTATACTGTACATTAGCTATGCCCCCCCTGGCCTTTCTAATGTGATTGACATAATTAGTTGGGTGTTATAAATGTCCGTGAAGCATATGTACCCTACAGACCTTTGAATACCAGCCAGTATTTCCCATATCAGAATCGCAGTCCCATTATATAGTGTGCTAATATAGTCTAGCTCGACCTCTTTGATTAACCCCCATTCATTCTATACTGTAGGCTACGCTATATATCAGTCCCTGGCCTGGCGTCCCACTACATCACTTACCTCAGATAAAGCTGAGCTCATCAGTGTACAACCAGTACAACCCGGTACAACAAACCGGGTTCAGCTACATACCGTGACTGTAATTTTCATAACAACTCATCATATGAATGATCAGAATCATATTGATATAAAAAATATTATACACTATATGAATAAATATATAGAGAGAGCGGATGTCTCTGTCTGTGACTGTGTGTTTACGCTTGTGTGCTTGTGTCTGCGTAGGTGTACTGTTCGTGCCTAAATATAATGTGTATACACATGTTATTACGTTTTAAGGCCAATTAACACACTTCACACCGTATGTAGCAGACTGGCGCCCACCCAAAGCACCGACCAACACCCTTACTGATCTGGACTCCCTCCGATTAGTCGAGACCTGGTTTTTAATTATTCACCAGAATGATGGTCTGTCGTGTCAGATCGGTTGTCTTACCAGTATGTTCTGTGTGTACGAGGGATCAAGGTCAGTGTGAGTGAGGGGGTGCCTCCTGTAGCCACCTGGTGCACAGGGGGGTGGGGGTCGTACTAGTACAAGCTAAGCTTGGCCTGGGAGAAGGGCTGTTCTCAGTAAAAAAAAAAGATGGATGTATGCTCATTGGTCTACAGTGCCAGGACCATAAAGGTGAATTGACTCTGGGGATGGAATTATGAATTTATAATTAAAGTGGTCAGCTACAATAAAAGAGTCATATTTCTGGTTATGTATTTCAGGTATTCACTAAAATCTCAAGGTTTGAGTATCATGTACGTTGAACATTGTTTTTCTTTAGACAGACATGAATGTGGGGTTTTGCTTTCCTAGAATATCAGAGTGTGTTCTTCAAACAAATAGTTTCAGCCAGTAGACTAGATTCTTGGAATAAGGCTGTAGCTGTTGTAGATGAACACACTTATGTGGAGAGTGACCCCCAACCTTTCGGGCGAAGGGGGGGAGGAGTCAAGTCACAGGTGCAGCCAGGGCAGTCCTCCCTGAGTGAAGTAGCCGCTCGTTTTTCCTTGCATAGGAGTGTGTTTGCCTTCATGTCAAAGGGAAATCCCTTCGATTTGGCCCCTGGCTTAATGCCACATTACTATACAAACAAACTGCCATGCCAACTGCAAGGGATTATACCGTGTAAAAAAATATAATTTTTGTCTGTTTGACTCATCGGTTGAGGCATGTATTTCTCCCGTTTGTCGTTACCCTGTGAGTTCTCCTTGTTCTCGCGTATGTCTGATATATATAGATATATGATCTTTCTACATTTCTATGAGAAGCAAACTTTTGATGAAAATGCATGTAGTCAGATCGAGTGATGAAGTATCTTGTAAGAAACTCATTCCTTAAGGTAAACGAAATAAGTCATCTCTGATCATATATACTCTTGTTTTACTTCTCCTTCAATCGGGATTTCACTCACGCCATTACTACATCAAATAAACATACTTCATTCAAAAACGAAAATATGCGACAACTGCGCTATCTCTATTTCCCTATCACTGATAAGGAGATGGACTAAGCTTCCGATATGTCTTGAAATGAGTAAACTATTAATACGTTTGCTTGTTGGTTGCTATATTCTTACATCCCTATGCAAGTTCAATACATGTCTAACGCTAAAAGTGTGTTACTGTTGTAACCTTTGCCAAGTCTTATCAGGCTTCAAAGTCGCGTTGTCACGTCTAGAAGGATCAGGTTGTTAAACAGGTTTCTGAAGAATCTCAAACATTTACATATCTGTATTACCGTGTACGTTAAATCCCTTTAAAGAAAGCCTCAAAGCAGGGAAGGATGAAAGCAGTGATCTCAAGAGGTTAACTTTGGGTTAGATCAAGGACTTTTTAATGTTAGATAACGTATATGTTTCCCTTTAGCAGACGGCTTGTGTCTACAGGTTATTTTTGGAGTTGCTGAGAAGAGACGTGACATAGACCTCCTCTTTGGTCACATTTACTCGTGCGCTTCTATATACAAGGGAGAAAAGAATATCTTCACCACCTTAATATGGTGTGTTGGCTTTTTGAAATAGAAGAGTCGGAACAAACATTACCTCATTTGAAAAGAAAGCTGAAGTAAAGGTCTGATGGAATGTAAGTAAATCTGGGAATATTTCCAAGAAATGGTGTTCATTTCCTTTCTAAATTTGACATCAAAATGGTGTTCTTCATTTTAGTAAAATGGCATTATTTAATAAAAATATTTATAGAAATGTTGGAAGGTTGACGTATGGAGAAAGAACCTTTGATGTAATAAGGTTGAAGAGTGAGACGGAAAGGCATCTTTTATGTCTCTTTCCATATAAAAAAGGTCCATTTGCACCCGTCTCTACTAACGGCGAAAAGATGAGGGCACATTATGATTTAATTGCTTTGCCTACCGACAAAAATCAGACTGACTTCTTTGCTATCTCCATACAGACCTCAGTCAAGCTCTTTACGTCTTGCCTCGCTCTAGATATCTTATCCCTGGCTATGAGATTACAAGAGAGCATGCCAGTCCACAGCCGCCTTTTATGACCTACCTAGTGAAAACTGGGCCAAGATAGTGGCCAGAAAGAAGTCGGTTTCAACAACATTTCTTTAAAGGTTTGCTTTTGAACGATTCCTAACAACAACAAATAATCGTTTTTTGTCTTTCAAAAATGAATTGGTAGGTATCTGAGCAATCATGGGGCACGACTGTCACACGGCTATTCCTTCCCTTGATGCTAAAGGAGAGCACATAAAGAACTAAGGGCTTAATTAACTGTAATTGTTTTAGAGGAAACCGTCAACTTTGAAGTCGTTGTCTGTTCAGTTCTTTGCAAGCAGTCATTCTACTCCGATCCCATGGTATCCGAGCTTGGCCCACACATACACGCCCAACCTGATGAAACAGTCTAGTCGAAATCCACCATCAGGAGGTAATTTCAGAACAATTCTTATTTCATAGAATCTTTGTTGCAACTGCTTACTCCGATTTTTTTGCTCTGTGATTTTCTTTGAGAAAAAACTTGAGAATTCTTCATTTAAGCCTTTCAAAAAGTTCTGTTGTTACTCTCCTGTGAGTGATTTATGAGTAGTTGGAAGTGTGAGATGACCTAAAATTTGATCTCAGACACTGGAATTCCAATGGTTTATGGGTTGCCAAGAAATAATTTTGACCTGGGTATTTCATAAGGACCATGTGCCAAAAATGTGGTATAAAGATAGTAATTTCTGTTTCATAATGGTAAATTAGAATTCTTGAATTCTAACTTTAAGAATTCATTGTGAAACCCTTTCATAAGCAAATCATTGTTAGACTTCTCAACTTAGTCACATTTTATTTCAGGTCCCCCTAATCTATATTTTGTTTGATCTAAGTTGTTATTTGGTATCCATTTAATGACACAGAAGGAGGTTTGCTGAGATTCCATAATAAAAACAAAGGAAAATCCAAGGCTTAGAATACCACAAGGAAAACTAACAAAGAATTTATCATGTTATCAGTGGACATTCTACAATAGCATTTTAAAGAAAATTGCTAAGAAAATTCTTAAATATTTCTTTGTGTTTCAAGAAAATTGTACAACAAAGATTTTTTCAAAGATTTTTTTATGAAATACCCTCCAGCTCTACGTGCAGGAGGAATCTGATATGTCCCTCTCGTTTGTAAGAATCTTGAAACGAGTTCAAACGTACAGAGAACTGAAAAGAGATGCTCAAGAAATACCTCAAAATACGGAGAGCAATATTGTATCAACACTGATGACTTGCATGGACGACATAGGGCAGACTATATGGCTTAACCTGGGGGAATATATAATTACAGCTAACGAGAAATACTCCTGATTAAAACCCATGCATTTTTTATTTGTACTCGAAAGGCATAAACAAGTTTTTAAGCTCAAGATTTAGATTACCACCCCTCTGCTGTTGTGCCTCATCATATAAGAAATGTTTCCATTATTATGTTTAACAATCTGAATCCGAAGTGCAATTTCTGTAATGGCGTCAGACACATTGTGTACCATTTTAAAGAAAAGTCATCATAAATTAGCTTGAACACAACTTGAATATTACTTTATCATGTGTCTACTAGCTTATATTATTATTATTATGTGTATACATGTGCATGGTTTGAAAGAAACTTGTCCAATACCGCCAGTTGATGCTATGTTCCTGTATTGCAGTTGCGAGATTCACGCTTGTGTTACTTTTCAATCATATTTCCGAACTTCATGATACTATTTTGCAAACATATCCAATGTTACTGTATTCTTAAGTATTTAAGTACATATATTATTCTGCAAGGAGTGTTGTATTAATTAATGTACGTAATCGGCGGAAACCATGTGAAATTAAAGAAGTTGATTGATTAAACAGTGTTACATGTCTTCTGTCGTTTTGATTCATTAGCGGTCGCCCTGTGAGACCCGGGCTTGACCTGCCATTGGATAACCCCACAACTACCACTATCCGAGCTGATTAAAGTGCCTGGAGGAAACCAACCACCAGGTTCTCATCTTTCTGTCGTCCTAATATCGTTATTAAAATGGCGTGGGCTTATATCATGCTTAACATAACCAAATTTGCGTCATGATTACTCTACATTCTCTACAATGTGCAGGTAGATCTGATGTTTTACAGTCACCTGACTTCCCATCTTTTCACAACCTCTCAAAAAGGAAACGCACACTTCTGCCCTCATCACCCAAGCATTATATTCTCTATTTACTTGCAGCAAAAAAAGTGCAATAACTTTGCTCTTCTCCATTTCCTCCTGTTCTGATTGGCTGATAGGTGAAGCCTCATATATATGTCATACGCCGACCGGAAGCCTTTTTTGCCTTACCCCTCACGACCCGAGCTTCCCTCAGGTAGACTTAGAGATCACGTGACCGGATCTGCGACGTCAAGTGCCGCCGGATGTGTCAGTCTCGCGAGACCTCGGAGTGAGACACGAGAACTCCATCCAGAAAAACATAACCTGCAGGTATACACGTAGAACATCGCCCCGTTATATAATGTTTCTAGACCTATAGCATCAATAGTAAGACACCTATACTATCTTATTCCCACAGCGTGTCTGTTGAACGGGAATTCACTGTGCATACACGTCATCAAAGTTGCTTCGTATGTGCAAAGCTAGATTTGCTAAGCTAGACCAAAAGGAAGAGCCTCAAAGTATTTTAACCCATTAGCAGATTTAGCAGTTCAAAGAGAAAGACTTTGAGGTGACGTGGAAATAATGAAGGGAAACTACTGTGAATGTTTCTATCACATTTACATTCAACTTGTGCTTTGAAGTTCAACACTTTGCATTTTCCAATTATTTTGATGATAAACACAAACCAATTGCACTTTAAAACTGAATTCTCCCTGTGTTCTGCATTATTGTCCCATACAGTTTGCCCTTCACATACAAGCTGACGAGCCGCTCTAATGCTAGCACAGCTGACCTTTACATCCCAGGTAGTTCTCCCTATGGGTTATCTTTCATCTCCTGCCTCCTGCCCTTCTCCGTCCCTACGGTTGTGGTTCACAAGGATGTCACCTGCTTTTTCCACCTCTCTCTGGGGCCCAGCTGCTTCCCCTCTCAACATAAGAGTGTATGTTTTACTAGAAACCTCCTCCTGAAACCTCAACGTTACTTTGTAGGGATTTGTGCTTCATCGCGCTATTCTTGTATGTTTTTGTTTCTCTAAGAACAATCTATATGGGACGCGAAATTGTTTTCTATGCAATTGTTTCAGTGTAGGGAAACCAATAGCTAAAGGACAATGTTTGTGGAATGTGTAAGCATCCGTTGATACAGCTCTTGATATTGAATTCACAATACGGCAAGGCTTTTTCATTATTATTGTGACCTTAAAGTGGGATATTACTCAAAATAACACTTTTAATACTTGTCGTTCACTACAAGAAACACGTGTTACACTGAAAAAAATGGTTTCGGATTATTGGCTATTTGGCTATCTTGTGAAATCAAATCTGCGCTCCAGCTGCAAAACCAACAGACCCACATCCTGGGAGATCAAGAATGAATGGGAATTTGTTCTATTCTCAATGGCATTTGATGGATTGGTGTGAAAAGGGAAATCACATATGGAGCTTTATTACGAGCAGGCACGCAGCTGTGAGGACCACGCCTTGACTTTATCAAGACGGAAATCGATCAAGTATAACGTCTGGCCTCCCCGGTACCAACGTTTTCGGCTAGGAGGAAAGGAGCCTTTTGGAGTGATGGCTTTCTTTACAATGTTGGTTCATATTCAATGGTATGACTCCACATAAAGACGTACTTGTGTTACATTATTGTAACATATACAGGGCCATTGGGAATGCAAACAGCGTTCTTTGATTTGCATTTATATAAGTAGACTGATTTATTGAAGTCAGTCTACACATAAGACGTCAACGATGATACACATTTTACATAAATGAACCAGCTAAGAAATGTAAACGACCAATTATACTGACTTGCAAATCAGACTTATGGACACGCATTTAAATGCTTGCATATGATTTGCACATTAATGCGAAAGCATGGGAAATATCTTGAAATTTAAAAACATTTAATGAAATCAAGTCAGAACGCTGTAATGATTTACTGTGCCTAGGCTTTTGCTACTTGCATTCAAATGAGACAGAATTGTAGTCCTATATCAGAAACATCTTGCCCAAGCATCCCAATGTTCTCAATGATAGCTATAGTTCATTATGACCTGCATTTCCCACTCTTATATTTTTGGTCAGGACTGAACGAAGTGGGTCCCAGGACCTGACCCCTAGCATCTCTCTGAATTCTAGGAGGCGAATCAACGCCCTCCTATCACTCATACCTTAATATAACTCTCGAAGGATAAAATAGAAACAAAATCCTCGAGTACTCAGTGATATAACCAGATTTGGTTCTGCCGCAACACCCAACACCCAACCCTAGTCCCCCAACCCGGCCCGATAGTGAGACCCATATTGGACTCCCGCCACCCCTCAGCCCTCAAGGACCAGGAGTCCCAGCCCATCCCCACGCCCTCCACCACCCCGCCTGGAGGAGGAGGGGGACGTGGGGGGTGTGGGGCAGGGCGGGCGAACAGCAGCAGTGAGAGAGCCGTCCATCGAGCGGGGAGCGGCGGCGGCAGCAGCGACAGGAGGAGTAGGCGAGGGGCGGGCAGGGGCTGGAGGAGGGCGCCGGCAGTGAGTTACTGGAGAGGCGGCGGGCGGGACGGGCAGCCAGGGAAGGACGGCCGAGCTCGACAGGGCCGCCGTGGAGAGGGACAGGAGGAGCCAGTACTTGTAAGGGCCGCCTACTTACCTACCCACCTATACCCAACTACCTACCCACCCAGCGTTACATCCCCTGGTGAAGCGGTGACGTTAAACCTACACTACCCGTTAATGTATAAGATGGAAAACAAGAGGACGGACCATGCCTGGTGTACCGCTGAACCCACTGGAGGATAGGGGAATCCTGTGCATACCAGCAGAAGCTCCCAGCTTTGACTAGAACCACTACCTTAGCTGCTGTGAAAAGCGGCCCCCTGTTCTACCACCCAACCCCCGTGTACGGCCTCCAGTGAGTTGAAAGCGCCGCGTGTGAGTTGTTTGTGTAGGCGGCGTGAGCTGCTCGCCCGGTCACGCCCCTTGAGTGTTCCCGGCAGTTCCTGGTGCTTACAACAGTTCACGGCCTCTTCCAGGTACGCCCCGGCCTTGCTCTAACGATTCCTGGCAGTTCTCGGCATTTCCAGGTCAATGCACACACCTGATCGGCTGAGCGGAGCAGCCAAGGAGGCAGAGGCGATGAGGAGGGGCTTACTCTCCTCCAGGGTGTTATGCCAAGGCTCCGCGTCTTCCCTGTCCACGCCTCCAGGGTCTGAGCATCAGGGAGGCGGTGTCCGACGTGTAGGAGTGGGCCCCACGATCCTGCCCTGGAGGACATGCTGGCAATAGGAGGATTAATCACTGACGGCCCGGGAGGAAAGGTGAACGCAGTTTCGGAGGATGATGAACTGACTCAGCAAAAAATGGCAGAAAGTCAAATTTTATGGTATAAGGACATAACTAATATCAAGCCTAAAAATCATACTAGGGTATGAATCTACAAGTTGATTCACTGGTGCTGAAATATAAAAATGCTTCAATATTGAACACCTTTGATATACTGAGGACCTTATGTAAATGGATAATGATCCAGCTATAAACACACAAACTTTGAATAAGAAAAATCGCACTGACTATCCAATGGATCAAATACGAACAGGAGCCAACTTATTAATCACCCAATAACGGATTTTCTTATACCTATGTCTTAAACAGGAATGTTTTGTGCAAAAGTACCAAACTGACCCATTTTGCTCCACTGAACACGTCTTTGGTATAATGTGCCCTAAGGCTAGACGTATTTCTCTAGGCGACCAACAGATGCTGGCTTAGGCCTCCAGTGGTGTGGGCTACTGGTGGTGAGGCAAATAGAAACAGGAGGGAGCAGCCAGGTCGGATGGCCTGCTGCCACCCTGGAGGTCTGAGTAGTATACGGAGAGTTGGCTCTGGGGGTGGCACAGCAAACAGGAGGAGTGGGAGGCGCACGTCTGGAGTAACAGGAGGAGAAGAACTGACAGGAGGGAAACCACCACGCCTGGATGGAGGCAGTGCTTAGTTGACGCCATCTGTCGCGACTCCAGTGGCCCCCTTCTGCCTGGATGGAGAGGTAGCTTGGGTATGAGCGCCAGGGCCTGGAGCAACGTGTGCGTCTGACACTAACGTACTCCCAGGAGGTGATTGATAGTCCTCCAGCAGCCTGAGGCCTACTGGAGGAGCAGCAGGAGGAGCAGCCCCCCACCCTCACCCCTCCATGGTGGTAAGCACTGCTTACTCCAGGACGCTGATGGGGCCCTCTCCAGTGGTGCACCAGCCTTAATGGATCCCCGGGTTACATGGATAGGCCACCTGCACTTACTGGGGGAGTGATCAGATCTTTGTGACGAGCAGAAACCCTGGAGGACTTAAGCTCTCTTCTCTGTAGAGAGAGAAACCCCACCACCTCCTCCATATCGTTTTACCCAAGCTTTGTGATTCTCAGGCAGAGGGCTTGACAGCGAGCACAAAGGGATATAAACGACGTTACAGAGTGTTATCCTGTTCTGGCTGTTAGCCGCACCAAATGCGGAGCGCCCAGCTTTGTTGGCTATCAATGGGATCTTGTATGGCTCTAGACAGGTTGGCATCAATGTGTGAGGGACGAGCATTAAGCAACAGTTCTCCTGCCAATCACCCACCCCTACCCCTCTCACGGACCACCTGTGGATATCTCACTGCAGCATCTAAGTCTCTGTCGGAACTTATTTGTATTTATCAGTTCATGGCAGCATTCCAAAGCCAAGTTTCATACCTCTAGAGGAGCTTCATTGTTTAGTCTGATTTAGGGCTACAACTGATCGTGTATTGCCCACTGACCTGCTGACCTGGGCGCTGGAGGTACAACTGTCAGCCCTCTGCCTCTGGAGGTTCCCCTCACGGTCTGCCCGGGGGAGTGTGGCACTGGCGCCTGGTTTATAGTACTTGCAGCAGGTGCAGTCAGACAGACTGGAGAATATTGAATTATTCGTCTAAATTCAAGTAACTCTTTACACGAAGAGAATATGAAGTGAGGGGTAATAGTCAAATGCTACCATGTTAATAGATGGAGAAGCAAAGGTTAACCTACTCTTTCATGAATCATAATCTGGAAAAGTGCGAAATAAATTCTAAGGAAACGAAGTATATCCATAACCCAGACATGAATACAACAAAAATCCGGGTATACGTCCACAGCTGAATATGGGAAAGGCAGGTTAAGGAAACGGTACAGATTGAATGAGACTGACTGAGAGATTTTAGCTGAGCGCCTTATGAATTGCTCAGCCCCATGTTCAGCTCCGAGCAGCTCCTGGAAGACGGCGGCAGAAACGTGAACCGGCCCTGCGATCCATCCCGATTCAGTGTGCCCCAGCTTGTAGGCAAATCATATTAACTAGGAGAGCATTTGGATCGGCGAAGTGCCTCCATTTGGCCGGTTAAGCAGGCCGCCAGCTTCGGACCACGGGCCCGGCCCAGGGAAGGCATACCTAATTTTCCGCCCTCGGGAATGTAACGAGCTCAGTGTAGCTTTTTTCCTTCTCTCTGAGTGCTCTTTTTGGTAATCTAGTTTTCTAGTTGGAAGCAAGGAAATTGTCTTGTACCTTTGGATTAAAAAAAGACCACATTGGGATACGAAATCCTATGAGCCTAATGTGATTACCAAAAGGATATTTGTCTGACATCCTGGTAAAGGATATTAGTAGGAAAAACTGAATCGGTGTTTAGAGAAAATGAAGAAATTGCCTAATATCTGAATAGGAAGGGTTTATTGTCAATCGCACAGCAATATGACCAAGCATAAAGGTGTCTTTATAGTCTTGTATAAATGATGCAAACATGGATAAACGTAAGCCTTTTAGGTTAACTATTTACAAGAAAGGTAAATAAACATTTACGGGTTGACACGTGGATATGGATTTCACAAAAACGGCTGTAACTGGTCAGATACCAGTTTGATGGACTACCGGCAGTGTAGGGTTAAGCGTGTGTAGGGGCGTGGGGGCAGGACCCCTTAGGGCTCAGGGATCTGGACCTCCTGCACCCATTATCCACACAGGAGGAGCTTTCTCCCCCTCCCCCCTTGGGCACGAAGGACCTAAGGTTGTGACACTAACATCAGTTCAGCCTGTACCGCCGAGCGTCCGCCCTGGAGGAAGAGAGATGCGGCCCACCTCCCGCAGCCTTCCTTACCGCCGGAGACATGCTCCACTCCTCTCCAGTGTCCCATCGCACCACCACCAGCACCACCAACACCATCCAGTACAACGCCACCGGCACCACTTACACCACTGCCTACAATACACCCTGGAGGCTATGTCCAACGCCCTCCTGTAGGAACCTTTTGGTGGCCACTTTCCTACTGTTTCTGGCGGCCTATCTGTGTGGTCAAGCCTCCAGTAATACACTCATGATGTGTCCGGTACCTTTACCGTGCCACTGCATCGGCGACGAAACCATCTACTGTGCCTTCAAACGCATGAAAGACCTGCCCTACTTCCTGGATTTTAACGCCGTCTGGAACACCATGAACCTCTCGGACAACCTCCTGCCCGATTTGCCGGGCAATAAGTTCGTCGGCGGCCGCATCCGCCATTTGGACCTCAGCCGGAATATAATTTCCAAAGTGGATACGGAGGCTTTTGTTGGTCTCAGCGACCTGGAGGTGCTAGATCTGTCGTACAACTACCTCAGCGAAATGCCCGGAGAGTCCCTGTCCTCTCTGGTCGACCTGAGGAGTTTGTTGTTACGTTATAATCGTTTTTCTTGGGTTTCAGCTACCACATTCGCCGGGATCACTCAACTGCAGCAACTGGACCTCTCCGGGAACGACCTGACTGCCGTGCCCACCTCGGCACTGAGGCCGCTGGGCCGACTCAAAGTGTTGAAATTGAGGAATAATAAGATTAAACAGATCCATGGGTACGCCTTTGAGGGGCTGCCTCTGGAGACCCTGGATTTAGGGGACAATGAGTCCCCCATTAGCCTAGACAGCCGGGCCTTCTGTGGCCAGGAGCCTAAGGTGTCCCATGAGGAGCGTAACGTCATGGAGTGGGATGGGATGTACACCCTGTACCTGGACCACAACGGGCTCTCCTTCATAGACCCCTGCATCGCCAAGTTAGTGTGGACCTTAACCACCTTCGACGTGTCGGGCAACCCCTTAAGGTGCGACTGTAGGCTCTACATGTTCAGAAACTGGGGCACGCGCACCAAGTTCCCGCGCGCGCAGTGTGACTCGCCGGTGAAGTTCGCCGGGGAGATGGTGGACAAGTTGGACCAGAGCAGGTTCAACTGCTCACACCGCGAGCAGTACGCGCGCTGCGATAACCTCTGTCAGTCGGTGACCCCAACGCCCAACTCGGGCGCCATGGCGGGTAGTACGCAAACTGCGGGGGGCGGGCGGTGCAGCCATATCATTGTGTTACTCACACTGATCACCACCTGGTGGTGGGCCACTCACTACGTGCTCATAGCGCGAAGAGTAACTCAAGTCATAGCCGTGAGCTGCTCACCAAACAACAACCCTATTCACTTATCATGATGAGCAATGCCATGGTAGTACAATTGTGATGAATCAGTCTGCCTGAGTGTGTACCATGGATGTTTTGCTACTAAGTGGTCTGAATGGCAGGGGGAGTAAAAATAGGATCATACCAGATGTGGCGTGTACATGTATACATATGACGGAGGCTTATTATTGCTACTATTACAGTAAATGCGTGTTCCGATGCTTATCTTCTGGTGAGGACGCAGATCTATATATGTTGTTATAGCACGGTGATGGTCGAAATACTGAGCGCCAGGAACAACTAGAAATCCTGTTTCAAGTAAAAAAGCTCATTTGTTATGGAAGTACCGTTTTTCTACGTTTGGAAATACATTGTGTATATGGAGAAAATCTGTGTTATTGAAATGGGTATTATGTGGGTAGTCATTAAAACCAGTTGTATTTCTACCTGTTATGTGTTTTTCCTCTGTAATTATTCATCAAAGGTAATTAAATTAGCGGTTATTCTTATTTCACAGTTTAAAAAAGATGTAAAAACGCGTGGATGGGGCATTATCAGATTAGTGGGATGACCAGCTGAAACCCAAACAAATTAGTTAAATCAACTGAAGCTTGAGCCATTTTATCCGGTATTTATCTTTTTCTGGAATTATTCCACCAGTATGAAGCTTTGCAGGCTTCAATATAAAAGCTACACTTTTAATAAATAATATATAAAAGAAAAACTAAACATGATAGAAGTCAATAGAAATAGTAAAAAGGAATAGTAATGGCCCCGCGAGACATAAAAGCAATTGGAAATCCACAGACTACAACCAAACAATCAGCCAACACACATCTCGACTCTGCATCCATAACTTCCATACCAAGAGTCCCATTTCCCTGACTACTATGTGAACCATTGAGTAGGAAATCAATATTTTTTCGCCATAGAAAAAAATATAAAGCCTGAGAAAAAGTCGCTGTTTACATACCGTCTGACCTCAATTAGAGCAAAACCCCCGGAACAGGTAGTATAAAAGGGGTGAATGGTGGTAGGGCCATTAGGCCTTGGTAGGCGGGGGTTTAGGCCTGGGTAGGCGGGGGTTTAGGCCTGGGTAGGCGGAGTTGTGACCGAGGGCCCTGGAGGGCCGCAGGAAGGCCCCGGGGCGGGGGCCACTTTGCTGGAGTAGAGTGGCAGTAATCAGGTGCTGGAGGATGATGGATCACCTTGACACTGCATCCATCAGACCCTGGAGGACTGCAAAGGTCAGCGGTAGGACCCACACAGTAGCCATCCTCCTGACCCCCTCCACTCCGTCTTATATCACCGGGAGTGGCCGTCACGCCTGATTAGTCAGGTTCAGGTGTTGGGGTGCGGGATGAACTGAACAGCTCAATCAAAATGTGTCAGTTCATAGAGGGACCGAGTGTGAATGAGAACGCCCGATTAGGTAGGTTTGGTGTGTAAGGATTTCATTAAACCAAAAAGTTACCTTTTTGTTTAGAATCCTGTGAATCTCCTGAATGACATAGTGTGAATGATGTGGTTTACTCACGCGTGAGTGTTAGGGTCTTCCTCACACGGTTAACCTGATCTGTATGAGAATTTGTGAGCGGTTGATTCATTTTGAATAACAGCATCTTGTCATTGTCAACTTCAGCCATTTGAATTCTATGTGAATAACGCATCCCGATTTGCTAGGTGTATTCAACTTGCAGTTGAGGCATAAGCCGCTGAATTGCAATTTTCACACACTTATTTCCATAGAAATGGCACCTAAGTGTACTTACAAGCATGTCAATTGATGTATCAAAACAGAACGTCCAACCGCAGCCTGTCAATCTTCAGAGGGTCTCTCTGGGTATCGTGAATAGTATTATCTGATTGGTCAGACGCAGGTGGGCGTGGTCATTGAACGCAGGTGTTGGGGAGAAAAGTCCAATAACCTTAATGGTCAGAGTCGTACCATTAATCTGCCCGTCCAGTTACTTGATCAGCAATCTCATTGTACCTATTATCCTGAAAGGGACGGGGATTAAACACGATATAAAGAATAGGGTTGCCAATTACTTTGCTTTTCAGTGGCGCAACAGTTAGAGAATTAAATACATTATTTTCATCCACTCAACACTGAGCTGGTTAAATATGAGAAGATTTTTGTCAACGGAAAAAATATTTTCATGAGTATAACTAAAGTTAATCTTATTGAACTACTGACCAAATATTCTTTATTTCATTTCATTTTGACTCCCACGTAAGTGCAACATAACTTATTTACTGTGGTCGTGTATCGCTGAAGGGATATGTCACATTTTGTTACAATTGGCAGGGAATAGATTATGGTATTATCGAATGGGTGGGAGTCGGGGTTAGAAGGATGTACATGTACTGGTGAATCCATACCTGTGTGAGTGGTAACAGGGTTAGCTGGGGGCGGGGGGCGGGGGGCACGCCAGGGGATGGCCTGGACTGGAGCTAGGGGTTGGGAGGTTGGGAGTGGTGAATGTACGATGTGGATATGGCGTGTACTGCTGTGTTCGTGGGGGGCAGGGTCAGGGTAGCGGGTCAGAGGTGCTGCAAGTGCATAGAGAGGTTTTACCTAATGTGGGTTGGGGCGGGCCGAGCTTGGGCTAGGCCTGGAGGTGTATGAGTTAGTGGATGGTGGTATGGGCTGCTGGCCCCTGACCCAGTTTTGGTCAGAGGAGAGTTCATTTGAGATTGGGTACGGGAAAAGAGGTTTTGATTGCTAAAGGACATGAGTTCAATCGGAAATAGGGATCATATCCACTCTTCGATTATTAATACATCACTTTTGAATTTCTAATCGCAGCTATAACTAGAGACTTGTAAATTCTACTGCAATTGCCCTGATTATGTATTTATCGCACGTAAAGATAGTTTGAGAAAGATATCCAGGAGATATGCAGCATTTCTATAAAAAAGTGATCAGAAGGAATGTGTTTGATTGTTGTCAGACTATAATAATGAATACAACAGATTTTAATTTAGATCACATCCTGCCCATGCGTTAATGGAACTACATCAAACCGGCTGTAATATTCTTTATATTGCCAGGGAATGCACATCACGGAGGCTTTTAATCTTTAGCCCGAGCGCACCTAGAAATGCTAATTATTTGCTATTGTATATGTAATTCATAAGCAAAAGTTTTCTAAAGGAATTAAACGATAGACTACATGAAAGTCTCTTAGTAAGATATGAGTTATCACATATTTCAATCATAAAAAAAAGCTATCAGAGTGCCAAACGTAATTCGGATACAAGCCTGCCGTCATTCCAGTCAGACTAATTTGGGGCTGATAATGGGAATAATAGCGGTCTGTACAGGCATGATGTATTAGGTCTGACCGTTTTAATAGAACTGGGTCACGAGTTTAGGTTTTAAAGTGAGACGGAGCGAGGTATTGCGTGGGCAACGAACACAGGTTGGCAGGGCGTTGACTGGAGGGAAGGAACTGTGTTTATCAGCGTCAATATGCGTGTTTTGGGGGCATCCCCCTCACAGCCTCACCCCCTCAGGCACATGGCAGCCTCAATATTGATGTATCGTTTTCATACATGATAGGAACGGGACATGCCCAGTTGGCGCCCGCAGCGATAGGCGGTACTGAATCCTCATGATCCGATTTCAAACCTGGATCCCTTTTTGATCCCCGCCTTCCTTTGGGCTGAGATTTATCTTCGTAGCTGACATCCGAAATGAAATCGGCGAAGATGGCACGGGTTTAGGGGGAATGTAATAAACGAGGGGTTGTGTTTTGGCTGTTGGGGGATGTGAATTATGGCTAAAGTCAGATATCGATTTATCCGGGGTGTGAGAGATTCGATAGTTATCCCATTCGGGACCTGCATGGTATCTAGGGATATCACATCAACGAACATTGCCAGTTGCAATACATCGAAGTATTGACCTTTAAGAAATGTCAAAAATTATGGTTCCTGGCGTATACTGCATTCCACTGTTATGTAGAGTGAGGGATGCATCTAACATTAAATAAACATGGAAACACCAAGAGACAGAGACAGGTTCTTAACGATCAGGGGATCATACTTTGCAGTGCTTTATTACTATTAAAGTATACACATCTCATTCCTAGATAGCACAAAACAGAGGAATAGTTAGCAGAGTTGATTCACGGTGAAATTGTAATACAGTGGACTATTATCATTTTATACAGGTATCACTTGTATTTACCTTATGAATAACGGAATTGTTATTCTATTGATATTTTTAATGTTTTTCATTATGTAAATACATTGAGCAGGCAGAAACTTGCATAAACACATTGTGTGTGTGTGTGTGTGTGTGTGTGTGTGTGTGTGTGTGTGTGTGTGTGTGTGTGTGCGTGTGTGTGTGTGTGTGTAAAGTGGCAGTGTAAAAAATCTGATATATATATGGACAAATCTCTTCAGCTTTATATGACCCTAGTTTATGTACTTAGGCTTACATGCCCTCGCCTAGATGCCTTTTACGATGTTTGCCTTCTCTTGTATGTCGCTATCATAACATTTTTTATCGGCACTAAAGACGCAGGGAGATTGAAGACTTTGGTTTCCTACGGGCATGTTCCGATCAGGGGTATGATTAGTACTACAGTAAAGGGGACAGAGGCACGTATTGGCGGCATTAAAGAAACATCCAGGCATATGTCTGGTGAGCTATGTAGAGCCGTAAGATAGCAAAGCTAGAGACATTTAAGGGGCATCCTGTCTTGCCTAGCTTTACACTCAGCAACCGTACAACGAAAATACCTTCCTACTACCCTTTGCAAATGCTTCCTATGTGTTGCTGTGTATTACTTCTCAGATTACTTCTATTTGTCAAAAGGCTGTGCTCAGGTTCGCCAATGAGGAAATAGTGAGCTGGCATAATTGTGGATATTCTTACTATAGCTACAACATAATCTGTTTGAGTTCTATACACAATCAGAAAGAGAAGTTTAGAATTCTGTGGCTTTACCTGCAAAATTGGTACCGTTACTACATAACTCAGAAGCTCTCTTTATTTGTATAGAGCGAAACATAAAGAGAATCTGTGAAGGAGAGAGAGAAAATCGTAAGCTCAACTAACGTACTACAAGCATCTACTATTGGCTCAATCTAGTAACACTACACGACATTACTCTTATACTGTCCGAAGGTTTATTCTCGTTATATGGTCACCCTCTCACAAAATAAGAAAATAATTTCGCAAGATGTAGATGTTTATATGCTGCTGAGCCCACACAAATCCCGTAAAGAATTGACTTTACCACACCAGTATAATCTAAATGAAACCTAGGGCAATATCCCATCTGTCTCCCTCTGTTGCAGCAGTCTCTGACAACAGAAATGAAATTGCTGTTGGCAATATGGCAGGGAACTGTATCAAAGTAGATACATCTCGGAGGCGTGCCTCTGTCATAAAGAAGTCACACCCACCACCACTGCCTGGAGACAAAGAAACTGAGAGCATAGTCAGGGGAAGGCATTAGTTTATTTGTTTCTGCATGGTGACTTATCTTCTACTGGAGACCACCTGCAGAGTTATGAATAAAGTCCTTAAATACAAGTTCATTAATGGAGCACTGATTACCACTGGTGTCGGCATAAATCTAGAATAAAAACTAGATAGAACAATGCCGACGATGGTGTAGAATATTAACTCTAGATTTACTTCAGTGCCAATGAAAAGAACAGTTCCTGGTGAAGCCATCCTTCTATATTCTTCTCTGGGCTTGAGCAACATGCTTCGATTAGGAGAGAGAATAATATCCTCTACAGATTTTCCTCGGGATGCACCTTATGTCTGTTTTGAACTGGCACTATAAGTATTGAGACTAGTCTGTAAAGGGTATTACGGCATTTTCCATGTAAAGCTGGTGAATTGGTATTCAGTGAAAATGCATGTACATACATGTATTTTTAAAACACAAGATGGAGGGCAGAATGACAAATAACTATAAGACCAAGGTAAAATTACACATTTCCAGTCAGGAATTGGGAGAATCAGGTTGGTCCTAATAGCTGATACCTGGGTGCCTCACCACTATACTCGTCTTTTTGTGCTAAAACATACAGGTATACTGACTAACCATCTATCCTAAAGGGCCATACCCACTAGGCAATTTACCGTCGGCCGACGGTGACGGCCGTCGGCCGTTGGCGTCGGCGTCGGCGTCGGTGTAAAATTATCAAACATGCTTAATAAGGATCGGCGTCCTCGTCGGCGTCCACGTCGGCGCCGACCACCGACCAGGACGCCGACGAGGACGCCGATTGTGTGTGGGTATGGGTTGTTTATCAGAGTCGGCCGACGCCAAGGCCGACGCCGACGCCGACGCCGACGCCGATTTAGCAAAGAATCGCCTAGTGGGTATGGGGCTTAAGGGTTGAAAGAGTAACAAACAGATTAACCTATATAACACGAGAATGCTAAATAATTATGTGATGTTATAATATACGCCTCTGACACAGATACTCCCTTATTGTATAGGTAGCCTGTCATTGCTCCTTTTTGAAAATCGGTATCCCTTATGGCCAACATCCCGTCACAAAGCATACGTTTCCTTCACAGCAATCTCTAATTTTCAACGAACTTGTATCCGCTACGGTCCAATGCGTGGTCAATTATGGTCTTGGTATGTTTCTCCTAGGGAATGTCAGAGTCATTTCCATATGATTTGTGCCTGAAACAGATACATAATAGGTTCTGCTTGATTTTTTCTACCAGACACAACTGTTTACAATAGTTTCCATGTCACCGAAATGGCACGTATTACAGAAGCGAATTTATCAGTGTTTATAAAATAGGCGTTCCTCCACATGGCCGGCAGAAGTTAATTAATTTAGTTAACATTTCGCCTCTCTTCATTACACAATTTTCTATAATATGTACGCGATTCATCACATTTTTCTAACTTTTCTACGCACATTCCACTCTTGTCTCTCGTTCACATTTCCGCCTCTCTCCCTCCATTCTTTTTATAAATGCTCAGTTATTACAGGTAAGTTGAGACTGACCCGCCTCTCTTATATGGAATGATAGGAGACGGGGGTACCGAGAAGTCCTTATTTCCCAGATCACCTTTCACGTTCATCCTGCTACAATAGGCATACCCGCCTATGGCGAACGCGCCGGGGGGCCTCCCATACCTCTATATGTCGCCAGCCAAAAACAACCAAGCTAATGTTATTCCGTTCAGGTTACCAACGATGCAGGGCGTGTGAGGTATTTCCTTATGTCCTCCTAGCCCTATGTAATAGTCATTTACCATTGGCCAGGGAATTTGGGTTACATTAATCCTAACTAACAGTAGTCATTATTCACATAGGGAAACATATGAAGGAATAATAATATAGAATATGCCACATCTTAGCGTTTATGAAACTGCATATATATGTATATCGATGTGTATGTGTTCAGGCGATAGGGAAGGTATGTGATATATGAAGGCTATTCATGCATTGTATCGTTTATTTAGTAGCACAAGGCGGTGATTACAAAGGAGGGCAGGCAGTGGGGCTGTAGGGCGTATACGTGAGAGCTGGGTGCAGCACGGCCTATAGACGTACGTCATGTAAAGGAGCCGCGTGTGTGTATGCCTTTATGGCTCCTACAGTCCGCCTCCCCATTCTACTAGACGGTCATTCCTGTTTATTTATTATACTCCCCCCTCCCTGGTCCACTGGGCCTGCCTCCTGGGGTGCTTAGGCGCCAGACGAAGGACGAGTTTGTAGGGGTTTAGGGGCCTGCGTGGTGAGCTGAGGATGAGGAGCCACCAGCCAGGCCGGCCTATTTGGTGGGATATAGCGGAGATAATGGTTGTATGAATGTATAGGATAAAGGGGGAGAGGCAATCTTAAGTCCTGGTTGGTATGAAACCTCCATTAAATAAGGACCATGAGTATGAATAGGAAGGCAACCGACGTTCGGTAGTTTCGGATATAATGGGACATACATATATTATATATAGCTCATGAAGTTGTCTGCCTCACTTGAGGGCCTTACAGCCTCAAATTATTATATGCATACAGTTTGCCGTTTATATCCATGACTCGTGAAGAAACATGCTATTTAAGGCTGGTCTTTTTCTTTCATTGTTCACCGCCTGCAGCTGCTTCGGGGATTTCATATTAAAAGCTTTGATATCGTGAAAAACGACGTAAGATTATATCAAAAAACAGATTACTTTATATTCAGTGTAACAATCTTACCACGTCCGCATACATAGGCCTTATCCATTATTCTTTGGACTAGTAATCAATGCACATCAACATGTTTCCTTTTATTTATTCTGATGTTTTGTTTTCCTATCCCTCCCTGCCTATAGGTTAACAGTGGTTGAAAGGGAATAGTTATAACCAAAGTGGCGGTCTTATCATCCAGTACTAGGCCTACAGGTCCAGCAACGCCCGATGCTTATCCGACCAATACAAGCCCGCATAAAGGTTCTGATATAGAAGGTGGCGTGTGTGTAGGGTGGGGGAGGGGGTGACTATATTCACTTTGCACATGAGATTGGTTCCTGAAATCCATTGAAAAAATTGTATTTGTCATAAAATAGATAATCTCTTGGAGGGGAGGGGTGCATGACTCCGACCATCCCCATGAAATCGAGCCAACCATATTCTAGTGTCTACTTTACGACGATAGACATGATACATGATATAAACATTATATACACCTTTGAATTTGACATAATCATATACTTCTTTTCTTCATCATCGATCTGTGCATTGCCATTCAGGTCTAGTATATACGTTGGCATCTTAAAGATGGTCAGAATATTTGATGTTCCGAAGACGTTTGCGGAAAGGACATTATCCTCTGTATCAAGCTTAGACTAAAGAGTATGAAGAAGGGTTCTGCTTTCTTTGTATCACCCAGAGTCCATGCTGTAGACTTCAAAGAGAGCGGTTAAGTAGGGTCAAGGATTCTTCTAACCCACCTTATTGGGACCGCTAGGTGCAGGTGAGAAGGGAGCCGAACGCGTGCACAGTAAAATGAGGAGAGGGTTACACCCTGGCCTTACACCCCTACATTCCTGGCCCTCACACCCCTACACCCTGGCCCTTACACTCCTACACCCCTGGCCCCTGGCCCCTACACCCCTGAACCTTACATCCCTACACCCCTAACCCCTACACCCCTACACCCCTGGCCAACCAATGCCAGTAGGAGAGGAGGGCCATTGTACCGACACATCCGCCTATACAGCCATAAATCCCGGCCTCCATTCCTGCCCATGACTTAGGCGGGACACGTATAAATACCCGGCCCACTCCTGGCTCTCTCCCCCGCCCCCTCATCACTCACCCCCTCCTCCAGGGCCCAACGTCCCGGGCCCAGACCCAGTGGCACACTTCCAAAGACCCGGCCCACTCCGGCCGAGTCAGGAACAGAAAAAACACAGATCCTAATCCCCCTGCCTTCCCCCCTGCGCTCTGGGATGTATTCAATCATACATATTTCATCAATCTAGGTCGGAAACCCATCCAAAGCCCCTGGTGGGCGGGATGTGTGGCGTACATCAATGGAGCGCTGTTCTGGAGTGTTTTTAACACCACAAGTACACACGTCGGAAGGTATAGATTTCCCGGGAATGCCTGCGACAAAGTCCACTTGTCGGATACTACTTACATCCCAAGCGGCCTATTATAGTAGTATACAAAAAGCTGGACTATAAGGAGGCGATTGTCGAGCGACGCCGAGTGTCAACTTTTTCTATCAATTGATTTTGAGACAAATTATATAAAATACTTTACAAGAGTCATTAATCCAGTTTTGGGCTTTTCATCTAATTCTTCTTTAGGATGTATAATTTCATTCTATACGATGTATATATATGGCAATGCCATTCAATAGAACTGACACATTTGAATCACCGCAGAAATAAAGTTTAATTTAAATAACTTCGATCTAGACACTTTTTTATATCATTATCAATTCCATTCCAAACCTTTATAGTGACATTCAGCGATTTACCAATATGGTAGGACGGAAGTGGGTATATTTGGTGCTCCGACGGAGGAAGTCCCAAACGGCGGAAGCGGCGGTCTGTACTGGGAGCGTTCCATACCTACACACAATTGTTATTGATTATAAAGGCGGGAGGAAATACTACAAAATTGGGGGGCCGTGGGCGTGTTGGGGTGTGTGGGTAATCAGTCTTTAGGGGCGGGGAAGCCGGTAGTCTGTATGTTGGGACATATACGTCGGTTATAGTCGTTAGGGCCGCCCCCAATCCGGGCCAACACGTGGACCCCAGCCCCGACCTGTTACTACACAATGCACTCTATCCTAAGCCAATTCCCGCTGCCACAGCGCCCATACTGCCTTCTACCCCCAGCCAATATATTGCCAACGACCTGCTAGAGATACATTATTAAGGTGCCGGAGGTATTTATTATCGACCGAGCCCCAGCTTTTCCACCAGAGTGGAGCCTACAGCTGCTGTTATAGCTATGGCATTGCAAGAATATTACTATTTTCTTTTGTTTCAGCCGGGATAAAGGAGATTATGGGACACCGGCCCCGGCTTCAGAGCGTATGAAATAGCTTTGATACATAGATGATAGAAGTTAGATTTGATATTGTCTGGCGCAAGAGCAGCACTGTGGGACCTTCAGAAACTGGGCCACCCTCGGATAGGGTCCCACGCTGTAGCCATAATCACAACATCTCTGCCGGCCTTATGCGGCGCCCCATGAGATAGCAACAATTGCTGCAACTAAAAAGCTCAATAAGAGATAACAATTATGTAGATGTGGATCACATACACGCTATAGACAATTGATAGATGATATAGGATAGATTGATGGAGTAGTAGTAGGCACTAGAGCCCCACTACCGGAGTCAGAAGAATTGGGATTGATGTTTGAGTTATTTCGCCCAGGGGATAGACTGCTGATCCAAATGAACGATAACGCCTCCACCTTAAGGATAGACAACAGTTGGCAGGACGTCTTTTGCACTATCTCCTCTCATTTCCTTAATTGATAAGATACAGCATCGTTTTATATATCAAATGAAAGGTAATAATTCTATCTTTCTAATGACATAAATGAAGTAAAAGTGAAATGGATATCTCCAACATGATAAATTAAAAACCAATTTATTGAATTTAATTTTTTGAACATGGATATCTCCTTTAATATAAAAGTTACAAACTTAAAACTTTGTATGCCTCCCAATGAGGTTTCTCTGCAGGGGAGCGTGTCTCAGATTTTTTGTTTAGGTTATAGTTTTTATTTTATTGCAAAAAACAGGAAACTTTTGGTTATTTTTTTAAACCTAATTTTCTAGATTTCATAAAATGAAAACTAAGACCTAAATAAGAAATCTGAGACAAGCTTCCCTCCAAATGGCCTTCATCTATATGTATCCCAAATTTCAAATCTCTACATGCAATATTAAGGGAGATATCCTTGTTCAAAAAAATAATAGTCATGAAAAGTGAAATTTTCTAATTCTCAGCACTCATACACTGGCACCAGTAGACACATTTCTGTATGATTTATATCAATAGGTTGGGTTTTCATTTGGCTATCTAGTGGTATATGATACATGAATATGGTATTTGTGATGTTAAAATGGAGAGCATTTTACTACAACCATCCCAAAACACCCCTTATCAACAGTTGTCTATCCTTAAGTAACAGGCCGCATTGCCTTATACACCAAAGTTAACATAGCCATTCTGAAGTGTATTCGTCGTATACCTGATTTCAGAAAAAGGAGAAGGGAACTTATATGTGATACACATAGATAGGCGCGGGGGTAAATGCATAAGTGGAGTACAGGTCGAAGACACTACAATGTAAGGAGTGAAAAACACAATAGAAATGGAGGAGTGGACAGACGAAGAAGAATGTCAAAAAGAAGAAAAGGAAATGCAGACTGTTGAAGAGAGGAGCCGTGATCGTGCTTGGACGGGTAGACATGCTAGATGCTATCCTTTAAGTATTTGACTGAAATGTGCAACAATACATAGATAGAGAACACAAAGTATCAACCATGAAATAGTGAATCACACAGTAGATTGTGAGAAAAGAAAGAGAAATGTGAGTAAAGCCTATATTCCACATGCCGATTTTAATGCACATTTTAAAAATCGGAAGAAGAGAAATAAGGGTTACGTATAGATATAATCATGTCACATAATTAGAAAGGTTTTATGATGGTTCAAATGTTATATGGGATGCATGGTTCTGTGTAATATTTTTGTGACAAAAACAACAGAATCGGCAGGTGGAATACAGACTTAAGGAGTATGCCAGCCCATAAGAGCCAGGCAACTGAGAGAAGCAGACTGACAGGACCTCCCACCCCTACAACTCCCCTACCCCCACCCCTCCTCCTGCCGCCGTCCCATCAGCCCAGCCTTCTCGGGGGGTATATCGGCGACATGTGTCTGTTTATTGGGACTGCAGCCCGCCGCCCATCACCGACAGACTTCTGAGGGCCGGAGATATTTGCTGGGATGTATATATCTCCGGGCAGAGCCAATAAAAGCGCCAGTCGACAAAGGCCTTTGATCTGTCTCTGCTGCTTAACGCTACCGCCGCCACGTGCTCCAGTGAACGTGTCTTCGACGCCAACTAATGTAATGCAACTTCCCTGCGTGAAATTGGAAAGAGGGGAGTAGGTATGAGCCTATATAGAAACCCTTTATGAAATGCTTGATCCAAAATTAAATTCAAACCTAATGATTATATTATATAAGGAATTTTCCATAACATTTACTTGTTTGTATAGATCAAAATACATAAGTTTACCGGTCAAATAATCAAGTCTTGAAACTGTAGTCTAGTCCTATCTAATTGTGGAAAAAGCTAAGTTGTTATTGCTACATCACAGACATCCGTCCCCCTCGTTCTTCTTTGAATCTTCTCTCCCATTTTTTACCATCTTACAAAACACGATCAGGCTTCACGTGGCCTCTCGCTCATCACCCAATCAGACACACTCCCAATAAACGTGACTGACTGCAAAAAGGTTGGAAAGTCGATTCGTTTTATCTCCACAGGTAGGTGGTTCCTCTGATGACGTACCAGATAAATGCCTTGGTTACTAATGCAGTAGAACATGAGAAAAACTTACTAGCCCATGAGCCTAAGTCGTCACTATGAGTACCGTCAACATGCGTATATATATTTAGCCTACACGGCTTGCCCATGGATGGGAATAATCACCTTTCATGACAAAACATACATGAGTAATACGCAACAGTCAACAGTCAAGCCATATCAAAGTAGGAGGAAACTAACTTCAGATTCGTTGAAGTGGATAGCTTTTGAATCTTAATTGAAAAATGCATATTTGTCTACCTGGGGACTAACCTGTGCAAACAGATTTTGCCTACTCATTGCGCATCTTTCTGAAAGGGCCTGACCGAATCAAAAGTGCGGACTGTTAACCTAGATCAGTACGGGATTTGGGGGTAAGATTAACTCTTGTTATCCACAAAACAACAAATCCACAGGGGAAAGGGCTTAAAACCTCTCTGAAAGCGGTAATGGTAATCCATTAAAAAGGACTCCCTCCCCCCTAATGCCCCTCCTCCTGTGTTCTGCCTGCTGGCAGGCTGATGGGTTCAGCTGCTGACAGGTAAGGGGAGTCGACAGCCCTCCTCCAGTCCCTCTGATCTCTGCCCTCTACCCATTACCACCCTGGAGGCCATATTGTCCCCACAGGCCGCCAGGGGTGCCACTGACCACTGGGTAAAAACGAGTGGTTATGAGGTGTGTCGGGGGGTGGGGGGGTGTCAGAGACCGAAATATTCAGCGAATATACACTGTTAAAAAGGTGTTTAGAAATTAAACATGTTTAGGGTCTAAACATGTTTAAAGCCTAAACACTTGTATTTTCTAAACATGTTTTGGATTACAGATGTTTATTATCTAAACACATGGGATCCCACATGTTTAAAACCTAAACATTAAACACCTAAACATGTTGAATATCTAAACACTTGAACCTAAACATGTTGAATATCTAAACACTTGAACCTAAACATCATAAATTTCTAAACATGTTTAGGGTCTAAACATGTTGTCAAACTGGTTACAACAAAGTGTTTAGGAAAGTGTTTAGGTTCTAAACACTTGTTTTTACAGTGTAGATTTGGTCAGGTAAGGAATAATATTATGGCAAAACATATTATTTGTTCAAGTATTTCACAGCTGGGTGGAATTTGATTATCTAATTAATTATTGGTGAAATGATGAGAAGGCAATAAAACCTGCTGCAAATACACCATTTCTTAACAAACTTCTAATTACGTTTCCTGACAATTTTCCCTATATTTACAACATCTTGAGTAATCATTCATGACGCCCCTCTTGTAATTTGATTGCTTCTTAACTACAAACAGAGGGAAGAATGCTGTACACACGCGAGGAAATACACCCCATTTTAGTACTTGACCTATGTACTCCGCTCCTTTTTTTTATTATTGAAATCGTGTATCCACCCCTAATTATTCAAATATATAACAGCAAGAAGAACCCGCCTATAACTACTTCATTCTCCCGTGAAGAAAGAAAAACTACTGTAGGCTACCTTGCAAGGTAGGATACAATTATTTTCATATGGCGAGCTATGCTCTTATAGAAAAAAGACTTTTATAAAGACGTCTCTGGAAAATGAAAGAGGATGAACATAGCATAAAGAAAGTGAAAAGCGCTTGCATGTGAAATAAGGTTCTGTAGGGGGTACAAAGAAAGGGAATTGTTAACTACTATCTTGCTTTAAGTCTAGTCTTTTATTTAAACTGTTGTATTTCCAAGTATTCTGACTTCAACACATAAAGGATACCCACTTTAAGATAGATGTAGGGCCTATATGGTAGCAGGAGTCATATTATACAACAATAATACTGATAAAACTATCTTGATTAGAAGGTAATGTATTATGTAATAAACACCTTTTTAAAAAAAGAAGGGACATATAATGGGCCAGGGTTACAAGGGAAAACTTGTATCCGCCCCTTGGTTTTTACTGATAGAGATAGTCCTCCTTGACATACAATACCCAAAAGGTTGATGTAATAATGATGACTAAAGCAGGTGCAGCCCGCCCTATGTCCCTTGGAACAAAACAGTCAATAGAATAGTGAAGATAAAGAAAGGTCAGTAAGGACACGGAAGGCAAACAGCAATGAAGACAGAGAGCACTGGGTCCTAGATGAAGGACAGTCAGTGGACAGTCTCCGAGCAGCCCCTGAAGGTCAACAGACGTCACGTAATTAATTGGCCAGTTCTTACCCCGAAACAGGGCAACTCTGGGCAAGGCTTGGGTACTAAAATAACAACACCTTATATCAACAGATAATTTTTCCGAATATTGCACTTGGAGTGCAATGAATGCGTATGATTTAAGGTAGTGGATGACAATGCGATTATGGAAAGATACTCGACCGATTTTTGAAAAAGATAAGAAGAACATTAACATTCTTATGAACAAAAGGGGTAATGTACAAGAAGATATGGAAAGGTCGTTAAAGTAAGAAATAAAATCTATTCTTCAATGGAAAATAATATTGTGTGAGAAGAGAACACATTTGTGTTTTGTCGCATGATAGATCACATACTCTACATTGAAAACTGATGGACTAATTGCCAAGAAATTATTTGAAGGATCACTGAATAAATCATTTGAAATCAGCTTAGACACATTTATGATAGAACCTTGTATTATTCCGCAACCGATACTTTGCTAAACTACACCATAGTCATAACTCTGAACTAAGAAAAACTACCAGACGTTGCCATTGGCCTCTGCAAAGTGTGAAAAATGTCTCTAACCTAGTTGGGTGCGGATGGGTTGGAGCTGTGGTAGAGGCCCCATGTATGTGTTACTCGTTCATCTCGTACACTGTCTGCAGCCTACCACTAGACTACTATAGAGGCGCCAAACAAAAACCAAACATGGCGCCTTTTATATGCCGGGCTAAAATTGAAAGCTAGAAAAACGATTTACTAAGTCATAAATCAGGGGTGCTTCAGAGAGAGGGTTGGGGCTGGGACGCCGCTTTTTTTTCTTGTGTAGGAGTCTTGATACTTAAGAAACAGGGACTAGTAGTAAGCTCGTGCTTAAATTCAAACTAGACCTCATTATAAGGTGTCTATTCTTTGTCAGGCAGCAAATCATATAGGCTAGGCCTATTGATGCGCACAAATTGATAATGTTATAATATGAAATTCACCCTATCTTTCCGTTATATTTTTGATAGATATTCTGTTGATATTATATTAATCTGTCTACTCATTTCGACATAATTATGTACACCTTAATAGAATATACTTAATCGATGTACCAAAGGGGAGAAAACTGTGTAAGCAAACTGTATCCATTTTGGGGCCAATATCATTCGAAAATGAAATACCACCCACACACAACCTTGCTGCATTAGTAGCCATGGCTGGCGTTAAATAAAACTCGCTTCAGTCAAGTCTGTGCGCGTGTGATGAGCTTTAAGACAGGCCTTACGTCATGCCCAATGAGGGGTAGCCTCTTCACCCCACTGCCTCACAAAACCCATCGTCGTCGGTCGAAATAAGTCGGCGCCTGTAACAGCGAATAAATCACCACGCCTCCATTCGGCCCGGCACTGCTGCGCGCAGATAGAATTAACGGAACGGCCGAGTACGGGATCGTACGGAATGAGTGCGTGACCCCTAGCGGAGTAATTAGATAACGCCTTCACACTCGCCAAGCAGAGGCATGGTAGAGGCAACAAAAGCGACGGCAGACTCTTGAGCTAGAGAGGGGCGCTGATTTGGCTGGGTGTGAAGATTATTCGGCGGCTCGAGGTTAGGAAGCTTATCGGACTAATTTGTCAGAGGAGATAAGAGTCTAGTGCTCTACACGAGCGGGGATCTGGTGACTGGGGGTGGCCTGTGAAAGTGCTTTCCTGCCGGTTACATTAGGGATAGTTTTTATTTACACCCCGATCCATTTAGCTGTCGATTTCTCGGTGATAATCGTAATTTGAGTAGACTGACTGAATGCTTTTGGTTTTGTTTTAACATTTTTAAAACAGGACCAAAAGCATTCTCTCAGTCTACTTGAATCACGTTTATCATTCTAAAAAAAGAAAAATGACGTTGCTAATTCTATACCTTTGATGAATGAAATAACAAGGACTAGAAGCTCAATACACATAATAGTGAAGTAACTCGTAACTGTATTGTTGGGTTTTAATCTTTTTATGGTCTCATGCTTTGTACAATACTTTATGAGCTGTTTATGGAAACAATGGAAGATTCATAATAATTAGAATCTGTAATAATGACAGTAGTACAGTTCGATAGGGAATTTACCAAAATAATCATGGAACCTTCCGTATATGATTGTCTCTTTCATGTACAGTAAACAATTACATTATTACTATTTTTAGCTGCTGAAATAACGCAAGTCAATGATGAGGGGACGTAAAAATTGCCAAAGTATATAATAATCCGTTATTGGTGCCACTTGTCGATGTTGTTGGTATAAAGCCGATTTTTGTTACCCTTTGTTACCCATTACATTAGTCTTGTTCATAAACAAAGGCATGATGAAAGGCGTAAATCGAAAAATTATTGGAGTTGCAAGGCATAATGCTCATCAACTTCCTTTACCTTAGGACTTACATGTATGTTCATTGTATCAGATCTGCATTAATCTTTATTATAATTATTGTTAATATAGATTCTAACTGATCTAGCATATGATACAAAATAATAATGCCAACTCTTAAATGTATGGTGGATCCAGAATAAAAATTGCTATTTTATCATAAAAGATATAAAACCTTGACTGTGCCTACATACGTACATTCGCAGCAGACAACCACCATCCGTCTCACTCCCTGTAAGGCATGGAAATGGGCGGGAAGCATCCTGAAAGACGAGAAAAAATGTCGTCTGCCTGAGAGGCTTTTTCTGTTTTGACTAATTGAATGTTCTCGCTCGACTGAGTCTTTTCCTAACCCACGTACTGACAGACTGAGAGCCTGACTTCATAAATATTGTCACATTCTGTCAATGTCATTCTGTGTGTGTATATGTATGTATGTATTTATGTAAGTATGTATGTATGTATGTATGTATGTATGTATGTATGTATGTATGTATGTATGTATGTATGTATGTATGTATGTACTTTAAAGGAACTACTAGGCCATGAATCTGTCAAATGACACGGGGTTGATTGTACAGCTGTAACTAAGCAAAGTCAGTTTAATGATGAGGGAACTGTCCCTTCACTCTATATAAATACAAGCCCCGCCCGGAACTATCGTGGCAGCAGCAGTATAGTGCCAGACAGCGGCTGGAAGAGGGGACGTCACAATGTTTTTTATCAATAGAAAAATTATAACCAGTCAAGTGCAAACCATATTATTTTATCCTATTTCCTGAGGCTGTGAATATCCAAAATGATGCAAAAGTATCCAAAAGTTCTAGCATTCTAATTGACCTAAGGTGGATTTAGATTGAGTTTGCTATTCCCCAATCGATGTAAATTTCCTTTCTTTTCTTTTCTCTAGGTTGTGCCCAGTAGTCTCTTAACCCTACCACCACATATCGCTATCGACATTTCCAACCATTCGTGTTTTTTCTATGCAACACATCATTGTAGGTCAAATGAGCTTTTAGAATGAAGTGTGCAGTAGAGCATGGGAAGCGACATGTTTGGTGTTGTGATGAATGTCTATTCATCAGTTATCAAGGTTGAAATATGGAAAGTAAGATGATGCGACAGATTAAAGTGTATTTTGTAACGGGTCCGAAAAGCCCGAAAAGCCCGAAAGGCCCGAAAAGCCCGAAACTGTAAAAGCCCGAAACTGTAAAAGCCCGAAACCCGAAAGACCCGAGAAATATGTAAACCGGAAGTGATGAATGTAAACCGGAAATGACGTCATTATGACCACATGATCAGAAACAGCCAATCAGGGCTGACCACTAGACTATAAAAGGGGCTGTGAAAATAAAGAGTTCCTTCGCAGTACTCCTTGTGTCCACATGTGTCTTCTTCCTATGGTAACCTCTTAGAAGGGATCTAAGCCGATAAGATGATCCAATACAGGCTAAGTACAAGTAAAATAGTGAAAGTTATAGGAAATTAGACGAAAGTTAGGACGGGGTCCCGAAGAACCGAGGGACCGAAACATGGCACGAAAGCCCGAGATGGCCCGGATGGAGTCCCGAGAACGGAAGACCGGACTGGCACGAAGGCCCGAAATAGTGAGCGGAAACCCAGGGATCAGGGGCACGAAGGCGCGACCGGCTCGGCCCCACACTACCGAACAATAGGCGACCGTCGGCCCGACACCCCCACTGGACGAGAACGAGGGTAGACCGTTCGCAGTGGGCCCTGAAGAGAGTGCAGTCACAAAGGAAACAACCCGCACCCATCCCTACCATTTTTCCTCCTCCGCAATCCTCCACCCGCTAACAGAAGTGCCCAGACCCCACACCCGATGGCTGAGACCCCTCGGTCCAGCCCGGCAGATACACCCCTCCCCCGTCAACGAATACCGATTTCCCGATCGACCCGCTCAATCCCCCTCGTGCGTGAGGCACAACTCTTGATATCACATCTTGGCTTCTTGCTCGGACTCCCTGTCCGGCTGAGACCCGAAACAACCCCCACGTCCCTCTGTTGTAGAAATCGGAAACCCCAAACTACCGAGGAATGTCACAGTATGAAAGGTGCTCATTAAGCATGAGTGTTAATTAAGTTCCTGAGAAACATGTAACCGGAAGTGACCTTTGTCGTGGTCAATTAGACCATGTGATCTCAACTGACCAATGGGGTCAAAGTTGTAGTGATATAAATAGATAAGAACGCGAAGAAACGGTCCCTTTATGGTACTCAATGTGCCAACACCTCTTCCTTTCCTTAGTCAGAACCACCTCAGTACTTAAAAATAATTAGAGAAATAGGGAACAAAGAATGAGAAGACAGAATGTAGTACTATTTCTGGTTGGAATGTGATGATCAGACTTTGAAAAATAGAGGTGACTTAAGCACAAGAACGAATATCATGACATATGTAAGGGAAGGCATAACCATTTGGACAGGTATGGGGAATGGGATATTGGTCAGGCGGCCAGCATGCTACCACCCTTCTTTTAATGGTGACATCCTGAAAACAGCTAGGGTCATGAGTAGAGCAGTAGTGAGTCTGCACGAAGACTAGAGCAACCTTGGTCCCATGACGCCCAGTGTACTTCAACCCTCCCACCTATTTCTTAAGATCACCAGAATCTGTTAGCTACCTTCAATGACGACACACCATTCTGACCATCCTCGTGCACGAGGCATGACTCTGAGAAACGCAACTTGCTTGATACCTTTGTACTCGATCTGCAAACCCGTGCGCGAGACTGAAGCCCAGACAAGTGACTTCAAGTCCCCATTGTTTTATTCCACAAAGAATGGCTAGACCTCGCGAGAGACCAAACTGAAAAAAAAGGAGCTACGATATGAGTCAAAGACCCCTTTTCTTTACAATAACATAGGCTATATCCCAGCATAGCCACTTTCCACTCTACCCAATTGACAAATAGTTAACGAGTTTTGAAAACCAAATTGACAAAATCCAATGGCCTACACCCGTTTGGTTATAACGAGTTACAGCCCCGTCGAAGTCATTGACTGCGGTAGATACGCCATAACGTTGTCGCATGGTGGCAGCTTTGTAATGGGCGTTTTTACCACGGCCGGCTGACTGGTGTTAACGTATGACGGTGAATAACAACGTCCTATTGATGGACTCTAATGGGCAGGACGATATGAGGGCGGCCCTCTCTGTGTGCCTCTGGCGGAATGGGGGGAGTGGGAGGGGAGGGGACAGTCAATGACGAACAACAGACACAAGCAAATGCACATGGCGTTTTCTTTAGAGTACGACATAAAACCAATGTAATTAATCAAACTCCATATGGCCACCATATTCAACGTTCAAATGATTGAAAGTGCGTTGTTGCACTATAATAGTAATTGAAACAAATCATGTACTTTGTATAACAATGTCTCTAAAATCAAAATAAGCATATTCTAATCATTCCCGAGCTGTGCATTTTAGTCATTTACAGTTCTAGCCATTAAGCATTAAGGGTGGTCCCTACGTTGCTATAAAACCTGCGGATGTCTTCTAAAGATCTCGAATGAAGGGTATTAAATATTATGTTGAGGATGGTAAATATTGGAAATTTAACATAAAAATCAAGTAGATCATGATTTATATCTCAAAATTGCACTATACTAGCGGTCATTGTTTGGTGTGTTCAATTCATATAAACTGTAATAGTCCCTAAATTAGTCCAACATGCATACACTAAGCTAGCGCCTCTACTAGAGAATGAATACATCAGGTATTGAATGGCAGTAAACTGTGATGAAGCATGCATACTGATGAAAATAGGCCTGGCAGACCAGGGTCGTACAAAACCAGCATTATTTCAGTTAAAGATAGAGTTTCCTTCTGATCGATAGTGTGTTTGCAGATGTTGGATGTTCCTGCAGACAGAATATCAGTCGATTTTACATGAATTGTCAATAGTTTCAGCATGATGGGCCTTTCCATGAATTGCAAGAAAAAGATCACTTTAATAGAAATGATTAAAAAGCTCATACTTCTACTTTATATGCATTGCGATTCCTGTTATCTTTATTTGGCTCAAAGTTAGTCACAGTTAACAAATTAACGACATTTATTGGCGTGCCTTAGGTGTTTTAAGTATGGCAGGAAATAAGTTACTTACAGAGAAGTACAAAGTGTGCATAGCTTCCACTTTGGGGCATACATGACCAATTTTATACATGTTGGCCTCTGCATTAACCGACTGAACCTTTTTGTTTGTTAATGCTCCCAATGCTATTGTGCGAATACAATTTTGTAAATTATTTGCAACTTTTTTTTAAAATGATGAATATATTGCATGTTTTCCTGATTACCCTAATGTACTTACAAACTTCATGCATGCCATTAATGTTAATCTCTTCAGGCGGAACCTTTAATAGAGGCATGTTGCGCTGTACTACCGGTAAGCTGAGTATAAGATATTCAACTGTTAATTTCCAACAGGAGCCTGTGCTTTGTACCACCCTGTCTCTGGCTTCACACTGGCGCCAGGCAGATCCCCGGAGATTTGGCTTGAAAGGCCGTAAAATCCACCTAATTACCTGAAACTGTTATGTGTGCAGGTGAAGGGGGAGGCCGTGTCACGTAATTGCTTGCAATCTGCAGAGAGAAATAGAACTAAAGCCCTGTTTACACTTGAATTTATTTGGTTCTGACCTTGGCCATTCAGAGCGGTTTTTACACATTCGACGAGGGTTTTTTCGATCTGAAATCAATACATTTGGTCGGTCTTATGTACCCTTAAATAGGCAAACCATAAAATCCAAAATTGTTATCATTTGTATACATCTTTTTTTCTCTCTTAAGCATCTATTAAGCATCTTTACGTTTACACATGATCTTCAGATTATGTTTGATATCTTTCAGTTCAATCTTTGCAACCTTTAGAAATATTTGGTTCACTAGTCTTATATCATGATCTTGGTTAAAATTCAACATCCGCAAACAACTTTTATTAATTAAATTTCAGTGTAAATGGAGACTAACGAACAATATCAAAAGTAAGACGCTAGCTGCATGCTAATCCAATGACTTTGGCAATTAAAGCTAAGGTCTGAGGCTGTCTTATAACAAATGATACTGAATCTAGACGACAGGGTAGCAGCAATCAACACTCTTTCCTGCTATCAAATATTGGCGGAGGGGATTTATATACATCCTAAGTGTCTCGATACCACGTCACCCAACTTTTCATTACCTTCTACTCTTTCTAATTAACTCCCGTTTCTTTTGCCAATATAGCCCTGTAAGTAGCAGCTCACCTAGGCGTATGTCATGGGCTGTTAATATGGAGTTGACACATATTTCCTGGGGTTTGACATTTATGAGGCCAGCTAGTCGTCGACCTAATCCCCATCAAAGATGACTGACGTGACAGGCTAAAACCGTCCGGACATTCTATCCACACTCAATAATATTATGTAATTACATGTACCTTCATGAAGGCCTGTATATAGGTGTTAATATTCAAACTATGTTTTAATATGTCATATAATTATTGGGAGACTAGTTGACTAAATTATCACCAGGTGGGGTGGCTGTGTGTCACTACTACTGCTATGTGTACCCCACTGTGATGTCACTGGTTTGTGTGTGTGTGTGTTGCCAGTTGCCGGGTTACTACACTTCTGTTTACTCCCTCCAACTGCACACACAAGTCTACCTGTCTCATATTATATTGGAATTCACATAATTTGTCGCATTACTATAATAAATAAAATCCTTATATAAGGGCGGTCTACTTTCACCGCCGGCTCAAGCCCAAGCTGTGTTTTGTTTATTATTTTCATGTATGTTGACCGTATCAATTATGTAGAACATTCTAACCAATCACTTGAAATTAAATCTTGAAACACACAGATGTATGATATCAGATCATATCATTGTACACGGAATAATTATAGATGACTTTGTATTGATATTTGATTGAACAATATAGTACATCTTATAGGAATCTGGACAGCCGTTTTTTGATTTAATAAATACAATGTACATATTTTGTATGCTTCTGTTTAAATCTTACTGTTATAACTCCATACTGTTTACAAAATAGTTATTTTCTAATGGACATAAAGGTAGGCCTATTTATTGTTCCATGGAAACCAACGATGGAAAAAAGACAGATGCTCCCCATAGATGGCAATTATTGTTGGAAGTTAAGATTTATTTCCAGGGTAAATGGATGACATAATGATTTATGGCAGGATGTTTAAATCATAATTTTCCGCGGTGACTCTCACATCAGCAATCATTTCCTGCAACAAAATACTTCTGAACGCTCATTTAACATCAATTAAGTCAAGCAAGGAAAACATTTATTACTAGAACATGATACCCGTTTTTCAAGCTCAGAATTCATGGTTCTCCGATGCAAGATTGAGGAGATATCTCCTTTAATTATTACCAGATTAAAAAACAGGTGTAACCTCAGTAACATTACACTGCGGCTGGGATTTTACTGCGGCTGGTCATCTTGTGTTAGAAGTGACGTCACGGCCTCGCTTTGATCCGGGCTGACACAGAGAGACGCCTAGCGGGACGCTCTGTCAACACCCGCTGGGAGGCCGGGTACCGGTCACAAGGGGAAAATAAAGACGGGGGAACAAGCGACGGCCGGAAGCAGGGACTCCCAGAGCCCATTTGGTAGTAGGCACCAAATGTCCCCTTTTTGGAATCATTTTAGGATTTGCCGTTTTTTATAATTAGGTTGATCTTGGATCCATCCGATGAGCAGGGTGGCCGTGGTGATCCAGAGACTAAGGATGCTCTCGCCATATCAACGTCTGTAAAATTATGTGCTTCTTGACTAACCTATGCAGGCATATAGCTCATCAGGTGACGGGTTTACTGCTATATAGATATGTTGAATGTCAGTGCAGATTTTCAAAAAGGGAGCTTTTTATAATAGTTGCACAAGGCCATCTACTGAACCAGCATGCAATGAACTAATAACGTTGTTTGATCTCAGTACTTAAGGATAGTCAATGATTGGAAAATGTATAATGCGTTTAACAAAGCGAGGAAATGGATAGAAAAGGGGATTCTAACAAAATTGATGCAACTCCTACTAAAGAATCTAGAGACAAATGTGTACGCAAGGCGCCTGCTGTATATTCACACATATGGAGGCGACGGGTAGAGGAGAAGGGAAAGACACAATCAGCCAGCCCTTAATCTGGTGACAGAGGTAAAGACTCGGTTCTCCGTATATATTCAGGTAAGAAGAAGTCAAAGAAGGAGGGGAAGGACAGAGGAGAAGGGGAAAGAAATCTGGTGACAAAAGTGTAAACTTGTTGCCCCATGCATACACGTGTCAGAAAAAGAGGGGAAGGGCAGAGAAGAGGGAGAAAGACATAATCAGCAGCCACTAAATCTGGTGACAGAAGTATATGCTTGGCGCCCCATACATACATGTGTCAGAGGAGGAGGGGGCAGAGAAGAAGGGGAAAGACACAATCAGCAGCCACTAAATCTGGTGACAGAAGAATACGCTTGGCGCCCCGTACATACACGTGTCAGAGGAGGAGGGGAAGGGCAGAGAAAAAGGGGAAAGACACAATCAACAGCCACTAAATCTGGTGACAGAAATTCATACTTGGCGTCTCATACATACACATGTCAGAGGAGGAAGGAAAGGACAGAGAAGAAGGGGCAAGACACAATCAGCAGCTCCTACATCTGGTGACAGAAGTACACACTTGGCGCCCCATTTATACACGTGTCAGAGGAGGAGGGGAAGGGCAGAGAAGAAGGGGAAAGTCACAATCAGCAGCTCCTAAATCTGGTGACAGAAGTATACACTTGGAGCCCCATACACACATATCAGAGGAGGAGGGAAAGGACAGAGAAGAAGGGGAAAGACACAATCAGCAGCCGCTAAATCTGGTGACAGAAGTACACACTTGGCGTTCCATACACACATGTGTCAGAGGAGGAGGGGAAGGGCAGAGAAGAAGGGGAAAGACACAATCAGCAGCCACTAAATCTGGTGACAGAAGCATACACTTGGCACCCCATACATACATGTGTCAGAGGAGGAGGGGAAGGGCAGAAAAAGAAGGGGAAAGACACAATCACCAGCTGCTAAATCTGGTGACAGAAGTATGCGCTTGGCGCCCCATACATACACATGTCAGAGGAGGAGGGGAAAGACACAATCAGCAGCCCTTAAATCTAGTGACAGAGGTGTACGCTTGGTGCCTCATACATACACATGTCAGAGGAGGAGGGGAAGGGCAGAGAAGAAGGGGAAAGACACAATCAGCAGCCCCGTCTGTTGTGGTCCCCGGCCGCCCGTCAGGACCATAAACGACGTGGGAGACAGGCCCTCAGCCTTCATCCACCCACAATAAGCAATACAGCACCCCCGCCACTACCAGTAATGAATCCCATTTCCCCTCGATCTATTTGGACCCCTGGCTTTATGTTGAGCACATGAAAGGAGATTACCCCATGAAGGATAGGTATATATAGGACTGTAGTGGTCCTTGGTTGTGGGGGGTAGTTACAGGAAGCCTTTGTGGAGGGATTGATTCATGTTGTAGGGGGCTTGCCTCTGTCTTCATGCGTCTTGTGAGTAGTTGACAAGGTGACTGGGTTACTCCTTGTTTTGCTGCTATTGGCAATTAGCTCACACAGAGCTATCATTAACCCCCATGAGAGGTGGGGTAAGGGTGCACACTGTGCTGGGACTACTCATTAAGAGGGGCAAAGTAGGGAAAATAGCGTAAAGCAGAGTTCATTGGCAGAACATTTCTGGCGCGTACGTTATAATTATATACATGTATGTACATATGGAATTGCTGTGTCATTCTTCTATACTTGATAAGAATGCCAGCCGCAACCATGCAAGTAAAGTTCTACATTATGTAGAGATTGTCAAACAGATGTTAGAAATTAAGTTGTTTTACACTGCTTTATTATAATGAGGCTAAACCTTTAATGAAGAAGATCTTTTGGCTCACGCCATGGCTTATTACTAAAATGCTATCTTTCATGATCATCGTTTTTCTCTACAAAATGCATTGCTATGGAAATACAAACATGGAGGCAAAAACAAATCCATACTCTGATTATGCGGTGTAATATTTCAGACTGGGATGGTGTAATGAAACTTTGGGTCGATGGGTGGTGATGGAGGATGGGGGGGGGGGGGGGGACAGGCACAGGTTGAGGGTATGAACACGGAGGCTCATATTACTGTACGGGTTTCCTTCATAGCCGCCAGTCAATGCACACATAAACCCTGGAATGCTTGTCTCTGATTATAGAGTTCAGTTAACACCTTCGTTATCAACATATATATTTACAAAGTTATTATAGATATCATTTTACAAAAATTTTCCTTTCAAAGCATATTATATATATATATATATACGTAGTTTCGATTTCTGCTGACGTCATTGAAATCTCCCTGATTTGAAGCTTGCAGTTAATGGAAATGTATTGGATTCTCAAAAAATAGATAAACCATTATATTTTCCTTCTAGATAATAAACAAAAAACGATGATACTGACATATATATCAATAAATGTATCTTCCTACATTCATCTTTACATCTTGGATAAAAAAATGAATTACAAATTGGCTTTAGATCCCCAACTTCGTCTCATGCAACTATGATCAAAAACGCTTTAGGAGACCATAAGAATTAAAGTCTGTAGTGTAGATATCAGTATATATTTCATTCCAAATAAAATAATATTCAGCAGTCTTATCTAAATTCAGCAGTCTTATTTAGAGGGAAACCGGTCAATTACCAAGATTCAAATGGGCTCTTGCAGATTAATATCACACGTGACACATATTGTGTTGATTTTACAAATTGTGATACAGGTTTCAAGTATGCTCATTGAAGGTCTATTGAGTCTGTAATCGACATTTAGTTACCCCCGTACAGTTCGTTTTTGCAAAGTTTGATATTCCCAAAGGGCTTCTATGATGAATACACTGTTCTTTCTCACATTTTTCCTCTATAAAAAGGACGGTGATATCAACAGTTTTTGGCATTACTGGGTACTTCTGGACTAGTAGGGTAGGGTGGGGCAAGACGCCCACCTTAAGAAAGCATTCCCATATTTCTGTTCTAGGCTGTAGGATCAAAAACGAAAAGAGATAAAATAAAAGGACTAGTGACTTTTTGTCAAATAACACAAAAATTATTGAGTTTATTTGAAAAGGGTTAAGATAAAAGCAATTTTTTAAAAAGTGGGCCTTTTGCCCCACCCCTAGGGTGTGTGGGGTAAGATGCCCAGGGGTGTGGGGTAAGATGCCCAGGGGGTGTGGGGCAAAAGGCCCACATAAAAATACTATATATCCTAAGAGGGGCAAAAGGCCCATATGGGGCAAAAGGCCCACATGTGGGGCAAAAGGCCCATGGGCATCTTGCCCCATTTTGCCCATTTTTGGGGTGGGCCTTTTGCCCCACAATTTAGAAATGTGTAAGACTTGTAAGAAAATGTGTGTATAACATCTTTATATATCCCCTTACAATCAGCAAGGGTGTTTCTTTCTGAATACATGGAATTTTTCAGCTTGGGATGACCCTGAAAATTTAGGAAATAAATTCATAAAGGCAAAAATTAACTGTGCAAGGGCCTGAAAAATAAAAATGCTCATAATTCTTTTAATCATTTATATATCCATTCAAATATAATATCTATAAAGTAATATAGCCCCATCAAGTTAATTTTCAAACTTACTTTTGTTATAATAGTACATTATGCAAAGTTAGAGGCAGATCCAGTGACAACAGGTTTAAAGTGTTGAAATAGCTCTAGGCACTTCTGAAATCCAGCCACTCGAGTAAACTAACTATGTCCCTATAATTAAAATGAGGGGATTGTGAGTTCGCCGGGAACGGGGAGGGTCGACAACATTTCCGTTTTAATCGAGAGAAAAGTAGTACGGACATTTATGTTATAGAATATGTAAAGAATAAAGATTGACTAACACTGACTCTCCAATTCACATTGGTGTTGAAGTTACATTTGGATATTTATCTAGGTCACATTGTCATACAAAAGATTAGGCATGATATCCATCCTCTGTCAACTGCAATTCATTCATTGAATCCATGATTATTAATATCATAATCCCATTATTATTCATAATATCTCATTTAAACAACAATACGCAGAAGACTTGTTAAATATGATCACAATGGACTACAACATTCTTTACACATATAGTTTATAATAATCAGACATGTAGATTCTTTTAAAGCATCCCTCTGGTGTTATTCGTCCGCCTGCAACCATTTAGGTCAGAGGTCAAAGTTCAGCCGGAGCAGTACGCCCATGTTGTTGGGCTATACGTCCAACACTGAAACAGAGAAGTCATATGCATGTAATAGCTACATAGAAAACAGGCCTTTTGCCCTAAACTCCTGGTACTCAAGAAATATGTTATAAGATCAAAACAACTCATGTCATCCAAGTCTTTAATTCTTCCATACAAAACTAGTTCCGGATGGGCCATGATGGCATCCTTGCATATATGATGCTCAGCAAATTCAACACACAATGCTGAACCTTTCAGTAATAGTGAGCCTTCTTCCTATTATTTCAGAACTGAAATAGGAGAATCCGAACGGCTAGTGTTGCAGCAAGGTTACCTTTTACATTAAGCATGTCCTTGTAAGGAAACATCGATTACAACTCTCGTTATTAGAAACGTTGGGTCACCTGTGGCCCGTCGCATAATGACTCATATAACAGCAAACGATATTCTTTTTTTTAAAATAGACAGTGTTGTGCAAAAATCTGTCGTTAAAATTCGCCTTCTTATGATCACCCTTCTAGACCGAAAATCTCAGGATCTTAGATGAATATCTAACTTTTTTTTAGAACTGTTTACAGAATTATAGTTGGCTTAGTAGAAGAGCCATAATTCAACGGCAGAACATGATATCATAACAGGAACACATTGATTTGTTTCATAGTTGTATCATTCAGTGGTCCACGGATGCCTTCTGAGTTTCAGGATATAATATTTCGTCGGATGTTGTTTGACATGCATTATGCACGTGATTCATTCATATTGGGATTGGTATCCCTTTTGGTTTCAAACCGATAGGGCCAAACAGCAGTATCTATGAAAATAGGCCTATAAATGAGTTGCGCCTCTGTGGGCCTATATATGATATGATGTAATCGAAAAGTCACAATGCTCTCGTATCTAATGATAATTGTTAAATTGAGGCGATATTCTCAGTTACAATACTATCATGAAGTAGATGATAGACACGGATAGATGGACTAGCCTTTCTATTGATACTGTCCGCTACTGTTCTATGTAATCTGTCAATTATCTGTTACCTTTTTAAGGTTTCACAGAAGCAATACTCGCATTTTGAAACCATACAAACGGATATTGGGTGCGCCTTAATAGATTGCGTGTCATACATTTGAATGCTGCTACGCTTTTTGCCGTACCTACCTATTGGACATGATATAGCACACATAGATTATTCTGAAAAGCAGATAGTATTAATTATTAATTGATAAAAACCTTCCTGATAAGACATGCAAGTTCAATCTCAAAGACGTTTTAGCGGTGAACAAAATTAGAATAATATATTTTGTCTGAACATTGAAATCTTCATGTACTACAATTTATACTCATTGTAATATATCACCGAAAACCAGGGGCAACCCTGAAGTGAATTACTAATAAAAACTATTAAACAAAAATTGAGCGCTACACTTTCATTTGCCATTGTTATCCAATAAATTTTCTCTTCAGGAATACATGGTCCTGAATGAAACTTACGGTTGTCAGTCACAACCATAGGCATGTTCTAGCTACTACAGATGGAATTGCCTCTCTTCGCTCTTTTTCTCCTCGCACTTCCAGAATTTCCATAATCTCTCGAAATATTTATCGGCCGTGGCAGTTACCGAAAAAGTGAGCCTGTTTTTCTTCTACCCACCATGTTGGCTCATGAATATTTATTCCTTACATGAGTACTGTTAGTTATCTCATGAGTTTCTTTAACTTAACTGGTGGCTCCCGACCGCCAAGCTTAGCTGGCTGTCTGTTAAGTGAAACATCGTGAGATTTCATTAAGGAAAAACTACTCCCCATTTATCAATCAAATCACGGAGGCTCGTTGTTTGTGTAGCTACAAATACAGGAATATTTCTGGAGTGAGCTGAAAAGATTTGCCCCTGGAATGCATGGTCACAGAGGGGGTGATCAGTTTTTCTTCGCCTGCTTGGAAAATGGCCAAAATATTCCTGCTGATGCTGAGCACCACCTGCGACCAGACATCAAATACAAGAAGTTGTTTATGATCTCCATTCGGAAACAAGTTTTCATACCCCCTACTCATAGGAGGTCTTTTCATAGGAAAATAAGAATCATATGTATTGGGCCTCAAGATTTATTGACCAGAAAGTTGTATCAGTTTGATGGCTACATGTTCTGAATGACCAAGCTTTTAATTTGTCAATAATCTCTGAATTGTTTGGCAGTAGCAATTCGTCACTTCTGCTAAAATAATCAGATTAATAAGCGAATATCGATCATGGATGCACCTAATGCAGAGTTAATTTCAATAATGACTGCACAATAATTACTTTCAATATCCGAGCTTGCCAATATTGTTTTATACACTTGCAATTTCACAATGAAAGTTATTAATTGCTAATAGGCAGATGGAGATGAAGTGGTTATTTCTGTTACAGTCGCCTTATCAGCTTATTAAGCATTACAGTTAACAATGTGCGGGTCGGTTGGGACTAAGAGACTCAGACCTCGAAGATGTTAAGTAATCATGAACAGCGTGGGCTGAGTCTGTATGACTGTATGTGCACAATAAAGAGGAATTGAGGAAAAGCGCCAGAGCCACATTTAACAACTACGTGAGCAAAGCTGGAAAAAGTCCTCCATACAGACGTAGGATCAAGTTCATCATTCAAAAGACTACCTAGTAGATCTGTTTGCCATGCGTATCTAGCTTGGTTTCACTAATCCAATCTCCGTCATCCCACATTCCATGCTCTCCCCTTTAGCTCAAAGGATCAAAGAAGTCCTCAGTGCATCTCTATAGTAATACCTTGAAGCCATTGTTAGAGAAGAGCTCAATGTAGTTCAATCGTCTGCCACTGGTTCAATGACAATTTAGATTCTTTGCTGAGACAATTGGATAAAAAAAAAATGTACTCTGCTTGGCACTACAGCTTTCAACCGTAACATACTGGGCTCAGAATGCGCATAAGCATACAGGTGAATAGTTCAAAACTCAATAGAAATGATAAACATGTTAGTAAGCAGATACCTAAGCAGAGCATCATGTGGTAGGACAATAGCCAATTGCGTGTTCTATCACAGTTCATGGACATTTCGTCATATTGACAAAAACATGTTTTCAGCTAGTCAATGAAATAAAACCGAAGGTATTTTCTTACTAATAACAGCAAATGTTTAAAGGGACGTTACATGCCTATGTGCATTTTAGTCTGTCAAATGCATGATACTCTATTCTAGATCGCATGACAATGTGAATAGAACTAAAAACCACATCAGAATTCTGCCCCCAACATCATACCCTGAATCGGGGAATTCGCACGCTAAAAATCCAGATACTTATGTTTGGTTTCTGACGTTACAAATCGAATCTTCAGCACGGGTTGCCTCGCTTTTGCTGCAGAATCTTATACCATACCATATCAGCCTCAAAATGCGCTTCCAATGACTATTTGATACAAGCACAATGCGCATTCTGAGGAAAGTCCGTAAGCGGTGTGACGTTATTAAACAGTGCTTTTGATTGATTGCCTTTGAGAAAATGCACTCCCTCGCAAAACACAAATTCATCAAATTTGGTGAATGAGCAATTAAAACGCACCCTGTCCGATTTCTAAACATCCCTCAGAGTTCTGTCACATCACTGACGCAATCTTCTTGCATCTCAGTCATGTGTTAGATAAAGGCAGACCTCGTTAAGGATAGGACGGCTTGTAAGGACGACGATCGCTATCTCAAAGGGGCTAAAATCGGTGATGACGTTTTTAGTTTCAAGTTGAATAGCTCCAACTAACTGATAATCTGAGGAGAGAAACACAGGATGAGATTCCAGTAATTATTGTGTTTTAGGTGTTTATTGACATCGAGGTGGGTTTCCAAATTTAATCTTTGTAACAAATACTTCAAATCATATGTGGTCGTATAGGCTACCCTGTCACCCATTGTCTCATATTTGTATTCGTGATCGGTCCCGGTTCTTAATAAGCCCATCCCACATTAATTTGGTAGGCTTAAATCCCAGGGTTGTCTTGTAGAGTTGGGATTACTGAAATAACCAACAATTTTATGTTTTTCTATATCCCCAAGTAGTGATAAAACATTATGATTTCTTAAAATATTCAATTTGACAGACCCTGCTGTATTTCAGGTCAAAATAGTGTTAAACATTATAGGTTTGGACGACAGGCTTTAACATTTATTCCTATATGGGAAAAAGGCCAATATATAAAGCTGCATTTTACAAAATATTACTTTTAGAAGCCATTTCTTAGCCAAATCAAAATGGTTTATTTGGTTTACACTGCTATCTTTGAGGATTGGATTAGGTAAAATTTCATGGTAAAATTTGATTTTGATGTATACTGGGACTGGCTTATTGCTAGATCCACATGGCCGAGGAAATTGTATGGCATTATGATGGTTAAGATACACAATGGCTATTTAAGCTCGCCATTGACATTAAAATGTTAGGAATACACTTCATCACACAGCCACAATTTCGCCGCTTTAGGTGTTGGTGTCTGTGATCTTATTAGTTCTGCAACTTCACAAGCTGGGATGGTAAAATCGCATGATGAACGCCAGTCAGGGAGAACCCATTCCCGAGTAAACTATTTGCCTCAATCCATTGTGTGATAGATCTATTGCATTTTGGATTGTCACCTACCCGTGGAGCCTATTTTCTTGATAAGTCCAAATACTATATTCCATGTGCCCATTTTGCTGCCTATTTTAAGTTAGGCAGGATAAGCAAAAGGTAAATATAGGCATGTTATATGATTTAAAATTTCCTTTCGAATATCATATAGAGCGAAAAGTTTCGTGTAATTAAGTCCTCCCCCCACAAACAAAATAAAAATAAATAAAATCAAAGCAGATACAAAATTGCCAGAAGCCTGTTCCATTCATTTCTCCTACCATCTTACAGTTAAAAAGAAAATATAATAGCTCTTTGTCTTAAGCAACTTACAAAAACAGCTCTATTTCAAAAAGCCTGATGGTAAACTCTCAGGCCTACTGCTAACTTGGGGTGCCAACGCTCATTTCCCGATTCATCTTAATTAAGCCAGCATTAACCGTACTGTTTGGAACGTACATCGCCGAACTGTCTCCTTTATCTAATTAAGGAAATGTAATTCAAATGTGGTTCGGCATACTTTTTCTTTAGTGTGCATTTTTTAAGATTTAAATAATGAGACTGTTATTACATCGCGTACGGTTATTAGATAAGCCTGATATATTGGCATGTGGAGCACGTTTGCTAAAATAGTTAACGTTGTTGATGAGTTTTCTTCTTTTCCTATTTCTGATTTAATGAGGTCTAGTCAAGGCTGTTCAGTCGTTTGCAGCGCAGCCTCGAGGTAACTGGTTGTCATTGAGTACATGATGATAATCTTATCAAGAAATTAGCCAGTTCTTGGATGAAATTAAAAAACACTGAATCTGCGATATAGCCATGCAAAATGTGTGCTTTTAATGCGAAATTAACATGGCTGGGCATTGGCATGAGACGATAGACGCAACTGACCATCTAAAGAAAAAGTGATTGACCACTCAAAAATAAAAACATGAAATAAATCAGTGGTACCTTTACTATTGAGACATATTGAGTAGATATTATGAAAAGTTCTAAAGCCAATTTAGGCTAAATAGTGAAACGTCGAGCACTCATGAGGTCCTTTACCCTTTGTGTAATATGAAGTCCACACAAGTTATTGATCAGGGTATCAGGAGATTTTGTCTCCCCTGGATCCGCTCGTCTGGTGCAACTGAAATCATAACTGGACAAACCATTACTGAAAAAAGGAATAGGAGACGTGGTGAAAGGTAAACTTATAGGCGCCTATTTTTAGATTTATTTTGAGTCATTGACTGATGTGATACCAATGTATAGCATTGCAATATCGATGTTTCTTCCATCACGTTAGCTGTGTATACCTTAATCATAATGGCTCTCGTGTGATACTGTCAACTATCTCTGTGATCTCCTTCTGTTAAAGCATGGTCTAACTTTACCAAATCTTCAAGTGATAGTCTTAGGCCACTCTTCTTTTCCAAGAAATCGTCTGAAAAATTTCTGAAAACTGTTTACAACATCCATTAATGACAATATGGTAAAGGTCATGTCTTTCATCAATTTTTGTCAAAGAAATGTTTGTATGCCTGTCTTTATATCTTAGCTAGCACGTATAAGTCTTAAGCCTGATGGGCAAGCATCTAATAAAGTTCAGGAAACCCCCTGGGCCTGCACAGTCTACTTAGGGAATGGGAACCTCCTTGAAAGACACACATTAGCGTCTAAATCAAATCAATTTTCTCATGTCACCCACAGTCTTCTCCGTTCACGTAGAACGTAAACCAGTCTATTAGGATAAATGACATAAGAGGCCAGTCTCCTCAGACGGCCATCATTGGCCGGTAATACGTCTCACCGACACTTCACGTCACCTTCAGGGCTCACCATACTAAATCCATCGCGTGCCGTCGTAAGGTCTCGCCCCACAGAATTCACCGCATGACGGTTTAGGTCTCACAACTGAAAATCCGTCGGTGCAGGGTGGCGAACCTGTCCGTTATCGTTACTGGCTGGGCACGGAGAGCAGAGGGTGCGGAGTGATATTAATGGCAGAAGAAATGTGAAGGGACACGGTCAGACACCCCGGGAGGGGCGGTTTGTCTACGGGTCTTTGCCTCGGGCCACAACTTGGGCAGGATGGTCGGGCATATTGTTATCCCTTAATGATAAAATCGATTGATGTGTGTATGAAAACGATGACTAGTGAGGGGGGGAAACATAACTTCTATACTTAGCCAACGGCCTGGCACATTTTGGAGGACTTCTCAAGGTTGATTCTTGATTTTCAGTTCCTCTATCATTATTTATGGAAAGAAACGACCGTTGACTTTCAAAGACCGTAATTTGACTTTTATATCTCTGAGCTGATTTTGCATAATGTGTTTTTCTCACTTTGGACCCAAAGGAATTTAACCTTTGCAAAGTACCTGGTGTTAGGTGTTTTAGTCACACAATTGCAAATTGATAAACGTAATAGCAACAAATTTGCAATTCCAGTATGAAGTATTATGAAACTCTGTAGGATAGTTGTAAATATCTATTTGAGTCTCCAAAATATCACCAGATACTTCTGATACATCAAGAGAAATGGGCACTCACGCAAGACGCATGTAGTTAGATGTCATCTTTGATTCAGGCTTTCACATAATGCCCCAAACGTCTGGATGATTACTGATGAAGTTGTACATACTTGCTTACTTTAACACCGAATCAATTGTCTCATGACAAATTATCATAGTTATTAAAATAAGTATATAATCTTAACCATTTCTGATTAGAAAAGTGAACCTAGACAGCAGACTAGCCCAGGCAAGAATGTAATGTTATTATGTGTCTGTCTCAGAGCGTCAATTTTACGTAAATTTAGGAAACTGTTAGGTAAAAATTGGGCAGGTAACAGACTGACCAAAAAAGCATGGTCGCAGAACATGCTGGTTATGTTGCTGCTTGCCTTGTTTCGATGTTCGTTACATAACATGTGGTATTTATGTACATCAAAAAAGAGAAAATTAAGAAAATTTTACAGATAAACCCTATCTGTTCACCTTCGAATCAGAGAGAGATATTTAAGTATAAGAATCAAGTTTACACACACATTAACCAAAGGTTGTATTACCTTCATTCAATGGATATTATGCCCTAATAATTATTAGTCCTAGGAATACAGTTATCGCGCTTATAGAAACCTGAGAAGCGTTGCCTAATTATGGGTTACCTTTAAATCTTGTACAAGTTATTAAAACGGCAAAGCAATCGTAATGACAGTCAGGATGATAAGTAGGTCTTGATTGATATGATAACATAACCGCGTTATCCAATTGCCAATGAAGAGGGCACTGGCTTCAGCAAATGAAAACAATATTCTTAAAGGCGACAGACAAGTAGTAGGCCCTAAGGGAAAAATAAACGTTCCTTTCGATTCAGTGGACTCGAAGCAATTTGTGCTGAAAAAAAAACTATATAATTTTAAAATAGCACTGACCCAACTTTAGGGAGACCTTATAACAACATAATTTAAAATTAAGCAGACACACTCACTGAAGCACGGTTTCCGACTTGTCATGTTTTTAAACCTAAAAACGTCGTATCTGTAGGAACATAAGTGTCCTAATCTTGAATTACTAATCCCAGGCATCTGATATCATTCATGTTAATACGTCCAGCCTCTGTAAGAATATCGTTACCTGTCTGTTTCAACTGATCTCATGATAGCTTTCCTTTTTCAATTAGAAAACAGTATCAGATAGTTCGAACAATGAAACCCTAACCTGAGTCCTTGAAGCTTTGGCCTAGGGTATCAATTTTATCAGAGGTCATATCTGTATGATCAGAAGCCAATATTCATAACTGCTAGAGTTTCTGTTGAGTATTACGTGACCGGGTAAAGTTTAACCAATCTGCAAGTAAAAAATACAAGTTAAAACTCGAGAAATATAATTGTACAGAATAAATCTTATAAAAACAGAAACTTCATTCCAAAGATGCAAATTAAATGTGAATATTCGTTTTGGAAGGTGATATAATGTTACGTAATTTCAAATGGAAAACAGATCCATGTGTTCACTTCAATGCTGCAATGTAATCCGACCTCGGAATCAATTTAATAAAACGACCAGAGATCATAACGCTCCATGCCTATGGATTGCCTGTGGCTCGCTGGAAATTAATAAAACCTCGTGGAAAACAGAGCAAGGTAGCTTGCTCCTGAATCACTTACTGTTGGAACAACTACTTTGAAAGTTACCTTGAAGACAGAAGCCATTTAAGCCGTTATATCCTGAAGACCCTTTGAGGTTAGTGAGCTTAATATTTATAAATGGTTCCTCAAAATTCAACCAATTACTACATAAATAATTTACTGGGTCGCTTGGGTTTCTTCCCCAGAGAAATCAACAAGCGGAGGTGAAGCATTCTGATAATTGCTTCTATCAGTCCGCTGAGAATAAGTTAGCAGTTTAAGCAGATTTAAGCCACATACATCATGAAAGCCAGTATACCTTTGCAAAATGAATCGGTGAACCCTCGTTTGAAATAATCTGTTTGCTAAACGACCCCTTTAAACTTTAAGCAAGACCATGCAGCGTTATAGGCGAAATTTGTTAAGGTACAACAAGTTACCAATATAGTTTACATTAGACGCTGCACGTTCTCAATGTTTGATATCAGACATCTGATGCATGGTATCCTATCCATGAAACAGTTACTCATGGATATGCATTATGCGTTTCATACATTCATTTTTGAAAATGTCATTTCCATCAGATATATGTATATTGTGATAGTCGCAGTCACAATAAAATGGTACTCTCCCCTGCCCTAGTTTCAGGCCTTATACTTACAGATTCACAGTAGCCGACAGAGGCAGTCACCTCTGATGGAACCTCATACAACAACACATGGGTTTCCTTTTTTTACCGCCTTGATTTACTCCACCACTGTCCCTCCCTCCCCATCCCCTTCCCCACTATGACAGGCACCTGGGATTGAGGCGGTGTTCGGCCTTAGGGCACGTCACACTTCACTAAGCCCGCCTCTCATGCCTCCAAGGGGTAAATCTGGAGCGGAAGTCCGCAGATCCGCTACAGACAAACGGATATCCGGTCTTGACGTTTTTGGGATGGGAGGTGGTGAGTGCCAGTGGACCTGTCTACATATGGTTTGTAGAAAGATATTACTACAGCGCTGGGTTACTCTTTTGTTTTTCTCCTCGAGATTAATTAACTTTTCTTCTTTCGTCAGATATTTCTCAGTGAAATATGTTGGTTCATCCATTGCTTCTTTTGATAGCACACATGTATACGCCCTCCATGTTAGCCTATAGTTCAGCTTATGTGTTGATGACGGTTAAACATACTTTTTCTTTTTTAATATGTCACTTTTTTCATAGTCTATGTCCCAGGTGCATTGAAATAAAGGGAAATGTTTCCAATCATTTTTCATTGTTTCTAATCAATTTTGTGATTTTGCAATGGCCATAGCAACATCTCTACTACTCAGAGAGTAATCTAAGGGTGTGCCTCTCTTCACAGCACCCCCAGAACAGACTTCTGTGCCTACTCCTCTGGTACAAAGGTCTTTTCACAGAGGACCGACCGATAGCAGATGATGTAGTTCACCCACCCTGCCCCAGCCCGCCCTCCTGGATTGTGTATCCGCTGGTCCTGGCGCTAAAAGCGCTGTAAGGTGCTGCCATGCCGGAAACAAGCACAGACAGTTTACTGGCACCACGTGACCGCCGTGCGAAGAGCTGATTGGCTGAGGAGCAGCTCACACATTAGCTGTGGTCAGCCCCTGGGGGCTAACAATCAAACGCCGCCTGGTGGTGCAGGGTTGCAATCAGACGTGTAGAATAGCATAGGCAATCAATCGGGGCGGGCCCGCGGGGAGGGGTTATGTCTACAAAGGTTGAAAGTTGAGGTATGGGGACATTCTAAGGGGCTCGAGGCAATCAGGGGCATCCCTACCTTAGAGTGAATTCTAGGCTGTATTGCAAGAAATCTGAACAATATTGAATTTCATACTACCATAACACGACTGCCTAATGTATAAGCCATCAAATATTTTTAAAATGTTTTCCAATAAATTATTATATGGTTGTTAACGTCCTATGGTTGAATTGTATAGTTACCTGCATAGACATTTATATTGATATAATCTAATGTGTGACTTTAAATGAGGCACCATTGACCTTTTCCTGTCAATCAGGTGTTTTCATTTGAAATAGGCCTATATCAAATATGTACTGTTAACACCACAGTATGAATATTCAAGATTGAAGGCACGAATAGATCAATAAAGTCAAGGCTGAATGTTCCGGCATACTCCAATAAATCGCCGGAATCCAAGACAAAAAAGTTTTTCAGCCTTCTCCGCCGTCCGGTTGTTGAGGGGAATGGAACGCGCCGGGCCGTTGGTGATGACGTCAGAAGCCTGACGTCACGACGATCACCTTGGCGACTAACGTGGCAACTCCCTGACGACGCGTTATTCTCAGATAAGCCGTCGTTATCTTCCCATAATCTAATGTGTGACTTTAAATGAGGCACCATTGACCTTTTCCTGTCAATCAGGTGTTTTCATTTGAAATAGGCCTATATCAAATATGTACTGTTAACACCACAGTATGAATATTCAAGATTGAAGGCACGAATAGATCAATAAAGTCAAGGCTGAATGTTCACACATTTTATATGATAATATCTCTCAGTTTGAATCTTCTCCCAGAGACAATAGAATGGATTCCCAGAAGACCACATCATGTCTCTATATAAGCAAACATTTATGCGGACTAACCTCTTTGCTTCGAGAAGCTGAATAATAATGACATGCATACGATGTCGTTTATACAATAAAGACTGAAGAAAGGATGTCGACTGTATGGGATAATGTATATTTGATACACGACTCAAAGTCATGTTTCATATACTACTCGTACTGATATGTACACGTCTCAAATCACACTATGTACATATATGTAATAAATCTCTTATATTCATTCCCTTACACTTCTCATAGAGAGTCCATCCTACTTATTAAATTCAGCGAAAAGGTGATGTTAAAAGTGTTTGATTGCACGGTAGTATTGCTTTCGTAAAGATATTTCTTGCTAAAATGCTTTTTCTTCACGTTTTACAAGAGTGTTCGATATTGTCGATTTGCAAATTTTGTTCACTAGAATGGCTTTTATATCTACATTTATAAAAGAAAGATATCATGAAAACATCAGATTCTGTGTATGTGATTACCTTGAACATACCATTTCAATATACTACTTACAAATCGAATAAAAGTATATTTCCACGCCATATGTTTGCGTATATTTTCAAAGCAATGTAAATGATGTGATTTTGTTATTATTAGGCACGTGTACAAGGTCAGACTCATCCTCAGTCAGAGAAATGGTAGGATCCAGAGGGGCACTGTGTATTACGGGTATCATAGATTGTAATCAGATGGAATTTAATTTCGTTAGGGAATACGTTTTCCTCAGCTGCTCGTTATTTCGATAGTGCTATTACTCGGAATTTGCATATAAATTGATTTTGAATATCAAAGTGAACAATATGCTGTTTTTATTTCTCATGTGAGTTGGTGTGATACTTCGCAAGCTTAAGTAGAAGATTTGATCTCTACTTCAACATTCACGATAAAAATGGATTCATTAGATTCACTTCAATGGCTTTGGGTGTTTAGGGATAGTGTCTAGCGCATGATACTATTGACGTGATTTTACTATCTAAAATCATTTCATGCTTAAATGTTATTATTAATTATATAACTTGTGTAGTTTCTTATATTCCCACAATGATTGAAAGGGGCAAGTATCTAGATTTCACATTAATCTTATCTCAGCAAGAACTATATAATTATCAGATTATAGTACTCAGAAACGTGAATAATAAGCAACATTAACAGAATGACAAAAGAGAATCCCCTCCCCAAGGTCGCTGTTCAGATGATATCTATCTCTAGACTTGCGAGCACAGAAACTAAATATCCTCTGCCGTGTCCGACAGGGGTAGCATAGGGGCCGGTAACACCTCCAGCCTTCAGGGGGAAACATGAACACCACAATACCTGATGACGTCAGACTATCACGTGATGATGACAGTTTTGTTGACAAGGTCGGTCGGAAAATGATCCAGGTAGGCTCTTCACCGAATCACAAACTGACTGGGGGGGGGGGGCTGCTTTCTAGTAAAACCGTCACTTATAAGATTTAACGTATAGCGTATGCAGCGAGGGGTCAGAAAGGTCTGTATCATCTATAACCGTTATCGGTTTTCATGTGGAATTAAATATAGCACAGATATCCACACAAAATCTCATACTATTATGATTTCATTTTGAGGTGTCCTTTCAGTGTGTGCTACACTCTTAACAAAAGCACAGGATATTAAACAGTTCCCATCGCATAATAATTGTAGGAGAGTCGAGGTGAACGCTATACTTGATAATTATAATGTAACGGACGGCAAACACTTAGTTGCATTCCTTTTGTAAGAAGAAAATGACAAAGTATGTCAATTAATTATCCCTTAGTAATATCTGACACCAATATGTGTTAACGTAGAGACAACGGCAGGTGTAGCAAGCCTTTAAGTGAAACGAGCTGCGTCTGAAAAGCATTAGGTGTTTGATCACTTATGGCAGTAAAAGACCTTTCACAAACATAGTAAGATGGATCAAATTAATCGTTTATATACACAGGAGCAAAACAATACGTTTCGTTATCAATTACAATCAATTGTACAAGAACATCCCAAAAGAAATGTCGTTTGATCATTTGGTCCTTCAAAGCAAATATGGGCACTTGATTCGACTTTATATACCGATTTTTCCAGATAAAAAGGTATTCGATTAATGTTAATTCGATTAAGTGGTAGCATTAATCAAGTCATCAAGTCATTTGTTTATAACGTGAGCAATTAGGCTACTCATTCTAAAAACCAAAAAAAGGCAGAATGTTTTCACTCATGCCAGGCTTTGTTCCTCATGTACGATTATGATGAGGGAGGATTTGGCACAGTTACAAAACCTTAAGCTTCATCAGATCGTTCCCACTCGCGCTACCTCCTATCTACCCATTGGTGCCTGCTGTATTCTACTGTGTAATAGATAAGTACCCCCTACAATGGTCCTCCGAATCAAGTGTATGAATAAGATAAGTCCCTCTATGGGCGCCGCGCCCCACTGATGTTGGGCGTATATTAACCGAGATTAATGCCCGGGTAGGTCCACTTAATCCATCACTTACCTCCGCAGGGCTGGATCGGTCTCCAGGGACCCCACGTCTTGGGTTTTGTGATAAAAGAGGGTATCTTTTATTGTTGTTTGTAGGGATCCGACGGATCATAACTAATCTGGAGTCCTATTGTGGAGAATGGGTATGTTGGCGATACCCATTGTTGGTGAAAAGGACATACCCTCAATGCATTTGCATGTAATTGCATGATTAATGCGCTTGGCATGATCAGTCAAAAATAAGGGAAAATGATGTATACAAACCCTTCCATTCACATTATTCAGTTTCGTGATACATGAATAATGAAGAGTAAACCATTTCAACAACCAATTTTTAAAACACGTGAACCGAGAGAGTGGGAATTTATTTGATTACATGCAGTAGAAAAATAAATAAGTACCTTAGATTATTCCGTGCATATTTAGAGGTAGATTATGTATAACCAAAAGCCCATGATTCATCTTAAGTCAACAATGATATGCAATCTTCGCAACCTATCTAAACTTTTTGTCTGGGAGACGCAGGCGTTCTTGTATATATATATGTGTGTGTGTCTTCTAAAAGTACGATGAAAGTGCACTACATACTAATAGAAACCAAACATGCATGCATCCATGGTGCATTCTCCGAACCGACAACCACAATTGAAATCAACCGCAAGCATAGTGCTTTTCCTAGATTCATGATTGAGATGTTGCATGTGGGGAATACTCCCTTTTGTTCATTTAATGTTCCAATATTGAGAAAAGCTATGCACGCACTCTCATGACAACATGTAAATATATCTTTGGACATTTAAGGCTTTCAGCATATAGCGCGCAGAAAATAATCTGTTGATAGTCTACGTTTGTTTCTTCAAACTATTAGCAACAAGGTACGGTATTGCAGTGGTATAATGGCCACTTCTAAGGAATTATTGAAACCATGGAAACCTAATAAAAGATTAACATTGAACAACAGAGTGTTGGAGGCCCTCATCAAGGAATTTAGATGTTAGGGAAGTTAAGATTGAAATACATGACGTTGAAAATCACTCGCCCCACCCCCAAATAAGATCTCTACCCCCAACCCCAGATTAAAATGATTTTCTTGTTTTGGTGTTTTATTGAGGAGAAAAGCACTAATTGTCCGAGATGGTCATAGTGACCTCTACGGTTATTGCTTTTTAATCTTATTTTACCGGAAAGTTTAAAACGAGTCGTGATTTCTCTGTATGCTTTGGAAAAAACCTTGTGGTATCATGTTCATCCATTTCTCACAAATATGGTCCCTATATAGTTTATAATGGTAAAAAAAAATCTCTTTTGAAAAAAGTAGATTTTCTATTGGATGTGTTTGCAAATTTTAAAAATACAATTCACCACCCAGTGGTGACAACAACTGTATTCCATTGACCTCCAGCAAACCCAGGTTTTACAGGATTAACCCAAAACTAGAAACATGCATAATCCTACCATTAGCTAAGCCCCCAGTACCAGATAGCAGGGCCCTTTCTGAACGCGCCGATATTCTGTGCTCGTCGGGGTCGGGCGGACAGGGCTTGACGTACAACCCGACCAGCCGTACTAAATTCCCCACTCAGGGCCGAATGGGCGCCAAATGGGCGGGCTTTATTGGGGCTGGCCTCCTACTGGGACTTGTTGGGTTCATATTCAGAATCCCCGACCTATAAGAGGGGATAACAGGGACCGGCCTGGGTGGGATACAGATATAGGGCAGCGTACACGTGACGTATTAAAAAGGATATAACTCTGTTAAAGCTGGATGATCATATTAAGAGGGTTTTCCCTGCTGTTTTGAATACAAATCAACAACGGGGCGAATGAATGTCAGAGATAGCAACTAGGTCACCTGGAATACTGTAATATTATGATCATGAACAAAAAGCAAAAACTTAAATTAGACATTATCTCACTGCACTATCATCCCTTTCTGTTGAACAGTCAGGTTGCAGTGGCACTATGTCATTCTTATCTTTTTAAATGAGATTATCCTCTGTTTTTGTAATCTACAATGACTATAATTATTTTAAGCAATAACATTGAGTAATGTTATCTTGGGCATCGCGCATGACCATCACAGATAAGGAAAGGTCTAGCGGTCTGGAAAACACAGAGGGTTGATTTCAGTGTCTATAATTGGTTCCCTCTAAAGTGCAGATAAGAACCAAGCCATTCAAGCCTACTGAAATACAACACTGTCTGCACTCATGGCAATTATTTGGTGGCACAGACTATAGAAAGATCCAATATCAGATGGGTTCAGCACTCAAAGGGAGGCACCGGGACTACAGGCTATAGGTTAGGGCTGTAGAAGTCAACTATTGAGAATGTACAAGGTAGGCCTTTTAATAGGAATTTAGGCACGGGACTGTAGCCTTATCCCCATGCTGTTAGCTGGTTAGCCAAATAAGAGAAATCTAGCCTTCATAAATACTATACGTTCATAGAAATGCATGTGCATGTCAGAGGACCTAAGCCTTAAGATTCTTTTTAATACTGAATATATTGATATCTCTGATAGTTGGTAATAGTCCTGGACAGGAGTAACCTAGCCTTCATAAATACTATACGTTCCCTGAAATACTTGTGCATGCCAGAGGACCTAAGCCTTAAGACTCTGTTTAATACTTTATAATATCTATGATAGTTCTGGAGAGTAGTTGCAATCACAAATTGAAAACATACAAAGACAGTTTTGCCATTAAATTAATTAATGAGCTTCATTTCAATGCGTGGTGTGCAGTGCTCATACCATATGGTATTCTCCTCCACTGAAAACTGAATTGACTATAGTCCCCTTCTTTACCCTTTAAAAGAATGAAAGTGAACAATAGAGTCAGAATTCGATGTCACCATAATGTCAAAGCTGTAAGGTCGATGCCCCCTGCTGTTTGGACCATATCCGTGCAATATCTGCTCCTTTGCTTGCTCCTGATTAGTATACGCTGGCCAGGCTCCCATATACCAAACATATATCCACAGTAAGAGCTAGGTGCCCCCACCTCGTCAGACAGTCATCATGCAGGGTCACTTGAAGACGGCATCGATCCGGGCGCCATCTGGCGTGAACCACCCCCTATCTGGGGCCGTCATATGAAGGTACACGTGGGTTTGCATTTGGTCAAAACCCTTGTGATAGCGGACTCGGATTCAGGGGAGGGGGGTGCCAGGCACCCAAAAAAAATCCCAGGCCTGGGGGGCTTGGCCAAAATGTTTGCTATAGCAAGCCTCCTATTTCTCAAGTTCCTGAATCCCCCCAAGATAGTCTCCAAATATGGCTGCCCACCCCACAAGCGCTATATGAAGGCGGTTAGCATTTGATCAAAATTCTTCCGATAGTCTCCAAATATGGCCGCCCACCCCACGACCTCTATAAGAAGGTGGAAAGAGCTTTGAACAATGAGAATGTGTGGGTATAATAATAGCTTTATCGTGCCTATAGTCACTCTCTATTAATTCGGTCACGTAAAGCTTACACAATCTCTAGACATTATACAATCTACTTTCATGCTGCATTACTATTATATTTCATATATGATAAATAACCCAATATAACAAAGCTATGTACATAAAAAAGATGCTGGTCAAGATGCTGTCAACATATTTACTTAACCAAGCTAAACCGGCCGTTTTTCAATCAGGATTTCTTGGTCCAGTCTTACGTCCAGAGACCAGACCCGTACGAGTATCTCCAGCCGTGGGAATATATATCGCCCCCACCGTTTATGGCCGCCCACCTCAGGGCCTGCCCCGGGGAGGGGGTCGTCAACCGGAAGTGAAACCCGCACGGAGGGCCCCCTGGTGGCGAGTTGTTGATTGATCTTAGCCGGGGGCACAGGTAATGTTGTCGGGAGGGGAGGGCCAGGGCTGCCGGGGAGGGAATGGGGGTGTGGGGAGTGGGGTGTAAGATTACTGAAGGGAGGCATGTAGAAACATGAGAAGATGGAACCAGCCAATATGTTCATGGATTTAGTTGATGTTGTGGTTGGTTGTCTATGTGGTTTGGTTGGTTGTCTATGTGTTGTCTATGTACCCTCCACAAGGTACAAAGACCATAACAACCTGCATTCTTTTTCCATAATCATGAGGTCTCCTGACCAAAACATACGCTGTGTAATTTCTCACTGGCAGGCCTCTGATAAGTATACCATTCAGCGTTCCGGTGCACAGTGCTATTTTTTCAATTTTGTGACGTAAGGATTTATTGTTTATTCAATCAATAACAGACATAGGCATATATATATATATATTAATATATATATATACCTCCACCATTCCACATTAAGCAAGTGCCAATGAAAGGTATTGCCTATGACAAGCATACCATTCAGTGTTCCAGTGCTCTTCTTCAATATTATGATGTAACAATTTCTTGTCTTATTCAATAAATAACAGGCATGTACCTCTACCATTCCAAATAACGCAATTGTTGATGTAAAGTGTTGCCTACAACAGTCCCAGGCATTGATCTTAGGCCGCAGAATGTTCTAGTAACGTCTCAAAATGCAACAGACCGTTGTTAGAACGTCACAGTTACGTCGTTCCTTGCCTGGGGTAATATCAGCCTGTATGATACCGGCGGCGTTCCCACCGCCTTGTTTTGGTGATGCCGGGATGCAGGCCCTACTCCTGTCTGTGTCTGATGTATGGAGGGAACGTTTAGCTTCCGGAACGTGAGACGCTACTCCAGGGTGAACGTCCGGGCAACTACCGAGGTATACGTGTTCACCAGGCTTTCTCATTTTCCCTGTTCTATTCCTGAGAGCATCATGGATGTTCCATCTTGTCTCTTTATTATCTACTATTTACATATAATCTCAGGGGGTGTTTTCAGGAATTCAAAATCAAAATTGTGATGGAGAGAGATAATCCAGTTGTATATGATATGTATGTATACATGTATGTAATCGACCTGGATTGACCATTAATCCCCCCCACCTGACTATTTGATTTGCACGTATTATATATTATGTCACGAGCCTCTAAGAAATAGCTACTTCCCTGAATTTCCACTATATGCCTAATAACGTCCCCGTTCTCCAAAGAAATCCCTAGCTCACCACGTCCTCACATTTCACATAGAAGTCTTAACCCTCTTCATCCCCAAACCCAGCTTCTAACCCCAATCCCTCTGACCGTTTGATGTATGTGCTATCCCTTACATCTTCCCCGTAGAGCCGTGCCCTGTTCCAGCCATCCCTGCCACCCGAACAATAACCTCCCAAACCCCCAATATCCCACCCCCGTGATCCAAGGGCGCACGCCACCCAAGAAGTTATTGCACCCATGACCCTTTTCAATACCAAACCCTGATCCCGACCTACTTCATTTCAAAACCAATAAACCAGCTCGGTCAACCCTATAGGATAACAAACCCTTCTCTTGCAGGTTTATTCTCAAGGGTAGCCCATTCAATTCTACAAACCAAAGTAACAAATTTTATCCTGTGACTGCAGGGAAATGTATTTTGCACACTAATCGTCATCAATTGATGTTAATCTTGTTGTAAAGCATGTACATGTTCTTCTGCCTGCTGCTAACCAGCTAACCACAGGATCACTAGGTGCAGCTGCGTAACCACTGCATGAATGTGTATAATCCCAAATGGCTAAGATATATTTGTAGTAAGAAACAGAATCAAAACTCAGATTTACTGCATTATCCCATTGCCAGATTCACAACGTCCCTTTATCCCTAAAGTCGAGTTGGATGTATTTCCACAATTTTATTACTTTATCCCTAAAGCTCAGGATCGGATCAGCGATACCACCAACCTTAAGCTTACTATACAGATTACTTAAAGAGGCAGGAGGTGTGTATAATGTTATTTGGACGTCGAAGGCTAATCGGATATCTATATGCATAATGAAAAATTACAATGGGATTCAGCGGCAGAACGATGAGCCGGTCGCGAGCTACTCACGAGCAATTTGTATAATGTATTAGCTGCTCCTTATTGGTGGTGGATCTTGTTAGTGGTATGATGAATGGCATCCCCGAGTTGGTCAGCTTAAGGCCTCTGGTCTTCGTTAACACTGAGCAGAGAACAAGGGATGAGCAGCTCAACAACCAGGGCGTTGTTAACGCCGTTATATTAGGACAACATACAGCAGCATTTTGAACAGTCACTGTATATAAGTGCAGTGTTCGTTTTTAGCATCTAATTATAATTATTAAGACCGTTTTGCAGCATTCTAATGATATTAGGAAATAAGAAATAAGCAAAACACTGTTGTTTTTAATTGTTGATTAATTTACTTTAAAGCTGTTTCTGTCAATAATTTCTCGCGCTCCATTGTATTAGTTACTAATGGATAGTATGAACAATTATTCTACGTTTGTGTATTGAATATCATCCACTAGCTGTAGTGTAGGATCCTTTTAGAGAACGGACTGACGGTATAGCGGCCTATATTTACATGACTTGTTGTCAAAAGACACCGTAATTCGAAGTTAATTCGTCATTGCGGTATTCTCATCTCTTGGGGGAAGCTATCCAAACCTGTGGATATTTTGATGTCAACGTTCTTAGATTACAAGTATAACGCTTTTTCTACCATTTTTAATATCATGTCACTTTAAATACCGACTGTCGATCTTATAATTAGAAACAATGTTGCTATAATTCTGTCATAGGCCTGGAATCTTATGACATATGGAACCAAGCGAAATGTCCTCTACCCGAAATACTAGAGACTCCAATTGTGTTACATTTCCCTTTCATCCTGAGCTACACGTCTCCTCAGACCCTTGACTGTAACGTCGTCACATATTACCAGACCGTCAGGTAATGCTTTGACATTTTGTCACAAAAATGATTTTGTACATATAAGGCCTATAGGCGTCCGTCTGACTATTATATATATAGATACATAACCAACCAGGGAGGAGGTCCAAGGTGAGTTATCAGCGTAAGGTGTCATTGAGATTTCGGCCTGAGAACTCAGGGCCCTAGAGGCTGCCTGATGGTCACTATATATTTCTGACACCCCATCAAAGACCTCCCACACAAGTTGGTCAGATGTTTATCATGTGCTGGCACAATAGTAAAATGAAATTTTAAAGTTTAGTCTAACTAAACCACGGCATCAAACAAAATCAAGTAACAAACAATTACAAACTAGGTCAAACGTCCCAGCTGGTTCTCCTCAGGTGTGCCTGAAATCACATCAGATTCAGTTGCTGGTTAAGGTACTGAACATGCATCTGCCTGGGGAATTCAAATGTGTTTAGTTGGAGACTCATGTTGCACGTGTTAAAACGGCTGATCGTGCAGAAGACGCCTGTCGTCTTAACCCTCCATGCCCGGCGGTAAAAGACGGCAAACCTGGCGATCAATGGGCGGGCAGGGCACTTCCGGCAGTGCACAGGGCTGCATTCAACTAGCCAACTTTGATCCCAATTTCAGAAATCGCAAGTTGAAATAAGGATTAAATATAGACATGTTATATATTATCATAAAAAGGATTTTAGATTCCACTTCAAATGGGGTGTAACATGCAAGGGTTTCTTACGTAAGTCTCATGGTGCACAGCAAATTCGAAATTGTCAATTCTTGGTAGTCAAAATCGCCTAGTGGAATGTGGGCTTAACAAGTGCGTTGGGCCGCGCAGGTGATTTCATTGAGGACATAAAGAAGAGTTTGCGTGCCGATCAAAAGCCTTGTAATTCTCGCCTGGCTCTCTAAGTGTGCCCTGTTTGACTTATGCCCCGGCCTTGGAGAAATCCAATAGGAGCCGGCCCGGGCCTAGGGGGTATCTATGCGCCCAACCGAAATCCAATCACCCCTCTCTGACCACCGGGCGATAATAGCGGAAAGTCCAGACTCCCGAGCGGTAATACGTGAAAACGCCGGCGTGGACGTACTCCAAGACCCTGGAGGAGCATGAGGGATAGACCGGATGGGACTAGGTAGCACGACCAAGTAATTGATCTCTAATAAAAGTGAGATATGACAGGGGAGTAGGAGGGATTTTTTTCAAGCAGCCGGCTTGATATCCGGGCTAGAAAAAAAGGGGGGCACAGGGGGAAAAGGGCGAGTGGGAAGCCGGTAGTGAGAAATCGACGCCCTAATCGGCTGAGACGTAAATCGTGGCTGATTCACGACTACCACGGTCACGTGACTGCATCGATCGGGAACCCACGCATGCGCAGACTGATCAATCTGAGGGTTTTTCTTGGTCTGGGCGTTGGGCAGTTCTTGGGCTATAGTATGCTGATATTGGTGCGTGTGACCACCCGGAGGAAAGGTTGGAGTAACCTGATCTAGGCAGGGTTACAGGTATTCTTATTGAATTCTGTCTTTCATGAGGGTTCTTATTTCACAAATCAAAAGGGTAGGGAATTCTAGATCTGTGCACACTGGCCTACTTTTGAAGCAGTGTCAAGTGAACGTTTATTTTTTGGGTTTGGATAGCATTCTTTATCAAACAACATGTCCCCAGCGAACGTATGGTTCGATATAACGCAAACAATATTTTTCTCTGTATATGACTAACAGAAAATTTCTCAGAAAATTATCACAAATGTAAAGGCTCATAACATGGTAATGCCAATGTTTGGGCTTCTTTGCCCACTCCCATGCTCCAAGTTACAATGGCTTGAATAAAGAACCCGTGCTTCGGTAAATGGCCAGGTGGATATCTCCTCATTGCTTCAATCCTCATAAATCTCCTGTCCATCCATGTTTGTGTATGTGAGTGTGCGTCTGTCTGTGGCTGATTCTCTGTCCGTGATTTGTCTGTGGTCTCCTGATTCTGGACCTTCGTGAAAAACGAGCAAATGTTGAGCATGTCACCCCAATCCGGGCCACACCCTCCCCGTGTTGTGCCTCTAACGGATGGCTTTAAGTGGCTCTTCGCCGACTCTACACGATTGTCAATGGGCACGTACAAGACATCCCGCCCTCAACCCGCCCCTCCACAGCCTCCTCGGCCAAGGAAGGGGTTAAAGCATTCGGGCACAGTCAATGGATGTCGCCTTTCCACCCTAAACTGATCAATTCCAGTCCAGGTTTTGTCCTCCTCAGAATATTTCATCGCATCTGCCTTCCCAGTGCTTTTCTTGAAGCAACCAGAATATGCCAATACCTCATTCAGGGGGATCCGTTGGATCCATCCTTGCTAATACTTTCTTTTGGCTTAAGCTAACCATGGATCAGGGGTTTTCTGATTTGTTCCCTGTCCGTCTGTATAGATCGGTCCCCTTTTCCTTCTCGGTGCAATTTTACGACATGCCAGGAGGAGGCCGATTGTTGGCACAACAACGTGGAGGCGCTGAGAACGACGCGGTGTTTTCAGCAGGGAATCGTTACCACCTGCCCACAGTCTTCGCGTCAACGACGGTTGGGGGATAGCCGCGCTGCCTTAAGTCGAAGATAGGAGGGGGGGGGGGCAACCTTGAAAAGACTGATTTTTCAATATTCTCTTACAAAGCGTGTCCACACAGTGTTTTACATTTTTGAGTGAATATGCTTAAGGAAGAGACATAGTTACCTCCACAGTACTGCAGACCCTCTTACCGCCTAACCAATGTAAACAACATGACCCCTGCGAACTCTATAGGGTATTTCATCAAAAACTTAGGTGTCAAAGTGGGTAGATGTAGAATGTTCTTGTGAATATGCATACATCTCTGTCAAATGTTTACTACACCCCTAGGAAAGAAATTTGGACGTATACCTAATGCACAGCCTTATACCAGAGAGAGGGAATTTCAACTACCAGGTGCACACTTTGGTAACAAAAGACATTTTCTTACACAACCATGGAATATTGAATCATTTAAATCTGATATTGTCTAGACCATAGAGGAGTGGGCTGGCGGAAGGCTCACTAGTAAGCTGCACGGAGGACCCGTAGTTCCCAGGGGAAGACATTTCCATAGATCACACGGAGTATCAGGAGGCTGAGAAGATTAGGGGGTGCTGACTAGAAGAAGGGTTCACTCAATTGATCTCTGTAACAAAGCCTTCTGTAAAAGGCCATCTTGACGGCAGAGTGTACGGCTTTCTTAAAGTTCAGCGACATATCAATTTCTATCATATAGGGTTCACCGTGTTACAAAGGTAAATTTAGAGGTACCTAAGCCCCATACCTACTGGGACATTTTGGACCTCGGTTATTGTATTTTCCTCTGATCACCCATCAGTACGGTGTATTGAAAAGTATGGTTTACCTGAATCGCTGGGGAAATCACCGGCCGATTTGACCAGCGATGTTATTGAACATATAATATTCATTTTGAGACAGCAGACTGACGGGCGATAGGATGAAATACGATAGCTGAAACCCAAACTGTCCTAGTTGGTATAGGGACCTTGCTATTTGAAACAGGGACCATCTGAATAGTTATATAATTGTACATAGGTACGTACCTGCCTAAAAGCTAATCAAAGTGCTATCAAAGGGTAGTCGGAAGTGTTTCTAGGTGGAGTTAATAAACGTTGTGCTTGCAGTAGTTTATAACTCTTGCACATTGTTTTTTTATGTATACAAAACCTATGTGTGTTGTGTCACTGGCCCATATAGTTTATCGTTGGCACTTCCTGTAAACGAAATACGAGGATCATTTTGACATAACCCTGGAAGCTTTACTGTACAACAGGGTTCATAGATCACAATTTGAGGGAACTCTTGCTTCCACATTCATAATCCAATTATGGACGTGAATGAGGAAAATTCAAAACATGTAGAGAACATAGTGAATGTAACCGATGGGGGAGATATGGGGTAGGAGCAGAAACCCCGGAACCAAGGTCTCCTTTCAAGCCACTTCTCCTTTTTGGCGTGGGAAGGCAACAGTCGCTTCAGACCCCTCCAAACCTTGGACCTTTGTCTCTGAAGGCGCATGCGCAAGTGTCACGTGCTACCTGCCCTGTCAGACATCAAACCCCCATTGCGCATGTCCGCAGAAGGCCATTCTCCCAGCCGACCAATCAATATGCAGTAGTGTTGTCAGTGCAGATCCCGGCCGACCCTTTTGTATGGAGGCTTAGGACCTACCCGTAATGCCTGAGATTTCTTTTCTACTGTTTGGAGGAAGATGAGTGGTTCAAAAATATTCGGTACAATTCGAAGGGCTTTTCTGGGCTCCTCTGAATTAAGTCTAGTCGCTGCAGATACTTTTGAGCAGGTCCGAACTGAGCATCTAGAGGCAAACAATTCTGACTTCGTGCAGATACCATCACAACACCTTGAAAGGAACGGGTCGCCATATGAGTGATCAAATTAGAATTACTTATATTCACTGTCCATTGTAAATAGCTAGAACAGATAGTTAAGCTTAACATATCCTTCACCTCATGAAGTCAGATTTTACCATTTTCATTTTTCTGAATTCACTATTTCTAGATTTACCTGATAGTCACATGGTTGTGATAACATATTGGGATCACCAAAATCTTCCAACACCTCTTATTAGTTTAAAAGAGATCCAACCATTCCAAAAATACCAGAGCTGTCCAGAACAGTTCCAACGTTTGGCAGTTCCTTGATAGTTAGACCCAGTTTTAAACAGTCCTGACCTCTACTGCGCAGTTCCCATCAGACGTGATGAGTGACATCTTCTGGCTATAAGGGCAGACTGCATGCCCCCCTTCTCACATTGTTTGTCCACCTCTGTGCCGTCAGTCCCAGACCTTTATGTATTCACTATACATACTTGTCTGTCACTTACAAAGGTCTGTGTCTGGCTTATATATCCTGGTTGTCCAGGCCCATCCCTGCTTAGAAAAGGTTATGTCCTTTTCGTGTCCTTTTTGTCTTTATCAAAGTTTTAGTGTGTACTTTTGTTTCCTATGCCCTTTGCTCTCGGGATAACTGTATGACTCATTTACTAGTCAACATGCTTGGGACTGACAGTGGGGAGTAAAATGACATAAAGGCAATCACACCGTAGGGTTGTATTTCACGTACGGATATTGTTGACCAGTTATAGTTGGATGGATTACTATCCCGAAGATATTGTGACATTTTCGTGGCTGTTTCCGAGTAACTCTTTGTTATTAATGTGTGCCATCTACCTATATTGTTGATACTAAATTCGGACTATCAGAGAAACTGTATAGTCCTACACTTTAACCAGTTCATTTTACTAACGTTTGGACAGCTGTATTTGGAATATACATCACTCTTGAGTTCAACTGTGCCTCGCTTCTATTTCTCTTAAAGCTAAGGTTCCAGAGGATAATCTTGCTAAAATTGATTAATTTAAGAACCATTTTACCTTTGTGTCGCCTATTCTCCAACCGAGGCCTCTGGCGGTCACTCGTAAGCAAAGTCTAAGCCATTGATGATTGCTCTTTCCGTACAAATGGCAAAGCCATGGATCTGCCTAGACAACCAATAAAGTATCATATTACCAATAAACTGTTGAGGACACCAACTGTTTTGTTAGGTTCACATGGGCCATCCAATGAGCTGCTCGAGAAATACTCCAAAAAAGGTCGTAAAAGAGCCTGCCGAGATAAATGAAGGCCTTCAAAAAACAAAAAACTTTTGACCACGGTACTATTTCTGTTGATAACCTGATAACCGAAGTTCTCTACTTCTTATGATGCTAAGATTTTTAAAAGCCATCAGCTGAAGGTGACTAAAGTCCTCATATAATTTATTAAAGAACCTTATATATAACCAAATGTAAATATTACAGACTGAATTTAATCATTTTGCTCCATGATTAACGATTGTATCAGCTATAGTACACATAATATTATTACAAAAAACGACTCCTAACACGGGCTGTTGTTTTCAATCCCCTAGCACATGCCTATTTCAGAAATCTTCTCAAACAATGTCCTGTTTAGATGTAAATTTACAAAAGCAAAATGAGAAGAATCGTTCTACAACAATCACTATGCAGCCTAATTCATGAACTCTTGTGTTTATAATTGGTTTACTGTAGTCTGAAAGGGAGTAAAACGCATTTCAAAGGAGAGGCTAAAATCCAAATGCAAAGCTAAATACATGTAAATTATTCTAATAAAAAGGTGATGCGTTCAATACACTTTCTGAGTAATGGAGAATCAGGTGAAACTAAAATGTAGGGCATTATTGTTGCATTAAAAACGGTTGAGTTGCATTATTAGATTATCTTTTGAAAGGTTTTGACAGTGTCTAGTGTTAAGCAGATCAGGGTCTAACTCCATTTATCCCTGACTCTGTCCAAACACTATCATTGTAAACATTTACCAAACAATGTGTCCATCTCCTCCCCTTCCATGTAGGAAGGCCTATGTATGAAATATTTGTGAGATCTAATCCACAAAATGCTCCAGCATGTTTGATCCAGGCTGAAAGGGGTGGTCGTGGCTAGCTTTTGCTGCAAATGAGATTGCATGTCTAATGGGATACAGACTCAATACCCCATCTGTGTTCATACAGATCGCAGACTAATACTCTGGTAAGCGTAGGGTGAACCAAGTGTAAACGTCAACCATTGATGAAACAAGAATTGATAGAGAAATACTTACGTACATTGTATAGTTGAAAGGCGAGCATGTTTGATTACCAGTCCCTTATGGATTGAGATGTTACTGTTTAAAATTTAGTGTCACAATATACGTCATAACACAGTTTAATGATTAGCCACGTTACATGGGATGAAAAACAGACACGTTTGTCAATAAACGTTGTTAGTGGCCTGCTGTTTTACTGAGATCGCTAGTGCAATAGCAAGTCAGGATACAAATTAGCTGAAATTCACACCATTATTTCCTTTGCACAATAGACATTTTGGTTAACACAATTTGAGATAAATGAGGTTGAAACGTTACTAAAACGAGGGATACCTCATGCTTATTGCAATGGCTTGTCCGAATTTAAAGTATTGTCCATATCAAACCATCATAATCGTATAGATGCCTACCATTGTATTTTCGCCTTCTGTGGAGTAATGTTCTAAAATGTTTACTTACTATATGAATTTGTTGAATTAGCAGACAACACCCCATACTGGATGGATGGTGCAGTGATGTCATTATACTCCCCCTCCATGTACCCTACACGGCCCGGCGCCTCCCACCGCCCCGGGACTCCTCCACTCAATGCATGGTCCCTCTTTGTACCTATAAAACATGCATGTACCGGGTTCAAACAATACGACTTTTTAGCTCGAGGCTACGAATTACATTGAGATTGGGGACAAAACAACGCTGCTGTTTTATTGTGCACAAAGTACAAACGTTGAATAAGGATTGCCCTGTATTGGCACGATCGACGCCATGTTCACACGCCCATACAGTTCTCTCATCTGAATTATTGGTCCGACCTAATAGTTTTTATAATCGATGGCACACACCAGAAATGCGTATACATGTAGATGCAATTGATTGGCTATCACACAATACAACTTTGAAATAGCTGAATTCAAAATTAATGTTGCTGTAGCCCCGGATGATTAATGTTGAAGCTGCAATAGCCACGCCTGTTTGTGCTTGATAAAGGGAGTTATGATTGAACACGCAAAGAAGCAGACGTCTTGATATTATTATTCAGATAGAAGATTATATTACAGTACCAAACATGTAATGACTGATTCAAAGTTTGTGTCAAAATGTGTTCCATTTGTCTCATGTATTCAGGAGTTAAGCTGCCGACATAACCTGTGTGCTAACAGAGAGGGCTGATTCACCTGGACCTTTTCTTATGTCACTAGATGATTATGTCACAGATTTTATCCTGAGATAACGACAGATTAATCTACAAAATATCGGGAAACTTATAAGAACACTGCACTTTTTAAGATGACAAATAAGCGCTGCTGATTGTCAACAAACGCAATTCGACAGCGATGGCATTAAACGTATACATAACCATGTATACAGCAACATACAGCGATATGAATGTTTGACGTTTTGGCTTCCCAATAATTATTCTCCCTCGTTGTTAACATGGGCCTTTTAGCCGCTGGGGCCTGGCCCTTCCAACAGCAGACCACGCCCAGCTAATGTTTCTCTGATGAGAATTACAGGCAGCAGAATTGACGGTCCGCATGCGACAAGGTACGTGGAGTTGTTGGCCACTCCCAACATGGTCAATGCCATGCAGGGACACAAGGGTAAACATTTGAAAGTCTCGGCGTGAATGTTTTGTTACCAACGTGTTATAGTATGACTAAATAGGAATAAAGTAATGGAAGTTATATAGCCAGTGGCTGGAAATTTTACAAGAAGCGTTTCTAATTCTCCGTTATCGATGCTGTGTTGTTGGTTGGAAATATGACATTAGGCAGCCTAATGGATGATTATGGCATGTACATGCATGGGTGTATGAAAGGTTTTACGCATATAGGGATTGTAGAGGAATAGATGTACATGTAATAATGTCATATTTTGTAGCTCTAAAATATGATAACATAAAATGATGTGTAGGAAGGTTTCAAACATAGAAATAATAAATCTGGCGTTTCTGAGATTTCTTTGATGCGAACGGAATACTTTATATGCTTTACATGTTTATAGCGCGCGTATAATACGCAATTATCCATTCTAGATAGATAGAGAGTTTTTCATATAATTGTTTGTATCAAATCATCAACTCAGAGTTTGCTGGTGAGATATTGTCTGTGTTGCCCTCTTTCTTGAATTAAGCCATAGTGTTTTTTTTTTTTTCAAAAAATAGATCTTCTGGGAGATACAGCTCTATAGAATAATTTCAACAAATGTGAATTGGATAACTTTTCCAACAACTTATAATTACACAATGATAATAAATGGGATGAACACTGACAGAACAAATGTGTTTGAAGCCAACCAGACAATTTATTTGAAAGCACGAAATTGCTTTCAACTTCCCGATTTTTATTTGCATCTAAAATGTCCCCATTCTGTCCAATAGCCACCGAGGTATAATTGGACGTCCGTTTTGATGGCTTCCCTTTTCTCCTCTGGCAAGAAAGAATACGTCATCAGATATCATGGTAGTCTTCTTATCACGCAATATTCATATTTCAATTTTCCGCTGACGATGACAATTAGACGCAGGCAAACAATTCCATCCTGTCGGATGTTTTATTTGAACAAGGAGGATTGTTAAATTCTGATAAGCATGACAGGGAGGATGAATAAATATACCGTGGTCCGTCTCATAATAGCTGAATAATGAGTGCAAATAATAGAATAATAAGAGCATAATGATGGTCTCATGTTAACGATTTCATGAGAATACATGGTCTGGCATAGAATGAGCAACTTAAACCACTTTCAAGTGTATTTGCATTTCAGTTGCAACGTCTCTCATTCTGGATCACTTTATCGAAGTGGGCAAATATAACATGATAGATAAAACGTCCTCAGACATGATGGTTGCAAACAACGTATGGAGGATATGGTTGTTTGCTATTCTCGGATTTGGTTATCCGGGCACTTGGCTAAGGTGGCGCTGCAGTCAGGTGTGAACGTTGGTGAATACAACCCCATAGACACAATGCTTAAGGAATCGTTTTTTCCATATCTTGGATATTCTAAGAAAGCTAGAAGATTCTTACAAAGATATGTCCTCTATATGATATCCAAGAACATATTGTGAAATTTTTATAATTTAATGAATAGTTTAACCCCTTCAACCCTCTATTCCTGAGGATAATAGATAAAAATATGTGTGGACTACAGAAGAAATGCTTTCTGAAGCTGCAATCCATTTGCAAAAATTCCTTTTAGAAGCTTAGATATGGTCGTTTGAACTTCACTACTTCTTGTACAATAGAAACCCTCCAGTTCTGATAGTCATCTTTGTTTCCATGTTATGGTAACTTTAACTTGACCTTGTATATTTAGAATAAAAAACATTTCGTATTCAGAAAAATGTTTAAAATACAATAACTTTTGATTGACTTGGTCTTTTATCTAACTGTTTGAAATATAAGACAGAAAAAGATATTTTCTACATTACCAATGAAAATTGTTCCATTGACTCAGAATATTCTTTTTTCTGTAACCATGGCAACCTAACAACCTTATTATATGAGGATTTCTGTGAAAAAAACATTCCATTGCAAATTTCCCATAATGCATTATTTCCAAAATATTTGATATTTCTATGAAAAGCATTGAATTCTCAGAAAATTTCTATTTAAGTCAAACTTTTCCACAAAATTACATGTAAAAATGGTTTTTCACCAATAATTCCTTAATTAATGCTTTCAAGAGGCTGATTTCCCAGAATAGGCAGATTTGCCCTATATTGACCATACCGGCCTTTACTAGAACACATGTTCTAAAATATCTAAACATCATAGAATAATAATAGAAAAAGTGTAAGGTTCCTTGGAACTTTGGGAAAATTTTGATATTTAACTCATGAGTGTAGGTGAAATACCCATTTTATAATCAGAATAAAACCCTAAAAGAGGTGCCATTTTATGGGTAATACTCATGTGGTGGCCAAATATGGCCTTATGGGGTGGAAGGGGTTAAGTACATGTTTTCACTGTTTGAATGTTTCCTGCCCTCCCCGTCCCTATCCTTAAAGGTGGTAACTAAGGTGTTTGCACCAAAGGACATGGCGGAGATAAGGCCTTATACCTGGCAACGGAGGGGTCCCGAATCTGAGAATAGGAATCTATGTATAAAAGTCCAAATGCCCCACACTGATAAAAGTTTCATTCAAATTTGCGACCAGCCAAATGTATATATAATCTGTAACCAGCAATCCAAGGTGGATTCTAATATATAAATATATGTTGATGTTTTACCCTGAAGGTCATGCAGATATAGGACGGTCAGACATAGGACGGAAAAGTTTTTGAACTTTTTCTTTACTGTCCTTCCTTATAAATTCATATTCGCCATGTGACCTGCTTCTGTGCCTTCATCTCTACGGTATTCTGCAGGCATTATGCAGGCATATGGTCAAACCATGGAAAGAGTTCAATTTTTTTTAAGTCAATGCTTTGGTTAAATGTATATGGCAATTATTCTGTAATATATAGTGACCAAATAATTTCAAAGCGGTTGAATTTAGTTCAAAAATACAAATTTAAAGCTGCCTCGGAATAAGGACGACAACTGAAATGTTCAATTGATCCTCTGCTCGAAGAAAATAAGGCAATGATTCCTACTTACTCGGGAAATACTCTAACAGTGGCTGATTGTAAATTGTTCCCGTTTCTCTTTGATATCTGAGACCATGCATATGAAACGTCCATTGCTGTTAGTATTACGTCAGCAAGGTATCTCCTGAGATCTAAGCTGTGTATTGGCAATAGCATTGTGACAGCCCTGGCTAAGTGTGACATATGGGACATACAGGCGCTGAGGTCCAGGAGGTGGATGTGTTAAGAATGACCTTGGGTCGCCCCCCTCAAGGTGGACCCTCCAGGGTCTGACCCCTGTCCCCAGACGTCCCCCCGACCTCTGCCTCCCAGTCTGTCTGGTGCCACCCCCTATTGCCATATGGCCCCTTCAAACTTCATCATTCTCATGGTCCAAAGAGATAAAGTGGTCTTGGCTTTTATTCGTCCTCCCTATACACTTCCTCTCTCTTATCTCCTACGGAAACGATGACGAGTCGACATTCAGCATTGTGAGACCTTATTGGCTTATCGCCAAGCTGGTCACGTGGTGTGATTGAAGCCAAGGTGGCGACCTCTGTTAGACAGCAGAGACAACTATATTGTGTGGAATGCCCCTAGCTCAAAGTGGGCGTTTTTTACCAGAAGCTCAAAGTGCAATTTTTCTGAAAGACAGCAGAGAAAGGCCGTCTTCTCCTTTTTGGAGGTTTTATGTTTTAAGTAATGACTATAGGCGTGACATTGCGTGACTCTCGCTTTTACATAGCACTCTAATTATCTCCTAGATCTTCAGTAATTATACCAGCCGAAGAACGCTAGTGCATGCAAGAACTTTTGCCACAAGCGCTATGTAGTTGAACTGGCATTAATTAAAACAAAGCCAATATTCAAGCAGTTTAGATTATGTGTAAATCTTTAGGCCGAAAAATTGTAAGTATTGATTCAGTGAAAGTTTAATACTAACACTTGTGAACTCCTCTAACCTGTGCATGTAACTAAAGACTGCACACGAACAATTGCACTTGGTTTGTATGTATTGGCCCGGCTAAGGCTTACGCCTCACAGCACAACCACGATTATCGGGCCAAACTCACTGGCGTGCACCTATTTACAGAGGATAATGTTGCTCTCAAATTTGCAAGGGTGTGCCATGTGAAGATTGTAGTGTTTATTTTTGCTACAAATACCCTGTAAGGTTGATGGCAGAGCTAACAAACTGTACATGCAAATTGAGCTTCAGGGAAAATAGAGTTAAAGAAAAAACGAAGTAGTCGCAGTGAAAGTGAATGAGACAATGACAAATTGGCTGACAAACGTAAACAGGCATGCTAGCAACTGTTCTTGGTACTGAAAGAAGATGAAACATGCAAATAGTAAAAATGTATGCAAATAGATGATGTAGTAGGGACTGCTAATATTGGTTCAGCAGTGGGTCTGAAGGATGGCTTTGAAATAAAAACTGAAACCCTAACAGAATGAGCACTATGCTGCAACAATAACTAAAATAACTGATGATCTCATTTCGCCGTGCAGTTGATGCACCCCTTGGAGCTAATTTACGTATGAGCAATTTTATCTATATCTATCTTTATTTTTTGGTCCAAGGGATATCAAATGAAATTGTTTAAAAGTTTTAATATTTCTCTATTCGCAAGTCTCTGTATACAATAAATAAAAGGCAAATGATTGTACGAACAGAAACAGAGAACAGTAAACAGAACCAAGAACAGACTTTCACAAATCATCAAAGCCCTTGTTATTTAGCATAAGGATCACTGTTCAGTATTCACTTACATTAACCTTTGTCTTAAACATTGTTTTGCAGAATCTATGTCCAACAATCACTGCGATTTCCTCTGGCTAAGGCCTACCAGAGATTCCCTCCAGCTGCCCACCACTCCTTCAGCACTCTCCTGTTCCCACTTAGAGGACCCCCTGTATATCTTCATTTCCTCCAGGAGGAGTGGGTGGCCGTCGACAGGGGGATCTGCTCCAGGGGGGAAGCCAGCAGATATATGCGCCCACTTACAGGTCTTGACGTCGGAGGAAATATGCAGACAATACCACAGTGTGGGAGAATGGCGGCCCTAGAATCTGAGGGGGTTTCCAAGTAAATTCCAAGAGATACAGCCAAATCTGAGGCTGTCAATTAACAGGGGCACCGAGTAGAATTCCCCTACAAGTTGTATTGTATTATCACAATAAGCACTCTGTAGAGGGTCCGAGGCAGTTCAAGACCCCGTGGGATTCCCCGCACGCCCCGGGTGTATTCTCTGCAATGCCAGCCGACAGTAGTCCATACACAGTACTGATGGAGATGTTGTTCCGCTTTCTTAAATAATTATCAGTACTGTGAAAGTTATAAGACTATAAATTTTCATGATATTCAAGTATATATATATATATATATATATATATATATTCTGCAAAATATATTATATATTCTGCAAAAAAGAATGATGCGCCTTGAAGAAGATAATAATATTATAGTTGTTATAGATAGTCTGGTGCCTGACCGATCAAACGATATGTCATTTCCATTACTTTACTTGTATTTATTTTAGTCTATCAGGCTTGGTTCTTGTGAGAAGAAAGTTGTTGCCAGTCCTTCCTTCCACGTGAAGTTTGTCAACCTGAATCTTTGACTGACGTGACGGGGGATGTCTTTATCCGCTAAGGAAGGCTCAGCTGAAAAGTCAGCTCAAGTTTGTGCTCATTCGTGTTCGTGAATCAATTACGGACGTCGGTTCATTAATTGATGTTTTCCATCCAGCATTTACTGCGCGGGAGAAGACCAGACAAAACGGCTCCTCTTACAATCCGGAAGGACTCTTGGAGGACGTTTTTAAGAATATGGATGGTTTTGGATATCACAAAATAATGAAAATTGATCTTCAAAGTGGATTTTTGAACACTTTCTGTCTTGGTGTCCACTAAATTAATAGGACCAAATGTCTGAAAGTCACGTGTCTCTCCAGACGTCACCATCGCTACCACCGCGGTTAAGAGGATTCCACAATTTCTTTCTCTCGGTTTTTGAAAAGCTTCTTCTCCCACCAGGATTCAAATCCACTTCCTTTCCTGCAATCTAATTAGGTGGTTTTCTACGTTAAGCTAGTCCATCTAGTGACCGGGACGTTGGCGGAAAATGCGTATTTAGTTATTTAGAGCGATTCTCCAATGTGAATCGCAAACCCAAATGCGATTGCAAACTATTAATCGTCTCCGCAAGTAATAAAGTTACGGTAAGGTTTATTCCACTAATTTTAGCACTTTTTGAACATTTTGAATTTTTATGGATTTAGCTATAAAATTATAACAATATATAATGGCCAATAACATCATATGGTAACAGTGAAAATGACGGTGATGAGTAGCATGGAAACCCTGAATAGAGCATTGAAGAGAATTTAGGAAATATACAGGCCGTAGATGTATAATTGATTAGTGGCATATCAGTCTCGCTTAGTCAACACTGGGAGGCCCTATCCCAGGGGGACAGCCCTACCTATACCTCCTAATGAAATACTAGACGTAGAAGGGGAGGGCTTCTCATCAGGCACAGCTCTAACGGTCGCCAACACAACGCTAGACCGTCCTCAGGTACCTGAAATGGGGCAGAGAGAGGGAGCAGAAACTCGGCACTGAAGGGATGAGATAGTTCTTTCTTTGAAATATTAATTATGACTTATTATTCGCGTACGTACTGGGCAAAGTTCTTCTATATCCGGGCTGGATCAAGAGGGTTCCAGCGGGCTCCGACCCCGACATCCCTTCAGGCTCTCCTCGCCACTAAACAGAGCGGAGAATGCAGTGAGTGCGCGTGTGGCAATGCATTAACAGCTTTGCAAGTACCAAAGTCCGTTAGCCGTACAGTTGTCGAAAGAAGAGGTCTTCTCTATAATATAGTGCTGATGGAACATTCATGTGTCCATCATTGACGCTACAACAATAGTTCTGTAATTCTTTACGATACAAATGAAGGCCCGGCCGCACTTACCAACTGACCCCGACTCGACGGTCGAGTTGAGTTGAGTTGGGCTCATGATCAGTTGTAGAGTGTGGCCGGGAAAATCGCAGCTAGACCTACGACAGTCGAGTTGATTCATTCATGTTGAGAAGATGAAGATGTACGACTGGATCGTCGGGTCGTAGGGGTGTGTGCAGTAGTATAGCTATGCATATAAATAGATATGGGCAACGACAATCGAGTCCTAACCCATGGCCAGGCTGTGAATATGAGCTATGACTCGACGGTCGTAGACATTGGCGCCACTAGAAGCTACGACAGTCTAGTTGAGTTGAGTTGGTAAGTGTGGCCGGGCCATTATCCTGACAACATGGACTGCACCTCCGCCCCACCACACCTTTCTTTAGCCAACAGATAGGTCGTTGTTTCCGAATGAATCGTTGTGAATTGCTCATTTCCTATAAACTACCCCTACATTCTTCCCTAATTTCCTGTTGTCTACCGCCTACCGGTTTATTCATTGCTATTGCTCCATATGGAACCAAAACGAATGGCGTCTTGTCAGATTGGCGGTGACCATAATAGAAGGTCTACGATTACACAGCATGGTGCCTTTTTATAGTCGATATGTGGGATAAATCATGGTTCACTGCCTCTAATACACACCGTTAGCCCTGTCATCCACGCTCAGGGATGCACTACCTCTGATGGATGACGTCATTGGTGTCTGCCTTATGACTCTTTATCGCGTCATCATTGCGCATGTGCAATATGGTAACTGGCGCCCTCCGACGGCCATGTGAGAGTTTATCAGCCGTGATTAGAGGTCTATGTGCGCTGGGTGTCATCCTAAAGGTACTATACCTGTTTTTTTCAGCCGTTGTTATACGGAGAGATACAGCTATGAGCAGGAGAAATAGTCCAGGAGCCAAACCTGAAAATCCTGATCTACCCTCCGCGGTGAGCCCCCTGGATTTTTTTGATTTTTTTCATCTTATAGCATCCTGGGGACCATGAATCAAGACGGTTCCGAAGAATTTAGGTATGCGAACACTGTCTAATTACGCGATTTGTGGTTAATTAGCAAAAATTGAAAAACGCATTATTTCTGAATTTCTCAGGAACTATATACGATATGATAACATGATATATGTCATCTGAAAGGTAATTTTTTTCCTCATCTTTTGGTATATTGTTTGATATTATCATTAATCATGGCAATGAGTAATTAAAGAAAAACTGTTTTTTTAGTCAAAATCATTAGAACTTAAGGATCCAAGATTAAACTTTGGAGTTGATAAACCAAGTCCTAGGTATACTTAGAGGGGATCTTTAGGCAGTTTTTAAAGAAGGTTTCATCTGATTTCATTAGAAATATAATGTAGAAATCATTTTTTGCTGATTAAATTCTAACTGACTATTGGTTCATTTTGCACTTATATTCTAAAAGGAGAGATGATATCATGAAAACAACACAATATATCCTAAAGAGAGGTGGAAATGATAATCATTATCTCCTTAAGCTGGTATTTCAGTGCTTTCTGAGCCATTTGGTCCACTGTAGACAACATCGGGGCTGTAAAATAAGTTTACATTAGCAAGAAATATTTGTCCATGTAATTTGCAGCCAAGCTAATTTTTGTTGACTGATCAAACTAGGATTGTCATTGATTTATTTACTCAAAAGGGTATGGATGGCTCCTTATATTGCCAAAGGTTCAGACATTGACATAAAAATGTGCTGCAAACTTCTATTTACATACCCCTGTACCCACTCATCATTAAACCCTGTTCCTATAGGGAGAGTGGGAGTTGTAGGCCATAATACTCTTTTAAATACTCCCATTGCTGGCCCCAGTGTCCAATGTTTACCTCATACCTGGGAACAGATAAGGCCTGGAAAGACAGAGGAATGATAAATATGGCAGACTAGGGTTGTTATCTCCCTGTTGTGTGAGTTAACCCATTGATAAGACACTGTGTGCACAACCTAATAAAGGATCCCTCAGAGGGTGGGACAGGCTTAAATTTTGGCTACTTATAACTGTCTTATTATTCCATTTTATCACATAATTCCAAAAGGAACATGGGACACATCACTGCAACTGGTGAGATAAAAAAATTATAACTTTAACTGTTTAGACAATGCTGCCTTACAGCAGTGAAATGAAGGTAGTGGATCTTCAGAAACTTATCAGTGGTGGAGCTGTCTAGCCTTTCCCCAGAATGATAAAACTTGAGTGTACGCAGATCCAGGCTGTATGTGTTCAGTGTCCGGTTAGCTTTATACCCTTTTGTATCTAAGACTAAGTATTCAGTGTTGGATTATTAGAGCTGGTCATAGATTAGAAGATTATTTATGTATTTGAGTAATGACTCCCTTAGTATTTACCATAATTGACCTTTCCCTTAGTACCTATAAACTGTGTCTTGCTGTAGGTTAAGGAAATTGGATCCTTGTTCATAGCAGTTTAGAAATGAAAATGGTCAATTATATTTTGATAAGGGAATAATGTTGTTTCTGAGGCTTAAAGAACTGAAAGTTTGAGGCTACAACCAAAATCACAGCAATTTGTTGCCCTTGTATTATCTCCTAATACCATAGTGCCGTGGTTATGGTCTCACATCAAGGGTGCTGTGCACATGCTGCTTAATGTAGTAATGCTACTAGATAATATTGGGAAACCAGTGATGGCCATACCAAGAACTTGTAATTTTGAAATAGAAAGCTATATCAGCTACTTCTTTATTGTTTCAGGTCTTGATATCTGTTTGAGGTCTTGCCAATGATATTGATATGTATATACATACACAGAGGTCTCAGTCCCCCTGGTACACCTCCTGATAAAATTGGATATATGGCAGAATCCTATCAGTTGGTAGGATGAATCTGAGTGAAGTATGACCATAGGCTGGTCATAACTTGTATTGCTAATTTGGAAGGATTGGAAGTTTGGCTCTTATGAAATAAACTGTGACCATGATCATAATTTGATATCAAATTACTAATACCAGTAACCCATAAGATATAAGATATCCATTTTGTGTAGGGTCAAGCCAAGCTACTCATTTATATAAACACATTGGTCTAGAATTCTAGAGTTTAAAGTACAATCTAGTAATTTGTTAAAACTAACAATTTGACAGAGGTAGCACACCTATCAAGTTTAACAAATAGCATTCCTGGTCTTTTTGCAATTGGCATATTGATACAAGGACTGTTTTTTAAATTCAGAACCCTTGATATATGACAACATACGTTTTGGGACTCATCTCTTCTTTAAAGTAATACTTGGAGGCTCCCCATGTATACCCTAAGAAACATGGATTGGGATCAGGTAATGGGTGAGTCTACTATGAGCTATTCTTTTCTTTTTGTCAGCATGAAATAGAGAGAACTATATGGGGCCTTCTATTTAGTAAGTACACACATTTTCAAAAATCCCAGACCACCATCCCTTTTGGGCAAAAGTATGCATTAGATTTGTACTATAAAGTGCACATTTTCAAAAGTTTCATACCTCCTTCCCCCCTTTGATGCATACATACTTAATGCAAGGCCCCTAATAAGATGGTTTGTAATAAAACTGAGACATTAGATATCATGGTATTTTACTGGGGAAAGAAATCTTACTCAAACCATAGTTTTATTGTGACACATCTCTTACTGTGATCCAAAATGCTCTCCAAACAGCCACTATATTACATGCATGTGCCCAAATGGCTCAGAAAGCACTGAAATACCAGCTTAAGGAGATTAAGTGCTTATCACGTCCACCTCTCTTTAGGATATATTGTGTTGTTTTCATGATATCATCTCTCCTTTTAAAATATAAGTGCAAAATGAACCAATAGTCGGTTAGAATTTAATCAGCAAAAAATGATTTCTACATTATATTTCTAATGAAATCAGATGAAACCTTCTTTAAAAACTGCCTAAAGATCCCCTCTAAGTATACCTAGGACTTGGTTTATCAACTCCAAAGTTTAATCTTGGATCCTTAAGTTCTAATGATTTTGACTAAAACAACAGTTTTTCTTTAATTACTCATTGCCATGATTAATGACAATATCAAACAATATACCAAAAAATGAGGGGAAAAATAACCTTTCAGATGACATATAGCATGTTATCATATCGTATATAGTTCCTGAGAAATTCAGAAATAACGCGTTTTTCAATTTTTGCTAATTAACCACAAATCGCGTAATTAGACAGTGTTCGCATACCTAAATTCTTCGGAACCGTCTTGATTCATGGTCCCCAGGATGCTATAAGATGAAAAAAATCAAAAAAATCAAGGGGGCTCACCGTGGAGGGTGAATCCTTATTTTGACTGATTTCAGGATTTGGCTCCTGGACTAAAACGCTCATATTGCGTAGATCAGAGACAGTATGGGTGCACTAAGGTTACTATAGCCGATATATTGTTCATAGGACACAGGTCTTTTGGTATATCAAATTCCTTGTACTTGGAAAGTGCGCCGGTACAACCATTTATTGAGTATGTTAAATATGGCATTTGAATATATCATTTAGTTTATCAATATCAATTGCAATAGATGTTTACAAATTTTCTATTCAAAGTGGTCGTAAAACATGTTCATTTTATCGACTCAACGTAACAACATATTGCTCTCAGTATAATAGGTGAGGGTGTCTTTTTCAGTGTTTAAGAACTTATCTAGAAGATTATTTTTCAAATAAAACAGAATTCAGTATCATATTCCATCCTTAAATTACACGGCCTTTCATTCGAGCAGCAATTTATTTTCATATCTTCCAATTGAACATTTTCATTCTGAAATTTAATGCGTTTATGAAATTTATAAGCCTTCATAAACATACAGATCAACATTGAATAGCGCAGAGCTATAGTAAACCTTTTTTGGCAACATTTCTTATCCATTGGTTGTACAGTTTTACGAGGCAAAGAGTGTCTCAAGCTTATTAGCTTAAAGGGAGCCAAAAGCAATGATGTGTAAAAATATGACAAAATTTTGCAAACTTAAATAGCTATGAAAATACATTCTAAGAGTCTAGCTTTAACCATTGGTACAGTATAAATCATGATAACTAACTATAACTTAACTTTAAGTCCATAATACTCATGTCATGTATGCCTGAAAACAGCATTGTTTGTAAACACACCAATTTGGTGGGTCACAAAAATTGACAAGGGATCAGTTTTAATGTATTTTAAGGTAGTTTAAGTCTGTATTCACAGCCTATATTTTACCACAGGCCTAAGTTATGGCCATAGAATACATTTCTATAGTTAACCCCTTCCACCCCATAAGGCCATATTTGGCCACCACATGGCTGTTACCCATTAATTGGGACCTAATGTTATGGTTATTTTCTAATTGCAAAATGAATATTTAACCTACAGTCAAAAGGTAAATATCAAAATTTTCCTAATGCTCTAAGGAATCTTCAGCTTTTTATATTATCCTTCAAAGATAATTAGGTCTTTTAGAACACATATTTAAGTACAGGACATCATGCACAATTTAGGGCAAATATGGCAAAACCTTGAAATCACCCTCTCAATTGCAATAATTAAGGAATTATTTGGAAAAAACATTTTCTTATGGAATTTTGTGTGAAAACTTGACTTATGTGAAAATTTCCAGAGAATTCAATGGCGTTTACAGAAATAACCAAATTTTCATGAATGAGGCATTATGGGAAATTTGCATTGGAACGTTTTTTCCGGGAAATTCTACATTTAGGAAAGGTTGTTAAGTAACCATGGTTACGGAAAAAAGAATATTGAGGGTCAATGGAACATTTTTCATGGATAATGTAGAAAATATCCTTGTTTGCCTAATACTTCAAACAGGTAGAAAAACTACCTTCTAAATCAAAAGTTGTTACATTTCTATCATTTTCTATAATTAGATTAGCCTTCTTTTCCTTACCAAATATGATGAAGTTCAAGTTGCCGTAACATGGAAAGTATTATGATAATCAAGACTGGGGTGTTTCTATTATACAAGAGGTAGGGCACTTCATACAACCATATCTTAGCTTCTAAAAGGAATATTTTAAAAAGGTTTGCACCATTTGAAAGCTTACTTTCTCTTGTCTGCAGATATTTTCTACCTAATATTCTCAGGAATAGAGGGTTGAAGGGGTTAACAGAATTTGTAAAAATTTTGACCCTACATTGGTTTTGGCTCCCTTTAATTGCATTTTTTAAATTCTCAATCCTTGTTTTAACAATGTGAAAGTAAAATGCAAAACAAGAAATTAATCCTTTTTTGACACCATACATTTCCTATTGTGAAATGTTGTTTTCAAGATGAAAAAGCTGTTAATCGGGAAATTTCATTCATAACATTTTCATCTTTTTCACTATAACAGAAAACTGGGTGAGCCAAAGTCTCAGCCTGGCCAGACTACGAATCTATAATTCTGTCCACTTTAGGCGTAGCACCCACCCCGGGCTCTGGTCATTGGAATTAGGCTCTATCAATAGGGCACAGGACCTATAATTGTGAGGCAGTCAGTGGACATAAAAAGTCGGCCTTTTTTATTGAGCAGCGGTCGGCCTCTTAGCCACCTGCAGCAGCCCTGGATGAAACACGCGTCTGTATAGTAAGATAGGGCAGCCAGAAACAGGGTCAAGGTGTTCTAAGGACAGGACAGTACTATTCTGCCTACTTCGGATTGCTGATTTCCTTTTTTATGCATATGCAGGTAAATAATTGAACCATCTTGTCAACACTATCATGGGAATTCCTATGGAAATTGTACAAATACTGCATACTGTATCAACATTTTGTTATTGAATAGTCAAATAAACTTCGAAAATATAATATGAATAATGATGTTATACAGATTTATAAATTAATTTAGTTTTACAGATGGAAATCTAGTATATCTGTCTATTATATATCAAAGTCTTTCCATGTGTACATATCATATATACATAAACATAATCATCTTTCTGTAAACACAATTAAGAAATATTAAGAAAATAATAATGAAAATGGGATAAAGACTAGTGATCAGAATGCAATTTGTTCTTAAATTATCAAAACAGTAAGTTTTACACATAAGTAAAGGACCGTATCCTATCAATAATCCTATATATCTTCCCCTTGGAGAGAATATTTCTATATAATATCTGATAGAGTGACTGATTGCAGACCACCCCCCCCCCCCCCCATCACCCCACCCTGTCTGTTGGCATGAGCTGCTCATCGGCCAGAAGGAGTCTGCTTCCTGAGCAGCTGCCACCTTTTCAGACCACACCTGTTCCTGGCGAGGGGCAGAGTCTACCCACCAGCCTATTGATCGGGGAGAAACAGGACCGCTACATTAAAACTAGCGAAGAATATTTTTCCTAATCTTCAGCTGTAGTCGATATCCCTAGAGTTTCTAGAGTTGAGAGTTGAGAGTTTCCGACAGGGAAATATGTGGTTTGCATTGGAGTTTAAACATTATCTATGATAAAAGTATGACAAACCGTGGTTTATTTTCTATAGATTTGGATCCGCTTATTTTTCCATCCATTATGTAGATACTTCTATTTACTTTGATCCAGCTTAGGCCTGAATCACATGACGTTTTGAAGGACATGCATATGCATGCCTTTACATACTTTTTAATTCAGAATACCATGCGGTTTATCAGGCCAATGCTTCAGCTGGGAGGTGCGAACACATCACGGTTGGTTGTGCTCTTTTACAGACTGCAGGGATTGTATCTGACTAAAAGCCATTTAAAGGCAATGGCGCCATTATACACATGGCCAAAAAATCAAAGTCCTTAAATTCTTATGAAATTTGGCAAAAATGTACATTAGTATATAGGCAATTCATAAATGAAAAAGAAAATCATAGCACTATTTTAGTTTAAGACCCACATGTGTTCAAATATGGCTAATTTCATGGAAATTTCAAAACTGTTGAAAACAACTTTAGATGAAAATGAAAAGATTTTTGGTTATATCTTTTTTGGTAGATATACTACATTTAAGTAGTAAATATCTATGGTTTCATATCAACTTTGGGGATAAAAAACATTTGTTGCTTTCATTATGGCAAACTTTTAAAATGGGTTTAAAGCTAAAAATGCATAGGTACTCACATAAAACCATTTTCCCATATTAGAACAGATATGTCGATTTCCTGACCAAGTTAGCATGGTGACCCCCAATTTTTTTCCAGAAAATGATAGATAACACTTAAATCTTCATTATGCGTGATTTTAGAGAATTTCTTAAGGTTGAATTTTTTTTGGTGAACATTTCTATCAGAAATTTGATATTTTATTTAATTAATTTAACAATTTATTTAAAATAAAAGGTATATTCTATTTCAATAAAAGCCGTATTATTTTCTAACATGTACATGGATTTTGTGTATATATGTCTTAGGTTTAGATTTCAATGATTTCATAATTGATTTGAGGATTATTATGAAATTTATCATGAAAACTCTACTTGAGGATACTTTTTTTCAAAAATGTTCATTTTAAAAGAATTATGCTCACATTGTTATATCTCTAGCACAAAAGTTTCCATGGTGACCCCCTATTATTTTTACATTTTTAGGATGCATATATGTTTAACTATTATTTCCTAAAGTTTCATAAAAATCTTAAGGTTGGATCTATAATGGCGCCATTGTCTTTAAGCCGTACGTATCCTCAAGGCTTCTATTCAATGTTAGCAAACAGATTGGTCCTCCCATTTCAAAGCAACACACAACATCGTGAATTTGTCAGGATTTTACACTGACCTTTATCCAGGAGAAAGTTTAAGGATTCATTGTTATCGTAATCATTCAGCTACTCAAATGTTTTGGAATAGATTGAGGAGATGTGTAACCACACAGTCGCATCTTATCCTCACTTGAGCTGGTTGAAACTAAAATCGTTAATCTAAGCTTTACCTCCTGCTGTCGTATAACTCTGCAATCATGCTATGCAATTGAATCAATAGCCTGGAAAATCTGAAAGTGCCTAAAGAGCGGGTTTACAGTTCTATCCAATCATTAATAAGCATAATCGTCGATAAGTACCTTTCAAATAAAACTGCGATCAACACAGTTATGCAACAAAAGATTTTGAAGTAGCTCATAAATGGTGAAATCATAACCATTAATCTTGGAATTGAACACTAGAATTAACCTGAAGAATCAGAAAGGACCTCCTTAGCGTCTTAATCGAGATGGCTGGCGGGGCCATCAGTAACTTTATTTACCCTTAATCCAGTTAGAGACGTCGATAAACACCCGTTTCCCATTTATCGATCAGGAAATTCAATTGGTTCTCAAGCCAAGCGAAAAACGCGCCTCGTCTTATTTGGAGGCCCTGGGCTTCAAATTGCATTTAAAATTTCTCCCAGAGAGAAGGGGAATGGGGCGGGTGGCAGGCACTTGGGGACTAATGAGATGAGGGGAGTTTTATAGGGGTAGGTGGGGTGGGTGGTTGGTTTATAGTGGAAGGGGTGGGACCCTACAAAGGTGAGGGGTAGTGAAAGTGTCCTGAATAAAACGTCTTGTATGTGTCAAGATGCACTGATGTTATTCAGCTGGGGAGGGGCTAGGGAAACAGATGACCTTGTCAATATGCTTCATGTTACGATAAAGTGGGTTGTACTTGTAGGAGGTTAACGAAGAATGGCGAGCAGACCATTAACATTTTTCGTATTGAGGTGTTCCATGCAATCTGGATGTTAAATATTACACACAATTGCATATGCAAGAACGTAATAGAAGCAATGGATGCTTTAATTAATTGTGAGAAAGAATAATGTGTAAAGGGGGAATGTGTACATGCGTACATGTGTACAAGCCTATTTTTATGTGATTTTTGACAATAATATTATTCTTTTGCTGACTTAAAATCCAATAGAGTTCAACTTCTTTTGGCATACGGTCATTTTTGTCAGTTTTTTCGGGGGGGGGGGGGTTGTAGTAGACGTGATTTGCTGTGCAGCGTAAAGGTGGCATAGTACGCGAGATGATTATGTGGAATCTGTGTAGTGATACCTATGAAATTAAATTTCTGGAGGCATGGTGGCGTCACTTGCTCCGGTTGCCCTGGAGATGGGCATTTGTTGACAACCCACTATAAATACTGGGCAACCAATGGTTTCGAATCAGTTGTACACCCGTCACCGCTCAAATAACATCACTATTTTAAGTTTTTAGCTTCATGTATTAGGAGGAGGATTAATAAATAACATGGTTATTTATAATGTCAAAACCAATTACCTTGTTACTTGTTCTTTATAATAATGTCTAATAATCATTATCATTTCCTAATCCTTGCTATAGTCTACAGGAGGTCAGGCCATGATAAAAATTTACACGTATACATTTTTGTTGTCGTTGACTCTGAAAGTGACGCAATATGAATGATCGAGTTTAATAATATTATGTAGATAAAAGGATGCATGTGTAGGGATAAAGTCGTTAGTCTCCAATTATACACTGAATCGACTCAAGGCCAGTATTTGAGTTCATGAGGCAAGAATCAAAAAAGATATAGATCCCAAACAAACAAAAATTGTGTTTGTTTGGGATCTATATACATATATTTGTTATTCTTGCCTCATAAAAGTTCTTATTGATATTTACCAACGTCAAATTCGAATACACACTCGGAACAACCGAATTATCATTTCCCTCAAACGTAAGCATCAATTCGTTATATTTCATGCCAGAGATCCCGATACAAAAACCCTCAAGTATTCCCCTATCATCAGGTCTGGCAGTACACATGTGTGGGTTGTAAAGACAAGTCCCCGATGTCAGTCATACAGCGCACGGTAGTTGGATGGCAAATACTCACTTAAGAAGGCTACTTTTATTTCCTCTTTCAAAAAGCAAACCGTCTATTTCTGTTTCCATCCAATTACATTTCATACAGAACAATGAAACGTTCACCCGATCGTAATTTGCCTCAGATCCATAAAGCGATATTATTACGCAAAGGAAATCAATGTATTAGATACTTATCTCTACTACTTCATGTTTCATTAGGCTATGAGCTTTCCTTACAGCACGATCGGTACAATATTCCGGTCGTCATACAATTACTAGGTCAAAAATGAACTGAAACAAGAAGTGCCGACGAAAAACTTGCAAAGGCTGTCATTTTCTAATTGAAATAATCTTTAGTCGCCCTATAATCTGAAACTTTTTCAACGTAAAACCTAGTTAAATGAACAATGAAGACCCTCTGAAATCCAACAAACACCAGGTTAGAAGCTTCAGAGAGGACGTTCGTGATTTAAACTACAAATCAAACAAAAGACTTGATTTATCATTAAGTCAAGTTTCGACGAATTTGTTATGATTTTGCTTGGCATGTCATGCACACGTTTGATAAAAGGTTTTCTTTATTCATTTAATCGTAATTACCAGTTATATAACACCGTATTGATTAAAATTGATAACACCGCTTCCTTATAGAGAATCTCGAGCTCTTTGTGATGTTTAACATTTACAAAAATGGTAATATAAAACATAAAGCAAAATGCTATTTTCCTCATTCTGTATGATGCATTCAAACTATACTTTTGCATGTTGTTTCACCCGTCAATTATATCATTACAACACACAGCCATCATCGGAATATTGAAAAGGGTCGCAGCCTGGCAATGGCATGGCCCTGGCTTGGTTGCTAAAAATGGCAAAGCCAGCTCTAACTGCGCTCTTTAATGTAACATTTAGATACAAATACATAGAAACAGGCGCTTCTCCCTCAGTGAGCCTATTCCAGAGATGATGACCCATTACCTGAATAGGCAGACACCTACCCCACCATCTATCAGACTTTCTGAATAAGGTTTTCATTGGAGAGCCGCCTGTATGGACGCCCTTCATTTGTGGACAATCATTAAATGACAGTTATAGAGGCGTACTATGAGAGAGGGCCCATCACAGTCCCTACTCCATCCTCAATACCCGGCAATTCCCATTGTGAGTGTTTCTGAACGCCCGACAATATGGATCTCACAGCGAAATGATTTAAGTGCGTATCTGGAGGTGAGAGCCATCAGTATTGCCGGAAATATTGACATTTTATTTCATAGGGACCACGGTTTATGTGTTGTATTTATTGGATAGATTGATATTGATGGGGATAAGTTCTACTTGGTAGGGCAGGGAAGGGAAGTGGCACTCTGAAAGGGGCATTGCTGTTGCGCAAACACCAATCAGAAATAATGAGGTTTATATGAAAAGGTAGTGTTTTGTGAAAAAATAATCCTACAGACATGCCTAAAGGTTTACCAATTAGTTTCTCATTCTCGCATATCAATTGTTGTCAAAATAGGAAGGGCTCCTTACGGATGCTATTTTTCAAACTGCAAAAATCAGAACGTTTTTATTCAAATTCAATTTGAAAATGACAAAGGCAACTTGGGTGGCAATGAAATAAACAATGATTTCATGAATAATCATGTTTTATTTATCATAGTTTTCCAATATCCTAGACGAAATGTATGGTTATTTGCCTTCTCCAGAACAAATATGTAGTGTGATCTCTTGAATGCATCATGTCAATGTCTCTGTCAACATGGTGATATTTCATGAGCTCAAGTCCCTGAATATGGGCGAAAAACGTCCCCCTCCAAAAAATCGTTATTCTATTTCCATACCATACAGTATTCAAATTTGATAGGGTTTTCCAACTAGCAAAAAACAAGTTATGTGCTGTGCCGGGGATTTGGCCGCGGAAGCCATCGAATATCTCGGCGATATTCCAGAAGGCGTAGGGATATGAAAAATAGTCCGGTCAATTTCCACTTTGCCCACCGCTCCATCAAAACTATCCGTTTGCAGGATGTTCCCAAATATGCCGCCAGCCCCGTCTGGCGCCACCGCCATTAGTCGCAGCGGAAGTACACAGTGCGCATGTTTGCCCACTCCTTACATAGCTTCCGTCTCAGGGGTCACTCCGCAAATTTTATTGGCCGTTGGCACACGCGGCGGACAGTAAGTGTAAATTGGATGGTTCCCAGGGTGGGCGCCGACTCCCCCGGCAACTTCCCCCAGTCAACTCTCGCCACTTCATACTCGATTGATAGAATTATTAGCAGGAGGTTTGGGGATTGGCCCCCGACTGCAGAATAGTTATTCAAATAGTGGGGTCTAACCGCTTTTCCAGTCGGGGAAGTTTATTTTCAAATATCCCATGAGGAAATTGAATCATGCATGGGAAAAAGAGAGAAATGCGAATAAAGAGTATATTACTTTTTTTCTATATTTTCTTTTTGCTTTGCTGGATCGAATGTAAATATTGATTCTAGACTCTGAAATCTGTTTTTATACCTACTTTCACATTTATAGTTATATGATTTCGTGATATTGTATTTATCAGATCAATATCATGTATTGTTAACCAGAGAAAATGATACAGCGTATACGATTACAGGATGATGATGGGAATGACCCATGTGCATGAACCCGCATGGAGATATGCCGTTTAGGTGTAATGTTACCTCTGTAAAATGAGAAATTACCGAGGGCGTGGTGCTATTATAACGTTGCAATGACATTCTCTTTCGTGTTGTTTTTGTTCTTGTTACGTTATCTTAATGACACCCGATAATGTTGCACTGCAACATTATATTGCAATGTTCTGATAAGATTCTTAGAATTAAATTTTATAATGTCATCATTAGGCTATCTGTTTTCGGTTGGTCTTAAAATCATCTAAGAATAACATAATTATTTAACTGTCTGAATTATTGAGGTTTCAGCCTCATCATGAAAAGAACACAACTGTTGCATGCAATTTAGAGTAACCAAAAATTAATGGTTGTGTGACGTTCTCTGGTAAGTCGGGGTTGCCGATTCTTACAACAGAGGAACGTGGGGGTTGTTCGGGTCTCGGGGCGGACGGGGAATCCGGGCCAAGAACCGAGATGTGTTTCTAGAGTCGTGCCTCGCGCACGAGGGGGGGCTGAGCGAATCGATCGGGAATCGGCACTCGATGTCGACGGAGGACTGCGGGGGAGGGAAATTATGGTAGGGGTACGGGTCGGCCGGGGGGCGGTCCACCCCTGAGTTCCGGTCCGCGGGGGCGACGGGGCGACGGTCGCCTATTGTTTGGTAGCGTGGGGCCGAGCATGCCGCGCCCTCGTCCCCGCGGACTTCGCTCCCTCGTTCCGCTCCCCATGTCTTCGTACCATACTACGCCTCGGTTTCCGGTACTACTTCGGGCCTTCGTGCCCTACTCCGTTCCCTCGTTCCTCGTTCTTCGGGCCATCGGGCCCCTTGCCCTATGTTTCTACTACCTATCTCGAACTTCGACTGTTTTGTCCTAACTTCGGCTTAATTACTCTGTTCGGCTCATCTTTAGCGGTTGTTTCAGGAAAGAGGACACGTCTGGACACCAGGAGAACTGTTAAAGAACTCTGTTTATTCGGGCCTCACCGCCCCTTTATATACTAGAGAGGTCAGCCCTGATTGGCTGCCTTCGGTCACGTGACCTACAACTGACGTCACTTCCGGTTTATATATTCCGTTTCCGGTTTACATTTCACTTCCGGTTTACATATTTCCGGGTTTCGTTCCATTACGTTTTCGTTATTCGTTCTTTACATATTCGTTATTCGTTCTTTACATATTCGTTCTTTACATCTATTTCGTTCTTCGTTCTTTACATATTCGTTATTCGTTCTTTACATATTCGTTCTTTACATCTATTTCTATTATTACCTTATTTCTATTATTTTAACCTCTATGTATTTTGGCTGAATAGCCGTTCATCACACCCTCCCGCACCTTCTTGAAAGGTGGGAAAACACGTTATACAAAATTTCAACACAGTTCATACAGCAACGACAACAGAACATACTCTAGAACCAGAAACATTTCAATCCTACGCTCCTTATCGGTAGAGGAGGAGGTGTCACCCTCTGTCCTCCCCGGTCTACTTCGGAGGGCCCCCGGGGCCTATCCGGCTAATTATTATTTCTCTTCTTTCTTCGTTTTTCTCTCTTCGTTTTTTCTCTCTTCTTAATGAAAGTTCATATAATTCGTTTTTATATATCTTAGTCTCTTTTTATCTTCGTCAGAGTTCTCTATCCTGGATCTATTAGGACTTCCTCTTTTTTTCCGTCTTTAGGATGAGCGAGCCGGTCGTGGCTCTCCCACCCGGGACTGGGGATCGGTCGTGACCCCGTCGCCCCCGCTCCTCTCCTCTGGGCTCTATTTACTTAGCCCCTCGGTGCGTTTTTCCTCGCCTTTTTACCCTCATTAGGACAGAGGGACCGGTCGTGGTCCTCCTGCCCGGGGCCATGGGTCGGTCGTGACCCGCAGTGCCCCCGTTCCCTTCGTTTTCCGTCGTCCAGACGTTCTCCCCTAGTTCGGGTGGAGAATCGGTCGCGACTCTCCCACCCAGAGGCCAGGGCCGGTCGTGACCCTTAGTCCTCTCGACCCTCGATCCGTTCTACCGTCGTTCAGACGTTCTCCGTTGTTTTTGGGTAGAGAATCGGTCGTGATTCTCCTACCCGGTCGGTCGTGACCCCTCGTTCTTCCGTAACTATTACTCTTCTCTGCGTTTTCTTAGGTGATGATGATGATTTTAAGGATGAGTTGAAGAAGCAAGACTGAAGTTTTTTGTGGATAGAATGTTCTTTTTGGACTTCGCACCCTCGGTCGCCTCGGCATTCAGAGCCCTCCAGTGACTTTTTCACGTTTGGCAAGGACAACATGTTCGAGCCAAAGGCCAAGGTACCCAAAGAAGAAGATGGCGTTGTATGTGGAAAGGAACTTAACTTCATGCATTAAAGCTTAGAGTGGAAGCTTCAGCAGACGACGTCGCGGGTTTCGTGCTACTTGTCACAGTGAAGCTTTGAGATGGAGTCCGGGTGAAGGTGAGACTGAGAAGATTAGAATCATTAATTATCGATGAAGTGTCCGTTTTCCGTACAGGAACTGAAGTTTGACTTTTACGACACATGTCCTCGTGGTTAACCCAGCATCAAGATGTTCCGTCCTCGACCACGTCGACACATTTGAAGATTTCAGGATTTCAGAAAGAGATGTCGGAGAGAGTCCACCATAGTAAAGTATTTCCGTCACCGTTCCGGGCCCAAGTGGCATGACAACAACCGGAACGGAGACCTGATTAAGAAGATAATTTTGATGAAGTTTCTTTTTGATGACAGGAGCCGGTGCCTCTCATCCCTCCCCCCCTCCGTAAGCAACGGCAGGAAGACAGTCCTCTTTGGGGCGAGAGGGAGGCTCCTTCGTTCTACCGATGAGATGATTTTCCTAAGAAGAGGATTCCTGTTTCGGGCACTCGGGCCCTCGTTCGTTTCCTAGGCTCTCGGGCCTCGCTCTGTTTACTAAGTTTTTCTCTTCGTCCTCCCGGAGGACCGTGCTTTTAGACGATTTTCGTGAGACTATAATACCAACAAATAGTTCGTTAATAGAAGTAAGTTTAAGATCCGGTCTGGTTTGATTTTGGAGTAAGGCCACAGTCGTCCACGGTGTCATGTCACATTGCATGGAGCCACTATGCCTATGACGAACGCCGAGACAACAGCTCCGAGCCGTTCCGGGCTGCTCCTAGGTACGACGGTTCGAAGTTGGTAAGTTGAAGATATTAGTGAGAAGGAGAAGAAGAAGCCGTAGAAAGTGAAGATGGACGACATCAACTGGGACCTGCACCCGACGTCAACCTCTGAGATCCGGAACGGGCCCATTCTCAATAAAATAGCATGTATAGAGAACTCATCCGATGTCGAACTCCAAGAAGGGTCGCTCCTCGTCGCTCTCTGCAGACCTCTTGATTTGTCTATCGAGGCATCCGCGGCCGACGTTCCAAGCACCACCTCCCTGTATATTGCAAAGATTACTTCCCTATATGTTTCAAAGACTATTTTGTTTCGTTCCTCGAGAAGAAGACATCAGGAAATACGACATGGAAGGAGTCTCTGTCGTTACTGCAGGTAAGAGATTAATATAAGTTTTAGTAAGTCTATTAATTTTCGTTTCTCGTTCATGTATTGCTTTTACTATATATTACGGTCGGTCACGAGCCAGGGCCCCTAAGTTATCGTCCCTGCTCGTGCCTTGGTCCTCCGGGAGACATCTACGACTCGCCGCAATCCTTTCACGACTCGCTGCATCAACTCTGGCACGATAAAACCAGCATTCAGGTCGAGAAGTTCCATTTTGCCGCTCTTCGTATGCGGTAAGAGGCTGAAGACAAGGAAACTCAGAAGATGATGGTACATGAATCCGGGTTCATCCACATTCTGATCGATCCATCCAAAATCAAGAAGACAAAGTTGCAGGAAGTAGAAGTGCCGCTAGAGGACAGAGGTCGTCTCTTCCTCGCCTCCAGATCGCTCAAGGCAGCGCGGGAGAAGGGTTTTCAGTCTTGGCCCGCGCCAGCCTTTCCTCCAGCGGCGAGTCGCCGGCCCACCGGTACCTTATTTACCCCGGCACGACCGTCGACTCAAAGACTACAATGACAACACTATCCGTCCATTCTGATTTCCTTTCTTCGATTCCGCCTCCCAACTTTCACTCTCGCTCCCGGGCCGCCCGGCCCGCTATCCATTTCCGCGACCGGACGATCCCGTTCCACCTGCTCGGTCCCAACCAACGCAGCGGGCTCCAGGGAAGAAGAGGAACAGCTACAAACTTGTTTTTCCTCCTAGCGCCTCCTTCCGTCCCGTATTCGCCCCGCAGGCTTGGTAAGTTCATTCCAGTCATGGACCCTCCAGCTCGCTGATTACACTCAACACCTCCTAACACATGTGGTTTCGTTCACTTCCGCAAGAAGATTCCCATAAAGAAAGTAATAAGAATAAATTAAGATAAGAATGTTCGAGCCCGCCAGTCCGTTCCCGATGAGTTTAAGTAAAGTTTTCGGGCCCGTCCAGCGGTCTCCAGGAGAGTCTTTTATCCAGGCTTCGGCCTCCTGTGCGGCTCAGGTACCTCCGCCTCGGCCCGGTTCTCTCCCTGGGGGTTTGACACTATGGGTGAGGAGCCAACGCCCCGTAATCCCTCCCCACCCGACTCGCGACGCGCCATCTTCCGCCTCTGGTTCCGTCGCGCTGTTTTTCTTCCGTGCAAGACCTCGAGCAGCATCTACTTCACCCTTCTTCTTGGCGCCGGATCGGCAGCAACAGTCTCTCCTCCCTAGCGGGGAGCTCGAGAAGCTGATCCACCATTCCGCTCTGTTTTTCCGCCTCTCTTGTCGCCTTCAACAAGTCATCCAGTTGATCCTCGTTTTTGTGCATCACTAGGGTCTGAGCCAATTGGACGGTCCGGTTGTGTTCGTTAACTAGCTGGTCGACCCCCGGGAACTCCCTGGTCAACGGCCCCAGTGCCGCCGTCGGGAACTGCGCCATCGCTTCTTCAAATGTCTCTGGCTTGCGGCCCGTTTCTAGTGCCATCAGGAACGCCATAGACGCCGAAGCCATTGCTCTTGTCTTGGCCGTCATTCCTCGCACCTCCCTCGGGGGCCACGTCAGTTGCACCCGAATGGCCTTTTCCGCGTCCCAGTCTCGTACCGCTCGCGCCGTCACCGGAAAGTTTCCCTGTAAGACCTGGTGAATGGCCTGTGTCCGTAATAACTTGAGTCTCGGTGTTTCCCTAGATGGTCCTGCCGTCAGTATCTCCGTTCCTATAGACCCGAACACTGAATCCGCTCCCGACTCGTCCAATTCTTGTTTCTCCGGCTCGTATCCTCTGGTCTCGGCCTGCCCCAACTCCATGTCCTCTGAGTCTTCCACCTCCGCGTCCATGGACTGGGCAGCCGGTATTTGTAATCTGTGTATCACAACCCGCGGTTGTAGCGCCCGCCCGTGTTTATCCTCGTCCTTGAGTGGGGTATCCGGTCCTGGCGGCGATCCCATACGTTCGGGCGACGGTGGTCCCGGGGTCTCCTCCGATCCTTGCGACCCGAAAAACGAGCTCCCCAAACTGGCTCGAGTCAGGTTGTCAACCGCCGCCCGTGTCTCTGGCGTGTCTGGTGCTACCGTAATGTCTCTCATTCGTTTCAATCCTGGGGGCGGCACTATCGGCTGCTTACATACCATCTTCTCCAGGGGTGAATCTGCTTTCGTCGGGGTAGGGGTAGAGAACAGCGGCTGTGTCGAGGCCGTCGACGCCGTGTCCTCCGGCCTGGCCGCATGCCGAACATACTTTACTTTCTCCACTCGCCCCGACGGTTTGAGTCCCTGCCTTTCTGCCATCTCGCGTAGAAACCTCCCTAGGTACAATGCTTCTCTTTCCACCAGCCGGCCTCCCTGTGCTTCCCGAATGCTGTCCTCCAGCTCCCGGTCGGATCTCGCCTCGTGGTAACCCCTGAACGATCCCTCCCGGTTCATTGTTCCTTTTAAATACCCGGGGTACCTCGGGTGTCGTGATTCGTATATCACTGATTTCTTATGAACTGTCATCATAGTAAATTGTGCGTCGCTACAAGGTGGTTCTAGTCCCGTGGTCCGTCTGACTCCTGTCGAGGTCTCAGGCTGCGATGGTCCCAGCTCTCCCGTGCTACTAGACTCAGCGATAATCAAAGACCGATCGCTTCGGGCCGACATACTCCTGCCTGACTCCGACTGGTCCGAACTCGTTCCCTCCTCCAATTCTCTCGGGACTTTCTTGACCTTTTTCCACTTCTTCTTTCGCGACGGCTCCTCCGCCGGGCATCCCTGCGTCGGGGGCCTTTTGAAAGCGAGCGGCTCCTCTTCCTCTTTGACTTTCGGTCGTTGGTCGTCGGACGAACTCACTAATTCCACCACCTCAGCCCCCGGTGGTATTCCTGAGCAACCCGGCTTCGGGGTGGGTGTGGATGTCCGTCCTTTTCCTCTGCCTGGGAGTCCTCGTCCTCTCGGTTCCCGTGGTTCTCCCTGGGCGTTTAACTTCTTAATTCGGCTCTGTACTAACCCTGATATTTGGTCTGGTGTCAGGAGTGGCTTCGGGTTGACCACGGCCCGGCTCGCGCTTTGCGGCGACTCGGTGTCTTCCTTCCGTACTCCTTTCGCGGCCCTCCGAGGGGAACGACGCGTGGGTGTCGATCGTTCCGCCACCTCGGCCAGGGGTCCCTTCCCTGCTGTTTTGGCTGCTTGGGCTCCCTCGCCGGCCTCGTCGGCCTCTGATCCTTCTTCGGTTGCTACCTGCTCCAGCTGCTCGGCGTCGCTGTCCTCGGATCCTCTCGACGCCCTCGGGTAGTAAGGTATGCGGATATGCCGTCGCGGCTTCTCCGGTGCCTCCTTATCCACCGCCCTCTCAGGGGGTTGAAACCCCTCCGGATGGCGCACCGCGTAGTCCCGTTCCATGTTGGCTACCCGGGCCGCCGTTTCATCCCCAGTAGCGAAACTGGTGTACGGCGGTCGTCCTTTCGGGTCCAAGGCGAACGCCGCAGCATACTCCAGCCTCAGAAGGGGGTCTTGCTTCGGCATCCCCCTCTGCAGGTTCCCTTCGTGTGAGTCCGTCATGTGCTTCCTCCAGTCCTGGTGTGTCGAATAGGCTCGACTCGAACACACCGGGCACATGTAGTACTGCTTCCGTAATCCATCGTGCTGGCCTTTAATATGCTTGACCAAGTGCTTAAACTCCTTTCCGTGACAATGTCCTTCCCAGCACTGTCCGCTCATCGTGTCTGTTTTCCGGGCTTTCGGGGCTCGTTCCAATCCTGAAGCTCGTCCCGTCAGCCGTTTCCGTTTTTGTCTCGTGGTGATGCTGCTCGTCTCGCTTCTCTGCTTTTCCTCTTATTTTCTTCTCCTTAGCTCAGTCTGCTCGTCTGCGATTCGATGAATCCTGATCGGCTGACCAGAATGACCTGCTCCGGCGAGCGCTCTGCCTTTTATAGCCGCCGCAGGCGGAAGTGGGCGTGGCCTGCACTAGCGACCCCTAGCGTCAGACTCACCATCCACTTCTACGGTGGCGCCCCCTACTATTTTCCGGTCCCCGGGGCCCGCCGCTGGTCACCGCCTCGCCTGCTTTTTACCTCGCGGCCCTTCGCCCGTCCACGCGTTTTTCCTAGGCCTTTTATTGCCCCACCGGACGTCCTCGGTCCTTTCATCCCTCGTCGCCTTCTCTTGCCTTTTTTCATCTTGGCCCTCACAGTGCTTCCGCACACTTCCCGGAGAACACAGGGGCTCGGCGTTATCATCTCCTCGCCGCCGCCCCGTTCTCTTTGTCCTCTTTTACTCCTTTTACGACCTACTTTAAAGCCCGTCCTCGTTTCAGGCCTCGCCTTTTACAGCCGTCCGTTCGTTCCTCCGGCGTTCCCGAGAGTGCCGCATCTACTCTCCTCCGGTCTCCTGGACGCTGTAAAGCGGTATTACCAAGTCGGCATTACTTCAGAAGTCTTCACCAGCTTGCCACCGGGTCTGTCTTCTGTTGTAATCCAACCATCTTTTCCACGCTGTGGTTCCTCCGAACTGACCGGAAAGCGGCTCCGTGGGACTACTTTAGACATTCGGGCCGTCGTGGCTCCCGAACGCCGTTTTTCGTTCCAACCCCGCATTTCCCACCTATATTACATCCGCAAGAGAACCAATCTTCAGCTAGGTAGCAAATCTCTACAGCCTAACGACCTGCACTCCTACTGTAGTGGTCAACGCACCGCCCCGACTCAATGGCCCCAGGTTGATCAGTCCTTTTTGGCCAAAGCCTTTTTGTGTAGCGCCGATTTGGTCGTTCCCTTGGTCCTCTTCCACCTGCGGAATCGAGACACGAAAACGACTTCATCACAAAAAGGGGTGCCCCGTTTCCTTACGTGCCCTAGCGCGCCCCACCCCAAGCATTTACTGTGCAGCCTCGTATCCTTGCTGGTCAGCTACCATCCAAGCTGGCGCAGCGTGTCCTCGGTAGGGTTCCAGGCGGTCCACATGGACCACCCCCCCCGGTTTCCCTCGTTTCTTCCGTACTACCACCCGTCCTCGGTCAAGCACCTTGACGATCAGTGCAGGGCCCATCCATGGAAATCGCAACTTCGTTCCTTTGTCCCTATCCACTACCGTATCGTGCACCCAGACCAGTTCTCCGGCGTGGTATTCCCGCCGAGTCACCTTCCCATCGTACTCGTGTTTCTGATGGATGGCGGCTCGTTTCAGCCCCGTCCGGGCCTCCCGATAGGCCGCGACTAGCCCTTCCTCCAGGCTTTCCACATAGTCGCCTACCCGTCGGGGTTCCTCCTCTGGTCCTAGAGGTCTCCCATAAATCGCCTGTCGCGGCATCATGGTCTGTCGGCCCAGCATCATCATATTCGGTGTCACTCCCGTGCTGGCTTGCGGCGTTGCTCTATAACTCATCATCACGAGCGGGACCATCTCGTCCCATTCCCGACCCGTCGCTCGGCAGCTGGCTTTCAAACAACACCCCAAAGTACGGAAACTTCGTTCTATGTACCCGTCACTCCTGGGGTGGTACGGCGTCGTTCTTGTTTTGTGTATCCCGAATAGTGCACAGACCTGAGCCACCACCTCGGATTCGAAATTCGTGCCTTGATCCGAGTGTAGTTCCCGAAACGCGCCGTACCGTGCTACTACTTCTTCAACCAGTTTGTTCGCCACTGTCGTTGCCTTTTGATCCGGGATCGGGAAACACTCCAACCATTTGGTGAAATAGCATCCCACCATCAGGCAATACTTATTTCCTCGTTTGGTGACTGGGTACGGGCCCGAAACATCCATGGCCAGCCGTTCCATCGGCTCCCCCACTATGTACTGATGTAGCGGCTCCCGTCTTCCTCTTCCCTTTTTCAGCAACGCGCAATCACATTCTCGACATTCCTTCCGCACGTCTTCCCGGAGTCCCGGCCAGTAAAACCCTTGTTCCAACAGGGCCGTCGTCCTGGCGACTCCTAAATGCGCTCCTGCCGCGCCTCCATGGTATTCCCTTACCAACTTGGCCCGTTCCCCTCGGGGAACGACCAACTGGTTCCTCCAACCATGCCCTTCTAGTTCCCAGTACTTCCGATGCAGCACGCCATCCCTGAGGCTTAATCGTTCCCATTGCCTCCATAGGATCTTTGTTTCCCGGGATTCCGGAGATATGGCCTCCCAACCTGGCCGGTCCGCATCTTTTTCCATCCGTGCGACAATCGGCCCTATATCTCGATCCCTCCTCTGCGCTGCTCTCATCTCCTGCGGGGACCATCCGGGCTCGTGCCCCCGGGCCCGCGTCACTACTCTCACTCTTTCGGTATTCTCGTGCTCCTCTCCACATTGTTTGCACGGATACCGGGACAACGCGTCAGCGTTCCCATGCTTCCTGCCCGGTCGGTGTTGGAACGACACATCATGCGAGTCGATAATCTCAATCCACCGAGCAGCCTGCCCCATCGGTTCCTTACTTCTCTGCAGCCAACTGACCGCGCTGTTATCCGTCCGGACTATCACGCGTTGACCATAGATGTAGCACCGAAAATGCTTCAAAGCTCGCACCACCGCCAACAGTTCTTTCCGCGTGGTGCAATACTTTCGTTCGTTTGACTCCAGGGTTTTGCTCATGTAAGCTATCACCCGTTCCTCCCCTCTCTGCTCCTGTGATAGCACGGCTCCCGTTCCCACGTCACTGGCGTCTGTGTCAAGCCACCATTGTCCTTCTTCCTCCGGGAATCCCAACACCGGGGCCTCCGTTAGCGCCTTCTTCATCGCATCAAATGCCTCTTGTCGTCTCGCGCTCCACACGAATGGTTCCTCCTTCGTTGCCAATTCATACAAGGGGGCAGCCAACTCCGTGAAGCCGTTTATATGCCTTCTGTAGTACGAACATAATCCCACGAAGGCTCGTACCTCGTGGAGATCCCGCGGGACCGGCCACTCGGTTACTTGCCGACACTTTTCGGGGTCGGGTTCGATCCCGTTGAATGAGACAACGTGCCCCAAGAACGGAATCTTCTTCTGGAACAGCTTACATTTTCGCGCCTTTAACTTCAGTCCTGCAGCGTTCAATCGGTCCAGAACCCGTACCAATCTTTCCAGAGTCACTTTAAACGTTGGTCCAAAGACCAGTATGTCATCCAAGTATACCAGACACTCCTCCCACACGATTCCTCTGAGGATTCTTTCCATCAGTCTCTCGAAGGTGGCTGGGGCGTTCACTAGCCCAAATGGCATCACTTTAAACTCATACAATCCTCCCTGAGTCACGAAGGCCGTCTTTTCTTGGTCCTCCGGTGCCATCTCCACCTGCCAATATCCGCTTGCGAGATCCAGACTGCAGAAGAATAGGCTTCCTCCCAAAGTGTTGAGGCTGTCCTCTATCCGCGGGAGCGGATAGGCGTCCACTTTCGTAGCCTGGTTCAGTTTTCGGTAGTCAATACAGAACCTCGTTCCTCCGTCCTTCTTTTTGACTAGAACGGTCGGGCTACTCCACGCACTCCCGCTCTCCTGGATAATCCCTAAATTTAACATATCCTCCACCAGTGCTCGTTCTTCCTCTCTCCTGGTGGCCGGATACCGTCTGACCCTCTGCTTGATCGGCATCTGATCCCCCGTTTTAATTCGATGTTGTACTAAATCTGTCCGTCCTAACTCATGTTTCGAGGTCGCAAACATTTGTTCCCGGGCCATGATGGCTTTCTCCAGCTCCTCGCCCTCCTTCGTGGTCAGGTCTTTCTTAGCCTCCCCTATCATTTCAACGAGCGCTCCTGGGGGTTCCTTTGCTTTACTTCCTATTCCTCGTACCTCTTGTACGAAGGTGGCTTCTCCGAGTACCCCGCCGGTTTCCAATTTCGCGCTCTCGGTCCCTCGGTTGGCCACCCAAACTTCATTTTCTTCTCCCAATGTCACCGTTCCTGGGATCACCTCCAGTCCCATAGGTAATCCAGCGCCGGTGATGACAGCCAGCTGTCCACCCTGTCTTATGTCCATTCTCGCTACTACTGTTACTCGGGTCACTTGGAGTGGGGGTATTTCCGTCGTTTTCTCGATTCGCACGACCTGTCCTCCGACGGTAACTGCCCGAATCCCATCCGTTCTCTGTTCTACTCCCGGGATTCGTTCCCCCTCTCCCTCCCCCTCGGCGGGCAGGAAGATGGCACTCGCGTGGGGCTTAACTGTCAGCCGGTATTTCACCGCGAAGTCGTTTCCCAGGATCCCTTCATCTCTACCGATGTCTGCCACCATGAACGTCCACTTCAACACGCGTGTTCCCAATTTTACTGGCAAGTTCGTGCATCCGTAGCACCTCAACGGACTACCATCCACCGAGCAGAGACGTCCTTCATATCCATCCAGTTCTTCCCTTTTTCGTCCCCACTCTCTCCAGAGGCGTTCCGACAGCAGACTGATCATAGATCCGGTATCAACCAAAAAACGGACGACACTCTCTCCCACCGTCCCGGCCACATAAAGTCCACATTCTCCCATGCCTACTACTTCTCTCGCCGCGCCCGAAGGGGGCCCCGCGCTTACTGCGACGGCGACTGTCCGTTTCCCTGACGCTGAGAACACTCTCTTGCGAAATGGCCCTTCTGGTGACAGTGATGACACTCTAAATCTTCTTTTCGCTTCTTAAACGCCTCCCTCCGGGCCGTTGCTTGTCTTCTAGCTTCCCGTTCTTCTGCCAATTCTTTCATCATCTCCTCCAACTTACCGTTCAAGGCCATGATCTGTGTATTGGCGTCCTCCTCGGGCTTCACTGCCCGCAGGAGGCGGCGTGAGTATCGTTCCTGTATTTCTACCACCTCTACCGCCTCCTCTAGTGTCTTGCATCCTTTCTCTGCACACTTCAGCTGAAGGTCTTCCCCAACTGCAGCCTGGAACGCATGTAATGCTGCTTTTTCCTGGCTAGCGTAGTCGTTGGAGAAGTAGGCTCTCGATGCCAGTCGCCGGGCATTATCAGCCAACTCCTTCGCTGTCTGGTTCTTTACACGTTTCAAGCCCGCCAACTCTTGCAGAGCATTACACGTGTCCTTCTCCTGACCGAACCTCCGGCGCAACGCATCCACCCTCGCTGAGTAACGGAGTCGTTCCCTGTCCGGGAGTCCGACAAAGTACATTCGTGCCGTTCCCGTCAGCGAGAGAAAAAGCATCGCCGCTTTTTCCTCGGCCGTCCAGCGTCCCAATGTTGCGTACTCCTCAAACTGGTTGATCCATCCCTCGAAATCCGGTTTACCGTCATACTTCTCTGGTCGTAAACTGAACTTCTTCAAACTCGCTCCTTCCTGACCGGTCTGTTGTTGTTGAGCCCGCACATTCTGCTCATCCGTCGGGGTGGACGTTCCCATAAAATTAAACTGCCTACCCATGATGGTCGTGTCCTCCCCTTTGGTCTCGGTTTTCGCACCTCCTTTCTCCTCCCCACCTTCCTTGAAGGCGACGTCAGAATCCATCTGCTCGAAGACTGCCGCAGTCGCCATGAGTATCCAATACCGATGAAACACCCAAGATCCACAAGTCCGTATGTGCCTATTTCAGCACCACCGCTGCCACCAGTGTGACGTTCTCTGGTAAGTCGGGGTTGCCGATTCTTACAACAGAGGAACGTGGGGGTTGTTCGGGTCTCGGGGCGGACGGGGAATCCGGGCCAAGAACCGAGATGTGTTTCTAGAGTCGTGCCTCGCGCACGAGGGGGGGCTGAGCGAATCGATCGGGAATCGGCACTCGATGTCGACGGAGGACTGCGGGGGAGGGAAATTATGGTAGGGGTACGGGTCGGCCGGGGGACGGTCCACCCCTGAGTTCCGGTCCGCGGGGGCGACGGGCCGACGGTCGCCTATTGTTTGGTAGCGTGGGGCCGAGCATGCCGCGCCCTCGTCCCCGCGGACTTCGCTCCCTCGTTCCGCTCCCCATGTCTTCGTACCATACTACGCCTCGGTTTCCGGTACTACTTCGGGCCTTCGTGCCCTACTCCGTTCCCTCGTTCCTCGTTCTTCGGGCCATCGGGCCCCTTGCCCTATGTTTCTACTACCTATCTCGAACTTCGACTGTTTTGTCCTAACTTCGGCTTAATTACTCTGTTCGGCTCATCTTTAGCGGTTGTTTCAGGAAAGAGGACACGTCTGGACACCAGGAGAACTGTTAAAGAACTCTGTTTATTCGGGCCTCACCGCCCCTTTATATACTAGAGAGGTCAGCCCTGATTGGCTGCCTTCGGTCACGTGACCTACAACTGACGTCACTTCCGGTTTATATATTCCGTTTCCGGTTTACATTTCACTTCCGGTTTACATATTTCCGGGTTTCGTTCCATTACGTTTTCGTTATTCGTTCTTTACATATTCGTTATTCGTTCTTTACATATTCGTTCTTTACATCTATTTCGTTCTTCGTTCTTTACATATTCGTTATTCGTTCTTTACATATTCGTTCTTTACATCTATTTCTATTATTACCTTATTTCTATTATTTTAACCTCTATGTATTTTGGCTGAATAGCCGTTCATCACAGTTGCATAATGGTACTGCTTAGTTGCAACTTGGCTGGGTACTGTTTGGGATAAACACCTGTATTACATTTTGGTTTTGAGTCTTTTATTAATTCCAGTTAACATAATTATGACAATATGTAAACAATAAACACATGTCCTTCGTTGTATAGTTTACATGTCGGTTCTTTAGTCAAACGAACCTATCGATATCGATCTCATTTTAAGTAAACTTAGCTCTATATTACAACAATATATCAATACTTACTCGAAATGTAATATAGTGAAAGCGAGCGTGTAAAACGTCACCACCCTAGCTGCACAGCGCACCCTGTCTATAGAATACAGGGGCTGATACATGGCTCCGTAAGGGGTGATGATGTCCGGAGGTGTATCAAGTACTAAAAGGTCACCGACTTGCACGCATGTACGCAACATATCCCCCTGGACTCCCTTGGAAAAGAGAGACAGAAACCTAGAGCAAATGGTTCGTGAATGTTAGTCTTATGGATTAATTCTCGAGTATACGTGGTTGGGGGTGGTGTACAACCTTTGAAAGCTGCATGGTTCTTGCAACTTGCTCCTGGTGTGGTCATTGGGCAGATACGGTTAGGGCTGCAGGCCACATTGGTGATCGTTTGTCCACTAAATGTAATTTAACTTTTAAATTGACATAATATGATGCCTTTTTGACATTTCTGTTTCAGCATCTGCATCCATGCTATTGTATCAATATTATGATATACATTATTTACAGATAGTCATGATATATATATAATTATATTTAATGTCATATACATCGAATTAATCAAATCAAGTATAACCAAAGCAACCATGTAAATGAGGCAATAGTAAATAAGGCAAAAAGTAGGAAAATAGTCGTTGCCATTACCCTGATTAAATAGACCTAGGTAAGGCCAAATGTTCTCAGTGAGACAGGAGGTATATGGCTTACACTTGTCCAATTAAAAAGTTCCCTCCCCCCCCTAGATGGACGGTTGAATTCAGAATCATGTTTCTTTTTATTCTACATCTAATATCTTTCAGGTTGTCATAACGTCATATCATCATTTTGGTATTGTGGTTTTATTCTAATGTAATCTTTTAATTGCCAGTTTTGGTTAGCTCACTGGAGGTCAGGTGCATTAATCCTGCTGCTACCTGACTAAGTTATTAGTTAGTCATTTCGATTGAATACCAAGCTCGTATGATCACTTCCTGACTGATCCATATTTCTGAGTTATTGCACTAAAAACTGCATGGAAGAAGGAACACTGGCAACGAGCCAAGGTTATATGGAGGAGGATTTCGAGTGATACTGCTTTAATACCAGCTCAATTGTTTGCACACAAGATGATAAATATAACAATTGAATAAAATCGTGCTTATTATATACCCCATATGGATACGAGGCATGAAGCAACGTGTATATAATCCCTGACTCATCTGTTCATAGGAAAGGGATGAGGTGAAGTCAGCCCTACCAAGTGGCAATTCTTCAAAGGCCTTTTACATTTAAAACGTTAACTTTCAGATTTGATAAATACCATTAATACTAAAAGACCCTATGGTTGATCTCCCTCGTTTACACGCTGCACAACATAGCCTTTATGCACGGCTACCTGTCTGATATATCGGGTTTAAGCCGGCTGCATCTTTCACCTGGGAGATTGGTTGCCGACCGGAAGTCAGGGGTCAGGAGTAAAGAAGCCATTTGTGGGCGGTACAAATCAGGATATAGCACGCCACTGCTGGGCCTGCTGGAACGCTATTATTACGGCCAGGCCGGAAACCAGTGCTCGGGAAGGTCTTATGCCCTTCTGCTGGTGCCAGAGGTCATTGGTGTCTGGTTGGGGTTAACACTGGCACAGGGAGTTCCCTAGGGTGGGAATTATATGAATATATAATCTATATTATCAATTTTCGTTTTAGCTACATTAATTTAAGTGGTGAAATCTTCTGGGCGAGATAAGCGATGCATGTTAGCAGTTTAGTATCAATATGGAGCCCTGTGTTTTACTGTGTTGTTATTTTTATATCTATGACAAAAAAATTATTATGAGAGATAGAAGGGCAGTGTTTAGATTTCAAATGATTAACGAATGAAAGAGGACGAGAGATTGATATTTAGGAAGACTGAAATTAGCCGTTGTGTTTTTCCGAACATAATGAATCATCTATCCCTTCTAAAATCCAAAACATGTTCCATTGCGACCTAAAAAGAGCTGTACCACCAACAATTATCCAACCAGTCATCAAATATTCTATCAATATAGGCACGCATCAACCGCTGTATTTGGCTTTTGAATTAAACAGCAAAATGTGGATGACTCAGGCTTGCATTTACCCGCATTCGATGCGGACATTGTGATGAGAGGCAGGTATCGATTAGATGAATAATGAAACATGTCAATTTGTAGCCCTCCCTGCACGGGGACGTTCCGATAACAGGCCCTCTCCCCTCAGTCAATCGCATGCCCATTATGGACCTTTCAACTAGCAACGATGCTTCTGGAATTATGAATTAATCATAATTGTTGCCTTAAAACCACCAAAATATTTATCTTTCGTTTTCATTCTGACATTCATGGGATTGAATTTAGATAGCCTGTGCATTTATTTTCTTCAAAAACATTTGCGAAACAGTTATAACTAATATTTCAGCAAATCAAAATTAGCTTCAAAGGGCAACACTGTCAAATATGGAAACTGTCAAATCAACTGGTTTTGAAAGGATCTGCACTCTTGATCTCAAATCATTTTAACTTAAATTTCAACTGTTCCAATACGGATGCCCCTTCCTTTAATAGACCAATTATTTTGATAGCCAATTACATTAGCACTGATAGTCAAACATGGGATATAGAATTTGTAATTCAGGTAAAAAGCATAATTAGGGTTATTAGAGTTTATAGCAGTTATATGAACACGACCGGTAAGCTAACTGTTCATACACAGAACATATAATATGCATCATACTCAATCATCGCCAACCCGCATGTTGCATCATTATCAGTTGTCCAAAAACAAAATCTACCAATCAAAACAATTCTGACAATACTGCCTGCCGCTTTGTAGTATACACATAACAATTCGATAGCGATCGACCTATAGATCGGGCCTAGTTATGATTACATTAATAAGGCAGGGACCACATAGCTAGCCTATATATAGGCCTGTATGGCTATAAAGAAGCGGTCTCTGTCGAGCTTCAGCCATCGACCATAAAGGGGTGGAAATAGGCCTAATAGACAAGTAATTGCATCATTGTATCAATGTAATTATATCCTTAATGAATCAACTCTAGCTCCTAGACAATTAAGAACTAAATATAAACCCTTTCATATTTCTAGGAGTTAGATAGAACAAATAAACTCCTCAGTATATGCCAAGTATTATATCATTCAAGGAGCAGACCTGATCTATGACTATGTCCCTCCCCCCGTCGTCCTCAGGGTGCCCGTTACCTGCCGTCTGTCAGCCATGATGTACACTGCTGCCCAGGGCTTAAACTACCCACACAAACCCGGCGCACCATAACAAATGGGTCGATTTGTTCTATAAACCACCGGCTGAGAGAAACCACCCCATACGGATGGTTGTACAAGGATGGATGGGATTATGTACAGGTGTGAGTGGAGGCGACATTACCCTACACGACTTAAGCTGTGATATGACAATGTTGCAGAGTAGACTTACACATTAGAGACAGAATTCTTTGTTATGCATGCGAAAATAACTACAAATTGCCAAACTACAACCAATTATTATCGCTTCTGTGTGTGAATTTCCTATGATGTCCTCATAATTAGGCTATATCACGCCTATCGGACTCAAGTCGTGTAGAGTAATGTACTTTAGTAATTATGGATAAGTAAGCGGGATTGTCCGAGCGTTTGGAATCTTAGATTGAGTAGTTTGATTCTGAAACCGCCGTCATACTGGAACATGGGGATGATAATTGTGAGCAAAGATCGCCGGTGTCTATTGTTTGTCGACAATGGTCACTGGTTCACGATCTTCAGACTACTATCTATAACTCATTACAGATTGTTATGTGAAGAGAAAGAGGTTATTCGAAGAAAAGATTTAGTAGTTGTTATGCTACTCTATATGCAATAAGTTATAGTATCCGGGATCATTTCGCAATGACCACAAAACGTGTCATTTAAAGGAAGCCGTCCAATCTGATAAGGATAACGTCACCGTGACAGCATCTTGTATGCCCATTAACTACTCTCCCTTTTTTATGGTGGGGGAAATTAAAGAAATGACTAGGATCTGAACCGAATGACGGCAGGAAGGGAGTGAATGGTCATAGGATATTGGGAATGAAGAAGCGCACACGGACTCTCAGGGGGACGACAGGGATCAAGAAGGAAGAACAAGAAACGTAGTAAACATTGAGCAAGACAGGAAGACAAAGTAGGATTGTCTACCGAGTTAGTACATTATATATGAATCTGTACAGTTCCTCCAGGGCGGGGGCGGGATAGAGGGGGCCAGCTGTCCGGGCCAACTGACCATAACCAGGAAACGGTCAGACAGGCAGGCAGAGGGGCCTGTACTTAGTGGACAGAGTCCTTTGAAATAGTCCTCTGAGCCGGATGACATTTCTCTTCCTGCCGGAGGGCTTAATTTCCCAGGGGGCAGTGGCATATTGATAAGCCAGAGAGACGTCGGTGTTTCGGCTGGGTCGCCGATTGTTTTCATTAGTGGCGACGGACAGCCGCTCTCAAATATTCATAGACGCGGAGAGGTACAGCGTATAGCTTGCCGTCCTCCTCCGAATCCCACCAACCCTAGGCCTCCTCCCCCTCCCTCCCCACACCGCCAACCAACCCGGATGGGGCCGACAGGACCGACTAAATGTTGGATAACGGATGGGGTTTGGATGGTGCCCGTCTGTTTATAATTATGCTGCCGGATAACAAGTAAATACTTTTGCATGCAGCCCAAATTGCATGCATGCACACACAGAAATTGTATTAGCGATTTGCTACCGATATACTTTTACTAGTGCTGACATATAATCGTCGGTACGGGCTTAATAAATTAATAGTCTTGAAAGGGCATCAAAATAGCACGAATCTAATGGTCGTTCTTGCTCAACTAAATGAAAGATACTTTTGTATTTTAATGACTGGGTATTACGTCATAGTTATGGTATAGATCATAGTTATTTGTGAAATTAAACTCAAACAAATAATTTGAAATCGGAGAATCATATTCCATATTAAACGGAATGGCTTTTATTTTCATAGAAAGATATAACTAAAATCATACTATAATCATACAGGAAGCATAATTATCAAGTCATGATAATTAGAATCTGGAGAGTTGAAAGTTGGACAGGTTCGAGAGTTAACTCTCTGTTTTGTGGGAGTTAATAATGGTCGGGGTAAACAGAACGTGTTTGAATAGAGAACTAATTAGTTTCTCCCCATATTCTTGTTTTATGGTGTTTCTGCAGCTGTCCTTAATAATGTCATGGTTCAAACACGAACTTTGCAGTGGAGGAAAGAATAAGGATACTGAGGACCGATGTATTATTTACACTACATAACATTACTCGTGAATTATGAAATAAGATTAAAATGTATATCTTTTTTAGAAAATTAGCCAGGAAATGAATAGAACTCTGATTTTGAAAAGTAATACTTGATTCAACGGTGGTAGTGGGGATGTTGTCACGTGATGTCAAGTGCCCTTCACAACCATTTGTGACTTGTGACTCACATAGATCTAGAATTTGTAAAGTCAAAAAATTCGATCTTGGGATTGGAACGTCACTGTGCGTGTTTAAACTGCTAAATGTAGGATTTTATCTGCATGAGTCATACGTTTGAGAAGACACCAAGCGTATTTAAATTGGGCCCAGACCCAGGCCTGTAGCCAGCATTTTTTGAGAGGGGGGTTCGTTTTTTTGACTAACAGGTTTTTTTCAGAGAGAGAGAGGGGGGGTGGTCGTTTGATTTAATTTTGGGCTATTTGTAGTGACCATACAAGTCATATTTCAAATTAGGGTTCATCCAAAGAGGGCTTCATACGAACTCCACCAACCCCCTGGCCACAGGCCTGCTGAGACCGGTAAATTGATTCTCTCTTACTTTTGGGATTTTTTGTGGTGAAAGAAATAATGAATAATTGTGCGGCTTAACAGACTGTGTGCACACGTGACCTTCAATTAATGTCATCGTATGGATGTAGTGTCATGACATTTCAATTTCAATTGATATGGCTTTTTTCAAATCAAGATATCAGATGAAACTTTATTGGAAACAAAAGGGCTTCACCATTGACACTTGTGGCAAAGACAGGAGACTTGAACTTTTTGAAGTATGACTTTTACAACCTTAAATGACCTGCAACCAATATGATTAACACATCTTTGAAACTTATATTAATATAGAAATATATTTCATAAGTCTAACTATGGTTAGAGGTGAAGTATTAGACATGATCAGTTGCTTTAACCTCAGTAGAATTGCTTATAAGATTGTGGTATTTCATTGCATTCTGTAAACATAAGCAATTTTTGCAGATCCACATTGATCAAATTGAAGGGAAAAAGTTTTTTTCTAAATGAGGTTTCTTAAGCTATGTTCATTATATAAATAATATAAATCTAGGTATTGATATTTGTTCTAACAGAGACATTCATTCTCATAATATAAGAAGGTCTTAGTTGTGGTTTCTAGCTAGCTAGAGATTGTAACAGTCCTCCTGACAACGTGTTGAACGCTAAATACTGTCCTTTCTAGAATAGTCAGTGAATATATCATACAAGATGATAAAAGCTAAAAACTCTACCAACTTATTCGAAATTTTACCTAAGCATAAGCTACCAGTGTATCATATACATTATGTAAACATTATCACAATTATGTGTTCTTATTCTTTTCTTTTTCACTTCTGATATGCTAACACAATCACAATTATTTGTTCAAAACAATTATAATTATGAAGTATCACATTGTTAATTTTAACCGGTATATATCATGTAACATAAACGTTGAGAAGCTGACCCCTTCTAATCTATGAAAAAGTGATGGAACATGTAATATTTGACTTGCATGGAGGGCCAGAGTAGGACAGACAGTGCGACCACGACAGCTGCTGTCCCTGAAACAAACAGAAACAAATGTATTAGTCTAAACAATTCAGTAATAGTCTGTCTAAAATAGTAATATGAAATTTCAGTTAGAGATGTGTTATATTGGACAGGCATCACAAAACGCTATGTAACTGTAATAATATATACTCTCAGACCGGTCAGCATCACCTCAGTAGTCACTCAAGGTTTTGGTGGAAGATAACCTTTGTTTGTGTTAGGTAGGTCGGTAGACCAGCTCTATACGTCATTATTTATTTAGCGATTTATCTTTAAAAAATGGAAAATAGAAAAAAAAGAAAACAAAAAGGGGGATCATGGGGGCACAGCCCCCAATGTCTAACAAGTATTTACAACAAATATTCAACGAAACTTAATTCTCAAATCAATATTCGTATCTGCAAAATAAACTTATAATTCTTGCATGCACTCCTGGCATGGTTCAGAGTGCAGCAACGCAACGTTAAAGGATGGTCTGGTAAATAAAACAAGTCTAACTTAAATCATTAGTCTTTTTTCGCAGATTATGATTAGGTCACGCCACACCAGTCTATATTGTTAAGTGGTTCCGACCTGTTTGTGAAGCTCTGCTTTTGGCAGCTGCTGGTTTCTTGGTCACCGTGGTCGACATAGTCGCCTCAGTCGCGTTAGTCACCTCGGTAGCGTTTGTTGCGTCAGTAGCGTTGGATGCGTCAATTGGGTTGGTCACGTTGATAATATCACAGTCAACGTTACTGGTAGTCTCAGTTGCGTTGGTCGCGTTGTTTGCGTTGGTAGAGTTGTTTGCGTTAACGTTGCCGATGCAGCAGGCCTCAGGGCGCGTGCGCAGTCCGACCAGGGCCAGGAGAAGGCGGTCGTAGAGGCGGGAGATGAGCGGGTCCTCCTGGAGGTCACACACCGTGGAGGTGTTCCGCACACACATGCGGAACGCCGTCAGGTTTCTGGAAACGTTGAAATGAATATACCTCGTGAACTTATGATCTAAAACTTTAAAATTGATAATCGCAATTTACTCTTTCAATGATTTTCTACCGAATCTAGAAGATTTGGAGGTGACGCTTTATAGGCGTATAACTCAAATATGGGCTAGACGACAAAAACCATTAAAATCTTATTAGAATTTAGGGGCCCACGATTCAAAGCAATCTAGGACAGATGTCTATGATATGTTCAACTCACGTAATATCCTAAACTCATAAAAAAAAACATATAATTACATGATTAACATATTTGTAATTCTATAATCGTTTTTATTAGCCCTGTGTGCACATAACGATTAAGTCGTGATCACCTAAAAAAAAGAAGGTCATGTGATCACATCTGCACAAGGTCTATAACCATCATAATTGGTATATCTACGGACATGACAAAATGTACTTTTCCGGGTCAGTGGGTACCGGTCATATAAGAAAAATGTATGTTATGTATCATGCTGGGAACCACCAATGGCAGAGGCAGTTTCCGACGTGGTACACTGACAATCCCTAACCGGTACCTGCCCGAACGGCGTCATAGCCGATCAACAGAGGATTTATGAACGGCATCCTGCCTAGACTGCCAGACTTGTTGTGGCCTTGAAATGACAAGGGAACTAGCACATGCCATAAAATAATATAGAAGTTAAAGCTATTTAAATGGCATTTTTTCGGTACTGAAGCTCCTTGTCACCAATTCCTTTACAGAACCAAGCGGCCCAGAAAAATACTTCTCCTCCTCATTGTCGATCAACCCATGCTTTTCCTTTAATTTGATGAGTTATATCTACTGGTTTACATGAGTAAAAATTTAATTAGGAAACACATAAATAAAGATTTGTGTGAATGACCATTCTTAATTATCAGAATGTCAAAATATTTACTTCATGAAAGACAATTTGATTTGAAGTCAGAATTACATGTAGGCCTTTCTCTCTCTAGATGAAAATAGTTGGAGAGCATCATCCCGCAAAATGGTACTGGAGTAAAGCTAAATGATCGGTAATAAAACCGGCCGATTTTGCCAAATAATCGACCAATTTTAGCACCAATTCATATCGAACATTTTTGATCTTTACATTGTACACTGATCGATAATCAGAATTATCCCAAAAATCACCCGATTATTGTGCTAGAACTGGCCGATTTTATCACTGATTCAACCTCGTGGGTATGGGGCTTTACCTGCAGACGGCCGACTCACTGGTCACGTTCTCCTCCTCCAGGTCGTCTACCACCTTCAGGTCCTCCAGCTCTGTGCTACAGTTTGTTCTGAAGTCTGTCAACAAGGACGTGTTGTTCTGTAGACACTTATTTAGGGCCTGAATTGCAGACATGCCTGAAACATTCACAGGATGTTTAACTACAGTATCTATGTTTAACTAGGTATCTGTATGATTTGTGATTACAAACCAAAGACATGATAGTAATGATTTGAGAAATTGGCAATTTGTAAGATGCAATGCACTTACATTAACGAAGTTTCTAATTGAAAAGATAGTATAAAATGTTGCAATGAAAAAGCACTGTCACGGAATGCAAAAATGATGCTTTTTCTCCATCTGAGAACGTGCCATAAGAACATGATTGCAAGTGTGAATTCACTTTAATTATTGATTGGTTTTATGTTAGCAAAAACGGTGAGAGGAAGGATTAGTGCAGCTTATTTGACACAGTTGATTTTTGAAATATCTTATTTGAGAGAATCAAGGATTCATGGCCATGAAAGCACTGCCTTTTCACGCGACGTCGCCTAATCTGCCTCCACTATTTACGCGACAATATCGCTCGAATTGATGTTATTACGCGACAACGTAAAGTGATGTGAGTAGTATACAGAAATGGGAAGTTGACGCGTGTCGTGTAGAGGACTCTGCCTATAGATGCGACGTTGTGTGCACATGCTTCACTGTTTACGAGACAAGACCTCATAGGCAAACTTTTGTGTGTATGTGACAATGTATGAACACATGAATAGTACAAATAGATGGGAATTTCATGTATGTCGCGTACGTTGTTTCTCTTTAGATCTTTTTCATTATTGTTGCGCCCCCTAGCAGATTTGTCTGATCCAAGGTTTTGGGTAATGAGTTCCAATAGTTAAAAAGGTGTATCTAGTATGAACAACGTCGCATACACGATGTCGCCTGTATAGTCAGTTCATGATGGACAGCCTACATTTGGATATCGCCTCAATGAGCTCGATTGGATAAGTGACAACTTATAACGGTGTAAGTAGCATACCGAAATGGGACTTTGGAGGGTGTAACCTACATAGTTTACAAGTGACGTCGTGTATACACTGTCTCTAATATATCAACGAGTCTGCTACGGTCGCCTACCGTAAGTCTTTGCCTGGAGACACATGTAGTCCAGATGGGGCAGTCGGAGGTCAAAGGGCGTAGTTAGCCCTGTAAGGCTGACCTGGACACTGGTCAGCTGGGGGCACCCTGAGTCGGCCAGACAATAGGACGTGGTGTTCAGATTCCTGTTGGTTAAGGCATAAATTATGTTTAATTTAAATATCATGTCACTGAATTAACTTCATTACATTGTACTGGCAACTTTATTATTATAGCAAGAGTAAAGAGACATTTATGCTTTTGGTAGTTGGATATATTGTATGCTTCCTATGCCCCTATTAGATACTCCCGTTCAAAACTATAATTGTTGGACCAAGGGTATTTTGATGAATTATATTATTGCCAGAAAAACATTGATCTACAATTATGACTAAAAAGTAGGGTTACAAATATTTTCAAAATACGCAATTCTTGGGAGCATTGTTTCAAATGGTCACCGAAACCATGTTGATTTAAGCATTTTGGAGTTTATTTATTTATCTAAAACCGGCGCCCTTTCAAAACTGTCTCACAGTAAAAGAGGGTACTCACGTGCATAGTTTCTCCATCTTCTGCATAGTGTCCGGATAAATAGACCAGGCCGGGGGTACACCGATGTAACCCGTGATTAAGCTATCCGCGCATCGCCTCTGGTCCAGGGAAGAGCAACCCGCCACAGGGTCAACTGCTAAGGTAAATTAAGTGGTTGTTATTGTATTATCGATTGATATATGATTCTTAATCAAAGAACCCTTTAAACGTCTCTAAAGTATGGTTTTCATACAAAATGTAAATTAAATATTTCATATGAAATGTCTTAAATGTGGATAATAAATGGGATATTACAAACCTTACCTGAATCTCATTGACTAGCATTATAATCCTAATGTCCAAAACAAACAGAACATTCCAGCAGAGGTAGGATTATGTAGTTTCAGAAAATGATGTTCTTATCATTATATACATTATAAATAACAAATTGGTTGTTTGTTTTTTCATACATGCTTTCAATTAGTTAATATCATTAGACATTTGAGCTTCAAATGTGTCTTTCAGCTCTGCTCTTTGTTGCTGATATTTCAAATACATCAGGACACGATCTACAATCGACATAACCATTAGGAAAAGGTTACAGAAAGCAAAGTAAGGGCAACCTTTCCAAAACTTTAAATGACTTGTTCATTAGAAATATAGGTAGGGTTTTTGCAAGCCTTTGATATGAGCTATATCACATACCATTAATAAAGCTGCTAAGCGTCCCATCTCGAAAATTCCATATTCCTATTAACTGATCAAATTCAGATATTGGGCATTCTATCTCTCTTTTTTATCAATTGTCTAACAATAATGTTCGACAAATGCCACCAGTTTATGATAATAACTATTGCTTGTGCAAATCTACAATTTCAGCAGATATAAATGGTGAACGTGTTTTAGTTTTCTTTGATATGTGCATCATCTAATGATATTATGTTCGTAATTATTGCAGCCCCTGCCTCTTACATGATCTTATAAAGAATATTTTACTCACCGAAAAGTATTTTGCTAAAGACTGTCAATATGCATATCAAGAAGGGATTCTGCATAATCGGGTCTATCTGAAAAATGAATAACAATGGTTGCTTATAACCTTATAACAAAATGACTTTTCGTATTACCGGTTCCTAACAAAAAGTTATGCATAAATATATATCAGGCAATTTAGTGTTTTCGAAATTCTCATTGATTTTGCAAGAATTCCGTAATGCACATTCCATACACCATCAAAAGCTTCCCCTTTATTTCCTAGTTTTTTTTTAAAGCAAAGGGGCCAAGTATTCGTGAACATGCATGATTGACCTATCTCAGAACAACAAATCAGAGATGGTCCCATTTAGATACAGTCTGCATTGATGTAATGGAATAAGAAATCAGCATTCTGACATCGGAATGCGCCCAAATAACGGTTCAACACAATATATCAATATTTTTGCATTTAAGAAAACAAAATGCATCCGAAAATGCATACAGATCAATTTTTCACTTTCAAGTAAATTAACTAAAACATTATGGATGATTTGGTGTCGGTCTTAAACAGTTGCATTACATTTCTATAGATCTAGATATGTGGGACAGAGCAAAAGCATTACAGGATTAAGAAATACAGATCTATAGCTGAATAAATTGTCTAATCAAATTTTGGAATCAGGGATGACCATATGAGACCCCTAGGCCGTTAAAAATGCGAAAATATGAAACTCTGTACATGCAACAGAGAAAATTTAATATTTAATGATGCGACAACTTACCTTTTAATTCTCTGCCCCTATTTGGGAAAATCAACACATCTTAAGGTTATTCCTCAGGCTCTAAGGGGAGCCGCTCTTGTGGTGACCCTTGTAGTGTTGGGGCAGTGTGATGGCTGGTCGCTATGACAGGGGTGACAACCCCACACTGTTTACCCCGTTACCGTGGTTACTACCACACAGGGCATTACCTGTGTTTTAACGGCTAATATTTGTTCTTGAATTGATTTAAAACATGTGGTCGTGTCTGGTGAACTAGGGTTGACGAAGGAAATGTGTGTTATTGTAAACGGATGGAAGAGGGTCGGTTAGGTGGTTGTAAGACAGCCAGACCGCAAAGTCACTGTATGAAAATATACCTTTAATGACCTTTGTCTTTTGTAAATGGGGCCATTAGGGTATATTAATGATTATTGAGAGGTCTTGTAAAGGTGACTTTCCCAGGATTTTAAAGGTTACCTGAAAGACTGTTGTAAAAGACTTGTAAAGGTGACCTTTCGATAACCTTTCATGTACATAAAATGGCCCCATTTGAAAAATAATTGGATTCATTAAAGGTCAAATTTCACACAGTGGATGGGCCTATTATCCCGTCCGCCTGTCGAGAGGATATATGGTTATATATATTATATATATTATATGGTTACTTGCCTGTGGATAAGTGGACAGGTGGATGAAGATCCATGATAATGGCTACCTGTCATATTTTGGGGGAAACATTTATTAACATGTCCGTCAGTTTATTTGTAGTTATATCATATATGTATTATATATATGATCTTAAGTAGGTTTATGAAAATGCATAATATATTGTACAGAAGATGAAAATTGATGTTGTGATAATGTAGGTGAAGAATACCTTATGGAAAAGCATTCATCAATATCCATATGTTAAAGCCACAACTTCCTAGTCTCCCTGATTATTTAGATGCCTTTAAGATTGAACAATTTATCACACCAACACGTCCGATTTAAGGAGGAATAAAACAAGCAGAGTAGGAGAAACTTGTTTTGTTTTGTCTTGAGATAAAGCAGATGGTTTGGAAAGGAAAACATGGACAAAGGGCTGGGCTGCACTGTGGCCACATTTCAAACCTGTTCTCAGGCTTGTATTCAGCTGCTGGTTCTGTCATTGAAAGATGTCGAGATGCACGGAACAACATTCTGGAAACATTAGTTAAAGGTTCCTGCTATCCATGGGGGCGGGCTAAATATATTTGTATTTTCGTGGATTGATGGGCCATCTGACTGGGATTTAGTAAAACAAGGCTGAAGATAAACTAGGCTGGGACTCTCTGTTAGAAAGATGGGTGCAGGAATTCTGCCCAAGGCTCCAAAACAATCACAAAACAATTTTTAAACTTGACAAAGAATTTGCTTTTAGATGACATGTAGGATGCATGGCCCTCTTCCGTATTATTGTTGAAAAATAGCTAATTGCCCAAATTCCGACAGTCAGAATCGACTAGTGGAAACTAGGCTTTAGGAATAGACACCACATGGTGACACTCCACAAAAACCCTCGAGACCACAAACTACCCCCAAGCCCCGAGGCCCGTCTGCCCCTCTTCCCTGAGTCGAACTAGACTATATATAGGCTAGAGATTTACACAGCCTATGATATTCCAACACTAGATGTTGCAAAGGCAGAATTACTTACCTAGGCTTGTTGAAAATTCACTTTTGATATAAAGTATGATGAAAAAATAATTATCTAAGTACATAACTAGGAAATATTACCAAATAACGTGTATGTTTAGAAGGTGAATATTTTTTTTTTTTTTTTTTTTTTAAAGAGCACATGCAGAGAGTAAAATACAATTAACGTAATATTGTTTATCTTCGATGAAGCGTAAACTGCCCCAACAGGCCTGCCTGGCGACGCCCACTGCCCCAGTGAGGGACCCAGCACGCCGTGACGTACAGCCCTGGAGGAAGGTGGGGGGCACACACTCGTTTCATCTCCATCCATCAGGGGGCGCTGCCGGGAGGAAAACGCTCACCTTTGGCGGGTCCATTTCCCTGATGAGGCGCACTCTAAACAAAGGTGGCGCTGCTTACACAGGGCTGGGTGGGTCTACAGAGGGGGGACGCTAGGGGCGTGTAGGGGGTACTGGAGGAGTGGGGCCAGTCACTGGAGGAGTGGTGTTCTCCCCAGGGGTGTGGCAGCTTTACCTGCTAAAAAAGGAGGTTAATGTAGGATTGAATGCGTAGACACTGAGACATGGGAAAGTTGGACCTTTGGGTGAACGAAGTGTCCTCATAATTGAAGGCGTCATACTTGGTTTCTGTAGGTTATCCTAGCTCATTACGAGTGATGAAAGAGAAGGCCTACCGGTCATAATAATACAGTAATGTATTTCCAAACATTAATTTTCGTGGATTTTTTTTTTCATTTTTTTCCCTAATTTCACACTCCCAAATAGTCCAAATGTATTTCAAACATACTTTAAACTATATTTTAGGTAAATTTACATATGTTATGAACTTTTTTACGCCTCCCAGTAATCCACACATAGATAACTGTTGACCATGATAATGCCCGTAGACCTTATCTCATATATGGCTTTGCATCGACATTAATCTAAAATCATAATGATAAACCATGCATACATGTTCTCTGGGCGAGCTAGATGTAATACAAACCAGGCACTTAAAACCTGAACGTCGTGGGAGGTATTAAGGAGTCTGATGTAAAGATGCTCAATCAATCTGCCCATGGACTATGCCGCTGGAGAGGGTATAGGGTCCCTGGAGTGACCCGCTCCTCCAGGGGAGATACATCTCCTCCTTTGATTGAGATTAAGAGGCTGGCAGGAGGGATTAAAGAGGAGAAATGGCCGAGGCGAAAAGGTGAGGCGATTGATTATGGAAAGTGATCTCAGGGTGCCCGGGTTCTGATGGGTTTGTAATGTATGTAATCCGGGTTGTTATCCTAGCATTAATGTACGTATATGGTCGATTATCACCAATTGTGACCACAGGCCATTTTCATATATTTTTATATGAAAGTGCGGGGAAAATAAAATTAATGGCGTTGCCGTACACTTAATGTGTACGGCCCTATGAGGTCTTCAATGGGAACCCGGTTTTTATGACTTTTTATGAATATTTTGCATGTTACAGTCGAAAATAAGGCAGTTTTGGAGTATTTTTAGGTACCAAACCAGTTCTTTATCTACTGAAGGTCTTGTACAAATTTTCTAACATTATGAAATCAATAAAAACCATGTTAATATATTTTATTAAATACGTTGCCGTACACTTATTTTTTAATTTTTTTTTTTTTCAACGTTGTCTTCATTTTATATGGGCATATTCTGTGGTGTAAAAATCGTGAAGCCGTACAGATATATATTGGCAATGTCCGGAACATAAGAAAAAAGGAAATAGATAAAACATTAAATATATTACAAAAATCACTCATACATTGGATTTATATATCGAAATAATGACAGGAATTACTTGGAAATCGACTTGATGAGGGGGTAAAAGCTAAGTGAAAGCAGGTTTGGTGTAGAAATCGTGAAGCCGTACAGAGATGCTTTAAAATAGCATAAAATCAGCGAAAGTGGGAAATAGTGAAAAATATTGAACGCACATAAATAAAACCAAGCAGGGCTTACAATACTTACTATTAATACCCAAAGATCCTATTTACGCGCTCAGAATGGCCAAATATAGGCCCCGTGAAGCCGTACTGAGACAGCGGTAATAGTGAAGCCGTACAGAGAAAAAAACCTTGGCGGGAAAAAAGGGCCCGCACGTGGCGCCATCTGCAGTTAAACGGAAGCGGATACCCGGAAGTGACAGAGGGCGTCCCGAACGCAGCAGATAGCAGACGATCGGCAACACGTAAGCATGTTTTCTTATTATTTTGCACGTTTTTCTAAAAATCTAGGCCCCAATGGTGTACATAAGCCATTGGATCGAGTGAAATGAAGTAATGTGCACCGCCGTACAGCAAAAGTTAAGCGAAAATACGGCGTATGTCCATATATGCAGTGATTTTGCACCCGCCAAGTTGGTTTGTTTACATCTAGTTCGATAGGCCACAGTGTGTGAGTTTCCTTAAAAGTACACTGTGTCCTGTCTCTGTACGGCTTCACGCTTTTACATGCGGCTTCACGCGGCTTCACGCTTGTGAGTCCAACAGGGAAATCAGTATAACTTGAACTGTTCTTATGCTATTTAACCCAGGTCTCTGCCACACTCACTGTCAGTCATTTCACTATGTTTAACTGTCAGGCATATATTGCCAGAATGCAGCTATCCATGTTTTCTATTAGTTTTATGGTGTTACTTGAGAATTTGTGTATCTGAAATTTTGTTTAAAGTAGGCTGGTTATTGCTTTAAAAATGTGAAACTCAGGTAAAATGCTGAATTTGTGCTATTTACAACCTGGAGCACTGTGAACTGTGGTAAAAAATATTAATTTCGATGGAAAAACATGTTTTTACCCCCCTTTTAAGTGTACGGCATTGCATTTATGGTGACAGGGACGACACCTGTAATCATCATTATCTAGGCCTTATTTCTATTTTAAATGCACGCAATACCTTGTGAGAAGCCTATAGATGCCACATATTTATTATGTAGTGTTGAATGTCATCAATTTTTCAAGCAGGTAATATATATTGTATGAAAACACATGGTAACCCCTCCCCCACCCGCCCACCTTTTTTTTTTTTTTAAGTGTACGGCAATGCATTTAATATAAAAGTTGAAAAGTGTACGGCAATGTATATTAAATTGATTGGGTTCACAAGCCTTGCATTTATGGTGACAGGGACGACACCTGTAATCATCATTATCTAGGCCTTATTTCTATTTTAAATGCACGCAATACCTTGTGAGAAGCCTATAGATGCCACATATTTATTATGTAGTGTTGAATGTCATCAATTTTTCAAGCAGGTAATATATATTGTATGAAAACACACGGTAACCCCTCCCCCACCCGCCCACCTTTTTTTTTTTTTTAAGTGTACGGCAATGCATTTAATATAAAAGTTGAAAAGTGTACGGCAATGTATATTAAATTGATTGGGTTCACAAGCCTTGCATTTATGGTGACAGGGACGACACCTGTAATCATCATTATCTAGGCCTTATTTCTATTTTAAATGCACGCAATACCTTGTGAGAAGCCTATAGATGCCACTTATTTATTATGTAGTGTTGAATGTCATCAATTTTTCAAGCAGGTAATATATATTGTATGAAAACACATGGTAACCCCTCCCCCACCCGCCCACCTTTTTTTTTTTTTTTAAGTGTACGGCAATGCATTTAATATAAAAGTTGAAAAGTGTACGGCAATGTATATTAAATTGATTGGGTTCACAAGCCTTGCATTTATGGTGACAGGGACGACACCTGTAATCATCATTATCTAGGCCTTATTTCTATTTTAAATGCACGCAATACCTTGTGAGAAGCCTATAGATGCCACATATTTATTATGTAGTGTTGAATGTCATCAATTTTTCAAGCAGGTAATATATATTGTATGAAAACACATGGTAACCCCTCCCCCACCCGCCCACCTTTTCTTTTTTTTTTTAAGTGTACGGCAATGCATTTAATATAAAAGTTGAAAAGTGTACGGCAATGTATATTAAATTGATTGGGTTCACAAGCGACCATACTGGTACTCATCATGTAAGTGAGATCAACTGCGTTTCATAAAAGCATTGCCGTACAGGAGTATCATAAAGAAAACATGGTCGCTATGAAATATATGCGATGCCGTACACTTTTCCCATAACCCAGTTAGTGAGATCTACTGCGTTTCATAAAAGCACTGCCGTACAGGTTTCCTCTACAAAGACATGGTCACAACGCAGTTCTTTAATGCTTTGGAAAAGTGTACGACAACGAAAATTACGTATTATTAAATGTATGCTTATTTTACCACCGGGCTAATAGCAAATAACAGCAAAGTATCCAAAACAAGATGGCAACATTCCACTGGATTTCATGTGCCATGCACAATGGCAAGAGTAAGTACTAGTCACAGAAAATCTCATTGTTGGAGTTGTGTTCAGCAGATGCGTTTCTATTCACCTAAAAGTCTCGTGTTGTGTTATGGTTCTTGTTAAATGGTCATTCAACTATACATTAGCTAACCATATTACTTTTTGAATTTCAGCTTTTCCCAAGTCCAGCACCACACGATGCCACCGCGAAGGCAGCGCGTACGGAGGACGCAGGAGCAGCAGCTGCTCCATAACCGGCTGCGGTCGAGAGTAAGTATTACTATTTGCCAAACCCCCGTAAATTGCAAATGTAAGAACCCGATCTTAGAGCTACAATCAAAAGCAAAGGTTCCTAACATGACAACAAAAACCATAATCATATGCTTAAAAAAAGTAATATTAACTGCTTGTTATTTCACTCTGTAGTTTTAACATTTATTTTCGCTCTTGCAGAGAATCCGTGACGAGTACACGCGGGGGTTGCGGCCGCCGCCCCTCCGCGAAGTATACCGGACCGTCCAGCAACTCGACTTGGACAGACTCCGATGGAACGAGACGGCCAGGGACCGTCGAGAGGCCCAGAACGTGGCCGCGGGCTACCCGGATGGCCGACGCCCGCGGGGCCGTCCGCCAGGTCGAGGTCGAGGGCGCGGCGGCAGGGGTGGCCGTGATGGCCGTGGTGGCAGGGGTGGCCGTGGTGGCAGGGGTGGCCGTGGTGGCCGCAGGGCGCGTGGCCGCAGGGGCCAGAGGGGCGGCCAGCAGCCTGCTGTGCCCGCCCAGGAGGACGACGGGGACCAGCAGCCGGCTGTTCCTGCCCAGGAGGACGACCAGGGCCAGGAGGTCGCTGGCCCCGCCCAGGAGGACGACCAGGGCCAGGAGGTCGCTGCCCCCGCCCAGGAGGACGACCAGGGCCAGGAGGTCGCTGCCCCCGCCCAGGAGGACGACCAGGGCCAGGAGGTCGCTGCCCCCGCCCAGGAGGACGACCAGGACGACGGGGGCCAGCAGCCTGCTGTCCCCGCTCAGGTTCTACAGGACGCCCACCAGGGCGGGCGGCGTGGTGGCCAGCGTGGTGGCCAGCGTGGGCTCCGGCGCGGGGCACAGCGGGCCCAAGACAGGGAGGTCCCCCCCTTTAGGTAAGTGCATGTGCATCCAATATTGCAGTAACTAGTGGGAAATGACCAAAGTGCTATATTTCTATGTCGTAAAGTAGCCTGTCACTTATTTAATAAGTAGACGTACAGTTTTCTATATCGTAAAATCCTTCAAAAGTAAAATATATATGTCGAATATTAAATGACACTATAGTAAACTTTAAAATTCTGTACGGCGTTGCATATAAAGTCCTTTTAAAGTGTGCGGCAATAAATATTCAATACTGGAAGAGTGTACGGCACTGTATATTAAATAGTTTGGTTTTACTTCTTTGTATATATACGTTTCCCTATCTATATCACTTGTACTTTATTTGGACAGAGCACGAGAGTACGAGGAGGAGGAGGAGAGGGTGAGGCCGCCGCCACGAGAGTCCGCGGTTCTGGCAACCCAGAGGCTGGTCGCCCTCCACGCCGAGGTGGGGTCGGACCAGGCGATGTCGGGGGAGGAATTTGTTCCTCAACCGGCGTCGCCTAGTTTCGCCAACTGGAGACAGACCCCCCAGGAGGAGACCGGCAGTGAGACGGATACGGACATGGAGGGGGTGCTCAGGGAGGCCAGGCCAGTCCGGACCGCGGCGACAGTGGCTGCACAGAGGTGGAAAGCCCTGCATGCAGCGGTGGGGTCGGACGTGGTGAGCTCTGGGGAGGAGTTCGAACCTCCCCAGTCCTCATCACTTCCGGCCTCGCCGCTGCTGTGGAGGCCAATCCGCCCTCTGCAGTTTAGGGAGGAGAGTGAGGAGGAGGGAGTCGTGGAGGACGGAGTGGAGGAGGAGGGAGTCGAGGAGAGAGTGGAGGAGGAGAGAGGAGTTGAGGACAGAGTGGAGGAGGAGGGAGTCGAGGAGAGAGTGGAGGAGGAGAGAGGAGTTGAGGACAGAGTGGAGGAGGAGGTAGTCGAGGAGAGAGTGGAGGAGGAGAGAGGAGTTGAGGACAGAGTGGAGGAGGAGGGAGTCGAGGAGAGAGTGGAGGAGGAGAGAGGAGTTGAGGACAGAGTGGAGGAGGAGGTAGTCGAGGAGAGAGTGGAGGAGGAGAGAGGAGTTGAGGACAGAGTGGAGGAGGAGGTAGTAGAGGAGTGGGAGATGGAGGAGGAGACGACGGAGGAAGAGGGGCAGAAGGAGATTGAGGAGGTGCAGAGTAGTGAGAAGGGACGTGAAGAGGTGGAGGATTGGGAGTTGGAGGAGGGAACGACGGAGGAAGAGGAGACAGGAGTGGCGGAGGGGGTCGCCCCTTCTCGCCCGGCACTGCACCCGGTTACGGGCCGAGTTGAGTGGGTGGGAGTCCCCGGGTTTGATGGTTTTCAGGCGGCCCAGGGTCAGCCCTAGACCCGGCGACTTCCACCCACTCTTCTCGGTCATCCGCACGTAGTGCCGAGCGAGGAGGTGACGACCCGGGATCTTGAATAAAGTTTTTATTTTTTCAGTATACTGTCGTCCAGTTTTGTATGTCCTATGTAAGACAAGACAACACAAAGTAAGAATCCGAACAGAATGCCAGAATCAATGTAATGTAACACAAGTAATAATTTTTATTTCATGTGAAAGCAATATAACAACCAAGGCGTCGGCAAAGTAGTTAAACATATGAAAAATAAATGTGTAAGTGCATAGGCGTGCACATTTTCCTTAACACCACATGGTAAATATATATTTGGTCACCATATTTTTCTTTTTTTAAAAAATATCTTTACTTATCTAGAAATTCCGGAGCCTCGTAGATCAATTAACTAAATCAACAAGCATATATATTTCATTGCAGTACACAGTTCCCCACACATCAAAAGATGATATATGCCATGCCGTACAGGTATTCCAGGCCACGACATATCTATTTCATAAATGCGTTGCCGTACACATTTCCCAAAGTATATGCGATGCCGTACAGCTTTTCTATGGCACGACAAATCTTTTTCATAAATGCATTGCCGTACACATTTCCCCCCCAAAGTATATGCGACGCCGTACAGCTTTTCTATGGCGCGACATATCTTTTTCATAAATGCATTGCCGTACACATTTCCTCACATCAATAGATGATATATGCGATGCCGTACAGCTTTTCTATGGCGCGACATATCGTTTTTTTATAAATGCATTGCCGTACACATTCCCCCCCCCCCCCCCCCCCAAAGTATATGCGACGCCGTACAGCTTTTCTTTGGCGCGACATATCTTTTTCATAAATGCATTGCCGTACACATTTCCCCACATCAATAGATGATATATGCGATGCCATACAGGTTTTCAATACATATTCCATATACTGATAATTTGTCTTCTACAGCATTCATCATGGACGAGCTCGAGCAAGATCACACTCAAGAAGAAAAAAAAGAACGGAACCGGCAATATCAGGTCAACTACAGGGCCAATCCTGATGTGCAGGCAGCTGCTGTTGTGCGTGCTAAGGTAACAGTTGAATCCATTAACATTGCTTGACTTAATCACATGCACAAAAAAGATTGTGCAATTTTTATACTGAACAAGCTGTACATTTTTGTAGTATATTTATGAAGTGCTGAACATCTTCTAAATATGTCACTGCACAGCTCATACTTTCAAACTGCAGTGCAGTTATACTTGTCTTGAACCTTACAGAACCATCGAGATGCCAACAAGGGCAAGAAAAAAAAAGTGCCTAAGGAACAGAAAGAGGAGCGGCTGCGAAGGAGGAGGGAATCCCTGGAGCGGACTAGGCAACGATGGCGTAAGTAACCAGGAACAGCTCAATGCCATAACATTTTTACATTGTGTTGGATTAACATTAGATTAATATTTTATTATATCAATGAAATGTATACCGTAATGCATTTTTCACCACTTGACAAATTAATATCTTATAATCTGACCATCTTATCTTTTCATTAATTTTTCAAGGGGAACAAGGCCTGAACGCCCAGGGGAAGCCTTACAAGCGGAAGCCCGCTGACGTCCCTCCTCCTAATGATGTCCCCGCACCTGCCGCAGCTGAGGCTCTGCGGACATCAGGCAGGATTGCCGGGGAAGTTGCGGCCCCGATTGCGATCGCGCCAAGGGTTCGACGGCAAGCAGCCAAAGAGCCTGAAAAGTAAGTTTGGGTATACATGTTAATTGTACATCTTAAGATAAATATATATTTTATATGTGTGTGTGTGCAGTCACTACTAGCTAAATCCGGTAAATTCAATGCCGTACACATTCAATTGCGCAGTAGTTACGATGCCGTACACTTTGTCTGTAGTTATCAGTTAAACTCGGTAAATGCATTGCCGTACACATTGAATCGTTTTAAGGTACACAGCCTATGTTGAATCTCAGTGTCATAGAATGAGCAGAAGACACCTGAGAAAGAGTTCATCAGTTTACAATGATATAATACAGTTGGAAAACTCTGCTTCTTGAAACATTTACAAGATGAGCAAATTTACCTTCCAATGTTTTCCAGGTTGGTGGTGACTCTTCCTAGCTTTAGCCGTCAACCCAAGGCGCGGTCGCTCAAGCGGGAGCTTGAGACTACAAAAGACACACTGAAGAGGACCCAAGCTACCCTGGCTGCGAGGGACAAGGAGGTAGAGGACCTCAAGAGGCAGCTGGCGGAAGCGCTGGGACGCCGTGGCGTTCGGGACCAGGAGGTACCAGCCACGCCTCCCACGCACGCAGCTGCCGAGCTTGATGCGCCGGCGGCCCAGGTACATTAGTTTGGCAGTAGAAAAATCACATTGTAATGTGATATGTGTATACATGTCATATGCAATTGTAATCAGTTAAACTCGGTAAATGCATTGCTTAAAATTGTTATATATGGTATGCGCGGTAAATGCGATTCCGTACACTTCATCCCTAGTTAGAAGCTGAACTCGGTAAATGCATTGCCGTACACATTGAATCGTATTAAGGTATGCGCGGTAAATGCGATGCCGTACACTTCATCCCTAGTTAGAAGCTGAACTCGGTAAATGCATTGCCGTACACATTGAATCGTATTAAGGTATGCGCGGTAAATGCGATGCCGTACACTTCATCCCTAGTTAGAAGCTGAACTCGGTAAATGCATTGCCGTACACATTGAATCGTATTAAGGTATGCGCGGTAAATGCGATGCCGTACACATTGAATCGTATTAAGGTATGCGCGGTAAATGCGATGCCGTACACTTTGTCCGATAATTCCTATTGTGTAATGAAAGAATGTATTGTATGTTCAACAGGCACAAGCGATCCACCTCCTGCAGAAGGGCCTAAGCGTGACCCCCACCAAGGAGCGGGTCCGCAAGATTCTCCCGTACACGCTGACGGTCGAGAACGTGCGCAACGCCCCTCGGGAGGTGAAGCGCACTGTTTTCGACCGGAAGCAGCTGCGGGGGACAGCGAAGGCCCTTGGGGAGGTGGTCGACATCTCACGCAAATACCTTAGAAAGACCCAGCGGCCGCCGGCAACAAAGAGGAAGATGGCAGCAGCAGCGGTGAAGGCAGCTGTCGGGTCATTTATGACCCGGCCAGAAAACGCCGCGGAACTGCCATCCCAGAGGGCCAGCAAGAAGGGGATACAGGCGTACACCCTCCTGGACACCCTCAGCAGCCTGCATTCAAAATACCAGGAGCAGTGCAACTCTGATATCTCCCTGCTGACCTTCTGCAGGTACAGGCCGGAGGGTGTGCGCCTCATCAAGTACGCCACCAGGGACGTCTGCCTCTGCCCTCGGTGCGCCAACCTGGTCCTGATGTCCCAGGCATCAGGGGTGCTGTCCCACTCCCCCAAATCGCTGGCCCTCTTGGAGGACGAGGACATAAAACGAAAGTTGGAGGGGCTGCAGAAAGATGTGGTGCGGTTCCAACAGTGGCGAAGGGCCAACGTCCCCGCCCGCGACGGCTCCATGATCATAAAGACGCGGCTGACCGACCTAGAGGCACCCACCGACAGCTTCACCACAATGTTCCTGGGTCTGATGGGTCCCCATCGTGAGCACATGCAGCGGCTCACGACCCAGTTCCGGGAGATCCGTCGGCTCAAGGATGGGTTGCACGAAGGAACCGAGGCCGTGGTTCAACTGGACTACTCCGAGAACTGGGAGGTTAAGTTCAGGAAAGAACCCGCCTCGGTGTTCTTCGACAACCGGCAGATCGCCTTGATGCCCATTGTGGTGTACTTCCGGAAGCCTGGTCACGCCACGGTCTTCACGAAGTCGTTCGTGGGTGTGACGGACGAGCTGTCCCACACAGCCCCGACAACTTTCGCCTTCATCGCTCCCTTGATGGAGGCCCTGCGCCAAGAACTTCCCCTCCTGGAATGGGTGCATTTTATCTCTGACGGTCCGACGTCCCAGTACCGCAACAAGACGGTTGTGGCTGGGGTCCGGCAGTTCCCGGCCCGCTTCGGTGCGAATGCCACATGGACGTGGCTTGAGGCGGGGCACGGGAAGGGCCCGTGTGATGGAGTCGGCGGGTCTCTGAAAACAATGGCGACGAACCTGGCAACAGGGGGCTTGCCACTGCGCACGGCGAAGGAGTTCGTCGAGCGCATCAGGACCCGTGCGACCAAGATCACACTGATCCACGTGACCGAGGAGATGATTGCGTCCACCCGGGAGGAGGTTGAGGCGCAGTGGCAGCTAGTTCCCGTCAAGGGAATTATGAAGGTGCATGCCCTCGCCCCCACAAGCAGCGGTGACCTCTACATCAGGGAAACCTCGTGTTTCGATTACTGCTGTTGGAATAACAGCCAGTTCCACCCGCTGTGTCCTGGTTGGTCGAAGGTGCAGGCTCCTCAGGTTGTGGAGGTCGAGGAGGAGACGGACCAGGAGGAGTTTGAGGAGGAGGACGACATCCCCCTGGCGCAGCTTGTGCGCTCACAGGACGAGGCCCAAAGCCCTGATGCACCCAACAGGGTCATATGGCGTCAGATGACTGCCATTGGCAATCATGCCGTGGTGACATGGGGTTCCAGATGGTACCCCGTGGTTATCACTGGCCATGATTGGGAGGAGCTGTTGATCAGCTTCATGACCCCATCCAGAGGAAAGTGGAAGTGGGGCAAAAGGGAAGAGGGCCGAGTCCACCGGGCTGGAGTCCTCTCCTACATCTCTCCTCCGGTCCGGGTCTCCCCGACCCTCTACGAGTTGCTGGAGAAGGACCAGCGGGAGGTCGAGCACCGGTTTTCCCTCCTGTAAATGTGTCGCCGCTGCTGTTATTTTTCATTTGCCCCGCTACCGGGCCTCAAAAAGTGATAGTAGCAGTTATTTTTAATTTGCCCCAGCTACCGGGCCTCTAATAGTAATAGTAGCACCTCAGTTGTTATTTTTCATTTGCTCCAGCTACAGGGGCCTTATATTTGGAATGGTAGTAGTTAGAAGTTATTTTTCATTTGCCCTAGCTACCGGGCCTTTAATAGTAACAGTAGTGCTTCAGTTCTCATACATGTACAAACATCATCACCTTATATATATATCATCAACTATTTATTGCCACAGCTGTACGTTTGTAAATATGATCCGCGTACATGTATTTATTTATCTAACGCAAAAAAAACGATGCCGTACACTTATCTAATGTTATCTAACATCTAATTCAAGAAAGAAAATACGACTCCGTACACCTATTTAAAAAAGAAAATAATTCAAAATAGAAAAATACGATGCCGTACACATCTTTAACACTAGTGTTCTTACAAACTATTAGAACCATTGCCGTACACTTACATACTTGTGATAAATTCATATGCGCAGAAGATCCTGTGCTCATCGTTCGGCAACAAAGATAAAATCGGCATATTTACCTTATTGTACAGCATCTAATTCAAGAAAGAAAATACGACTCCGTACACCTATTTAAAAAAGAAAATAATTCAAAATAGAAAAATACGATGCCGTACACATCTTTAACACTAGTGTTCTTACAAACTATTAGAACCATTGCCGTACACTTACATACTTGTGATGAATTCATATGCGCAGAAGATCCTGTGCTCATCATTCGGCAACAAAGATAAAATCGGCGTATTTACCTCATTGTACAGCATCTAATTCAAGAAAGAAAATACGACGCCGTACACCTATTTAAAAAAGAAAATAATTCAAAATAGAAAAATACGATGCCGTACACATCTTTAACACTAGTGTTCTTACAAACTATTAGAACCATTGCCGTACACTTACATACTTGTGATGAATTCATATGTGCAGAAGATCCTGTGCTCATCATTCGGCAACAAAGATAAAATCGGCGTATTTACCTCATTGTACAGCATCTAATTCAAGAAAGAAAATACGACGCCGTACACCTTTTTAAAAAAGAAAATAATTCAAAATAGAAAAATACGATGCCGTACACATCTTTAACACTAGAGTTCTTACAAACTATTAGAACCATTGCCGTACACTTACATACTTGTGATAAATTCATATGCGCAGAAGATCCTGTACTGATCATAGTTATTTCTCACCTTTACTCATACATACTACGTAATTAAAACCATTGCTGTACACATGTACTTGTGATGTATACAAAGTGTTATCGTGTAATATCTGCTGCATCAGACATTATCTATGACAAGTCTTATATTAATGAACTTGAACTATGGCCACTAGTACAGGGAATAGAAGTATGGCTGAGCCAACTTAAGGGCCATAGTGTCAGCATTTTCACTGTTAATACCCAGGTGTTTAGAAAAAGAATCCGTACTAACCCAACCTGCATGACATTGCTCATACCTGGTACTCCACTATACAGACAATAATTTAATCCTGGATACTTTATCTCGCATTGTATATATGTAAAGTATGAAGTGGAGCTAATTGAAATTAATTAAATCCGTTGCTGTACACCCAAACCTTGTCTATGATAACCTCTCATATTTCATTATGTGTACGATGACACTTTTGATTTTTAGCTGATATCACGTGCTGTTTGGCAACATGTATAGAGAGCCAATAATTGTATGCAAAGTGTTCGTGAGGAATGCGCTCTAGGCATCTGCCATTGCAATTTCTTTATTTCGGACGCATTAGCCCAATTAAAACCATGTCACATTCATTATATATATTGGTAGGTATGTGTCAATGGCTTTAAATGCATAGCCGTACACTTATTTCCTATGATACTAATTGTAAATATTATAAAAGTAGCAGCATTTGTAGATGAAATCATTATTTTGCATTTGTATATATCACAGGCTACTCAATGCCATGTAAATATGATCGCAGTTCTTATGAAAATGCATTGCCGTACACTCACTACATGTATATTGAAGTTTAACCCATGATTCATGTGTACGGCGACGTAATATATTGGTAGGTCTGTGTTGATGGGTTTAAATGTATAGCCGTACACTCACTTTGTGTAAATGCTAACATATATTATATGTGTACGGCAACGCTTTTAATATTTAACGCTAAAGCATTTGTAGCAATATATTGCATTTGTGTGTATATATCACAGGCTACTCAATGCCATGTAAATATGATCGCAGTTCTTATGAAAATTCATTGCCGTACACTCACTACATGTATATTGAAGTTTAACCCATGATTCATGTGTACGGCGACGTAATATATTGGTAGGTCTGTGTTGATGGGTTTAAATGTATAGCCGTACACTCACTTTGTGTAAATGCTAACATATATTATATGTGTACGGCAACGCTTTTAATATTTAACGCTAAAGCATTTGTAGCAATATATTACATTTGTGTGTATATATCACAGGCTACTCAATGCCATGTAAATATGATCGCAGTTCTTATGAAAATTCATTGCCGTACACTCACTACATGTATATTGAAGTTTAACCCATGATTCATGTGTACGGCGACGTAATATATTGGTAGGTCTGTGTTGATGGGTTTAAATGTATAGCCGTACACTCACTTCATGTATGTGTACGGCAACGCTTTTAATATTTAACGTAACAGCACAGGATGCTTCTGGATATTCCCTTTTTGTGTAAATTACCAATTATTGTACAGAAAAACCTGATTATTTATTGAATTAAATTATTCCTCTTGTTATTTAAGATGCATTAGTCTGTGTTTTGAGCTTAATTATATAATTATATAATTGGTGGCTGAATAATATAAGATCGTATCTCAAAAAGATAAATTTTATATATAGTTTCTGAGATGTTTCCCTTACCCTAAAGGTATATGAAAATTTAGGAATTTTTTAAATTCTCCAAATATTTGGAATGTTATTGATCAGTAAACAAAGGCCCGAATATTTTGATAATTTAATGGGCAAAAACGTGAAAAATGGTGACAATATGAAAAAAGCTAGACATTAATGCAGGAAAAACAACTAAAATAATGGGATATTTGCGGAAAACGGGCTTTGAAACGATAGAGAGACTAGTTCCGTTGCCACAGCTGGCAGAGTGAAGCAGTACAGAGATGCATGAAGCAGTACAGAGATTCCGTAACCATGGAAATTATACAAGTTTACGGCAACAATTTGTGTTTTTTCCGGTTGGTGTTGCGTTACCAGAGGTGATACCTACGATTTGGCCGATTATTTCCCGCTAATTATGAATTTTCCCATTTTTATGGCTTTCCGAAGACGCGAAAAATGGGCTTTTCATTAGGTGAAAAGCATGAAAAGGGCCATAATTCCCGAATATTTTGATAATTTAATGGGCAAAAACGTGAAAAATGGTGAAAATATGAAAAAAGCTAGACATTAATGCAGGAAAAACAACTAAAATAAGGGGATATTTGCAGAAAACGGGCATTGAAACCAGAGAGATTAGTTCCGTTGCCACAGCTGGCAGAGTGAAGCAGTACAGAGATGCATGAAGCAGTACAGAGATTCCGTAACCATGGAAATTATACAAGTTTACGGCAATAATTTGTGTTTTTTCCGGTTGGTGTTGCGTTACCAGAGGTGATACCTACGATTTGGCCGATTATTTCCCGCTAATTATGAATTTTCCCATTTTTATGGCTTTCCGAAGACGCGAAAAATGGGCTTTTCATTAGGTGAAAAGCATGAAAAGGGCCAAAATTCCCGAATATTTTGATAATTTAATGGGCAAAAACGTGAAAAATGGTGAAAATGTGATAAAAGCTAGACATTAATGCAGGAAAAACAACTAAAATAAGGGGATATTTGCAGAAAACGGGCATTGAAACCAGAGAGATTAGTTCCGTTGCCACAGCTGGCAGAGTGAAGCAGTACAGAGATGCATGAAGCAGTACAGAGATTCTGTAACCATGGAAATTATACAAGTTTACGGCAATAATTTGTGTTTTTTCCGGTTGGTGTTGCGTTACCAGAGTTGATACCTACGATTTGGCTGATTATTTCCCGCTAATTATGAATTTTCCCATTTTTATGGCTTTCCGAAGAAGCGAAAAATGGGCTTTTCATTAGGTGAAAAGCATGAAAAGGGCCAAAATTCCCGAATATTTTGATAATTCAATGGGCAAAAACGTGAAAAATGGTGAAAATGTGATAAAAGCTAGACATTAATGCAGGAAAAACAACTAAAATAAGGGGATATTTGCAGAAAACGGGCATTGAAACCAGAGAGACTAGTTCCGTTGCCACAGCTGGCAGAGTGAAGCAGTACAGAGATGCATGAAGCAGTACAGAGATTCCGTAACCATGGAAATTATACAAGTTTACGGCAACAATTTGTGTTTTTTCCGGTTGGTGTTGCGTTACCAGAGGTGATACCTACGATTTGGCCGATTATTTCCCGCTAATTATGAATTTTCCCATTTTTATGGCTTTCCGAAGACGCGAAAAATGGGCTTTTCATTAGGTGAAAAGCATGAAAAGGGCCAAAATTCCCGAATATTTTGATAATTTAATGGGCAAAAACGTGAAAAATGGTGAAAATGTGAAAAAAGCTAGACATTAATGCAGGAAAAACAACTAAAATAAGGGGATATTTGCAGAAAACGGGCATTGAAACCAGAGAGACTAGTTCCGTTGCCACAGCTGGCAGAGTGAAGCAGTACAGAGATGCATGAAGCAGTACAGAGATTCCGTAACCATGGAAATTATACAAGTTTACGGCAACAATTTGTGTTTTTTCCGGTTGGTGTTGCGTTACCAGAGGTGATACCTACGATTTGGCCGATTATTTCCCGCTAATTATGAATTTTCCCATTTTTATGGCTTTCCGAAGACGCGAAAAATGGGCTTTTCATTAGGTGAAAAGCATGAAAAGGGCCAAAATTCCCGAATATTTTGATAATTTAATGGGCAAAAACGTGAAAAATGGTGAAAATATGAAAAAAGCTAGACATTAATGCAGGAAAAATAATTATAAAAATAAGATCTGAATTGATAAGAGGCGATAAAAAATGTGCCTTCCACCACTCAGTTTTCATGGCTTTCAGGCTTCATGGGCTAAAGAGTGAAGCAGTACAGAGATGGGCTAAATTCCTTTAAATTACAAGAAAATACAGCCAAAATTGAAAAAAAACTTGTACGATTCCTTTGTACTAGGTGAGATGAATACACTAGAGTAATTTTTTTTTTTTTCAAGTTTCCTATTTTTTTATGAGTTTAAAAAGAACTTCAAAAAATCCAGCTTCACCATTTTGAGCAAAATTTGACATTTTCAATAAACCCCAAAGTTGGAAAGAATTATCTAATTAAACAAAAAAAGGTACCTATGTTGTCAAGAACACCCATCCCTACATGCATAAATGTTTTTATTGTTCCCCTTGAGATTTAGAGAAAAATTAAGACTTTTACAAAATTGGATTTTTCATGTCTCTGTACTGCTTCACTCTTCTTGGGTGTCATAAATCAATAAATTATGGATATTAGTGTTCCCAACTTGCAGGGAATATCAATAATGGTCTTAGCAACATTCCCTAGAAGTTTTATCAATATGTGAACAAATTTTCATTTTTGGCACATTTACCCCCCTGTGGTCACAATTGGTGATAATCGACCATATAGAGAATTATATCTGGATCAGGAATATAGGAATCGACCTTTTATGACTACCTAATGGGGCGTTTTCGTAACCGTATTACAGTTGAATATACCTCTTGCATTGCGAGACAATAATTAAATTTTCTTTGATCAGTATATTTTATCTAACCATTACTGAGAATAATAATTTTACAACACCTAAAGGATACTTCTGGTGATGGGTGTTTTTGGTCATTCATATGAATATCTTGGCAAATACAGGTATATTACAGATATATTATTGCTGAATGTTTCTGTTATCAAATATACCGTAATAAAATGGTTTCAAATGATATTGATATTAGAGCGATAAAGAACTAAAGCAGGAATATCCAAGAAGTCAGGAATGAACGACCACGATCTCGGAGAAACAGTTATTGGGGTGAACGAGTGAGTCAGGACTAATATAGTATAAACAGATCACAATGTATCGTTCAGTGATGAGCTCTACTGGTATTTTAGTAAGCCTGTGTTATGTGATATGCATCATAAGTGTTGATTGTAGCTGAATGATGCTCATTTCCTGGGACTAATCAACATTTTTGATTCGTTCAGCCCTACGTAATCCGCGTTCTCAGGAGTAAGCTATTAATTTTGTTCTTGTATGTTATAAAACCATACGTCTACAGTATAACTTAAAAGGGAAATAGCTTCAAACGTCTTAGATGACAGACAACTTGAATATTAATTTTATGAAACAGGCGAATGCAGAATGTTTAATCGAAAGAGTAAGATTCTCTACGGGAAAATACGTCAAGGATTATGCTGATGTCACTAAACTTCATAATTGTCTTAGTATGCAACCTTCAAGGAAAGCAGATTTGCACATTGCCCTCGCTATTCCTTGTGCAATTCTCATACTATACACCACACGATCCTTCACTTGAATCCTCAACTTAAAGTACTCCAATCACATCAAACACCTCTCAACCATCACTTGAATCAGCCATTACAACTATTGTCAACCTTTCAAAAGCCAAATATCTTAAAGTCTGCCATATGTTTTTGATCTCCACTCAAAACACTCAAGCCAGTCAAAACACTCGTCAATAATGTACACTCTTGAAAATCGTTTTCACATTAAAACGTAACAACGAACATGGGGGAAATATCAATTAGAAATAACCATGTATGCATTATATTACGTCAATCGTATGTATAAAACTGTAACTAATAGTGACAGTAAAATCCTTTGTTTAAAAGACATATCAAGTGACGTAATGGACACTAAGTCAATTTCGATTATATGGGTCTAGCCCTACGTTATTTTTAATCTTGACACTTTTATCAAACGTCAATTGATAGCTATTGTTTCGCTATTTAACTGACCTACAATAGGAGCATATCCTCTCTCAACACTACATGGTTGCCGACTCTTAAGTCAGGTCTGCCAAATGTCGCGGAACATTATTATTGCACCACCCTGTCCATATTTGTTTTCCGCCCCATGCCCTTCCACGACCCCACTTTCCTCACCCACCCCTCACCTTCCCCTTCCCACGCGAGTTCTGTATTGATGGACATTTGGTTAGACTTGAAGCCAGCAAAAAGGGCTTCCCTAATGAAGCCCAGACGGTCCGGGGAAAGGACCTTGATTGGTGGGGCGAGTGTCCAGCATTAGTAAGGCCCTGCCATCTGCTCGGGGTGGGGGGGGGGGGATAGGGTTCGAGATGTGGGGGGTGGGATGAGTGAGCTACTCCACACCAACCCCAGCTTTTTAACCTCCTGTCTGGCGTCTCATGTGAATCACCAATTGGATTTTACATCAACCCTTATAAGAATTCCTATCAGCGAGCCTAGATAAGCATGCATTTAGTTATTCATTTCGTTCTTGCGCCCGCGTGATGAGGTTCCATATATTCTTGTCAGTCTGTCGGTGGTACTTGTGCTCCCTAACTGATTTAAACATGTATGCACGGAATAGGCGTTTTATGGTTTGGTATGTTTTATATTTGATTAATGACTATTCCGTCAGTAATTCTGCAAGCCAGCCACATAAAAAAAGTTTTGAGACGGGAAATCTACTTTATATTCTGCGCCCCCACAGCTAGACCACTGCTTACTATTTCCGAGTCCTGTTCAGCTTCAACGCTCCATTCCTTAACATACCCAAGAGTATATAATATTATATGCTTCGAAATTAAACTGTTGATCAGAAAAATTCATGGCTAATTGTCTATAATTGAAGATGATAGGGTATTGAAAGTGGCTATCTAGACCAATTTTTTCTAGCCCCATGGCCGATTCCCAACTTTATATTTTGCAATAACCGTGATTAATGTATGCATAACCACTGCCTCCAACTATTCTTACCATAAAATGTAACTCATACTATTAGACCTGCTTATGTACCGATCAAATGAGCCCTCTCTACGCCCACTGGTACATTAGGAGACATCCTGAGAGGGCACTATTCAAGTAGAACTCTAGTGGAATGAATCAGAACTAAACATTCCCCACACGTCCGTTTCCTTTCATATTGCATGAGGAGGCGGCTGCATAGTCGAGGTACACCAGTCTAAAAGACGGCTCTGCCCTGCTCCAATACTTGACTGGTACACTCCTCCAAGTGGCCGGAAACAGTGGTACCCACCGCGTCAGTTACGATTCATACCGCCACAAAGGGAGGGCGCCACTGCTGTCATGACCTTTGACCCAGCCGGATTAACAAATATTCTGGGCTCATCTGGGGTGGATTGGGCTGGGGGCTGGAGTGAATGGTTCAGGAGGAGAAACTGCCTACCGCGATACATCACTAAGAGGACCGACGCCATTTTAGACGCTGGAGGAGCGGCGGGCAGGGTACTTCCGGTGCGCGATAAATATGCCATCAGAGGGCAGGTGGTGGCCTATTATCGCCCACTGAGTCGTCCCCGCACGCTTCTAAGTGGGAATCCTTAGGCCCGGCTTCACAGCGTCTCACGCCTGAATAAATTGCCAATTACTGCTTGTATCTAGACCGGATTATTGAGTTCTACAAATAATGAGTTATTCCCCTCCGACGCCGGCACATGATTGACGGTTCCGCCGCCTGCAAAAACGGAAAAGGGGCAAAAAATAGAAGTCGTCGGCTGCGGCCGTGTCGGCAATACATCATGGCTTCTTTTTGTAAGCGCGCCTCCCATTGGTCGGCCCGTGTCACATGGACGTCACGTGGGTTGTCGCTGTCAGTTCAGATTAGCAGCGTTCAGGCAGGGGGTAGTCACAGTAGACTGAGCTGAGGACTGCATGCAGCAAGAATTGGCTCTTTTCTGACTCTATGGGAGTTGGTCTCTTTTTGAAGAGAACCCTGATTTTTTGCTCGCGTGAGTCTCACTAACGTGTACGTTTCATTCAATTGCTTTCAACTTGGAAATAAGGGCATCAGTCAATGCAAGACTTTAATTTTCAATCTTATAAAAAGGCGCGAGACTGGGAACAATTATTTCAGTCTCTGTAATAGATCTCGAGGTTCTAAACGTTATGATCACGTGAACTGATAAGGCTGAAGAAATTGATAATATGAGATGATGGGATAAGATTCCAGATATAAAAGAACATCTAATGGAAATCCGTAAATATAAGATAAGTAGATCTAATAAGAATACATTCCATAAATTTCTCGAGCAAATTAGGCTCTTCCCGCAATAACAGCCCCATTGTGATTGGGGAAAATGCACTTGGATTAATATCGATTTGACATGAAATGATTGAAATAGACAAAACTATAGCTATTCTATCTCATTGAATGCTGCGGAAACATCTATTTCTCTAACCATGTAATCTCTGATAATTATTCTAACGTTTGCCAGTCGATCAACATTTTTTATTAATCAATCTTATACAATGCTTTACATTTAATTATGAAATATGGAAACAATTAACTAAGTGGTTCCAATGCCATCATATGGTATAGATTTCAACAGACTGAGGGTATATACCTCTAGTAATCCTAACCGATTACAGTAAGGTGAGAGATCTAATTTATTGATTACAGTTTCAATCATATAAAATGTGAGAAAAATGGGATTTTGATTTCAATATGTTTACTTACTAAAATAATCTTAGAATATTTAATGGAAAAATTGCGTTGTTTTAAACTTGAACGGCTTCTTGATGTCTAGACTGCATGTATTGACCATCGTCAAAGTGGAACGTACACGAAGAATTCGGTAAACGAGGATGCCCATTTATTAGCATTGCCATATAGCTACATTTCCTATCTAAGGAGTCTAGTCAGAAAGACTTTAATCTAGACCTGTTGCCAAGCATCATAATTATATATGAAGGAAAACTAATTCTATCATCCCTACGTTCGCACTAGTTGCTGGCCATATACATGAAGGGGTTAGATTTCCTTTTTCCGCACCATGAGGCCGGCAGCCGACCTTAGAGGCGCCTGGAGGACCCTCCTCTAGGCAAAGGATTGTGAGGTGTGAACTGTCTGTTGGCACCGGTCTATATAATACTCACACGTCTCGGTCGGAACCTCCTCAGGGGCATCCTTGGATCTCTCTAAAAACGTATACAGTGCAAGCAGTGTCGTGGGCTGAGCATGGCCCTTAGTGGACGATAACATTCAAAAGTGGGCAAATATATTATAGGGCAATGATTATAAAGAACAGCAATTATGATAATGAAATGCATTTACCCTTGATCATCGGTCACCTGTCTTCTACGGCCAGGTTCCTCATTTCTCGAGGATCGCAGCATTATATGGCGCCTACTGCATTTATTTCGTTTTCAAACCAAGTCACATTCCAGTCTCTGGAAGTTGCCTATGCACTTATTTGTCATTTCGAATTGACTTTGTCGGTGGCTTCATTTCCCGATAGGTCTCCTTACGTGTTCCCCAATGTTAATTTCAATTTGTTTATTGCCTGATTACCTGACTGATTACTCAATAAAACATTTACTGTTCTTATACTCTTATGAGTTTAGTCTTAATGTAAGACATAATAGTAAATACTCATAATTATCAACTCAGACTTTTACCTGTTTTACCCGTCAGTCCGTAACTCTGCCCTAACCCTTTGCGTTCCAATTCTCTCCGCAATGTTTCTCAATTAGCATCTGACTTCGTAAAGCTTCAGTCAGTCATGGTCTGAAGTGGACCATTCATTTCTGACCAAAAATAACCCGCCAAGAAAATTATCTCCACCTCTCCACAACGGCAGCTGGTCTGACAGCTCTTTTAATCGTGATCAATATTTTGACTTTTTTCCCATCTTTGTATTTCGAAATTTCGATGTGAGGATTACTTTTTGGTGAGCGGACTGATGTGAATTGGAATTGAATTGGAGCTGAGGACTTGAGTGGGAAAATAACATCCAGGGCTGTCCCAATACTGAATAGAATGAAAGGGATTATGTGCAAGAAGTGAAGTGATAAGTGTGGTGGTGACTATAGAAGGATTAAACGGTTGAGGTATTAAAAAAACATACATGCTTCCAATTTCTGTTTAAAAGAAGTTCATGTGATTATTTTGATCTTTACCTTAACCCTTCCAGGTCCACAAATGCAAAATATTTGACAGGCATATGTAATATAACTATGCTTTCGGGGGGCTGTACTTTTGACATCGTTTAGAAATCTAATGGACCGCATTGAAAACTAGAATAATTCAATCATTTTAATCTTTCATAACACCCTTTCCTAACATTACATCTTCTTTTTTTTGGCATATTATCTTATTCAGAATACTTCTTCAAGAACACTTATTCAGTAGTTGTTCATGAACGAAAGCAATCGATACCAGTGCCCAGGTAGAGACCTATCTTGTCTGAACTGGTTACTCTGTATAGAATCTGCACCATGTAGTGCTGTGTACACTGCACGAAAAAAGACCTTTTAGGACCTTTAAGTTTGTGTAAATGGAGCCATTGAGGTGTGCTAAAGGTAATAGAAAGGTCACCTTTACAAGACCTTTCCAAAACTTTTTCAGGTGACCTTTACAAATTCATTAAAGATCTTGCAAAGGTATTGGAAAGGTGACATTTCCTATGCCTTTAATGAACCTCAATGGCTCCATTTACAAAATCAAAGGTCATTAAAGGTCTAATTTCACGCAGTGGTAGGTCGTGGTATCATCCTTGGACAAACTCTCAGACCGTCGTTGATTTCAAGCAAATTAAATGAAAAGCTTGGGGAAATACTTGTTTTGGGAGTTGGGTGGAGTATCGAATCCTCCCCTAATGAGCCCTAATGCAGCCGGCCTGACGGGAAGCGGAGCGTTGACTTTCCTGCTCAGGAGCTGAGCGGCTACCGGGAGATTCGTGAGGGGGCCACTACTTGGAAGTGTACTTGCTGTGATGAAGCACTGGGAATGGAATAGCAATCTGTCACAAATTGACACGTGAACCGTAATAAACATGGGCACATCGTTTTCCCAAGGTTTTGCATGATTTATTATGTTGTGGTATAGACAAAAAATATGATAACTAATAGATTGTATCACTGAATATCAGTTGATTTCGTGGCATAAAGATTTAATAAAGAACATCTGAAAGGGACTACATGTGAAGTCGGTTCCATCCTAATAGCTATGCCATTCCGTTAATGCTAAATGATCAAACGCATACCTGTACCATAAAAGGGACCCTTAAGGACTTGCATGCCATCTCATTAATCAAATAGAGAGTATGTACCCAGCCATCTTCATACCAGTCTCGGTAACACGAACGGTTTTGAAATAACTAAACTAATTTCACTGCAAAGCAAATGGTACAGCCTTTGCTTACACATTACGGCCATATTACACTATGTGTCGACCCTCAAGTGTGCCAAAACGCGTAGTATAATATATTATGCATTTGGTCGCATTGGCACCCAACGGGACCCGATGCATAGGGTGAGTTTATGCCCTAATTACACTATACGTCGGATCCTCGTCTTCGGTGATTAACGTTGCCCACGTTGGGGTTTGCGTTGGGGCCATATTAAGGGAGTATTACACTACACGTTGGGCCGCTTTTGGTCGCGTTGAATCCCAACGCGGGTCTTAATACGGCCCCAAAGCGAACCATTCGCATTGGGCAACAACACCCACTGCGAACAAGGACCCAACGCATAGTAAGATTAGGGCTTTACACATACAACCCAAACAGGCAAATCCCTTTAGAGTACTGGTGACAAGATTCAAACGAACAGATGAGTAATATAAAAGTAATTATTATATTTTTGGAGTGCATGGAGGTAAGTTCAACTGAAGAGTAGCCCCCTGTAAAATTAGCTTTAGCAGTTGGCTGCCTCAATTGCCGGCTCATTTTACATGATTAGGACACCCCCTGTAGAGCTAATCTGTGATCCTCCGAGTGGGGCCCTGGAGGCACCTTAAAGCGCCCCTCGGGATCAAAATCGTTTAGTCGCTCGGGCCAGGAGGCCACCAACAAAGAAGTTGCCGTCAAGCGTTTCCCCTCTTACTTCCGGCCGGTCAGATCTCGGGAAACTTCGCTTGACCCCGCGAGAACGTGAGCTGGGTGGAGATCAAAGCGAGGCTACTTGTTATTGTCGGGAGGTCGGGGTTCCTGATTGTGTTGGAGCTGAAAAGAGGGGAGGTCGGCAGGGTACAGGGGTCGGCAGGAAGTAGGGGGCAGGGCTTGTCAATTAGCCCTGCTGACAGGGGCCGCCACATGCCATGCGCGTGCGCACTGCTTACATCCGGTAACCCAACTCGCACCGGTTGCCGGCGGCACTGCTCTCTTATGTTATCCAATTTGTCGCTGGTCTTAATCTCGACGCGCCTCTCGGAAGATGGATACAGGCCCACCTCACGTGATTCCATTTCCGGTTCCGGTGGAGGCCTTCCTGGTGGCCGGGGGCACATATCAGTGGATTATACGCGGTAGACGCCCTGTGCTTCCTGTCCCTCGAGGCCCCTATTGTTATCTCTTTGCGGACGGAAATTGTTGACAATTCAGCAGCCCTCGTGTATCTTTTACCCTGATTTCCCATTGGTCGATGATGTAAGTTCGGGTCACGTTTGTCTGCGCCGGCGCACATGGATTCTTCATTTAGGGGACAGCGAGGCCAAGGATGAGCTGGGCTGTATGCTGATCGAGGAACGTGTATAGAGAAGGTACCAAAGCAAGCACATCTACCTTCCCAATGCCTTCAACCCCTCAGGTCCTTTCAGGGTGTAGATGGGGGTCTCCATGTCGAATGTCGAATTTAAGAAATAGGTTCTTTTTATATTCATGTCAATTTTAACAAGCCCTCATGTCGCATGTCGAATTTAAATAATGAATCCATGTCATGTATCTTTTTCTTCATGTCACTAAGTTCCATGTCGCATATCGAATATAAGTAATGGTCATGTTGCACACGACGATTTTAAGGGTTTATATCCATCCTTTCCCCTACCTAGACACCCCAACCCATTCGCTTCCCTGCTACGGCTAGCGTACGCTCTCCCTCCAGTACCTCCCTCCCCCAAGCTCCCGGTCTGAGTAACCTCCAGGGTCGTGCCGTAAACCAATTGTTATGCACCTCACCCTGGATTAGAGAAACATTGCAAAGGTCACCGCGCATGCGTGATCGTGATGGTCCTCTCGCGCCAAATTGAGCAATCCTCCAATAAACCGACTTGAGAGCGGACATGAAACAAAAGTAGAGTGCGGCCACTGGGATGCAGGTGTGATGGATGCACGTGGTAAGGGTACTAAACGGGGATTTCTGTTCTCTGCACCATATGGAATACGGGGAGTGAAAAAAAAAGGTATAGCCAGGGGATAGTTTTAGGGGTAGGTATAGTGGGGATGTGAAAACGGGATATGGCGGGAGGAGGAAGAGCAGATGCTGGGAGAGAACGATTGGAGGAGGTGTTGCTAGAGAGATAAACGTGCCAAAAATGTGGGGATTAAATTGTGGCACCCAGTGGGGAGGACAGACATATCCCAAAAATATTTGGGATCCCACTAATACCTCATTTTAAGGATGCTTGTCAACATTCTAGGGATGGACTTATTCGATTTAGTTTAGAATGTTATTTAGAACCCCGTGTGATATAAGGTGTGTGTGCCCTCCTCCAATAAAGGTATGCCTGGATCCTGCGTTGGGTTTGCATCACAAGAGTTATACCATCAGACTCTAAGACGTAGACGCCGATGACCACGCGCGCGTTAAGAGCCATACGCGCGCGAAGCCGAGTGTAAACGCTGCATAAATCTACGTCTTCCAGGGCTTGATTGCTGCGCCGTAAATCTTCGCGACAGGGCGTCACGGCGCGTCCGCCGCGCGCGCCCGGCAGGAATCTATGTCCACCCACTGGGGGTCGGGGGACCAAGCGGCGGGCCGACGTTTAGGGGCTATAAAAGGCCGCGGCCCCCGGCCCCAACATCCAATAGTTCACGGGGCGTAAAATGGCGGCTGTCTCTCCTCCTTGCCGCGGCAATATTTACCTAGGCCCTTTTTGTGGGGGGTATCGCCGCATGGCTGATGCACTGAATGGCGGACATGGGGCGGCGATTGGTATATATGGGTGGTGTAGGTGGGAGGCGGATTGGTGACATGGACCTCATCAAATATGTACACACCGTTTGGTGAGGTCGTAGATCCTCATTTTGTAGGGAAACACCTCCCTACTATCTCCTACATCATCAACTACACACTCATCGACCAAGAACCTGCTTTTGTCCGTTCAGGATACTTTTACCCTGGAACACACTTACTTTCTCACCGGTCACCTCAAACTTTCTTGTAGTTTCTATATCAGAACCTTTTTTGATGACCGCTGCTCTCACAATGCTTGACTTATCCAACCGTCAGCAACTTCTATAAAATTCCAGCTACAGGCCTATATATAAAGTGAAACCAGCTGCAGTTTTATCTTCAAAATACCGATGCTGTGGACAACACCGTTCGAATTGTAGGGCAGTCAATTTGAGAAACCTACTTTAAGAATTTCTTACTGCCGATCGTCATAGGCTCCACTATTCAATGTGACAATATCGTCTGAATTACTTTAATGTGTAATTGGCACTTAAGGAGTATTTGAGTAGGATAGACAAATGGTACCTTAGAACTAGTCGCGTATATTGCATATCCTTACACAAGACGTTACCTTTAGTGATTGAATTATAAATTGAAAAATCGTGTATAAAGCACAATCTATTTAATTAACATCGTGTTGATATAAATGAATCTAAACATGGCAATAATTCGGTTTCATATAGATAATTATAATTATGATGCCAATCATATGTACATAATCATATTCCAAATATGCCAGATCGAAATCTTTCATTTTCAGATCAAAGTACATGTAGATGATGAAATATTCTATATTTTCCTTCTGGAGCAATTCGAACTGTGCTATTCTGTCATAATAAACCTCGACGTTAGGCATAAATCAAAGTATATTCACACGTAGAGCTGTGAACCTTAACTGAGACTTAATTTCATGTTTTTCATTACACGTGAGTAGTATACGAAAAGATGACATTATTTCGCGGACATTGCTGAACGTACATAGGCGCCGTCATGTACACGCTCTTTCCAATATGAACGACGTAGTATACACGACTTCGCGTACATGTACAGCCGATTCGCCTGGTCAGAGCATATATACTTACCATACTGAAGGGCTGGCACCAACGCCAAGCAGATAACAACGAAAAGGGTGGCACGCACATAGCTTCAGCTTTTAACGATTGACGATTGTCCCAAACAGCATTGGGAGATGAATTTTTAAATTGTGTATTTTGGTGGATGATGCGTTCAAATTGCTTGGTATGAAATGGATCAGCCAGGCTTTGGGAAGGGTATTCCCCTAGTGGGTAGACACGTGAGGCACCCGATTATAAGCGTCAACAGTCGCCAACCTCTTCCTGACTCATCCTAAAGTGTCGACAATTTCGTCCTGACTGATTTATTTTCCTGTAATGAATTCTGATCATTGATATCCATATAGAACGGATTTTAAACGCAATATGGAGGGTTATCTCTAAAAGGCCTTCTTAGGGACTTCCAATTTGTACGTACGCCCAAAATTGCAGACCAGGGAGGTTAAGCAAACCTAACGCATCAGCTAACGTAAACGTAACGTATCTCTTATCTTAGTTACTATCACATGATTATAATAGTTTTCATTGTGGATTTATTGTTATTGACTGCTAACTATAAGATGTCAATTAAAATTTTTGAAACCCTTTAAATGTAGTCCTACTGACAGCCTCAAAGTTTAGGGATACGTTGACGTATCGAAATACGTCGGTGTTGCTTAACCTCCCTGCTGCGTACGTACTTAATGGAAGGACCCTCACACTAAAAGGTAGTGTTCTAAGGTGACACATATCAAGGATTTTTTTCAAATATATATATATATATCGGAATAAATATATATCGGGTTACACCTTTTGACGAAAATAGGCAAACACTGATGAGTACATTATCATTTCTCTTTGGTTCCCTCTTCTCATAGTCATCCTATAACAAACGGATTCATTCTATGCCATTCGCTCTTATTATATCATCAAAATAAAAGGCATGAATATGTATTGCAGCGGTGAGTCCAGGATTTAGAAAGGAAGGGGGTCCGCACTTGTGTTTTAATATTAAACCGTTGCGCATTGTATGCACACGTGTATCATCCCCTCTTTATGTAGGCCTAATATCAACCAACAAAAAAGGTGGTAGAGGGTCAGGACTCCTAGCCTTCCTCTTCCCCCTATATCTACCACTGAACATGTATCATGTGCTCAACCTGAGACTGTTAAGGCCTACTAGAGCCACCATAATGCAATGGCCACAACTGTGTGTCTGTACCACCGGCACAATTACAATGTCGATCTGCACTTTCGAAAACAATGATAACATTATTTTGACGCTGACATTTGGGACCAGGGACGTCCTACTACCAACAATGCACCTCAGAACCTTTGTCAGCAATAAAATCTAATCAATCGGAGGCAAAAAAAACTCAATAAAACCAAATATTGATGTTCATCCGCTGGCCAACATGGAAACAGCCATAAGTGATGGGGAGTTCCCTGAGGGTCCCTGTCCCCTTATTGAATTAGCACTCCCCAATAAAGCAGTCTGTCACTGACGTTAGCGTTAAAGGCCAAAAAGGCATGCAGTCATTCATCAGTCGATAATATTTAATCTGGAAAGTTAATTTATGGAAAGAGCAGCCTTTTCAAACTCACTTTAATTTTGGAATTATCAAATGTTTTCTGTTGTTTAACCTTCTCAATTTGGCAATTTTCATTTGTTGTGAAATGATGAAAATGATACGGCTTGGTGAATAATGATGTGTTTGGGAAATCTTATTCCCAGTTATTTTAAGCCAGGATTATGATCCCACCTGCAATGAAAAATAATTCAAATGAAATAAATGGAGACGGATTAAGAGTTTACTGACAACTACGAATTATGTGTTTCCTAAGAGAGGTACCTAAGATTAGGTATCTATGCTACTAGGTTACCCTTACGGAGGGAGTTCAGTGCAGGTTATGATCCAGGGAGGGTCCAGGGTGTTACTTCTGACCCCCTACCCTTTTAGTTGACTAACATGGCCAAAGAGGGGGAAATGTAGCGTACGTCCACGCTGATACATGTAGGCCAATTTAGTAATTAGCCTATATGCTGACCCACACTCACCCTTTTCAGAAATCCTGAATCTGCCCCTGCACAGGACTACAAATATCAATTATGTTGAGCATTACCCTTGGTGTGTTGATGTATTGACCTCCTGGTTTTCTGGGCAGCTCCGCCTTTAATACGGGGAACAGCTCGTGATCAAGTCATCAAGAGCAGCAGGGTTAACCGAGCAGGCGGATCTGTTTCCCATTTCATTCAACGTCACGGTGGACGCCCATCAACGTGTCACTTAAATCACGACGACACCTGAGAAGAAACAACTCGGCCTGGCGCCACCTAGTGTCAATGGCCGTGTTGAAAGGGGGCACTAATTACCCGCGACACCGACCGGCGTCCGCCATGATCTAAAGGCGCCATCTTGTCACCCCCTGCCTGAAACAATCTCCCCTTTCTGTGCACTACTCACGGGTTTGAGTACTGGGCGGATCTGAGGGGTAGCCTAGATTTGCGACGTTGAAGTGTCGCTAAGCACCTCTTTATCCAGACAGGTTCTTATTAAGGTTTAAAAAGACGTCTTCTAGATCCGCTGTGACGGGTATAAGTTTACTGTTGCTCATGTCGGGTGATGAATGGTTATCGGGATCTTACCATCAAAGGGAATTAGGCATGTTTTTCAGTTTTTTGTTGGTTCAGGGTGGGCTGGGGTAGGGCTGTACTGACGCGGGTGTCAGTCCTGATGCACAGTAGTTATCTTAACTAGTTGTTTGTTAGAAACTAGACTCGTACTGAGATAGGTTCTCTGACTTATGCATAGCTGTGGTGCGATTGGAGAGTAGATAGATGATGTCACGAGTGAGGCAAATATGATGCTTATGTTGGCACCGTTACTCGTCAGAGTGAAATAAGTGGCATCTCCAAAACATGCACCTCCAAAACATGTGGGTTTTGAGAGCTGGAATAACACTTGGGTGTGCGAGCAGAGATAGATATAGGTGACTTGAGATAGGAGTACTGGTTTGTGAGGATGAGAGCGGACAATCTCTAATACCCTTTACAGACTGGGCTCAGGATGCGCATTCTGCCTGTATTGAACTGTCATTATGAGCGCATAGTGACGCCAGTCTGTAAAGGGTATTAGACTGGCATTGATCAAAGGAAGCTCAGTGGCGCATATCATTGCATTCAAACTAAATAAACATTGACCTTTCATATGAGTGTTCTCTGTTGTCCCTGAATTAGGAACTAGGTTCTAGGACAATTACTGATCGTAAGATGGAAGACTGCGATCAGCAAAGGCTTTATTGGAAATTCTCACATGGAAACTTAGCGGAATGTAGACTAATCTTTCATGCGTAAAGTAAACCCCATAGTTCTGTACTGACGTGGGTGGCCAGTCCATGTTTAGGCAGTAAGGCGTGAGCTTTAGAAGCACACATTGTAAGCCGTGTTTCACTTTGTCAGTAGTGAAATGGGGGAGAAGTCACGGTGTGACGTACCACTCTAAAATAGCGTGTTCCACTCTCAGCCAGCCAGAGTTCACTGTAACGCTGTGTGAGTAACATCCAGGGAAGGTTGGACCTTTAACCTGCAGTCTTGATTCTGGATTGAGGCATAGAAATCGTGTAAGAGCGCGGGAGCGTTGGCTGAATGTGTTTGAGGGGATTCCTACCTCGGGACTGATCATGGTCAATCGAGTTCTTGTCACAGAACGACTATACACTTGATAATAAACAACAATATCCTTTCACGCGAGTGTTCATGTCTTACATGATGTGGGAACTATGATTATGTATTGGACAATAGCAGTCGACAGGGAGGAGACTGCGTATGGAGCTAGTTATTATCTACAACTTAATTACAACTACTAAAGCATACTACGAATAACAGATAATTGACCTCTATAGTTCAGTTCAGGGCTTATCTTTATTGATCTACCTCGTCTTGGCTATATGCTCTTTGGGCTCTTACAGTTTGGTATTCATTTCAAATGCAGACCATGAAATAATGAGATAATTGATAAGGGCTATACTTTTAGTAAAGACCGTTTCCAGTACACGTAATGTCTCCATTAATTTTTAGCTTTTCGAATTTCTACCGCATTTTCTCATGTTATCCCCTTTATGTTTCTTCTGATTTTGTAAGCTCGAGTAGAGTAAATCCATCGTGTTCCACCTGTAGGCCTATAGCAAAACGCATTGAGTCGAGGTGTAATGGCTGTAAAAATGGTCTTTAATTAGACTTCTGCAACATCAGAGAAGAATAGATAGTCTGTTTGGGAGAGATTTGCGTTGTTACTAATAGTTTTCTGTATAACGGAATGTAATACACAATCGATAAATATTTCAAATAATTTCAAATGCATGGAGAAAACCACCAAAAAGTACCTACTTTCACTGGCAAATATCCGTATTCCTGCTAGAATTAAGAAAGTATAAAGTCTCCACACCCATGTCACCCGTCGTATACTCCCCGTCGGGAGAACTGCCATGTTGGTTCTATTCTAGGGGTCAGTGTCTCTTAGGGTGGCCCTATAAAGTGGTACAAACTCTCATTGGGCCTAAATGAACATTAGTGGCATAAATGATATGCTCCAGGTTTTTGGCGAGAATTTCCCTACCAGTCCTATCAACTAATACGCTGGCCAAACCCAACCAGTCAACATCAGCCATACCCTAAAGGAAGAACCAACCAGTGATGATAGTGGGGACGAGGCATTAATCTGGGCGATGATTAGTGGTGAGCAGAGCCGAGTAAACCAGGCCAAGCTGAGCTGCTCCATTAATGAGCTCAATCTGGGGCATTGTGTTCGCTCTATTGGTGGGGTATACGGGGGTCAGCCCACTAACAGGCCACTAAGAGCACTAAGAAGTGGCCCGCAACCCAAATTACTGCACCGCGATACTTCTACCAGGAGTCATTAGGGTCTGTTATGGGATGGGGCTAAGTTACTGTCTCTATGTTATCAGTTACTTCAGGGGATTCTACACGAATTTACTCGGAGGAAGTGGTGTTGATATCTTTGATGGTTATATATGTTTGTGATGCTGAGAGCGATGTTGGTGATAATGACACTGGCAATATGATCAGGGATTGGTAAGTTTGGTCAGTTATAGACTTTGTGAAGATGACGCGACATTCACCAGACATTGTCATACTGTTGATCAGTTGACCACTTCCTAAAATATTGCTTTTGCTTATAATTATTATATGAATTTAAAGAATCATTTTTAAGTGAATTCTAGGTCAGATTTTATATATTATTTTCTACATCCTGTACTGACGCGGGTGGCCAGTCCATGTTAGGCACTATGGCGTGAGCTTTAGAAGCGCACGTGCTAGCCATGTTTCACTTTGTCAAATAGTGGAATGGGGGAGGAGTCACGGTGGTTCTGGATAGAGGCATAGAAATCGTGTAAGAGCACGGAGCGTTGACTGAATGTGTTTGAGGGGATTCCTACCTCGGGACTGATCATGGTCAATCCAGTTCTTGTCACATAACGACTATACACTGGATAATAAACAACAACTTCCTTTCACGTGAGTGTTCACGTCTTACATGATGTTTGAACTATAATTATGTATTGGACGATAGCGGTCGACGAGGCGGAGACTGCGTACAGAGCTAGTTATTATCTATAAACTAATTACGACATTAACATACACCACACACAACAGATAATTAACCTCTATAGTTCAATCCTACATCACGTAAATAGGTTTAGAATTCAAGTTAACTATTCTTTTATAAAACCTCAAAGCTTAATTGTCGGACCAGCTCTGAATAGAACGGAATAAAAAGGAATTGACCTCGGATGAACCCACATGTTCTAACAAATAGATAGCTCTAAACTGGTCAGATTCTAATTTATAGTCAACATTAAAGAAAGTAAAAGTTTCCAAGATGTTATCTTTATCTCGTGCCTATGTAATCATACGTCATGTTGAGATAGTGACACTGTCGATGTAATCTAAACGTGACCTTCCCCAAAGAAGATAAAATAAAAAGCTGCCCTGTAGATCATGCCTCCAAGTAGACCAGTGCGTTCAACTCTACCCCTGCCTACCGCATTCCGCGCCCCACCTTCACCCCATTACGACCTGCCATCCCGAATCTCACCCTGTTCCCTACCTAATGGTCTTTGGCTTATCACATTTTAGGCCCCATAAAGACCCTCCTAAGGTTCTCCCTGGTGCCCTTCTGTCAGAGGGAACCCAAGCGGACGGGAAGCCCTCCTATCAGAGGCTGAGGGGAATGTGATTAATTATTCCTTCCAAGGGGAGTAGATAATGCTTTTGTCGGTCCGCGGAGACAGAGATTTCTGAGGGACGGGGCCTCGGTCACGTGATCTAATGATGGGTGCCGTTAATTAATTTAGAAATCCCCTGGAGGAGGTTGGGTGGACCCGGGATGACCTGCCGGGTCTGGGGATAGGTGCTGGTTCACTGATCACCGAGCTGGAGGAAGGGGCCCGGTGGGGTATACTCCAGGGAGGTGGTGACCTGGGAACATAAAGTAAAAAAAGGGAGAGTTTTTTTTTGTTTGGTTTTTGTTTTGTTTTGTTTAAGTGCTGAAGGGTATTGGTAGCTTGGTTCTTTAAAAGAAATAGCTATGATATGATATTATTACCATAAAACCTTGTTCTATTGATGTCCGTATTGTATATGTAATTCCTATATTATTTTCTGTTCTTTTCATTCCTGTTGTTGATATTGTAACTCTTGATATTTTCTGTTTCTATCCCACTTCAATTGTATATACACTGTCATGTTTCATCTGGAAGACCAGGGGGTTACCCTGAGGATGAATTTTTGAATAAAAGAAAAAGCTCTTTCAATCCTTTTACATTAGACACGAACGTTTATTTGAATTATACACTATAGCCTGCATGCACATACCGATTTCGATGCTGCCGAATTTGCATTTGATTGAAAATATGTCATTAATCCTTCAGCTGCTTAGATACTGTATATCTTTGAGTTGATATGATTGAGTTGAGAATAGGGCCATTGTTGTAAGGGCGAAACCAACGTGATTAGTACTAACAACAGGTTAACTCTGTATTTCATAATGAGCACCGTTACCTCAAATTGCCTTGCTGTTTAGTATAAATCCTTTTTAGACCCCTTTCAATCTTAAGCCTAAACTTTAAAGGGCACTAACATTTTGTTGATTATGTAACCGCCGGCTTTTTGCTTGGATCATATAGGCTCACTACAAGCTGGTGAGGGTGCTATTTAGTCATGATGAAGATGGATGTACATGTTGGGGTTTCAATTTGCTTCCGTATTGGCCCTATATCCTGGTTCGATCAGACGCCAGCCAGACTTTTAAGATCGGTTAGGTTTCAAAGATGTAACTCCTTAACAGTGTTTTCTAAAAAGACATCAAGTCTACTGTGTGAGACAAGCATACCCTGACTGGGTCCATCGTGAAGCGCGTCGATTATAAGCCTGTTCGTGAATGTTGAATGGCATATAAGCCTACCAAAAACTCTAATATAAGGCCATATAAAGCCTTTAGGTGTTCAACGCATTAAAGCTGGATTATTCAAATGCTATTTTCCAGAAATATTTCTGCAAATTTCTGAGTGATGCTGGACTCAGCCGTTCATTTCTCTCCTGTCGACTTTCCCGGTCTTTACAATGATCATTGAAAACCAACAGTTGTTGTTTTTTATACATTCCATTTGACTAGATCTTGTTTTTGGTCTCACAGGAGGAGTGCTATATCCATGGCAGTACATATGGATACTACGCAAATACTGGGTATGATTCAACAACAAAATTCGACAAAGAAAATTATTGTAGACCCACAAGTCGGTTTGAATTTGGTTAAGATACTGGTTGAACCTCGCCAGAAGTTACTGTTTTGGAAATCATTTCACAGCTTATTCTGGTTGACATTTGAGTTGAGCCCTCTCAAATCTTGTTGAATGGGATTATTTGGGCAATTTCGCTATGCTTAAAAGTGCAGTTAGCAGAAGAAAAAGGCGAAATGGCGTGATGGTTTAGGACTTTTGCAATGAAGTTTCTTTTGCTCTTCATTAAGATGTTTCATAACTGTGAATATTGGTGTTTTAAGTTCAATTTGAATAGTTAACTGGTAATTTACAGAAATTATTCGATCTCAATCTAGTTCGATGCACTTAAGTTTGGAATGCAATGATTAATGAGAATGTGTGGTTCTTCGGTCATTAATAAGCAAGTTATTGCAAATATTTGGGTTGAACAGCTGATGCAATTATGTGCGAGTAAACATTATTGGTCTAAATAGGGGACTAAAATGTTTACAAGCACTCTGTTATATCAAATAGAAAGACCAACACCCCCCCCCCCCCCCCCTTCACGTGTTAGGCCATCACACGGAGACTGAGATCCAGTTCTAGGACAAATTTGACAAATGCCATTATCTTGTGGGAAATGAGTTGCATTTAATATCCTGAAAGCTCCTCAGGTTTTCGACCTCGTGTTTCCGTGGATCACCAAAAACAACACAAGTCCTAAAGCCAGATGGCTCCATTTTCGCTTTTACTCCATTTTCTCTAGAGAAAAGAAACACACACAAAAACTAATTCTATTTTTTAATGCTCCTCTGTTCGGTCTCCGCTGCTGATGGTACCCGGCGACGCCCTGAGGCTAGCTTACAATCCACGATGGGTACCAGCTTCTATTGACCAGAGAACGGGGAACAAATATTATCTTGAATTTCTTGTTGTTGGTGCAAGTGATTGTCAAGGGGTAATTCTCCTGCCTAGTCCACCCCCAATGCCCAGAGGGGGTCTGCATCGCCCCCAACAGTTTGGGCATGAATACAAACCCTTTTTTTTTTATATTTTTTCATTTTTCCCTTATCAAACCCCTGGGTTCAGACCGGATCCACCGACGCCTTCCTGATCCCTTGTGCATGTATTGCAATTCCCCAATAGGTGAGTTTTTCCCAGTTTTGGCGTCGATTCGTTGTACGTGTTTCCGTTTCTTGAGACTGGTCCTAGTGGGAGTGTGTTTGGTGTCGGGAAGAGCCGGTATACCAGAGCTGGTTCCCCAATGCCCAATGGATTGGTCACTTGTCAGCCTAGCTCAGGACAATATGGCGGATCAATTCATCGTCCTCTTCTGTCAACAGAGCCCTCGTCACTCTATGTTTTTCCACTTGGACCTATATTCTGTGCTGGATTAGGAGGGACCATTCGTTTTATCGTCGGATAACTAATGATTTTCCTAAGGTATATTTTTGTATAACTACAGGAGGATTTAAGCAGTTATTCAGTATTAACATAAAGTTATGATTGAAGCCACAAGTTAATTCCCCAAATTCCCCAAAAAATGAATATAAGAATTCTGATTCATAATTTTCCTTCTTTACATATATAGAGCCAAAATATTATTGTCTGAGCAGACTTTGTGCCTTCTTCTTATATAAAACTCCAGAATCGTGACCCACGGTAAGCTTAACTTTCAGATTAACTATACTTTGATCTGCACAATTCATTGTGACATAAGCTAAAGGACCAAAGTCTTTATTGCGACCTTTTTTGGCAGCCAACATAGGTCTGCCCGCAGACAAACGACAGGGGCCAACCACGTGGAATGCGTAGTCACGGAAACACAAATTGATCAGAACACTTTCCGTTTGAGGATTCTCACTAGAGGGCGCGGCAATAGGAATTCGAAACTACCATATTTTCAGATCTCCTTGGTTTTTGCTTTTTATGTTTTTCCTAACGTCCCATCAATTATTGTTTCTAAAAGCAATTCTGGTTTACAAACTACTTCTTTAAATGAAAGGTCTGTAATGAAAGTTGCTTAAACACTAGTGTATGTAAGAATAAAGAAGTTTGCAGATCATTACCAGCTTACCAATAGCGTTTCGCCATTGGAATGAAGTTTCAATTTGATATTCTTGAAATACCTCTAGATCTGTTCATTGAATGGTTTCCATATAACGGCAACACCAGATCAATACAATCTACTTCCGATCCTCATGATTGGCTAGATTGAGACCCGCATGGGCTGTATACTCAAGGGACATACGACTTCCGTTCGTGAGACCCCCAGTGCATGCAGTGTGTGACCCCCGTGTACAGTCCTGACCCTATAAGAACCTTGCAATGGCTGAGCCGGGGGGAAGTGGTCGAGTCGGCTCAGCCTAAAAACTCACTTCCACCCAAAAACAAAAGGCCCACTAAGGCTCTTAGAGGGTGGCATTTATTCCTGGCCCAGGCCCATGCCCCCTACCACTCCATCCCCCGCCTATTTCTCGCTCGAGTCGGTCCGAGCGAAACAATCCCCGCCCAAAGGCCAGACCCCGTCACGTGCAGCGACAATCTCCAAGCCGAGGTCTTTAGTTCCGCGCTCTGCCGCCGCCAATCCCCGCCAAATGCGCATGGAGAGTGTCCAGCGTCGCCGAAGGGAATAACCACCGTCAAACCACGCGTTATAATGCGAGATCTCGCGAGAGGCGGGCGCGCAGGGGCAGTGGTCCATCATGCCAACGACCCCCGGGGGGCGGCCCTGGAGAGTGCAGACTGACCGGAAGTGCTTACAAGTGGGCGTTCTAAAAGCCCAACTCGATCACCGGTGCGCCAAGTACTACCGAATGTCGTCTGCATTGCGAGGGAATTATTCTAAATGAAATAGACCACTACATAAGTTCTGACATGGAAATATTCTCATACAAAATGCGAGGATTGCTGTTGCTCCCATTCTCCTATTTTTTCCCATTAGTTTTGAGTTCATATGTATGGATACATATTCTTTTATTTATTCGTTCATTAGGGTCCCATAAATATTCTTCATTTGCCTTATGTCCGCGCACTTAGATCTACACTCATCCCCATATACATTTACGAAAACAAATACATACACCTGCATATAGACAATGTGCAGACATGGTCACGTGTTTTTGGTGAAGCGTTATCACAGATACCTGATCAACAGCTGATAAAAGGCCTGCTAATATGTCAACTCTTCATATACTACTCACAAAAGTTCAACGTTTTATTATGACTAATAACCCTGCTAAATGGTCAGAAATTGAACCGGAAGGGAATACTCTTTGAAGCAGAGAATTAATGGCTGAGAAAAAAACACACCACATCCGCGGACTAAGAATCCAATTAGGCTTACATATACGTGAAGCAGAGGTACTGTGACTGCTCTTTCATCTAGGATGTGCCGTCCCAAAGTAAACTTGTCCTACTCGTAGAAACACCTCTGGAAGCATCATTAGTGCCCCGGGGTCAAGCATTGGCCGCTGTGGCCAGAACTAAAACACATTTAGGACCAGGGATCCCTTTTCTGCGGGTGGGTACTTAGCTGGCCGAGGGCTGGAGTCCCCCCTAATGTAGTCTGTCACGACCATTGACAATCAGCTCCTGGGTGCTTGGCGCTGGGCATCTCTTTGATGTACGCCACTGCGGTGGGTGAAAATAGGGGACTGTCGGGCCTATTATCAATGTTACCGGGTTTTAGGAAGGTTCAATAACGTCCAACCAGAGAAATGTGAACTTTGTATTTTGTGAAGTTGACAAAAGCTATGATCAAACTGCTTTTTATGTAGCACTGAATTCTATGGGACTTTAGCTTAGCTCAACATACACACACACACACACATATATATATATATAATTATATATATATATATATGTATTTTCTTATTCTAAGATTTAGCATTAGTCCTGCAATATGCTATAATTGAAATAGCCCTTTATCTATTTTCATAATTGGAATTGGATGTTGTCCCACGTCCTTCCTGTCTGTCATTTTATTAGGTAGTTGCACCTTTAGGAATGAGAGAGTAATTCGTTTGTAAAGGGATTTGTTAGTTCATGTCTTCTCATCGTTAAAGTTGGCACTATGTCAGTCGAGATTCAGATATAAGGTTTTGATGATTCAACTTGGTTCACATGATAGAAATGATTCAATATTCACAGTGGTAACACTGCCAGTGTCGTAGCCTAATCTCTCCAATATCACCAAGTTGAGTTAAATGCACACTACTTGGGCTGGGCACTCAAACCAGGATTACATAGTGCGAAGCAAATATTTACGTATCACTTTTCATTTCCTATTTTTCTGTTGACATAGTTAAACAAATTTAACCTTCAAGTTCATTAAATACACAAAATAAGCCCCCCCCCCCTTTGGTACGGGGAAAGCTTCCCTAGAATAGATCTCTAAAATCACTATTCGTTGCATTCTTACTGACCAGAATCCATGTCAAAAAGGGAACAATTCGTATGGCGTGAATGGACATCTGAGACTTTGATTATCGCCAGCTGCAGGGACAGACGAGAGGGGTAATATCATACTTTTCAAGAAGTTACAGTCGACCCTAGATATAGATTTTCTTTTATAACCCGCAAAATTTGTGAGTGTCATGTTTCGGTTAAGCGTCGTGAGATTATTGTAAAACGTTTTTATCTTACAACCTTCTCGAAAGTAGTTTGTATCATTGACTGAACTTTATCAGATTTGTTAGGGATATCCCATGTTGTCCTGCGATCCTTTCAGACCATAATTATCAGCTGATTATGTTTCTATTTATTCATTTTATTCAATCTTTTCTTCAGTCTATTATCTGATGTCTTACTTACAGATATTTAACATGTTGACCACTTCCTCAAAATTATTTTCTTGTCAAAAAGCCCACCACATTGTGGGGGTTGAGATCAGAGATTTTTTAATAAAACCAACACCTCTCTGTGTAAAAGGTTCCTTAAATCAACTCATGGGGTTGGGATAGATTGTCGTATATGACGTGTAGAATATCATCCATGTTTGTTTCCAGTGTAAAATAATCTGAAATATCCGAATGACATAGAAATCAATGTAAACATCAGTCAGTCAGTGTGTGATACCCTTATTGCTCTAAAACGCTGTTTTGGATGGTTCAGAACCTTTGGTATGCCAAGGCAACACCAATACTCGTCGAATCAGCATGACAACAGCTTTGCCTGTTCAAGGGATTCAGGTGCATAGACTAGGGTGTGCTGCATAATGTATTTGGTTAACCGCCATAGTGTATCAAATGTGGGATAGGTTTGCTGATGTAACGGAGAGCCCATTGTGTCGCTATTTCTCGTACAACCATTCCTGTTTCGGTATACTACACACATGCATATTGTAGAGCACACAGACACACACAGAGTATGGCTGCGTAAAGGCACAGTGTCAGATAAAAGAGAATTCCACACGTAACTTGTACAACGTGCTGTGACACTGGACATTCAGGGGAAAAGCTAATCTAAACACCATTGTCCGGCGCAAATTCCCCATCACTGGCTCCAAAGCCCTTTTAGGCGGCCGCCCTCACCACCGGTGGCTCAGGGCTGTCACGTTTTGACATGCAATCATTTCATCTGTTTGGGGAGCCCTATTTGGGCGTTTGTTCGCACGGGGCTGGCCGCCTTTCATGGGTTGTCCCCAGGTCGGGGGGTATCAGATGTTGGCCGCAGATTACAGAAGGAGGGCCGTGTGTGCCGGGACTGGCAATGGGCCTGCTGCTTTTCTCGGTCCTGGCTACTGTTAATTTACCATGTACCAAATGGAGTTTGTCCTGGTCTCAACCACAGGTGGGAGGGTGCTCGGATCGGGCGGGCAATTAAAGGTTAAGATAGATTGGGGTTTTCTCTTGCAAATTGGTTTTAAATTTCTTAATTAAACTATTACAAAAAGAAACATTATTGAATGATTTTATTGAACGGACGAAAACGAATGACAAATGATGCCGGTTTAATCAGGTTTAATCGCCACAAGTTTTGGAAAATATCTCATACATTACCTCAAATGTTATCTTTCCCTAAATTCCTTAAACCTATAATTACCGACAATAATGAGTCAAGGAAAAAATGCAGAAAACGAAATTGGTATGGCTTTTTTTCAAATATTGAATAGATCGACGATATAAGCACTAAACAGGCCGTGGACATTTAATTATTGAAATGCTTCGTGTCTCTGCTATTTTTCTGCGATTCTATCAAATATCAGTCAAACAGTTTTAAGAGACAGGACGATTGAAGAATATGAATGTTTTATTTTTCAGAGGAGGCTTGTTTGTCGCCCGGCTCATGGTAGTCCCTTTGCCATTTGGTGCTGACACTATCAGTTCACACAGACCAACAATGGCCCCTGAGAAAAACGGTGAAATTGACAGCCAGAGACAATACCGACATCCAAACCACAAGCCTGGGCCAATTGTCTCCGGAATACAATATGAGTGAATAGGGGAAGGCTAGATGAGAATCATAATGGTGGGAGATATTGTCTGTGGTGTGGATTTCAACGGCTGCAATGAATATTCTCTTCTAATAATGCACACAGAATAAAACAATGTCTGAGGTTTGGCCTTTCCTTTTGGCCTGTTTGAGTATTGCAATACCATAATGTTGATATACCCCTCCGGTAGAAGCTGGAAACCTTGCGCATATTGTTGATAGAATTAGGAATTGGATGGGTTTAAATAAATTAGATGGATCTATATCAATGTCAATATGTGATACCAATACATGAAAAGCTATTTAAGGACAGGGCCATCGCTTCTTGCCATAAACTTCAGGGGATAATGATGATTATTTTTATAATGATTTTCATTAAAACAAAACATATGGGGTGATTCTCATATGCTTCATTAAAATGTTCCCATTATAGTAAAGTGTATCATAGCTATTAATATGCAACACCTTGATATCATACTCCTTAGCCAGAAGTCCATGTTGAGATTTGAAATAGTGTTGGGTACTACTTGTGTTTCAAATACAAGAAAGAAGTTTGTCACATAGAATGATATAAAGGCTTGTTTCGCAGAACTCAAGCTTTTACAGCATATAAAATAAGTGGGATTTTTCTAGTTTAAAGTGATTTACCCGAGGGGTTGATGTCTTTTATATTTGATTACTGTAAATCTAAAATGCTTGTTTATCATAAGTGCTCTCTGTATAAAACCAAACTATGCCCAGTAGCAATGATCTGTGATGTTCCGAAGTGCTATGAAGAAAGTGCATCAACTCTTTGTTAAAGTTTACAGCTGACTTATACCTTTGTGTTCCCAAAGTGCTTTGATGAATGTACATATTTTTTACAAATCTTTGTCGAAGTCCCAGGCATCAATAAACAGAAAGCAGGACCGCAATATCTCTAAGGTTATTATGGGAAGGGGCTGTATGAAAGACAAGTATTCTTCGATGCAGTTTCCTGCACTCCCATCATCGAAATACCTACTTTGGCAAAGGAGACAATGTGTCCCTAAGATCAAATTCTGGAAGTGTTCAATTGGAAAAAAGAAGGCCTAGACTGGGAATCTGCGGCCCTAAGAAGCTTAAGTTTGTGGGAACACTACAAACTTTCTATAAGCCGATAGACAGGCAGCCTGGGCCATTATAGACAGTCGGGATATGATATTAGATTGGTAGCAATCCTCTACAATCTGGAAAAGGAGTCGGATCACAGCCAGAGTGAGAGGAAAAAGTGTTCAGTGGCGTTCTAGGGGTGTTAAAGCTCCTTTGCAAGTTGAGAGATGTTCAAATGGTCAGAGCGGAAACAGCCTGGGGCATTGTTGTAACGATCTAAACGGAGGATCTGAGACTGGTGATGTTGTGTTGTGTGTGTAGGAAGCAGCTTGAGACACCTCTGACAAAGCCCATAGTCGTCACACCGATGGTGTTCAGAAGGACAGGATCCTTTCGTTATTTCTCGATGTTGAATCAGTAGAGGGAACAGGACATTATAAGGACCTATTTATCATGCTTATATTCAATGAGTTTAATGGATGAGACTTCGATGAAGCAAACTCGAATATATATGTGTATTGTTAGGTAAATATTATAATATAAACCATGAAATTTAATATGCTTCCAATACCACTAGATTATAAGATTACCATCTTTTTGTCTTATTCGTCATCAAATAACAAGATTATAAATATTTTTAAGTCAGCGGAAAGAGGTCCTTTTTCGTCCCAAAATAAATAGGACTTAGCATGGACAGTTTCATTGTGATATGCCTAAAGAAAAGAATACTTTTATCGTAATTTCAAACCATTCGTTTTCCTGTCAAAGCACTAGCTAGTCTGGTAGAAAAAGCTCCACGTGGGGTCAGCAGCAGGATTTGTACCACATCCCTTATATAAAAAAAGCATTATTGAGTAGATTTGTTTGAAACATCCTATTGAGAATCGAAATCATTTTTCTACTGACTGATTCTACTCATCTACACCTCTGGTGGGCCTTCAATCAATAGGTCAAGCCTGAAGGGCCAAGCTGCAATTTCTGACTTGTCAAAAATTTGAATGTGACGTCAGTAGCCGGTCTAGGTGGGGGTGACACAGGCCAGGGAGGTTCAGTGGATCGGGCGGCATTTTCCATTACAGAGGGGGGTTCTCCAGGGAGGGGGCAGGGCCCAATCAGGTTCTGATCCACTTAACCAAATGACAGTTTGTGAAATTGTTTCCCCATCTGAGAACGAGTTAGATCCGAGTGGTGCCAAGTTTTCCGTAATGGATAGACTCTACTGCTCTCTTTGATGAGAAATACAGCCCCGGCACTACTACATATCAACGTAAAGGCCTCCAACAACGTATGATAACCCTTAAAATGATTACAACTTTGTTAATTCTTCATGCAAGTGTGTGAAAAGAAGCCGAAAACAATAAACATAAGGCGACGGGAAAATTAAAAGGAAACAAACTTTAGAAAATAGTTTCATTGAATTTGTGTTGCAAAATATTATCAAACATGTTGAACTCGTTTCTGTCATTTCAACGTGCACACGATTCAAAGATAGCTTCTTTTTTGTAATATCTCAACGATATTCACAAAGTTATGATATCATAAGGGGAGTACTGACATCACAGAAATTCCCTAACTTTATTTTCTTTCCTTAATAATTCACTAACATCTAAAAGAAATCTATATAAAAAATACTCATTAGCGTTGATAACACAAAAAAGAGCAATTTGTAATTTGATGTACAAGGAACCTTTTAAGAGGTATCATGACTTAAGACAACTATTAGGACTGTCATATAACTATGTGATGTGTCTTGGATTAACATTATTTAAAATGTAAGACAGCTCTACCCTAATAAATAAATAATAAATAAATTTGTGATCCGATCCGACAAAATGAGTCGCAAGTCGCGCGCGGTCAAACTGAGATATGGGCCTCTGAAGTCGGAAATCGGCCCCACCATCGAAAATGACTTTCTTGCATTTTCTTAATCTTTTATATCAGGACTTTCATTTCCCAAAATATTTTGATGAAATTAATATTCTTAGTGTGTTAGAATGGCCCCCAAAGTCGTTCTTCTGCTTCAGTGAGTTAAAACAAAAGGCTCCTGAGACGCCGATTTTTATCAACTTTGCCGACTTGCGAGCCGCTTTTAGGAGTCGACAACCCAAGAACTTTTGGTACCGCCGAAAAGCGCGGGACCTCTTCTAGCCAATCGCATCGTCGGATTTTGAATTGGGACGGGGATGGACCAATCAGAAGGCGGATCGCGAAAGCCGTCGCCGTAAACAATCGTTGTCAAGGAGGTCACGTGTTGCGATCCGAGCGCTCTGATTGGCTGAGACCCCCTCGGCGTGCCGGAAGCGCCACTGTTTGTAAAATTTAAAGGTCCGACCGACAGAAGCAGGTGCGCGTTCAATGAGGCCTAACGTGTTAATTAGCGTGTTATTTCTTGAACTGCAAGTGCAGTTTGGATCCAAACATTGTTAGGATTACATGGCTAACCCCAAGGAGCGTGAGGAGGCCGTGGCAGCCGCGCTAAATACAATTGTTCGGACTAATCTTCATGGCGGCGCCAACGACGAGCAATGGCGAGAACTTGTCGAGGATTACTTCGTCTTCGCCGAGGACGATGGGGACTTATCGGAGGGGGAGGAGGATGCTACCCTGTCGGAAAAGGACATAGAGGATTTGGAGGAGGCTGAGGAGTCACAGGAGGACGAGGATGAGCCCCTGGTTATCACTGATCCGACGGACCAACTGCTGCAGGAGGAAAGTGACAGTTGCCAGAAATTTAGGTAGGCCATGCTTGTTTGCGACTTGCGATCGAAATTGCCCAAGTTGTGTCGTTTGAAAATTCCTATAAATACCAAACCGTTAGACCTGTCCGGCCATCAGAAGTTGCCCAAACATGTTTTCTAAGATATCCCGTAATTATTTTCATGTTTCTATCTGTCTTTATGTTCAAAATCGACATTTGCTGAAAGTATGCCGCCGTGACCTACTTAATGGCGTCTCGCACTTGAACGATGGACGGCCTTGACCGTTATGCTCTCTCAGGCCTAATTAAAAGTTCTTAGCGGCCATCTAATGAACCTAATTCAATCTATAGGGGTGCCCTCACATATCTTTGACATTAATGTGGACTTTCGTCATGTTTAGGTGCTCGTGTAAGTACCACAACGACGGCCCGTGTTGTGTCCAGTTCTCAACGGCGGAGCGTCTGGACAAACGGCAGGAGGTCGCCCAGCTGACTCCAGGTGCGGCCAATAACCATCCTATTAACCGTCGTAAATGAAGATAGTTTGTCATCTATAATACCTGTATGACCTCCTGGAGGCTGTAACTTTTCCTCTGTGGCATTGACATACGATTTTCGGCCAAGTAACCTCAGTGACCGCGGGGGTAGACCCAGCCGAGAGTAATGTTCGTAAACTTTCTTAAACTTTTTTTTTTTTTTTTCACAAAGTCAATCGCTCGTACATCACTAAAGTTCTGTGTCGGATTTCCATTCCAGGGGAGAAGGACATGCTCCTGTTGGGCGTTACAAGTGCCTGTACTGACACCTCGGTACAGCTGTCGACCTGGAAGAAGGGGAAAAAGGGCAAGGGGGCCAGGCAGCACCAACGGAGCCACTACACCGCCGGGGGCAGGAAGGTCTGCCGGGACACCCTGCTCTTTCTCTACAGGTAATTATTCATCTCTGCAGCTAACATTCTCTGTCTAAGTAGTTCCTAAACCTGTCTCCTGCTGTAACTTATTAACATGTACACAATAATTATTTTATGTAACCAAACATTATTTTTATGTAACCGAACCTGGTATGTCCAACATTATTCCATTTCCAATTGTAAGTTGTGTGTTCTTGTTTTTTAGCTGCAGTATCAACAAGATGACCGCCATCAGCCAGTGGTATCGGGAGAACGGGGTCGTACCCCGTACTAAGAGGTCAGGCGGACGCAAGGCCAACACCCATTCCCTCGACCTCGCAGACATCCGCCGCGTGGTCGACTTCATCAACTCCTACGCCGAAACCTATGCCCTCGTCCTCCCCGGCCGAGTCTCCACGCACAAACGCGACGACATCCTCCTCCTCCCCTCCAGCACAAGGAAGGTAGATGTGCATAAACGTTATCTACAGGCCATCGGGGACGCCCACCGTCAGGTTGCCGTCACCACCTTCCGTAACCTCTGGCGCCAGTTGCTACTCCGTATTGTGTGTTCTCGCCCCATGACTGACCTATGCTGGGAGTGTCAGAGGAACAACCGTGACATCTCCTACTCCTCTAACCTCCCCGAAGTAGTTAAGCAGGCAAAGTTAAAGAAGCAGCAGAAGCACCTGGAGGTGGTGGCCAAGGAACGGGAGTTCTACCAGGAACTGACTACCGCTGCCAAGCAGGCGTATGCCGAGGCAGGCCGGCCGGCGCTCGGGCCACACACTCCCTGTTCCTCTGACATCCGGGTGCATGTATCTTTCGACTACGCACAGCAGGTCCACCTCCCCTCCTCCCCCATGCAGCCAGGGCCCCTCTACTTCCTCGTCCCACGCAAAGTAGGCATCTTTGGCGTGTGTGCTGAAGCCATCCCCCGTCAAGTAAACTATCTTATTGATGAGTCCCACTGCGGCAGCAAGGGTTCAAACGCTGTCATCTCCTACCTCCACCACTACTTTGCCAACTACTCCCTCGGTGAACGCCTCCTTGACCTCCACTGTGACAACTGCAGTGGGCAAAACAAGAACAAGTACGTGATTGGCTATCTCATGTGGCGGGTCCTGACTGGTCTGCATAAGCAGATCACTCTGAACTTTCTTATAACCGGCCACACCAAGTTTGCCCCCGACTGGTGCTTCGGTCTCCTCAAGCAGCGGTTTCGCCGTGCCGAGGTGTCCTGCCTTGCTGACCTAGCCAAGACGGTCCGGGACAGCACCCAAAAAGCTGTGTGGGTCAGAAGATGGGGCCGTCTTTGTCCCAACCTATAACTGGCAAGCCTTCCTGACCCCGTTCACCCGGCCAATAAAAGGGATCAAGCAGTATCACCACTTTATCTTCTCATCAAACAGCCCCGGGAAGGTAACCGTCCGACAGTACATTGACTCTGAGCCAGAGGAAGTGGATGTGCTCACTGTGGACCCTGGAGCCGTCCCAAAGGTCCTACCACCGGCCACACCTTCCCCTGGGCTTCCCCTTTGTCGGCAGTGGTACCTCTTCAAAAACATCAGAGACTTCTGCACAGAGGAAACCAAAGACATTACGTGCCCCAAGCCCACGGAACCTGAGCCTGCAGCAGAGGCACCAAGGCGGCGGGACCCATCGCCAGATCCAGGTCCAGGGCCCTCAGGAGCAGGTGGAGGTGGAGATGCAGGGGAGGAGGAGGAGGAGGAGGAGGCGCGAGGAAGGGGACGTGGTAGAGGAAGGGGGCGAGGTCGGGGGCGAGGCCGAGGTCGGGGGCGAGGTCGGGGGCGAGGTCGGGGTCGAGGTCGCGGTCGGGGTCGAGGAAAAACCCCTGACTCGGGCTCAGAGGACTCAGACAGAGAGACAGCAGCCCAAATGCGACGTGAAATGGAAACAGACTCAGACTCAGACACTTCCCCTGAGATCACTCCCCCACCCAAACGTAAACGCAGCCAAAGTCGGGGGCGGGGGCGTGGTCGGTCTACATCCTCTAGCAACTAGAATCATAGACTAGAATACCTGTATATAGTTCGAATTTTAATATTTTATTGGTACTTTTGTGCCTTTTCAGTTGTTTTAGACTCACAGTTTACTGACGTTTTGTGATCTTTCAACTTTATGGAACTTTTATCCAACTTACCTGGAACTATGACACTTATTATTTATGGCAAAACAGGCTGAAATACACTTGAACATTCCCATAGACTCTTTACAAGTCATTGTGACTTCAATTCAGCCTTCTAGAACAGGTATTGTGACTGTTTGAGCTTGCCCTCTTGCTTCAGTTTTTCATTTTCAGGTGCAGATTTACAGGAATTGTACTCTATCTTTACAAGGCCGGCATGATTAAAGTTTCCATTTCTAAAGCATGACTTCACAGTATTTTGTAGTTCAACTAGTCTAGAATGTATATTCCAAGTCTCAAGTCGGTGGGAGATAAACTTCTAGTGGTATCCAAGAAATTCCGACCAAGTCTAACCAAAACCGCACATAAAAACTTCAAACGCGTTTTTCTCAGAATCAAGTTTCCAGCCTACCGCGTATAGGGAAAAACCTAACTTTGGCCCTAATCATCGTACGAACACAATCTTGGTATCAAAATGAAGCTCTTTTCGAGGTGAGGAACATATCTTACTAACTCAAATTCGTATCTCCGCGACTTGCGACTCATTATGTCAGATCGGGTCACCTATGGTAAGCAACCGAATCTGTATTTTTGCGAGTCAAATAAAATCATGTTGACATGGCTGGATCTGGATACACAGGCTACTAAGGGTAGAGATATGACGGTGTTATTGGAAACAAGAACCATCACAATTAAAAAAAAATATAAAAAAACATGTTCTCTGTCAGGATATTTAAATAGTAATTCGGTACTTCTTTCCCGAAGGATTTTTGACTTTGACAAATTGACGAGTGCTGGTTATTTCCTAGCCATTTCTATACTCGGCCAATATTGTTTATTTCTTACAAAGTGTGATATTTTCACAAAATATGACGGGGAATTGCCATGGACCTCTTGCTTTCTGTAGTATCAATAATATAAAACGGTTGCTGTTTGTGGTATAAATTATATAAAAATTTAATGGAATCTGTTTTGATATAAATATTATGAGATTGAAAAGGAAATTGGTACGAGAATATATTTAATCAGTCATAAATGGGTGTTTACATAATCCAATTGTTTTTACATTGTTTTTTTTTTCCGTTCGATGCATGTTATAAAGTGTTGAAGATTATGAGAGAACCTTTATGTATACGTCATACATTTCAGTTTTATCACATACATTTTAGATTGCGTAGTTATTTAACACTGTGTTGTATACCAAATGAATATTGAAGTATGGTTCCTTACAATGTAACAGTTTGGGTGATGGTATCCGTAAATATTTGTTTGTAGTTTTACAATTTGCATTTTACATTATACATGTACTCTGCTCAGCGTCAAAGGAAACTGGTTCAGCTTATAGAATGTGCTGTTTTGAACAAATGTATTTTTATTTGCATCTTTGTTTATCATCAACATGTGCGAAAAACGTCAGCGAAAAAGAAGATCAAACATTTTCAATATGTTCTACAATCATTCAGATTTAATAATCAAATAATTATAGCCACGAAACAAGGTCACTGATGTCGATATCATCTACATAGCTAGTACAATATACAAGATGTCACTAACAATACGGATTTGTAATGTACAGTCGTGCATTCTATAAAATAATTATAGTTACCGGTACAGAATAACAGCTAATACCTTTAAGAGAACACAGTATGACTCGTCATACAAAGGATAATAAACACCAGGAATACTGAAGGTTCATAACGGTGTAGCCATGCAATACTACCAATATTATCTACTCATAATTATCTCATTGTTCAATAGTGTGTGTGACTTAGAATTTATCTAGATGGTAGCGAAATGAATACCGGAAAGAGAAACATTGGTAGTTTATAAAGACACAAATAAAACAAGAGATCAAATGAGGAAAATATTTCTGGGAAATGACCAACTGTCATCATATGAATTTTATTTACCGTTACTTCCAGTGACTTAACTTTTTAGGGGGAAATGTGTTCTCTATCTCGAATTTACAAAATATCATATGCCTTCCGAAACAGATACTGCGGCTCTATGTTCGCCTGTGGTAGACTTCAAGCTTTTCTATGGCTTTACAATATGGAATTGTCCTTTGGCATGTGTAAGGTTGTGACCTTACATTTGTGCATCAAATAAATATAGAGGTACAACGAAATTAACCATAAAACTCGACGTCTGCGCCGAACAGCATCCTACACGTCTGCACCAATAACACGGGTTGGAACAAAGAATTAACCCAGTGCAAGTGAAGCTATAAAACAATTAATTCGCCAAAATATTTTAAGATAAATTAAACTCTCTCTGGATGCTATATTACAGTCGACTACATAGATAACGTACATTGCACAGATCCCGGAGGGTCCGGCGAGTCTCCTTAGGTGGTGTTTTCCTTAAAACTAGTGGCGTCGCATTCATAGATACAAGTGCGATAAGTGACCAATATCTCCTCTATAAATTATTACATATATGGCCTCCTATTGCGCTCCAATTGCGTTTTTGTCTATTTAAGCCTAGCACCTGTTGTTGCCCTGTGTAGCGCAATCAGTCAATGGCTTATGTCCTCTCCACTGAAGTTTACCCAATTCAACCCTATCCCACCCCAATTTCCCAATCATCCCCTCCTTTCCGTTTTCCTCCCCCCTTTGTTTGCTCTCCCCTTAAATATATGGACACGACAATCCACCCAACTGTAAATCTATTCCTCATTTCTGTAGTTCCAGTGGTGGATCCAGTGGTAATTCCAGTGGTGGTTCCGGTGGTTCCAGCGGTGGTTCCGATAGTAGTTCCGGTGGTGGTTCCGGTGGTGGTTCCGGTGGTGGTTCCTTTAGGGTTTTAGACAATTACTCCTGTCCTGTTTCGGTCACCGGTGGTAGCCCCCACCGCCCTCCGTCTCACGGTATTTACAGTAATGTCGTTGTCCACTAGGCCTCAGTGGATGACGACGTCGGGAATACACAGTGTGTCCTTCTCCTCCTCTGTACAAATCTCCTCTATCTCATACATTTGTGACCTGCTCACGTCTGAAAGAAAAGCATAGAGCACATTTACAACACATGCACTGATTTAGTGACTATGACTGTTTGATACATATAGCATTATGCAGTACAAAAATGATTGATAAATATCAACTATATTTAATCGAATAAAGGACCCATAACTCCATGAAATAGCTTATGGTTCCACTATTGAGACTTATATAAAGGTTTATGAATCGGATATTTGAATCTGTGGAAACTTGAGTGTTAGAAAATACCACAACCAGGTTTCTCTAAAACACACAAAAAAATCATTTGATTTCCACCCGTCGCCATCTTCTACAGAGATAAGAGCCCCTTACACCCTAATAATCATACAAACAGTCACGTGACTTCCGGATCAAGCGACCTTCTAGTACGCATGCGCAAGGGGAGATATCCTTCCGGTCAGTCTACGTAGGGCGGTGGATCAATAGGGGGCGGGCTGGTCTGATCATATCTCCGGGGGGCGTGGGGAGGGGGAGGACCTCCCCTCTCCCTCCCCGACCCTGTGCCCTCTGCTCTCCCCACACCAGTGTAAACATCAGCTAGTGTAAAGGTCTGACACGGTCACCAGCAACGCCATAATAGGAGTGCCCCCACCCCTCCCATCCCCGTTCTTATACGAACACCTCTCCAATTCTCCAGGGTGGCCGCATAAGAGGGGTGAAGTGAAATTACCATAAGGGTTGTTCATTAACAATTTTGTCCATATGAAAGGAGGTCGCTGGCGAGACTGGCTGTTTAGAGGGGAACCATTTAAGAAACAAAACCAAGAAGAGGGAACCTTGGAAATGAGGTGGTACATGAGTGGGATGAGTATATGACTATAATTATTTAAACAAACAATGCACTATCTATCCCCCCTCGAGCAACAAAAAATGATATAAAATAAACGAATAAACGAACACAACACTGTACTAATATAGAAGAATCAAGGTTGGTGCTCCATACCGACCCGCTCTGCAGTGATAAGAATTCCATATATGCCCTGACCCGGCTGCTACCACTCTGCAGATCAGTAGCCTGTGTTCTCAGAGTGCCCTTGTAAGCCCTCCTCCCACATCCTTTTACCCCATATACCCCAACCCAAAACGCCTACCACCCACCTCCCACCGGCCCGTCCATTCCACACACGTCCCTGATGTCCGCCTAGCTGACCCCACCTTGACCCCCTTGACCCCCTGACCTTTGTAGCTGCTGAACTCTGTGACAAGGAGCAGTACATCAGAAATGACCGCTCCTATCGGCTGACCACTGGGCGCCACATAAAAAAGGCTGGCCACCGGTGCCTGCCACTCCCTGACGGCCCGGGCTCCTTTGGAGTAATATTTCGTTGTGGGAGACGTAACTTGGCGTATGTCACTGTCTGTTGAGGCTGAGATACCAACCTTTTGATTTGCGATAAGCTGATAAGGGGAAGAGACTAAAATATAATCAGCCTATGCTCTAGTCTCTTTATGAAGAGAGGTGAATTGGTAGCATACTTGGTTCCGGGGCAGATCTTGTGATAGGTAGCTGGCTTTGTTATCAAAGGTATTAAAGTTATTAACCTCTGGTCCATTTCCGGGAAACAAAAAATTGTCACATGACTGTATTTCCTGCTGCTATGACAACGTTTTCAAGTTACTAATTCATCAAACCGCTTCAAGACACCCCCACTTTCTCCCAATTGTCTCTCATTAAGTCTTACCTTCATCTTAGAGAATTCGAAAGTAGTCCCTAGCCAATGAGTAAAGCCCATCAGTAGCGACAAGTAGCCCCAGTTATCACGACTCACCTGTCGAGCTGTAATATTCGTAGACCCTGGCATACGCCGCCTTGGCGTTGCCCACCTCGAACTCCTGCCGTATCCTGAAGCCCAGACACTGGTGCTGCCGATTCAGCTGTGAAGAACAACAAAAGAGTTATTAATCTTGACTAATGTAACGGGAGATATGAATCCGAAGAAGGAGGGGAGGTTTTGGGAAGAGGCAGGTGGTTGTGTACTGGAGGGACAGGTGGGCCGGAAATGGGTGCGAGGGACCGAGAGTAAGGGCAAATAGGGTGTGTGTATCAGAAACTTTCTGTATCAGTTTGTGTTTCTTCTACAATAATCGTTGAATCAAAGTATCTATAATCACCGAATAAACGAACCAGTTTCGCTTACTATTTATTATTGATAAGAAACTTTGCTTAAACGACCAAATGCGTTTGCCAGAATCTTCATTTGGTTGTGTTTTTAAATAGATTCAACCATAAGTGGTGCGCAAAGTGGATCTTTTAAATCTTAAAGTCAATCCATGTGTCTCCCCACACAGAAAGGATGCTCCAGGCAGGAATTAGGTATTTAAGAGGGTGATTTAAGCTTTCAAATGATACCAAGCACATCAAAATTAAATAGTTTTCAAGTAATTTACAGGCTGTTGAGCACAGGACGGTCAGTATTCCCGAAAATGGCAAAAAGCCCGGATATTGAATATTTATCTAAATATTTTAGTAATGAAATCAAATTTTCTCCATAAATTAACAAAACGTCATAAAAGCTATTAAGCTTATAACTTTTGTTCTACAAAAGATAATCTCTTTCAGTTTGGACTGGTAATACAATCAAGAAATGTTTTTCCAAATGGGTTACAATTTTTGATAAAAATGGCAAAATTTTGTTGTTTCCATGGTAACCAAAAATCTGATGTTTGGTAATATTTGGGGGAAAAACATTCTATTAACATTCCAAATAGAATGTTTTTCAAACAAAATGCAATGTTTAGAGTAGGATAACTGAATTCTACACAAAAAGTTGGTTTAAAACATTTTCATCCCTATTTTTCACAAATCTACCCATATCTCCCTTAATATTACCTGTAGAGCTTAAGATATATCCCCCTCGGAGCATCCTTTCTGTGTGGGGAGACACCCATGTTTATCTTACCGGTTAAGTTATCACAAAAATAACAAATAGTACTTACTGAGCTAAAGTAAATGTGTAGTGTACTATTTTCATATTTGTAGGAATAGTCCATTACTGATGTATTGGAGAAGGCCTGTAAGAAAAAAGTAATGTGCAATTATTGTCAAAGAGAGGTAGTCGGAAAAGATGATAAAACGCACATAAGTGTTATAATGGGAAGTTATGTAATATATTTGATATCATATAATTGTTTTAAAGCCTGACTTGGTAGCTCAGTTGGTAGGGTGCCCACTTCGAGTGTGGGAGGTCATGGGTTCAAACCTCGATTGAGTCCCATTAAGACTTTAAAATGGTAGGCCTAGTGGTTGCTGCTTGTCTAACACTCAGTATGAAGTAAGAACCACAAAACATAACTGGTCAGCCCGATGGCAGTATAATGTGACGATGTCAGTATATTGTGACTGATCATGAGTGGGGTATCATGTGGACATATGACATGATATCTCAGTTAGGTAGCACCATAAAGAGAACATTGGGTCCCAATGCTACAAATGGGCAATACCCTTGATTTGACCATGGCAGTTAGTTAGGAAGCAAAGCAACCAACAATCGACCAACTTAATTGTGTCAAAGAAAAACATATTCTACTAATAATAGACAATACTCTCCAAAGAACCCTACATATATAAAGATGGAATCAAAAGAAACAAGAAAAGTAACAATCAATTGAAAACGTTGGGAGACTACAATTTAGAAAATTGTCTCAACTTTATAGGAAGACCATTGAGACCAATGAATGCTCATGCCTTTGACCACTGTGTTAGTGGCGACGTCTGTGGGCTATGGTGGTAAGAAGATATCTGGTTATAGTCAGTGGGTCAAAAGCTATTCTGTATTCCATTACCGTAGCCTTTAAAGATCCAGGCTTTGAACTATGCTATCTGTAATTGACAGGACTCCTATTCAAATTGCTTTTCTGTTCCAGAATAGAGTCTTGTATGAAGTAAGAAATGTTTCTAGAGACGAAGGCCTTTTATTTCACAAATAGACAAAGAAAGTAAACAGTTTCAACTCCACCTACTAAATCTTTCTTCGCGACTGGTTAGCGAACACGATCTTAAGAGTTTACTTTGTAGGCTTTTACTGTGCCTGACTAGGTATGTATGTTTGGCCTGTAGAAGAAACTAGGACAATGCATATGCGCATTAAACAGTTTCAATATTTTATAAAAAGAAAACTCTATTGTAATACCGTCAATCTAAGTATATGACGAAAATAGGTTCCACCAGGTCGTCATTCTTCAGTCACTTTGATTGATTTTAAAGCGCTTTTGTTGATGTTCAATGTTTTTTAACTTTATGAACTCCTCAGCTGTTTACGGAAAGGCATCAACAACAAGATAGCTACCCTTCCCGTCACTAATTCGTCCTTTTGCTCCCATTAGCATCTCCCAATTCTCCCTTTTTCTATCCCGACTCCGTACATCCCCTAAATTAACGTCCTTAACAGCTGGTTAATGCAGTCTCAGGAGAAGCTGGGTTGGAGTATTAGGGGGTGTTAAATATGTATCAGGAGAAGGGAGACACCTAATACCACCTCCCAGGGTTTGATAGGAGCTGGTGGGGGCTGATAATGGATGGGCCGACAGCGGGACATAGCTGAGATAGCGTCCAATCGACTGAGTATGTAAGCAGGCCGTAAAGCCGCCGCCACATCGCGATAAGTGGCCGCAACAATCCGTCAGGGGGGTCGGGGAGGGAGATCGGGGAGGGTGTGAAGGGCGCCGTGTGTAAGCCCTGGAGGGCCGGGTGTTTTAGGGCCTTTTTGGTAGTCCTTCATTTGGTTTTGCGTCTGAAAAAAGGTCACTAAAACTGGGGGGAAACAGCGCCTATATTATAAATAGTCTTTATACAAAGTGGATTATGCGTAAAGGCCATAGCTATCTTTAAGCTGAGGAATATCAGCACTTTTTTGTTTGGTATAAATGTGTTAAAACGTCCCGTAAAACCTACATTACATGCCCAAAACGGTCCCAAATTACCAGGGGGCTGCAACACTCATACATAAAGTATGTTTATTATATGACATTGGGTTTGTGTAAAATGTCATTGCCATCCGTGCCACAGGAGGCATTGTTGAGAACAGTTCACTTGAGTTCTAGTAGCAAAAACGTTTCAAAACGTGTTTGCTACTAGAAGTGCCACAGCCAAGATGTGATGATGCATATTGAAAATTTTGATTTGAATTAGAATTAGAGACAAACTGATTGCTGATTGCACATTAGAACCACTGGCCCTCCGTGGATAGAAAAGTTGATTACTCATAAAAACGTTTTGGTTACTTCCTCACCAAACCTGTTGGCATTTGGGGCCCCATTTTTCTCACTGCACTTCAGAACGTTTTGGCTACTGTCCTACAGAAAGGGCTGGCAATGATAATGTCTCTCCACGCGAAGACAGAAATTGACATAGAGAAGAAAGGGACAGACTGTTTATATTTTTATAAATACTTTGTAATATTTGTTACTTATTAGAGTAAACATATATAATAGGATGGGATCAGTTCTGAAGTAAAATGAGGGGATCTCTAGGCCTATAGAGGAGGAATGCGGGAAACGGAGTATAGGGATATACAAGAGAACACGGAGAGAATGAGTAGTAGTGGGTGGTGGATAGGGTGGCCAGAGGAAGAGAGGCTGTATAGTCTGGGGATTTGGGCGGATTTCGGTCTAGGCGTCAGGGATAGAAAGGGGAGATAAGGAGAGTCCCAGTCAGCGATACAGGGGACTTTACAGAGTGAGTCTACTGCAGTGAATACATACATAATGTGATAAGCAGTGTGGGAATTGTGTGGACGATGTTGCCATCCTCAAACCCCATTTTCCCTATGCTACTTCTCCGGGTCAAATGGCCAATGCTAAAAAAGAGTATTATCATTGTTTCCTTGTACAAGAAATTAAGCACCACAGAAAATGTAGTTCACCTTCAAGATATTCTTGAGATTATTTATTCTTATTCATAAAATAGTCTATCAAAAGCTTATGATATGTATTGTAAACGTCTCTACCCTGACACCTCCGAATTCCTCCTGGAGAGTTCACAGCTCAATGCACTGCGGTGGAGACTGTAGCGACAGTGATGGTTCACAGAGGGCGCTGTTACCCGCTGATCCCCCTTAACAAAGCAGGAGCTAATCCTGACAATCTCCTCCATATACAGATAGGAGGGACTCACTCCTACACTCCAATATACCCTACCTCCCTCCACAAAAAAGGGGGGGAAATGGGAAAAACAGAAAAAATAACTGCCTTCTCCCATATGATTTTCCCTATTCTCCCCCTACATGCTCCCATGATATATACACTGACCAAAGGGCAGACAAGAAAAATGTGAAATTATGTCTGTCTGAGATAAAAGTACCACTGTTGGAGCACAAGCCCATCCCCGTCTCCCAGTAGATGGGCAATCCGTCACTGCCCAGGGCTGGGGGCTCTGGGCTGTATCGCTGGCTTCGGCTAAAAGGCTGACCCCTGGTCTGGACAAAGTGCTGAGGCTGGGGACTTTTTTCTGATAATCCTGTTTCTTTTTTTGTGTGCGTGGTCAATTTCTGCCACTGGTGGATATGAATGATTAATTGGAGGAGTTTCCCTTGGATCACTCCCCCGCTGGTTAATCAGACCTGCCGCTTCCAATCCGCACCACCTATTGGACCTATTGCCTCTATATTGCTATTGCTGTTCGCCCTTATCGCTGGGGTAATGTAAAAAGATGGCCTTCTATGGGGAAGGTTTTACCAGCTTAGCCGGGACGATCCGTGTAATATCTAGAAAGCAGGGTGTTTTGTGTGGGCTGGTTATATCCCCTACTGTGAATGCGACAAATGAAAAGTCGTAAAGCTACAATCAGAACACTTCCCAACTCTTGTGCTAATCCTACTGCTATTCTGTGATGAATAGCGGTATGCAATATACGGCTGGATCCGGATAGGTAGGAAAAGTGGTCTTCTGATGAGAGGGAAGTTAGGCCTATAGCCGACAAACAAGAAAAGCATATTTCTATAGAAAAGTGTAGCAGCCATACACAAGTGGACCATGGAAATGTATGGAAATGTAAGAGAATTTCTTATGGATTTGAATTTTAAAAATAGTTCTTGAAATACGTTGATGCCCCGAGATCATTGAGTAATTTGCTGATGGAATTTCAAAAAGAAAATGCAAGGTAAAAGAAGTACCGTTTCTTTGTAGTTGAGATTGACCTTTCTTGTCTTTTTTAACTTCCGCTGACAGCTCTCAATTGTATTTAGGCGCCAGACATTCCTCTCTTAAGAAGTTAGCCGAAGGAAATGGAACACAGTTTTGTGTCTTCCGCACAGCCAGATCCAATGGTCTGGCTGTGTTTCTTACTTTCAGCCTAATGCATTTCTTTAGATACTTGCATTCTGTCTTTATTTGGGTCTAACACGGTGACATCTGCCATAGTTTTAATCCAAGAATATGTTTTGCACAGGGACTCGACTAGAATAGCAGAACCACGTCTCCTTCGTCTGGAACTTGACTTCAAAGTAGTTTCAACGAAGGCTAGAGTACGATAATGCATGTACTTCTAGAATATACTATCATAGTAATCCTCGTCTTTATTAATACTCTGGGAGATCCTTTCCATGTAAAACCGTTATAATTCAACGCATCCCTGATGGTACTTTCCCCCACCCTTAAGCTTACCGAGCGTAGTTCGCTGTCCTCGGGCTGCCACCCCGACACCATCTTAACGTCAATGACGGCCATCTGTGACGTCAGCGACGGACCCGTGTACCTAGAGGTCAAAGGTCAAGGGCAGGTCAAGGTCAAGGTCAGTGGACAGACAGATATAACGAGCAGTGCACGCAGGGTGGGATCAATTCTCCTGGGTCAAGTTGCTGGGGCTGTGAGGTTTAGGAAAATGAAGTTTGTTGAGATGTAAGCCCCTTTAGCGAAAAGAATATTCTTAGGTTTGCATAATTACACTTTGTATTTACTCTGATCAGGTAGGTATATGTATTTACAAACAAAAAGTATACAGCTTTAACCTAGTACTATACCTCTCTTTAAAACATATTCCTTTAGGTTACATTTAAAAATTATTTATTAACCAAGCAATTAATGTGTACACGCACCTATATCAATTTGAATTCATTCTTGAAGTACAAAGTGAAAATAGATTTGAGCCAGTAAGAATATCATGGTTAATCCAATTAATGTGCAAGAAAAACACCTTCCTAAACCAATCTGAGATTCCAATTCAGACTCCCGAAACCCATGTTCAAATCACTTATTCATATGCTACTCCCAGATAACTCCTACCCGCCCTATAGTGTACCTAGCCATCATTACTGTACATCTTATTACCCGCTAAGAACAGGAAGCTGCTGGCTAACCCCGACCTCCCCTACATACATCACCCTAGTAACGGCACCAGGGGGCACACCTATCTCCATAGTAACCCTATTGGGGCCATATCAATCACCTGGCTTAGACTGGGGAGCGCCAACATTAAACGGATACTGTCACGAAAACTACCAAGTATTTTTACTTTAGAAACATTAGTTATGGAGTTATGGCCATTGGTTCTAGCTTATTGTGTTGATAACTTTGAATTCTATTGCAAATGGGTACAGCTAGTTCTATAGGTCGATCTTGTTTATGTGTCTAACTGAGAATGGCATATCCGATAGTTGATTATAAGGGAAGTGAGAGGACCTTATAACAGGGCAGTTGTCAAGAACCTTTCTTGTCTTGGTATCCACAGGTACAACAATAATCAATTAAACATATTCAGCAAACGCAATGCTCATTGAACAACTTATCTGGAACACTGCCATGTTAAACAATAGAGGCTATTAAAATCACGAGCCTAATAGATATCGGGTAGGTCTGATTTTAGCCTAATTACTTATAGAACTGAAAACACATGAATAGCAATAACCCCCCCCCCCCCCCGCCCCCGACCCCAAAGATGAATTTTCCTTAAAACCACACCTTTAAAAAATATATTGCAGAGAATCCCCAGAATATACACTGTTGAAAGGTTCGATTCAGCACTGATCGCCAGCCCCCATTTTAAGACTACATTGTTGATAATAATTTTAAAGTTTCCACATAAGGAAACCATCCCCCAGGGCAGAACCTGTATACGATCCTGGGATCAATTTGTCCATATCTCCACCTGCTGACTTACCTTGTGCAGATCTCGAGTCGCCGTAGCCAGCATTGATGCTGGGGGCAGGAGACGAGGGGGTCTGATGACGGGGGGTGGGGCACCCGCTGCACCTCCACGTCCAGGGCGAAGTAGGTGCGGGGTTTGACCATCACCGGCAGGTTGTACCGGGACACCGTCTACGGGGGGGAGGGGGAGAAAACCAGATGTTAGAAAGGTATGATAATAAGGAAAGTTGTTCTCTGTTAAATGATAAGGTATTGGGATCGTGCAATTTGTTGTTAACCAGACATTAACTTCCAGAAAATAACTTCAAAAATTACCAGCTGATTACTGTTTAAGGTAGATGTAATTGCGTAGGGGCTCTATTTCTGAGTTGTAAAAACTTCACATTGTAGGAATATCTTTTCATAAGTTCATTTCAATGTAGGACAGGCCTAGTACATACATTCATAACTTTAGGAATTATTGGCATCGCATTACAATGCTAAGCTCAGAATTTGAACTTCCTAAGTTCCCAGAAGTAGGCCTATAGGCCTACAGAACATGTACGTATATATGTTTTGTAGGCCTATATATTAAGGAACACCGGAAATGATATATAGTTTTCAAACGCCATTTAGGCCTTTTATCATACTTCAATGGCGGGTTACATACCTGTATAAGCGCACATCCGGTGCCGGTGATAATAAACTGGAGGCCGGCCGGGATGGGCACGGCCTTTCTCTGGGCCAGCAGGCGAGTCGTCGGCTTAATGGCGAACTTCGTATCCGACACCGGCGTATCTATGGTTACCACCAGGTTGGTGGCATGACTGAAAGTCCTCGCCGCATATTTGGACAGAGCCTCCACAGCAACCACAGTGTCCTAAAACACAGTAAAACACAAAGTCTTAATACACATTTCACTCAATTCTGTCAATAAAAACTCAGCGTTTTGGAGATCTTAATTAGTGCAACTCGATAAGCAACTCCTGATGAGAACTGGTTTTATTTGGACTTTTTTGCTAGGCTGGAATGTGGTTATGGAGAGAAGCTTCTAATTCATTGTCTTCATTTTGTTCGATTCTCTCCCCGCGTTCTAATTAAGTGTTTTGTCACATTTCCCATTAATTTCTTAATTGGTTATCTTTCTCTTGAAAAGGTGCGCCAAGTCTTGGATTAATGGAAAAGGATTTTTTCTAAAGAGCCATATTTTGAAGTTTGCCGCCATTCTGATTCTAGCAGACGACTTTGATGAAGAAAAATTGGCTGAGAAATGGAATATAGAAAGCTTTTTTGTGTTGAAAGTTAGGTTAGTCATAAGACTCCAGTCGGACTCCTCTGATGAACTTTCATGGACAAATAATGAGTCCTCAAAGCCAGCCCATGTCCAGAGACTAATAAAGAACGGAAGAAACGTTGAACCTGCCCTTAGAAGGTCACCGGAAGCGGAATAGGCAGGCCGTGACCTCTCGTCGACCTTTGACCCACACGAGACTAAGGAGGTCACACGTGCCGGGCGTGGTTTGAGAGAACAGAGAGTGTTAACATAGCTCAGCCGACCGCTATGGAACCCCTGGGGGCTATGCATCAATATGATATATAAGAATGAGGAATGCATATCAGGTACTGCTATCCCCACTTCTATCAAAGGAGTGAACTTAAATTTCGTTTAATTCATATCACTGACGTCAAAGTTGAAACCGAACCTAATCCCAAAAACTAGGTTTCTTGCCTGTCAGCCAGGTTCCATGCCCCAAAGATTAAAATTACTTTACAGTAACAGTTTTTTCTCAATTATTATCATGTGGAAATCAGCCTTTGAATAACCTATACACCACTGTGGACAGGTAAGAAACCCTTTAGCAATGAACTGCATCCCAAAAACGGTCGATAGTCTTTTTTTATATTTAGTCGATATAATAAGACCTTTAATTCTTAGGGATCCCCCCACCCACTCCTCTCGTTGATTCGCCCTGCTTCCCGATCCATGCTATCATCTTTGGTCAATGGAAGGTCAGCATTGTAGCAAAAGGCAAGGATAACTTTAAAGGTCATCTTAAACGTCTGCCTGGATATGTAAGTCATCTTCATTTGAAAACGGATGTTGTTGAGAAGAAATAGTTGATGAAGTACTTTGAGCAGCTGTCTCATTTTCTGATTTCTGATTTCTCATGTCTACTAAACAATTCGCTGATTAATGTTCTCCAACTATTCAAAGTGTTTTCTTAAGGAGGACATTATACCCTTCAAAGAAGTGTTGTGCAATGCAGACAGTTGAAAACACCAAAGCTTGTTATGAATATATGTTGCAGGAAGGTCCCAAGCATTGATATAAGTTTGGTCTTGCCTCAAGTTACAAGGATTTTCTTTTATTCGACATTTATTGCAATCCAAAAACGGTAGCTAACTGTTCAACCTTGGTTTGAATGTCAAAAGATTATTCGGATATAAAGCATAAGACCTCCTCTGCTAAGAAATGCCAGTCTTAGAATGAACATTATGCTATGTAGATCTGAAAGTGAAAGGTCAGCATGTACAGTTTCAAGAAAGGTATTTTACAGATAGCATTTTTACTTGAAGATGAAAGCCTCTCTACTTGTCACCCATGCTGTAAGGCCCATAAAGCTCTAACGACTATAAGTATGGACAGGTACACCCATACTGCAGGAATTATGAGTGAATATTCTTTGATTAACTAGACCTACTCACTGACTGCACATCGGAATCTTCCTGCTCTTTCTTAGCATTCTGAAAGGATAGACTAAAAAGCTATAAAAGTACTTAAAAATACCCAGGAATACCTTGTGTGGCCTATCTAATATGTTTGTCACTTTGGTCTAAATAGATAAGGGCCCATTATCATTTCTACTAGTTAGGCTAATAGTCTGTGCTATGACCGTTGTGTTTTATAAGTAATTCTGTCTGTTGCAATAAGGATCGGTATCACAGTAAATTATAATAACAGATGGATTGTCATATGTAAAACTATACCTTTTTCTAACGGACTGAAATGCCAATTATAAGGTATCATGCAAATACCGCTGGGATGTGCAACATAATTTAGTCAAGAATAAGTATGTCCTTCTGGCATTTGTATTAAAAGCTTTAAATTGCGCTAGCTTGCAAAAATACCAAAAGTTTGTCACCGTTGTAACAGGAAGAGAACAAACTATGTAATAGGCATTGTGCCACAAACAGCTTGTGTGTGTTTGTGTATATGTGTGTTTATGTGTGTGAAGTAAAGGAATAGCAGTAAAGGAAAGTACAAAACTGTTTAATTAGAATGTAATTTTTATATAATGTTCGTATGGAAACTAAAGATGTCTTACCCTAATCCAGAAGAATAAAAAATCCCAACTCATATACTGTTTTCTAGCAAAAATGATCATCCATAACCGTAAAGACATAACCTCGCATTCCTTTAGAAGATATTTGTCTAATAAATTTCCTGAAAGGTTCAAGAATGAAGCTTCTAGCTAACCTTCAAAGTGCTTGGCCTCAGTATTATTGACATTATATAGTCAATTCACGAGAGACACCGATAAGTCATTTTTGACGAATAACATTGAACAGTACTTAATATTCCAACAATTCCATTTAAGAATAAAAGTATAAAGTAACTACAGTCATTCATGGCATTTACACTGTATAATACCATATTTACCTTCTTCACACCACAAACAATAACTGTGTCCATCCTCAAACCCCGATCTCCTTACCTGGGTGGAAGCGAAGCCGCCCTGCGCGTTGCGTTGAGAGGTCAACCACCTGACTATGGGTGCCCCCCTCTCCAGGTCCCGCTGAGTGCCCGAGGCCAGCAGGCCGAGTAGTACGTAGGCCGTCACCTCTATGTCCACTGGATCGGCCTGACTGCCGGGGGACAGGGGTGTGGTCGCCACCTTCCAATACACCAGCCCGTCTGCAAATGGACATCAGAAACTTAATTTTCGTTGGAATGTTAATGGTGCTTTATAACTGTATCACAATGTGAGATACATCATTAAAATGTTGATACCAATTGTAACCAATTTAATATTAGTTTATATTGCATATCAATGTGGATTCAACTTCAATGTTAATAGCTTGGTATGGTCTGATAACTTTTGTTTATCCTAATAAAAAGATTATAATGATGTTATGTATACAATATTAGGACAGTGTTCTTAAGAATAGCACTGTTGACGGAATTAATAGCAAAATTCTCAAGAAATATTTCTGGCATATTCCTTGGTTACACTTAGCAATATGACGAGTCGTAGAACCCCATTTTATTGAATTGCGCTCTGTGCATGACGTGTACCCCCTTTGGTGGTGTGAGAGGTCGAGGGAGGACGGCTACATTACGATATACACGCGACCAACCCCTGCCCACCAGGAGGAGGCACCCTGGAGGAGGTGGTGAGGGGGGCCGGAGAAGGGGGTGTGGGGTGACAAGGTTAGGGCTTATTGGACGGCTGTATTCACGTCATGCACGGACTCCCTGACTGCCTGCAGGGACCCACCCTCTTCTGAACGTATCCATTTAGGGGAAGAGAGGTCGAAACTCACCACGGCCACCCATGTAGAGTCACAGGCGTGTACTAATAGAATCCCAGGTGCCGTTAGTGTGTAAATAATACTGCCAGACACAATAAGAAATTATCTCTTCTGTAACTGAGATATTGCTATGATTCATGGAAAGCAAGCTAATGCCCAAGTTTTGTTAAATCCGGTTTTAACATAATCTTCTCCAATATAGGAATTGTTATTTGGACTAGACAGTCCTTCATCGATGAGACCTGCTTGTTGAGTTGAATTGAGGTTACTGTTTCATTAAAGCCGGAGCAAAAAAGTAGAGCAATACAAAAGGTTTTGAGGTGCTTGAATGGAATTTTTTAGGAATCAGATTTAAAAAGACCTTCGTACCAGAAAACACTTATTTTCCCGGAAAAGGATTATGGAATAGACAAGGAGTAACGTGACGTTGACGTTCTGCAACATCCTACCAACGTTCTGTAACGTGCTGCAACTTTGTTTGTTTGTGGGATTAGTTTAACATTCGGCCAACCCTTTAGGGTTCTTTTACCAGACTGCACAAGGTAAAGCTTTTCAGCTAGTTTTACGCCACAGGGGCGGTGACTGAATGTATGAAATGAGGTGCCTATTTGTAGCAGTGGGACCCAATGCCCTCTTTATAGTGCTGCCACACTGAGATATCATGTCATAGGCCCACACAATACCCCACCCAGTCACATTATACTGACACCAAGCTGACCAGTCATGTTTCGTGGTTCTTACTTTAAACCGAGTGCCAGGAAAGCAGTGACCACTCCCATTGTTAAAGTCTTTGGTGTGACTCGGCCAGGGATAAATCCCAAGACCTCCCAGACTCAGAGCGGGCACTCTACCAGAGCTACTGAGTCTGGTCTCCCCATTTGTCGCCTTCTACGAACAGCAAGGGGCTGCTCGGGACCTATTCTTCCCAGGAGACTCCCGAAGGAACTCCCACCCCGGATCCCCACGGGGGGTGCTGCAACATTATTAGAACATTTTGTGGCATACGTCCCATCCTTGGCTGGGTAAATCCTGGCCCTTGACTCTCAACATGAGGGGTTTCATATATAATAACATTACCCCCTTCTCACCTCTGAGGGTGGCCTTCCTGTAGAGCACGGTGAGGCAGTCGGCCCGCCGGGAGTTGGCCGGCTCGTACACACTGTAGGCGTACATCATCAGGGACAAGGAGTAGGCCTCAGTGGGCAGGTCCTCCTGCAGGTCCAGGCAGCGCACCACCCGCTCCAGCACCGGGCTCTGGGAACAGGAGGAGATGGGAAAACTGTAGGTTAGACCTTGGGGTATTGTTATAAGAGGTTTTGTTCAAAATTGTTCAGAAAATAGTTTTGTTTTTATTTTCATCACTGATATTGTTGGATGAAACTGCAAGGCAAATATATACAAAGTGTCAGATATTGTGGAAAACAATGTAACTTGTTAACGTTGCTGAATATTTTGTTGCTAATTGAGTTCTGAGGGGTATGTATATTTCAAAGTGTTTCGTCTGATTTTGGTTCCGCAGGCAATGAATTAAGAACAAAATTGTTAACGGCCAATTTGTAAAAGGTGCCTTCAAATCAGTACGTTTTCTAATGTGACACGATGAACGAAATCACACATTGCATATGAAAGAAGAGGTTATGACAGGACAATATTCTCTTCAGGTTTTGTCATTTGCATGCCTTTCAAACATTAGATTATAAACTTTTTCCGACAAAGGCTCTATGGGATGCACTTATACATAAGGTTTTAGCCCTTTCCCGGGTATGAGTTAGGGGTTGGGAACAAAAGAACCTTTTAGAATAGAAGGCATTGGGTACATTCAGAATGTGTTTTTTCTCATCATAACCGTTACCCTTCGTATCAGGCATATTCATGGTATAATTGAAATGATAAAATGATGGAAAGGATAATTTGATTTAGATTGGGTGGGCTTAGTATTGAAAAAGTCATTCATTAGTTTTGTTGCAAAGAAATCGAAAAAATAAATGGGAAGAGGGATCTTGGTTTCATTCGGTATGACTATTGATACGTATGATATTACCCGCCAATCATGTGAAGTAATATCCAAAAGCGTTATACAGCAATTTCCTATCTGGACGTGAAACAAAACACGGAGTCAGCGGGAGTCGTTGAACACACGTTTCATAAAACTGTTGAAATATGAGTTGTGTTTTTAACCTGTGGATGTCCGTTGGTATTCAAATAGCTAAAATGTCATCTGTGAACATAACTCAAACTAGCATATCAGCAGATGTGTATTCCTAAACTAGGACGATACAAATTGTACATCGTTTTCATTGTATCCTTAAAAACAACAGTCAACTCTGATTTAAAATACATAATCACATCACGCTATGCCACTTTGGAAAAGCACATCATACTGCCAGTTCAACAAGTGAAAACACTTGATACTGATCCTCAAACCTTCTGGATTCGTTTGAAAGCCAATCATCATATCTAACATGCATTCCAAATATAAAAAAAAAGCACGTCCAACTTACAAATCTGGAGCGTCCAGCCTCCAGCAGCGCGGCCATGATGTAGGCGGAGAGCGCCACACCCGAGGCCGTTTGGTTGAGGCCGCCGCCCAGCATGAGCTTAGTGTGGACCATTCCGCTGGGGATGAAACAACCCGAGGGCGACTGTCGACTCTGGAGCCAGCTGATAGAGCCCTGGAGGAGGGAGGTAGATAGGGGTTAGAAAAGAAAACAGGGCTGTGGTATACAATACTCGTTTTCTGATTATATATATAGTTATTTTCACAATAACTATATTTTTACGATGTCCACCAAAGCCTACTTACATTGGGGTCTCACAAAAGAAACACACTAGGCCTATATTTAAGGTAAACGAATCATGTTGACCATAATGTCATGGGTTTATTATTTGAATTGAAAAGCTATTAATCTTAAACTTATTTCTTCATACTTCCGTTCTCATTCATCTTATCCCCTTTTAATATGTCACACTGACAACCTCTAATTTCAGGCAAAAAGACCTTAACATTGTTGTTCGCGTTTTAGAATGTTGTTTTGTGATGCGTGAAGGTGTACCTCCCTACCATTATAGGTTAAGGTTTCATTGGGTTTAAGTGCATTTAAAGGTCTACAAACTGCTGGTACCTGGAAGGCGTCCTGCTCGACGTAGGTGTGCGCGCGGGCGGCGGCGAAGGTGCGCACGGCGAAGGCCGTCAGCCACAGACTGCTTAAGGGTTCCCGGGCCCCGAACGGGCTGTAGGAGCCGTCCCGCCGCCGGAACTGTAACACCTTCTGGTAGCCTGAGAAGGGGTTAGGAAAGAAACATTCAGGTTATAAAAGGGGGAAATTTGATTGTGAGCAGCTTATTAAATGTGGGTAAATTCGAGGGGAATTGGAGAGACACTGACTGACAGTCATGGGAGACCGACGGTAGAAAGCATTTTTTAGATTGTTGTTATTATGTTAAATTTATATATACATTGTTTCATTATAAATAATTCATAATGAAACAATGTATATGTGAATTTGATAATTATTATTCTCCTGCTCGTTCAATGTGCCCAAGTCCTCCGGGGCTAGCAAACTGAATAGCTAAATTGGCCCTATGACTGCAATCAATGAACATTTGAAATTTATACCATGGAATAAACTTTAAATCAAGATAAGATAAAATTCAATGGCGACCAAACATCGACTGTTCACTTTATCTATATTTTCACAATATAGTTCTTGATGAACAACATTTCGATTGCTGCACTTAATTGTGTTGGGCAACATACTGTTCAAACCAAAAGCAATGTCTGACTTAAAGACTGTTAAAATTTAATGTTGATCGCCTTTGTGTTAGTTAGGTCACTACATTTCAGAGCATGTATATGCATTTTACCTGCTTACGAAAGCGTATCCAGGCCTACATGACATGCAGATATGACGTTATAAGGTGTACTTAACCATCTTCAATTCACATAACATTTCCGATTACATTCCTAGAAATTGACATTTAATCAGACCAACGGACAAAACATATTTAATTACCCCAACGCAATTAATTTGTTAACAAGTGCTCCGTTAAAAGGTCCATTGCCTAATTTGGTATCATTCACGAGTTCTCTCGAAGAAATAGAAAACAACTTTTTCAGTAATTGCTCAGATTCACGTACTCGGCCTTGGTAATTTTTTCATTCGTTTTAATCAATTAGTGAACCACGTAATAATGACAGTTGTTTCACCTCAGTTTCTTTAAACTTATTCAAAATTTAATTAATTTTGTTGAATTCTGCTCGCTTTGCTCACCAACCATCTTTTGACAAAGAAATGATAGTTTCGCATAAAATTATATGACAAGATTTGGAATTAATATCTTAAAAGAATATATAATTATATTACGTGCTCTTGAAATAAATAAACAAACTATAAAAGACTGTAATGTTCTCAAAATATTCAGGCAACTCTAACAAGTGAAAAAATCCCAATATGCATAGAATAAATTATTCTCCTTTTCAATATCCCACCTGGACTACTTGACTATGGACCGCCCGGTGGGGGTGAATGCTGGTCTGGGAGATAGAGCGAGACGAACCCCGGCCGACCCGTGCCCCTACCATAATTTCCCTTCCCCGCAGTCCTCCGTTTGACATCGAGCGCCGATTCCCGACCGATTCGCTCAGCCCCCCCCCCTCGTGCGCGAGGCACGACTCTAGAAACACATCTCGGTTCTTGGCCCGGATTCCCCGTCCGCCCCGAGACCCGAACAACCCCCACGTTCCTCTGTTGTAAGAATCGGCAACCCCGACTTACCAGAGAACGTCACACTGGTGGCAGCGGTGGTGCTGAAATAAGCACATACGGACTTGTGGATCCTGGGTGTTTCGTCGGTATTGGATACTCATGGCGACCGCGGCAGTCTTCGAGCAGATGGATTCTGACATCGCTTTCAAGGAAGGTGGGGAGGAGAAAGGAGGTGCGAAACCCGAGACCAAAGGGGAGGACACGACCATCATGGGTAGGCAGTTTAATTTCATGGGAACGTCCACCCCGACGGATGAGCAGAATGCGCGGGCTCAACAACAACAGACCGGCCAGGTAGGAGCGAGTTTGAAAAAGTTTAGTCTACGACCGGAGAAGTATGACGGTAAACCGGACTTCGAGGGATGGATCAATCAGTTCGAGGAGTACGCAGCCTTGGGACATTGGACGACCGAGGAGAAAGCGGCGATGCTCTTTCTCTCGCTGACGGGAACGACACGAATGTACTTTGTCGGACTCCCGGACAGGGAACGACTCCGTTACTCGGCGAGGGTAGATGCGTTGCGTCGGAGGTTCGGTCAGGAAAAGGATACGTGCAATGCTCTGCAAGAGTTGGCAGGATTGAAACGTGTAAAGAACCAGACAGCGAAGGAGTTGGCTGATAATGCCCGACGGTTGGCATCGAGAGCCTACTTCTCCAACGACTACGCCAGCCAGGAAAAAGCAGCATTACATGCGTTCCAGGCTGCAGTTGGGGAAGACCTTCAGCTGAAGTGTGCAGAGAAAGGATGCAAGACGTTGGAGGAGGCGGTGGAGGTGGTAGAAATACAGGAGCGATACTCACGCCGCCTCCTGCGGGCAGTGAAGCCCGAGGAGGACGCCAATACACAAATCATGGCCTTAAACGGTAGGTTGGAGGAGATGATGAAGGAATTGGCAGAGGAACGGGAAGCTAGGAGACAAGCAACGGCCCGGAGAGAGGCGTTCAAGAAGCGAAAGGAAGATTTGGAATGTCATCAGTGTCACCAGAAGGGCCATTTCGCGAGAGAGTGTTCTCAGCGTCAGGGAAACGGACAGTCGCCGTCGCAGTAAGCGCGGGGCCCCCTTCGGGCGCGGCGAGAGAAGTAGTAGGCATTGGAGAATGTGGACTTTATGTGGCCGGAACGGTGGGAAAGAGTGTCGTCCGTTTCTTGGTTGATACCGGATCTATGATCAGTCTGCTGTCGGAACGTCTCTGGAGAGAGTGGGGACGAAAATGGGAAGACCTGGATGGATATGAAGATATGGCATATGGCAGACATCGGTAGAGATGAAGGGATCCTGGGAAACGACTTCGCGGTGAAATACCGGCTAACAGTTAAGCCCCACGCGACTGCTGTCTTCCTGCCCGCCGAAGGGGAGGGAGAGGGGGAACGAATCCCGGGAATAGAACGAAGAACGGATGGGGTTCGGGCAGTCACCGTCGGAGGACAGGTCGTGAGAATCGAGGGAACGACGGAAATACCCCCGCTCCAGGTGACCCGAGTAGCAGTAGTGACAAGAGTGGACATAGGACAGAGTGGACAGCTGGCTGTCATCACCGGCGCTGGATTACCCATGGGACTGGAAGTGATCCCAGGAACGGTGACGTTGGGAGAAGAAAATAAAGTTTGGGTGGCCAACCGAGGGACCGAGAGCGCGAAATTGGAAACCGGCGGGGTACTCGGAGAAGCCACCTTCGTACAGGAAGTACGAGGTATAGGAAGTGATGTAAAAGAACCCCCTGGAGCGCTCGTCGAAATGATAGAGGAGGCTAAGAAAGGCCTAACCACGGAGGAAGTCGGAGAGTTGGAGAAAGCCATCATGGCCCGGGAACAAATGTTTGCGACCTCGAAACATGAGTTAGGACGGACAGATTTAGTACAACATCGAATTAAAACGGGGGATCAGATGCCGATCAAACAAAGGGTCAGACGGTATCCAGCCACCAGGAGAGAAGAGGAACGAGCACTGGTGGAGGATATGTTAAATCTAGGAATCATTCAGGAGAGCGGAAGCGCGTGGAGCAGCCCGACCGTCCTAGTGAAAAAGAAGGATGGAGGAACGAGGTTCTGTATCGACTACCGAAAAGTGAACCAGGCTACAAAAGTGGACGCCTATCCGCTCCCACGGAGAGAGGACAGCCTCAACACCCTGGGCGGGAGCCTATTTTTCTGCAGTCTGGATCTCGCAAGCGGATATTGGCAGGTGGAGATGGCACCCGAGGACCGAGAGAAGACGGCCTTCGTGACTCAAGGAGGATTGTATGAGTTCAAAGTGATGCCATTCGGGCTAGTGAACGCCCCGGCCACCTTCGAGAGACTGATGGAAAGAATCCTCAGAGGAATCGTGTGGGAGGAGTGTCTGGTATACCTGGATGACATATTGGTCTTCGGGCCAACGTTTGAAGTGACTCTGGAAAGATTGGTACGGGTTCTGGACCGATTGAACGCTGCAGGACTGAAGTTGAAGGCGCAAAAATGCAGGTTGTTCCAGAAGAAGATTCCGTTCTTGGGACACGTTGTCTCATTCAATGGGATCGAACCCGACCCCGAAAAGTGTCGGCAAGTAACTGAGTGGCCGGTCCCTCGGGATCTCCATGAGGTACGAGCCTTCGTGGGATTGTGTTCGTATTATAGAAGACATATAAACGGCTTCACGGAGTTGGCTGCCCCCTTGTATGAACTGGCGACGAAGGAGGAGCCGTTCGTGTGGAGCGCGAGGCGACAAGAGGCGTTTGATGCAATGAAGAGGGCGTTAACAGAGGCCCCGGTGTTGGGATTCCCGGAGGAAGACGGACAATGGTGGCTTGACACGGACGCCAGTGACGTGGGGACGGGAGCCGTGCTATCACAGGAGCAGAGAGGGGAGGAACGGGTAATAGCTTACACGAGCAAAACCCTGGAATCAAACGAACGAAAGTATTGCACCACGCGGAAAGAACTGTTGGCGGTGGTGCGAGCTTTGAAACATTTTCGGTGCTACATCTATGGTCAACGCGTAATAGTCCGGACGGATAATAGCGCGGTTAGTTGGCTGCAGAGAAGTAAGGAACCGATGGGGTAGGCTGCCCGGTGGATTGAGATTATCGACTCGCATGACGTGTCGTTCCAACACCGACCGGGTAGGAAGCATGGGAACGCTGACGCGTTGTCCCGGTATCCGTGCAAACAGTGTGGGGAAGAGCACGAGAATACCGAGAAAGTGAGAGTGGTGACGCGGGCCCGGGGGTATGAGCCCGGATGGTCCCCGCAGGAGATGAGAGCAGCACAGAGGAGGGATCGAGATATAGGACCGATTGTCGCACGGATAGAAGAAGATGCGAACCGGCCAGGTTGGGAGGTCATATCTCCGGAATCCCGGGAAACAAAGATCCTATGGAGGCAATGGGAACGATTAAGCCTCAAGGATAGCGTGCTGCATCGGAAGTACTGGGAACTAGAAGGACATGGTTGGAGGAACCAGTTGGTCGTTCCCCGAGAGGAACGGGCCAAGTTGGTGAGGGAGGCGCGGCAGGAGCGCACTTGGGAGTCGCCAGAACGACGGCCCTGTTGGAGCAAGGGTTTTACTGGCCGGGACTCCGGGAAGACGTGCGAAAGGAATGTCGAGAATGTGATTGCGCGTTGCTGAAAAAAGGACGAGGGAGACGGGAGCCGCTACACCAATACATAGTGGGGGAGCCAATGGAACGGCTGGCCATGGATGTTTCGGGCCCGTACCCAGTCACCAAACGAGGAAACAAGTACTGCCTGATGGTGGGATGCTATTTCACCAAGTGGTTGGAGTGTTTCCCGATCCCGGATCAAAAGGCAACGACAGTGGCGGACAAACTGGTTGAAGAAGTAGTGGCACGGTACGGCGCGTTTCGAGAACTACACTCGGATCAGGGCACGAATTTCGAATCCGAGGTGGTGGCTCAGGTCTGTGCACTATTCGGAATACACAAAACGAGAACGACGCCGTACCACCCCAGGAGTGACGGATACATAGAACGAAGTTTCCGCACTTTGGGGTGCTGTCTGAAAGCTAGCTGCCGAGCAACAGGCCGGGAATGGGATGAGATGGTCCCACTCGTGATGATGAGTTATAGAGCAACGCCGCAAGCCAGCACGGGAGTGACACCGAACATGATGATGCTGGGCCGACAGACCATGATGCCACGACAAGCGATTTATGGGAGACCTCTAGGACAGGAGGAAGAACCCCGACGGGTAGGCGACTACGTGGAAAGCCTGGAGAGAGGGCTAGTCGCGGCCTATCGGGAGGCCCGGGCAGGGCTGAAACGAGCCGCCATTCATCAGAAACACGAGTACGATGGAAAGGTGACTCGGCGGGAATACCACGCCGGAGAACTGGTCTGGGTGCACGATACGGTGGTGGATAGGGACAAGGGAACGAAGTTGCGATTTCCATGGATAGGGCCTGCACTGATCGTCAAGGTGCTTGACCGAGGACGGGTGGTAGTACGGAAGAAACGAGGGAAACCGGGGGGGGTGGTCCATGTGGACCGCCTGGAACCCTACCGAGGACACGCTGCGCCAGCCTGGATGGTAGCTGACCAGCAAGGATACGAGGCTGCACAGTAAATGCTTGGGGTGGGGCGCGCTAGGGCACGTACGGAAACGGGGCACCCCTTTTTGTGATGAAGTCATTCTCGTGTCTCGATTCCGCAGGTGGAAGAGGACCAAGGGAACGACCAAATCGGTGCTACACAGAAAGGCTTTGGCCAAAAAGGACTGATCAACCTGGGGCCATTGAGTCGGGGCGGTGCGTTGACCACTACGGTAGGAGTGCAGGTCGTTAGGCTGTAGAGATTTGCTACCTAGCTGAAGATTGGTTCTCTTGCGGATGTAATATAGGTGGGAAATGCGGGGTTGGAACGAAAAACGGCGTTCGGGAGCCACGACGGCCCGAATGCCTAAAGTAGTCCCACGGAGCCGCTTTCCGGTCAGTTCGGAGGAACCACAGCGTGGAAAAGATGGTTGGATTACAACGAAAGACAGACCCGGCGGCAAGCTGGTGAAGACTTTTGAAGTAGTGCTGACTTGGTAACACCGCTTTACAGCGTCCAGGAGACCGGAGGAGAGTAGATGCGGCACTCTCGGGAACGCCGGAGGAACGAACGGACGGTTGTAAAAGGCGAGGCCTGAAACGAGGACGGGCTTTAAAGTAGGTTGTAAAAGGAGTAAAGATGACAAAGAGAACGGGGCGGCGGCGAGAGGATGATAACGTCGAGCCCCTGTGTTCTCCGGGAAGTGTGCGGAAACACTGCGAGGGCCAAGATGAAAAGGCAAAAGGAGGCGACGGAGGATGAAAGGACCGAGGACGTCCGGTGGGGCAATAAAAGGCCTAGGAGAAAAAACGCGTAGACGAGCGAGAGGCCGCGAGGTAAACGGCAGGCGGGGCGGTGACCAGCGGCGGGCCCCGAGGACCGGAAATAATAGGGGGCGCCACCGTTGAAGTGGATGGTGAGCCTGACGCTAGGGGTCGCTAGTGTAGGCCACGCCCACTTCCGCCTGCGGCGGCTATAAAAGGCAGAGCGCTCGCCGGAGCAGGTCATTCTGGTCAGCCGATCAGGATTCATCAAATCGCAGACGAGCAGACCAAGCTAGGAGAAGAAAAAAAGAAAGGCAGAGAAGTGAGACGAGCAGCATCACCACGAGGCAAAAACGGAGAAGGCTGACGGGACGAGCTTCAAGTTTGGAACGAGGCCCGAAAGCCCGGAAAACGGACGCGATGAGCGGACAGTGCTGGGAAGGACATTGTCGCGGAAAGGAATTTAAGTACCTGGCCAAGCATATTCGAGGCCAGCACGATGGAGTACGGAAGCAGTATTACATGTGCCCGGTGTGTTCGAATCGAGCCTATTCGACGCACCAGGACTGGAGAAAGCACATGTGGGAATCACACGAAGGAAACCTGCTGAGGGGGATGCCGAAACAGGACCCCCTTCTGAGGCTGGAGTATGCTGCGGCATTCGCCTTGGATCCAAAAGGACGGCCGCCGTACACCAGTTTCGCTCCTGGGGATGAAACGGCGGCCCGGGTAGCCGATTTGGAACGGGACTACGCTGTGCGCCATCCGGAAGGATTCCTTCCCCCCGAGAAAGCGGTGGACAAGGAGGCACCGGAGAGGCCACGACGGAGGATTCGCGTGCCTTACTACCCGAGGGCATCGAGAGGGTCCGATGACAGCGACGCCGAGCAGCCGGAGCAGGTAGCAACCGAGGAAGAACCGGAGGCCGACGAGGCCGGCGAGGGAGTCCAAGCAGCCAAAGCAGCAGGGAAGGGACCCTTGGCCGGAGTAGCGGAACGGTCGACGCCCACGCGCCGTTCCCCTCGGAGGGCCGCGAAAGGAGTGCGGAAGGAAGTCACTGAGTCGCCGCGAAGCGCGAGCCGAGCCGTGATCAACCCGAAACCACTCTTGACAGACGACCAAGTGGCTGGAATAGTACAAAGCCAAGTAAGGAAATTAAATGCCCAGGGAGAACCACGAGAACCGAGAGGGCGAGGACTCCCCGGCAGAGGACTCCCGGGCAAAGGAAGAGGAGGAAGATCCACACCCGCCCCGAAGCCAGGTTGCTCAGGGATACCACCGGGGGCTGAAGTGGTGGAATTAGTGAGCTCGTCCGACGACCAACGTCCAAAAGTTAAGGGAGAGGAAGAGGAGCCGCCAGCCTTCAAGAGACCCCCGGCGCAAGGATCTGCGGCGGAGGAGCCGTCCCGGAAGAAAAAGTGGAAAAAGGTCAAGAAAGTCCCGAGAGAATTGGAGGAGGGAACGAGTTCGGACCAGTCGGAATCGGGCCGGAGCATGTCAGTCCGAAGCGACCGGTCCCTGATTATCGCCGAGTCCAGTAGCGCGGGAGAGCTGGGACCATCGCAGCCCGAGACAGGAGTGAAACGGACCACGGGACTAGAACCACCTTGTAGCGACGCGCAGTTTACTATGATGACAGTCCACAAGAAATCGGTTATTTACGAATCACGACACCCGAGGTACCCCGGATATCTAAAAGGAACAATGAACCGGGAGGGAGCGTTCAGGGGTTACCACGAGGCAAGATCCGACCGGGAGCTGGAGGACAGCATTCGGGACGCGAAGGGAGGCCGGCTGGTGGAGAGAGAGGCGCTGTACCTGGGGAGGTTCCTCTACGAAATGGCCGAGAGGCAAGGACTCAAACCATCGGGCCGGGTGGAAAAAGTGAAGTATGTTCGACACGCGGCCAAGACCGAGGAAATGGCGTCGATGGCTTCAACGCAGCCGTTGTTCTCTACCCCTACCCCGACGAGAGCGGATTCACCCCTAGAGAAGATGGTATGCAAGCAGCCAGTGGTACCGCCCCCGGGACTGAAGCGGATGAGGGACATTTTGGTGGCACCGGATACGCCGGAGACACGAGCGGCTGTGGACAATTTGACCCGGGCCAGTCTGGGAAGCTCGTTCTTTGGGTCGCAGGGATCGGAGGAGACCCCGGGACCGCCGTCACCCGAGCGGATGAGATCGCCACCGGGACCGGGCACCCTACTTAAGGATGAGGACAAGGATGGACGAGCGCTACAACCACGAGTTATGATGCATAGACTAAAAATACCGGCTGCTCAATCCATGGACACAGAAGTAGAGGACTCAGAGGACATGGAGTTGGGGCAGGCCGAGACCAGAGGATACGAGCCGGATAGGCAAGAATTAGACGAGTCGGGAGCGGATTCAGTGTTCGGGTCCATAGGAATGGAGGTACCGACAGCAGGACCATCTGGAGAAACGCCGCAACTCAAGTTGTTACGAACGCAGGCCATTCACCGAATCTTGCAGGGACACTTTCCAGTGACGGCACGAGCGATACGGGACTGGGACGCGGAGGAGGCAATCCAGGTGCAACTGGCGTGGCCCCCAAGGCAGGTGCGAGGGATGACGGCTAAGACGAGAGCGATGGCTTCGGCGTCTATGGCGTTCCTGATGGCACTGGAAACGGGCCGCGAGCCGGAGACATTCAACGAGGCAATGGCGCAGTTCCCGACGGCGGCGCTGGGGCCGTTTACCAGAGAGTTCCCGGGGGTCGACAGGCTAATTAACGAACACAACCGGACCGTCCAATTGGCTCAGACTCTAGTGTTGTATAAAAACGAAGACCAATTGGACGACTTGTTAAAAGCGACGACGGAGGTAGAAAAGCAGAGCAAACTGGTGGACCCACTTCTCGAGCTCCCAGCTAGGGAAGAGAGGTTGCTGCCACCGACCCGACGTCAGGAAGAAGGATGAAAGGCCTCGAAGAAGGAGAGAACGGTGGATGCTGCTTAGGGTCCTGTACAGAAGATAGCGCGACGGAACCAGAAGCGGAAAATGGCGCGTCGCGAGTCGGGTGGGGAGGGATTACGGGGCGTTGGCTCCTCACCCATAGTGTCAAACCCCCAGGGAGAGGACCAGGCCGAGGCGAAGGTACCTGAGCCGCACAGGAGTCCGAAGCCCGGATAAAAACTCTCCTGGAGACCGCTGGACGGGCCCGAAACTTTGCTTTAAAACATCGGGAACGGACTGGCGGGCTCGAATATTCTCATCTTAAGTATTCCTACTAAAAATGAATTAGGTAGTTTCTTTATGGGAATCTTCTTCTTGCGGAAATGAACGAAACCGCATGTGTTAGGAGGTGTTGAGCGTAATCAGCGAGCTGAAAGGTCCATGACTGGAACGAACTTACCAAGCCTGTGGGGCGAATACGGAACGGGAGGAGGCGCTAGGAGGAAAAACAAGTGCGTAGCTGTTCCACTTCTTCCCAGAAGCCCGCTGCGTTGGTTGGGACCGAGCAAGTTGAGCAGGACCGTTCGGTCGCGGAAATTGGATAGATAGCGGACCGGGCGGCCCAGGGAACGAGAGAACAAAAAGGATAGTGACGGAACGTCGAAGCGAGAACAAAACAAGGAGGTAGAATCGAGGAAAGGAAATCAGAATGAGCAAACAGTGTTGTGTAATCTTCGAGTCGGCGGTCGTGCCGGGGTAAATAAGGTACCGGTGGACCGGCGACTCGCCGCTGGAGGAAAGGCTGGCGCGGGCCAAGACTGAAAACCTTCTCCCGTGCTGCCTTGAGGGATCTGGAGGCGAGTGAAGAACGACCTCTGTCCTCTAGCGGCACCTAAAAACGAACTTTCCACGGCTCGTCTGGACTTCTTCGGGCTTCGACCATCTTGATCTTGGATGGATCACTCAGAATGTTGAACCGGATGGGCCTGGATTTATTGTACCATCATCTTCTGAGTTTCCTTGTCTTCAGCCTCTTACCGCATACGGAGAGCGGTAAAAGTGAAATTTCTCCACCTGAATGCTGGTTTTGTCGTGCCAGGATTGATGCAGCGAGTCGTGAAAGGACCGCGGTGAATTGTAGATGTCTCCCGGAGGACCGGGGGGCGAGCAGGGACAGTAGCTGAAAGGCCCCTCGCTCGTGCCCCACCGAAACGATATATAATAGGACGAAATTAATAGACTTACTAAATCATATGTTAATATCTTACCTGCAGTAACGACAGTGACTGCTTCCATATCGTACTTCCTGATATCTTCTTCCCGAGGAACGGAACAAAAATAGTCTTTGAAACACATAGGGAGGTGGTGCTTGGAACGTCGGCCTCGGATGCCTCGATAGACGCCTCAAGAGGTCTGCAAAGAACGACGAGAAGTGATCCTTCATCTCTGACTTGGAGTTCGACATCGGATGAGTTCTTCTCTATATACGCTATTTTAAGGCCGACTGAGATGGGCCCGTTCCGGATCTCAAAAGTTGACGTCGGGTGCAGATCCCGGTTGATGGCGTCCATCTTCACCTTCTACAACTTCTTCCTCTCCTTCTCACCAATATCTTCAACTTACCTACTTCGAACCGCCGTACCTAGGAGCAGCCCGGAACGGCTCGAAGCTGTTGTCTCGGCGTTCGTCATAGGCATAGTGGCTTCATGCAAAGTGACATGGCACCGATGAAGACTGTGGCCTTACTCCAGAATCAAACCAGACCAGATCTTAAACTTACCTCTATTACGAACTATTTGTTGGTATTACAGTCTCACGAAAATCGTCGAAAAGCATGGTCCTTCGGGAGGACGAAGAGAAAAACTCAGTAAGCAGAGCGAGGCCCGAGAGCCTAGGAGACGAACGAGGGCCCGAGTGCCCGGAGCAGGAATCCTCTTCTTAAGGAAATCATCTCATCAGTAGAACGAAGGAGCCTCCCTCTCGCCCAAAAAAAAAAAGGGATTGTCTTCCTGCCGTTGCTTACGGGAGGGGGGAGGGATGAGAGGCGCCGGCTCCTGTCATCAAAAGAAACCTCATCAAAAGAAAATTATCTTCTTAGTCGGGTCTCCGTTCCGGTTTTTGTCATGCCACTTGGGCCCGGAACGGTGACGGAAATACCTTATCTAGTTATGTTGGACTCTCTCTCTCCGACATCTCCTTCTGAAATCTTTGAGTGTGTCTACGTGGTCGAAGACTGAACGTCTTGGTGCTGGGTTAATGTGCATGTGCCATAAAAGTCAAACTTCAGTTCCTGTACGGAAAACGGACACCTCATCAACAATTAATAATTCCAGTCTTCACAAACTTACCTTCACTCCAACTCCATCCAAAGTTTCACTGTGACCAATAGCACGAAACCCACGACGTCGTCTGCTGAAGCTTCCACTCGAAACTTTAACGGATGAACTTAGTTCCTTTCCACATACAACGCCATTTTCTTCTTTGGAACGGTGGGTACCTCGGCCTCTGGCTCGAACATGTTGTCCTTGCCAAACGTGAAAAGTCACTGGGGGGCTCTGAATGCCGAGGCGACCGAGGGCGCGAAGTCTAAAAAGAACATTCTTTCTACAAAAACTTCAGTCTTTCCACTAAATCTCATCTTCAAATCATCATCACCCAAGAGAATGCAGAGAAGAGTAATAATAACGGAAAACGAGGGGTCATGACCGACCGGGTGGGAGAATCACGACCGATTCTCTGCCCAAAAACAACGGAGAACGTCTGGACGACGGAAAAACGGACAAAAGGGTCGAGAGGACTAAGGGTCACGACCGACCCTGGTCTCTGGGTGGGAGAATCACGACCGATTCTCCGCCCGAACTAGGGGAGAGCGTCTGGACGACGAAAAACGAAGGGAACGGGGGCATTGCGGGTCACGACCGACCCATGGCCCCGGGCAGGAGGACCACGACCGGTCCCTCTGTCCTAACGAGGGTAAAGGCGAGGAAAACGCGCCGAGGGGCTAAGTAAATAGAGCCCAGAGGAGAGGAGCGGGGGCGACGGGGTCACGACCGATCCCCAGTCCCGGGTGGGAGAGCCACGACCGGCTCACTCATCCTAAGACGAAAAAGAAAAAGAAGTGCAGAACGGGTCCTAATAGACCCAGGATAAGAACTATGACGAAGATAAAAAGAGACTGGGAGAAATGAAACAAATTATATGAACTTTCACTAAGAAGAGAGAAAAACGAAGAACGAAGAAAGAAGAAAGAAGAGAAATAACAATTAGCCGGACAGGCCCCGGGGGCCCTCCGAAGTAGACCGGAGAGGACAGAGGGTGACACCTCCTCCTCTACCGATAAGGAGCATAGGATTGAAATGTTTCTGGTTCTAGAGTATGTTCTGTTGTCGTTGCTGTATGAACTGCTTTGAAAATTTTTGTAAGACGTGTTTTCCCACTTTTCAAGAAGGTGCGGGAGGGTGTGATGAACGGCTATTCATCCAAATATGTAGAGATCAAAATAAGAGAAAATGAGGTAATATTATAAAAGGTATATATATTCGAAAAGGAACGAAAGTGTAAAAGAACGAAATATGTAAGAATGAACGAAAGTGTAAAAAGCCCGAAAAAAGAGGCACGAATATGTAAGGAACGAAAGTGTAAAAAGCCCGAAAAAAGAGGCACGAATATGTAAGGAACGAAAGTGTAAAGGAACGAAAATGTAAAGGAACGAAACCCGGAAAGATATAAACCGGAAGTGAAATGTAAACCGGAAACGAGAATGTAAACCGGAAGTGACGTCAGTTGTAGATCACGTGACTGAAAGCAGCCAATCAGAGCTGACCTCTTGGGTATATAAAGGGGCGGTGAGGCCCGAATAAACAGAGTTCTTTAACAGTTCTCCTTGTGTCCAGACGTGTCTTCTGTCCTGAAACAACCGCTAAAGATGAGCCGATTCGAGTAATTAACCAGAAGTTAGGATAAAACAGTCGAAGTTCGAGATAAATAGTAGGAACTTAGGGTAGGGGCCCGACGGCCCGAAGAACGAGGAACGGAGGACCGAAGTAAGGCACGAAGGCCCGAAACAGTCCCGGAGACCGAGGCGTAGCATGGCACGAAGGCATGACAAGCGGGACGAAGGAACGGAGTCCGCGGGGACGAGGGCGCGGCAGGCTCGGCCCCACGCTACCAAACAATAGGCGACTGTCGGCCCGTCGCCCCCGCGGACCGGAACCGTGGGGTGGACCACCCGGTGGGGGTGAATGCTGGTCTGGGAGATAGAGCGAGACGAACCCCGGCCGACCCGTGCCCCTACCATAATTTCCCTTCCCCGCAGTCCTCCGTTTGACATCGAGCGCCGATTCCCGACCGATTCGCTCAGCCCCCCCCCTCGTGCGCGAGGCACGACTCTAGAAACACATCTCGGTTCTTGGCCCGGATTCCCCGTCCGCCCCGAGACCCGAACAACCCCCACGTTCCTCTGTTGTAAGAATCGGCAACCCCGACTTACCAGAGAACGTCACACTATATTAGAGTAGCTGCTATGCCTATATCCTACTCCTATTCTGCCCACTTTATAACCATACCCTACTCCAATTCTCCCCACTGTATGCTCATATTCTTCATTTTTTATGCTCAGCTGTTTTTCTTACATACTTCTCTTTTGTTCCTTGCTCTCCTATCCCTCCCTATTACACTCATACATTACATAGATACGATAACACTGATAATCCTATGGGTAAAAATGTTAGTCACATAGCGACTAACTTTGATAGTCAAGTTGATGGGGCCTGAGAGGACTAACTTTTTCCAGTCATCTGTGACTAGGGTGACTAACCTGGGCTAGTCTTATTTAAATGGATTAGCAAAGGGGAGCTACCCTCATTAGTCAATGTTGACTAGACATATTATAGAAACATTAAACCCGGCACCAGTCTGTCTACAGTGCAGTGGCTTCAGGGTGTGATAGACCGTAAAATGTAAATCTGACATAAAATGTAAATCAACATAAAATTAAAATGGAATCCACGTAAATTGTAAATCTAAAGTAAAACTTAAACCTTATCACCCTAAAATGTAAGTATGAACCAATGTCAAATGTACCAAATCAACCTAAGATGTAAATGAAATAGAGCAACACAAAATGTAATTCAACTTGTTTGTAGAGGTAAGATCTGTCACATCAAGCATACCTTCTTATTTTTTTATCATGTATTTTTTTCTTGGAGTAAACAGATTACTTTTCTTGACCAGTTTATTTGTGCATATCAATTAAACTACATGTGTCACTACTTCGATTTATATAGGGCCTCTTGTGTATAAAGTTTGAATAACAATCTGAATTAATATTATAGTATATAAATTATCATGTAATATATTTGTAATGATATATTTTCTTTAAGGTGAATACCTGTATGTCATTCCTACTGATGTAACGCTTACAGACAGAACCAGATTCTATATCATAATTATATTGCAAGTATTAGAATGTAAAAGAGCACAACAGTTGCAGATCCAGGGGGGCAATTACCCCCGACCCCATACCTAGGGGATCAAATTTTGGTATCTTAAAATTGGAAGAACTGTGAAGATCTGGTGATTTTTGTTTTTCATTTTTATAATGAGGTCAGGGTTTGCCCCCCCCCCCCCATCCCCCAGAGGACTGGCTCTGGATCCGCCCCAGCACAATGTGCCAACCTTTGATCCAGGATAAGATATATATTAGTCTGACAAGAAAACGGAACGAATTAATGCAGTTGAAGGAATCATCATCCATTTATCAGATGTCCAATATCAGTAAATCATGACCAGTTAAGCTGTATTTCAGAGTCTAATCTTCCCATTGGGATGTAAATATCTGGAGCTCAACATGTATAATTTACGGAAAGTCCCTCCAAGGGGGTATTCGTACGAACCCCCCGAACCCCCCCCCCCCCCCCCTTGGCTACGGGCCTGGGTTGAACAGGGTACCCCCATCGCCGGGTATGACGGAATTCTTTATTGCCGACGTGGAGACACGGCCACGCCTCTAGGAGGCCTCTAGGAGGCCTCTAGGACACGGGGGTGGTGGAGGGTCGGGGCTAGTTCCAAGAAAAGCACTGCCTGTCGTTCCCACTACGTTCCCACAACGTTCCCACTGACAGTATGAACGTCGGGTCTATAGGCCTATTCAATTCTACCAAAAATACCTAAATCTCCTACAAATACTTGTAAATTAGGTAACTATGAATCATTGAACATCCTAAGTATCATATAAAGTACTTACTTTAATGTTCCACATTCTGATGCCTTTGATTGGAGTCAGATTACATTCCTGATATTCATCCAACAGACCTGTCTCCCTTTTGATTTGAAACTGATGATGTCACTTCCTGTAAAAATCCCCTTTACTCTTGGTCAGGACTGACCATGTATGATAGTCAACATAACTAAGTGTAGGTGACTATACCAAAATGTGCCATAGCCTTTATTACTAAGGTGGTTTGACTATGCCAACATAGCCACCAGCTGACTAAGGCTACCCCAGTCAGGGATTATCAGTGAATCAAAGACAGAGTTTTCAAACCTTATGACCTTAGATGTTGCTACGGCGTTAAACCCCAATAACCAACCAACCAACCAACCCTCCCTATTCTGCTTACTCTTTGCTCCCATTTACCTCTATTCTGCACCTTTATGTTCCAATCGTCTTACTATTCTTCATTCAAATATGTCTCCTGTTCGGCTCTTTCTGCGCTCCTACATACACCCAAATACAGTCTGCTATCTTCATGCCTCTTTTATACTCCTATTCTATCCCTCTATCAATTTCTTGGATTATTCACCTTATGCTCTAACCTACTCCTATTATGTCTATTCCGCTCCTTCTATGTTCCTACCGTACTCCTCTTCTGCCCACCCTATACTACTACCCTAATCCTATTCTGCTCACCTTATCCCCTAACCTTATTCCTATACCTTTCATCCCTCACTATTGTCCCTACCTCTCCGTTTGCCTGACTCCCCAGTGACAACAGGAGAAAGGTCAATACACCGACCTAAGCCTGCTTTAGCCTGTAACATAAGGAGCCCAGTATGTACACCAGTATACCCATCTGTCCTGGTCCCACAATGGGCCACAATGGACCTCAGTAGTTAGATATCCCGTTGGGTCTTTAATGTGTAGTGAAAGGTAGCAAGCATACAATCCAAAACCAACCAAATGCATAGGGGAAGCCACGGTTTTTTAGTGTTTGTTCTGTTTTAAATCTGAGAATTAAGTAACATGAAGCTGTGAAATTGACAGCGAATGTAACAGGCTGATGCGTCAGAATAAACTGATCATCTCTGTTAAGATGAGAAAATAGAAGGTGGCAGTAAAAGCTCTCTTGATCAAACGGTTGCCAGGGGATGCAACCAAGTAAAGGTACTTTATTACCCAGTTATTGTCCAACGTTTGTAAAGGAATGATTCAAACTAAGAGCAGTAATAAGAAGCAATGTGGCAACGCTGGAAAGTTAACCAAAGTATTAAACAATTTTGACCAGGTTAATCAGAGAGATAACCAAAACATCCTTTTAAAAAAACTCAGGTAGGCCTAAGATAAATGAGGACAGCAAGACCCATATCTTTAGGCAAATTACTCCCTCATCAGTGACCATTGGCGGATTTAGAGGGGGTGCGCCCCCTCCTTTTTGGCCAAATTCTGCTTTTTTCTAATGTAAAATTCTGAAAAGAAAAATTAAAAAGCTGGATCCGCCACTGAGTGAGTAATAAACTTAATTGTCTTATGAAAGCCACTCCGTCTGTTTCATAAGGTAATTAATTTATGTCTCATCAAAATCACCTCAAATAAGAATATTTAGGTGACAATACGGACGAACTCATAAATCAGAAGAAACCAAAGGAAAAAAATTACTTCATTTTGGCCTATGAACCTAATAACTAACAAGTCATTATAGGCTTTGCGTTGTTTATTTGTTTTAGATTAAGCGGCCCTTACATAGGCCTGAGTGTACCTTGTGCTATGTAGGTCTTGGCGCGGGCCTCCCTCTTCTTGTTGAGCTGACCCGTGTTGGTCAGGTACGACAAGACGTGCACATTGGTCGCCAGTTTGGCCATGTTCTGCTCCCCGCACCCCGTGGGTAGGCGTAATAACTTGTGCATGTTCTCCACCGTCGGCCCCATCACGTCGGCTGCAAGAAGGTACAGTGATCGGATTTTACTTGATTAGGTTATAATAATTTGGACTATGTAACAAGATGATTAAACACTCAATAGGCATTTTTCGACGGATTTCCGGGATACAATCCTCGTTTTTGAGCCACAGAAACATTTGGGAGGTTTTTTGAAGATGTAGCAAAACAAATTCCGTCTACCATTATCAGTATCTTGAGATCTCTAAATTATGTTTCATTATAACAATCTTACACAAAGTTTATATCATTTAATTGTACTAGTGGTCTTGAATAAAAGAATATTTAAAATGGAGAAAATCAATGTATTTGACACATAAGTACAGTTATATGTATGCATGCATGTTTATTCTAATTTGGAATAAATGTACTGTACTCAATGCGTAAAAGGAACAAAATATAGTTAGAAAATAGCTGAATGTGCTCTGAACAAGCACAGACGTTCCATCTAGTGACATTAGAGTAAAGCTATAGCACACCCAATCGTTATGTGATTCACGAGAATCACACCAGGGGGTGCCACTGAGCTGAGGGTGGTTTAGTTATCTTATGTTTGGATTCGGGGTATAAGTTCTAATGAGTCCAAGTTTCAATTTGATGATAAGCAATTTAGGTGTAGCTTATATGGTAGTGTTTTATGTCAATTTGACGTCTTTTGCTAATATCCAAAGATCAATAGAAAGTAGTGCATGGAGGTCTGTTTTGTAGTATATCAAAAGTACCTTGTAAATCGTTAGTACCGGGGTAGATCTCAAATTTATGGAATGAAAGAAAAATCAGGTTACAGGTTAAACTCCACATTGTCATAGTTACCTGTGACGGTGACGTAGGCCATCTGGGACTCCTCGACGAAGTGGTCGGGCATGGTCAGGTTCATGTAGGCCGTCTTCTCCTCGGCGAACCCTGGGGGGGAATACGACTTATGGAGAGCATATCAATGGAATATATATCAATATCATATAATTAAGGATTACATTAATAACACCCATGTAGCTTGTATAGAAAAAAAGTATTGAAGATGATGCCATCTGTTTTGTTATATCTTTGAATTTAGATTATAATTATCATATTAAAATATCTTTTTACTCCATTATGACAGTGTTCCAGTTGTAGAAAGGAAAAATAACAAGCGGTAGAGAGCTGCAGAGAAAATAATTCTCACTATCAGAAATGTATTTTTATCATTATCATCATTAATTTTATTATGAGAAATATAATATTATTTTTATCTGAAATTGCCTTTCATCTCACAAAATCCATCAGAGAGAACCAAAAGTGTTATGGCTATTGAATATCAAATAGAACTTACCACCAACACATTCTATGATTGTCTGTGTCTTCTCTTCTTCGATACCCCCAGGCTGTCATAGAGCAAACAACTTGACCGTTAGCGCAGGGGGTTGTAATGCTTTTCCTAATCTTGTAAGATATCTTCTAAAATGCTTTTAATCGTGTTAGAATAATCCACCATATTAGAATAATTTCACAGTTTAAAAGAGACGGTGAATTATGAGTTACATGGCAATTGTGTTTTCCCAAAGGGATCGTAAAAGGACTAGATAGGAAATTGCTTGTGTAAGACTCTTACCAGGACTAGAAGGGGTTTGGTGATCTTGTCCATGGCGACCACATGTCCGTCTGTCCATTCACATACTCCACGGTCCTGGACGGCCGCTGCCTGTGGTCGGACAGAGAAAATACAAATTATTGATAGAATTATTGTTTGTCTCAGACTAAAAAATAAACTCGGAAGGTTTCTACTTAAAAAAATATAGTGACATTGAGAAGTAGTTTTCTCATTTCAGTATGTGTGAATTATGGCGAATTTATCTACCGTTACGCCACTGTGTAATTGGTTGTTGCACCTTCACATTAACAATTAGAGGATGAATTACCCTATATTTTTCAAAATTCATAAACTCGATGCCGTAACTTAAGGTAATAGAATAGTTTCATTGCATCAGAACATCTAGAAAATATCCTACCCTGTGCTCAATAAAGAAAAGAAGACGTGTTGATGAAAACCTGAATGGAAAACGAGTTGGTCGACTTACCGAGAAGGTGACGTTGATGACTCCCGTGTCGATGGGGGCTATTTTGTAGGGCAGGCTGGCCGTGTTCTGTTTACACATACAGATCACCTCCTCCACTCCACCTTGCTCCAGGGCCAGGTTGTCGTCCAGCTCAATACGCAGCGCCAGCTGAATGGGTAAAGTAGGGGTGTTAAAGGCCAGCTGAATGGGTAAAGTGAGAGGTTGGCTGAATGGGTAAAGTCTGGGTGTGAGAGGCCCGCTGAATGTAAAGAGTGTTTATGGAAGGATATCTGAAAAGGTAAAGTGGGGCTATCAAGGGTTTGCTGAATGGATAAAGTATGGGTGTGAGAGAACAGCTGAATGGTTAAAGTATTGGTATAAAAGACAAACTGAATGGGTAAAGTAGGGGTATGAGAGACCAGCTGAATGGGTAAAGTATGGGTGTCAGAGGCAACCTGAATAGGTAAAGTATGGGTGTCAGAGGCCAGCTGAATGGGGAAAGTAGGGATGTGAGGCCAGCTGAATGGGTAAATTAAGGGGTACGTAGGAGAGGCCAGCTGAACGGGTGATGTATGGGTATGATAAGCCAGCTGAATGGGTTAAGTATGGGTGTGAGAGGTCAGCTGAATGGATAGAGAAGATATGGGAGAGGCAATTTGGCTTAAAATGGCAGCAATGACACATGCCTTTAAAAGGTTCTTATTATAGGACTAAATTCCATAAAAAGATTTTTCTCTGGCATAAATTTTGAGGAGTGTCACAGTACATCTCTCTATGTAAACACAATGATCTTTCTTAAATCAGCAACACCCCTAGCTAAAGGATAGTGGCTCTTATTTATGGATCATACTACATGATATGGCCAAATATGGCCTCATCGGATTGAAAAGGTGAAAGCATTTTTATATGTCTTTCATATAAAACAATGGGAGTAATCTGACTCCCAGAGAATGGCACAGAGATATGATTTTACCAACGAAACATACAGTCGTACTTGTTTTTAGGTTTTAGGTACTATACAGGCCTCTGTGGGATTCTCACAGAATCTAAAGACAGCTGCTAAGCTAGAAGAAGCCACCTTAGCACCACCTGGTGTGTGTTAGGGGAAGCAATACACCTGGTGTCATGAGAAACAGAATAGTGGCACCACCTGGTTGGAACAGGACAAAACAAACAGTGACTTACAGGTTCCCATTAATTTCTAGGAAAGACTATGTGACTGAATCTACTTTTTTGATGGGACATTCATAGTAACGTACACGTTTCATGTACGGTAAATGTATCTGAAGAACTATAAGTGCAACATCAAATGTCGTTTAAAATCATCAAATTGAATATTTGTCAATTTTCTAAACAATTATGTTGCTAAATGTAAGAAACACAGACATGTTATTGTCCTTTCAATGAAATTCACGTGTTCAAAGATTATGGACAGTTCTTTGTTGCTTTTCAAAATTTAGGATAGCATTTAAAAATGCTTTTTGGCAAAATAGAAATGTACGTTTACCATTTGAAATATGCCTTAGTAAAAATTCAAGCAGGAGGGCAACATGACCTTTTGACATAACAATATGTACATTATTTAGTGCGAAATATAAGGCGATGAAAGTTTTACCCCAATTAGGAAAAGTCCCCTGACACCCTGAACGTAAGCCTATTCATCAAAAGCCTGCCTTTGCTATCACCTCTCTGGGGATGTTTTAGGTTTAAGGTAGGTGGGGGATTAAGCACTCTCTGTGGGTATACACTTAGTGTAAGGGGTGGATGTACGCTGATGTAAGACGGCAATAGGGTCACCCCTTTTAACAACCTTTGGTGGGATGTTTCGTAGACCCCTCTGACCCTAAGCCTTTCAGGATGACCTGTCAGTGGGGGATTATATTGCCTCAGCACAGTTGGCTGAGACTATAGTCAATGTGCGGTTAAGGTACCCTTTCAGTGTTGTGTTTCCAGGCCAAATTCATTTTATCTATTTTTCTCTTAAACGTATTCATTTATCCGTATCCGTATGACATGCCATACTTTCAGAGTTTCAGCAAATTCCATTAAGAATTTACAGCATAAGCTTATGTTTGCTTGTAACCTTCTTGAGCTCCTGTGTGTATTGATTTTAATATTAAGTAATCCAGTACAAAGGATGATGTAAAACATGACTTCCTCATGAGCGGACGTCTAGGAAGGAACTGCCTACCGATTCTCAAAAGCCCTTTTGAAAACATGAATACCTCCGATCCTTTAAAAACTAGTATAATGTTACCAAACATCATTCTTAATAATTTGGTTTATATGAAATGGATCAAAGTTCAAACTCATAGATAGCTATCACTTAGATTAGTGCAAGGACTAAGTTTTAACAGTGATTTACATCCACTGTTTTCCAATTTGAAAACCAAACCCGGTTGAATGGGAGATTCACTTTTTCCCATCCGTTTAATTTCCTGCGCCTACATAAACCCAGGAAACAAAGGACTTAAAAGCCAACTGACCTCAAAGCACTCGTCCAGGTAGCTGTTGACCGTCACCTGGAGGGGGATAATCTCGTCGCGGATTACGGTGGCCGGCAGGTGGAAGGAAATGAAGAAGGGCTGGAAGGCCCGGATGTTGGTAATGGGCGCCACCCCCAGACCGGAAGTGCTGTGCAGGCACAGCGTACTTCCGGCCCACTCGGTGATGGTGTGGGGCAGGGCGTGGGTGAGCACCGCGCGACTGCTGGAGCTGGAACACAGAAAAGGGAGCGGTTTGACAAGAGGTATAGCTGCTGTAGGTAACATAGTCTGATATTAGAGGGAAGTTTTTTTGTAGTTGTATGCTGTTTTCAAGGATATCTTTGACTATGTCAAAGCATTGTATAAACAGGTGGGAGTAGTATGGAAAGACATAAGGACTAGCTTTAATAGGGTATACCTTTGAGGTTGCCTGTGCTTTGATTAATAATATATACATGTCCTTTTGACATGAATGCACTGTTGGTCAGACAACGTCAGAAATCTATATTAACAGCTGCTTTGTATGGCACTATATTAGAAATAAAGTTCCGCTTTGCAAAAGCAAAGACAATTCTTGTAGAAGGATGGAGCAATGATCTTGTGAATTTGAACTAATATTATTTTGCAACTAAGTTATAGACGTTGTGAAGATGACGTCACAATACCCAGAAAGGCGGTGTGATCAATTGAAAAGTATTACTATTCATGATTTACAAACATCTAGGAACACAATCTATGTCTGTCATATTCATGCTAACTCTATCTCATATGATCTCATTCAGTCATAGTTATAGCCATTTCTATTTTCTAGAATGTATGGTGATCACCAAAAAAGTGGTTATGTGACTACTTCCGCACAAGGTCTATAGTTTTCAATACGGCAAGATGTCACAAAGAAAACTAATAATTAATTGACACAATCATATATAGAATGCTATAATACATAGTCTACAAAACGAGAAAACACCACAGCCACAGGAAAACAGTCCACACGTACAGGCCTACTGACCCTATCCTGGTGGTGTCCCAGAGCCACGTCTCGGGGAAGTAGAAGCGGTGGTGCAGGGTGGGCATGCCGGGGTAGAGGCGGCCCAGGTCCGGCCGGGTGTCCGCCGAGTGGCCCGTCCACGGGGTCGTCGACGGCGTCAGGAACGTGGGCTCTTCTTCAATGAATCGCAAACGCGTACGGATTTTGTGGGGTTTGCCCCTAACGAGTACCGGTCCCCGGACAACTAGAAACATGCAGCAAGGCCGAAGAAAACATAGAGCAACACAGGCAGCAAGAGGCACGAAGACGTGGACGTACAGGGGTGACTACTGTTTGTATGGGGAGTACATGTATAGGGGATACATTGCTGTGCTCAATACAGTTACAGAGTATGTTGCACAAAATAGAGAAGTCATAATATTATATTAACCAGGTTGAGACAACTGTTTCTTACAGAATGCTGTATTATTGCTGATCTTTTTGGGATTGCAATGCACTAGTTATAAAGGGGCAATTTGCCCCCCATCCGCTTTGTATGCATGAGATACTAGAAGTGGTGACTCTTGGCCTTAAACTGGTTTGCGAATGAATACGCTTTGATAATTATTTTTTATTTGTAACCTATGTCATATAGCCCTCTGTAAAAAGCTCTCATAAATAAGCTGCTCAAAGTATTTAAACACTCTTTAGACACACGTATGGAAAAAGGGATTATTTCAGATAGATATTAGGCTGGAAATCAAGCCGAATTTCATTGAAGGTTTTAATTTCATAATGTTGCCTTTGATGTGCACAATGCACATTGTCATTATGTCCTATGCCGTACAGGGATTCCCCGTCTGGTAGGAGGAAACAAGATTTCAAAGATACGATGCAAAAGCTTTGGAGCCTTTTCAAATGTGAAACTTTGAACATATTGTAAATATAATCATGGAGGGGAAGGGTTGGTAAGGAGCGTTCGGATTGTTCAGGGGGAGAAAATGAAGATTGAAACTGGGGAACGAGCTTAGAAATTATGGTTAGGCTATTGCCTCAAGAGATTCAAAAGATATGTTGACTCATAATGAACGTGTACGTAGTTTATCGTAAATGTAATGTAAACCAAATGAAATTATTTATAATCATAGACACCTCAATGAATATATCCTTTTAGGATCACATATAATCATCTTATAGAGAATGTCTTACATACCTATGTTCAGAGGAATCGCTTTATCCTAACTGCATTGGGCATCTCTGATGTTTATTAGTAGGTATAGGCACACTTGTTATAGTCAATGACAAAGGGGACAACCAAAACTAATTCAAACTATAGTCAAATTAATCTATTCACATCAATGGATGACAGTAACACATAGCATTAATGCGTACAGTCATGAGCATGTCGTTCAATCATGCTTATTTCATGCATATGTATTACTGCTCTATATTATGTACAATACTATTGACACATGCACGATGATCACTTCTACAGATTTATGCATCTAAATTCAACAAAAATTGGGACTAATGACATCAAGGAGCACACAAATTTGCAAGTCATTAGGTAAACGATGAAATCAAATTGAATTTATTACTTTAAAAAGGATTTTAGGTGAAGTCGTTAAACGCAATTTACCACTATTCAACGTTACAATTTATACCCGCAACAAAAATTTATCTTTCAGCGTCATAACAAAAATCAATTCAATTGAAAAAAGGTATTTCAGTTTATTCAATTTCGCTTCGGTTGATTTAATTTGCCCCTAGTTTCCCAAGGAAACAAATGGATCTATTTTTTATGCAACTGGTCTCATAACTTTGCAGTCGCTTTAATTTTTAATTTGATCAGACTATGTACAGTAATATTTTGAAATTTCTGAAAACACTAAATCTTATTGTCTAAAACCATGCGTTGAATAGCCGTACCTTCTGGAATGATAGGTGAGAGGCAATCTGGACAGTAGAACACTGAATGATATCAGTTAAAAATAAGATGCCCGCGTAAGGAGAATGGGTGGGGAATGGAAGGTTTCAAAAAAACTTTCGTATGAGTAGGTATCGTCGATCTTTTAGATACCACTGTGAATTGGTTAACTATTTCGATGGACCTTTCAAAATTAATCGGCAATCTCTAAGAAAAAAAGTGCCAGTCAAAAAAGTAATACTGAAACCTATTAACTTAGCTAGAGCAAATCAAGCCAAGAGAAAGAATTTTAATGACCCTTTAGTTGCCTATATCGTTTTAGCTAGACTATTGGGAACTTCCATTTAATAGCTGGTTAATAGTGGTGCTATTTTGTTCAGTTATAAGTAAGTGCTAGATGAATATCACGATTTCCATTTATGTTACTAAATGGAAATACAAGTTTGCTTGATAGAAAAGCATAGGATACTGCATTGTGTGTGTGCAATTTGTGCAGCCTGGCATACAATTGCAAGTGACCACATTGTGGAGTGTAAACAGGTGTTACAATACTCAGGCAAAAACCTTTAGGTATCCACAAAAAGAATAGAAATATAGCATTACAACTGATTATGGTCTTACTTTTTTCGATAAACGATTCAGTCATGTAAAAATTACATTACTTTTATCAATAACATAAGATATGCTACTATTAGGGTGTTTCTAAGTGCAACATTAATTCAATTTCTGACCAGCAGGTACAGGTGATCAGTCAATACATTAATCTCATCGGTTAATTAAAGGATGAGTTATTTTGCCTACCTGGTCCTGGCTTGAACGGTGGCAGTACACAGGGCCTCGTTTTCACATTGAGGTTTGTCATTACAGACAGGCCTGCCATCTGGCGGAGCATAAGAGAAAAATAGTTAATAATAGTGAGGTAATGAAAACTTGAAGTTACTATTACAGCACACCCTATTTCTGGTTAACGGTTAACACAAAATATCTCACCAAATGTGAAATGGGTTGTAGGTTTGGCGTTCCTAGATTACCAATAAGTATTGCATGATACACCATCGAGTCGTTTTCGGGCGTAAAGAAAGAAGGACAAGAAAAGCTGTTGTTATTTAACTGTAGACAGATTAGGGAACTACCCAACTGTCATGCAGGGAAATGTAGACCCATGGGTTGGAGTTAAAAATGGGACATTGACAATATAAAATTTCAATTAACCTTTAGTTTCTTTAACCTTTGGAATCATCGCACTATGATATGGATTACACTTGCTTGGTAATTTGACTCTGATGTCTTCAGATTTAAACTGAATCACCTTTGTTTGGGTTCTATTCTTGTCCCTGTCGTTGAAGAACTTGTTTTGCATATTGTTTGGCAAGCTGCCATTGTGAACCCCCATTGATAATCATGATTATTTACCTTTAAGAAGCCGTTCCAACTATCGTATTCAATTTCTTATATAATTGAAAAGCTAGAAGAAACTAGAGAAGGGTCCAAAATAACAGACATAGAAAAATGTCTACACTATCGGAAACTGTAAGAATCAATCAGAATTATAATAATGATTTCATCATCAATTGGAAATAACTGCAATTCGGTCTTGAATCTCAAAAGGAAACTGTATCATTCTTTTGTTTGTCATTTCACTTGGATATAGATAGAATGATTGGATTTATCATTTACCCATATGTGATCACATTTCCAGGCGATTCTAATAGCCAGTCCCCAGTACAGTGGCACCCTATAGGTTTCTAACCCACTTAATGCCCACATTAACTCACCTCAAAGGCCTTCTGGGCGTCTAGTAGCTCCGTGTCACACTCCTCTCGCGGTGTGTCCACCTCGGGAATGCGCTGGGAGATCCGCTTGTACATCTGGAAAATACACAGGTTGGACCATCAGTTGTTAAATTGCCTTTTGATGGTGGTTTGCCATGTACCAATGATGCAAGTGCACCCATGATGCAAGTGGGTACTCATAAAGCAAGTGCAACCATCAGGCAAGCGTACCTGTAGGATGAATGCATGGATGAGACATGAGTATCCATTGTACATAAACATATGAAACTGTGCAGTCATGGATGGCATGTACCAATGATACACATGTGTAAAAGAACATGTGTACCATGATAGACATGCATGTAGCTCTATAAAGGTCAATGGCATCATAAAGACAAAGGCTCCTACATGTGACCAAATGAGGCCCCTAAGGGGCAATGTGGAATCAACTTGTTATATAAGTATGAGTTTATTTGTTTTAAAACTCTGAAGTTTGAGGAATTGTAGACATAAAAGGTAACTAGAAGTTCTCATTTGGATGTATGCAATAGAGTATGCATGGAAACCCAGTGGTGATACTATTTTTATGAATTGATTTTGAATGACATGGTAAATAAACACATAGACGGAGAAAGAAGCATATTCTTGCACTCATATACCGAACACTATCACTATACATGGTGTCGTTTGACATATTCTGAGAAATGTCAAGCACACTGATAATGTCACATACTCAGGAATCTTGTCTCAATATCTTGGCAGCCGTGGAAGTCATCTTGGCAGTTGCTTACCCTACCACACCTTTGATAGACATCTCTTCGCCTGCCAATTAACATCTATACCTGAGACCAATCATAAGTCAGATTGCTCTAATAGGTCTTATAAAGGTCGATTCCTAGACATTAATCATTTCGAAGCATATCACGTGTGTATTCTTTGTTTGGAGATGCCATTCTAGACATCATTATCCTCTCTTTTATGAGTAATTAACAAGTGATATATATATATATATATAACGAGCAATTAGGCCCTGGGACCACAACCCACATACCTAAATATGAACCTCTCTGATAATGAGAAAACAAATGAAAGAATGTAAGATAATTCGGCCCTATCACTTGGGAATAAAACCAATCAGCTAAATGGTGTTTATAATTTTAATCTGGGATATTAATACAGTAATTCACTCTTTGAATCTACCTTTTGTTCGTATGAATGGATAACCATAGATTCTAAAGCTGTTAAGCAAAGATTTGAAACGCAATTACCACTCGTGACACTGGGATGCACGAGAAATAATTCAATAATAGTTAATTTTTAATGACATAATGTATGTATTTACTTTTAGGAAAACTATACTATTTTTTGCGAATAGTTGTCATTTTCCAAAACGCTGTTTTTCCATGACGCGAAAACGTTGCCAGTCTTTACTTCCAAGACTGAACTTGATCACATGTGTAACCAGAAACCAGGACATACCAGGATAGTTTAGAATTACAATGTTTACTGAACTTTTTGGTTTTAAAGCAACATTATTAGCAAAAACAGAAAACTAAAAGATTGAATTAATCAGTTAATTAATACGTATTTATAAAGTGTTTTCATAAAACGCCCTCAAGGACCACCCATAGACACAGGTAGGCTTCCCTTTGAAGTTCACCGCCCTGATTAACTACCTGAGGGAGTGGGTGCTCATCAAACAGGCGCCGCCCCCTAATCATACCTTCTCCAGGTAATCTTCATCAGAACACTACTACTGCTGCCAACTACGGTTGGTAATCATGTAGCGTGTGGGTATATATAACCCTGAGAGGTTGATAGGATGGTCTATAATCAGTGTCAGGCTGGTGAGATAAGCTGCCGCCGCCGGGTCTATCACCATCAGCACGGATTAAGTCGACTTGTTTCACTAATTCCTTTTATTACATTTACGCCTCAGGGTATGGTTCGTTTATTCATCTAATTTTGGTATCAAAAGTAAACAGATTATGGGAGCGGGACCGTTATGGAGGTAGGCTATATATAAACGTACTTGAACTGATTCCCCAGATGGGGAATGATAAGTAGAAAACATAACTAATAATAATTCGGACAATTAACAACTATTGTTAATTGTAAAACGTACCAGTGTTCTCAAACTTCAAAACGCTCTTAGGTTTGCTGTTATTACGACGAAAGGCAATTGACGATTTTTATGGGATTTGAACACATTATACTTTTCATTCCTGCTAGCTATACATGCAATGTGTGAAGTACAATTATTAGGATAACCACAGCGGCGATGTACTTGCAACATGTAGCAGTGTAGTGCCACTGAGAAGGTAATAATTGATTATTTATTTTTAAAAAGATAAAGGTATTCATTGAATTTTGTGTTAATTGACAGCAAACAAGCGTTAGACCACCACTTTAAAATGACAAAATCAATTATACAACCAAGAGCCATCTATAAGATTTAGATAAAGGTGAATTACTTGAAACAAAAACTATTAAAGATGCACTGACCGTGTCGATGCTGAGGTAGGAGGGCTCCTCCATGACGTGGATGCTCCTGTCCACCACCCCCAGGGCGCACAGTGAACCCGGCTCAGCCCGGATCTCCATGGTGACGTTGTCTCCAGGGTAGGGCACCCCGCCCCCGCCGGAAGTGGGAACTGCGTGCAGCGACACCTGGTGTGTGCACGACCAAACTATAGACCATTCAGTCATCATGGCAGAAAGGTCGCTCAGGGCGAGCTCAGGGATTAACAACACACTATAGACCATTCAGTTATCATGGCAGAAAGGTTGCTCAGGGCGAGCTCAGGAATTAACAACAAACTATAGACCATTCAGTCATCATGGCAGAAAGGTTGCTCAGGGTGACCTCAGGGATTAACAACAAACTATAGACCATTCAGTCATCATGGCGGAAAGGTCACTTAGGGCAAGCTCAGGGATTAACAACAAACTATAGACCATCCAGTCATCATGGCGGAAAGGTCGCTAAGGGCGAGCTCAGGGGTTAACAACAAACTATAGACCATTCAGTCATCATAGCATAAATGTCGGTCAGGGCGAGCTCAGGGTTAACAACAAACTATAGACCATTCAGTCATCATGGCAGAAAGGTCGCTCAGGGCGAGCTCAGGGTTAACAACAAACTATAGACCATTCAGTCATCATGGCAGAAAGGTGGCTCAGGGTGAGCTCAGGGATTAACAACAAACTATAGACCATTCAGTCATAATGGCAGAAAGGTCGCTCAGGATGAGCTCAGGGATTAACAACAAACTATAGACAATTCAGTCATAATGGCAGAAAGGTCGCTCAGGGTGAGCTCAGGGATTAACAACAAACTATAGACCATTCAGTCATCAATCGAAAAGGTTGCTCAGGGTGATCTCAGGGACTAACAACAAACTGTAGACCATTCAGCCATCAATTGGAAAGGTCGCTCAGGGCTAGCTTAGGGACTAACAACAAACTATAGACCATTCAGCAGGTTGGGGCTACGACAGAAAAAATGGGACGTCCCATTTTTTCAGGACGCAACCCTTTAAATCCTTTAAAAACATTCCATTAATAATTTTTCAATTTTGAAATATGACCCTTAAGGACAGATGATTATTTGGTTAAATTATAATCGAATTTCATCTTTAAAATAATGGTTTTAAGGGTTTTTAAAAGTCTGCCTGAAAAAATTGTGACGTCCTGTAAAAACGGATCTCAAAACCGTCCCGTTTTTTCAGGAGAGTCCGTTTTCTTGTTATGATTTTTATAACTTTTTTCAGTCATAATGGCAGAAAGGTCGCTCAGGGTGAGCTCAGGGATTAACAACAAACTATAGACCATTCAGTCATCAATCGAAAAGGTTGCTCAGGGTGATCTCAGGGACTAACAACAAACTGTAGACCATTCAGCCATCAATTGGAAAGGTCGCTCAGGGCTAGCTTAGGGACTAACAACAAACTATAGACCATTCAGCAGGTTGGGGCTACGACAGAAAAAATGGGACGTCCCATTGTTTCAGGACGCAACCCTTTAAATCCTTTAAAAACATTCCATTAATAATTTTTCAATTTTGAAATATGACCCTTAAGGACAGATGATTATTTGGTTAAATTATAATCGAATTTCATCTTTAAAATAATGGTTTTAAGGGTTTTTAAAAGTCTGCCTGAAAAAATTGTGACGTCCTGTAAAAACGGATCTCAAAACCGTCCCGTTTTTTCAGGACAGTCCGTTTTCTTGTTATGATTTTTATAACTTTTGAAAAATAAAAATCAATAGAAAAAAATGTGACGATAGAATTTGAAAATGCAACAATCATTTTGATGCAAAAGATGTGTATTTTCATTACAAATAATTTTTGAATTTAACAAACTCCTTATTTTCTGAGCATTTTTATTCATGTACAAAATATTAATTGTGACTTTTTTATTTATGAAATTTTCAAAATGGAAAATGTCATGTAATTCATGTTAAATACAGAATTTCATAATTTTTGTATTTTGAATATGCAGACATATCATATCATGTGTATCTTGTATGTTATTCATGTGTTAATTCATTTACAATAGCTAGATAATACACTTTTTCACAATTGCCTGCTATTACAGGATGTCCCGTTTTTTCATGACGTCCTGTTTTTCTGTGGTATCCCCAACCTGTTCAGTCATCATGGCAGAAATGTCGCTCAGGGTGATCTCAGGGATTAAGAACAAACTATAGACCATTCAGTCATCATGGCGGAAGGGTTTCTCTGGGTGATCTCAGGGATTAACAACAAACTACAGATCATTCAGTCATAATTGCAGATAGGTCGCTCAGAGCGAGCTCAGGGACTAACAATGAACTGTAGACCATTCAGGCATCAATGCGGAAATGTCGCTCAGGGTGAGCTCAGGGATTAATAACAAACTATAGACCATTCAGTCATTATGGCAGAAAGGTCGCTCTGGGCGAGCTCAGGGACTAACAATGAACTATACACCGTTCAGTCATCATGGCGGAAAGGTCGCTCAGGGCAAGCTCAGGGATTAACAACAAACTATAGACCATTCAGTCATCATGGCGGAAAGGTCACTCAGGGTGAGCTCACAAATCAATAGATTATTTCAAGGTATTATTTTTAACAAAGGTCACATATAATCATTATAATCGATGCCGTTGTCAAAAAAGGTTCCTATTGCAGAGCACACTGGGTAGAAATCACACATTATTGGGGCAGGTTCTTGAATGACACGTCTCACAGAAACCTCTTCTACAGCAAATATGTGTACAAATTACTCTTCATTTCGTGTCTTAACTTTGACTCATATGCTACTGTAAGACCTCTTAAAAGTACAAAATGCCTTTGGATCAAACTTTTGAAAAATTAGCAGAAACCTTCATTTTGAAAGTTTGCAGCCTCACTTGACCGTTCTCACCTTGTGGTCGTAGCAGGGGCTGGCATCAAGCCGTATGACATCGGCCACTACCTCCCCGTCGTCTGTGACGTAGTACAACATGAGGTGGGTGACGGGCGGCAGGGGTTTGGTGGTCAGGATGTCCAGCATGAAGTGACGGGGGATCACGTCCACCTGCTGCTCCGACGCCAGGCCATCGTCTATTGGAAACAATAGGATAAATGGTAGAACAGTTTGATTGAACTATATGAGGTGCGTGCCGGGGAGGTAGGGGTTTGGTGGTCAGGATGTCCAGCATGAAGTGACAGGGGATCACGTCCACCTGCTGCTCCGACTCCAAGCCATCATCTATGGGATACAATAGGGTGAATGTTAGAATAGTTACTGATTGAATTACATGAGGTGTGCGAAGGGCGGCAGGGTTTGTGGTCAGGATGTCCAGCATGAAGTGATGGGGGATCACGTCCACCTGCTGCTCCAACGCCAAGCCATCATCTTTGAGAAACAATAAGATGAAAGGTAGAATGGTTTGATTGAACTATATGAGGTGGGTGACAGGCAGCAGGAGTTTATTGGTCAGGATGTCCTGCATGAAGTGGCGGGGGATCACATCTATCTGCTGCTCCGATGCCAGGCCATCGTCTGAGGAAGTAACAGTCGGGTAAATGTATAGTCTCTGAAAGACCTATATTATAAGTGATTTGTTATTTGGATACCGCTTTGAAACCACAGAAAATGTTCAGAATTATTCATCAAAACTTCCTAGGATACAGAGGGGTTCAGGGGGATCCTAGGGTCCTGCCCCCATCAAGCTACCACCACCGGCACCATCATTACGAGTGATCGGATGGGGACATGTAGGGAGATTAAAGGGAGCCAAAACCAATATGATTGGCAAAATTGTCCAAACTCAGATAAGTATAGAAATATGTTAGACGAGTCCAGTTGAGGTCAGTGGTAAAATATTAGCTGTGAAAACTAGCTCAAACTGAAGTAGAATGTCACAAGAGATGGTAATATTTGCATTTGTTTGTAAACAAACCCTATTTTTGCAGATCCACATTAATTGATTTGAGCAAGGATAACATGTTTTCAATTACTTTTTACCATATTTCATGGTTTAGATTTTAACATAGTCCAGAAATAGGCTCAAGGTGTGGATTTCCATGATTTTTTGACTTTGGAAAATTTCATCTAATTTATCGGTTTGGCTCCCTTTAAGTTGAAGACGAAGAAACTTTGCTCTCAGAGTATACCATTGATTAGTCCACCTAGGCCTGTGGCTGTAATGTCCGTTACCCTCATAGCAGAACTAATTGTATAAAAGGCCATTTAGATTGGGATCTCACACCTTATCACCATCTACAGTTAATCACTAGAATTATAACGATTTATTCCAGGAGTTACTTGGAGATAAAGGTACATTCTTCTTTAATGCATATCATCAAGCCTGATGAACTAATTGTACATTTTTAGGTTATGTTTCTTTGTTTAAAGATATATTAGTCTACTTTTATGACTGCGGGGGCGATCTCAAGAATTTCCTCTAAGTAGTAATTAAACAATTCTGGAGCATAAGTCGTAAACAGTTTTTTTTTCTAATCATCCCAGGGTGAAATGAGTAAGTTGCAATGCAATGATTATATAAACAGTAATTAATCATAACGCCATGGTAATTATGATGACTTATGAAGTCACATAGAAAGACACATACCAGCAAAAAAGATGAATTTATTTAATCTTATGACTACGTATGAACTCACATCTTTCCGAGAAAAAAGGATCAAAACAAGATCTAGAGACCATGTTTTTCTATCCAGTCTTCCAAGGTGGTCTTTCTGTGCTATGGCACTTGAGGCTGTATTCCTCCAGCCTCTTTTATTCTGGATTCAGGGGCATAGCCAGCCTTAAAGTTAAGGGAGTTCTAACTTACAATTTTGGCAAGATTTCTTATATTTTACTGATATTTTGGGAAATCTAAGGGGGTTCCAGACACCCAGGAACCCCCCTGGCTACGCCACTGGGATTTCATAAATCATCATGGCCAGTTGGATTTATTATAGACATGTAAGTTTGGCATCTTAGAATTGGAAGATCTGTGTAAATCTGGTGTTTATATTTGTATAGGGGGGGGGGGTCAGGGTTTGTCCCCCTTAGAGCACTGGCTCTGGATCCGCCGCTGCATGTTCCCCATTGTTTTGAAAATCATGTGTTGGTATGACCTATGGTGTGGGAGTCACTTCCAAATAAAGCCCGTTTAGATAGGGGAGAATGGGATGTCATGGCTTCAAATTCTTTCCCCAGGAATTAAGGTGGGAAAAGCATAAGCAAGTGGTAAAATAAGATTATTTATTCCTTCAGCTACTCACCGACTTCTACCACAGCCCGAATAGAGTACTGCCGGCACGGTATCCACGACCTGGCCACAATACTCAGGAAGCTGGTGGCGTCCCCCGGCTCCCTGGTCACCGGGCTGCGGGCGTACAACGTCTTGTCCCCTCCGCTGTTGTCGCTGCATTCACGGATGGAGAAGGGCACGGTGTTCTTCCGCGGAAAGTAGATCCCTATGACGTCTCCAGGGGCAACTCTGTAAGAAACCAAGGGGGGTTTTCTTGAGATTTGGAGGAAAATTTAAGGATCAGAGTTCCCAACCCCTGCTGATCATTCTATCATCTTCGTATATCCAACTGAGGAAGAAGTTCTTTTCTTGGCCATTGGATAGCAGCTATAGTTTAGATGAATGTACGCTAAGGGTAAGAACAAATCGCCCATACATCTCAAAAGAACCGTTTTATCATAGTACACAGTCATATGATATTATAGAGTTGACGCACAAATACCATGGCAGGAGTACTTATGGCTGGTACATAGAGAGCTACTTTGCTTCTCCTCCCCTCCTTATCGTTTTTATTTACTTTCTTTCGGACTGCAGCGAAGGGTTTCTATAAAGATGTTGAATATATACCTAACGATTAAATATATTGTATATCAAGTTGGTAATGAAATTTCCTTGTAGTAAATTATTACACCCATGACCCAAAGATTTCAGCTGGGGATGTAATACCCACCTGTCTCAAAATGGGGAATTTCAATGTTCACGCAGGCATTTTTAAATGTCGCCACATTTCCAAGCTTTTTCATTCAGTGATTACTAGATGTTTAAAAAGGTGTTCAGTTGAAATAATACAGAAATGAAAGATCAAGCACCTTTACATACCCCAGAGCACATCATTTTGGATGGGTAGGTGGATGAGTATGAAATTAAGTTTGATTTTGCTCTACTTGTGTAAAATATGCTTACATGCTCTCAAACATCACCCAATCCAAACTATGGGACCTATGTTAATCTTGGACTCCCACACAAAGCATACTGAACTATAGCTAAACGAGGCAGTGGTCGGTCGTGGAGCCGTCATTACCCATGATATATAGGCCCACTGAGTGGCGGGGCAGTGCATGGCAGGCCGCCCGTTATCGTCGGACAATGCCCACATGTAAAGAACCCCCTATAAATCTCAAGTGGTTCTCACTAATTGGCCACCCTATCCACTGCCGCTATCCTGTCCACTTCTACAACATTATTGCCAGAGCAACTAGCTGCCGGGTGAACTACCAGCTGGCAATTTCCCTGGAGAAAGTAAAAAACCTCCAACCACTTAGTGGGTAATTCTATTAACAGCATTGACGAACCAACTTAAGTTGCGTTATCCTGCTTTGTCGACTTAACTATCAATTCTGAAATGTTTTTGGAAATACATTGAGATAATCGACCCTGTTGTATAGTCGTCCCCATGTTGGCCTAAATGCAGCTGTTTAGGTCCTACTTCAGTGGCATTATAATTCACAAGACATCTAAAATTGATGAGGAAACCATAGTATGGAGGTGGGAAGATTTGAAACACCAAAATGAATAAAAATATAGAAATACAGAGCTGGTGCACGTTATTATTATGTGCATGTATATAACATGCACGTTTTATTTGAATTATTATTGACACCGATTGAGAACACTTGTTTTGTACGATTTGCATAATCTGTCATTATACTGTGCCCTGCATTATTTAGTGCTAGAGCATCATTCAGCTTAGATAGATATATATATATATATATATATATATAATTTGCTGACTTGATTTTGCCATTGAAATCTACATCGTAAGAATCTTTGTTTTTCAGGACATCAATAATTCATTAACGAATATACATATCAAAAAGGATCCAGTCAATTAAAACTATAAATATTGTTATTAACTGGAAACATGAGGGAAGGACCCGTATACTGTTACTCTATTGCATAATAAGAATACTCTATTGCTAGCGTCAATCCCTTAACAAGCTTCAAGAAAGCCGTAAGAGTGGCTTACTCTACTATCAACTCGAACATTGTCCTTTCAGTAAGCCCCAACACATGGCCTTATCCTAAGCCCTCACCCCCAGACCCAAGGAATACACCTAGGTCCTAATTTTACAGCGCTACTGCCGTGGCCCTATGTCTGATAACTTACCTGATACGTTCCTGTCCCTCCAGGGCCTTGACGTAGGTGCCCTTATCACTGTAGGAGATACGCGTCTGGCCCACCAGGATGTAGACAGAACTACCGTCACGGTCCTTCCGCCACACCTGCAACGGGAAGGGTTTCAACGCTGTTAGTAAGTTGTGTACCAGATAAAGGGCATCTATGTCAGATTTATATATCTGAATGACCTTCTGGCTTTAAATAGGATGTCTTCATTTCTAATCATCTTCTCGGAAATAGACCACACTGGATATCGCAGATACCTCTATGCAAATTCAAAACTATGGATCGTTTGGCCACAAAATGGGAAGTGCCCATCATCTTTTCTCTGGATATATCTCCCAGCCCGTGGGTGAACAAATGGAGAGTAATGTGGACATAAGAGATACTTTATTATCACCAATAGACATGACAATACATCTGCACAATCAGATAACAATCCAATTAAAAAAATTTACGTCGTTGCTTGCGGGCGGCGAGCGCGGTGCTGTGACGTCACACGCGATGCACGCGACACTGGGGTTACTCCCCTTAACTACTAACCAGGCAAGAGTCCAGGGTGGAGATATGTCCTGCGATGCCTAGCAACATTGCAGGTACTAAAATTTAGGCAAAAAGGCCAATACAGGTTACTATTCACCCTATTCACGTACCAAGTCATTGGACTATTACAGGTTGTTGTTGGACTCGTGTAGATTATCATTCACCCATTTGTCTTACCTGTAAGAACATGACCTCATGTACATTGTCATCCACCCGTTAGCCTTACCTGTAAGAACATGGACTAGTGTAGATTGACATTCACCCATTTGCCTTACCTGTAAGAACATAGACTCGTGTATGTTGTCATTCACCCATCGGTCTGAATACAGGCGCCACTGTACGACATGACCGTACCGTGAGATCCTCTCGTAGGGGTTGGGGATCATGGCCACATCGGTCCACCGGTCATGGAACTGTCGCTCTATGATCTCGGCTCCAGTCTCCACAGTTTCTGTAAAGAAAGAAAATATATATGTTATTGTGGAGGACTATAAATGTTTATTTGAACCGTCTAATTACCCAGGCTATTGTCTTTGTAACTAAAAGAAATAACAAGTCATTAAACAGTGTATTGCACATTACATCCATGAGCGATTCTGTCCATCGCCAAAACAATCCTATTTACTTCAAACATATTTGCAACAGATACGACCACCAGTCTGGAGTCACTTATCATCAGATCATATCGCACTGAATAGCTACCGATACACCAAATCAGTAACAACACAAATAATAATTCATACTATTAGGTTGATTGTGTCTTAGCAAACGTCACAGAGTTTAGGCTCTGCGTTTGAAAACAGGACTGATTTTCAATCAGTGTGCCCAATATCTCTAGTGACAGCTTTCCTTATGGTCGACAAGGAACGAAGATGTCTCAGCCTTCCTAGTTCTGGTTTAAATTTCTGAATTTGTCAGAAGAGAAGAACCAGAGATCCAATTTAGAGGAGTGTCTGTTGCCCTGATTAAAACTTCTCCAGTTGTGATATTGATGGAATCAGAATTATCAAGAGAGAATTTCTTGCCTTAAAGTTTCAATTTGGAAATCCATAGGCAAGGCAATGAATCATGATGTTTAAAAGGATTGATAACGAAAGAGAAGTGGCCGGAAAATGGAGCGATTGGTCATTTTGGCATTCAATCATAATAATTATTTCTGTTTAGAGTAGACTTCCTATGCTTTTATTGCTGTTGTCATTGGCAGTGGTGTTGTCGTCTTTATGTTGCTGCCGTAGTTGTTTGTTGCAATTAGATATGGAAACAACAAAGACAAAGCAGTGATAGAAACCAAAATAATTATAGAGCAGTCGCAATACGATTACAAAATACCATAAAGCCCCATACCCCTTAGGTTGAATCAGGGCACAAATCGACCAATTATTGTCATCAAATTTGTCGATTTGTGTGCCAATTCTGGTCATCAAGCAATATGGAATATTGAAATGTGCATGTGTGATACGAATTAGTGTTGAAACCGTCTAATTATTTTGGTATTGTCGGCCGACTTTAGCGCTGATTGGCTGACTAGCCTTGAGGGGTATGATAAGCTTAAAGCCTTGTGTCCACAGAACGACCAAGTGCTTATAATGAGGTTGTCGGCCAACCAACTCTCTTAACCCTTTCAAAACACCTCGTAGACAGCTTTGGATTGAAAGGATCAAGAAATCTAGTCGGCAGACTCAACTCATTTTCTGCACTTTGTCGTGGAAACCGGGCAATATACAGTCCTCGTATCACCTACCTGAGGCCCTCTGCACCGGTCGGCGACGGACCACGGAGGTGGGGTCGAGCTGGGTGGTGAAGTCCTTAATGCCCGTGTCCAGCACGCCCCGGTCGGTCAACATCTGGATAAAAAAGATAGCGGACAACTAGGGTTATTCATTAACACACAATGTATAGGCTATATATCGATACTTTGTCATTGTATCAATTTTGCCATTGTATCAATATTGATACATTGTCATTGTATCAATTTCAGAATTGATACGCTATCAAGTTTGGACATTGATTAAAGTCGGATCCAGGGATATAAAAGGATGGTTTCTTTATTTTAAAGCTCTAGAGATCGAAACCAACCCATTTACGTGCAGATTCGGTATTGTTCCTTTTAAATGATTATAGCATAATGCAACATTTAACCCCTTCCACCCCATAAGGCCATATTTGGCCACCACATGAGTGTTACCCATAAAAGGGCACCTCTTTTAGGGTTTTGTTCTGGTTATAAAATGGGTATTTCACCTACACTCATGAGGTAAATATCAAAATATTCCCAAAGTTCCAAGGAACCTTACACTTTTTGTATCATTATTCTATTATGTTTAGATATTTTAGAACATGTGTTCCAGTAAAGGCCGTTATGGTCAGTAAAGGGCAAATCTGCATATTCTAGGAAATCAGCCTCTTGAAAGCATTAATTAAGGAATTATTGGTGAAAAAACATTTTTTCAAGTAATTTTGTAGAAAAGTTTGACTTAAATAGAAATTTCCTGAGAATTCAATGATATTAACAGAAATATCTTTTTTTTTTGCGAATGATGCATTATGGGAAATTTGTGATGGAGTGTTTTTTTCACAAAAATTCTTCATAAATGAGGTTGTTAGGTTGCCATGGTTACAGAAAAAAGAAAATTCAGAGTCAATGTAACAATTTTCATTGGTAATGTAGGAAATTTCTTTTTCTGCCTTATAGTTCAAACAGTTAGATAAAAGACCAAGTCAATCAAAAGTTATTGGATTTTAAACATTTTTCTGAATAAGAAATGCTTTTTATTCTAAATATACAAGGCCAAATTCAAGTTACCATAACATGGAGACGAAGATGACTATCAGAACTGAAGGGTTTCTATTGTACGAGAAGTAGGGAAGTTCAAATGACCATATCTAAGATTCTAAAAGGAATATTTTCAAATGGTTTGCAGCTTTAGAAAGCATTTCTTCTGTAGTCCACACACATTTTCATCAATTATCCTCAGGAATTGAGGGTTGAAGGGGTTAAGAATTTTTCAATCAGACGATGGCTGACCATACATCATCCAATTACTATCCTCGGTCGACGTAGCACTGATTATATCAAGACAAAATGTCCGTTTTGAATCAATCAATATCAAAACATACCCTGAAAGAATAAATTTCAGTTTGGGAAAAACATGGTTGTGGTTCGGGGTAAATTCTAATGCATTTATTAGACAGAATACAAAGAGAAAAGCGTCACATCCCGCCCAGTGGACATTATGATACACACTAGTTGGATGAACGACGAGCAGCCACTTTGCGCCACATTACACCATTCACAATGATACCAATGGTCCAATTGTTACCACCCCAACAGTGGGCAGGCCCCAGAACAGATCTGAAGGAGCTCTGAGGGTAATATTCAAAAGCCCTCTGCTGCTCTCCCCATTTTTCAATCGTTTATTTCCCTTTTTGGTCCAGGCCAAGAGGGCAAGGTCCTGATCCCTGGGGCCTCTTCTTACAGTCCCCAACCCAACGTGAATAATGTATTTCTACCGGCAAAGATGGTGTACCAATGAGTATTGATATCAAAGGGTACCTGAGGCGGCTTTTCGTGCCTTTCTTAGAGAATAGAAAGGTATGCTGAGTTATTTTGAGTACACCCTGCATTAGGCAAAATATTACTAGCTAAATTCAGTTAATTTTCCTAACCAATAATAGCTATTTCCATGTGATTAATCTTCAAACGGAAAAAAAGGCAATTTTCAGACCGTGTTCTGATTTCTTTGCTGAAACAAACACGGGCTTACAGATACAATTGTAATCAATCATACAATGAAAGATGATTTTATCACAGAAAGGAACCTATGGTAAGAAGGCTTGAGTGTGGCATGTTATGGAAACCCCAGCACAAAATTCGCGCTTGTAGTTTTCTGCCATTTCAACCATAATAAGCGAAACAAACTCCACTTCATCACAGAATCAATAGAAAAAACTACCTATTATTAACTCAAGGCTCCCTTTGAATTGTTATTCAGAGACAAACGAGCTTTCAAAACAGAAGATCTCGAACGATAAAAAGGCGAATTTGAATCGGGCTGTCTTTTTTTTTCCACAAACACCATTTTACTTGGGCCAAAGTGCTTATTTCTTGTTGTCCCTTTTTGAATTGGCCCCTCTTTTTGATTCACATGGGGGTTTGGTTTTGAAACACGATTCCAATTGGCTGAAACTGTACCTACAGGGGACGAAATGTTGACGCATGGGTTTTAATATTGCGAAATTATAGGGAGGAGATGGTCTTCTTTAAATTCTTTAATACGTGCAATTGTCTGGTTGTAACAGATACCTTTAATACTAGTCATGTAATGACGGCTTCATTGTAGCAAGTAACCTGAAAATCTGCCTTGCTCTATATTGTGTTTAGAAGAATGTAGAAATAGGATCTTGCATTATTCCGTCTTACAACGCAAAGCATAGGATCAAATTTACCAATTCTATTGCATGGGAAACAAATGACAAATGACAAATGCTACAAAATCAAAGATTCAAAACTGTTAAGTAGCATCAGAGATCCAAACACAAATAGTTATTAATCACATTTCTAAGTGTTAGCCCATAAATTTTCAATTTAAAAGTTGTGAGTAAAGTTTGCCACTCAACAAACCCCATCCATTTTCCCTCAGTCACATACATCAATCCCCCAACCTACCTGGTAGTGGAGGCGGATGCTGCCGCCGTCCCCTGGAGGCATGAGGAGGGTGGTGTTGATGGTGAGGGAGGAGATGCAGGTACCGAGGTGGTGCTGGGACTCCATCTGCAGGTAGCTGTTGGAGGGCGAGTACCAGCGCTGGACCGTGAACTCCAGGGCCTCTGTCGACTTCATCAGCATGCGGGTAGCGTAGCGCGTCGACGCCTGCGCCTGGGTGGGGTGTAAGGCATATGTAATATGAATTTGGACATTTTAAGATTTTGTGTTAGATTTTATTTTAGATAATTGTTTCTTGAAAACTGATAACTTCGTTAGAATTTATCTATATAACAATTTGAAAATAAATAAACTTAAAGAAATAGATTTTGCTGTAAGAGATTGATATTATAGTTTCCTCCTTTCAACTAATTGGTTAGATCATTTCAACCATTAATTACCCATGTAGTAAATTCTGTAGCCTGAAGGTAGACCTTGATGCTTTGCGTATTTCCGCCCTTTATACATAAGTCAGACATTGCTAATTAGACGTCTTATGTCATTGAGAGTATCAACAATATAATATCGATGCATGGAGTCTACTATCTATACAATGCGTCTCCCCATCCCCAACACACACAGACCTTCTTGACAAAGCAACCTGATGTGCCAGACATAACCTAGACAAGAAAATTCAATAATCACATCAAAGAGTATTATTATGCACACGTCCAACTAGTTTGCAGTCACGTTTCCTCCCCTTATTTGTCAAAGAACAGCACCGTTTTAACACGACATTGTCCTACTTTCCTGTCGAACAATCCTCCCCACAGGGAAAGGTAACTTGAGATGGTGGGCTCTCCAGCTTATTAATGCATTCCAGTATGCTTCTGGAGAGCTTATATCCATGAGAGGCGGATGGGGATGACAGCCTTACGGCTAATTTAGGTGAGAAGGGGCTGGGAACCTAATTGAGGTGGTCGTAGCATAGGATCCTAACATTAGCAGCGGTCCTCGGGGACGAATACTGATGAGCTCATAGTGGCAGGGCAGTGGCTTTGTTCCCAAACTTTTAGGATAAGGTGATTCCAAAGGATCCCTTCTGACAGATAGGTTGATTAACTGTATTAGCTTATGGCAGTGATATTGATCAACCTCAAAGTTAGCATGAATAATTATGGTTTCCTCAATTGAATATGATTTCTAATCTTTATGGCGGAGCACCCGGGGGTTAAAATCCATTTAGCCACATGGTATGGTGATGGAGGGATTGAAATATGGTTACTAATAACTGATATAAAGACTGAACAATGAAAGTAGGAAATATTAATTATTGTGGTTCCAGCCCGAAATGTATTTTCTTAAAATTGAGGTTGATTAGAATTAAGATCTAATTCAGAGCAGGGGTTCTTGATGGGGGTCTGGGCTGCCAATTACTCTTGTCGATTTTGAGTAGTGTCTATGTCCTATGAATTTAGGTTCCATTTGTCGCTTTCTCCAATTCCACGTTTTAAATTTACAAAATGGCCATATGCATGGCGATATGACTTTTGATATAATGGTATATAATATAGGCCTAATTATTATATAATATTAGGCCCCTATTATGCAAAAGAATAACCTCACAACTAAGATCAGTCAATCTAAGATTGTCTGGGTCCTATGTGGTTTTACATAGTGATAGGCCTAATATCTATGGGAAGCAAAATAGTTGTTTAATTTTTTAACTCCCCCTAGACATAGAGTATCGGTTTAGTTGCCAACCTACCCTGAGCTGGAAGTTGTTGACCCGCTTGGAGAGTGAGGGCAGGGTGAAGAGCACCTCCCCCTTGTGGTCGGCCGAGTACGTCACGCGGTGACGTTTCTTCCTGGCGCCATCTGGCGGGTCCCCGTCGTGCCACACCGACAGGGAGAGTTTGGCGCCCTCTGCCGGCTCCCCGGAGAGGAACCGTAACACTGCCTGCAGAAGGAAGGAAAACACTAGGATAGGGACTATCATAGACTTAAACTTAGAGGACAGTCAATGGCGTATATAAAGGGAGGTTCCAGGGGGCTTGATACAGGCGCGGATTTAGGTGGGGGGGGGGGGGGGGTGCCAGGCGTGCGCCTTTAATGTAAAATTCCTGTCCCCGGAGGGTGCAGGGGTAAATTTTGCTATAGCACGCCCACCCCCTCCCCCTTTTTTTCAAAATCCTGGATTCGCCCCTGTGATACACCCGCTCCCCACCATTTGGTGGAGACGTATATACTTCACATAAAGAAATAGCCTTAACCGGCTTAACCTCACACACACATAGGGGCCTACATCTGAATAGGCGACGTTAGCCTTTCCAAGAACAACCGGCACCTAGACTCCAGGGCGACCGACTGCAGCTCTGGGCGATCGGACAGGCGCTCCGTTTACACATTGAATATGTAACTTATACTCAGTAACGTCTGGCGTTTAGGATGAGATGGACAGAAAACGAACAACCACTGAATGACGCTATAATAACACGTTTTTATCTTTCCACAAGGAAAACATTAATTCATAAATTGGCACATAGAATGTCATAGGCCTATAAGAAGTAGGCTTGCCCTTATTAGATCTTATACACCTCCAACATAATATAACTTACGAGAAAATTAATTCATCAACACATGACAAATACGATATTGTCACCAAGACCATTTGTCCATCAAAATGAAAAAGGTAGGCCTAATAGTTTTCTGAAATTACATGGGTTGCTATTCATTTCCAAACCCTGTATGCTGAAACGTGATGCAACAGTGAATGAAATGCCACCTAGATTGACTAAAATATCCTATCAAGTATGTTTTATCATTCTTTATCCTTAGGTTGAATATGACACAAGTAGCCTATAGGGAGGCATTGTGCCTATAATTCATGCTAGTTAATTAAATGCTAATTTAAGAAAATCCCAGGGAAATAGACACTTTTTCATGGTGGCATAGGTGTCAGTCTTATGCTTAGATGATATTTTGTTATAGGCTTATAGGGCCTACTTTCATAATGTTTCTTTAGTTTACTGTTGACCGGTACCTAGATTAGTCATGTATTTTAGATTCTACCGTAGTTAAGCAAGGTAGGTCCGCATAAATGTTTTCCATTAATTGCTGGCTATGCTATAAAGACATTCTAGATTTTCTATTAATTTTCCATGTGAAATTAGGCATATAATTATGGTATCCCGGAACAGTGAGTAACACGACCCTAAATCCCAACCTATGGCCTTATTAGGCAATTTGAAATAAGACACAGATGATTCACCATATAATTGCAGAGAAATCGTGCATGGGCGTGAAAGAAACAGTGGCACGATACGATCTTCGGGCGAGTTTTCTCAGATATCTCAGTCAGAGCACCTATGCTGAGTCCATTGTAATGAAACTATATCAGAGGTGGAAGGGGAGGAGGAAAGGTCGGGAACGTGTGAGTCTTACTGCTGCACACTCGGCTAGATGAGGGAAATTTGTGTGGGGGTAGGCAACGATTGGGAATGGTGTTGCGTTTGGCGAGCAAAGGTGATGGTGGAAAAAATATTTCATTTAGAGAGAGTGAGATATACTTGGCTGGTTAGATAAATTATGCAGGGGACCGATCGTCAGATACGTTATGAGAAATGCCATCCACCTCAGGGGCGCCAATATATCGAGGTGTTGATGGATAACTGACATACTTATTGTAAAGCAAATAAATCAGATAGCTAATATGACATCCCATTTTTCAACCAGGCCTCCTCCCCCCTGTTAGAATAAGCAAAATAATTGGCGAGATGTCATAGCTAAATGGATAGAATAAAGACCTACAATAGACTGAAAAAAAGCCTTGAAACCAAATGGACATTATATGAAGGCGCGCCACAAAAGTACAAAAGAGTGGTTGATAAATTAGCCATTTCCTCTGGAAATTGCGGAGGCAAAGATGCTGACACATACACAATACCTCCATAAAACTAAAATGGAAGAACAGTGTCGTTGTGTGATTAATTACCAACAAGAAATCAGTCATTCACAATAATGGCCAAGACTGATGAATGCGCCCTGCTTGAGAGCAGTAGAATTAACTTAATTGAGACAGATCTGTGTTTGTGTGTGTGTGTGTTTCTGTGTCTGTACTTGCGTGTTTGTGTGATCTGTCTGTGTCTGTGTATCTGTGTATCTATGGCTACTTGCATATGTATGTGCATGTGTCGTTGTTTATATGTGGATATGTCTCTGTGTGTCTGTGCCTGTATATTATGTGTATGTGTCTTGGCCATTGCCTGTATGTGGCTGTGTATGTGTCTCTGTGTGTATTATGTCTGTGTACTGCTCTTTACGTGTCTGTATGTATTTGGTTTGGTGTGTGTCTGGCCGTGTCCGTGTGATCAATGATAAATTAATGTGAGAAATAATTCAAATCATTTCTGACATTTATGCCTTCAAAGGTCATATAGCATTGTAGCCGAACACGTTTAATATCAAACAGTACGATTTCAAATCACACAGCAATTAGTTATGTCTGTAATTGTGTGGGTAGATCGGTCTAGGCATCACGAGTCTAGCCTCAGGTATGGTCGGGGAAAGTGGGCGGGGAAAACACCGAGCACGTAGACACGTGATTCATGAGCCACAGACAGAGAAGACGCAAACTGAACAATTTGTGCTCTTTCCTAATTTCCCTCGAGATTTATGCCTAATGTGCATATGGTCTTTGAACTAGACCTCAGGAAGAACTGACTAGTGTTATCCAGGAGGAAAGGTGACTTTCTTATCCTTTGAACGAACAGTCAGTAGGTGTTGCTAAGGCAGTGCGCATAGCTTTCGCTCCATATACAATGGTATTAAATAGTACTTTCTTCATTGCCTGCACGAATGTTTGACGTTTGTATATGTAGGCCCCTTTCTTATTATGGTTTGAGTTGTACTAACAGGGAGATTGCCACAAAATGTGTTTTATACCCTGTAAAATCTCAGTGAAGTAAAAAGTAAAAGCTGATACAGTGTCGGGAAGAGAAAATCATTCTTTAGCGGCAACTGATTACTAATGAAAACTAAGACATCGTTTTCCTAAAATGAATTAGTTTTCTGATCCATAATTTTTCCCATACAAATGTGGAAAGGTCATTATTTACGTGTATAATGAGTTGTAACGATAGAGTTATAACATGTATTAATTTTAAAATCCACTAAAGGGCCTTCTACGTACGCATCAAGAGGGGTGAGGGAGTCTGACATTTTTTTTAAAATAGCATGCATAAGATAATGGAAGGCCCCTAAATTACTCTTTATTTCCCAAAGTGTGTACATCAATTGTTAAGTTGTTTTTGATTAGCATTTGAAATTTGAAATTTGACAATAATGCCATTCACAGCATTCCCTTTGGTCCTCTTCAGGACTCATCTTGTATAGAACAGAAATTTAAAACCAGCCTTAAGTAAAAAAAAAAAAAAAATAACAATAACAATAAAAAAAAATGATAATAAAAACCTGTGTTGGTGTTACCACCTACCTTTCCGGAGTAGGGGATGCCCGGTTTGAAGTAGGGCGGGGAGTAGGTGACGAGGTCTACGGTGACACGACCACCGTTGGAATGTACTAAGTGCTTCCCCGACATCATGGTCAAACCTGGTGGAGAAAATTTAACAATATTAGACACCCCCATATACGGGGAAAGCTTAGCGGTGCTCAACTGGGTAGGCCTACGTTTTTTGGGAACGTATCATATTGTTTTATGAATAATCGTTCATCAGAATGAAGAAATAAACGATAATGGTTTTGTAAATTGTATAATTCCAAGGTGTCTAATATCACATCATCAAAATTTTGTTAATTAATGAATTAAAACAATGTCACATTTATAACAATATTAAGAGTAATGATTGCGTGTAACTATGATGTTGCCAATATAATTGGTGTTCTGTCATGCTAAACAAGACAAATATTTTGTTCCGATTTAGAAATGTATATAGATAAATTTATTTGGTCCATTTAATATCACTTTCGAAAACCAGAGCCACTCTATCGACCTTATTTTGATATGTCTTTTAAATCATGTTCTTCCGAAGAAACTCTTAACAAGGTGTTCGATCGGCATAAATGCATAAAATGGAGGTTCCCAGTAAACACCAACAGACTAAAATGCTTGTCAAGGAAATTGAAACGACTTAGGTTTAGGATTAGAATTGATGTTGTAAATGGGAAAGTAACCTTATCTCATTATGGAATGTGATACATAAGCCATGGATCTATCATACAAAGCAATGGGAAAACATTATTGTATGTAACATGAACTGTCTGACTTACACACCTCTCAGACTTCATAGTGTGACGTTCTCTGGTAAGTCGGGGTTGCCGATTCTTACAACAGAGGACGTGGGGGTTGTTCGGGTCTCGGGGCGGACGGGGAATCCGGGCCAAGAACCGAGATGTGTTTCTAGAGTCGTGCCTCGCGCACGAGGGGGGGCTGAGCGAATCGATCGGGAATCGGCACTCGATGTCGACGGAGGACTGCGGGGGAGGGAAATTATGGTAGGGGTACGGGTCGGCCGGGGGGCGGTCCACCCCTGAGTTCCGGTCCGCGGGGGCGACGGGCCGACGGTCGCCTATTGTTTGGTAGCGTGGGGCCGAGCATGCCGCGCCCTCGTCCCCGCGGACTTCGCTCCTTCGTTCCGCTCCCCATGTCTTCGTACCATACTACGCCTCGGTTTCCGGTACTACTTCGGGCCTTCGTGCCTTACTCCGTTCCCTCGTTCCTCGTTCTTCGGGCCGTCGGGCCCCTTACCCTATGTTTCTACTACCTATCTCGAACTTCGACTGTTTTGTCCTAACTTCGGCTTAATTACGCTGATCGGCTCATCTTTAGCGGTTGTTTCAGGAAAGAGGACACGTCTGGACACCAGGAGAACTGTTAAAGAACTCTGTTTATTCGGGCCTCACCGCCCCTTTATATACTAGAGAGGTCAGCCCTGATTGGCTGCCTTCGGTCACGTGACCTACAACTGACGTCACTTCCGGTTTATATATTCCGTTTCCGGTTTACATTTCACTTCCGGTTTACATATTTCCGGGTTTCGTTCCTTTACGTTTTCGTTCCTTACATATTCGTTATTCGTTCTTTACATATTCGTTCTTTACATATTCGTGCCTCTTTTTCAGGCTTTCTATACTTTCGTTCATTATTACATATTCGTTCCTTTACATCTATTTCGTTCTCTTACATATATTTCGTTCTCTTACATATATTTCTATTATTACCTTATTTCTATTATTTTAACCTCTATGTATTTTGGCTGAATAGCGGTTCATCACACCCTCCCGCACCTTCTTGAAAGGTGGGAAAACACGTTTTACAAAATTTCAAAACAGTTCATACAGCAACGACAACAGAACATACTCTATAACCAGAAACATTTCAATCCTACGCTCCTTATCGGCAGAGGAGGAGGTGTCACCCTCTGTCCTCCCCGGTCTACTTCGGAGGGCCCCCGGGGCCTATCCGGCTAATTATTATTTCTCTTCTTTCTTCGTTTTTCGTTCTTCGTTTTTCTCTCTTCTTAATGAAAGTTCATATAATTCGTTTTATATATCTTAGTCTCTTTTTATCTTCGTCAGAGTTCTCTATCCTGGATCTATTAGGACCCGTTTTACACCTCCTCTTTTTCTCGTCTTTAGGATGAGCGAGCCGGTCGTGGCTCTCCCACCCGGGACTGGGGATCGGTCGTGACCCCGTCGCCCCCGCTCCTCTCCTCTGGGCTCTATTTACTTAGCCCCTCGGCGCGTTTTTCCTCGCCTTTTTACCCTCATTAGGACAGAGGGACCGGTCGTGGTCCTCCTGCCCGGGGCCATGGGTCGGTCGTGACCCGCAGTGCCCCCGTTCCCTTCGTTTTTCGTCGTCCAGACGTTCTCCCCTAGTTCGGGTGGAGAATCGGTCGCGACTCTCCCACCCAGAGGCCAGGGCCGGTCGTGACCCTTAGTCCTCTCGACCCTCGGTCCGTTCTACCGTCGTCCAGACATTCTCCGTTGTTTTTGGGTAGAGAATCGGTCGTGATTCTCCCACCCGGTCGGTCGTGACCCCTCGTTCTTCCGTAACTATTACTCTTCTCTGCGTTCTCTTAGGTGATGATGATGATTTTAAGGATGAGTTGAAGAAGAAAGACTGAAGTTTTTGTAGATAGAATGTTCTTTTTGGACTTCGCACCCTCGGTCGCCTCGGCATTCAGAGCCCTCCAGTGACTTTTTCACGTTTGGCAAGGACAACATGTTCGAGCCAAAGGCCAAGGTACCCAAGGAAGAAGATGGCATTGTATGTGGAAAGGAACTTAACTTCATGCATTAAAGCTTAGAGTGGAAGCTTCAGCAGACGACGTCGCGGGTTTCGTGCTATTTGTCACAGTGAAACTTTGAGATGGAGTCCGGGTGAAGGTAAGACTGAGAAGATTAGAATCATTAATTATCGATGAGGTGTCCGTTTTCCGTTCAGGAACTGAAGTTTGACTTTTACGACACATGTCCTCGTGGATAACCCAGCACCAAGACGTTCAGTCTTCGACCACGTCGACACACTCGAAGATTTCAGGATTTCAGAAAGAGATGTCGGAGAGAGTCCACCATAGTAAAGTATTTCCGTCACCGTTCCGGGCCCAAGTGGCATGACAACAACCGGAACGGAGACCCGATTAAGAAGATAATTTTGATGAAGTTTCTTTTTGATGACAGGAGCCGGCGCCTCTCATCCCTCCCCCCCTCCGTAAGCAACGGCAGGAAGACAATCCTCTTTGGGGCGAGAGGGAGGCTCCTTCGTTCTACTGATGAGATGATTTTCCTAAGAAGAGGATTCCTGTTTCGGGCACTCGGGCCCTCGTTCGTTTCCTAGGCTCTCGGGCCTCACTCTGTTTACTAAGTTTTTCTCTTCGTCCTCCCGGAGGACCGTGCTTTTAGACGATTTTCGTGAGACTGTAATACCAACAAATAGTTCGTTAATAGAAGTAAGTTTAAGATCTGGTCTGGTTTGATTCTGGAGTAAGGCCACAGTCGTCCACGGTGCCATGTCACATTGCATGAAGCCACTATGCCTATGACGAACGCCGAGACAACAGCTCCGAGCCGTTCCGAGCTGCTCCTAGGTACGGCGGTTCGAAGTTGGTAAGTTGAAGATATTAGTGAGAAGGAGAGGAAGAAGCCGTAGAAAGTGAAGATGGACGACATCAACTGGGATCTGCACCCAACGTCAACCTCTGAGATCCGGAACGGGCCCATTCTCAAAAAAATAGCATATATAGAGAACTCATCCGATGTCGAACTCCAAGAAGGATCGCTCCTCGTCGCTCTTTGCAGACCTCTTGAGGTGTCTATCAAGGCATCCGCGGCCGACGTTCCAAGCACCACCTCCCTGTATATTTCAAAGACTACTTCCCTATATGTTTCAAAGACTATTTTGTTTCGTTCCTCGAGAAGAAGACATCAGGAAATACGACATGGAAGCAGTCACTGTCGTTACTGCAGGTAAGATATTAATATAAGTTTTTTTGGTAAGTCTATTAATTTTCGTTTCTTGTTCATGTATTGCTTCGGTCGGTCACGAGCCAGGGCCCCTAAGTTATCGTCCCTGCTCGTGCCTTGGTCCTCCGGGAGACATCTACGACTCGCCGCAATCCTTTCACGACTCGCTGCATCAACTCTGGCACGATAAAACCAGCATTCAGGTCGAAAAATTCCATTTTGCCGCTCTTCGTATGCGGTAAGAGGCTGAAGACAAGGAAACTCAGAAGATGATGGTACATGAATCCGGGCTCATCCACATTCTGATCGATCCATCCAAGATCAAGAAGACAAAGTTGCAGGGAGTAGAAGTGCCGCTAGAGGACGGAGGTCGTCTCCTCCTCGCCTCCAGATCGCTCAAGGCAGCGCGGGAGAAGGGTTTTCAGTCTTGGCCCGCGCCAGCCTTTCCTCCAGCGGCGAGTCGCCGGCCCACCGGTACCTTATTTACCCCGGCACGACCGTCGACTCAAAGACTACAATGACAACACTATCTGTCCATTCTGATTTCCTTTCCTCGATTCCGCCTCCCAACTTTCACTCTCGCTCCTGGGCCGCCCGGCCCGCTATCCATTTGATTTCCGCGACCGGACGATCCCGTTCCACCTGCTCGGTCCCAACCAACGCAGCGGGCTCCAGGGAAGAAGGGGAACAGCTACAAACTTGTTTTTCCTCCTAGCGCCTCCTTCCGTCCCGTATTCGCCCCGCAGGCTTGGTAAGTTCGTTCCAGTCATGGACCCTCCAGCTCGTTGATTACACTCAACACCTCCTAACACATGTGGTTTCGTTCACTTCCGCAAGAAGATTCCCATAAAGAAACTAATAGGAATAAATTAAGATAAAAATGTTCGAGCCCGCCAGTCCGTTCCCGATGAGTTTAAGTAAAGTTTCGGGCCCGTCCAGCGGTCTCCAGGAGAGTCTTTTATCCAGGCTTCGGCCTCCTGTGCGGCTCAGGTACCTCCGCCTCGGCCCGGTTCTCTCCCTGGGGGTTTGACACTATGGGTGAGGAGCCAACGCCCCGTAATCCCTCCCCACCCGACTCGCGACGCGCCATCTTCCGCCTCTGGTTCCGTCGCGCTGTTTTTCTTCCATGCAAGACCTCGAGCAGCATCTACTTCACCCTTCTTCTTGGCGCCGGATCGGTAGCAACAGTCTCTCCTCCCTAGCGGGGAGCTCGAGAAGCTGATCCACCATTCCGCTCTGTTTTTCTGCCTCTCTTGTCGCCTTCAACAAGTCATCCAGTTGATCCTCGTTTTTGTACATCACTAGGGTCTGAGCCAATTGGACGGTCCGGTTGTGTTCGTTAACTAGCCGGTCGACCCCCGGGAACTCCCTGGTCAACGGCCCCAGTGCCGCCGTCGGGAACTGTGCCATCGCTTCTTCAAATGTCTCTGGCTTGCGGCCCGTTTCTAGTGCCATCAGGAACGCCATAGACGCCGAAGCCATTGCTCTTGTCTTGGCCGTCATTCCTCGCACCTCCCTCGGGGGCCACACCAGTTGCACCCGAATGGCCTCTTCCGCGTCCCAGTCTCGTACCGCTCGCGCCGTCACCGGAAAGTGTCCCTGTAAGACCTGGTGAATGGCCTGTGTCCGTAATAACTTGAGTCTCGGTGTTTCTTTAGATGGTCCTGCCGTCGGTATCTCCGTTCCTATGGACCCGAACACTGAATCCGCTCCCGACTCGTCCAATTCTTGCTTCTCCGGCTCGTATCCTCTGGTCTCGGCCTGCCCCAACTCCATGTCCTCTGAGTCTTCCACCTCCGCGTCCATGGACTGGGCAGCCGGTATTTGTAATCTGTGTATCACAACCCGCGGTTGTAGCGCCCGCCCGTGTTTATCCTCGTCCTTGAGTGGGGTATCTGGTCCTGGCGGCGATCCCATACGTTCGGGCGACGGTGGTCCCGGGGTCTCTTCCGATCCTTGCGACCCGAAAAACGAGCTCCCCAAACTGGCTCGAGTCAGGTTGTCAACCGCCGCCCGTGTCTCTGGCGTGTCTGGTGCTACCGTAATGTCTCTCATTCGTTTCAATCCTGGGGGCGGCACTATCGGCTGCTTACATACCATCTTCTCCAGGGGTGAATCCGCTTTCGTCGGGGTAGGGGTAGAGAACAGCGGCCGTGTCGAGGCCATCGACGCCGTGTCCTCTGGTCTGGCCGCATGCCGAACATACTTTACTTTCTCCACTCGCCCCGACGGTTTGAGTCCCTGCCTTTCTGCCATCTCGCGTAGAAACCTTCCTAGGTACAATGCTTCTCTTTCCACCAGCCGGCCTCCCTGTGCTTCCCGAATGCTGTCCTCCAGCTCCCGGTCGGATCTCGCCTCGTGGTAACCCCTGAACGATCCCTCCCGGTTCATTGTTCCTTTTAAATATCCGGGGTACCTCGGGTGTCGTGATTCGTATATCACTGATTTCTTATGAACTGTCATCATAGTAAATTGTGCGTCGCTACAAGGTGGTTCTAGTCCCGTGGTCCGTTTGACTCCTGTCGAGGTCTCAGGCTGTGATGGTCCCAGCTCTCCCGTGCTACTAGACTCAGCAATAATCAAGGACCGATCGCTTCGGACCGACATGCTCCTGCCTGACTCCGACTGGTCCGAACTCGTTCCCTCCTCCAATTCTCTCGGGACTTTCTTGACCTTTTTCCACTTCTTCTTTCGCGACGGCTCCTCCGCCGGGCATCTCTGCGTCGGGGGCCTCTTGAAAGCGAGCGGCTCCTCTTCCTCTTTCACTTTCGGTCGTTGGTCGTCGGACGAGCTCACCAATTCCACCACCTCAGCCCCCGGTGGTATTCCTGAGCAACCCGGCTTCGGGGTGGGTGTGGATGTCCATCCTTTTCCTCTGCCCGGGAGTCCTCGTCCTCTCGGTTCCCGTGGTTCTCCCTGGGCGTTTAACTTCTTAATTCGGCTCTGTACTAACCCTGATATTTGGTCTGGTGTCAGGAGTGGTTTCGGGTTGACCACGGCTCGGCTCGCGCTTCGCGGCGACTCGGTGGCTTCCTTCCGCACTCCTTTCGCGGCCCTCCGAGGGGAACGACGCGTGGGTGTCGATCGTTCCGCTACCTCGGCCAGGGGTCCCTTCCCTGCTGCTTTGGCTGCTTGGGCTCCCTCGCCGGCCTCGTCGGCCTCTGATCCTTCTTCGGTTGCTACCTGCTCCAGCTGCTCGGCGTCGCTGTCCTCGGATCCTCTCAACGCCCTCGGGTAGTAAGGTATGCGGATATGCCGTCGCGGCCTCTCCGGTGCCTCCTTATCCACCGCCCTCTCAGGGGGTTGAAACCCCTCCGGATGGCGCACCGCGTAGTCCCGTTCCATGTTGGCTACCCGGGCCGCCGTTTCATCCCCAGCAGCGAAACTGGTGTACGGCGGTCGTCCCTTCGGGTCCAAGGCGAACGCCGCAGCATACTCCAGCCTCAGAAGGGGGTCTTGCTTCGGCATCCCCCTCTGCAGGTTCCCTTCGTGTGAGTCCGTCATGTGCTTCTTCCAGTCCTGGTGTGTCGAATAGGCTCGATTCGAACACACCGGGCACATGTAGTACTGCTTCCGTAATCCATCGTGCTGACCTTTAATATGCTTGGCCAAGTGCTTAAACTCCTTTCCGTGACAATGTCCTTCCCAGCACTGTCCGCTCATCGTGTCCGTTTTCCGGGCTTTCGGGGCTCGTTCCAATCCTGAAGCTCGTCCCGTCAGCCGTTTCCGTTTTTGTCTCGTGGTGATGCTGCTCGTCTCGCTTCTCTGCTTTTCCTCTTGTTTTCTTCTCCTTAGCTCAGTCTGCTCGTCTGCGATTTGATGAATCCTGATCGGCTGACCAGAATGACCTGCTCCGGCGAGCGCTCTGCCTTTTATAGCCGCCGCAGGTGGAAGTGGGCGTGGCCTGCACTAGCGACCCCTAGCGTCAGACTCACCATCCACTTCTACGGTGGCGCCCCCTACGATTTTCCGGTCCCCGGGGCCCGCCGCTGGTCACCGCCTCGCCTGCTTTTTACCTCGCGGCCCTTCGCCCGTCCACGCGTTTTTCCTAGGCCTTTTATTGCCCCACCGGACGTCCTCGGTCTTTTCATCCCTCGTCGCCTTCTCTTGCCTTTTTCATCTCGGCCCTCACAGTGCTTCCGCACACTTCCCGGAGAACACAGGGGCTCGGCGTTATCATCTCCTCGCCGCCGCCCCGTTCTCTTTGTCCTCTTTTACTCCTTTTACGACCTACTTTAAAGCCCGTCCTCGTTTCAGGCCTCGCCTTTTACAGCCGTCCGTTCGTTCCTCCGGCGTTCCCGAGAGTGCCGCATCTACTCTCCTCCGGTCTCCTGGACGCTGTAAAGCGGTATTACCAAGTCGGCATTACTTCAGAAGTCTTCACCAGCTTGCCACCGGGTCTGTCTTCTGTTGTAATCCAACCATCTTTTCCACGCTGTGGTTCCTCCGAACTGACCGGAAAGCGGCTCCGTGGGACTACTTTAGACATTCGGGCCGTCGTGGCTCCCGAACGCAATTTTTCGTTCCAACCCCGCCTTTCCCACCTATATTACATCCGCAAGAGAACCAATCTTCAGCTAGGTAGCAAATCTCTACAGCCTAACGACCTGCACTCCTACTGTAGTGGTCAACGCACCGCCCCGACTCAATGGCCCCAGGTTGATCAGTCCTTTTTGGCCAAAGCCTTTTTGTGTAGCGCCGATTTGGTCGTTCCCTTGGTCCTCTTCCACCTGCGGAATCGAGACACGAAAACGACTTCATCACAAAAAGGGGTGCCCCGTTTCCTTACGTGCCCTAGCGCGCCCCACCCCAAGCATTTACTGTGCAGCCTCGTATCCTTGCTGGTCAGCTACCATCCAGGCTGGCGCAGCGTGTCCTCGGTAGGGTTCCAGGCGGTCCACATGGACTACCCCCCCCGGTTTCCCTCGTTTCTTCCGTACTACCACCCGTCCTCGGTCAAGCACCTTGACGATCAGTGCAGGGCCCATCCATGGAAATCGCAACTTCGTTCCTTTGTCCCTATCCACTACCGTATCGTGCACCCAGACCAGTTCTCCGGCGTGGTATTCCCGCCGAGTCACCTTCCCATCGTACTCGTGTTTCTGATGGATGGCGGCTCGTTTCAGCCCCGTCCGGGCCTCCCGATAGGCCGCGACTAGCCCTTCCTCCAGGCTTTCCACATAGTCGCCTACCCGTCGGGGTTCCTCCTCTGGTCCTAGAGGTCTCCCATAAATCGCCTGTCGCGGCATCATGGTCTGTCGGCCCAGCATCATCATGTTCGGTGTCACTCCCGTGCTGGCTTGCGGCGTTGCTCTATAACTCATCATCACGAGCGGGACCATCTCGTCCCATTCCCGGCCTGTTGCTCGGCAGCTGGCTTTCAAACAACACCCCAAAGTACGGAAACTTCGTTCTATGTACCCGTCACTCCTGGGGTGGTACGGCGTCGTTCTTGTTTTGTGTATTCCGAATAGTGCACAGACCTGAGCCACCACCTCGGATTCGAAATTCGTGCCTTGATCCGAGTGTAGTTCCCGAAACGCGCCGTACCGTGCTACTACTTCTTCAACCAGTTTGTTCGCCACTGTCGTTGCCTTTTGATCCGGGATCGGGAAACACTCCAACCATTTGGTGAAATAGCATCCCACCATCAGGCAATACTTATTTCCTCGTTTGGTGACTGGGTACGGGCCCGAAACATCCATGGCCAGCCGTTCCATCGGCTCCCCCACTATGTACTGATGTAGCGGCTCCCGTCTTCCTCGTCCTTTTTTCAGCAACGCGCAATCACATTCTCGACATTCCTTCCGCACGTCTTCCCGGAGTCCCGGCCAGTAAAACCCTTGTTCCAACAGGGCCATCGTCCTGGCGACTCCTAAATGCGCTCCTGCCGCGCCTCCATGGTATTCCCTTACCAACTTGGCCCGTTCCCCTCGGGGAACGACCAACTGGTTCCTCCAACCATGTCCTTCTAGTTCCCAGTACTTCCGATGCAGCACGCCATCCCTGAGGCTTAATCGTTCCCATTGCCTCCATAGGATCTTTGTTTCCCGGGATTCCGGAGATATGGCCTCCCAACCTGGCCGGTCCGCATCCTCTTCCATCCGTGCGACAATCGGCCCTATATCTCGATCCCTCCTCTGCGCTGCTCTCATCTCCTGCGGGGACCATCCGGGCTCGTACCCCCGGGCCCGCGTCACTACTCTCACTTTTTCGGTATTCTCGTGCTCCTCTCCACATTGTTTGCACGGATACCGGGACAACGCGTCAGCGTTCCCATGCTTCCTGCCCGGTCGGTGTTGGAACGACACATCATGCGAGTCGATAATCTCAATCCACCGAGCAGCCTGCCCCATCGGTTCCTTACTTCTCTGCAGCCAACTAACCGCGCTATTATCCGTCCGGACTATCACGCGTTGACCATAGATGTAGCACCGAAAATGCTTCAAAGCTCGCACCACCGCCAACAGTTCTTTCCGCGTGGTGCAATACTTTCGTTCGTTTGACTCCAGGGTTTTGCTCGTGTAAGCTATCACCCGTTCCTCCCCTCTCTGCTCCTGTGATAGCACGGCTCCCGTTCCCACGTCACTGGCGTCTGTGTCAAGCCACCATTGTCCATCTTCCTCCGGGAATCCCAACACCGGGGCCTCCGTTAGCGCCTTCTTCATCGCATCAAATGCCTCTTGTCGTCTCGCGCTCCACACGAATGGTTCCTCCTTCGTTGCCAATTCATACAAGGGGGCAGCCAATTCCGTGAAGCCGTTTATATGCCTTCTATAGTATGAACATAATCCCACGAAGGCTCGTACCTCGTGGAGATCCCGCGGGACCGGCCACTCGGTTCCTTGCCGACACTTTTCGGGGTCGGGTTCGATCCCGTTGAATGAGACAACGTGCCCCAAGAACGGAATCTTCTTCTGGAACAGCTTGCATTTTCGCGCCTTTAACTTCAGTCCTGCAGCGTTCAATCGGTCCAGAACCCGTACCAATCTTTCCAGAGTCACTTTAAACGTTGGTCCAAAGACCAGTATGTCATCCAAGTATACCAGACACTCCTCCCACACGATTCCTCTGAGGATTCTTTCCATCAGTCTCTCGAAGGTGGCTGGGGCGTTCACTAGCCCGAATGGCATCACTTTGAACTCATACAATCCTCCTTGAGTCACGAAGGCCGTCTTTTCTTGGTCCTCCGGTGCCATCTCCACCTGCCAATATCCGCTTGCGAGATCCAGACTGCAGAAGAATAGGCTTCCTCCCAAGGTGTTGAGGCTGTCCTCTATCCGCGGGAGCGGATAGGCGTCCACTTTCGTAGCCTGGTTCAGTTTTCGGTAGTCGATACAGAACCTCGTTCCTCCGTCCTTCTTTTTGACTAGAACGGTCGGGCTACTCCACGCACTCCCGCTCTCCTGGATAATCCCTAGATTTAACATATCCTCCACCAGTGCTCGTTCTTCCTCTCTCCTGGTGGCCGGATACCGTCTGACCCTCTGCTTGATCGGCATCTGATCCCCCGTTTTAATTCGATGTTGTACTAAATCTGTCCGTCCTAACTCATGTTTCGAGGTCGCAAACATTTGTTCCCGGGCCATGATGGCTTTCTCCAGCTCTTCGCCTTCCTTCGTGGTCAGGTCTTTCTTAGCCTCCCCTATCATTTCAACGAGCGCTCCAGGGGGTTCTTTTGCTTCACTTCCTATTCCTCGTACCTCTTGTACGAAGGTGGCTTCTCCGAGTACCCCGCCGGTTTCCAATTTCGCGCTCTCGGTCCCTCGGTTGGCCACCCAAACTTCATTTTCTTCTCCCAATGTCACCGTTCCTGGGATCACCTCCAGCCCCATAGGTAATCCAGCGCCGGTGATGACAGCCAGCTGTCCACTCTGTCCTATGTCTATTCTCGTTACTACTGTTACTCGGGTCACTTGGAGTGGGGGTATTTCCGTCGTTTCCTCGATTCGCACGACCTGTCCTCCGACGGTAACTGCCCGAATCCCATCCGTTCTTTGTTCTACTCCCGGGATTCGTTCCCCCTCTCCCTCCCCCTCGGCGGGCAGGAAGATAGCACTCGCGTGGGGCTTAACTGTTAGCTGGTATTTCACCGCGAAGTCGTTTCCCAGGATCCCTTCATCTCTACCGATGTCTGCCACCATGAACGTCCACTTCAACACGCGCGTTCCCAATTTTACTGGCAAGTTCGTGCATCCGTAGCACCGCAACGGACTACCATCCACCGAGCAGAGACGTCCTTCATATCCATCCAGTTCTTCCCATTTTCGTCCCCACTCTCTCCAGAGGCGTTCCGACAGCAGACTGATCATAGATCCGGTATCAACCAAAAAACGGACGACACTCTCTCCCACCATCCCGGCCACATAAAGTCCACATTCTCCCATGCCTACTACTTCTCTCGCCGCGCCCGAAGGGGGCCCCGCGCTTACTGCGACGGCGACTGTCCGTTTCCCTGACGCTGAGAACACTCTCTTGCGAAATGGCCCTTCTGGTGACATTGATGACACTCTAAATCTTCTTTTCGCTTCTTAAACGCCTCCCTCCGGGCCGTTGCTTGTCTTCTAGCTTCCCGTTCTTCTGCCAATTCTTTCATCATCTCCTCCAACTTACCGTTTAAGGCCATGATCTGTGTATTGGCGTCCTCCTCGGGCTTCACTGCCCGCAGGAGGCGGCGTGAGTATCGTTCCTGTATTTCTACCACCTCTACCGCCTCCTCTAGTGTCTTGCATCCTTTCTCTGCACACTTCAGCTGAAGGTCTTCCCCAACTGCAGCCTGGAACGCATGTAATGCTGCTTTTTCCTGGCTAGCGTAGTCGTTGGAGAAGTAGGCTCTCGATGCCAGTCGCCGGGCATTATCAGCCAACTCCTTCGCTGTCTGGTTCTTTACACGTTTCAATCCCGCCAACTCTTGCAGGGCATTACACGTATCCTTCTCCTGACCGAACCTCCGGCGCAACGCATCCACCCTCGCTGAGTAACGGAGTCGTTCCCTGTCCGGGAGTCCGACAAAGTACATTCGTGCCGTTCCCGTCAGCGAGAGAAAAAGCATCGCCGCTTTTTCCTCGGCCGTCCAGCGTCCCAATGTTGCGTACTCCTCAAACTGGTTGATCCATCCCTCGAAATCCGGTTTACCGTCATACTTCTCTGGTCGTAAACTGAACTTCTTCAAACTCGCTCCTACCTGGCCGGTCTGTTGTTGTTGAGCCCGCACATTCTGCTCATCCGTCGGGGTGGACGTTCCCATAAAATTAAACTGCCTACCCATGATGGTCGTGTCCTCCCCTTTGGTCTCGGTTTTCGCACCTCCTTTCTCCTCCCCACCTTCCTTGAAGGCGACATCAGAATCCATCTGCTCGAAGACTGCCGCAGTCGCCATGAGTATCCAATACCGACGAAACACCCAAGATCCACAAGTCCGTATGTGCCTATTTCAGCACCACCGCTGCCACCAGTGTGACGTTCTCTGGTAAGTCGGGGTTGCCGATTCTTACAACAGAGGACGTGGGGGTTGTTCGGGTCTCGGGGCGGACGGGGAATCCGGGCCAAGAACCGAGATGTGTTTCTAGAGTCGTGCCTCGCGCACGAGGGGGGGCTGAGCGAATCGATCGGGAATCGGCACTCGATGTCGACGGAGGACTGCGGGGGAGGGAAATTATGGTAGGGGTACGGGTCGGCCGGGGGGCGGTCCACCCCTGAGTTCCGGTCCGCGGGGGCGACGGGCCGACGGTCGCCTATTGTTTGGTAGCGTGGGGCCGAGCATGCCGGGCCCTCGTCCCCGCGGACTTCGCTCCTTCGTTCCGCTCCCCATGTCTTCGTACCATACTACGCCTCGGTTTCCGGTACTACTTCGGGCCTTCGTGCCTTACTCCGTTCCCTCGTTCCTCGTTCTTCGGGCCGTCGGGCCCCTTACCCTATGTTTCTACTACCTATCTCGAACTTCGACTGTTTTGTCCTAACTTCGGCTTAATTACGCTGATCGGCTCATCTTTAGCGGTTGTTTCAGGAAAGAGGACACGTCTGGACACCAGGAGAACTGTTAAAGAACTCTGTTTATTCGGGCCTCACCGCCCCTTTATATACTAGAGAGGTCAGCCCTGATTGGCTGCCTTCGGTCACGTGACCTACAACTGACGTCACTTCCGGTTTATATATTCCGTTTCCGGTTTACATTTCACTTCCGGTTTACATATTTCCGGGTTTCGTTCCTTTACGTTTTCGTTCCTTACATATTCGTTATTCGTTCTTTACATATTCGTTCTTTACATATTCGTGCCTCTTTTTCAGGCTTTCTATACTTTCGTTCATTATTACATATTCGTTCCTTTACATCTATTTCGTTCTCTTACATATATTTCGTTCTCTTACATATATTTCTATTATTACCTTATTTCTATTATTTTAACCTCTATGTATTTTGGCTGAATAGCCGTTCATCACAATAGCAAACCGAAGTGAAACGCATCAACACGTCCCCATTTCCATGACAATGCCAGAAGGTTTATCCAGTCAAGATATTATCATAAAGAGCTTGCACGTTGATAGGATTTGACATTCAACGCACTGCCTTACTGCTTTACACTTAATGGAAATATATAATGTGCAATTCTTGGTGGATTAAATGAATAGTTGTTTTAATGAATAGTTACTATGTGACTCGACTTATAGGCCTAATGACTCCATATTAAAACATTTCGATAAAGAACATTATATCTCCTATGCCCTTCTCCATAAAGTTTTCTTTTACTGATAGAGAATGACACGTGATGAATATATCAGCCTTACATAACCAGAGGAAAGCAATCGCCCCTCCAAAGGTCACGGTAACTGAATGGCAAGAAAGCACGGTTTTAAAAATAAACATGACCTTTAAGTATGGGGTAGATGGAGTAAAGACTTCATAACAGGTCAAACGACATGCGTACAGCCATTTGTTGTTTTTAAAACCAACATCAAGAACAAAAATATCCCATTGTATCTCATCAAATGTTAACATATATATATATATATATAAATATATATATGTGTGTGTGCGTGTGTGTGTGTGTGTGTGTGTGTGTGTGTGTGTGTGTGTGTGTGTGTGTGTGTGTGTGTGTGTGTGTGTGACCAGTATGCAAGTTGCGTTATGTTCTCTTTAAAACTAATCATGATTCTAATATTATTCCTGAATTTATAAGTATTGAAAACCGTCCCGGGTCCACATATCACAAGGCAAGCATAATCGGCCTACTGACAGCCTGTTAGTGTTGGTAAGTGTCATGAAATATAATTGTGACAGGCACTGCATAAGAAGACACGGAAATGCAGCGCGAGGGGACACTCTGTCACTACCTGCCACTTTGGTGCCTTTAAAAGGAAACCTTAAGCTTCTACGCCCACTGATACGTAGTCTGACACCGACATCTACTTGTTTGCCTGCAAATCCGCCTCTCTACAGTGTTGTGTCGGACAGGCTACCCGTCCCCTTCCACTTCTCACAAAAGGTCTGAAGGGGTTCCAAGAATGCGTGGGTTTTCTATTTGGAAGTTATAAGGAAATAGTGTATATTTGAAGTTAACTTATTATTCAGAAAGTCTAAGAGATACAACATGCCCTTGGAATAGCCTACTCCCTGGAAAAGACATTGCACGCCATAATTATATTGGTAAGGGGGTTCTTTTAAGCCTTGTCGACAATAATGATATAGCATATTGTGGTCCCCACCTGTGTGTATGTCGGTAATGTTAACATAGAGACTGATACTCGAGAGCTTGTTGGGCTTGTTGGACATGTCATAATGAACCTCACGAGGCATGTATTTCGAGTTTCACCTGTATGTATGTATGTTTTTCGGTGACGTTGACTTGATAACCGCCCGAGTATTCCCTTTGAGGTTGGTTATGAATTTATTATACCTTTTCCGTTAGATCTGAGCTCCCAAGGAAGGATGCACAGCAATCTCTTAACTACTAAACTTGTATCACCATAAGGTATAATAAAATGTATTGTGAGTCTTACCTGTGCGTATGTTGGTGACGTTGACGTAGAGGGTGATACTGGAGAGCTCGTTAGGTTTGTTCACCATGTCATAACGATATAATGTATTGTGGGTCTCACCTGTGTGTATGTCGGTGACACTGACAAAGAGGGTGATACTGGAGAGCTTGTTAGGTTTGTTCACCATGTCATAATGATATAATGTATTGTGGGTCTTACCTGTGCATATGTCGGTGACGTTGACATAGAGGGTGATACTGGAGAGCTCGTTAGGTTTGTTCACCATGTCATAATGATATAATGTATTGTGAGTCTCACCTGTGTGTATGTCAGTGACGTTGACGTAGAGGGTGATACTTGTTAGGTTTGTTCACCATGTCATAACGATATAATGTATTGTGAGTCTCACCTGTGTGTACGTCAGTGACGTTGACATAGAGGTTGATACTTGTTAGGTTTGTTCACCATGTCATAACAATATAATGTATTGTGAGTCTCACCTGTGTGTATGTCAGTGACATTGACGTAGAGGGTGATACTCGTTAGGTTTGTTCACCATGTCATAATGATAATGTATTGTGGGTCTCACCTGTGTGTATGTCGGTGACGTTGACATAGAGAGTGATACTGGAGAGCTCGTTAGGTTTGCTCACCACGTCCGGGTACCAGGGCACTGACGCCTGGCCGCAGCCCTTCAGCTGAAAATCAACCAGAAAATTGAACTAACGACACGAGTTCTACCTGAGAGTGCAGTTTACACATTGAACTAATAACCACAGCAGCTTCGGATCCGGAAAGGCTACGTGTTTATTGGTGAGAAAGCAAACGAGCTAGTTAAACTTTTAGGCCCACTTGGTTTCAACAGTTTGAAAACTTACATTTGCTATAGGGCCGTTCTTGAAATAATGAGAATTTGCCTACAAGATTATGATTGTTTTGAAAGTTAATAACATTTTTACGTATGGAACTTTAATGGCACAAGTTTCCTTTCTGGCCACATTCTTTATCAAATAGATAAATAATTTCAAACAAAGCAATCGAGATGAAAATAACAACCAAAGGTCCATGCCGCAAGTAACCATATAAGACTCCATCCCAGACTCCCAGACCCCAGACGCCCTCAGACACATAGCATTCTATTATTATACAATGTATGTCCCTGACCTTTCGGGGCTGTTATGTTATATTACTGAGGAGGTACTTTATACACTGCAATCTGTTGTCTGTCACCCACTATCAGCCCTCAAACCTCTCAGGATGTCCTCGTTCACCCACCTAATGACCCCCACTCCAGGCGACAACAGCCAAGGAGAAGGCCGTGCGGTTTTATAGAGACCCTGCCGCCGCTTCAAAGGGACTAAGTAGTATATGGAAACTGTGGTTTGGTGATGGGAAGTGAAATTTATTTCAGTAATTATTTTTTATTTTTTACAAAAATGATACCCATGGACTATCGGATGTTGGGAAAGGGATGTTTTGTATATGGAAGCATTACTTGAAATACTATATATGCTGAGTAAATGACAAGGTAAGTAATCTATATCAGCCCACGGTATGAACTATAGGTGTTGCTTACCTGTCCATTGATGTTATGACAGTTGCGGTGGCGCGTGCAGTAGACGAGGGTAAAGTTGCCCACCACCTCCTTCCCGTATATGTATCTACACAACAGTTAACATGGATTAATTTACATGGATTTGCTTTGAGGACTATATCGTTTATGATTACTAATCTGCGCCACATATATAATTACTATCCTGCTATCCGGCAAATACTTATGGGAATTTTACTCGGAGAAGTTCCCCTGATCTAGAGTTAAAATATAGACCTGTGCAAATCATTAAGTACTTTAACCATTAGAAAGTGTTTAAGATGCAGTATTTAGATTAGAAGTTGCGGTGGCTCATGCATAGGTGGGGAAATAATCAAACTTTAAGGAAGTTACCGACACTTTTAATTCACGTATCCGTCGTTAATCATTCCCATCCAAATGTCAGGGGTTATTAGCAGACTAAGATTACTTACTTTGCACACACACGTACATCAAAACTACTCCCGTCCGCCGGCAGGAACTTCGGGGCCTCGAGTGATGCCTCAAATTCGGGTAGAACTGAAGATGGCCAAGAGCAAAGGATCATAATCTCATAAATTCATCAATGCACCATTATATTTTAATTAGATATACGTTGTTATATTCGCGAGGTCTTGTCAACACAGTTTAGAGGTTAATAAATCTCAATAAACTTTTATCATTTCCAATTAAACTCAAAACCTAGATTTCAGGCCAACTCTCTGCCCTTATGTATCTGGTGCTGAAAACAATTCACAATTTAAAAATATAATCAATTTAATAGTATTTGTTAATTCCTTTGTAATTACTTCCACCCCCTACATCATATCAACTGGATTGAATCCATGTTTCTAATCTCATAGACCATTCATAAAATGGATTTCAAAGTTTTGAGTAGTATTTTCTCACCGTAGTGGGCCACTGAGAACATTTTCATTTCTGTGTAGACGCTGTCCGATTCAGGTTGTACTATCAGCTTCCAGTTACCCAGTGTCGTGCCCTCGGCCAAAGGGTACTCCAACTCGGCCAGACCTGTTAGGGAGAAGGACATAAACATGGGTAAGAATTAGTAGCCTGTTGTATAAAGCCTATATTTCACATGTCAATTTTCCTGTAAAAGAATTAAGGTAAATATGGGCACGTTGTAAAGGCACCTTATTCATCACTCAGCACTTTAATATTAACTGATTTAAATAATACGAACAGGATGTAGGTTTTCATGAAATATCCTCAGAGACAGTCAAACAAAAGCAAAATCGGTATTTGGAATTAGACTTAAAGAATTGCATAGAAAATAACAGAAGTTTGCATATCATAAGCTAAAAACAGCGATTCTTAATTCCTGTTTGCTACATGAGTTCGTTTCCCTAATGGAACACTAAGGTTAAGTTCCTGGACGTTTTGGAGCCCCTAAGGGAGGTTTCCTTAATGAAACGTTTTTCAAACCTCCGCTAAGTTTCTATTAAGGAGGCATGAAACTAATGTTCTTTATGAAACAAGCCGCATGTATTTCCAGGTCTAGGGATTTGTATCAAATGCATCATCAAAATATATTATCATCCTAGAAATCAGGATGTATTCAAAATGATCTTTTGCAAATACTGGTTTGTAACCTTATGTACTGAAAATGATTAGGAAGAATAGATAAATATGCATATGGAATGTGGGGGCTCCTGTGCATTATTTAGAAAAGTGCAGTCCATAGCATAATACCTGAAAGGAATATTCTTCAAAGACTTTTGGGGACGTTAAAATTTATTCATAAGCAGGCTTAAAACCTATCCACAGTTCCTACAGTAGTTGTACCCTTCTAACAATACACTTTAAGAAGGATCAAGTCATAAGCTAGACCGTGGTGCTGCATTCGGAGGCGTTTCTCTAGAAACACCCTGACTCACTGATAAGCCCGGCAGAGGCAATCTAAACCTAATAGGAGGTGGATCAAGTTACTGGGCCTGGGATTATGCATCAGGTAAACCCTTCCAAGCTCTCCAGTGACCTATGTTGTGGCTCTTTAGGATAGCCTACATGGGATGTCATCAGTAGCATCTGATTTGACATGTCGTTGACAATATATTGAATGGGGTATAGATGTGCGCCTTTCTATATTTCTGACTCGCACAAATGATATCTCATTATAGGATATATATTTTTTTCTTCAAAATATGGCTACTCATGATATTCCTTTCAGCATTTCTATATGTTACTCTGGCAACATTAGTGTGTTGTATAAATAATTTTCGTTATGGTTTGTGGCCTTTACTGGTTTTCGAAAAGACTGATCCTGCTCTTTCCAACTTTTTAAGTATCTAGAATAGGGACAGTTTTTACCTGAGTTACCATATCTTACATCCTGTGCAAACCCGTGGTCTGCAGATTAAAATTGTATCACTTTCATGTAAAGTTATCTAAATCAGTGGACGTACCAATAAAAGTACTTTAAAACGTGCAATTTTCAAGTTTTGTAATTGTTTCTTGGATGGTAGTTACACCTATATTAATGGTTTGCGCAGAATCGTATATGGTGCCCCTAACATCAACCTCACAAACAGTCCGTCGTATACTTCACAAGAGCTAATTATATTTTAGTCTTAGTTAGTGACAGGCTTGTTGGACTGATCTTGCTAATGAAGTGCAGACTAGAAGCGAAACGTGCATCTTTCAGACTTGGGTTAACCGGAATTCCGTTATGAACTGTCATACTTATCATATATATACACATTGCTTGAGTAAAAACTGTTGTCATTTTGTATAGGTATTGTTTATGCTATAAATTAGTTTACATGGTATTATTATGGTCATTAACTCACCAACCGTGGTGGGCACGTCCCGCCATTCGATCAGCCGGTAGCCGTCCGGGTCTTCAAGGAAGACTAAAACAATCTGTGGGGATTAAGACGGCAGACAGTAAGTATTTGGACCAATGACTTATTACGCTTAATACAAATGGATTTCAATCACTTGCGACTTCACACTCTGTCAGAAAAGAAGAGAAGCAAAAGAACAAAGCCAAGAAATGTTTAAAGGGCAATTTGTCATTAATGCTGATGGGGAGAACCTCTGGCTGGGGACAATAGGATAAAATGATCTGAACAAGCCTTCTTAATTTAAGTGGTGAAATTGCCCTGGCTACATTGGATCAAATTGTGGGAACTGCGTGCAAAGTTCTAAGGCCTCTTGCAATCATCAGTTATTGAGATTGGAAGTAATTTGACATTAATTGGCATTGATTGCTCTTATTAAAAGTACATAATTATTGCAAGTAGGATACCCCATCTCTAGAGAGAGTATAGGTTGGACCAGCAAAGTGGATATCTCCCCCTATCCCATGGTAAATCAAACAACACACCTTCAAGTCACAGTAAAGACCCCTTAAGATGTAAAAGTATTGGCTAGCAATGTCATTTGCCCTTATTGGAAGCAACTTGCTTTAATACTCGTTGCATCATTGATGAATAGACAATCACTTATCTTCAACGGTTACTATAATTATGATGATCTTCTTAGTTGCATTTACTTCAAATTACTTTAAATTTGTAAGAGAAATCAGGACCACAAGTCATAATTGTATTAAAAATAGTAAGAAAAAAAGCATTGGATCAATTCTGATAGTGTTTCGCTGTGTGTGTCCTTCAGTAAATAATGAAGTTGAAATTTGACACTATTGTTGGCAGCCTATGCGACGCTTTAACTAGTACAAGGTCATTTTCGCTTTGAGTAGGAAAGGCAACTTGCTACTCTTGGAAATACAAAATGAATAGCAATACAGGATTAGTAGGCCTGTGTAATTGCAATTATATAATTATACAAATTTTCCTCGGAAATATAAAAGGTGGATGTTGCAAAATTAAACCTTAGTAGCTAAGACTTAGAGGAAGGACATTTTTTTTAAATGCTGACGTCAGGGAAAAAAAGCAATTACTGCTATGACGGAGGGCACAACAATCAGGTGAACCCGATCACGAGCACCGCGGCTCATAGTCTCGACTTAATTAAGGGCTTTGACCCCAAAGTTGACCATTAGGGTGATCGATGGAAGGGCTCAATGTGTTCCCAAAGGTCATCACGTGTGAAACATAATACCCACCACCAGAGACAGACCATCAAGAAAATGCATGGCGTCGACGGTTATGGCTTCTTTTCCCTTTTCATTGGACGCGCGGTACTGGATCTCATTGCAGGATCCATAAACTGTCCCACGTTACTCCGCCATCATTATAGAGGCCCGGCATTGCATTCTTACATCACCGACATGCCGGCAGGACCATCAAGGTGTCAGTGAGTAATGGGCACGGCCGGGATGGCAGGCGATAATACAAGGAAGGATTGCCGCGGCTGAGCGATAATAGGGTGTCCCAGGTAGAATGGGTGGCCAATTGTAAGAGAAATCAGGACCACAAGTCATAATTGTATTAAAAATAGTAAGAAAAAAAGCATTGGATCAATTCTGATAGTGTTTCGCTGTGTGTGTCCTTCAGTAAATAATGAAGTTGAAATTTGACACTATTGTTGGCAGCCTATGCGACGCTTTAACTAGTACAAGGTCATTTTCGCTTTGAGTAGGAAAGGCAACTTGCTACTCTTGGAAATACAAAATGAATAGCAATACAGGATTAGTAGGCCTGTGTAATTGCAATTATATAATTATACAAATTTTCCTCGGAAATATAAAAGGTGGATGTTGCAAAATTAAACCTTAGTAGCTAAGACTTAGAGGAAGGACATTTTTTTTAAATGCTGACGTCAGGGAAAAAAAGCAATTACTGCTATGACGGAGGGCACAACAATCAGGTGAACCCGATCACGAGCACCGCGGCTCATAGTCTCGACTTAATTAAGGGCTTTGACCCCAAAGTTGACCATTAGGGTGATCGATGGAAGGGCTCAATGTGTTCCCAAAGGTCATCACGTGTGAAACATAATACCCACCACCAGAGACAGACCATCAAGAAAATGCATGGCGTCGACGGTTATGGCTTCTTTTCCCTTTTCATTGGACGCGCGGTACTGGATCTCATTGCAGGATCCATAAACTGTCCCACGTTACTCCGCCATCATTATAGAGGCCCGGCATTGCATTCTTACATCACCGACATGCCGGCAGGACCATCAAGGTGTCAGTGAGTAATGGGCACGGCCGGGATGGCAGGCGATAATACAAGGAAGGATTGCCGCGGCTGAGCGATAATAGGGTGTCCCAGGTAGAATGGGTGGCCAATTAGGCTCATTACCGGGGCCGGGGTCATTAAGAGCGCATAAACCCTTGTATTGTTATATGCCAAAAGAGGAGTGGTTCAGGTGCAAAGGCTGAGCTATTAGTATTCGCCATGAAGAGTTACCTGGATAATCTTCTACGAAATTGGCCTATATACTAGGCATAGGTCAAAGACTATCTATCCCAGACAATGAATTCAAGGTCGGAATCGGGTACAGGCATGGAATGGATCTTTTCTTTAAATCACTGTCTACGCAAATCTATCTCTACTCTATCTGTATGCCCAGTTTATCTTTTACATTGTTAATGTTGATAGAAGGACTTAAGTTCAATTCCGATGTGCTGTTCTTGCAGGATAAATAGGACTGATCACATAGAAAGACTTGCACTATTCGTATCAGACTCGATTGAAATCGTCGCCGAGGGGTGCCATTTTAGAATCAAATGATTACTCGCTGAAAAGTCACTGTTTAAATGGCAAATAGGCTTAGGCGGTCCTACGACTTACACGCCTCTTAGCATTGGTAGGTCCGCAGGGGGCGCTATCAGGTACCCAGTGTCGCCTTAAAAGAATGTCTGAATGGTAAAGTGCGGGTGTGGTGTGGAGGGTACTGGAGGCATACAATATTCAGGGTTCCTCTTGCCTGTAGCAGGGTGTGTGGGGGAGAGGCGGGTGGTCACATTAGGGGCCCTGCCCGCAGACCTCGCTGGTGGAGGGGAGTGGCCAGCCACTCGGGCTTATTAAGTGCATCTCGGCAGGCCTGATGGCTCGAGTAAGTGGCGGTGCAGGATATTGCGACGGCGTGTCAGTGAAGATTTTTTATGAGGTAGAGTCCGAGATATCTGCTTCCTGGTTCGGCGCTCTCCACTACAGGGGATAAGTGGGGATGGGAGGGATAGGAGAAGGGAATGAAAGGGGAGAGGGAGAGAGACAAGGAAATGTAACGGCTGCTCGGCAAAGATAGCTAAAACAAATGGTATAGTTATATGGGGATTGTTCTTAAAGGAGGGATATCACTGAGAGATGGGCATGGCGAGCCACTGACTGTATGCTCCTTAGAAATAACCCTTAAAGTAAATCAAATCAGGAGCATCAAACATTTCTCCCATTAGATGAGCTACTCAATATTCCAATTTTGATTAAGGGGCCTTCCGTTAGGGTGTACGCATGTGGGGCCTTTGAAAATGTGGGTACGTTCCTCTACAAATACAATGTGCACTTAAGTACAAGGGCGGATGGAAGTCTGACATCTTTTAAAATTTGGATACACGTCGTGTACTTATTGAAAAGCACCTTCAGAGTGTGCCGAACTTCCTTTCATCTCTAAATTGTGGCCTAATAGCAATAGAGAGACCATGTAGAATTCAAAGTTGGTACTTACATTTTCCTGTTTTGGCCGTAAATCAAGCGTCAATGACAAAATCCGTATTCGAACTGTCGATAAAGCAAAGAAACAAACGTAGGTTAGATGCACATTTGCCCGGGGGGGGCACTCACTCTTTGAAGGTAGCTACCAACTGCGAAACTACAGCCCCCTCTTTTGGAGGATGGGAAAACTCTGACAGCCCCCCCTTTTCAGGCTATGTTAGGGACAGCCCCCCTTTTTTGGGGATGGAATACTCTGACAGCCCCCCTTTTTCAGGGACAGCCCTTCCAAAAAGCATTTTGTTAAAAAATTTGGTGGCCATTATTTGATTTTGGAACTCAATAATTTGTTTAAGAAACATTATGAAGTTATTTAATGGCATATAATAACCTGTTAATATAGTATAATGAATAATACATCATTGACAACACCCCTTGATTATTTGACAGCCCCCCTTTTTTAGCCAAATTGGCGATTCACAGCTACAGCCCCCGGAGGTTCCGACCGCAGTTGGTACCCATTTCCGTACTGAGTGCCCCCCCCGGGCACATTTGTCACTTCAACTCACACATTTCAAACAAGGAGGTGTTTTTTCTACCTCTCATCATTTTGCCTCCTCTAACACTCCTTTATTGTAACATAAAGTAGCTTCTGTCTCTGTTGCTCCCTATTTAATGGTATGGGTTGTTTTTATTTCCTTTTTTCTTTGAAGATCTGGTGGGATTAGATATCCACCGGCACTATAAGAATATCTAGTTGCCCATAACCGGCTCAAATTCTGCCAAGGTCAATGGACAAAAGACATAAAATTAGATAAAAGGAGTGTCTCTTTAAAACAGTGAATAGACTGATATAGCCTTTTAAATTAAATGTATACTTAATCGAATATCCTAAAGACTACTAAATAGCTGGTTAAAAAGATTTTTTAACCCGTTTCAATTGAGGAGTATTTATTTTCCTCGATGCAAAACCTGTTACCTAAAGCTGTTACCTCTCAATACCATTGTGTTGTCACTGTTGTGGAAAAGAACATACCGTAGGCTGAATGGTACGGATAGACCCATGTATACATAGAGCTATGTTTGAAGTAATAAGCAGTGGGATATGGTTGGGATATCAATACAGATTAATATCTAGGGACCCATCCTCTATATGATGTGATACCGTATCAATCATCGGACAATAGCCTTGGGTCCAATTCGCTAAAGAAAGCAGTGAAACACTAAGATTGCCTGCATCAATTATGCATATCCAGATGTAGTTGTGTACATTCATCTACTGATAATTCTAGCATCATAACGGAGCATAAATTGATGAGAGACGGAAGAGAACTGATTCTGCTACATCCATACAGTCATATTATATCCCTACTTTCTTTTATACCGTAGCATTATTCCCTGTATTGAACGTATGCGCTTCTTAAGTATCACAGTCCCACTACTATATCTCCAGAAAATTCCCACAAAGGCATACAGGCTTTAAGCAGAGTCAGCATATCACTAACAACACACATACTCTAAAACAGCTGATTACAAACACTGACACCCTGATCCAGTCACATGACCCAGTTAGTCTTCCGGGTCAGGTTCCGCTAAATCCGGGTCTCTTTCACAGCAAAAAAAGATCGGAAATAGTTAACTCTTTACCGAGGTTTAGCGACGAGGAATAACAGTGTGCGGATGCAGGAGCTCACTGTATAAGAACCTTGCTACCAAAAGCATGATCTTTTCATAATCAAAGAATAGGAATTACGGTACTTTTAACCATCAAAATCTTATGGTATGCAATCCAAAAGACCTAACGAATTTGTGGACATATTATAAGATAATCTATAGAATCTTTCCCTATACACATGGGTATTTCTCTTACTTTTTTCGGAGTATTTTATAGTTTCTCTTCTGGATTTCTCGCTATATAGTGACTGACTCTTAAAGGTATTTGATAGCTGCACTTTTGAAATTGTAACTCTCATTTACATGAGCATCTATACGTATTAGTATGCTCTAGATTATGGTCATCCTCAAATGCCTCTATGGACAGCAATCTCGTATCTCGCGTAAAACAGAGAGTTACTTGGTAAGCCAAAACCTTGTTCCTACTAAAAAATGTGTAACCTAGTATAACCACTAGCGCTCTGCAGTCATAGATTTCAGGAAACAGGTGGAATTGAATACTCTTTCCACCGGTTTCTCAGTAACACACCCTCTTTCCTAGGGCTTTGCCATGTATCAAGTTCAACATTACATTAAAGTAATTGGTCGGAGGCCATATAATAAAATTAAGATCGTGGACTACAGTACATTGACTAGTTTAAAGTATAATGACGGGTAGTAGATTGTAACGTGTAAACCATGTTTTTTTCATGTTGTTAACATTAAACACACTATATTATGTTTAAGAGTGTGTTTTGTATCACAGGGACAGTGTTTATAGTTATAATAATATTTTCATGTCATAATTCCAAACTTTCTCCTTTCGGTCTGAAATAGAGGGTCCTACAAACTTTCATTGTCGATATGTATACAAACACAGAATTGATCTACATAGAGACGAAATTACTCCTCTGTCCTGGCCTACAATACTTGATTTAATTAACACGTTGTTCAATAGAGCAATGGGCCAATCCCAACACTACTTCTCCACCAATGCAATTACGGAATGTCAAAAAAATACATTTCCTACTTGCAAAACATCTCTATGGGTACAGCATCATTATATTATACTAGAGACACTCCAAATTGCTCTCATCCGTTTATAAGTCTACAAGTATGCCATGAACATCTCTTATTATGACCCACCTTTTTGTCCCGGTTTATATAGGGGTTTGTCAGTCTGTATGATGACCATGTAGTCCCGGGAGGCGACCATCACCTGTCGGTGGTACTCGGGCGGGTTTTCAGAAGGTGAAGACCCCGCTAACGTCACGCGGGCTGTGATATCGGCCTTCGCCTTGTTTATATAAGGTGGTACTTGGAGGTCTATACATTTATCAATACCTGCAAGGAAACGAGATAGACATGCTTGATTGCCACCAAAAACAGTTTGATATTTTATTTCTCATGAATGCAAAGGATCAAAAGATGACGTGTAAATATTATGTGACTACAAATTTTTGTAGGCCTACTGGTCCCAACTCAAAGATATGATTTTTCAAATTTGAAATTAAACCATGGTTTCGTTTCAGACTTGCAATCTATTGATTAGATGATAGCTATATAGTATACAGTTAAGATAAATGACCGGGAAAACCGTCACATCCTAAGATGAAACGCGACCACTAATAAACGGAATTTATAAGTTAAGCATTCGGCAATAACGTTATGCCCGAAAAACTCAAACATAACCGTTCTACGTGTAGCAAAACATCTACTTACCATTTGGAAAACTTTCTATTTGAGTATATGTAGTTTTTCTTCGCATACAGCGTAGTTTAAATGTGATTGTGACGTCATCAAGTATGTCATGAAACGTCGTACAAATACGGGCAGTGGAATTGCGTATGATGACATTGGGTACTGCTATGAGGTAGCCTCTGAAAATACAAAATATGAATTGACATTAACTAGATGTAAAGGAAGCTGTAACTGTAACTCTGTGCACATATAAATGGGGTAGTGATATTTTCTCTCACATGCAACGGGAAGTGACAAACAAGTGGTCTGAAAGTGAAACGTTGTTCACTGTGGTTTGCAATGTCGTTTGGATGATTCTTGGAAAAATGTCGTTACAAGTATGGGTCGAACACTGATGTTGACCAGTATCTGAGAATCAGTAGTACTTCCATGACCCTAATATAAGACAGACAATAATATATCACATACTAATTTGATGAATGTCAACTCCCCAAACTTCTAACATGAAACAACCAGTTCTACTTTAGAACTATTCGCATTGATTCTCAACAGACGCTTCACTGGAAACCGAGCCAGTAAAATATCCTGCATGTCATTTCTCAGAGAAAGAGCAATCCGTCCTATCCAACTTGGCGTGTAGCATAAAGAAGCCCAGACACTATTGTTCCTGGGAGACCACACATCTCCCTGCTCATGCCATAACGCCTACTAAATCGATGGAGCGCTGATAAAGGATCTCTTTTGGTTATCGTGATTCAATCCACACTCGGTTCACTCCAATGCAGACCCGGCACAGGACCCAACGTTTTTACCAGACTTATATGATTTCTCTCAGGGAAAAAACTAAGAAAACGCAGACCAACAGCGAAGGAAGACCAACTGGAAAATTGGCGCTTTCTTTAGAGATTATATTGCTTGTTTTTTTTGTGTTTTTTCTTCGGGATTAGGATCAATATTTCATCTCTAAGGATTGTATGTGAATTGATGCATAGGAACAGCGGTACACTTTTTGAGTATGAAACTCGATTATAGTTTAATTGACTTTGCAAGCTGTCCTATAGAATTGTTTGACCACTTGACTGTATCCTTTTCCGATTACTGTACCAATGAGCAATTCGACCAGAAAAGTTGTGCAAATCGAGACGAGCATGTTGTAATTCAAGTAATTAGGTTGGTTCAAGCAAACTGATATTTAGACACTGTGTTTTATGTGATTGATTATTCATGTATGGTTGGTGTATAGAGGTGACTTAATGAACACCATTCTAATATTGAAATTTTAGATTACTGCCTAATTCCTGGCCTTACAAACTGAAATGAATGACTCGCTCATAATGTATTCGCATGTGTTGCTGGAATGAATAAACATGCTTATCTATCTATTTTGTAAAAGATTGGAACCAGTTATTTTTGTGACATAGTTCATCAACCAACTAATATACATTACCATTCTGTCGCCTTGATAGATATATATACACATTATGTCAGGTACTAAATATTAGCAATATCTGACATCGTTTGATTGTCTCCAACACCCTAGAGGTCTAAAGTGTGATCCTGTCTCATTAATATCTGGCTCTAATCCGTAATTTTAGGAACCAATAGGCCAAGTAGTGTGTGCGCCTGTTAATAGTGAAAACGAAACCGAGTCACTGTTCACAAAGTGTGATCCACCGCACTAACCAACCTCCCCCGCCCTTCAACAGTGGATGTTACAGATGTACCCCTGAAATGTCAACAAATGTCTGAGCTCAGCATAATGGGTAAACTGTTGTTCACAAATGGTTGCTCGGACTTATATATGATCTTCAAACACAAAGCAAATAGTAATAGGATCTCTTAAGGGCCTCACTATAGTTTTTCCTTTTTTTCGCAATAGTTCGTTGTTGTTGTTTGTACACATACTAATGCGTCAGGTTATTGCGAATGTTTATATCCTGCTGAGTCACCATAACGTTGTTCTGTTCTGCCACTAAAATGAAATTAACATGATAGGATATCGTTTTCACTATAAATAAGGTCAATTGAAGGCTGATGGTTTGTTCTTCTCTATATCATTCTGTAGTACACCGCCTGAAAACTGTATCAAAACTCCAACTGTAAAGGCTACTTGCCTTTTACTATCGGGAGTATCTTCTTTGTGAAACGGCAAATCAAAAGCTAACTGTACAAAGTGTGCAATAAAACGTTGGCCTTCAGCCTTCTGTTACATTCTAAATTATGTGCCTGTGATATCTGAAGGTGTTCTTTATGAATTAAATATTCAAAAAGCATAATCCAAGCCCTGTTTGATGTGGATCTACGTACTGGATTATAGCTTATGAGTAGGTCTGAGCACCAGGAGGTACATTTGTCTGAAATTAGACCCTGACAGTGTTGGCGAGATCCCTTCCAATTCAAAAACCACAGAGCAAGAAAGCCCTGGCCCTGAGCCACGTTGAGATAATCTTTGAGCAGGGAGTTGATGTCCCATGTGTTAGAACCAGCCCCAGGTTTTGTCATGGTGTTGAAATGTTGGTATAAAACTGGCGGCCGAGATTGGCAGTAACTCGTTGCCAGGCAGGGCGAAAACGTGTTGTAAAAGCTGTTACATATTGGGAAACGTCCATGGGCCATCTCAGGCCTGTGTCAAAATGCGTGCTGTATTTGTGTACTTGGATACGTGAAGTATAAGGTGGGCGGGAGTAATCGGATAACTGGTAAAAAAAAGAATGGAAGGTATATAAAACATGATACATAGGCATTATAAGCTGGCATGTCAGTCATTTTACACTCGAGTCAGAAAGTCAAAAAAGATTGGGAATAGGGGGAGATGGCATTTATGACATGTGCTTACAGTTTGGAACCTGGCAGTTTACTTTTCAATACTGATGAATATCCCAATGGTACCAGTGGTCACTTTTCTAGTGATTTCCCCCGAGCTATCTTCAAATTTAATTAATTAGATTTAACGTGAGCCACTGCAATGTCAAAGTGCCTTTGATTACCCCTGGGACATTGCAATGTGGATTCAAACAGACGGCAGAGACTGGACGTTTTAACGAAAGGCTTTCACTTTATCTTTTCATCTTGTAAAATAAAGATATCAAAGTCAATTATGATTAATATGGTTCCAGAATTGGTCGTGTTTAAAGAGGAATGTGTCATTTCATATGGAAACAATTTATCTAAAAGCGTTTATTGAATTAGTTATTTGTGAAGGTTGAAGATACATAACATGGTTCAGATTTGCATCAAAAGCAATGTATTTTTCCCAGTACAAAAGCGTCAATCCAGCACTTTTGTTCACAGAAACTCTAGATATATCTGCAATCTATGTGCCCAGCCTCTCCATTTTCCATGGTCTGACCGAAACAAATCTCCCCCAGGGGCCCCCGCGTCACGTGACACCACACGAGCCACTGATTGGCCAATCAGAGTCACGTGACCGAGTAGGGTGGTTGATAAATGCCTAGCGGAGCCGACAGGAACAAATTGAGCCGCGTGTGTCTGGGTGTCCGGCGCTCTGACAGGACAGAGGATTTTGGTGTTGAAAGAATCGGAGGGGGGGGGGGCTGAGGTATGGCAAAATACAGGTATATGTAAAGAAAGACGGTCTTTGGTGTTGCACATAAAATGCTTATGAAAAGAAAATTTTATTAAAATTTAATACGTAAAAGAAGTGTTGTCCGGAAAAGTTAAATTATGTTGTAGGCCTAATGCCATACATTATTAGACCAATGTTATCAAGTTGTATAACATAGTCAGACACATTTTTGTAAACGCTTCCTAGTGTTGTCAATCTCAAGAAGCCGGTCAGTGTTGCATTTAAAGATGCACAAGATGTTAAGATTATTTACACTAATGCAATATCAACAAAAATAGTAGCTGGGAAATCCATCGGTAAAGTTTGGTCCTGCAAAACCGACGACCGCAAAGGAACCGGAAGCCACCGTCGATGGGGACGCAGCATTAGCGGAAGTCCCTAAAGTCAGACGGAACCAGTGCAATCCCCCGAGGGAACAGGCGGCGGGATTAGGTGCTGGTGGCCGGCGTGGGACGCTGGTGGTAGCCCTAAGGCCGGAGACATGGGGGTTCTAGTATTTTGATGCTTGGTACCAGCGGGTAGAAAAAGTCAATGATGGGGGTGGAGAGATGGCCCTATGCTGGGTGAGTGACACAGAGAGAGAGGCAAGGAAAGTTCCGAAACCCAAGTGTAAGTGTATTAAGATGCTAAGTAAGACAGTAATAAGATTATTTATTAATGAAATTATGTCTATTAATCTCTGCTTTTATCTAGACAAAAATATTTATATTTATATCGATCTTAATACCCTAACACGTGGATGTCATGTATCTTAAGCCTACAGGTACTCAGTATTAAGTACAGGCATAGGGATACATAAGATATCATATACGTCTATGGTACAGATCGCCAGACCCCTGCATGACTATGAAGTAGATGAATTCAAAGGGTTGTTATCAATGAAGTCTATTTGTTTTTCAGGATAGCTGTTCTTATTTTCCTCTCAACTAATGTTCATATTTTCTGGGGTAGTATACCACCATCCAATTTGAGACGAGAGACGAGAACATTTGCCCTTGGGGTCGCCCTTCGAACTTATCAATCCAAATAGGAATCTTGATTCTTTTTGTGAGTGGGGACAGAATATCTACAGCTTTTGGCAAGTTGTCTACTGCTCTAGGACAAAGATGCATGCACCATGAGGTATCATAATCCTAGACGCAAGAAACATGCTAGACAGTTGATTGGATTAAGACAAGCTAGTTCTCTACCACTGTTCGAGCTGCCCTCCTTGTACATATCCACAAATGTATACATTTACACATATACCTGAATGATAATATCTGTGTGTATGCTATCTAAGATTAGAAACATATACACATAGTTATATCCTTGCAGCAAAATATTCTGCTGACACTTGGCCTATCAAAGAGGGTGGAGTTTATCAGAGTGGGATGAGGGATGGGGCCTTACAGAATTAATCAACTGCTTCAGCTTCCCTTTTAAAAGAAAATGGACAGAAATGGGAGATGTTTCCCCTTTGGCGATAGCCGAGCGAAACCCATTACTGACAGCAAAAAGTGGCCAATAAAATTGGTCATTATGCCAATAAAATTTGAAATAGGGAGGCGGGATTGGCCCGCAAGGCCATAGGACTAATGGACCATTACATAAGCTAAAATGGCACATATAACCCATGGCTACAGGTTAATAACAGATATTACAAAATATCACTCAAAATTACTAAATAGTTGATGGAGTTTCCAGTATACTAATGCTATGGAAATCATTTTCTTTCGTATGTTTTGCCTGTTTAGGTTGTTTCTTTCTTCATACTATTATTTCCCTTCCATCTAAGTAGGACAAACGGCCCACGTTATCAAAGTGCAATTTAGAGTTTCACACCAAGAAATATGTGGTGTATTTGCCCTGGGTGTTAAGTCATCTCATATATTAGTCGGGAAAGGACCGGGTCTTACCACGACCCATGTGATAGATAGGGGAGAGGCATGCACGTATTCTGTAGGGGGACGGGAGCGGGGTTTTTGAAGCTGTCAGCGGGCAAAGAGTGATAGCAAGGAGAAATCCCCTTTTTCATTGTTAGTATATAAATGAGGAAATTCCTGTCTCATTTTGTTGGTAGATGCAATCCTCCTGAGGAGGTTTTGGTCAGGTGGCTTCTATTGATCACTCAAAAACAATTCTAAAATGATTATACACTAGGCCTATTCTATCTTCAGTTTCTTTGTACAGTAATTGCACGGTGCTTAAACATGAAGTATATTCATGATGATAATATAACTATCGGGTAAGTAGTATATTATACTACATGCAAGTAGTATATTGCACTACTTGCAAATAGTATATTACACTACTTGCCCGATATTTCCCCTATGCAAACTGCAGTGTGTAACATGGAGTGTAGTTGAATGATCAATAATGAAATTGTTAATTTTACCAACCACAGCGATAACACATTGATCTGACTATTAATAATATTATAATTATTATAATGTATTTTTTTAATTTTGGTTGAGGATGACTGGGTGTCGGGAGTATAACCAAACACTCAAAAATGTATTTTCTTTCCAATAACTATTCTCTGCGGTTCATGTTGGTTACAATATTCCGATCACAGTACAGACCCCTCCCTGTGAGAGGGCGTTAGGGGGTAGGTGGCCGGTGCATTACTGATGCCCACTTTATGCAGGCCCAGGGCAAAGATACACCACCCTGCCCCAGGCCGTGAACACAGCCAACACTAAGAAGCCAATATTGTCTATGATGGAGACCCCTCGGGCGTCACAACAATACATTCTAACTGACACCCTGGAGAGGGATATACCACCAGCCGCCCCCGGGTCAGCTAGATCAATGTTTACATATCTAGGTGAAAAAACCTGCCTTCTTTACTCCACTTGATTGTCTCCACTTTTTGTCCTTTTCTTTTCACTGTGGTGAAATAATCGATATTGAATGTCTTGATATATTAATTTTTGAAAGGATCAACACCTTTAATATTTATTTAGGAAATGCTTGGAGTGCAAGAAAGAGGGAAACACATATTTGAGTTTGTTAAGTGTTTCCATTGTTATGTTTAGGTGTAATGATTCACAATCTAAATTAAATTCGCACAAAGCCCCACCTTTGTCCAGACAAATGGGTTAGTCACCGTGAGTGTCGACACGATAGAAGAAATGTGCGACCAAGTTTCAGATAAAAAAAAACTTGGAATAATGGCCGACCACCCAGTAGGAGGGCGCTTCATTAGACGGCCGGCTGTGTATATAAAGTAAAAAGGTGGCCGTGGCCACAATATGGAGGTGGCAGATGGATGGTGGGGAGTGGGTGTTGAGTAAAGAGAGTCAATATGTCACTGTGTGACTTTCCAAACAAACCTGCCCACACCTCGCCCTCCCCACCCCTCTCCCAGCGGCCCGCCCGTCACTGAGCTGAATCTCCGAGTGTTCAAACAACGCTGAAATAGATGCAGTGTGTGACGTTTCAATGTGTGTTAATTGACTCTGCTTTGACCCCCCGTAAATCCCACAGAAGGGGCTTAAATCAGTGTGTTTCACCCTGTTGCTGGTGGTCATGTTGTGTTTGAATTGTTTTGTGGCAGTGATACATGTTGGCTTTTAGATTTATGCTGAATTAATCCTTTGTCCATGGCAATCATTGTATAACTTGTAAAAAAAAAAAAAAAAAAAAAAGGATAACGCTTAATCCAAACTGCTTTATGAAAAGATTAAAAAACGAAACGTAATAAGATTAAAAAACGAAAGTTGATTATTTCTATAATCTTTTTCTGTTATTATGCTTCTTAATAACTCAGTATACATGTGGTCTTATTTCTAGCCGTTCTTCGTACCTAGATCTAGCAGATTCATTAGACATTATGGAAACAAAATTTGTATATTTCATGTAATAACCATTTTTTCTTAACTCTATGACATGATAGAATTTAATTCTATCATGTCATAGAGTTAAGAAAAATTGTTATTACATGAAATATGTATCTTATGTCAAACATTCGTGCTGGCCTCCCCCCCCCCCCTTCCAGAAAATAAAATGATCATACAAATATAACAAACCAAAGCCCTGGTCCACTTAAATGTTCCAATTGTTAAATGCGTTCTGACCCTGTGTTTTGACCTCACAATCAAACCTGCATTATCTGCTCAAAACGATAGATGTGGTTCAACAATTAAGCATTCTGCTTTGTTCTGCCTGGTTCCAGTCGGTCCCAGCCCTGGGTCTCAGACACAAGGGTGTACATGTAAACATATTAATTACTCCTTGGCCCGGGTGAAGAGGGAGGTGCCGTCAGTCCTCTGAGCCAGTATGCTAATAAAAACAAGCTTAAGGTCCTTGATTAAGATAATTACAGGGCAGACATGACTCGTGTTGGGCAAGGTGTCAATTCATTGTGTGGGCACACTATTCCTAGCCATGATTATTGAAACCCTCGCCTTGCCAGGCCGCTCATTGATATATAAGTGATGTTTAGCAATTAATTTACTGTGACCACACCTATAATGATGAATAGGATGGTGATCGTACTTAATGGTACATTATGTGGTTTCATGGTGGACTAATTCTTTGCTATTTATTAATCATGTAGGTTTCTTCAGTGATACCCCTGGTTTTCAGAACTATCAAGACAATGAGAAAAGTTATATTCACATAAACATTGTGGTGATATACACTGAACAATGTGACATATCAGTTTCAAACATTTTGCCTATGTTGAAATAGCTGAATGCATAAAAAGATATGATAACCAAATTCAGGTGAAGATAGTTATGCATTTCTATGATGATTGTTATTTACTGCCATACTCTATTATTTCCTGCTCTCCCAAAAAAAGGGGGGGGCTGTTTCCATTGGCATAAATAATCGAAATGCATTGTGTGTTTTCTTCAATTAGTTGTCATCTGTATCCCTGTCATTTTGTTTATCTCAATCTGCATAGTATACATCTGTTCTGTTTGTGTGTTTTGTTTTCCCCCCGTCGAGCACTGACTATCTCCCTCCAGTGGTTATTTGCCTTGTTTCTGGAATGGTTCATATTCCCCAGTGCATTAACCTACATCTATATGCTTGCATCCCTTGCCTTGTTTTATATTTGTTTTTCCACCTCCGTGGCTTTCAGTCTCTGCCGTCTGGCTTAGTTCTAGTCTCTCTGCACCTATTTCTGAGTTCTCATCAGTGACTGGCTCTCCCGTCGTTGAGTCATAATTCACCAGCTGTATGTCTTCAGTCCGACTCTCAGTCACTGTCAATATACATACATACTATTCTGTTTTAGTTTTATGGTCGGCACAGTCAGAGCGAAAATATATGACATTGGCCATGTCTTTCTCATTCATATCTTTGATCTTCAACAGGTAAAGGTATATGTTTGGTAATGAAACTTCAATGTGAAAAAGATAGACATTTGGTACAGCCATTAGAAAGTTGAAAGGATACCCAAGCTTGCTGTTTGCCAGACAAGCACCACCATTACCAACTACCTGTCTCTTCGTCCTTCACTCTACAGTCGCCACACCTTACCCTAATGATTTGTACAGAGCTCTAGTCCCTACCCCCGGGCCAAACGAGCCCCTAAGGAGAACGTACTTCCTGGCGTGTTTCTAGGCTCAGAGTTCGATGGTTCATATAGAGAAAAATCACTTCATGCCCTGCGGTAGCCCTTATACTGTAGGTGTGAAGGAAGAGGCTTACATCATATAAAATCTTATATTTATAATCATTTCTCCCATTTTTCTTTATGAAATATTATACCATTCAGTGAGTACATTCGTCCATGATTGTTTAACTAAAATAAGACACGACCGACTCGGCCCATCAGGCAACATTATGATTAAGACAACTTCTAATTTTCTCATCTCAATATCAACTGTGTCTTCCAGGGGAAAGTATTTTAGATAAAAGTCACGGACACTTTCCTATAATCACAGCCTTTTAATGAATCCAATTTACTCTTATACATTTTTCAGTTGGTCTCTAATGAGTGCGAGATGGCAGTTATCTTTTTGAGTCCTACTGCTATAATGTATGGACTGTGAGCTACCAGGAGCTTGTCCAACACCAGGCGTTCCCAGAAAGGCGGTTTTCCACTTTAGGTGGGTTTCCACTGAACGATTGTGGTTTGGAATATGTGACAACTGAAAATAACTGCACAACATTCTAATTGTCAGCAGATGCTCGGATGTTTAAATCTTTATGAATGAACAACTGGCTGTTTCCACTAAAAAATTAATATAGATATCTAAATGAAACAGGGAGGTCCTGGACGACTATTTCTGTGTATATCAAGACCCAGCAATGAAACAACAATAGTTCTAAATAATTGCCTTTAAATGGTCCTGGAGAAAATTGTGAGCTTTTGTCTTGAGAAAGATCTAACACATTTTAATATTTTGTCTTTGATTAATCTTTTACTTTTGTCTTGAGCAAATGTCATTTGCAGTCTTTTAAAACTGTCTTAATCAACAATGGTGTGTTTCCATTGCACGATTTTATAAATGATCATCAACGATTTCAAAGTTTTTCCAGTCTTAGGCTGTCTTGAGGAGAATATAGTTCAGTTGAAACCCGCTTTACAGATCGTAAGAAAATATTTTGAATTCTCTTTCCAGTGGTATATGGGGTGTATAATAATGTCACTTAAATATTTCTAATGAGAAATAGATAATTCATAAATAACTTGAATTTCAGTTGTCAGAATCGCCTAGTGGAATAAAGGCTGTAGGTAGGGCCCAGAGGCGGTACACACACGTTATCACGATGGGCCCAGCTGGCACTAGGCCCCCACCACTGGCGATATACACAATTAAAGCCCTTCAGAATGGGAAATGATTATCCACGCTGCGATTATTACCTGATTCTGAACTCAATTCTGAAATGAGATACGAGATTTTTATTTTCTTCTGAAAAGGTAAGTAATTCATTATGGAATATTAAACACTAAAAGCGAAAAAAAAGAGATTAAAAAAGATACTGCATGGAAAAAGAGGTATATATTAGAATTTTGTCCCGTCGTCAATCACTGCCTTAACCCGTTACTGTACCGTTGATAATGATGCAACGTAAATTAATGCTGAGTTAACAAAAAGAAAGCGGACCTGGACGATTGAAAGACTTCTTTGTAATGTCTGATTAATGATTTTTCCTTATTAAAGGATAATGCAGACACAGTATTTATCTACCATCCTTACTTTTCTTCTCTTAACCTTTTACCTTTCTTTTCGAAAATATCAATTGCGTCAGTTATTGCTTCATTATTTTCACCGTTGTGCCATGCAAAAGTCTGTGTAAAACATCCCGTCCATCAAATCGAAATAAAATCCGTAATGTATTATTTTCTTGTTATCGACGGCACTATTGGTTGTAAAATGTATACAATTAAATACTTTATTGTATTGAATGTGCGTTAGCTAGTGAAACAACTTCTATCCAACGAGAAAAGTAAAACGAAAATATCAGTTTTTCCTTAAACAAGATGTAATTCAATTTCAAAATACCTCCATTACGTTTGAGAAAGAGGAAAAACGCTTTCTCCATTCATAACGGTTAACTATCTCGTCCCCCGGCAGGTGATGGGGTGTTGCATTCTTCTCACCAGTGTTTCTTCTTATCTTCCATACACCAACTGGTTGTATTCCCTCCTTGTTTAATGAGGGTAAATGGAAGCTGGATCAATCAATGAACATGGGGATTAAGGCGTGGAACTATAGCTATACCTCCTGAGGGTACAGGGATTAGATGTAAAATGAATCGGAAAGACACAATACGTCTTTTCTTAAGGGTTTCTATGGACTGTTTTCTATGTCTGTTTGTCTCTAAGGATATCGTTTTTATACATATACCTATCGTACCCTCCATCTCCATGGTATTCAGGGCATTTACAGATTACTGTATGCAATTGGCAGATTATCAGGGGGATCTTCCAATTAAAGAAGGAACAAACAGGTATAGATAAAAGCTCCTCATGCCAGCCTAAGACCGTTGATTTCCTCACGGAGTTGAGTAATTTTGTCTGTAAAATGCTTTCTTATCTCGCATGTTTGGCAGACAAGAAATAGAAGCTGTCACAGTTTCAGAAAGGTGGCAGTAAATTTAAATGCAGCCAGACGCCTGTTAAAGACCACGGCTACCCGCCAGAACTAGGGAATCACGTGTCTTTGGCCCTTAGTTAAGAGGCGTTTTAATTATAGAACCTTGCCTGGAAAGTGTGATGTGTACCTAAAATGTGAGCAACATTAATGACTGCACGACATGTTGCAAGTAGCCTCCAGTTCCTGTTTAAGGTAAACCACAAGAGCTCTTATACTTAGTGAACCTTTTGTTTATACATGATATGAGAGTATGAAATACCGGATTTGAGGTTTGACTGTCATAGCCTTATGATTGATTACATAATCGTTCCACTTAGTTGAACCTTTACCAGTACTTGATCAACCTTCTGTACTCTCAAAATTGAAATAATTATAATCATGGTGAGACGGTTTTAAATTCATAGACTCATAGATATATAGATATCAATTACACTTTGTTTTTAACCTATCATTTACTGGTAGAGGACTCTATAATTCTCGTCTTATTCTCAGAAAAAAACAAGATAATGCTGAACAATGTCGAAAATCATAAAGCTGCTTTAGTGAATCCGTTTCTAACTGGCAGTACAACCAGTGATTCTGGTTTCCCAGTGAGTTTCTCTCTTTCTTTTCAGGTAAAGCCAAACAGACTGCTAAAGCTGATGTTTGGCAGGTTATCTTTCTGATTGTTCTTGAAAATTAGCTGATCACTCGAACAGATCCTTCCCTAATCGATCACAAATGCGATACTTCCAGATAAAACTTGTTTTCCCTCTATGGGGAACATGGAAACAGATCTTGTGCAATAGGATCCATTGGCCCAGGCTAGATGACACCAGATAGCGCTATCTGAGTCCTGGGGGGTTGGAAACCACCGTGGGAGATGACAGTAGATAGCTGTATCTTTGCCAGCATGAGGGTAAAAAGCCCCCTACAGTAAGAGGAGATAGAGACAAGTAAGTGGAAGGAAGGAGTAGCGCCGGGGTGTACGTTCTGGTTCTCTGATCTGAATGTTCCTTGTGTGAAAAAAACAGGCATGGCAGTTGTGTGTCGTCACAAATAAAGTGCGAAAACTATTAAAGTTCAGGGACGATTCTTACTTTTCACCTTCAGCACATAGCCCCTCAACAAACTATGTCTAAAATCTATTTTCTGTATGCTGCCTTTGCAGCCAATTTTTAAAAATCGGCAGTGGGAATTAAGACTACTTGTAGACACGCTATATAACCCCAGAGAGGTTTTCTAATTCTTTTTCAAATTGCATAAAGGATGTGGTGTCATGTTATATTCCAAGAGAAGTTAAAAAGAAGATATAAAAACGCCAGCATCAAAATCATCATGTGGAAAATAGGCCTGATGTGTTTATCCCTGTGTTCCTGTGAACAATATGTACTACCGATAGGATGTAAAATACATATGCACACTTTTGCCATTATAAGACGTATTGATATTCTACGAATTACAATCAGACATAATTTAACCTTGGCTTCTTTAATATTCTGCAATTAAGAAAATCCAAGGCCATATGAAATAACAAGACCTCAACATCTATATATATATCCAACGCTAAAGCAGAGGAATTCTATCCAGACTTTTGGTATGTTGCTCTAATGTGCTTATGAAATTGATGCAGTAACACTAACCTTGAAGTAATTAAGTTGTAGATGTTGAGTCTACAACCGGATGAATGAAAACTCCTATTAATAGAACTGGCACTCGCTCCACTTCGAATCAAATCAAGAGTTTTCATCTGGATAACGCTGTGTCGGACCCCCTCTCGTCTAACCCGCGGGTAAATAACGTCACTTATTAATTACATCACTATCTCTGCACCCAAGGGATGAATAACGCTACATTGGATAAACAACATTATCCCTGCCACTGCACCTGCACAGTGCTAATTGAGTTGGGGCCTCCAACCCTCTATGGATATCGATGAGATGATAGCTCCGATAAAACAGAGTGGGGATGTAGAGCTTCCATAATTCATTGTTGATATGATATATTATTTTCAGTAATCACTTATACCAGTGAATGGTTTCAATTTCTTATGAGTATTCTACATTACCAATATCTTATTATTGATCAATTGTTTGTGTGATAGAGAAATTTAGAGAAGGATATGGGCATTGCAGTAATGACATATAACTATAAATCCTTAAACTCATAATCATGTGTTCTTGTATTACGTTGAAATGCAGCGAAAGCCCCTTTTTATCCATATTTACAATTCAATTTAGTAAACAAAATAATAATGTGATGTTAACAGATGGATTAATGGTGGAGTCTAGTTGAATTGGGTAATCAGAGCTAAGCTGAAGGAAATCTTATACATCAGTCTATTACAGTTTTACCTTAGTGAATTCAGTTCACTTCAGTTCAGATTTTTAAGTTATGAGAGCCAAAATAGTGCCTCGACCAGGTAAACCTGACGGTTCCTGTCTGCATGGAGCCGCTATTTCCTAGGCTTATCACCATTCAAAGGTGTGTTGAGGACAAGAAGAACGTTTACCGGCACGATTTGAATCAAATGATTAATTCTACGTACTTTTTTTCAAGCAAGCTATACTGAATGTACGGAATACAAATTTAACAGTTTTGTCGTATATTCACACATCGTTGAATCTGATCAAACTGATAAGGTGTCTGACAACACGAGATTTAGCGGGCCAATTTGGTGGGATAGATCATATCTGCACGTGCTTTTCTATCCCTATTTCAAGTGTTCCAACGTGAAGAATATTCATGGGTTTTCCATGAAAAAAGTCCAGTCTAAAATGAAAAATTATAGAAGTAACGTGACGTATACATGTACTTTTATTAGCCACCTGTTTTAGGTAGGCCATTTCAAATAGATTTATTCTGTAAATTTAAAACAAAAACAGGACGACACGGTTTAACTTAGCCACATCATACAGTGACAGTGGACACATCCCACGCTTTGCTGTGATGTCCTCATCATCTGCCTATACTCAGGAATGAAATGATCCATAGTATCTGCTTCGATATATAATATATATTCAGAGAACTTCATCTTATATACAAAATTGTTGGGGAGGAAAGGCATGAGACCAACGATACAGTAATCGATGGTGGTCAGGTGTAAATAGCCTACTAGGAGTAAAGTATTCATCCGATAGATAGACGGAGACATGTTTTATTCATTCACATATCTATTATCTACACACCCAATGGACCAAAGGCGTACTACGGAAGGCAATAACATGGGGTAACTACACTTAAATGCCAACTGAGACCTTGCGGTCTACATAAAACAATTACAGCAGTGATCTGTACAAAGATAACTATTGTATTTAAAGCACACGTATGTCCCCTGGGACTATTATACACTCCTGATCAATATATTAGATGAAGACCACCCTGGTTGATAACTCACTTAGAAGGAGTGTATATTAGGCTACAGTACTGCACCAGTTTAACTCATCAGCGGGGTCTAGGTGACCTGTACTGATCAAAGGGGGTCACACCGTCTGTGAAAGGTCGACGTGAACATGCATAACTTTACCTGTCTGTTCTAAAGGCCCAGGTAACTGCATAAAAAAGTTAGATTGTCTGAGCAGATTTGTGTTGGGTAGCATGTCTATTTTTGTCAATGAGTACCACAGTGGGAATGGTAATAGAGAAATGGTCCCCTGTGCCCATGGCAAACATGTGCGACTTTCATCCAGTTTCATTTCGGAGCTATAGGCTTTGCATGCACTTGACAAGTGAGTGGCCTCGACATTATTGGACCAGAAAGAAAAACATGTTGGTGGTTAGGTAAAAAAAAGGTTACCAAACACTTCGGTTGAAACATAACCGTGTACTGTGTACCTCCACCTCGACCACCTGTCATCACCAACACATCTCTGTATTCATAAAACGTTTGCCAAGCAATGAATCTTAGAGCAGTTCTGAATTTACATAGCTACTGAAAGAAGTGAGAAATGCGGAATGAGGTCCCAGCAATTGAGCTAGACGCACAGTACAGAAGTGAGAGATGCACATAAAGCATCTAGTGTATGGTCCACTGTGACATTGGCTCAGTGTGGATGACAGTAAAGCTGACCATGCATAGGCTCAGGCAGTGTATATCAATTACCAGAACTGTCAGGTAGTCAGTTAAGTACTTTGCAAGTGCAGTACTTGTCAAGCGAAAGGATACACCTATTGGGTAGTGCTAACACCTGATTATACATAGTCAGTGCATTTATATTATGAGTATTTCCATAGCCTTTTCTATTCAAATATAATATCACATTATATGTCCTATCAATGATCTCTTGCGTTCACAATGCGTCAATGGTTATCCAGCATTTAATCCCAAGCCTTTTTCCTGTGCGCTGGCGACGGACTAGCGGTGAAAGTACCTTCCATGAATGTTATTGGACGTTTAAACTACAGGGATTAAGTTGGTTCACACGCGATGTGTCTGCAGTAATAAAAGGTGGTTTGATAAAACACAAGGGACCATCATTGAGCATTATGTGATCTTTCACACAATTTTTGGGATGGGATTATGGTAAACTTTCTTAACCCGTCAGTCTAACAATATCACTTTCAGGAAAAACAACATTCAATCTGACGAGATCCTTAACGAGTCAGAATGAAATGGCTCAACCGACATGTATAAAAAATCCTGTTATAAAAGCAAATAATCTCCGAAAGTTGGATGACAACTACGTTTGACCATCAACTCGATTCATCCTACTTTTCAGTATGCAGCAGGTTCAGTCCCAGTTCTATACATTGAGTAACCATCACACTCTCCGTTCTATACATTGAGTAACCATCACACTCTCCGTTACCCTTTCTGCTCCCCAAGCCCCTGGCGACCATTCAGATGATTCCCCCCACCCCGGCGGAGCGCCCCTGGTGGCGGCATACCGGGAGGTGTAAAGAATCTGCTCGCCTGGTCGCCCCCGCTGACAGATGCTGAGCACCTCGGGAGCGGCTCCTCCAGTACCTCCAGGCTTGGCCGGCGTCTCCAGGGTCCCCTGTGTTTACATCCCCCGCCCCTTCACAAGATAAAGGGGCTCCTTCTACACGCGGCCCGGCCGAGTGCACTTAAAGCATTCAATTTTATGCTGATTTGAAAGGAAAGGGTGGGTTTTATTTTATAGATTTCCTCGCAGGTGTATCTGGGGATAACAATGTAAATGGTGGGTATACGAGTTTTATTGAACAATCGCGTATTGCTTATATGTACTCACCTTATCTTTGAAATTTATGTCTTAGTGAAAAGAGGCTTATGTGATTGATTCGCTTCTAGAATATTGTTTCATGCACAGTTTTATTGAAAAACTAACCTAGTTACTATTGGTAGACAATTTTTACAACATGGTGTAATGAATATGTTAATATGTATATCTAATAAAAACAATCCCAAGCAATATCATACGGCTGTGTGTTATCCAATACACGCATCCATTCGGATCACACTAAGTTCCCTATAGTGTTCTGGTTAGTCCTATAGCCCTTTTTACTGCAGATTTATTCTGCAGAGAGCCCCAAAGAAACCAGATCTATTCTAGTCAGAAACACATACAAATTGCCTTTAAATTCTGTTACCTGGTGTAGATGGCCCCATAGATTTGCAATTGGGAGATCTAAATTCCTTATTGGGAGAGTTTCAGGGCTTTCAGACCAATATCCAGCGGATTTCCCTAGGAAGGGTGAGACAGTGTGAGACCCTCCCAGCCCAGGAGGGATCGATGGAGGGCCTGAGCATCTCTGGTGGTCCTCCAGAGCACCCCCTCTCTCTCTCCCTCCTCCACTCCCCCCCCCCCTCTCCTGGTGTAGGGGTCCTGGCCAACTTGGACCAGAGAGGGGGCTGTCAAAGTCAGCTGGGCGGGTTCCCAGCTTGTCATTTGCGTGTGACCAAAAAGCTCGATACATTGACGCACCATATTGTCATTAATCTCTGACCCCTTTTACTGCGCAATCCATGATGTGACTCCCTTGTTGCGTGGTTTCTCCCAGTCCCAATATTTTGATGGAAAGGGTGCATGTGTTTAGAATTGATTATTCTTTGAAGTAGTTGTTGATGTGAATCTTTCTGTTTTTATAATATGATTATAATATGTAATGTCATCACATGTATCAAGAACAAGAGGCTGTTTTTTCTTTCCTAGAGATGAGCTCGCTAGTGGTTGTGGTAATCATCAAAGGTTTCAAAACTATGTGTCTAAATCCAGTGTTAAGAAGGATAAATTATCTACCAAAGTGTGATTTTGTAAAAGGCAGTTATAGTAAGAACATATATAATTAAACATAGTCTTTGAATTAAAAATAGCTTTTGCCTTTTACTAACTGTTAACAGAAGCTGAGAACAAAAACTTAGAAAGTCTTGAAAGGAAAACAAAGCCCTAAGAGTGGTAGGGGATAGGCATTGTTTCTTCCCACCCCTGTAGATCGCTATGCCCAGGCCCCGATCATGCCTTAGGACCCTGGATCCGTGATATAAACTCCTGAAATACCAGCCCAGATAAGGTAACACAAACAAATCAACCTGGGCCCTAAATGGCCTTCTCTGATCTCCACTCTGATTGACAGGACAAAAACGCCAGCCCCCAGTTCGCTCAGTAACATTCTGGGGATTGTGTTTTCTGTTGTTACATTGGCAATCCTTCTGTTGCCGAACCCAGTCCAGTTGTTTTGGTGTTGAATTCGTATTTTGCCTATTGCTGAGGGTGGACGATTCAGTCAAACGTATAACCCATTGCTGGCTGGAGAATGTGGCTTTTTGATCGACATGAATGCCAGAAATGTTATCATCCTTTTTCTTTTGCCTATGAACACCTGTGTTAGTGGGATGAATGCTAATATTTGTGCCAGCTCTGGTAAAATATTCTGGTATCAGGTGGCCAGCTTTGTCAGGCAAAATCTGATCTGGAATTACGTTATAGCAACAATAGTATGTTTTTGAAAACATCAGTCGAAAATATATGAAATATGTTTTATATTTCCCCATAAATGCTGATTTTCTTATATGCAACCAGAAGCGAAACATTTCATTAGTTCATCTTGTTTTCAAACAGTTCAGGAAGTTTATCAAAGTTGTATAATAAAGCTTCCGACTACCAACATTTCGATTAGTTTATTCAACTTGTATAGTAAAGCATCCGACTATACATGATTCTACATTACATTATTTTGAAGGAGAACATCTGCTGTTTTTACTCATATAATATCATATATAGTTCCATAGGAGAAAACGTTCCCAACCTATACATACAAAACAAAAATGGTAGAACCAGCAATAAGCCATCGTAGGTACTGAATAGTTTAGATGCTACTATAAACTCATAGCGCAGTAAGAAAACAGAAGCCCCATTCCGCCAACTTTATTATCCAAGTTAATGGTTAGCCGCACATTCCTCCAGCAGGGCTGCAGCTTAGTAGGTGGCCGCCGGTGCCACTGGAGGCATTCGCCAAGTTGTTGCTTAGAAATGCCTTGGCGGGATTCCGCTTAGTGATGGTGCCTAATACCCGCTGGCGGGATGAAGAGGGCACTCCGCCTTTTGGAGAAGGCACCCATTTCACAGTCAATTAGGAGGATTTCTTATCAAACTTCAAACATTCTGCAGCCACAAGACAGTGCACTTTGTTCATTTCTTTTCAAACATTAGTTTCTATTTGTTGCATGAGCTGATGAGAAACATTAGGTGAGCAGATTCTTAAGGCTTATGGAAGGGGAACACTGACATTAGGGTGATGGAAAGCAGAGGATGCAAAAGCAGGCCCATGAGCGAGGTCTCGGAGAGCTCTTAATTACATGACCTCTACGCTAATGCTAGGGCAAAATAAGTCTCACTGTATCTAGAGATTATAGGTCTAAATCTACTGCATTATTAACTAAATCTGGGTCCATACCCAGCCAGGATTGTGACGTTGCTTACCGTTTGATAACGTCACAGGTTGTTATACGAACGTAGCAAAACGTCACCGTTACGTTGCTTCTTGGTTGCTGTTGCACCTCTTGTTACTGGGTGACCCCCCCCTCCCCTTCCAGAACACCCCCAAAGCCCCCCTCCCCACCCCCGGTATCTTGGCGTGCTATCAGTCCGTGTGTCGTCCCCACTTTGATACCTCAGTGAACCCCAGCAATACCTCACCTCATCACGCAGCTGCTCGCAGAACAACACAAAAACTTCCCGAACCTTTTTACTGCTTTCTTTGTTTTTCTAAAGGCCTGTTTCCAGCGAACAATTTTGAGCTCACGAGAGGCAACGATGGCCAATGATTTTGGAATCATTTGCTTTCACATCCAAAATTGTTTGGTGGAAATTCTCGTTCACTGAAAACAACCAGTCGTTCATCTAAAGACAACCATGCCATTATAATATCTACTGTTAAATTTCTTTTCAAAACTTTCAAAAATAAAAGTAACATATCTATAAATCTAAAAGTTGCAAATAAAATGTTATGTCGTCCAGGAAACATTTGATCTATTGCATCCGCAATTTTTGAGAAGAAAATGGCCATGCGACAATGGTTTGTTAAAATGTTAATGCCTTTTATGTAATGTTTATGTAATGTCATTATTTTCTGTCCGAAGACATCAGATTAAGGTTAGGTCAATTGAAAAAGGAGGGATTTTGTAGTATAATATACATTTTTAACATGAAAATATGCCAAAAAATGTTCATAAAATCAGAATTTTGTAGAGTTTGTATAAGGGTACATAAATTTCAGTGCTCAAATGGCTAAAAATCATGATTTGTTATGGAGAATACTATAATACGCTATTATTTTCAGCCAAAAAATGATAAGAAGTCATCAGGTGAACTTTGCCACTGGAGCGTTTTTCCAGAATGTTTCGTAGGAAAGACCATGCGATATGAATATGGTGTCACTGGTGTGCATCAAATTACTGGGACAGAAGGAGTGAATAACCGATATACATCAAATAACTTGGCAAAGTTCAGTGGCACGTCAAATTACTAGGAATGACATGCGTAAAATCCATGATTTGCTTTACTAACAACCTGTTAGTACCTATAGTTATTGTTTGTATTGTTAATAGAAACTGGAATAAAGCATGAATGGCATGTTTAATTTTTGAACTAGTTTAGACATATTATTGCTATTGATAAATTATTTATAACGTAATATTTATAAATGATATTATATAACTTTTATACCATGCTGCATGGTCTAAAATTACATGTCATTGTATAGTTCATTTTCATATTTCAAAGTAGGAAAATACATTTTGACAACAGAATCAGACGTACAACAGAACCAAGCGTGTTGGCAGGGTCATGACATAGCACATGTCAGCGTTCCCAACACCTCTTTCATTTCTGTAACAAGGAAAGGGATCCTGTCTTGTTGGGACACAAGGCGAGGGTAGAGATGAGAGGAGGGAATCCCTCGCACATGCATAGTGGGAGAGGACAGACTGAGAGCTCCTAGAAATGGGGGGGAGGTAACTGATTCTTCGAATGCAGGTACCCACTCCAAAACTAAAGCCCCCCCCCCCGATTCTGTAATAGGCATGTGAGTTTACAGACCCTAGTTTTCTGAAATTTCGAGGGACGGCCTGTTGTTTTCACTGCAGGTGATGTGTTTGCATCACAAACAAAGCTAAAAATATATCTAAAAAAATGATTCCAAGATTCTACTGTAAGTATTCTCATAAATGAATTTGGGGGAAACAATCTTCCTGTGATGCATCTCTGTGACTACAAAAGCTCACCAATATAGCCCCCTAAACTGCTAAAGGCGTCCACCCTCTCCATTTTAAAATTGGTCCGGCCAGTGACAGCTCCCCTTTTTCCTGTTTTTCTGGACTTAAATCAAAGCCCCTGGTGCCTGTTTGATACTAGGCACTCAAATGGAGTACCCCCCCCCCCCCCCCCCCCCACATCCAAGATAGGTAGCTATCCTGCCAGTACGTGTGAGGTTGGATAGAGGGCATGTGGTACATGGTTCTTCACAGGAGAGGACTGGGGGTTCCTCAGAGGAGAGGGGGGAGAGGTGAGGGCGGGGAGGGCGGTATGATACCACTGATACGTCCCCTCTGCTGCAGACCTCATCGATTGTTGTCTCCTGTCACGTGATATGCTCATATTTTTCCCAGAGCTCGGCATGGTCTTGTTTCAGGTGATCCTTTAATACGATCAGGAGGGAAGGTTCGGGTAGTGTGGATCAGATTATTGTTATTAGTGTGTTGCCCTTCTTATTGTTGTCTTCATCATGTGTTGCCCTTCCTATTGTTGTCTTCATCATGGGGATTCTCATTTTGTACTTATCTCTGATATTCTAATGTTTTTTTGTGTCTGCCCCTACCGTTTCTCCACAGGTTGTAGTTGCGCCATACGGGTAGTATTTGTATGGAGTCCCAATATGGAGCATATAGTCGTCAGTGTTGGAAAGTCCAAGTGGGGTCCGTAGCAATCGTTCCTCAAAGGGGAATTCGGTTTTGTGCGAGAAGAAACTATCTTATAATTCACAAACTCGAATAGTTTTCTTTTTGGGGGCCTTTCAATATAAAATGCTTTGATTATTGAAGTATCTAAGTACCCTTCAATGAAATGCTTCTTCTGTCTTTTATATTTCTATCGTTTTCCAATAGACTCCGCTGCTTTTAAGTGTTCAATATCCTCTCCTAAGAGGCAAATTCATTCAAGTTTCGTAGACCAACAAAGTTAATGTATGTACTGCCGATGCTTTTTGGGGTTTCTTTTGCAAAATTAATTACTCTGGCTTTAGTGATTCTTGTCCCAGTTATTGGACTCACACCTGACTTCCTGTTGCGACGAGAATTCTGTGCCACAAGGGGTTAAAATACTCACGATCACACAACTTCCTCTCGTGGGTATTTGAAATCTCGTAGGTATTTGTTTTCATTGTTTTCAATTTTTTCAACTATCAAAGTGTTCCAATCCTTCTAACACAATTTTAAAAATATTTTCCGTGAATAAGTATTTTATTATTTTCAGGAAACTTTTATGTCCATGAATTCTCGTGGCTGTTTTCTGGGCAGAGTTGTCTTCTTGTGGCCCTGAAATTGCCTCCACGAGAATTCCTGGCTGTATTTTGGTCGGGATCCCAGCTCTTTAACTGTAATACTTTGGTTTATATTTCTACAAATTCTTTAGTTCTGTTATTAATAATATGCTATTCTTGGACCAGATAATCCTACGACTGGCAGGTGATGTAAACATCTTTTAGAATAGATTAAAGGACGTATAAAAAGAAAAGAACCTGATTTTGAAATGATCATCATGCTCATACCACACACGTTCTAAAGTACGTTAATTACTGATTCATAGAATGACGTCATACGAATAAAAGCAACGTTACATGGCGCTAAATTAATTTGACCTTTATGAATCAGAATGTTGGATGTAGGGCCATTAAGCTACATTAAAGGTGATGAAAAGGTAAACTTTAAAAGACCTTTACAAGAGTATCTTTTAATTAAAACTTTGAAAAGATTACTTCACCCAGATCTCTCTATAACCTTTAATGTACTCGATGGCCCCATTTACAAAACTGAAACATCATTAAAAGTCTATTTTCGCGCATTGGTTCAAATTTAAACGCCATTTTCATGTTTTTTCAACCTTTTTATGTATGTACACTTATAATTATACCCTTTAGCATTTTATGTACAATTCTTTCTATAGTATTTAAGTTCATGTCGACTTTATTTTACCTAGAAATAGCCTTTCATTACTTGCCTTAGTAGTGCATGAAATATCAGTTTTCCTAAGTTATGATAATGACAAAATTGCATTCCCTTGTAATAAGCACGATCCTCTTCATTTTAATTATAACAATTACAATTCAACTAATTCTCACTCTGACAAGAAGGTATAGATCTATCATTAGTGTGATAACATGGTCGATACCATAATGACAGTACGGCTAGAATAGCTGTCACTGGCACATCCCAATTAGTTCTTTCATGTTAAAAAAAAACGAGGAATCCTTTGGGTGGGCCATTGGGAAGGCACGAACATACTTTCCCCACCAGATAATTGTTCCGTATTTATCAGCTGCAGATTTAATTAATAGAAGAATTTAGTTCTGGTTGGAAAGAATCCTGTGGATGATTAGCTGATCTGAGGAGACAATTATTGATTTTATAACAAGCAATCAATGAATGTAGCATTGTTGAATGCCATGCTGGGTTCGTTGCACATTTGGCAGCATTCCGATATAGGATAAAATCTTAAGCCCAGATACCATTGGCTAAGACGAAACGCTTATCGCACGCCACCCCTCACTGTTTCTGGAAAATATGTGTCTTAATTGTGTAATCCGGCCCAAAACGCATTAACAATTTTCTAAGAGTCCCCTCCCCCCTCAAAACACTAGGTCCTCCACCATGTTAATGTCTTGCCAACCTGGGCAATAGGAAGAGGTGTAAACATATTACTATGATTCTATACCTAATCTTCACCATAGACAAACATAACACTATGACATTGTATCTCTATGTCTTCACACACATGTACAGCTCTCAACACGAGGTTCTCTTCGGGTAGTTGGCCTATCACTTTTGTAAGCTCAGAAACAAAACTGCGTCTCAGAACATAAAGAATGCCTGCATAGGTGAGAAAGGAGGAGGAACTCCTAAAAAGAGACCTAACAGAACAATAAGCCCCATTCAATCTAAAGTAGCACCTACTCGGGCCAATCTATAACTGACAAAAAGTGCCAATAAAACCGGAAGTACAAACAACGCCTGCGTCACCTGACCTTTGGACTGCGCACTGCCGCCTAGCGGGGAAACGCTCAGTCTTCGTCGTCCATTACTTAAGCATGAAAACAACAAAGGTTCTTTAACCTTAGATTTGCAGTGTTTTTTAAAGGGAGAAAGGGATTAGAGGCACACTGAGGGTATTACTCTGCGAACATTGCCACGTAGGGAGGGCCTAAAGATGGATTGGTCCTGCAGATTGTGGCGCCGTAATTTATCTTTTCCTATCACACTTGACAAATAGATCTGTTTGGTTGGTAGACAAGGAAAACGTCTGGGACTCGCTAAATTCTGTTTTCTATCTTTCCTGATTGGTGTTCATTATTTTTTCTCTATCTTTCTGACATGGTGGTGATGAGATTGTATTAGTGGGGGAAAATGATTACTCCTTTTCTGTCCACGCCCAAGTCGCTACCTTGACCTTTCTTTGGCAGGTTACTTCATCAGGGTGAATATTTGTGGTAGAAAGATGGCTTAGGCTCTTATAAGCCTAATATAATATATATATGCAATACATATATATATATATATATATATATATACATAATTATGTATACTTGTACATATATACATTCAACCCTGGAATGTGAATACAAGACATACGTGTACATCATGCATACACCATAGTTCTTAAATTTATAAATGTCCTTACATTATCAATAATAAGTCTAATAATAATCTGCTTTTTCACTCTGATACATCTCCGATTTAGCTTATGACTAGGAATTTTTAAAAGGTTTTCAGGGAAATAGGCCTATGTATCAAGGGGGAGAGTTGGATCAGTGACAGGGTGAGTTTCCTGTGCTCGCCTTGTGTTTAAGCTAAGAGCCACTAACCCATAAGACTCTACTCTTATCCTCTATAAATTATTATGAACTCGAACATGAAAGGATCTACAGTGATATGTCCCATAACTTTAGAGCTGGTCTGAATGTATTTTGCTATTATTTAATTTATGCTCTCCTGTATGCCTGTCCGTCTGTCTGTCTTTTGGCATGACTATAGAAGTGCATTTCCAACTGCAGCCAAGGCTCATATTCCTCCCACCATGTTCAATTCGGTCAGACCGTCTTATAAGCATTTTATACATTAGAAACATTGAATGACGACTGTAACAATACTGTACTTAGTATAGTCAAAATGGCATCCACCTTTTCCGACGATACACGAGAGGGATTACGAAAGTATCTTCAGACCAAAGGAGATATCTCGAATTGTACAATCACATTCAAAGTGTTGCAAATGGCTAGGTAGGTTAGGTTTTTATTACCAGACTGACGACAGTCTTTTAAAACGCCAATTCTCGAGATGTATAATAATTCTTTAAGAAAATTGATAACATTATTCATATGGAATTGAGAAGTTCAAGTTGTCCATACATATGACCACTATAGTTTTCACTCAAGAGATTTTTTTTTGAGATTAGGCCTATACTCCCCAGACGGAAGAAGCTATGTAACTTAATACACATTCTTACCGGCTCCTAGAGGAAATGATGTAAAATCTGGTTTTGCTCGACAAAGGCAGTGATACCCAAGGAGGCCCATTACGATCCCCCATGTCTGACTGGGCCCTGACAGAGACTAATGACCCTCCCACAGGCAGGTTTGATCTTACTGTGGCCGCCGGACTCATTTGTATCAGCCCAACAACACAGGTGTCTGCTACTGCAGTCGGTTGGGATTCTAGGCACAACATACATAATAGAATTTAAGAGGTTTTTATTCTGTAATACATCTATAATGCTCTTCTTTGATGTTTGGTTTAGTTGGCTGGGAGAGGCTGTCAGGGACAATTGGCAAAGTGTAGGCGTATTGGCATGGGAGGTGTTTGTGGGGGTTTGCATTGTCTGTTAAACAACTACTTTGTGTTTCTATGAGTCGTTCTCATCTTAGATCAAAGAGTATGATTCTATATCTGAAACGTGTTCAACGCTATACACGTGAGGACGCCCTGCAAAGAGAATACTTCAAAGAAATCATGCTCACATACACATTACGAAAGAATCAGATGATGTTGCTTTCAATAGTCATGTGTTTAAAATGCAAAAGTCTGTTATTGAGATATATATATATATCAATAATCCTCCGTGTGTGTGTTTGTATCTGTCCGCGTGTGTGTGTCTGTGTCTGTGTCTGTGTGTCTGCGTCTGTGGGTGTCTGCGTCTGTGGATGTCTGTGTCTAAAATTGATAGATTGGAATTGAAAAACATATTATCCACATCTACATCTAGAAGACTTTAGGGTAATTTCAAAGGTAATCTTTGAAGAAAAAAGTTAGGATTTGAAGCTGTTTCACAGCAAAGAACAAGACAGAAAGTGGATTTGTTTATAGGCCTGGCAACCCTGACACACTCCCACACCTATTATGTTTACGGCTTAGACCTGCATGTTTTGAATCAACAAACAGAAATGTATCCTGCCATGATCACAAGTGGTGTGGGTCATGGTGATAAGAACTCCTGAGGGCTGTGAACTGAAAACACAAAGTCTTCAGAGAGACACTTTAAAGTTGTCAGAGGGTTGTCATAGGTGACTTTTGGGTTGTCATAGGTGACCTTTGGGGGCAGAGCAGGGCTCATTTCAGGCCATTGATTCTGTGTGACGACCTTCTGACAATTTTGGGGTGGTCAGAGGGTTGTCATTGTGAATTTTGAGGCTGGATGACAACCCAGAGGTTGTCATTTTCTCCTGACTACTTTGGGCCAAAATGGTCATCAGAGAAGCAAAAACTGAGAATCGGGTTGTCATAGGGTTGTCACAGAAGAAAATGAGACGTCAAAAGTCCTGCCTGACAACCCTAGGGTTGTAAGTGAATGGTGCCTAAAATGAAAGCCCAAGGTTGTCATGGCCTCTGTCCATGACAAAGTGTTGTAAGTGAATGGTGTCAAAGAACATACAACTCGTAGGCCTCCTATGTGTAATGGCCATACCTAATAACTAGTAATAAGATAATAGGATGCCATTATTATGGACTGTAATATCTACAACATGAAACTATTCATAAATAAGATTTTTTGTATAAAAGACACAGACAACCTTGGGTTGCCGTTTTTGGCAGCACTTTTGACAACTCTGTGTTTTCAGTGTGTGTATGGTGCATCGGCCACCCCTTCCCCACTCCTTGTACCCACGGCCAACTCCGTACCCTGGAGGAGTTCTCCAGCAGGTAGCTGGGTGGACGGGATTATTGGATTTTTCTTCTTCTGCCTGTTAAAGAGCAGCAGGCTATGAGCAGATAGCATGCTACCAGGCCACGCTTATCCCGAACCGGGGCCTCAGGATATAGCTTAATGCCATGCCAAATCATGATGAATCCTGACGGGGCTAAGAGGGTGAGATTCGCCAGAAACCAAGAAAAAGAAATAAAAGAACTGGCGGGGTAAAATTAAATACAGGCCCTGAGCAAACTACTTGTTGTTCTCCACACGGGGGAAATTGGTGGGCTTAATGGGATTATCGGCTCTAATCGCCCGATGATTATTGGATAAAAAGGCCCTGAAACTGAGTTATGCAAGTTTAGGTGACTGTCTGTACTTGTAATCAAGATAAATCTGTGTGAGGGGTACGCCACCCACGGCTGGGCTTTCAGTAAGTGCCAGGCATTCCTCTACACGTTCCCCCTACCAGGGGCTTTTTGTGGCTCCTTGTTCTTGTGACTTGGCTAGACATTGTGTAGGATTCTCTGCTAATAGCTGAAGTGAGAGAAAAGTTTCTGTCTCAACCGCTAGAACAAGGCAAACGGAAAAATGGACATTCTTATGTGTGGTCATTGGTATATGCACTCATCGAAAATTATTAATGAGCCCATCCAACTTTACATCAAAATTAAATGTCATGTCAGAGTTTATTATCACTATAATCAGACCTATATTAAGCTAGAGAAAATAGATCAGTGTATTTTTGCCGAGGAAATTACAAATTAAGATTGCAAATCTGAACCTTCCTAAAGGGAACCATGTTAAAGTCTGCCAGCTGGTCTAATATTGTCCTACTTTTGATGGACCTGAGACATGGCTTTCCGATTAGTTTACAGCCCTTTAAATCATCCAACCAATTTAGTTTGAGCAACATATTTGAGCAACATTTGATGGAACAGAATAGTGTGAGTTTTGAATATTTCAATAATTTTAGTGACATAGAGGGGGATGTGCTTAATGAAATGTTTTGTCTAACCTCGCGAAATGCTTATGACAGATAAATCGTTCCGTGTTTCACTCTCATTAGTCAGACAAATTCCCGAGGAGTCTTGATTAGAAGACCTAAAAATAGATCCAAAGGTAGATGGATTGCTCCAGTCTTAATTTGTAGATGTTTCAATTCGTCATCTCCGATAAAACAAACTGAGCTCTGATAAGCAGGGAAATTAAAAGAACAGACCTCCTCTGTTGGCCCTGGGGAAAAACAAGAGGGATGCTTCAAAACAAACCCATCAGGCTTCACGACACTGATGAACATTGAAGTGTGATTAACACATATCCCAGGAGGCCTAAACTTGTATAGCAATCCCACTCTTTAAGACCCTGCCCCGGTGAGGTCACACACTAAAGACAGGGAGGCAGCAGGTCAGGCCAAATTACCATTGCCACCCCTAGATTCATTAATAACCGTCTCCCTGGCTTTAAATTAGTTGGACGTTTCAGGGTGTATGAATCCACTAATCGCTGCTCGTCTAGGTCTTAATGGCTCTTCCCAGGCCCGGGACCTCGGCGCAATTTTCCCCTTGGATTGAATGATGTCGACTAAAAAGATGTAATGACATGGCGCTGTCATGGTATAGGCGGTAGGTACGGCAGTCAAACTACTGTCGACTCTGGGGGTGGGAAACACAAGGGTATTGTTGAGGGGTAGGTAAAGGAACGGCTGGTATGCCGTACTAATAGCTGGTATATTTCACTTCTGCATGTTGCGACTAATTTGTAGTTAGTCATATTGCACACCAGAAACGTAGTTAGGATCTATGTTCTCTGTTATTTCAAAACAACAATGAAGACTTAATCACATATATATTTCTATTGGAGCACCTTACCCGTAGTCTTGCCCCCAAGGAATACTTGCCAGAGGATGCTTTGATAAAGCTATGACAGAGTTAGTACTAACACAATTTCAGTTATAATGATCGAAGTTAACTTGTGTTGGTTCTAAAACACCTAGGTTCAATTCAGTTTTACTCCCCACGTTTCGGGGGTTCTATTCTGAGGCTCTAGAAACTATGTGTGGGCTATGTTTCCGATCCCGTTATCCCTCTCACTTAATTCTCCTTAAAGTGAGCCAAAAGCAATGTTTGCTAGCTAAAGATATGAAAATATTTTGCAAACTTAAATAAGTATAGAAATACATTCTAAGAGCCTTACCTTTGCTATTGCCACAGTTTAAGCCATAAGAACTAACTTAAATTTAACTTGAATTCAATAAAACTCCTGTCCATTCTGCCTGTATGTAAACATCTGTAAACAAACTAAATTTGGTGGGTCACTAAAATTGACTAGGGACAGGTTTTATTGTATTTTGGTGGGGTTAAAGCCTGCTTTCACTGCCTATATTTCATAATGGGCCTCAGTTATGGTCATAGAATATGTTTCAATAGTTTATAGATTTTGCCAAATTTTGACCCAATATTGCTTTTGGCTCCCTTTAAGTACTTACTTTGAAACCTTGCATCTAACATTCAGAGCAGTAGAGATTATACCAGCATAGAATATTTGGTGGTGGAATACTTCATTACTTAACTCTTTGTTTCTGATTGTGTTGTTATTCGTGCAAAATCAGTTCCGTCGTGAATTATTCAGAATTTAATGTAAAATGTGACTGATTTACATGCTTGAACATCCTCTAGGACATTTCCGTCCTCAGATAAAACATAAACCATGCAACTGCATCGAGTGAGGTAAAAGCACTGTATAATTTTTGTTACTTGCGGCCAAAGTATCTGACTAAATAGATTCCAAACAAAATATAAATGATATAATTCTTATTCAGTAGTGCTAATACTTCAATAGAAATATCAATGTTTATGGAAATATGCAATAGATAATGTTCGGTAATTGTACAAGCTGACAATGTGCAATGTTCAGAGAACCAAGGAAAGCTAGATGTTTTCAGCTAGAAATGATATAGATCAGAAACCTCTTATCCTAAATGCATCTAGCTAGATGACAGCTAAGGGCAGACAAAATATACTTACACCGCCAGACATATCTAGAAACAATCTCGGGGCATGTTAGCAACATACATATCTAAGCACAGGACGAAAAACATGGTTACTCGCACTAGAATTGTATGACTGGCAAGAACGTGGGAATAGGCCTAGACGCCAGCATGCATAATGAGAGCTGATAGTTCAGTGAATATGAGAATCGGTCCCTAACCATACAGTCATTGACTTCATTATTAGTCATATACCTAGCATGCGCGTCATGTCTCTACTAAAGAGATCCACAGTGTAACTTGATAAAGGGTTCCTTTATCTACAAAGTATGAGAAATATAGAGTAAAGAGACACGATCAAACGGTTTAAAGCTTTTTGGGGACTTGATTTTGTTGCTAATCTTAATAAAAATTATTTGTATGGGCACAAAACCAAAATTGTTGCTAACATTGCCAGGACATGTTATCGTTTGTGTTTATGATATCGAGCATTATCATGGCGCTACAAATACACACAACACAAATGCGCACAATCAATTAAAAATGGGAAACCATTCTTTTATAGAATATTTTTATAGAACATGGTAAAATGTCCGTATATTCACAATTACAGCAACGTTACGGTTTGACATATTGATGACAAAAACAAAACTACACCCCATGGTATTGAAAAGTACTATTTCAATGTATAAAAACTGATTTCAGGTTCACATAGTCATAATGCTCTATAGAACAATATCCCATAAACCACCACCCATTCAGAGAACAAACAATATCTACAGTCTGGCGGACTAAAGACACAAAGTTGGGCACAGTGCAGGGAGACAGTTCACTCATGGACAATGGGAGGAGAACAATGATATCCGAATTTCCCCTCTGCTCTGTAATCACCGGGCCGGGGTGGCTCCAATTTACACGGGCCCCGATCGATAATAATAAATCAGGGAGGAGCATTCCCAGTCATGCGACGCTGAGCTATTAATAGCCCTGCGCGATCCCAGAAGGCCCCTGGGTAAGCAGGTTCCGGTGGGGAACAGGGGATGGCCGGATATCGGAGTTTATTGTCGGGAAGGAGCCGGCAGATTCCCGGATGGGTACATGCTGACGAGGCACAAGGGATTATTGACTTGGCTTGGTGTGGGCAGACTGCTCTATTACTTCACTTTGACCATTTCAATAAGACGTCTGTGCTTGAAAATACATAACAATAGCCATAAGGCCTTTTTAACTTGGGTGGCTGGATTGAAGGATTATTTTGGCGACATTAATATCAATAACAAAATGTAGTTTTGAAGCTTCATTTAAAAAACACCAATCTTGTGGTCCCTTTAACAAGACAGACCTCCGTTGACTTTTGGATGAATGAAATTCGATTTGTGCTTTATGTATTCTACTCAATTGCCTGATGATAGAAGTTATTGCTATAATAAAATGTAATGGGGTGCTTTAAAGGCTGTTAAGTTTCTCTTGACTTTGAATGGGCATCGCCACATTAATTTTCATGGCAAGCCCCGTTTTATACAAAATCATTGAGTATATTTGTCAAAGTGATAAACAACATAAAAAGCCGTCGAATGGCTACTGCATTAATGACTTAACAGCAAAAATAAGACGAATGCGATTAAATGAAAGCTCCCACTAGACCTCTCTTTTGACCAATCAGTTCACGATCGATGTTTTACTTAAAGTAATCGTTATCAATCTGTTATTTTATATCAAAAGTAATATCAGTCACCACAATTGGACCTGTATAGCGTTCAATAAAAATCCTTCATCGTATCAAAAGATGAATCACAATGAACAAGCCAGTGAGCCCAGTCGTTGAAAGCTCTCGATTATATATTATATTTGATTGATTGACAACAAAAGATCATCAAGTATTATTGTAACTTTTCAATATTTTGAGTTCTCTAGGACTTTGCCGCATCCAGCCTTCAAAATACAATGGTGAACGTTATTCATACCTCAAAGTTCATGTATGCGAGGGTTTACATATGTGATATATCACTTTTCCAATAAAAAAAGGTTCTCAAATGGTAGTCTCCGTTTATCGCATTTTTGACTCTTGGCCTGGGCGGGAATCGACTGCTGTGATCTTGTCCTTACAGAAAGTATTACTCCCACCCAGTGACAGAAATCTGATATCTCTATTCAACATGGTCGGTTTAATCAGCCAACCGTCTCCCTCTGGTCCTTTGGGCCAAAAATAGAGGAAGAATTATGATTCATAGGCGACAGAGTGTACTATGTTACACTTGTTACTGCAGGTACCTCACCTAATTCATATTATACAGGGACACTACTAGTTCACCTCTAAAAGCACAAATGCAACAGGGAAATAATGACGTGTTTTAAAAAGTGGGCATCATCTATCATGCTTTACAGCGAGGGAGTCCTAATACCTTACACAAAACCCCCAGCAATTTCTGTGAAAACTTCATCGTCTGATCCGAACAGCGCCTATGGGCCTCTTCTGTTATGTCAAACGGCAGAAGGAAAAGAAAACAAGATCCCCCGCCGAGATTTCAAAGAGCGTTGTCATACAATCATAAAAAGGTGTCTGTATGATATCTAGTACGGTTCATGCAGGTTTCCTTGTCAGTGCGATCCTGGCGGCGGAATGCGGTACTGTCCGAAAGGTGAAAAAGTCGTCTGCCGAAGTGCGAACTTCAATTACAGCACCGGCAAACGGGAATCCAATTCAGGAACAAAAAGACGCTCATTGAAGTCGAAGTCACTTAAGACTGAAACGCCAGCCAGACCCCACTGTAAACGATTTGATTACTCGACAGTGCCGTCTGCCTTTAGTTGGCTTTTGACGCCAAAGTCTATTAACCTGCATAAGACTAAAGGCTGACTAAATCGATGTACTACGGGATTTTTGTATCATTTAGTTGTTTTCTAGTTATGCTCGGCAATGGGTTTGTTTTTAGGTTGATGCTATTGGAATGATTTTTTTTAAATGCTAAATGTCATATCATACATTATTATACAAAAAAAAATTAAAATAACCTAAAGCAAAAGTTATCTTTTTTCTGGTTACGCTATCATTGAACTTGAATTCCTCTCCCTAGTTTGAAATAAAGTTGTATGGACGATACCATTACGTCTGGAGTTGCTCATGCAAAAATAATCGAAAGGGGAAACTGTTTCCAGAAAAATACAAATTGAATTACAGTTTTACAACCAGGAGAAAATAAAAATGTAAAGCCTAGAAATTAAACTGTAAAAAACTAATATTTTTGTTCTGAAAATCCCTAACTTGATAATACGGTTTAATCGGTCCCTGTTTTTACTACTGTTGCTATTCTGGTGGACCTTTTTCCCCGGGTCTAGTCAATTGGCTGACGCAGTGTCTGTGTACCTTGCCAAGGATTGCCGTTAGTCCACACCGAACTGCCCTAAGTACCTGCTTTGATATCACAGACACGCTGAAGCCAAACTCCACAAAGCAGCCGTCAGTTAACTTTAAATGTTTTACAACCGACTGGTCAGAGTTCAAACGTGGACACAAGGCTACTTTATAATAACCTTCCTGAGGTACTTCCTGTGAATTGTCCTCGCTTTTTCCGGACATTTTGGTGGGCCACTGGGGAGGCTGCAAACGTGGTGGGAGTATTTGTGGGATTCTATACAATGTTTACGACTTTAGACCGATCCCAGAGCGGTCCTAGCGCACAAACAATGTAGGGGTTGATAAAAAATGCCAAGGTAAGTAAGGGATCTTATTTCATATTCATCTCGTTGTAATTCTGTGTGCGCTGATGATTATAAAGGTGGATCTTCCCAAAGGCACGCGCTCATATTAAAATGGACTGTGTATGTTGAACAAGTGACCTGGAGAGAGGGCAGGAATCAAACTGTCAAAAAAACAAATGGACAAGCTACCTGCACACCTATTGCCATCACTACCAATGAAAGGAAGAATGAAGACTTGAAGAAAAACCCGGGAAAGCTGTCTGGGGTGAAAAAGTGCGACATGTCTTTTCAGCAATAAGTGTGGGTCCTTGAGTGAATTCCGTGGATGAAAGGGCCTTCCCCAATGTCAGTTTACCTGGCCCAGAGTGACTTTCATGTTCACCTGAAGGTCATAGCCGACGATTTTTAGTGTGCATCTTCTATTTTGATGGAGTCATTATCATATCATTTTTACGTATTTCTTCCCGTAATATCCCTTTTTTCCTACACAGTTTTTAGTGGAGTATTGTCAGGACCTATCGCACATCCGGTGCACTGAGAGTCCCTATTCACCGCCACGGAATGGCCCAGCACGAGAATTATTAAACATGCAAAATCTGATAAAACATGACGGGGGACAACGTTTTCATGACCCCAGCGACCTTTAGCCTCAAGTTGACGCCATTCTGTCCACGGAGTGGCAATCGCGCGTCTGAAGCCCAGTAATTGGGATTGCTGCACGTCAAACAAAACAAGGACACATAGAGAGTGCTTTTGTTCCCCTTGCCAACGTCTTAAGGCTATAAGTCACTGCAAGGCCACGCTGTCCTTGCTTTATCAATTACGGCTTAAGAGAACAACCCATGAAATTTGGTTTCAGGAGCCAAGATATGCCAGACACTGTCGTGCATCCTTCAGGGAATCTCTGTAAGCTGCCAGAAACCGTGTATGGTGCTGAGATAATGCAAAGGCATCCCCTTAGAGGATAAAAGCCTATTGTAGAGCTCTATATAGGGATAGCCTTCTTCGGTGTATTACAATCTATAATGAACCTGGTAATTGCAATCGCTAAGGTGAGACAAGGCAATGGATCAAAAACATGGTATAAACTTGTAAAGTTGGCTGAACTACATGGGAAATGAAGACCTCGACTTACCCTGACGTGTAGGGAGTATATTTACCACTTACAACATAACCTTGTCGCAAAAAAGGCTCAAAATTATTCAAATATTGCATGTTGAGAAGACGGTCACCAAAAAGTGTAGACTGTCTGGAGTTCTTTGGGTCAAACCCTACTGGCACGTTATTACGATACCTGACGCCTGCCAACTTATTGCGACACACTTCTTCAAATAATATCTCTATTGTAGGAACAAAATATATGCATCAATCTTTTAATCAATGTGGTCACATATAGACTTCAATCTTTACATGGTATTAAGTAGCAGATATACTCAAACATAATATTGAGTTTCCCTGTTTTCAGATATGTGTTAATTATGACTCCACAAAAGGTCTTTTCAAAGTATAATCTCTGAAGTCTGTATTAGGAAAAAGAGACAACATTGAAATGATTCTAAAGCAGGATGTTTGACATCTACATTTCTCTATTTGTGAACCAAGTTTTCTTTTAGAAGATAAACATTACTTCTACATGAGTTTTTTTTATTTCAGTGTAGCTTTAATGTGATCCATTCAAAGGACAGGAGCACAGTATGCTGTTACAGTTCACGCAACCTTTAGCACATAAGAATAAGATAGTGGGTCAAAATGTCGGGAATGTTATAAGAATACAGTAATCGAAGCTCCAGGAAGAGAGAGGTTTAAAGAGGGGTGCCCAATGGGTAAAGACAGGCGATATAAGTGAGGCAAACAGAAGTACATGTAGGTAAACAGATGGAAGTACACTGAGGAAGAGATATATACAGACTGAGTCATCCACATAGGGATCACACGACCAAATACCGCCGAGGGAAGGAAGATAGGTAAAAAGATCAAAGACAGAAGAAAAGGGACGTACGAACACTGATGAATGGAAATGAGCCAAGTACCATATGACTGAGTTTTCTTTCTTATCAATTTTGATGAAGAGATTCTTAAGCTTCTTAGGAGATTGAGTAAAATGAATGATGTATACATCATTTCCCATTCTGCCAGGCTCCTAGCTATAGGAGTTCATGAAATTGATATAGGATCTTCCTGTGGATCTCATTATAAGATATATAATATACAGAAATGTAAATCGTCCATATGTTGCTTCAAACCCATTCCTCATATAATTTCTGAATATAATATGGGTTCAATGGGTTATATTATAACTTGTAAATTATGGATAAACAAACCATGTGTATCAGACATTCTTTATAACTAATATCATTACTTTAACAAGTACGGTACCAAATTGAATGGAAAATATAAAGCTTAGGCCGTATCCAAACATGTCAGTTATCCTTAATATTGAATTAATATTATGGAAAAAGCCATGCTAAATCCTTGAAAATAATCACACATAAGCACATCAGTATGTGTTAATGATATGGTTTCCTGGATAATTGATTCATGATCATATCGACCAAAGAATATATTTCAAACATAGAAGTATGTGCTTTGTGTCGACAATTGACATTGAATTGGATCATGAAACAAAACCATGCCTAGTCCTTGAACATTATCACACACAAATGCACATCAGTAAATATGTGTTCATAAGATATATTACTGGATAACTAAGTTATCATAAACAGTAATCTCATTGCTAAAACATCGACATAAAGCATTATACTGTTGCTATATTGAAAAAGATAAATCCGATAGATGCCGACACGACCCTGTCCTCCCACCACGTGGCCGCACCTACATGGTGAAAGGATTGGCATTAACACCCGTCGGATGGGGCCATACAAGAAAAAAGTAAAGAAATATAAAAAAAATAAAAAAAATAAAAAAAATAAAAATCATCAAAAGCCTCTGCAGTCATATCTGAATGTTGTTTGCCTATAGAATCAGACCTCTTTAGTGGAAGGTGACACACTTAGCCTTCATCTTTGTAGAATTCAAGAAATTGAATGAATGATACTACATTCCCAGCGTTACTAAAATAAGTGAAAGAATGTCCGTCTGCCTAGCGTTCTAGAGCTTCCTAGTACATGTACCTTTGAAAGTTGATATGTTGCTAATAGCTATGGGAACTATTCGGTAAAGATGGGACTCGTGTAGGCTCGTCGAGGAGGTAAAATAAAGAGAGCTATGCTACCTGCGTCACTGTATTCTATTTTACTTATATTGAATTTACTTTTTATATTTATTACAACTTCCTGGGATACATATTGGGGGGGGGAATAGTAGAATTAATATCAGTACGGGCCTGAACATTTTCAGTTTTCTTTGGTCTACAGGTATCCCAAATACGCTAGTACAATTGGACAATATTTTCTTACAACAGACTCTAAACAGCATAGTTCAAAACATAACTGAAATGGCGTGGGAGCTATTTGAGGGAATTTATACTCCAATGACAATTCAAATCAAAGAAGGACTACTTGGTCAAAGCTAAAGCTAGCTAATTGGTTTGAAAATCTCTACGTGACTCCTTTGATCAGTGATTGACAAGATAATGTGTACACGAAAGGTGGGTATGTCTAGGTCTCACAGAAGGCAATGATCAATCCTTGCCAAGTGAAACATCAACTGTTCCATACATGTGCATTACATACGAAATAGCTGTTCAACAGGGCATTGGCAACTAATGTACCTATATACTTGTGTGGCCTTGACAAAAAATACCTCCATCCAAACCTAACAAAAAGGACAAAGAAGAAAGCAAAGGTTCTTGGCAAAACTATGCGCGTAAGATTGGATATCTTCCATTTGTGTATATATACATAGCCATTTCTTCATATAACATATATAACCATTTCTTTATATATATGAAGTGTCAACAATGACGCCATTCTATTTCCAGGTTTGTTTTAATTTTCTTCAACTAAGAGAGAGCGATGGGAGGTCCATGAGGTCAGCCTGAGATAACCTTAGACACGGGATAGAACAGCAGGGATTTACGGAAAAAACACAAACAGCCCCAAGGCAAAACCACAGGTAGACAAAAACACAGTTAGACATCGTAAATTTACTACCGACATGTTGAGTTCAATCCACCGCCCCCGCAACTTCTCCCTTTTAACTTGTATCCTGTACATCTCAGCTTAAAGCACTAGTGAAAACGAATGCTGTATAAAATGACACACCTATGTGTCAGTGATGCAAAAATGGTTTACCACGAATTCCACCGCTATACACATTCCACCAGTGATATGTATCGTTTTTACTGTAACAAATATTTCTGCCGTGTATTATCTTTCGCCACAGTGGTCTAGGAATCCCGCGGTTTCTGGATCATTTATTATTGGTCGATTATCTCTAACTGTCATCATAACAGGCATTTGGTGTAAGTTGTTGGCGTGATCATGGTGATGGCTGGCTGATAGCAGAGCCCCTTCTCCTTGTGGTACACGTAATTAAGAGACCTTAATAAAGTCCCAGGGTTGAGTCGTCACCGTGGCGGCGGGCGGGGTGAGGTGGGTGGTTGGCAGGCGGGAGACAAGGGCGAGACAACATGGAGAGCCGAGTGAAAACTTTACACGTGGGATGGGTTCTGATTCCTGTATATAACCAACAGGGGAGGAGGCCGCCCGAGCACCAGTTGGTATATTTATCATACCCTGGCAGAGTATTTATAAGCGTAACATTCTAAAGTTTAGACTGCCAAAATTATTGGAACTATTTTCAACTGTCAAAACTACTTTATGTATCAGCCTCCAGACTGATAGCATGCTGTTATACCCATGCTTTTCTTAGTGTCGAACTAAAGTCTTGACTACTGAAAATGTCTTACCCCAGAGTAAGATAAACAGTACTAGTGCCTTCTAACTACTGATATAAATCATTTGGAATATCATACTTTTAACATCTTGAGACCCAGCTGTCCTTCAACCAGTCACTAGCTGATTGATTAACATGTATCTGTATTTAGAGGATATTCCCTTCTAGGTATTCCCTTTCTAGATCAGGCAGTTGCTTCTACCCAGAAGATACTGAGTTATAAACATGCAATGGCCACTTTGTTAAAAAAAAAAAAAAAAAGATTCAATACTGCCCACATAACATTGCCTTTTTCCGGAAAAAAATCCCTGGGTTTACACTCTGCCTGTCACAGTGAAGAGAAGGGGGCCGCCCCTAGCTATACATAACAACCACATCGGCCGAACGATCTGCCCCGCGACAATTGCATTAAGACTCATCGGGGATTCCGGCTCTGGCCCTCCGTCAAGTTGTGTCTTTTTTCCCGCTGTATAGCTTTGATGTTGGCTTGTTTATTAGCATGTGGCGGAGGCAGCGGGCCAGAGGCGGGAGGCATTATCCTTTACAAATACACTGAAGTGTGGTGAATAACATTATGATTAAGACAGCGACGGATGCAGTGAAAACGGTCCCCAACGTTTAACAGACTTAAGTCGGTTTTCTAATATGTATAATATTATATCTAGGTTTACATATAAACATAATAATTATGTTTATATTTAAGCCTCCATATAGCACCCCATACATATGTAATATATATGGAGGCTTTTATATGTATAAACATAATTATATATAAATAATGTATACGTAATACCTATATGTATTCTACTATATGCTTATTGCTTATATATATTTTATATAATGGGTTCGAAACTCATGCCAGGACCTACTGACAACAATAAACTCCCATGAATGTTGTTGCCGACATGGCGGTAATCAAGCAGAAAGATAGTGAAGGTATACGGCGACCCCCGTTAACTTTAGCCAAGCCCTTGCTACAAAACAATCCCATGGGTACGGACAGGCCGGAAAAAGTAACCTTCTTGGAGGTTCACTTGCAACTGAACATACATTGTCATAAAAAACATAAAAGTGGTAAAATTGCAAGTGAGCATACATTGTCATAAAAACCACAAGAGTGGTAAAATACACAAGTCTTATCTTGATATGAGGTTTTTGGTCCCAACGGTACGTGCGCAAATTTGCTATTCATTTTCAGAAAAATAAGAGCTATGAATAAAATACGAAGCCTTCCATTACGTGGGGACCTATGCGATACATATCCTGATATGAATACAATGGATCTACGGTGACGGAAAGGGGTAACGTAAGGCAATAAAGACATAAGGGGCTATTACACTACACGACATGAGCTGCGATATGAAGATGTCGTAGGGAAATGGTGCATTTTAGAGAGAAAATTCTTTTTGATACATATTTAAAATACTCCAAATTACCATTTTGTAATAATTATATCACTCCTGTATGCAAATTGTCTTTAATATCATCATATTCCAACCCATGTCGCAGCCCAAGTCGTGTAGTGTAATACCCCCTTTAACACAGACAATGGCGACAACCTCAATTGGTTATTTAATAGATCTGCATATTACATAGCAGACCTTTAGCCAAAAAGTACATATTGATTACTAATGGTTAAGGCATAGACCTCCAGATCACTAGACCAGAGCGGCAATCCCTATAGTCGTCACTGGAGGGGTTAACCGTGGAGGGATTTCTCCAGCCGTTGGCTTTTTAAGAGAGCCGCTGGCGCCGCCCAGTCGTGGATCTCCACCCGTTGATCACTCCTTAATTTGCCCCTCGCTATAAGCGGTTAAACCCGCTGCCAGCTCCCTAATTGAGACCAGGATTTACTGTCGACTCTTTGGGACAATGAAAATAGAGTGGCCTCTGTGTGCGTGCATGACGACAGATAATCCAGCCTAAAATGCCCCCCAACTACCACCCTACACGCCCCCCCCCCTACCCACCCATAAACGTCCTCCACCTCCACTTAATCCACACTGGTATTATCCCACTGCAGTATCTCTTCATTATATTACTGCAGATCGAATTAAATCTGTGATCTATTTTGAAATAGGTAGCTATAGATTTCTCTTAAAATTAATAAGATAGGAGTGTCGATACATCAAAATTACCCATAGATATGATTGTATCTACTGACTGCCACATCTTTAATACTGTTTTTGTATAGCTGATAAGAAAAGGGGAGATAATTTAAGTAGCACTACACGTGCATTGATTAAACTGGTTTTTATGCTCTGAGTTATAATTCTATTTGAAATAAAGAATTCCCACGTTTCCTTCACCAGACAAGAGCCTGTATAATTATATACATTTCAAGTGGCACTCTACTTGCACTGATTGAAATGAAGACTTCCCAAGTTTCTTTCACCAGGCTGTATAATTACTCACACAGTACAAGAACTCCTCACTAAAGGAGGGCTATTTACCTCCTCCCGTTGTCTGAGTGACCCTTAGCGGCAGCGGGGGCAGGTGTTATCCGGTACGTTTGGCAGGGCGGTGTACTTGGGCATAGAATGTCCAGGTGAGGCTGCCAAGGTCAGTGGTGTGGGGGGAAACGGTGGCTCCCAGTCGCCACACACCAGCCGCCTACAGGTGCGGGAGGACCCACACCTTCCCGGGGTTATTGGGGGGGCACTTAAACTCCAAACCCCCTTGGCGATTTCACCAAGTCTGCTGATTCTATTAGAATAATCAGCCAATCTAAGGTATGCTTAAATGTATATTTTAATGTAATAATTTATTTTGATATACACACAAATCACTGCCCCATCGAAAAGCAGTGTATGGTGACAGGACAACTACCCTGGGGACAACTACTCGAGGGACAACTACCTCGGGGACAACTACCCTGGGGACAACTATCCCCCAGGACTATTATCCCATAGGACTATTATTCCATAGGACAACTACCCCTGCGAGAACTATCCCTAAGGACAACTACCCCATATAAGATAATTACCTCCTTAGGATAACTTCTCCTTGGGACAATTACCCTTATGGGTAGGACAACTACCCCTATAGGACAACAACCCTATGAATAGGACAATTACCCTTATGGGTAGGACAACTACCTCTATAGGACAATTACCCCTGTGATAGGACAACTACCTCTTGATAGGACAGTTACCCCTATGATAGGACAGTTACCCCTATGATAGGACAATTACACCCATTGGATGATTACTCCAATGATTGGACTATGGGGGACCTGTCCTGGGAGTCCAAGGGACGGGAGAAGGAAAGGGGAAAATCTCTTATATTATACTCATACATATCCATCCATTTGATATAGAAGTAATTGTCCTACCATGGGAGTAGTTGTCCTATCAAGAGGGTAGTTGTTCCAGGGGTACCTGTCCTAGAATAGCAATGTATCATTCCCAAAGGAAAAAGAGACACCCAAATTGTACATGATGATCGAGACCTTCAGGTTCTTTTGAAATAATATAATAAGAATAATAAAAATTTAAATCTACTGTCCCCATTATATTTCTATTGAATAGGCAAAAGGCCATTTGGTAGTATATGTACCCTTTCACATATTGTTTTTCAAAGCCTAAGTACCCTCCACAAAGGTACATCTTCTCTCAAGTCTTGGGGTCAGCAGCGAAGGGGCACTACGTGCAGTTCCATCCTGGCACTGTCACTAGACTTGCATAGATTTGGTAAACATGATGTTTGGTATGTGTTTTTTAAAACAAGAAAGTACGTCTCTTTTAGAGACCAAATTGAGAAATCACTTTGATGCATCCTTCGACAAAATTATAAGGTATATGGTAGGAAGAATCCCTCCATTATACTGTCTTTTTTAGAAGGGCAAGCTGGACTGGTTGTGAGCTTTTCTCCATACTTGCAATGGATGCATCATCTGACGTGTTTAGACTCTGTGCTTATGAATTGTTTACAGAATAACAGATCACTTCACGGTTCTTAGAACTGATTACTTTTTAGAAACGGAAAAAGAACTTATTGATTCAATTGGCTTCTTAGAAATCGAGTGCCTTTGAACTGGCCTTTATAACGGTACGTCTGTAACAGTGTTTGTAATTCTTCAAAGAGTATTCTAAACCAAAGAGGAAGGAAATTATATGTTGGACTTTCAAAGGCAAAGTCCTTGATGTTTCAAGTATGATAGAGAGCATATAAGTAGAAATCGCCTTAAACCAAATGACTTTAAATAAATGAGTTACTTTATTTGTATTGAGAGAAAAAGACTAATGCCATAGGCCAATTTTGATTGTTTGCCATAGACATCTTTTTGCAGTTTACAAAAACACACTGCGTAAATATACAAACATAAACAAGTTAATAGTCCGCCTTTTGTGAGACTTGGTAATTTCAGTTTTGCCAATCTGAGAGCAAGAAAATAGGTAAAATATCATTCTTCTTGTTGAAATCAATTTCTGTTTATCATAAAATGATCATTTTATCATTTTAATAGAGTTTACCTATAACCATACACATTAACTACATGATGGAAGACACCTTTTTCATATTGATACGTTTTTCAATTATCAAAATTACTAATTATGTTTTCATGGTTTAACATGAAACAATTTTCCAAAATCAGAAAGATCAGAAACCCATCAAAATGGCTGAACTTCTGCAGTCTACGCAACATAGGCTCAGGTTCCCTTCGTAGAAGCGGGCGGGGAATCCCCGGGAATCCTTGTCTGGTTTCAACAATACATAGTAGCCCACTTCTCTAAGCTCACCTCAGAGATCAGACATCGGAGCCGCCCATGAGGATCCTGCTTTCAACGTACACACTCACAAATCCATTCTACTCTGGCACAAATGTTTGCTTTCAGAGGAATTGAAATCATGTATGCGTTGCCCGTACAACTAAGATAAACCCCACTTGAGCGCTGTTGCTCTCCCAACATACCCTATAATGTGTTACAGTGGTTTCAGTGGAATTGTAAACATGTACCTACATTTTATTATAGGTGGGTCCTTGTAGCAACAGTTGAGAAGTTTTATGTAGTGTGGCTTGACATATATATGTACTCAACTGAGCACTGAGGGTTTTCTTTATTTCTGATTACCCCGATAAAGCGCAATAAATACGTCAAATGTGTAATTTGCCCTGCACTGGGTCCGACATGTTTATCTCGCATCTTTATAGTCAATTTAACTCGTTAGCTGGATCTTGTTTGGCTCACCCCAAGAGCCGATCCTTACACGCTATCACAGTTACAGTATCCGCGGATACTGCCAACTGCCTCCCCTTCATTCTCCAGGGTAGGTCGTCAACAACTGTTTGGGGATCGGTTGGTCGGGTTCCATAAAGCCCTGTTTCCAACAGCCGATTTTACTATCAATTTCAGAAATCGGCAGTGGGAATATTAGTTAATCGCAAACATGTTATATACCATTAGAACGCGTTTTTGATTTTCTTTCAAATGGTATGTAAGATTTATAATCCTTTGCCATATTACCAGTTAAAAGTGATAAATTACCAACAAATCGGTAGTAAAATCGGATGGTGGAAACAGGGCTGTACCCTTCACAAAAAAAACAGGTCTCAGAAATGCCATGCATAGTTTGCAATTTCAACGACTAAAGGAAATTGGTCACCCTAATTTCCTGTAAGGATTTTGATAAATGTCAAAGCCTGATTACCCAATCTATATTTTCCTTTTTTAATGGTTATTTTACCTACTTTTGATTAACAGCTGGTATTTCATGTGTCCACTACTGGCGAAGTTTGATAATTATCTCAATTATAAATACAAAAATGTAATATTGATCTATTTAGCGGTCTAGCAAATATGTTCGCATAAACCTTCTACGGATAGGTTGAAATAACGATGGGCAACTTGTAACTACATATAAATGGATAAGACCGTTATAGCTCCCTGCAGAATGTCAATTAAAATAAATCTTAATAAAATCTTAATAGGTTAATCATCAGGTACCAACTGTTGGCACAAAAAGTAGCAAATAACCCATCTGTTATTCAATCATATAGACATAAAGGGAAAAACACGCATACCTTTAATATGCCTCACGTTGCCAACTTATAAAAAAAATCGGATTTGGCGGTTAACCTGTAGTAAATATCTGGTGGCCCTGCTTGCTAATTTGAGGCTAATTATTATAAATGTTGTTTGGCCATGCATCCCGCACACACGAATGATATTGAAGCCAAAAGGCATCTTAAATATGGAATTGCAATGAATATCACGCTCAATCTTATTTCATGGCATGTGAGTCAATTTCTTCGTAAAGATGTCAATTTGACTGCCACTGAGAAGACGTGACTGTCGCATGAGGTTAAGGGACCTTCGTGCGATACCTATATCACATAACATGAAGAAATAAGGATGATGTACCTGATCATCTAGACAGTGCGAACTAATTACTTGACCTATTTCATACGTGTTACAGTTTTTAGGCATACTCTAACTTGTTCGGGCCACATGGCTGCTTCTTACATTGTTCATTACCATATTGAACGATATAGGAAATTTCTCCCTTCATACCAACGCGAGTGAAGGTGTGAATACATTGGGAAAGCTATAGCGATTATTGTGTAGTAAATTTTAATCAGAATTTAATAAGCTCAATGCGTTAATAAGTAATAAGCTTTAATAAGCTCGACATCAAATGGTACTATTGAAAAAGGAATACAACGGTTACCCAAGGAATATGAATTATCATTACCCCGAGGTAATACATCCATACTTTGGATGCCTTTTTCACTATTGTGAATTTAGGATCATCGATATCAAGTGTATTCCTCTTTACTATAAAAGCAACTGAGTACCTATAGGCCTACTGCGGCCGTAAGAAATGAACGGAGTCACATGTTTTCTCTCTTTTATACGTGTACTGCACTGCGTCAAGGTATAGTTTTCTTCTGGAAAAAGTGAAAGTTTGAAAATGATTAACATAAAAGAGGCGGACCGTCTCCCATGCTCTACCATGTTTATGCCGTTTTGTGCGACAACCGCCAAATGGTTGGATATAGGTTTTGGAGCAGATATTAGAGGCTGAAGCACAGATTGTAGGATTGCATGACCCTGAACGTTTCTGCTCTGTTATTACCACAGCGTGTGAGTTGTAAATCAGGCCTAAACCACGACCTGGGTGATAGAACTGGCGATAGAAGTGACGCCTTGAAGATATAATTAATACGTATTAGTTGTAATGTATGGAATGAATCGCCTGAAAGGATGTGTTTATCAACAGATAATCTAAGGAGATAAATTTCCATTATTTTTAGTCCCATTCTAACTATTTTGATTAAAGATTACAATCTATAACATTCAGAACTGACATGCTTTTAGAGTGAATTATGATTTTGTTTGCTTTACCTTACATTTTAGGTAAAAGTAGAAACATCAAACACCAACTCAATGATAATTTGGAAGGAACTGGTTCTTTCCTTTTTATCTTTGTTTCACTTTTCATTGAGATATGTTCCGTCAGACTTTATCATCAACTTCACCCTTCATTGAGTAAAACCAGCAGACTAATACTCTAATAATTATATTGTCATGTATAGTCAATTTGACCAGTCATCATTAAATTAATAATAAATAATCCCAGAACTGTCAGACAACTGTTTCCACGTGGGTGCTCGATGACAACAATATACTCGATCAAATGTTGTTTAAAGTCGGTTTAAGTGATAAGTTCTCATAAAAGCACCGTTCACCTATGATGTATCATCTACTTAAGCTATAATACAAGAGAGCTGTATAACTGATCACTCATTTTGCTAATGCTTCTCTCCCGAATGTTGGTATTCATCGATTGATACAAAAGCATGAAATTTGATTAGCAATCGATGCTTTTCATTGATTAGGGATGGGTAAAATGAAAGCACCTTTGAGTAACGATACTGCTTATTGACATTAATAATTAATTGGATATGTGGTACGTATACTTTCTCTATGTATCCTCGCATCTAGTTATAACAGCCTTAACCTTTAAGGGAAGGTTAAGGCCTCGTGACTAGTTGCTATGTTAATTAGGGTAGGAGGTGCGTTGGCAGTGGCGTCAGAGACCCACCACGGAATTATAAAGAGATTTTTGCAGTATTTAATTATCATAACACACTCGGGGATTAATTACAAGTCTTGATATTGTATGAAAAACTGTACCCTCTCCTTTGTAGATGAGACTGAAGCCGTGATGGAATGGAAAGGTTTAAAAGACGAGGTCCCTTTGATCATATAGAGTGTCAGTTTTACTCTATATATGGTCGGGTGCAGTCTTTTAGAGGGGAGACCTATCTATTATGTATGAATGTAGCTATTGGAATTAGAATTATAGAGTTATGTAAAAACACAGTAGAAACGTCGATCTCATTTGATGTTCCCCATTCCAATGTTTATTTGAACCATTTGAAAAGATAAATGTAATGAAAATAAAACTATTAATCAGTGGAAATAACTACCATCCCATATTATTCATTTTGCGACTGCAAATTCACCCTTCGAAGAACATTGTCTTCTGTTACGAACATAATATTAAAGACATCTTGGAAAGAGTATTATGAACACTAACTTGATTCACGTTATTTCAAGTTGAACAACGTAATCCAAGGCCTAGGAGCCCTGCTGGCACAAACTTATGTAACTTTCCCTTAGTTATATAAAGACGTAGAATTACGCTTATAACCATTTTCATGAATTTACAAATTACTGATGATAGCATGATACGATATATTGTATATGTGAGAAGTACTGACCGAAAGCATGACTGAGACATAATGTATAAAGATAATGACTATCTGATTCCAGCATATCTGATTCAACAATTAGTTTTATGAGACCAATGATGGAAAATGCCAACCAAAGGGTGACAAACAAAGACTTCGATCAAACAATAATAGTGAAAGATTTTTGGCTTTTTTATTATCAATGTTGCTAAGTATACAATAATTCTTTTATATGGAACCTCAATCCACTAGTAGTTTTCACTGTATGGAGAAAAACTACTTTTGTTAAAATACCTAAGAAAAAGAGATGCACCTTTAGAGGTAGCAATATGGATGCAGTAATTACTTATATGGAGATGTTGGTGCATGGGTAAGTATTGTCTATGTGCTTTGAGATACAGTACATATATGTATGTTGCATGCGATACATTTGATATCGTGTTACATGGCTTTGCCCTGTTTCTATTGTCTCTAAAGGTCTGACAGCAATTAACCTTTCATGGGACACATTTTTATTGTCTTGTATCAGCTGTCACTGAGTATACCAAAAGTAAATTATTAGGGTGAAGATATGAATCACTGCTCTATCATAAGCGTTCTTGTCTACAATATTTCAGGTATGAATTACTAAACCTTTATGAACATTAAACGATCAGATTCGTAATTTCTTTCATCTACCTCAGCGTGACCAATTTTCTTCTAGTTTAGTGAATCTGGGCATGTTAACCCTTTCACTGCCAGATACATCACAATATAACTCATATTTACTGAAATATTGCCCAAAATACAAAAATTAGTGCATAAATTCCCTAAAACTCAAATTTAGTTTAGATTCTTCAGATGAAAAGCTTTTTTCAATAATTTTGATGAAAACGTTCCAAATGTTGGCACTGTGCCAATATGGCAAATTTCCTGTGAGGAGAAATTGTTCGTACTATCAAACTTTGCAGGTTACCATGGTAACAGATAATTCATAAAATAACTATCACACTCTTTATAAAAAATAACATGAAAACATTATCTTCTTTGTGCAAAAGACAGTTTGTGATTATCATGAATGAAAGAAAAGTTAGAGCAAATTGAAAATCATGTCATTTACACAAATTCACCCATTTTTCATGATTTTTTAATTAGTATGGCAAATTCAAATGTAAATACGCTGTTTATGGTTTCTTGAATTGCAATTCTAACATTTGTGGGCGAGTTGATAGTCCGATGTTCAAATACCTGTAACTCTGGTTCTAATTGGAATATCTGAAAAATTCTTTCAGATTCTGAAAGCACAATTTGCATTCTTTCAATGGTGTTCCTATGGGATTTTACTATAGGGCCCCATATGAGGCCTCTGGCAGTGAAAGGGTTAAAATGCATTTGATCTTTAAAGAATGTGTATTCATAAGAGTTTCTTCATAGATAAAACTGAATTGATAAAAGGACATTAGGTTTGTATTGTGTTTGTACTATTGGATGCGCTTCTAGCTTTTAAGTACTGAAAAACAACTTAAAACTACCAAAATGATCAGCGATGGAAACATTATTTCAAGTTGCAATTTGAAATTGCTAATTCATAGAATCATTAATTGATAACATTCAGAGTTGCTTAAAAAACTGTCCCTTTCCAGTTTCATTAGTTGAGTGGCTTTCGATGTAACAGAGCTTTAACAAATTTGCAGTCAATATTGACCCGGCTCTAGCAGTTCGTGGATCTGCCAATCCACTCTCCATGTTTCAGCACGGCGTGGTACAACATTGAGCTTTGTGTCATAAATAGAACTAAAGGTTATGGCATTGATACCTCAGCTGTGATAATACTAAAATATAATCAGGTTATATGCAGAAGTGAAAGGTCTGATTAAAAGGGCAATCACTACAATGTCACGTACCATAATACAGAAATACAATGGGTTAGAAACTAACTTTGTCAAATGTTCGAAGTTTTTGCAAAAACCTTAGGACATTTGAGGACGCCTATTTGTCCAAACTTTCTAAACCTTTTTTGAATAAGTTATAGGCAAGATGACTATGCCTAAAACAAAATCTTAGACATTTCGAGTAACCCCATGTTACATAAAAGTAATGATGTCAGGTGTCACACTGAAATAAATGAGTATATCACCACAATACCTAGATCACTATATGTATAGATTCAATCCCTATATATAAATCTTATGAGGTTTAAAGTTTTATTGTGAGTAAGGCATTATTCACTTGTATGGATAACATTAATCAGCCTGGCATTCTACCAATGTGTATGGAGGGTTCTCTGAAGACAGATGTCAGGCTCCTGCCTTCACAGCAGTCACCACTCCAGTGAGGTGTCATGCCAGTCAGTAATCCCAAAGTGAGTTGACAAGAGACAATTGATCACATAAAAGGTGTTTACCTGTGTGCAACTATCATTATATTCTTATTAAAATCGTCTGAAGACTTGAATCTTTTTTTTAACTGGATGTTCAGTAGGCCTACATTTTTATGTCTGTTATAACATTTGGATATTAGAAAATAATTGTGTAATCAGAATTCTGAGATTTTACTCTTCTAAAACTTCTTTTTTGATTAACAGTGCCACCTAGTGGAGAATGTAAGAGATAGCTCTTTGAGTAAGAAACTTAGATAATTTGACTATAGGGGATTATACACTGGTGTTCAGAAGTGGGGTTAGAAAGTTAGAATGCTTATGTTTAACCTTCATTTCATGTGACAAAAGCCAGATTTGACTAACTTTCTAAAATTTAGTTTTTTTCTGTGTACCTATATGGGTTTCAACTAGTACTAATTGTCTTTCGAGTGAAAATACAATATCAGAGAATGTACTGGTAGGATTTGCAGAAAGGCATTATGGACATAATGATGGACTCCAATGTAGTTGTCTAAGAGATTAAACGTTATTAATAGAAGTTGATAAAGAAATTGGACTTAAACAACATTTGATATTTCAATTGATTTCGATTGAAGCTTGGGTAATGTATCTTTGTTACCAATGCGTTTAGACGATACGTTCCCACTATTTTGCAGGGTTTGTAAATATGAACACAGCACGGGAACTAGTATTTTATCGGCACTCTGTGAATGTAGTATTTGGTTACTTCATAATAAAGCTAGGGTGTCTTTTCCTTCTGATAGAAGAATGTTCCACCCAATCAACTTGTCCTACAAGAGAGGGCAACAGTCTTTAAGGAATACGTGGCAAAAAGCATCATTTTAAAGAAGTATTCTATTGCATAGTCTAAAGAGGGGAATAGATTACCTTCTAACCTGTTTATGAATATTTTAAAAGATCGGGGAAATTATAGAGCCAACTCTAGAACAAAAATGTATAGTGTACTGTCTTCATGACCATGTGAGACATTATATAAAGTGATCAGAACACGTGCTAATATAAAATAACACTAATATTTCATTGACAACTGCTAACTTGGTATTTCCGTTCACCGCCCTCTTCTCCACAGAGCTATACGAGATGTAATGCATTAGGCATATAGTGGCAGATTTATGGCACAATTTACTTTTGGTTTTTGAATTTGAATGTAAACAATGATTTTTTTATTAATGAAGATGAATGTTGAAATCACGTTAAATAACACAGAAATTTAAGGAAAACACGCCTACGCCCTATGATTAGTTCTAAGTATAAATGAAAGTAATGAAAAGAAAACTGTTTTAACAAATATGACATACAGAGGGGAATAACCAAATTAATCATTAGTCCCATTTGTGGCAAAAGTGCGTCTTCAAAGAGAACAAATTTGCCGCTACCTGTCCAATCCTTCTATGCAGCTGCAAGTTGTATTTTAGGTAGATAAGTTATTGCTGGTAGCAATGATTCAAGGACATCATGTCATGAGGCTGTTTTAGCAAACCGCAACTAGGCCTCCGACTGACAGTGGAGGTAACCTTATCTAGGTCTGACATCGTTTTTAATAAAATATACACAACACTGGTCCTCTTCCTAATCAAATAATACTCAGTTCCCCTACTTGTCGCCTTTCCCCAATCCAATACGCCTCACCAGCTAAGTGCAGTGATATGAGAATAATAAAGTGTCCCTAAAGAGCGCGAGGGCCCTCTCAGAAAAAAAGCAAACAGTGGAGGGACTGGCATCTCACAGCAAACTTAAAAGCCCCTGGAGTGTGATGCACTGGAGCATTATATTACCCGGCCTAATAAATTTGTCCTCTGTTATGTTGTTTTGGGTGGAGGGGGTAGGAGAGGGAGCATGGGGTGCGTAGACGGTAGGTGATGTATACGGGGCCACTTAGTCCCAATGTCAAACAAGCCCTGGCTGGTCGTAAGTCAGCCTTTGGTGGGGCCCAGCGAACAATAGGCTGTTTGCATTTGTTTAGCCCTAGCAGAAAGCAGTATGTAAACATTCCAGTGGAGACCTATCTAAATGATCGCTCCATCAAGGAGCGGTCGGCGGCATTATCCGAGTCTCCGTCATGTAATACACCAAAAGGTAGGCCGTGCCCATCAATTTGCCCTACCTGAGGCACCTCCCCGCCTCGGGTTTTATCGACAACGCCATTACAATGGATCAATTAGTAATCATTATTGTGCCAGGGAGGTGCAGTTGATACATGGTTGTCAGGCAATTAGTACAAGATACGCTAATTGCGCGTTAATGCACTGTTCTTCAAGCGCGTTACCTATATGAGAAAAATGTAACATGATAGAACTAATTGCTTGGGAGACACTTGTGTCATCTAATTAATATCGCGGAAATACTTTCAGCTACGCTTTGAAGCAAGGATAGATGCTTTTCCTTGAGTAATTATTAGTAAGAATAAAAGCTGAACACTCTGGCTTAACTAAATGATCAAGTTGGTCTTAATACTTGACAAAGGATCGTTGAAATGTGGTATTATTCCTATATGGTCAATAAGACAATCCCACTTCCTAAAGACTTGTGATTCTACCTGAGTGTAGGCGTCTTGGGTGCTTACACATTCACAACATGGCCCTCGGATGATCTCACAGCCTTTTCTATTGTGTAACACATGCAGCAATAGGATCATGTCTAGGGGTGTTGTGCAGATGATATCACAATAACCCGAGAGGCACTGGTAGCATTATTGGCGATCAATGCACTGTCCATATTGGTGCAAAGAATTTTCCAAAAGTTTCTGAACTATGGTTTCCTGATCAATGAAATAGTGGAGGTGTTCTGATATCTGTAAATAATCTATCAAAACTGGATTCAAGATAAAAAAAAAAAATCCCAATTGTATCTTAAGGACTGCTCATGGTAACTAAATAGTGATGAACAAAACGTGGGCACGTGTGCTTGTTGGCAAAAGGTCTATCGTGGCAAAGAGAGGGAAACAGACCGTCATTATAGTACTACACCTATAATCTAGTGCAGCATTATAGTGAGCCACACCTTTCACCCTAAAACTATAGCTCAGCCATGATGCCTTGTAATGTAAAGTATTGTAAATAACTGCCATTGTCAATAACTGCTAGTAGTAGCTATATTGCCCATGAGGGTCCGGATTCAGCCAATTACAGGGCCGGAACTACATGGTTTACGACCGGAACAAGTTGGTGAAGCCGTTCTTAAAGACCATCATTTCTTTCCACTTATCGAAGAGGAAATCAAACTGCAAAAGTTCAAAGTTCAAAGTTCTTTCTTGATAATAGGTTAGGGGTGAAAATAACACCTTGCCCTCTCCATAAACCTATTTTTTAACAATTAGATGTATCTAAAATCAAAATGGTGGAACCAGCATGGTCGGTATACACACCAATGGGACTATACAGAAGGTACACGTCCTGTAGAGTGGACCAAACTGTGATAAGAGTTGTTGGGTCTGGGGGTGGGGAATTTGGCAGTAGCCGAGTGTGGGGGTCAGACAGGGGGCTGGTCAACGGCTGATGACAACTGTTCACAGCGACATGCTGCGACCATCAATTTAACACTTAGTCATCTACCGACGTGCTGAGCTGCAGCCCATCCTACATCTGTGTATGCACATGTACACAGCAGCCAGACAAGTTAGGTGGGTTCTAGATGTAGAGTAATGGTTTGTTTTGTGTAATATCTTATGAAAAAAAAAAGAATGCATTGATAAAAGTCAAGGCAGTTGGAAATCATGCTTCGACATATTGCTTTTGGTTGGTTCCGTTGAAAGGTTGCGCCAGTGATTATTTTACCTTTCCGTGCTAAGCCTATTTGAAGAGAATGATATAAAATTATGTGCTTTGGACCACTAAGTATATACTTTATTTTTGTACAGCAATATTTAAAGATTGTGTAACGAATATTATGCAGTTTATTTATGTAGGATAACGTTCCGAGAAGAAAGCATTTGCCTTCCATCATCACAGTGTTCATAACTCTTTTAAAGTTCTGGCTTTTTTTGTGAAGAGCTATCATGATAAGATGTATGTCCCCTTCTCAATATTTGACTTAGAGTATGTACACTAATGCCTGGGCTTGGATTTTTAATTGAGGAAGTAAGAGATATTACATTTCTTAACAAGGCGTCAATATTTCATTTACCTTCTCTTTTGTTTTCCAGTCTCAAATTCCGAAAATAAACTATAATAATTATAATGAGCTATCGTGATCGAGGGACACCTACAACACAAGACTCTGGTGATTTGTCATCCAAGCATAAGAAAAATGAAGTATTCCATTTGCATATCCATTCAGAAGTGCAGAGAAGTCTTAATTTTGATGCTTATTAGATAGGAGGAGGTGAAATAACACTTAATTTCACGTCTCGCCAGTTCCACCCCCTGAAGCAGCCAACTGTTACAGGCAAATAGCAGATTCTCCATTCCAGCAGTATTAATGGGACTCTCCATCTATTCCAGCTCCATTGTCGTCTGCCTTTTCCCGCCATTCAGATTCAGCTATAATGACGCTGACTGAAGCCGCTGGACCGGCGGTGGCCGATTGGCTATGTTTTATACGGCCTCAATTATTACTTTGGTGACACTCAGTGACCTAAAGGGATGCAGCTCATTCACCTCAGTCCATCCTTTTCACTCCACTTGGGAGGAACAGACACTAAAATGAACCTATAAGCTGGAGGTTTCGAGGAGATGTGGCTTTTAGGAGTGGGGGCCACAACTCAGTGAACCTGGACATGACAGTCAATTTCAGTCTGATCGACCTCACATAGTTGTGGTTTGCAACAATCTCTATTCCCGACCTGGCAGACGTCCGCACTCCCCACCCGCCACTACGTACCACCACCCACCACTACTCACCACCACCAACTGCCACTACCCTCCACCACCCACCACTACTCACCACCACCACCTGCCACTACCCTCCACCACCCATCCCTACCGGGACTGGTTACACGAGCGGACCTCGCGCCGCGACCGTCGCGTACACACCAATTTCTTATATACGCGGACCTTGTTTTAAATGAACTGATGAAACATACATTATCCCCTTATTGAGAAAAAGACTTAAATAAAGTTTGAAGATGTGATTTATAATTATTCAATATAAAGTCCGCGCATACATGGGACATTGTATGCGCGAGGTTTCCAGTCCGCGCATACACTGTAGGTAGCATACGCGGCCTTTGGGTCTGCGCGTATAAGGGACGCCAATCGGCGCGGGAAAGTCCGCGCGTATAAACGCAGCCATCACTACCTGCCACCACCCGCCACTACGTGCCACCACCCACCACTACTCAGCCCCACCACCTGCCACTACCCAGCACCAAGCACCACTACCTACTGCCATCCTCCACTACCTGCTACAACCACACATCATTACACCCAACCAGCCACTACCCACTGCCACTGCCACCCTCCACTACCCTCCACTACCATCTGCCACTACCCGCCACTACCAATCACTATCTGCCACCACCACAGCCTGAGACTACCCACCACTACCTGCCACCACCACCCAACTACCTACCACTACCCGCCACCTCCACCCCCCACCACTACCTGTCACTATCTGCCACAACCATCCAACTACCCACCACTACCCTCCACCTCCACTACCCACTACTACCTGCCACTATCTGCCACAACCACCCAACTACCCACCACTGGCCGCCAACCTCCACCAACCACGTACTACTACCTGCCTTCGCCACCCACCACTACCCACCAATTCCCATCACTACCTATGATCACCCATCACTACCCGCTATAATTATGATGATAAATATAATGTTATTTACAACATAAGTATATGGTATATTTATTTATACAAAATATGTTTAGTATAATGATTATATATAAGCAATATGATATATACCGCCTGTATAATCATTCTAGTGGTATGATTACTATATATTTTGTATAATGGTTAGAGCGTAAATGTATTCAATCAGATGGTTTATCTGTATGCCTCTTTGCCAACGTTGAGGCGACCCTACTCAGTCAATCTCTTTTTCTTATACTGATGCTCGACCGCATTCTAGTTCGAGGACATCACTTCGTTCGTAGTTTTCATAACCTAAGGAAATTAGCAATGAGTGTTTTCTGACTATCCTGATAAAACTGGGATAAAAAAAAGGGGGTTGCTGGCTATATATATATATTCAAGATTAGTCGGAAAACATTTTCAGCTTTGCTCTCAGTACTCTCAAACAGCATTCTTCCGCTCCCGCAGTCCAATAGCATAAAAACTACAATGTGTAGACGGGTTTTCCAATATATAAAGCAATACCCTGTAATAAATATGGCATAAGAAGAGGCTGTCTGCAATCTCTGAAGGAGGAATCCAATTTATCCTCGGTTCCTGTTTTGTTTTCAGCTGCAGTCTGAATTCTGGTTGCACGCCCCCACTTTGACCTCACCTAGAAATAGCTATGTGTTATGCCAGTCTAGATATAGGTCTAACGAGAAAAAACATAACAAGAATTTATTCAGCATAGCTGTCAATCAAACCCAATTGATGCTCAAATGATAGAGACTATCTCATTTTTATATGCATATCATGATTCTCTTGGTGAACGCCCTTCTTTCGGTTGGGTTGGAATTATTAGATTGTGGCGTAAATAATCAGAGAATCCCGTGGGAACTCGCCCGAGGGAGAATTAATTGGACATTTAGCAAATTAGGCGCATTTAAAAATGCTGATTATTATCCGGCAGAGCTCCCTCATTGCCACAAACACTGATACTGATCTAGGCCATATTCCACTACTGATCTGGTCCATATTTTTATTACGTTTTTATTTCTCCAGCTGCACGCGGCTCACCTTGCCCCCAGTCAACGAATACTCACTGACCTAGTTCCATTCCATATCAATGTGTATACAAATATACATGCTTATTATACTATATGAGCGTTATATATGAGTGCCATGAATATAAAGTTTGTCTATTTTTGTCGCATCAGCCTATCAGTAAATAGTAGGTAAACCTCAGAAGTAAATAAGCAGCATGATTTTTTTTTGTGGTGACTTCTCGACCTTAGACGTGCTCGGGTAAAATGTCACCTGTTTGATCCTCATCTTTTTGGGGGCTTAAAATGTAGAGAAAAACTATATGGGAACATTAAGGCTTCCTATAGTATGAGGGTCGCTATCTTCACAAGTAAAAGTCTGGCATACGTATTTCATATACGACTAGCTGTATTGGCGTTGCATGGAAATTTCTTGGAATAACATAATGAACAATAATATAGAAAACGCCAGGCAAAAAAAGTTAATCAATTTCTACCCGCCTCCCGTGCAAATTGACTGCACAGCATAAATCGAAACATTAGCCCATATAGTACACTCCCTGATATCCATATATATGTATAGATATATTCGAGCTGTAATGGGAATATAGCATTACAATACATAATGCTTGCTTCATGAACTTTCAATTTCCTAGATGACCGGGTATTATTCATATGGACGCTAATACTCCGTCAACAACAATAGTTCCAAGGAAGAATGTTTGTACCCTTGATGTTCTCCGAAAACAAATAGCATTCGTAGCGGATTCTTGGGGACATGTGTCCTGACTGGGGCCGATCCTACAATATGTTTATGGATCCTGTATTTATATAGGCTGTGCACCCGTCACATTTTAATTATTGTTTTGATAGTATCAGCTGAGTTGTTGTACCACGACCTCCACCCTCTAATTTTGTTCCTGCCTCGCGTAGGGTCACGTTCAGCCAATAGGTTTACATTGTTTCGGTCATAACACGTGGCCTATAGTAAAATCGGATATTCAAGTGAATGATCCCGGCTTTGTCAACCCATCTGAATAGGGTACTTAGGAATTCTGGTCTCGAATTATTGTAGAACGTGTGTATCTGTATTTTACTCACTACGACTGTGTAAACTTGAGGTCCTGACCTAAATACATGAATATCCTGGTAGAAACAAATAAAATATCGCCCCAATGTGCCTGCATATAGGGAGTTACAAATGTTTGTGTATGTCTGTCGCAGAGAAGTGTGGATCTGTATGGCCTTAAGTGGATGTCTGGGAGCAGGTCGGAAATAAAAGTGGTTATTACTGTGCGATAAAAGTCAAGGAGGCAATTGAGATTACCTTATCAGATAGGAAGTCATCTTGCAATGAGAAAAAGAACCCAGGGATGATAATCGCATTTTTGAGATGAAGGAGTAGCACTCGAAAAGGGAAGTTTAAAAATGATTATTTTAGACAGGCCAAGATTGCAATCATAATGTACTGTTATTAAGAAATTATGCTCCATATCTGACCTGTATAATTATGATAAAAGATAAAGTGTAATGAAAGTTTTATATACACGCATGATTTAAAGTTAAATATGATAATGTAATTATTCGACTATACGCATATTATAAACACTATAAAGTTCGTTACTTAACATGTAAAAATTATAACATTCTTGAAAAACTACATGTTAACTCTAACCTCTGAACTTAGTTTTTTAGTAATAACTACGTTTGATACATGATTGCGTGGAGAGCGATAGAGATCTGGCTGTTGTAATTTGGTGGAGAGTGGCAGAGGTCTAGCTGGACATTTAATGGTGTAATTTGGTGGAGTGGACGGGTCCCGTTGTGGACGCCCCACAGACACAGTCCCTTCTCTCCCCGACTCCTCCCCCTCCCTGATCACGCCAGGCCCGGTAATTGCTATGGCTTTCTTCCATTTTTCCCAGCGACGTTTTTGTGGCTGCGATGGATCTGTCTCTCCCGCATACTTTTCATTGTTGACGAGCTATCCCTCATAGATCTGTACTTAGAGCATCAGCAACCACAACACGTGGGGGCAGATAGCCGGGAATTCATCCCCGGACCGGTTGACAATATGGATATTGTATAGCGAATATGAGAGTGTATTTATAGGGAGCAATTATTTAAAAACCGGCCTTATTCCTGTAGCAGACATATTGAACATGGTGGTGTATTCAAAGACCACATGGGCGAGTATCATGTTGCAATGTATTCTGGAATTTGATATATATCTAAATAGGATATGTTATATTGAAAGTAGACTCACTCGAGCTCCCTGTTTGAAGTCATAATGTCCACTCACTAGCCTAAAAAGTTTTGATGGTCTGAAATGCAACATGTTTAAAGTAATCTGCGCTTGTTTTCTGAAACTGAAAGATAACAGAAGAAGTTCGAGTACTCACCTGGTGCCTTGGCCGTATGCTGTGACCATGGTAACAAGTAGGGTAAGCGTCAGGTAGCCAATAGTTACCACCCTCTGGACGAGGTGGGGGCACAGGCTACTCCTGTGCCTGCTGTGGTGGTGGCCAGTGCCTGGAGCTGCCATGCTGTAGTAGTCCACAGGTTGTGTAGAATAGACCTTCTCCAAGGCTTTGTAGTCCATGTAGTAGTAGTATAGTGTCACTCCTTCCGAGTGGGGCGACCCCTCCAGGTGCGCCCGTGGAGGGGCGGTGGCCGGGGGGTGGGGTGGTGCACCTGGGGCTTCCTGTCCCCCAGGGCGGGCAGAGGGATCGGGTATCCTCCTCTACCTGCCGCCTACCTCTCCAGTGTCTAAGGCTAAGGTGGCGGGCATGTTGTTGGCCGGTAACAGTCTCTCCCGGCCGGCGGCATCTAGTCCAATGTGGAGGTGGCACCACCGCCAGTCGTAGCAGTGGCGGCGCTGGCGACAGCAGCAGCAGCAGCAGCAGTAGCCACGGGTCGCCACTCGTGTACACGGACGGGCCGGCGGCGACGATGGCAACTGTCCCGCACTTTACTTGTGGCGGGTGGTGGTGGTGGCAGTGTTAGCTGGCGGTGGTGTGGAGGCACTGATCTCCTCTGGTCCTCCTCCTCCTGATCCTAACCGAGCGTGGTGGTGGTAAGAGTACCCAGGGGTGGCCCGCACCTCCTCCCGGCCGGCCCGGCCCAGTGGCGGTCTGCCGGCGACAGGGGCCCGGGAATAATAATAGGTGTGTAGGACCCCCTGCGGAGGGCAGGTAGGAGCACAGGAGCTGCGGGTAGAGATAATACAGAGACCCTCTTTGATGTTAGTTACGGCTCTGGTCTGATCATTGACGACATGATCCCAGCATGGCCTCATGCGCAGCTTGTCAGGTGGGATTTGGGATAGAAACGTGTCTGTGTACAGATAGAGCCAATATATAGGTGAGGTGCAGTCCTGTTCGGTCCGCCTCCAGTGCTTGACTAAGCCACACCTGCTGGAGGAGCGACGACCCACCTGTACAGGTGCGAGGGACGCTGTGTGGGGGACTCTCTGGTTACACCCTGGAGCACTGCTGGGTGCCTCTCACTCTGTCCCCAGGTACCTAAGCCGGCGGGATCCAAACCGATAGAGGCGCGCTCCTGTCGGCCTACCGCCTATTGTCTCAACCTATTACGTCACTTAATTACGTCACGGATGACGACACGCGCTTTTCGCGCCCCCTCTCGGCGGGCGGGGGCCGTCTGTGACCGTGACCGTGACGGGGAGCGGGTGCGTTATGAACTGAGGTTATTTTTCTGAGTATTATTTCCGACTTCTTTCACACTTTGGCAAAGAGGAAGGATGGCCTTTAAGAAACTTGATGGGGCTGGCTGCACCGGCAGGGAAGCTTCCGATGGCCCTACGGGCGTGACCCCTGTGGTTTTAAAGATTGTAGGTGCATAAGGGAGGGAAGGTAATACTTAAAGCAGGAGTCCGGTAATAATAGAAAAGTGGGGGAACAGGAGGGATTTGTGCCGGTTAGGTGGTGATCCTATTAAAGAACTGTGAGCACCAGACCTTATCCCGTGATACTTATCTCCTGTACTAATTAACCCACAAACGTGCTCCCGTCTCCCCAAAACTGATCACCGATCGCCTCAGACCCTACGAGTTACGGTGTCAGAATGACGTCTTTATTCTAGATACCCTAATCTATTGCCAACGTCCCCAGAAGGGCATTGACGCCTTGTGAGCGATAACTAAAGGTCTCAGACAGCCCCGGCTTCCGCCGGAAACCCCGGAGGACGCACAGTAGTCATCATAAGCCCCCAAGGTCAGAGAAGGTCACCAAAGGGCGAATAACAAGTTGGAAAGGTCAATCCGTATCGGTCAAGGTTGGCAAGGGGGTCAGACTGGGGGTCAGCTAGACGTCGGCAGTGGCCCGGACGGACGTCGCCCCCACCGCGGGGATCAAGCCGCCTCTCGCGGCGGGCTGCCACCAGAGGGCGTATGTGGCAGGTGTCGGAAGCGGTATTGGCGCCGACCTCCGAGAGAGCGGGGCGGCGGACGTCAAAGAGAGCAGGGTCACTGTGAGGTTTGGGCGAGGACGCAATCTGTGCCCTCATAGATCACAGGGTATGGATGATGTGTGTCTGCTGCCTGATTTACCCCTACAACCTCTGCCTGCCGCCACACCTTCCCCCACCCTCTCCCACACCCACACCCACGCCAATACTAAACCCCCCACCCGTCAACCAAAGATGAAACCGGCAGAGAAAACTGTCACTCTCAGAATCAAATAAAAGTTCAGGCTACAAAGGAAAAATGCTCTGTTGGTGTCACGTATACAATTATATTCCAGTGTGCTGTTTCTTTTTATCCTTTTCGCTCATTCCCTGTTCACAGTATTTCAAATGCCCGGCTAGGTTACTTGTATAATTCCCGGTGACGATGAATATAGTATTTATATTGCCTCGAAAAATAAAAATGTGGTTTATATTACGGAACTTGTAAAAAGCAGCTTTGTGGTATAAATCCTGGCGAATTGATGTCCTGTGGACGATCCAGTATCAATCTCAGGCGCACTTCATATGATCCGCGGTTATATAGCTGCCCTGAGCCACTGGAGGACGCGGGCACTACTGGGATCCAACGCAGGAGGGATCCCAGGATCAGTTCTCCAGGCGGGGGCCTCTCCACCCAGGAGGAGTAGGGGTGTGTGGGCTGGGAGCATTAGGGATCCAGGGGGGTGTAGAGGCAACCTGATCATAGAGCCAACTGATTGTAGGGTCCAGGACGGCGCACAATACTTTCACATGATGCTGGTCTTATCACTTTAAGGACCCCTCTGACGTCACCATCAACCCATTGACACACATGGCCGATTAGAAGTGGCGTCGGGTTTCCATGGTTACAAGAGGTCAGCCATGTCAGTGCTAAACGGAGGTAAATATATACACTGCCAACCCTCCCAACTCCAACCAGTCCATTGTTTCCAATAAGAGAAAGGGCGTGAACTCTGCCCCAGAAAATAAAACAGTCAAGCACGATGGGGGAATAAAAAACAACCACGAAGTCCAGTCATAAATTGCTGACTGTTTACTCTGTGCCTGTTGCCATGTCAACTAGGAATGTAGCGGGTGTGATCAAAACATTGAGGTATACGTGATGTGAAGTCAGAGTGTCGACAATGAGAGAGGAAGGTGCAGTGGTAAGGGCAGGGAGGCTTGTCTATGGCTTGAGTGATTGTACAATCGCAGTAGGCCAAGTGAGTGGCGCTGGTGTATACATAAATATAATGCGAGTAGCCGCAGTCATATATACATATCCTGGAGGTTGTTCAGTGCGTTGTGGTGAGGACTGGGATGTAAAGTGAGAAGTATGGGCCTATCAGTGGTAAGAACAGCGAGTCTGTATCTCCTCCTACATCAGCACTACTGAGAGTCTCCACGTGATATATAACAATATAGATATGATCTACATGTAAATACCTGACGTCTCCTCCACAGAGACTGTCTACCTGCGACTCTTTTTATAATCACTCAACGTGGCACCTGTTTCCAAAGAAGCGTCAAATACACCTGATTTCTTGTGCCACAATCTCTGTCCCTCTTTGTCTTTTTTCGCTGTCCTCCTTCCGACTGGCTTATCGGTACTCGGTGGGTAAAAAGTCGGCCCTGGAGGCTGGGTGGTCGTTGTCATTGGGTCCTCCTGTAGGTGTAGTGAGTAGGCCGGCCAGCTGTTCCCCTCAGCCAGGTACTCGGTGATACATGTGTCGCCACACACATCTGTATCTCCCACCACCTCAGACGGCTACATACAATGTACCTGGGACTGTCCACCAGGTAAACACGACCAACAGTTGGGTGTAAAGTCTCCACGGGATAGGATACAGGTATAGGGAGTAGAGTTGGGGAGCCTCGGGTTTTATCAAGGTGTGCTCTGTTGGCTGGTGCCTCTCATTTGCTGACCTGTGTATTGTTGATGGTGGTTGTACTGGTGGTGGTGGTGGTATATGGGAGTTGGGATGGACAAGGAAGGTGTATGTATGGTCGTACACTAGTCGTGGGCCCCTATACCTGGTTCTGCCCCCCTCTCTCCTCTCTCCTTTCACTTACCCCCTCCCCCTCCACGTGCGTCTCTATGGCGGCGGTGTCGCAGTAAATTCAGGCCACAGGGCATTCCATTCGGACGCCGGTCTAGATCACCTCAGGCATACTCAGGTATGGGGTGATCCTACAGGGCTGAGCCACCAGAGGGCATTGGGAGACGGAGGGCGCCCATAATATACTATACGTCCCCGGCCTTGCCACCGGTCGAGCCGGCATGCCTGGGCGACAATAGGTGTAGTTGGCCGGTCTTTTCAGACATCTTCGCGTCTCCACCTTTTTATTTATTTTCTGTTTTTCTTCTTCTTTTACAAGGAAAGGTAGGGGGTGTGGGTGGTGATTGAGGGGGGCTCTTTGAGATGGTGGGAGTCCATGCACCAAGCGTGACCTTAGGACGTAGGTGAAGGTGTCACAGACGGAGCCTCAGGGGGGAGAGTTCAGGGGGGACAGACGGCGGCCCCACGTGGTGCCACCTGCCGACCGCTGTGGGAACATTTCCAAAGGACATACAATGCCTTACATACATATATGTCTTACACAGCTCCCAGCCGACCCCTCAACCCTATGAAACGCTGACAGTCCCCTTTGTCAGCTAGTTTGGTTCATTGGGAAAGGTTATGTGCCGAGAGAGTTGTATACATCTAAGGGAATGGGGGCAAGAGCATGACATTATTTGTGTTCTGTGATTAGATAAAAGTGGATTTACTTAGATTTATCAGAGATTGCAAAGATTCCAAGAGAAATATGCCAACTATAAATGATCCTCTGTTTTCTTTAAATTGTTTCTTTGTCTAAATACTAAGACAACCCCCAAAACCCCACAATCACAGTTGTATTCAGTTGTGGAGAAAACACAATATCTATCAATTATTTCATAACCCAAGTTTTTGTCCCCACTGAATAAACACATGACATATAATTGGTTTACTCTCGAGGTAGTATAATGACATCAGCTAGACTTAACCAATACTTAACCAATTTCATATGGCATAGAATGGCTATCTCGTTAAGAAAAAAGGGAGGAATTATCCTGATTGTAATAAGTTCTTATACGATTGACACCCGAAACATATATAATATATAGGGAATTGCCTTTTTAAACGAAAATATCCCCTTCTCCATTATGCATATATATTTCACATATTTCACACATACACGACTATCCTAAGAATACACAGTGTAGTCGACAGACTGGGGGTGTGAAGGGGCGTGGGGACCACAGGTAAAGGTCTGCTACCACCCCTCTCCGGGAGGACTATGCTAACCAGGTGAGTGGGGGTGGTGGCCAACAGGTGAAACCTAATCAGGTGTAAGCCATTCACCTTGTAGGCCTTCCCCTCCACCAACACCCTCCCTGTCAGCGCGCACACAAAGCGCCGCCGTTGTTACCAGCCAGCTTTGAAACTGATACCCGATTAAACAAATGTTGTGACAACTTTTTATCTTCTCCACTTTGGGCACTTTCAAGTGGATGGGACCCAGCTACAATAGTCGTACATCATTCATGACGTTTGTTGACTGTCTAGGCGGATAGGAATCGTCATCCTTCTTGATATTTCAATTAAGTGTGATTTTGAATCACGTTATTCAATTTAGATGTGTCATGCTTGGACTTAGATATAAAGATTTATTGACAATCTATAAGCTGGCAAGGTGCAAAGGGACCTTCCTCGTCCATCAGAAGACTAATGTGCCTGTCAACACGCAGGGTACGATAAAGTTCTCTGAAGACGTTCTAGAATATTCTATGCCCCTCTCCCTTGCTAAGCAGAGATCTGAAGGTGCGAAAAGCCTTAAAAAAAGCTTTTGCCTTCAAGTCTGAGACTTGACCTTATTTAAGGAAGGCCTACACGAGTTGCTGTACAGAGAGTATGATTGAGGCCATGGCTGGTGCTTCGCTGGCATACTTTCTGAGGTAATTGCCTAAGTGTGACATTCCAGGCTTGTTGGAGCCTGATAGGAGATGATAGAATCTGATAGATGCTGATAGGATGGCGACTTCAGTTAATGCATGTCTCCCACGCTAATTCTACTATATCAATATTGTTTGCGTCGGCATTGCTTTTACTGTAAAACTTGTATACTATAGAGGGAGGTTTCTCCTAAATCAACAGACCTCACAATTTATTTCCAAAATCAAATTTATGCTTAAACAGTAATCATTCATGATTTGATAAGTTCCTTCTTGGTGCAGCTGAAAAAGATACAATCTCTATCTCGTGCATGTATGACAAGGGCAGATACGATCGACAGACAGAATACAGGGCTGCCCCACAAAGAAAGGACTTTCCACAATATTTCAGAAACCTAACGCATTTTCATGTTGTCCTGGCATTTCCAGCTGAGTGTTTTGGATATTTCAACGCTTCGGATAACCAATAAAGGTGTGATAAGCAGGTTCTTGCGAGAAAGCAGTTTACTTCTGTGTCGCTATGGATCAGAATAAGATGCTTAATAATCGTAAAGAATTTCAGTGGGATTTTCTGTTACATATAAGGTCATGTGTTACAACAATACTTGACTTAAATAGATTCAACACGGATTATTTCATGATTTCCACGCCTTTAGTTTAGGAGTAGGTTTGGATGGTGTAAGCTTTCCATTCACTTTTAGAACTCAAGAGTAATTTGAAATTGCCGAAGAAAAGGAGACGGTTCGTGAGAATGACACCGTCAGCAATTGTTCACTTATGTGCTTCATATGTTTCATAGTAGTAAATGTCTTTGACAAAAACCTAAATTGCTTCACTTCTGCTAGACTGTTATGGAAAGGAAATACCTAAATGAGTTTATATGTGGCTGCAAATAACCTACTTAGTCCGAAAGAAATCTATGTTTTTTTTTTGTTTTTTTTTAATTCATTTATTGTCAACTTCACGATAGAACATGGTCTTCCAGTTGAACTTGGTGAAATAACGATGTAAGTTTATGACAGATGAGTTAATGATGGTTGATAATTCTTTCATATATATACACGCTTGTGGATTACCGTCCTTAAACATTTTCAATCCGCTTACGATTTTTACAGAAATTGGTCTTAAATTTCACCTTGGTGGTCGATCTCTGTATAGATTCTGGGAGACTGTTCCACAAGGTAACACCTCTGGAGTATGGACTCTTTAGATATTTTTCATATCTACGCATCCCATTTTTAAATTTGATCTTGTTTCTACTTCTTAAGTGTATAGCTGGCCGAGTTTTTTCCAACATGGTTGAGTCCGCACACAATCGATACATTAATGTACTGAGATGTTCTGCTCTCCTTTCCTCTAGAGTTTCGATCCTATACAAGTAAGCTAAACCATCAGTTTTGAGATTGGGATGGGCCTTATTGTCTATTATTTTTAGGGCCCGCTCTTGTAAATTTGTCAGACGATTTACTTTGGCAGCAGACCCACTTTCAACCATGAAGTCAGCATATTCACATATTGGTAGAATAGTCTGCTTATATATCAGACATGCTATCCTAGCATTAACATATTTTCTAAGCTTTGCAAGTTGATGTACACGGCTGTTCACCTTCCCATATTTATCATTCAGGAATTTTTCAAAAGTGAGATTGTCATCAATTATTACTCCTAGGTAGTTATAGCTATGCACTACATCTAGAACAGTGCCATTCATCTTAACTCTCAAATTGGTTATGTCATGTCCCATTGGGTTTACAATCATGTGCTTGGTCTTCTTGAGATTAATGGTCAGCCTGTTTTTCCTACACCATATGCCCAACGTATTTAGACTGCTCTCTAGCTTTTTGCTAGCGATAGATGGGTCTTCATGAGATACATAAACAACTGTGTCATCAGCATATAATGTTATCTGAACATCATGCTCATTGAAGTAGGCTAATAAGTCATTTACATATATAATAAAAAACAAAGGTCCCAAGATTGATCCCTGGGGGACCCCACATTTTACAGAAAGGGAAGACGATTTTTCATTGCTTAATTTTACACATTGAGTTCTATCAAATAAGTAGTTTCTACACCAGCTAACAACATTGTCAGAGGCACCTAATGACCTAATCTTTTCGCATAACCGTGAGTGATCAAGGGTATCAAAGGCTTTAGCATAGTCTATGAAAACACAGTGTACAATCTCTTTCCTATCGACACTACTATAGAGATATTTAGTTAATTCAAAGATAGCAGTTGCTGTACTTTGCCCTTTACGAAATCCATGTTGTCTTTTGTCCAGTAAGCCTTTACATTCCAAGAAGTACATTAACTGATTATACACAGCTCTTTCGATTATCTTACTGGGTGCTGGTAAGACTGAAATTGGTCTATAATCACCTGGGTCTAAAGATGGGTTCCCCTTTGGAACTGGAGTCACAGTACCCTGTTTCCATTCTTTAGGCATGATATTACATTGTATACAATAGTTAATCAAATATGTAAGTTCTAATAATAAGATAACAAAAATATCCTTTAAGACTCTCATGTTAATATTGTCTATACCCGTTGACTTGTTATTCGGTAATCGTCCAATGAGGTTACGCACTTCTTTTTCCCCTATAAACCTGAATTCCAAGTTATCCTTAGTGGTATCTACACTATCTCTTGGCGGACTACTTAAAGTATTGTTGCCAAATGCCTTAGACAACTCCTCCCCTACTGATACATAATACGTATTCATTGCATCAGCCGCTTCAATACCAGTTACTATTTGGCCGGCAGCATTCACTATACGTTCACACTTACCAGTACCTTTACCACGTCCCACTTTTAGGTTTCGATGCATCTCCCTCCAGAACATGTTGGGTTTTGCATAGTTCTCATTTAACTTACCACAAATGTATGACCTTTTCTTTGCTATAAATAACTGTCTTGTTGATCTTTTACAATCTTTGAATCTTGTCCAGTCATCTACATTTTTACTTTTAACAGCACATTCATGCAACCAATCTTTTTTCCTCAGGGATTTTCGGAGGTCCCCATCTATCCATGGTAGCTGATCCTTACGAATGTAGACCTTACGTTTGGGGCACAGATGATTCATACTATCTATAATAATTGCACACATTACATGCCAACATTCATCGGGACCTAGGTTCTTCGACCAAAAATGTCTCCATCTTTGATCATCAAGGAGCACATATTCTAATGTCTCTCTACTATAATATCTATATGACCGTGTTGTTATCATTTCCTTAGGGTGTGCAGGCCTCTTCATCTTTCTATTGATATACACTGGGAGATGGTCTGAAATGGCAACGTCTATAGTTCCAGCACATGCTATAAATTTATCTAGTATGTTAGTAAAAATTAAGTCAATAAGACTTCTGCTGTTGTTAGTAATACGTGTCGCACTATGTATCAATTGTCTAAGACCATAATCCTGCATTAAGGATCTCAGTTGTTTACAATTTTGGCTGTTAGTTTTTAGAAAATCCACATTCATGTCGCCACATACAACTAATTCTACTGGATTCCGTAAATGTGTCTGATAAAGTTCATTCAGAGTCTCATTTACTTTATTCATAAAGTTAGTAACATTTCCAGAGGGAGGCCTATATATCAACCCTAATACCATTGTTTTCCAGCCAGGGTGAGTAATCTTAATCCAGATTTGTTCAGAGTCATGATTTGAAACATTAAGATCATGAAGTACCTTGACATGAGGCGATAGATCTGTCTTAATGTATATTAGCAGACCACCACCTTTCCTACCATCCTCTCGATCCTGCCGCACAATTTCATACCCTGATTGTTCTATGAGCGCAGAATATACTTTTCTGCTCAGCCAAGTTTCAGATAGACATATTAGGTCATTGTCCCCAAACTTATAGAAGAGCTCGTCAATGTGCCTCAAGACACTTCTGATATTTAAATGAGTGATTAATAAACCTTTATGCTTTTTGTTGTTACTGTTGTTGCTATCCATTATTGTCCACAACAAATTCAAAATTGGCACAGGCAAAAAGTTGACAAGGGCCCTTAGAGCTATCCAAAAATCGTGCATTAAGTTGGGGAAAGTTTGACAGGGTATATTTGAAGTTAATGAAATTGATGATGACAATGATGATGGTAATGAGAAAGGCTGGCCACCTTGTGATACAAGTGGCTAGCACTGACATGATCATGTCCCTTATGGGGCATGTCATTTGATCCAGTCCTGAGCAAATCATAATAATTTGCAATGCTGTCTCATACTATCCCTGATCGACCACCGCCTACTATTACTGTTTTTCTTTGGCGTTCATTTATACAGGTGTTTTTATATACAATACCATTACTTAGTTCTAGAAATATATAGCTATAACATATGGCATAGGCAGGTAACAGGGGTTACACTGCCAAATAATTATATTGGGTGTTATCCATTGAATCATTGTGCAATGTTAAGGTTATGTCATGTGAATAAAGTCAGTGCATGCAGCGGTATTGATTGTAGAATTGTTCAAGGTGCCGAACTGAGTTGTAATATTGACGCATTCAGTTGACTGCTGATAAACTGTCATGTAGAAAGTTTGTCAAAACAGGTAACAGGGGTTACTCATGTGATTGTTGCGAGCAGCTTTAATTTAATTTTTAATTTATTGGCAGGTAACAGGGGTTACTCTCCCATATAGTTTTACTACATCTATATATGTGACGATTTGTTAGTAGCTCAGGTAACAGGGGTTACTCTGAGCACTAATACCCACGTAAGGGGTACTTATATTACTAGTTACACAGTAGGTAACAGGGGTTACACTTACTTGTGCAGTTATAGTCCTTGGTATATCACTAAGTCCATTTTACAAAAGCCGGGTCATGTTCCATTCATTTATGGCCATACTCATTGTCCATGGACGTTTCCGGTAGTGTCGTCATGCTAAGGCAGATGGGAGGGGGGGTCATAGCATTGCAGAGAATTACACGTGTCTGTTGAGCACCATTGCTCTGTGCAGACTTTTTGCCCATCTTCTCAAAGTAGTCCCAGTCGGGTGCAGGCCATCTCTAAGCTTCTTATAAAAGTCCCTTTCTCGTCGAGGGTGATACATAGTACAATGTATCCCATGATGCAGGGCTGCTGTATGTAAGCCACAGCCAGCATTAAAGGTTGCTATGTCATTATTCAGAAGCCGCACCCCCTGGTTTATAATCCATTGGTCAGGGTCCTGGTATGGTAGCTTGTTGTAGGTTGATAAATGTAAACCTACCATAGTGGTTAACACCACGTTTTTGATGCCGCAGTCATTCTTGCATACCTTAATCAGTTCTATGTATCTATCCATGAGTTCTTCATTCAACTCAGTTGGAGTACTAAACGCCGATGAACAGATTCTTGTGATACGATTTAATGATGAAATATCATTGATTCCCACAATGATATAGGCGTTATCCACTCTGTGTGTACGTGTGTGTATCCAGATTTCGTCTGACAGGCTCTCAATATTAGCCCCTGGGTAATAATATACCGGGACTTGACAATGGTTCAAGTTATGCAGTTCAGTTTCGAGAAATCTTCCTCGGGAGTCTGTAAATACTGTTGTCGTCATCCTCAGAGTTTTGTAGTCACAGAGGTTGTTACTACTCCGTTTGATTCAATATCTGTTTGAGTAGTTCCTTCTTCCTGCCCCACACCAGTATCCATTGGCTGTGTTGTATGATCTGCAGTCCCTGTCCCGTCAGTGGTGGTTGCTGCTTTTGGAGTGGGGGGTACTTCTCCATTGGAATTCTGCTTCAGAGCTTCGGTCTTTCTCTCCCGGATAAGTTCATCTCTTACTGCTTCTAGAAGCCTGCCAAGTTCATTTCTGCCAGTCCATTCTCCGGTGGCCAGTTCTATGCTATGGAGAGCGGCTCCAGCCCCCCAGAATCCATCTAGACTGCCTTCTATCAGTCCCTTTCCTTCTAGGGAGCAAAGGTAGTCACCAAGGGCCTGGTTCTGTCTGAACTTGGCGTTTAGCAATCCCCGCATCCTGTCTACCTTTATATGTCTCCATCTGGTGCTCTCTGGTATTTCATTTCCTATGGCTTTTGCTTTTGCTGGGGTTGGTGCTGCTAGAATTGCTGCAAGGCGCAGCGAATCCTTGGCACAGATGGCCTTTTCTGCCTGATAGCCATGCTCCACTGTCTCATACCTACGGCCATTGTAGATAATGACTGACGGGTAGAAGTTGCTGAGCCTACTCCTTATAGAGAAAAAGGCCATGCCAAATGGCGTATCCATACTGCAGAGGTCCTCCGCATACTTAACGTGTTGCTCAGCATTACTGTCCGTTTTCATTTTTGGGCCAGGGGGTTGGTGCTTGTGTGTTGTCGTTGCCGAGGCTTTTTTCGGCGGGGCATCCTTTGATACTTTAGCATGGATGGTCTCAGGAGTGTATTTCACTCCATCAATTTCCAGCGTATCTTGTGTGAGTCTTACTCTCTTTCCAACACTTCTCGCTCTCTTTGCCTCTTGTCGGAGCATTGCTTTGCCCACCCGAATTCTCTTGGGCTTGTTGCTTCAGGGCTGAGCGCTACTATATGTCGTTTATAGGTAAGGTATATCTGCCTAACTACTAGCATTTAGAAACCTGATTATCTCCACGTACGTGCCAAAAATGAAAGTCAAATAATACGTTCCCTAGAGTAACCTATATGTTTGCGCTTGGGTAGACGTTGCTCCAGGAGTGGTTAAAAGCTTCGCCACAAAAAATACTTCGCTATAAATACTGTATAAAAGGTGTAAAATCTTTTATTGAGTAATTTACGTTAAACCATGTTAGCTCTATTGAAGTAGTGACGGGGGCTCTGTGGGCATGATCTATGTCTAAAGTCAGACATTACCCCCTGCCGGTCGTCTTGCAAACCACCAAAACGCCGGTTGAATGGGTGAGGTAAAAAACCCTGGACGGCCGTGTACACTATGTATACCCCCCGCAGCAGCACTGGGCTCCTGCACAGCACGACTCTTCCACACCCCGCACAATTACATTTCAAGCCAAGTGGTTATGAAAGGGGAAGCCTCTACCGCACCTCCCCTCCCACCCCCTACACGTCTTCATCGAGGAAAGTGCGAAAACCGAAAGGAATCCATAATCTCCTTTCTCTGACCAAGCGCAGGACAAGTTATTTTTTCCGTCCCATTTTGTGAATGGTAAGAAAGAGGAATGAGAGTGGATGCGAAAGGGTTTTTTCACTTGGTTTGTTTGTTTGCATTTTCTTCTTTCCTTGCTGCCTTTGACTGTAGGTCCAGCCTTTCAGGGCAGTTGCCTTTGACTGTGGTAAAGGCCTTGGTATGGGGTTCTTGTAGCAGGTCCTGCTAAGGTTACCAAGAGGTGGGAGTAGTCTCCAGTCTCTGTAGTGAGCTACTCAGGGGGTGAGAAGAGCTGCTCAATGCACCAACCACAGGCCCTGCTCTGGTAACTAAATGAGGTTCCTGTTCACACAGCTACACCTCCCCAGAAAGATTGAAAAGTAAACCTAAAGGTAGCCAAAATGTAAATAAGCAAATGTAACATCTAACTCTACGTGAGGCATACGGCAGATGAAAATATTCTTAGGAAATAGTACATTTAAGTGAAAGGTCGAACAACAAATTTATATTATCCGTGGGGAAAAATACATAAGAAGCAACAAAAGTCACAATTTATCATTTGAGTTAATAAGCTATAGTTTTCATGTTTTTTATACATAGAACGAATGGATCTATAAATTCTTATATAAGTAAGTAATGGGAGCTCTTTTCTGATTAGCGAGATAGGTTGTTTCTAATTACACAAATAACACAACCCTAAAGGAAAACGCTTGTTTCGTTTAATGTCTAATGCGCTTTAAATCTTGGACACGAATTAAAATAATGTAGAAACAGATATAGGAAAGAAATCATTCTCAAACTTAACTAGCTAATGATGATATTTGATGCTGACAATTGGCTTAATTCTTATTCTGACATCAGCTTGTTTTAAACATTGAGGTATGGCCAGAAGGAGTGTCCAAGTGGCCGCCGATACAAAAAGGCCTGTTTTATTGCTTTCAAACGCAGATCAGCAGAAATTCAATTCAGTTTTCATTAGAGGCAAATAAGGCGGCGATAGAGACAGATAGTGCAATGACGCCACTGGAACAGCCCTGGAGGAACAACCTCCTGACGCTCAATCCTCGTCTGTGGCTCATTGTATTGCAATGTAGCAATCAATTTAGGAGATTTATTGCCTATGACTGTTGAGAAATATTTTGTACCACGACTCGTTAAGTGGGAATTGAATATCAAGTCAAGAATATTGCCTTGTAGTTAATTGTACCGGATACATTGGCAAATATATTTCCGCCATTAAAGGAATTACGTTTGTTATTACAAAAATAAGTAGTGTTCTTCAAGACTTAGAAAAATAGGTTCTTTCTATGTCTGTGGTTCCCCACAATTACATCTGCCTATGTCGCTATTTACACATCGGAGGCATTGTAAACATCACTAGATATATTGGGAATATCACATTGAATTTATAAATAACTATAGAAATGAAGTCCGGAAAACGTAAATTAAGAAAACAGTTGGTCTATATCCATTAAATTTGTTTGTTATCTACCACGACAATGTTATTGGGCTGTAAATAAAGACAAGGTATAAAAGGGACAAGTTCAAGATAAACACAAAGGAATGTGACTAAATCAGAAATATCTAGAAAATCTACTACATTCAAATTGGTCGATGGAAAAACATTTTCTAAAAATGACAAAATATATCCTGTTTACAAAGATTACTTGGCCATGTTCGACAGTTTTGAATAGTACAGTGCAGTTATACTTAGATCAAAGCAACACTTATTAAAAGTATGACTCATGACACTTCTTACCTGCAGCGATTTAGGGGCCAAAGTCCCAGACAGATTGTTGTGTGGGCGTGATGTGCAAACGTACTCACTTTTGGACACAATATATTTCAGCGAAGTTGTAGTAAATAACTTATAATATATTCTCTAGAGTTTGTGAATGTATACATTATTTGTTGTTGTGTCAGTTTAAGTGTTATATGTTGTCCTGTACTACAGGAAGTGCTTTCATTACGAAAGTGACATCTTAAAATGAAGAGACATAAAAACATATAAGGTGTGTCTTATGACTAAAGTGAACAGTGAACAGTACATTCTCTCCATTTTCTGTAAGCAAGTGGTTTACATTTAGACCAGTGACGTTCTAAGAGGGTGTTGATTTGTGTTTTATACCCTCCATGATTTAGTCAGTAACAAGGATATTTAATACTGGACCTTTTTCAGATCTGCCAGATGCCCAAATGATATCAAAGCTATAGTATTTCACAACATGTGTACCCATGCACATTACTATGTCGTCTACTCAAAATGGGCTTTTGTGAGTAACCCTTATTCCAAGAAACCCGGAATTAGCCGTCAGAATGGTCTCTCCCAGTTGGCATCCACCAAACCAAGCTAGTGCCCTCTCCCGGAAATGCTTTAGATCTTGGATCTTTTGTCCGCGATCCCTTGGTCCAGGGTACGCTACTTAGTCGGTATAGCACTGGTTCAAGGATCAAACAGCTTGGAGCTCTCTACATGACAGCTGCAACAACGTCTCATGGTTTAACGACCTCGTCCAGATAGTTTTATGGTGTAAATTGGTTTGAGTAGAGCCGGATATTTTACAGTTTTTTCGGTTATTTTCAGCAGGTATTTCCAAATAAATCGTGCTCTCAAACTTCAAGGCACCGATACAACTTAAATATATGTTCTATGATAATGTCTCCAAAGAGTGGTTTACTTTTTATTACCATCCTCACCTCCGTCAAGTCGAAATCCTTGAAAGTACGTTCATATCGGTTCAGTATAGATGCAAATGTACTATCTTGATTTCCTTCCATACTAGCAAAGCACCGTTTGATAGGCATCAGTTTCAGCCAAACAGTTTCTGGTACGGATAATATTCACCTGTTCAGAGAATTCCATTGGTGTTGATTGGCACATGTTGTGCTGTCAGTTCTCCATAAATGGGCATTGTGACAGCAGGCAAAGATTTTACACTGTTTCCATTTGGCTACAGCCATGGGTGCCATCTAAAGGTGAGTATTAACTCAATAGAGGGGCAGAAGAAACATTGTTAATGGGCACTGAAGGTGAAGTCCCCCAAAGATGACTGGCACCGTGGTATATGAGCTTGGCTGCGAACCAGCTGTGGAGGTACTTCTTGTGTCCTGCCGCGGTTAGTTCCAATGATAACTACGTCTTGCCTTACAGTAGGCGTAGCCTGCTAGGGTAGGCTGCAATGATAACTATGTCTTGCCCTATAGAAAGTGTTACCTGCTGGGGTTAGGTCAAATGATAACTACGTCTTGCCTTGTAGTTGGTATTACTGCAATGGGCTATGGATCAATGTTACTGCATATTGCCTTGTGGTTGACATCGCCTAAATGGGATAGGTCCAATTACGATGTAATGCCTTGTAGATGGTGTAACCTTAATAGGTTAAGTCCAATGATAACTGCGTCTTACCTTACAGAAAGTGTTGCCTGTATAGGTGGAGTCAAAATTAATGATAACTACATCTTACCTTATACATGTAGTTGATTATGGCGTTTACCTAGTTTAGGCCCTAGATACCTTTTCTGACTCAACATGAATTAATCTAATGTTTTAGCATTTTCAGTAAACAAAGAACAGCCACATTATTTAAAAAGGCTGCCTTGCTCTCTATCGTAACATAATATTATTTTGTCCAACCTGCGTGATTATTAACTCCCTTCCCTTTATCCGGCAATCACACTTCCACTGCATCCAAGAAGCATACGTTTGTATACAGAAATCTGGATGTTCTACAGGTTGTCCTGAGTTGTCGCTATAAAGGCCCTATTACACTACACGACATGAGCTGCGATATGACAATGTTGTAGAGAAATGACGTATATTAGAGACAAAATTCTTGGTGACACATATGTAACATGCTCCAAATTGCCAAATTTTGATAATTATATTGCTGGTTCATGCATATTTAACTGTAATATCAACATAATGTGTCAATATCGCAGCTCAAGTCGTGTAGTGCAATAGGGCCTTTAGACATGTCACTATAAATTAGAACAGAGGACACCAGCACCCAGTGAAATGACCCCCTGCCCACACCAGGTCCCCTCTGAGGGTCATACCAGTGGTAGGGTAGGGGTAGAGTGCCTGCCTGCAGTGCAAGGGGACCTGGGTTCTCCTCCCGGTCCCAGTGGTGGAGCCGCCTTGTATATAATATTCCTATCCTTTGATTCATTGCCTCTTGTCTCACAAAGGTAGGAGACACTACTATACACAGCTGACCACAACACGAGTCATCCCATATCGTTCTCAGATGAGAGACTTCAGAACTTTGGAGATGCGTCAGTGTCAGAATGTCTTCAGTAAGCAAACCCTTTTGCCAATAGGTCTCGAGGATTGAATGAAAATGACTTTTGTCATTCAATGAAAATGAAAACCTGGTTTGCATTTTTATATCATCAGCAGCTATGATGCAGGTGATTGAAATGACATAATATTTTAAATTGTTTGACAACGTAGTTTTAAGTAGCATCATACCCTTGTAAACCTATGTTTAACGATAATGATACTTTGCTATTTGAATTTGAAATGATAAACCATTCTGAATATGATATTCAAATGATGCTTTTGAACTTCATATTGTATTACGTGATATGATTGTACCTACAGGTTCACAAACTCAATATATTGCGATGGAAATCCGCTTTGACTTGAGGCTAATCCATAATTGCAAACAGTTGTCTTCTTCTCATCTATACCCTTTTTATGTGTTTTATTTCCAGATATTCTATCCTTGATAAACCAATACTGGATATAGTTAGTGTTAAATGGGAGCCGTGCTTAATAGTAACCTTTAATCTGGAGAACAACAACTTTTTCTAGGCCATTGGGTACCAGCTATAGGTTATTGGTGCATGTATATGCCGAGCACCAGCAGCCAAGAAAGTTCCCAGCGTGCTACACTGATAACTTACTGCTGTTACCCAGCAGCCCAGAAAAGTAGTTCTCCTCCTAATTTGGGTTTAACAGGCTGGATTAAATGGAAATCAGAAGCCATGTAGCTCTCAAAAGCCACCAATCTCTAATCACTGAAGAAGTGCCTTCCTCCACTCTTAATTGAGATAGTGGTGCAATATCAGCCGCGAATGCTAGCTTATGCCAGACAAGAATCCTAAAAGACTGAAGTCAATCTGTTATTATAAAATCATATTCACAATAATTGAATTGGACACTCATGACGCCAGTTATTAAATAATGGTATCAGGTAGTCTTTATGTATAAAGTTCTGAAAGGGTTACGTTAAATCCGTGGAATATCTTTCTTGGTTATTTCAGTTTCGGAAAAACGTTGTCTCTCCTGAACAGTTTATTGCTTTTGGTTGCCTTTAAATCTGTCGAAACTCTACACCTGATTTAACATTGCGGTGCGCTGAGGTGCGAGTGCTCCTGTGTGCCTGCTGTGTACGTCAGACGGAGACAGGTGTTAACCGACCACCTGGAGGACGGCCCAGCCTCAGCCAACACACCTGGACCACTGAATCAGGGATCCAGGCTGGTGTGAGGAAAGGGGGAGGGGATTTGTGTTTATGGGTAGGGAGCAGAGGGAGGGGTGACTTGGTTGAACTTGGACTCACATCTCTCTATTTGAAAAAATACAGAGCTCTGTGTCTACTTGAAAAGTAGAGAGCTGTGTGTCTGGAAAGCATCAGTGCATTTAAAAATGGACTGTATTCGACTAACAGAAGATCACATGTAAAGAACATTATATTTTTTCATGTCATTGTCAGTCTGCATAATTGTTCAATTATTTATTTTGCAGCTAGGAGGCTGCTTAGTTGTAAAAACAGAATAAGTTATTTCATGAAATAGATCAGGCTGGTAATATTCTTTTTGGGAACCGTCAAAATGACGACTGAAAAGACAGGTCCTGATATAAATGGACGGTACATGCAGTAGAGAATTGGAAACTTTCTAGAAAAAGAGAATTATATTTTGATGAATTCCCAGGCAAGCAGCGACGTAACAAGAACGTTCTGCGACTGTACTTTTTAAGTTAATCTGAAACCTATACCATTGTCACATAACAATAACGTTTTTTAGGTAAAGTTACAACTTATAAAAAAAACACGTTAAAATAACGTTATATCTTGGTCGAGTTGTGACCGAACTAATAAAGAATGTTATAATAATGTTATTATACCATGGAAGAACGTAACAAGAGCGTCACAATAATGTTATATTGCGACATCGCAATGTTAGGTTCTAAAGACGTCTTTGGGTGCCATCAAAATAACGCAACAAGAACCAAAACATGACTCACCAGAACGTTATAATAACGTTATTATAACGTCATATTCTTGCCTGGGTTGCCTATTTCATCCTTATGGTACAAAAATTATTATAAATCTAGAAATTGGGTATAATTGTCATGCAGTATCAATTTGTAATGTGAAATGACCGAATGATGTGGTGATTGCTAGCTAATAATTAAATGATGTAAAAGAACAATATGGGAACGAAAAGTAAACCGAAACTATAATTGAGCCCAAAAAGACCGAAAAATGGTATAGACCGGAAATGACGTCATATAAGTCACGTGATTGAATTGACCAATGAGAGACCTATAGCTATAAAAAGGGGAGGTATGGCCCGAAATATACAGTTCCTTTATGGTACTCCTTGTATTCACATGCCTCTTCTTTGGGATGGACCAGCTTTCCACTTAGCCTGAGCCAGGGACCTTGAATTACGTATAGAAGTACAGGCTGATGGCCCGAAATAGTCCTAAAGCATGAGATGGCCCAAAAACCTGCCTCGGCATGAAAGACCAGCATGGTACAGAAGCTAAAAATCGTAGACAATCAGCTCAGAATTAAGGGAACAAAGTGTGATCTGCTCGGTGCAGTGCGACCAGTGCGACCAACTCTCGATCCTATAAGCCGGTCTCCTGTCCAAACTTCCAGTTGGCCTGAGACCGAGAAACCCAAACTTCCCTTCAACGCATAGAACGGAAACCTGACTCCCTGAAGAATATCACAATATGCAGCTTTGTAATTGAAGAGATTTTTTTTTTTTTTTTCAATTGTTTATTCAGGCAAAAATTAAGTTATACAAACTTGTCTCCCATTTCTACCTGAGTTACATCATGTTACCAAAAAGATAAAACGATGCCAATACAATCATCAATGTGAATACAATACTCAGTATACATTAAAAATAGAATAGATACAACTGAAAAAGAAAGTATAGTATACTTACCAAAGTGTGTAGATAGAAGCAGAAGTAGAGTAGAAGTCTGTTACTCGCCTGATTTTTACCCACTTTGGATGTCATTTGGAAGCACGTCTTCACGTGTTCAGGAGGCCTATAGGCGTTGTGCAGATGATGTCACAACTACCCCAGGTGCACTGGTTACAATATCAGTGATCGATTTGAAATAATTGTTTTTCTTAATTCTCAAGTATCTATAACACATGTTAATCTATCTTAGATAATTATGTAAGAAATAATAAATGCTACATGGCTATGATTTACACATGTTTTTTTTCTAACTGAAATCTATTCAAGACTTTGACAGCTCCAATGTTGAAAAAGGTTTAATATTTATAATATAGGTACGTTGACATTTCACGGTGCCATATCTCTTTTAGGGTCTGACTACTGTCATAGATGATACTCCCTCTCCAAACAGAGCCCCCACCATACTGCCCTAATTAACAGGCTTTTATCACTTCACTTTCACTTTACCCACCAAGGTCCCGTCCCGACTCACGACTACTAAGCCCGTACACAGGCCAACTGTACCAAAATGCCTCAGTTAATGCAACCCGAGGAAACATTTCTGAAAGCTGGCCTGACGCGTCAAGGAATGTTTTTCCTGAACTCGTTACAGCGCACACGACACCCCATTTCCTTTGCTGTTGTTATTTGTTGTTGCTATTGTTGTAATTGTGTCATGTTTTGTTAATTCTGGATCATCATTGCTTTTTCATGTTGAACCAATTGTTAGAGAATTTCCCGTAGTGATCTTGACAGTTACTTTAAAGTAATCCTCCCATAATCTAATAACATTCGAATAATATATCTATTCAGCTTTATGACTTGCGTATTGCATCAAGGAAATAATATAATAATAGTTCTTGTTAATAGAGAGATATGCAGTAGTAAATAAATGACGTCGATAAACAATAATATTAACCATTTATACCCCAATCAGGCCATACACGCCTGAGGGTGTTCTCCCCAATCCGGCGGTAACGGCCGTTTTTCCCTAATTTTTCAATATTTTCCCCATGAGAATACTAATTCAAGTTTTCAACATAATCTATGGCCAATATATAATTTAAAAGATTATTTCATTTCCTTTCCAATGCTAGAAACCACATTTCTATCATTCGATTTGATAGGCATTGGTCTTACTTTTTGCATCTTCAACTACAAGAAAATTAAGGGAAATCCAAAAGGAAATCTATGAAAATCCTGGGGAAATCTGGCAATTCATGAACGCAGCCTGTAGGGTCTAAATTTTAACATCTTAGGCTTAAGCAAGTCGAGGAGTATATACCTGTGAGTCCTTCCACGGTCAACAGACACACAAGGACCGTAAATCCAATAAACCGATCCTTGCCCCTTTCCCACTTTGCCCCTTGTGCCCTTTGAGAGTGCATACCCCGCCGACCCTCTCAGGAAGCAGTCGACCGTCATTTCTCCCGACGTGTTTATTACCTTCACAAACAAACGATCTCACAACAAAAGCATTGCCCCCCTCCAAGGGGTGTAGACGGAAGGTCCCCATGTTGCATGTCAAATATAGGAAATGGCTATGTCGCATATGATGTCTTCATATGCCTGTCAATTGACTTTTGTTAAAAGTCGTGCCCCATGTCGAGTTAAAAGCATGCCCCATGTCGTGTCATTTGTTTGGTTTTTTTTCGACGTAGCTAAACTCCATGTTGCAGGTCAAATTTAAGAAATGGCCATGTCACCCTGTCGATTTTAAGGAGCTACATCCGTCGTCCACGACACATGTCACATTTTGTGGCCCACCGTCGTCCCTGGACGAGGGAACTTTGCAATAGTCTCTCTGAGTTAGCTTTTCTATGGACTTGAGGTCTGTTTCTACCAAACGACTTTATGGGAAATAATTCACAACTAGAAACGACTGTTAAAAAACGATCATTTCAGAACCAGACATCTGAAATACCAGTAGTTGACCTAACCGATTCCTGTACACGATGGACGACTATTTACAGCGACTATAGAGTTGGTATATACTGTAACATGTATAGGGAATTGCCTTTAATTCGCTTTTGGGTAAATCGTTGGCTAAGGTCAATAGGGAACAAAATAACTAAAAAGTTAGATATCTGGCTGTCCATGAATCTTTTCTTTTCTCAAGTTTTTTACTGTCAAGTGCAGTCATAGTTGTTTTAACCACCGAATTGTTGTTTCCACTGAACAATCTAATCCAAGACCACCATCAATTACTGAATCATCGACTTTCATCCTCGGCAATTAGTTCAAAAATGTTTGGTGGAAACCGACCTTTAGGTACCTTATTTTAATATTCCTTGTCATTTTTAAACATCAGAGCTATAGATTTATGGGTGATTAGGGTTAATGTGAAATTGCTAAAACTTTTGTTCGCGCAAGGCTGGACTGTATGTTTATTCCTGGCTTTTGCAAGGAGGAGATTTTTTTTTTTTTTCAAAAGTAGATATACATCTTTGATTCTGGTGAGAGCTGTGTTCTGTTTCAAAATAGATACCGTTTCTTATCTACTCAAGGGTACCATCTGTGTGTAGCATTGTGTCAGATTTCAAATGTGCTTCAGTCAGCTTTCCCAACTTGATTGCCCTTGATACACGAAAGTCTGTCAAATATAAATTTGAAAATCAGCAATTACAAAATATAACGCTGTAAATATTCAGGTGTGAAACCTAGGTTTGTAGTGTGGATATTGAATGAAGTGATGACTTGAAGGCAGGAGGTTGTTGTTGATATTAAATTTATTCTCTACAGTACCAGGAGTGTATAGGCCAAAAAGCCTATTGCTGCTTATTGGTTACAGTGGTTTAAGCTTCATACCCACTAGGCGATTATGCCCGAGTCGACCGACAGATCGCCACTAAAATCAGCCAACTCTGCCCCTGGAATCAGCCGATTTTATTGTCGATTCATATCATTTTTGCACTTTTCAATGTACTCTACTGACAGGCAATCACAAGAATCAGCCGATTCTAATTTATTGCCAGTTACTGGTAACCAGTAAAATCACTTAGTGGGTATGGCCCTTTAGGGGCAGGGGGAGTGCTTGTCTAATTACCATAAACTCTATGATGTAGTACCGTATTTACATATTATCTCCTTTAATTATCATTAAGGAAAATAATGATTTTAATATATATCATGTAATAGATTTGGTAAATACTTGTAATTTAGGGAAGATATGCCATGCCTAAATTTAGATATGACACAGGTATCACACTGGACAATCAACTCACCATTATACATTGTAGATTCTAACTAAATAATATAGAAACAAGATTCAAAATCGTATAGCGCTGTTTTATTAATTGTGTTATTTAATTTAAACACTCATTGTGACTAAATATGATAAGATAAATGCTAAAAGGGATTGTTATGTATGTAAATACAAGTATACCCCGACTTTTAGAGTGTGAACATAACACATGGAGCTCTAGCTCGTTAATTAATTTTCATTCCAGCGATAGTATACTTATTATTATTTGGATATAGGCCTAAATTGTTTCCCCCGGTAACATTTATCTGAAATTCTTGTATTTTTCCCTTACATTTCTCAATTTTCGGCGTTGGCGAACCTGGCCTTTTCCCCCGGTTTACAGGAAGTACTAAAAGCATAAAGATTGTATCTCAAAGGTAACACGCTAATGGTAGTTATGCTGGTTATCATCAACATTCCAAAGAATTTAGTCATTGTCAATTTCTACAATGAAGTTAGATCTAAAACTATTCTGATACTATCCCTAAAATAGACCCTTGTACGTTTATCTCCATAATGGTTTTTTATTCATTTTTTCATGTTGATCACATATTTATAAGATTGTTGCATATGTAGTTCTGATCGTCGGAACGATCATAGTTACTTGGAATGAGCTCAACAGAATCTTAAATTTCTTTGAAGCGGTTCCCTTGAAACTCGTTTACAGAATGATTGACATACTTGTATAGATAATACTTTGATATGCGTCTGCATGCCTATAATATAGCTTGAAATACCAAACATAATATGCGGAAATACACATCAATGACTTTATAGCTATATAATTGTATAATGCTTTAGTATAAAAACCCCTTTGAAAACTCCAACAGGTAATGTGATAAGGGTAATGTCTCATTATACTCGTTACGCAAAAATATTTCCATAAGTCACAAATAATATATTTTCTTTTGATATGACTCATTTCCTCTGAGCATTTGAATTCGATGGGAGGTAGTATCGGATTCAAAGGGTGGAAAATATTTTCTGAAATTTAAACGACAGGGAAAATGGCAAAGATGAATTTTAAAATACAACACTAGATAATCATGTTTTAATTATTTGGTAGAACCAAATTTCTCTTCTCTGCTTTACGGCCAAACCATCGCTATTCAGATGATTTTTGCATTTCTTCCCGTTTCACACTTATGTTTTAGTTCCATTGTCCTTGAGAAATTCCTTCTCAAGGATCTGAAAGTATTGAAATGTTGGGCATTCTGCAGTAAAGGTCACTGAACATTATTCTACCGGCACTATTTCCTTCTTACCTTCAATCTCCTAAGTGCCTCAATAATGAATGCCGATGTCCCTTTGCATAGACATGGAGATGGGGGACTGTGTGAAAGGTGTTTTAAAGATGACCTTCAGCTGGGGGTGGGGCATTGTCCTACAGTTGATTAAATCTGCAGGGGGGAAATAGGCCTACAGGGTGTTTTAAACCTGTCCCGACCAGATACGTCATATGGGGAAAAGAAGGCCTTATAACAAAGGGACATTTCTTGTTTTATTTGTAGAAACCTTATTCGGCGTGAAGTACAAAATACTTTTACAAATACACTAGTCTTCCATTTATGAAATTTACCTTGTATCTACAGATGGAAGGTAGCTTACAATCGGGCTTACAATGTGCCGGCAGATATTTAGGTTTCACAGAGGAACGAGTCTTTCGGAGATAAGCCTTTTTCATCAAAGGTTTCCGAGAAATTGCTGCTCCTCCGAAAAGATAAAAATGAAATGCAAATGTTTCTAGATTGGCAAAAAAAAGGACCGATTCCTTCTTAAGAACAAATCATCTTTTTTATTGTGTTTGCCTGTTCAGGATCATAATTAAATCAAAAGCATTCAACTTGAATAATTCATCAAAATACAAACTAAAACACGATTAAGGACATAATAATTATTGAACTTGTGCCATTGTCTGCCCATTTGTTTTGTGTAAAGAACTGCAAGTATAAATGATTTGACTATGGGAACAAAAAGTGATTACTAAGGGGAAATGGATAGAGCCAGATTTGTCAATGGCAAGCCCAGACCTAAACGACACAAAACATTTGATTGGCTAGAGGACAAACTGAGCAAGGTGAGTTGTGATTGGAGGGGAGAGAGAGGCTGAGTGATTGGCTGCCAGCGTGGAAGAATGATGTCACAGACACGTGACTGGAAGATGAATCACGTGTTTCATCATCACACCGAGGCTTAGGGGAACTGTGAAGCGGTCCAATCAGGTGTCGCGAAGAGGGGCTCAACTGGCCGTCCACAAACCCTTTTCGCAAACAGAATACAAAATGTGAATGTTTCTTGGAGATCAGAGCACTCCGAATGCTTGGTCTCAAACAGGTCATGTGTCACAAAATAAGTTCAAAGACAGTCCTTTGTCAGACAGTATTTTATGCAATGGGTATTGTTATGCTGCGTCTGCTGTCGCATACTGAAAACTGGCTTCATGTTAGCCTATAGGCCTATGTGACTGAGGGTCAGAGTTTTGAGTGCCTCCAGTCCTTCTGTGGTGACGTCACATCAATACACATGATGGATGCCAGTATTTGTGACGTCAGCCAAACGACAACGAGGCTGGCTTTAATCTCATTTCCGGTGGGGGGTGCTGGCGTCGATTGACAAGAACCTGGCCCTGAAAGAGCCGTCTGTGGCTGAGCGATATTAAGGGAGTTGCCGCTGTAATGACATAACGGTCCTGTTGGACGAGGAAAGTTGGTGTCATAAAGAAAGAAGGCTGGAGGCTAAAAATGAAGGACCGTTCGGCGTCCCCTGAGTGACAGGGGGAGCTAAAGTGGGCAGCCGCAGACGATAAATTCGGCTTTTTTTCCGCCATTTCTCTTGTGGCGCCATTTTGCATGGCCGCCCGCCTGAAAGGAAGGCGAAACGCTTAGTTTTGTACACAGCACCTTGGAATTGGCTTTGCTACTTTGGAATGAATCCATTTGAAATATCAGGAACAATGCAGGAGTACTCTTGAGAACATCTTTATAAATCCAGAGAAACATGGCTGAGTCATCTTCAGGTATCACCACAGTAAATATGAATAAATTAAACATCAGGGGTCACTTCACTAAATATTATTTTAACCCAATAATACTACATCTCCCCCCCAGTCCTTGCTGTCTCTGAAGTTACTCTATTCAAAGTTAAAGTCTCTATCCTCTAGTTTCTGAGTTTCCTGTAATTAGGCTTCTACTATTAAAATTTACCCTTAGAGATATCTCAATATATACCACTAGTACTATGATAAAAAGTCTTTTTCAGTGTTCTTCCTGAGTCCAGTGTTCATCAAGTTATCATAACTCTGAAATACTAGGTTAGATTACTATAAGAGTCAAAGTTCACACATAGTACTACAGATCAAGTCTTCTAGGCGAACGAACAACTGTACCAGCCCCGGTCATATTTGTAGGGACTGGACTAGTAGCTGGTGATGGTTGTTGTAGTCGTACACGGGGTAGTGCCCGCTCAGGCACTGTTGGACTTGGAGTCTGTGGTCTAGTAGGAGTGCCAGGTACTGACACTCTTGGTGTAGTCACAACTGGGCGGGGCACTGGCGTACTCGGCACACCAGCGAAGACAGGTTGTTGTCTTGGAGGTTCGTCGCAGACCGGCCTAGTATGGACCAAGGCTGATCTGTTTCTCCTAACAGTTCCCATGTCAGTCCCTGCTAGGCATGAGCGCAGATGGCTCATGCGCCCAAGGACTTCTCCTTGACGATCCTGGTCCCGAATCCAGACACTGTCTCCACGGTCTAGTTGTGGTAGGTCTTTAGCGCGATGGCGCTGGTCGAAGTTTCGCTCCTGGTTAGACCTATACATCTCCTCCTTCCCCTTAGCCCTGTTGAGCTCATCAGACTCAACTTTCCTTTCTAGCACACTAGGAAGAATAGGCAAGCGCGTGTGCAGCTTACGGCCCATAAGCAGCTCAGCAGGAGAAAGGCCATTCTGTAACGGCGAACTCCTGTAGTTGAGTAGAGCAATGTATGGGTCCAAGTTCTTTTTAAGCAATGTTTTCAATGTTCGCACTGCTCGCTCGGCTTCACCATTCGCCTGAGGATAGCGAGGTGAACTAGTCACATGTACAAAGGCGTACTCCTCAGTGAACTCAGCAAAAAGCTCAGCACTGAACTGGGGTCCATTGTCAGACATCACAACATCCGGTATCCCGTGCACAGCGAATATGCTTTTTAGCACATTGTTTGTTGTTTCCGAAGATTGACTAGACAATGGTTCCATGTCCACCCACCCAACGCGAATATAATCCACAACGAGGATGTATACTTTCCCTTTGAAGTTGAATAAGTCCATTCCAACCCTCTCCCAGGGTCGGGTAGGGAAAGACGCAGCCATCAAAGTCTCTCTCGGTTCTGGTAAGGCCTTAGCGCAGATGGAACAGTTCTTCACCGTCTCCTCCACACTCTGTGACATATGCGGCCACCATACCGAAGTCCGTGCCCGTTCACGACACTTTGTTATCCCCAGATGTCCCTCATGAATAGACGCGAGAATGTCTAGCCTCATCGAACGAGGTATGACAATCCTGTCATCGTATAAAAGTAAGTCGTCAACCACTGCGAGATGTCCACGATACTCAAAGTATTGTCGCAACACCGGTGTATGGGGCATATACACAGGCCATCCTTTGATGCAGTAGTCACGGATCTGGCAACACTCCTCATCAGCCTTCTGGGCTTCCCGGATAGCCTGAAGTTTGACTTCTGTTGCAGGTAGGATATCCACTGCCTGTGATGCGAACGACTCCACTTCTCTGACAAGAAGTTCATCCTTTTGTTTTGGTACTGTCACAGGTGCCCGTGAAAGCGTATCCGCTGTCACTTGATCCTTGCCCGGCACATAGACCACCTCAGGGTTGAAGCGCATCATCCTCAGACGAAACCTGAGTATCCTTGGGGGCATCTTGGACAGATCCTTTGTTGATAATAGTGGTGCGAGTGGTCGATGATCTGTCTCAAGAGTGAAGTTCAGTCCTAATACATAGTCCGAAAACTTCTCGCACGCCCAAGTAGCAGCAAGTGCTTCCTTCTCGATTACTGCATAACGTTGTTCCGTCTCACTGAGCGATCGTGAAGCGTAGCAGACAGGACGGCGTGTCCCATCATCCTGCACCTGTAGTAGCACAGCTCCCACACCATGACCCGACGCATCCACAGAGATCACTGTAGTTCTCTGAGGGTCATAGTGCGCCAGCAGCTCAGGAGACACAAGCGCGTCCTTAATGCGCTGGAAAGCCTCCTGCTGCTTATCCCCCCAGCACCACACTGTGTCCTTCCGCAGAAGTTGGCGCAGGGGTTCGTTGAGGTTGGCGAGCCTGGGTAGAAACTTGCTCAACTGGTTCACCATACCATTGAATCGTTGTAGTTCCGTGATGTTGGTAGGAGTTGGGAATTTCTCGCTAGCGGCAGTCTTAGCTGGGTCCGCCCGGAGACCAGTACTATCGACGATGTGTCCCAGAAACTTCATCTGTTCCTTTGAAAACTCACACTTCGCATTTAGTGTAAGCCCTGCCTCCTTCAACCGTAGCAGCACCTTGTGCACACGTGAGTCGTGTTCTCCCCGGTCTTTTCCATGGATTAGCACATCATCCATGTGACAGATTACACTGTTCAAGCCCTCCAGAATGGTCGACATTGTCCTCTGGAAGATTTCTGGCGCTGAACTAATACGGAAAGGTAACCTGTTGAAACAGAACCTCCCGAATGGAGTCACAAAAGTTGTCAGCAGTTTTGACTGCTCATCCAGTGGTACTTGCCAAAAGCCACTGTTAGCATCCAACTTTGTGAAGACCTTGCTTTGTCCTAGTTTTGCGAGGCTCTCATCCACCGAAGCCATCGGGTGTACCTCCCTCGTGACTGCCTTATTGAGGTTAGTCAGATCCACGCATATCCGGACGTTTCCGTTTGGTTTCGGGACAGGCACCATCCCGGAACACCAATCCGTAGGCTTAGTCATAGGTGAAATAACTCCCTGACGTACCATGGAGTTCAGCTCCTTCTCAACCTGTGTTAGCAAGGGGTGAGGTACCTTCCGTGCCACGTAAAGACACACCGGCTCCACTCCAGTACGAAGAGAGATGTGGTACTCCGTCTTCAGTTTCCCCAAGCCAGGGTACTCCGCACGAAAGTTTGGCATTTCCTCCTTCACCTCATGCACATCCTTTGAGACTGTCACCAGTCCCAGCCCCTCACACGCCCGCTTACTTAGAAGAGAGCATGCCTGATCCTTCAGGACGTAGACAACCTCCTGAAGTTCCCTGTCACGCGTAATCAGCTTAGCATCCAGCTTGCCAATCACCGACAGTTGACTATGACCTGGTCCACGAAGAGTCTCTGTCACAGGTTTCAGCTCCTGGCCCTCCAGCCAAGGAACTGAGTCGCTGAGAATCGTCACCGCAGCTCCTGTATCCAGTTTGAAGTTGGTAAGGCACCCGTTCACCTTCACCTGGGTTGACCAAAAGTCCCTCTGGCCCGAGATTTCCCCCAGGAAAGGTTCGACGTCCTCCTCTGCCTCCACCTCATGGACCTTCTTGAATGGTTTCTTCTTTGGGTTTCCACAGGCACATCTGAAATGCCCGAATCCACCACACTTGTGACACTTGGAGTTCCTAGCTGGACAGTCCTTATGTTCGTGGTATGACCTGGAACAGTATGGACACTGTTCCTCACCCGGACTCCTCTGTTCCTCATGTGTGCCTCCCTGGACCAGGCTCCCAGCATGGCCCTCCACATAATCCAGAGATGTAGCCTTAGGTTCCCCACAAAGAAGTTCACAGTTCTGCTTCCTAGCCTCAGCCACTTCCCACTGAGTGACAGCATTCCTCCTTACCCCATAGTACTTGTCCAGTGCAGCCACAACCTCCTGGTAAGATGAAGTGTCCTCATCCACCCCCAGAGTAAGTAAAATGTCATCTGCACAGTCCCCCATGGAGTAGAGTAACATGCTGACTTGCCTGTGACCTGAGAGAGCATCCAGTCCAGATGCAGTCCTGTAACTCTCAAACCTCTCCAGCCATGTAGTCCAGAGGCCTGCTTGCTTGGGCCCAGCAGCAACACCACCCTTGAACTCTCCTGGCAGTTGAACCTGTCTTCTGGTCACCACCATCTTGGTTTCTCCTTGCTCTCAGATGTAGGTTCCAACTTTGCACCGGTAAGACAAGGAATCCACTGAATTTAAAGTTCTACTCACAGTTCCTCCAGGTGCCTGGGTCCTTAGTGTATCCTACTACCACGTAGAACAAGGTATCCCACCGCTGCCACCATGAAATATCAGGAACAATGCAGGAGTACTCTTGAGAACATCTTTATAAATCCAGAGAAACATGGCTGAGTCATCTTCAGGTATCACCACAGTAAATATGAATAAATTAAACATCAGGGGTCACTTCACTAAATATTATTTTAACCCAATAATACTACACCATTAGTGAAGGGGAAGACGTGTGTAAGGGGCATACAGGTTATGACTCGGGCTAGCAGGTCGTAAAACAAGATGAGTGGCTCCAGGCAAGCAAAGTGGAAGCAGGGAGCAGAGAAAAATGACAAGGATATTTGTGGATTGACAGGCTGTTACGGGGGAATAAGATCTGCGAGCCCAGACATACGTCAGTGTAAAGGCGGTGATCCACGTTGCGACAGTTTCCAAAGCGATGAAAAGGACTAGAGGCAAACCGATTTTAGGACCGACGGTTTTTTGTCGGTTGAGAATCGGTTTTCCAATTAAACCTTTAGGTCATAAAATCGGTCCAAAATCGGTCCAAAATCGGTCCTATACCCATGATCCACAGTGAAGTACAAAACTGATTATTTCCTTGAATCCTGGATCACAAATACATAGGAAAACAGTGGAAAAAAATCGGTTTACTAAATTATCAAAATTTTCTAAATATTTTCATATTTTACGTCTAACTTTGGTCATTGGGACCAGAAATATATATTATTAAATCTGTTTGATTAATAAAAAGTAAAATCGTAAAATACTTGTTGAAAATCATTAAAAAATGTATCATGTGAAAGAGAATTAATTTTGATATCTTTTGGTAACATTTTCGTTCTATTATTTCGAAAAATGAATGAAATAACCTTGAAAATTCATAGACATAATAAAATCGGTCCATAATCGGTCCACAATCGGTCCACAATTATTAAACAGGTTTAATAATTTTGTCGGACCATCGTCGGTTGGAGATCGGCTGGTCTTACTTGTGTCGGTTGGAAATCGGCTGGAAAAAATCGGCTGACATGATCCACGTTGCGATATTTTACAAAGTGAACCGATTTCCAGCCGATTTCCAGCCGATTTTGAATCGGTCCACTATCGGTCCAATTTTGTCGCAACGTGGATCACCGCCTTTACAAGAAGGCTGAATGGAACATGGCAGCTCATTTGTCATTTTCGTCAAGCAAGTGTTTGTGTTCAGAGAAGGATAAAAAAATGTCCATCATACTTGGGCTATAGGGTTTCATAATGGAATAAATACGCATGTTCCTAGGCTGCATCTCTGCCATTCCTTTCTGTCAGCACCATTTGTTATTTGGTGAATCAGAAGTATGGGACTATAAATACATACAAATAGTCCTGCCATGAATATTTGCTTTACACAGTTTAATGCAATTTGTCTCGTAATAGAGAATGTGGCAAGCTGTGAAACATCTTGAGTAGGCCTATATAGGCGGCCTGGGCCCCTAATAATGCCCTAATAAAAAGTGAATCTAATGTCAGTCAGTCCCTTCTGTGAAATTACCTGCATCACTTACTTTAACCGCTTATAATCCACTGAAGTAATACTGTTTCAAAGATTAAAATTGTTTTCTCCGCTTATCTAATTGAATAGGAATCGTTTCGTTTATCTGGAACAGAATCCTAGACAGATAATGATTTCTTATTGTTACCGCATGCATATTTGACGTTTTTCTTTCCAGACCATATCTAAAGATACCAACCATACCCTGGGCAAGAGGGCTAGGACTATCACCAAATTATCCTTAAATATTGGGACACTGAAACAACTGTCATGCGCATAACAAAACATACTCTGCATTCCTGAAAGGCTGTCGAGTCGTTTTAGCAAAACCGTTCCCACAACGGCTTGTTCCTCGGGAAATTAGATGTTACATTATATATAAAATTAATTTGCATGAGATGATATGAACCTGTATTGACTTTTTTCAATGAAAAGTATTTCTAAATGTTTTTTTCTCTGTATAGCCCTATCGTTTGCTACCGTTATATGTTATCTATAATTGTTATTTTATGTAAACTAATCATATAATTGGCTGTATATAAATACCATCAAGCAGCTGTTAAACTAAGTTAGAACTTTACCATAGCCCAGGGTAAATTGGTTAATTTGTTGCAACAAACTGTACCGCAATATAAAAGATTTGTCAGGCAATCTATGGTCAAAACGACGTATCATAGCCGCATGGGAAACTGCCCCAGGAGGGGTATGTGAACGTAAACCAGTCCTCCAGGGTCTGAGGGTCTGGAGCTGGCCCCGTAGGTGTACCTGGATCAAGGGGTCCATGGGAGAGTTGGGGGTGGCATTCCACTCAAGACGGGTGGTATTGTCGGACTCCTGCAGGGGTATAGGAGTCCCAGAGTAGTAAGCGAAGTTGAATGTAAGTTGGCAAAAATCATTCCATAGGATATGCATGAATGAAATATTAACGTTAGTCTCACAACTTTCCTCTCTCACACTATATTTACGTTTGGTTTAAGAGTTGATAAGAGTTTAAATGTTTTGATTTGGGCCCAGTCTTCAAGTTTGAATGTAGTCAAAAAGGGAGTTTTAGGCAACCCCAATGTAGGCCTATAATGCAACAAAAATCTAGCGTTTCTCTTTTTTTTCTCAGTTGTTGTAGTCGAATTCTTTAATTGCCACATGGAATGTTATGTAGGGCACCAATGTTATATAGGAAAATAGAGATTAAAGTATTCAAACAATAACAGTTATTTCTACGTACATGTATATATTGGATATTCTACGTTACGTTAACATTATGGTACTTAACATTTGGCACAGATGACGCCACATTCTTTTTCTGGGCAGAATATCGCTGACTATCTAGCAAAATCCATATTATGTAGATAGTTTTACAGGAGTTTATGGTATATCTATGGCAATGCAATATCTATATGAACTTATATAATAAGGAAATATCATTTCTTGTACACTATCCTGCTTATAACCGCATAGTTATCCCCAACAAAACTAATCATGTGACACTGATGGCGCAATACAATTCTGTAATTGGTCAAACCTGAGCAATATAATGTTCTCACATTGTATTCCACTACACATAATTGTGTGGGTACCTTTTTCCGTAACTTACACTTTATTACAGATTATGTTGACCAATGCACTTTTTGCACCTCGAAACGTTCATGTGCAAAAGAGATGGTTGGATTAAAAAGAGTGAAAATGGAACTGATTTAGCAACGCACTTTGCCTTGTTATAAGGGAGAAAACGTTTTGTGTTTTGGTGTTTTTTTTAGAAATTCCCTGACTTATTTGCACTCGGCTCCGGGTGCCCTCGGACCGTGGAGGAGAGGTCGGTGGAGGTGTCGAGCCCGGCAACAGCCCGCGCTAACCAGGGGTGCTTAAACACCCGACGACGGACACTCTGTCAGCGCACTCATTGGATGGCCTGCTCACATGGCCACCACCCACCACTGGATCTGGTACCTACTGCCCACCCCACCCACCACTGGATCTTTACCCACCACCAGGGACACTTCCATGAGGGGTTCAGGGGGTCCTGCCCGCCCCCCCCCCCCCCCCCCCTTTTGTTTTTTTTTTGGTACAAACTTAAACTTGACAAAGAGAAAAAACATTGTGTTTGCATCACTGCATGCGAATGTTTGGTATTTTAGTTCTTAGTCTAACTATATAATTATGTGAAACCACCCCCCTTTTTCTAAAATCCTTGATCTGCTCCCGGTCACTTTCTCAGCCCAAGCCCGCCGAGGCACCCACCACCCACCGCCGTATCTAGTACCCACCACCCACCCACTCGTACTCCCAACCCCCCTGTAGGCCTACCACACCCAGTACCATAGGACAATGAAGTATCAAGTGATGTTGTTTAAGGCCCCTCGTCACAAAACAGTGGTTACTATTACAGTCCTAAGTTTCATCCGTTCGCCACCAGGCAGTTAATCAGGAGAGTGTGAAAGGGACAAGGAAGAGAGGTTGTGGATACATCACTTATCCACTGTTGTCCCACGGGTTCTCAATCTCCTAGACTAAGGTTCATTTCATCAATCACAGCTAGTTAAAAACAAAAATGTTTTATGCAATCTGAATTTTTCTGTTACCATGGTAATGTGATGAATTGTCCATTCATCTTTAGAGTTACGAAATATTGAGCTAGAACTCAGGTATAATGAATTTTTATCGTGAAACAATTAAATAATATAGCAGATGTCAGCTGATAATGAAATAATGTAATCGAATGAAATGGGTACGAAAATGGACCGAAACTTGTATTGGGTGCGAGAGACCGAAAAAATATGGTAATCGGATGTGACATCATGATGGTCACATGGTCAAGATTGACCAATCAGAATCGACTTGAAGCCTATAAAAGGGGGCATTATGGTCTGGAATAAACAGTACCCCCTTTAGTCTCACAATAGTGATAGAATCCAGGTACCCTACTTCACTATGCCAAACTAAGCTCTCCACACATCAAGCTTTCAACAACAACATCATCTTCTGCCTTCGAGTCTTCTCTTCATTTAAATGACACAACAAAACCTAAAGGGGGGGGGGGGTACCCATTGAGCGATTAAACTAAATTCTGGTCATCCCTACTAGTTCTGGTCTCTTGATTCCAGTTGAAAACAGCCAGAACTGGTCGAAAATGACCATAATTGGTGTTCCCATTGAGCAATTTGACCAGTTTTGGCCAATTTCGACCAGAATCAAGCAACCAGACTGGTCGAGACAACCAGAATTTAGTTAAGTCACTCAGTGGGTAACCCCCTTTGGTCTCACAACTTCAGATTGTAATGGTGGCCCTCCAAATGATGCATAAGTGAACATTGATAGTAAAGGATGATTTCCCCATTCCAATTTAAGTGAGTCACTATTGGAAATTTCAGTCTGTCTAGATCTGTGAAAGAAATACATCTAACAATTTTTGTTTGATTGCATAAAATTTTACTTGGACATATCATAATGTATAATAAATACATGTGGGCTAATTTCATAGTCGTCCATGTATTACTGAGTTTGATGATTTATTTGATTTTGAGGTTTAAACTGGTAGTCAGGGACAATCTTTATTCCGTGCAAATAGGTCTTAACTGTACTGCCATACACTTCTATACAGTGAATAACTAGCTCTTCATAATTACCCATGCAGTCTCTTCTTAGGTTCGACTGTATAATACTTGCGAACCTTATTTGATTAACTCTTCGTTCTATTTCGTTATGTCCTTTGTGTCACTATCTCTAGGTGGGTGGTTTAGTTATAGCTACATTCGCAGCAAATGAGATTCCTTTATAGTTTTGTGTTACGGGCCCTCATGAAATGGCAGGCTGTTTAGTTTTATGATTCTTGATGTCCTTTACTGTGTCATTTCATTACCAGCCTTAATTAGAAAAGAAAATTGAGATGTATCAGGGTATAGATGTATTAGATTGTGATGGGCACATTCTCCCTGTTCTCTCCTTACTGGCCGACTTGCACATTCTGTCAATCCGTGGGTGATAAGGTTCGATGAGAAGATAATTAAGATTTCGAGGCTCAGTGTACTTGTTTGGTTGGTAGTGGAATTATTCATAGTGCCTAGGGAGTTCACCATATAGACCTTATGCAGACAGGGTCACAAGACTAGTTTTTGACGATTACCATGTTGTTACCATAACCATGCTCAGTCTACGGTCAATATAATCACATATCAAGGGTAGACGAGTGCAAGATTATTATTAAATCACACAAAACGTATTATCTTCAAATATTTAGTCAAGTGAAGGACAATTTGGTACCCACTCCATCATGGACAAAGTGATGCTACGGCAAAGCTATTTACATATGTCTAAACATGATGGTTTTTTTGAGAGGGCTCATTTTGAAAGTATTATACTTGTTTCATCGTCTTCGTAGAAATTGGTCACTAAAAAGATTAATATAATATCAGGTTGGACATGAGACGGACACGACGCGTTTGTGAGACTATTGCTTTAAATGCCATTGCTTGATGGTCAACAGAAGGGATTTTTGGATATAGAGATGGTTGGCATCTGTGGATGATAAATATTGCATGTTTCCGTGGAAGTCCTTTCGAGTTATTTATGAGGTTCTTCTAGAAATGAATTCTTGGTTTATGAGATTGCCTGTGGCAATATAACCATAGCTTTTGCTGAATTCACACTGTTTTACAGCTCATTCTAGATCTGAAGGAATGATATGTTGAGACAGCATCTAATACACCTTGTTTTATTCTGGGAAATTAACCTTCTTATTGAATAGACTCATTGGCTTATGAATAGACTCTTATGCTTAGAAATATGAGCCATATTAATACGGATTAGTGTTTGCTCTGGTATGTCTATTATTGCATGGTAGAGGACTTAGTTGTTAAGAGTGATGGCAGATTTGAGATTTTAAACCATTTTATCCTCAGGGATAGTAATGGTTTTGAGAAGCAAAGTCTAGAAAATCGGTCAGCCACCATTCAGATTACTTTATAAACTTAATCCAATGCTCATATTTTAATATCATTTTCTAAAATCGTGTTCAGAAAGGGTCAATCTTATGTGAACTGCCTGACAAAGGTTGAGAGCTACCAACATTCCTTCCAGTTTTCCGATTTTGTCTCTGGTCTTATACACCCGGTCCAGACTAGCCTCAGAATGCGCACATATTTTGACAGTTTTAAAGAGAGGGGCCAGTGAAAATTTTTAATTTGTTTATTCCATTGTTATACAATATGTTAAATGATAATGTAATGATACCCAAAATTCGAAATTTAAAAATCAACTCCTCATGTTATAAAAGTGATGCAGAGTATCACAGTTAGTATTCTGCTGCTCACAAGCTGGAGACGTATCTGCCTGTGACGTCACAGGTAGATGACAGTTAAATTCAAATTTCAATATGTTAATATTTTAAATTAGACCTTAAAGGTCAAAATATTGTTATGAATCAGTATTATTTTTCAGTGTCATCACTATGAGTCTCAGTAAAAATGATCAGAGAAACCAAATTTGGATTGCGACACTACAAGAATTTAGATTTACTGGCCCCTCTCTTTAAGTAGAACCAAATGTACATTCTGATATTAGTCTTTAAAGATTGTCACGACAGGGCCGCATATCAGCGACCCTCTGAACTTCAAACAGCTGCAAGGTTTGCTATACAATCCTATACTATAGTGTATTATCGATGGTGATATCATTTATTAACTAATGTGCATTTCATTTGCCAAAAGCTGAGAAAACTACAATTATTCTTTTTTTAATGCAGTATTGTACAGATTATCAACATGCTTAATTATCACGCCTCCAAATGTAGCATTTCTATGATCCAATGTAAAAAGTGCCCTTCTGAGGGACAGTGTCTCAATATTTATCGTTTTCTGTGGATGCATACAACAGGTTTCTTACCGGTCGCTAAGTTGCATTATTATATTTCTGAATAACTATTATAATCTTTGTATAACCCGCGAAATGGGAACCTGATGTCGTGCAATTACCTCAATTATCTTGTTATGCTAAAACTAGACGGTGCCATGGAAGTCTAGGACTGTCTCTACCTGCCCGACTGCCCTGGAGTTAAATGATGCCATTACCCGGGACACCGCCGTCATCGTACCATTGCCGTGTAATGCCAATTACCGCCTACGACCACGCCTATAGTCTTAGACAACACCCTGGCAGATTGGTCCATAATTGAATGATTACATAAAGACCCTGTTTACCGTCATCAGGGGCAATTGGAAGCGTTCAAGAACAAAGAGCTGCACCGCCAGCTACGCCCACCACGGTTCTATGCATGAGGCAATATGAAACTGAGGGCGAATAATTCATATGTTCTATAGTGTCCGAGGGAGTAGTTATTTCAGTTGTGTAAAGGATTCTATAACGATACATTGTGCAATAATGATATAGGATGAAGCTATTAAGAGCAGTGAAATAAAGACGCCATACAATTTGCACTATGCAGGGACCCTATTAGGCTATTTTAACAATGTGTTGTGGTGGCGTTCCAAAACGCGGACATCAGCAATTTGTATATGAGGTATAACTTGAGTATTATGTGTTGAGGCTATGTGAATGTTATGTCAGAAGCAATCATAGAAAGCTCGTAAGACTAAAAATATTGTGAAGGATAGAGATACAGGATAGTAGGCCTATGAGACGTCGTCAAAATCTAATTCCATACTGAATTATGTATCATTTGATTAAATGAAATAGTAGATAGAAATCAGGGTAAGGAGGGAGACACTTATCACAAACATTATTGATGTATAGCTTCATCCCTTAAGAGGTATTTAAATTGATATCATATTCATTGTAACTCAATTATTTATACCTAAATAAATCGTGACACTTACATGGACCGTTCTGTTTACAGGGAGCAAAAATTGAACATAATGCCACTGCCTTAGAAAATGCCTTAAAAGTCCCTTTCTTCCCACAAGACTTTAGCAGTTTAGTGGTATAAATGTGACATTGCATTATGAATGGTACCATCTCTTGTTTGACACAGAGTGGTAAACAAGTGTTGGTTTACCTAGTGATCAAGTGAAAGGTACGCCTTCAACTCGCTCATAGATATAGGTAGAGAAATTTCTTTTTTTTTTAATTCTATGATGACTTAAGTGATATACATTGAACTTTTGAAATACAGAGTTCAGAATGTGTAGATCCTTTATATTCCATCACGCATGCTATACATGTAATAACAGTGGCATTGGCTTCCTGAGTGGCCAGAGAAATCGAAGTCATCCACAACAACTGCCTAAGTATGATTAATGCGAGGAGGTTTACATGTTCACAAAATGTACTCAAGTACTTCACTGAGCTCCTCATATAGACACCCACACCCTATAGCTCAGAATAACTGGAAACAAGACACATGGTAGGGATGAGTCAATTGGTGGCACTTCTGGTACAGTGGTAAGATGATATTGAACCATGATTCTGTTGCGTATTCATTAGGCATTCATTTGGACGTGTTTTGCATCAGACATTTATCATCATCTAAATAGGCTGATTAATCATAAAACTATAAGGTAGCGGTGCATAAAATGTGGCTCATACTCCCTAAAGTGAATTGATACAGCTATTGGCAACTAGAATCTGCGGCCCCTTCGGCCCTTTATAATCCAAACCTATAGGGTCGTTAGTTGATGCCGCCCCTTTCCGGATGGGGACGTCCGTTTGTGAAGGCCCCAGTGACATGACATACTACTCCCACCCACCTTAAGGCCTTATTCCACATACCGATTTTGATGCTGCCGATTTTACATTTTGTTGTTTTTCTCTGACAATACGACATGGATCTTGACATCCTATATATCATTTGAAAGAGAATTGTAAGACCTTTCTAACAATGTTTAACACTTCTATATTTGACCATTAATTCCCCCTACCGATTTTTAAAATCAGCAACACAATCGGCATTTGGAATACAGGGTTAACGGTGTCCATGGAATATACCCGTCCCCGGTGACACCAACACGCGCATGCGCTGGGGCATGCGCCTAATCTTCTGGCGCTTGATGGCGCCACTTCATTCTGTATGATGCATCGAGAGTACTACAACAAAACGCATTGTGTGGTCAGTCTCGTCAGGTTTTGTAGATTAATATTTGGTAATGTTATAAAATGGTGGTGATAGACATGTTGCTGGCACGATATTGTATGTATTCTTTAGCAGCTGGGGGTGGTTTCTGACATTATTATGTGACATAATAATTATTGCCCTTTCTGGAGGGCATTCAAGTGAAAAAGTGAACTTTTCATTAAGGAAAATCTGCATTCTTTTTATATAAGCAACTAGCTGTTAACCTGTTATACTGGGTGAATCAATCCCAATTCATAAACTGATTTGCTGTAGACGTGGGTCTGGAAAGATCTAGAGGCCTAGTGGATAGGATAGTGGAGACATTTTTTGGAATAGCGGAGGCATTTTTTGAAATGAGGTAAATTATGATCTTTTTAATATTTATAATAAGTTATGTGTGGCTTCTCATTTCTAAAAACCTGGACGCGCACCTGTGCCCTTACAATCTTTAAGCCATTGAATGGAGGGTTCCACTGCGACCCCTGGAAGCCCTGACCCCTTGCCTGAAGCCCTGATATGTGGGTTAACGGAGGGCGTGGCATATTCCTGTGTATGGTGAGTGGCAGAAGGAGGACCGTCGGGAAAAGGCACCTTGTTATCCCTCGCCGCCGCTAGACGGCACGCCCTGAATTATTAACCACGCGTCAATGTGATTTGAAATCTGGCGCAGCCTGCTGTTCGTCCGCCATTTCCGCCGCCACCTTGTAGAGTCCACTCAATTGAATCCCGCCAAACGAGAGATGACAGCGAAAAAAAGCCTCGCGGCAATGTCCGAGAGTCGTCTGCTGTGGCGTCAAAGTGATTCCCGCGAAACATTGCTCACAAAAACAAAATGCGGGCAGACGACATATGACGCTCGCCGCGGCTTGGGCAGTAAAAGGGCGGGAAAATGGTTTGATGCTTTTTCCCTACTTCATGGGGATGGGAAAAAAATAACATAAAATGCGGGAAGCAGCTGTTGCAATTTCAAGAATGGCTGAACTGATGGCGGGAAATTGATGGAGAGAAATGCCTAGTGTCGCTTTGGGAAACTTGTCGGTTCCAGGAAGGAAACAAGATTGCTGTTGTTATTTGTGAGCATTCAATGTATCAAGTATTTCAACATACCTTGTTGGTATTGAACCCAATGTTTAAATGATATAGACTGATATAGGCAATACCAAATTGTAACTGGAATGGCACTTTCCTGTGACCCAGGCAGAATTTTCTCCCTACCACAGATAGCTGATTTTCAGTATTTTTGGCACATGCAGGTTAATTTGGGCAGATTTTGTCGACAAAAACATAGAAAAACCTATAGAAACACACAAAAATATGTGCAATAAATCTATTTGTGATGATTGAATTTTCAAACCAGCTTGAAAAATATTAATATTTACAGATAAAAAAATGAAAAAATAGTCAGTGGTAGTCTTCCATAATGATAAACTACAAATTATTCTATGAATACTGAAAATTTCTATATTTAAGTAGTATGACTTGTCGACATATTTCCTAGCATGCAACTTGATATAGGCTAGTCTGTAGGTAAGGTTCAGAAAATAGGCTATCCGTGGTATAGGGAGAAATCAGCGTCTGCTATTTAAGGGTGCCACAAGCAGCAAGGGCGGATCCAGGAATTCCTAGAGGGGGGGGGGGGGGCAAAAACATGAATGTACGGGGGAGGGGGCCCCCACACAAACATGATTTAACAGGGCAAGAGGGGGGGCCAAGGCCCGTCCGCCCCCGCCCCCCCCCCCCCCCCTGGATCCGCGCCTGAGCAGTTTGTGGCTTTGATACCAACATGTTGATATCCCCGACCGCAATCAACCCATAGAAAACCAAAATAAAATAGCACCTACCGCAAACACCTATATTCCACCTCGCCGCACCCTGACGCAAACAAGTTTGTGGCCATTTGGTGGCTGCAAGCAAAGACCTTATTGAGGAATATAGCCTTATCTACCTTGCGGCACCCTACCTCAAACAAGTTTGCGGCCGTTTGTTTGCAGTTTCTCATGGTGCAGCAAGCAAGTGCCGCATAGTGGAATATAGCCTTAAGATTATGAGCAAACAACGTTCTATTTATCTATGTGAGTTTAAGTATGGGTAATTTCGTAAAGAATGTCCTTTATAAAAAGGGTGTTACAATAAGGAATGTTGTCATATGTTACCATGGCAACAGAAAACGCAATGTATAGATTGCATAGAATAGGCCTATATTTATCAATTTTGATATTAAAGGTTTTTCACTTTCCAGTAGCAAAAACAGTTGTTTGAGATCTGTGTGAAAAGTTATTGTATTTTGATTAATTGTGATAATTAATAAAATTGTAAATTCTAGCTATATCATTAATTTTGGTTCAAGGAGCTATAATATAGAAATTAAGGGAGCACAAATGGCAAAAGTGGGGTATGACAGTATGTACCACATAGGGATTTCAAACTCCCATATCTAAGCATAATGGGAATGTTTAAAGATGGTTTGGATTATCTGAAATGACACCAATTCCCAGGATTTGTCACACAATTTTACTGCAGAACTGAGTGTTTGAACTCAGTCAACATACGGCTTGCGAAAGTCAGTTTTGTGAAACGATAAATATCAATAAACACAGGTACAATCTCGTTAGACTCAGGATACGTACGCGTCAAGATTTCATCATAATCATGGCGCAACCTGACTTTAAATCGAAAATGTCTGTCATAACATTAATTACTTTGATGAATGTTTACGGTTAATCTGGATACAATCCTGCAAAAATCTCCTGAAAATAATTGACACTCTGCCTCTTTTTGCTTATTATCCGCTCCAGGCAGTGCAGAAGCACAATAATAAGGCAGAAAACATCCACTGAGTAAATCATCTCCCAAAATAATGATCTTCAGATTTGATTACTTCAAAATGCCCCATATAATTATCCGTTCTACTTTCTTAGGGTACTACTCCCAAATAAACTATTTCGGAGATGTTAATATAATATTATGTTTATTGATAGTTAAACAAAAAGCAATCTGAGGGCCATCATTGTCATAATGTTTATTTTGATATATCATGAATATTATATATTATAATCATATCATATTCTTACATTGCGTAATAATATTACATAATGTAAGGATATGATTATATTATAACCATTGGTCATAATCGGTTTAATGAGGATTTATCTAATAAAAAATAAAGTATCAAGTTGTGTATAAAGTATAACTCTTTGCTCTTTGAGAGAGGGTATGCGAATGTTAACGACTTGTTCCGACGTTAAGGCCACTTTTGTCGTTTTCCTTGATAATAGCATGTCATGTATGCGGATAGAGTTTGTCTATTCGTCACTTAGAACGCACTTTGCATGCTGATGTAATTGCATGAAATTATTATATTGGCATGTGACTGTTTGCGTGTGGAATTCAGCTTAAACACGTGAATATCACTCATGGTCTAATGAGAATACGAAACCAGATACGATAATTACCTTGGTTCCGCCTATCATGAGGCCAACCTATATAAAGTGTTCCGTGATTTGGTTATTTCAGTAAATGTACGTACTATCATGACAGTGATGTCTTTCACTGGAGAAGGTAAAATTCTATATATATGTATATATATATATATATATATATATGGTCGATTCTCACGAAAAGTGTCCAACTGCCCAAATATGCCTTACAGTACATATGGAACAACAGCATAAACATATTTTCATAATATTATTTGTTCATCTTATGCACCTTGGGGAGAGCTACATGGGGAACCCTACTTTTATGTATCTGCGACATATATTTTAGCTTCTAGAGCCAAAAAACATGCATTTTTTCTCTATTTTGAGCTTAAAAACCACATTTGATTTGACTCTGAATTTTTTATTTTTATTTTTTACATATGTCTTGAATTAAACACCATAGATATAAACAACTATACCCTCAGACTGTATTAGTTTTCAATTTCAAGTGAATTGTACCATTTTCCAGAGTTTTATCAGCAAAACTAACATTGTGTATTATTTACGTGACCGTACATATTCGGAAATTGACCTTTGCTAAACTAATGTTATATTAGAGTTTCATATATAAGAATGTATGCATTAGACCCTCTTATGTGCTGGGTGTGTTGAGAACCCAACATAATGGACCATTGCATATATGACAAATGCCCAGGATCAACAGAAAAAATCTGTTTAGGGTTGGTGTAGAAATTGCGTGACCGTACATATTTTACTAATTTTATGAAAAAAATGAAATCTGATGGTATTAGTGAAAAATATTTATGTCTGGTATTCTTATGCATAGTATGTATATAGTAAAGGTGTTTTACCATTCATTAAGACATTTACCCCTGTAGAATAACCCGATGAAGCTCTAAAATGACCGTACATATTAATGCGTGACCGTCCATATTCTGACCAATATTCTGGAAAATGGCCTGGAAAACATGGCCATACATATTTAGATGGTGAGAGTTGTGTCTATGGTGAACTTTGCTCCATCAAAGTGTTTAAGGGTGGGGTTTTTGGATGTGTTTCATCAAGTGTTGGTGTAATTCCATTCATTGAAAGGCTGAGGGGCTGTTAAAAGTGGGATTTGTGTATGGTACAAGGGGTCTTGGACGGAGGGTTGATTTTACGACCTTTTTCAAATTTGGCCAAGCTTTTACATAATGGGGAACAAGCCATGAAGTTTTCCTGCCACTGGGATGTGAAGTGGTGGGTTTTTGTTGGGATTGTAGTGTAAGAGCAGCCTAGTCGTAAATTGCGTGACCGTACATATTTAGATGTGACCATACATATTGGTGTATATGGCAAACTTTGGTCCATCCAAGCGTGTATGGTTGGGGAGTTTGGATGTTTTTCATCAAGAGTTGGTGTAATTCTATTCATTGAAAGGCAGAGGGGCCATTAAAAGTTAGATTTGTGTACTGTGTGAGGAGCCTTTGGGGTTGGATGGAGGGGTGATTTTTGTGAAATTCTAATGTAGTCTGACTTTTGCCAGGAAGTTGATGTTAAGTAACAGTCTTTGTCAAGTTTGGCCAAGCCTGTACATAGTGGGGAGCAAGCCATGAAGTTTTCCTGTTGCTGGGATGTGAAGTGGTTGGTTTTTGTGGGTGTTGTAGTGTAAAAGCAGTGTAATCGTAAATTGCGTGACCGTACATATTTAGACAGTAACCGTACACAGTGGTGTCTATGGCAAACTTTGGTCCATCTAAGCATGTTCGGGTGGGTTTTTTGGATGCTTTTCATCGAGTGTGGGTGTAATTCAATTGGTTGAAAGCCAGGAGGGCCATTAAAAGTGGGATTTCTGTATGGTACAAGGGGTCATTGGGCTTGGATGGAGGGCTGATTTTACAGCCTTTTTCAAGTTTGGCCAAGCCTGCACAGAGTAGGGAGCAAGCCATGAAGTTGTCCTGCCACTGGGATGTGAAGTGGTGTGTTTTTGTTGGGGTTGTAGCTTAAGAGCAGCCTAGTCATAAATTGTGTGACCATACATATTTAGACTGTGACCATACATAATGGTGTCTATGGCGAACTTTTGCCCATCCAAGCCCTGTACAGGTGGGATTTTTGGATGTTTTTCATCAAGAATTGGTGTAATTCCATTCATTGAAAGGCAGATGTGCTGTTAAAAGTGGGATCTGCGTACTGCACGATGAGTCATTGGAGTTGGACGGAGGGGTGATTTTGTGATATTTTCCTGCTGCTGGGATGTGAAGTGGTGGGTTTTTGTCGGGGTTGTAACATATAAGCAGCCTAGTCGTAAATTGCGTGACCGTACATATTTAGATGGTGACCATACATAATGGTGTCTATGGTGACCTTTGGTCCCTCCAACCATGTAAAGGTGGGGGTTTGGATGTTTTTGTTATAGTAAATGGACTGATTTATATCTCCACTGTCACATTATCATGAATTACCTTGATTGTAAATACTAAATAAGCATATTTCGGTATTCAATAAAAATGTTTTCTCTAAAGATATAACGTTATATAAGTTATGATGCTATTTCCCACAAAATTCTTTAAATGATTATGGTTCAATGAATACTTAATGTGCTGGGCCTTCTATTATAGGTGTCTTATAACTAGGGGGGGGCATACATGAACTGAGTACAGCAGTAGAGATAATGGCGATAAATGCGTGACCGTACATATTTATATTGTGACCGTACATATTTAGCTTTTGTTCATTTCATAGAATAATGAAGGCAAAGAGTACCATTTTTTGTATTCTATTTCAATTTATCAAGACAAAATAGTTATTTTTTGTTGAAATTTGATATCAGTAATGTGTTTTTAAATAAAATTCCTGATATTATATGTTGAAACATGCCAATAAATCCCATTCCATGGTAGATGAAATTGAACTTTTTGGTATAAGTAATACTTTATAACAATATTTATAGTCAGGTACATCCTTTGCGAGTAAGAAAAAAGCTTTACAGACATTCACAGAAGGTGTTATTGAAAATGGGCTACATAAATTACATATATAATGACATACATGACTTTTCACATAAAAAAAGGTAATTACGTGACCGTACATATTTATCTCATAACGTCTATTATGATGGAAATAACGGCTGCACATATACAAACAAGGTATCAACAGAAAGAGCACACCCATTAGCCTCTGATAGAATAAATAAAATTTGAAAGAACATTATTCTTTTGAAATTCTATGATATATTTACTAATAACTTTAAGATGCATCAATAGAGGGAAAATAAGCTAAAATAACTATAAAATGCTCCAATACAAAAAATGTGTATAAAGTGTTGCTTTGTTATTCATTTTGTTAATAAATATATATATTCTATGTTACAAAACTAAATGAGACTGATACTAACACTGTACACTCACAAAAAATGAAATTAATACCGTGCACCGCCTAAATATGTACGGTCACGCATTTTTCAGGGTATATAAATTTGAAGTGTGATATCTCAGAAAGTTATGATAGTTAGTGTTCCCAATTTTGGAGTTTTTACCTACTATATACTACATATAACCCCAAATATGCTGATTTAGTGTAAATGCATTTTGAATTTTTTACCCCTGAGACCCCCCAGAAAGTGGAGTTGGACACTTTTCGTGAGAATCGACCATATATATATGAGGTTTAGGAAATATCATAGCATAATAATTGATATTGGGTTACCGACCATTTTTAGATTCCCTTTTCGGTTTTCATGCATTTCTTTTTTCTTCTTGTTGACTATAACTATAAATACTACAATTTAGAAAGAATCTGATAACTGCCCATGTAATTTACTAATTGAATTAATCATTTACGATTTCCCAGAGAAGGGCGTTGTATAAACCTATTCTGAGGCCACATAGGTCACTGTTATTTTGCTAAATTGCTTCCCATTACACCATTTCGGTTTGACCCTTGGACCACCTTTTACTTATAATCATTCCCAGGGTATGTAAAAGACACATTCTTGGAAAATTATAAATGTTTCTTATATTACAATGTTTATCTATAACACCAATAACTCTGCACATAATTAAATGGAATGATTTACTGTTGGCTTTCTTGTTCGAATAAAAGTGTTGTTTTCTTTCGATTAAAGATAAGATATTATACATTTCGCTCGAGCCTGGTCCCCATTTGGGCGACTAGATTACAAAAATCGGCAACGACTAACGTTGTTAATCAGCTGTTAATTGCCCGGCGACCAACTGGACACTGGCACCGTGATGTCTGGTGACTAACCAACTAGTTGCCATGGTTTGTGGGCAAAATATTTGATATGTTTAATATTTTTCTATACCCACTGGTGAATAGTCAATCACCGGGTGACCTACTAAAGTGTCCTCTAGTCACCCGGCGATTCACTACAATAGCATCCCAACATGGCAAAATTTATTTTAGTTTCTTAGTAGCCTGGTGGCTAGTTAGCTGCCCGGCAACCTATATTTCATCCTTGGTCGCTGGGGAAATCCACTAATCGCCATCGTGAATCCCCAAGTGGGGACGCGGCATTAAAAATAAATGGGAATCTTTTATTTGCATCATTATTTTTGTCATATGAGATCATGAATAAAATGCCTATTTCGTATGAATTGGGAACAGGTACATGAATTGAAAACATAGTACCTGTATACTTTTGGTATGTTGGTGAAATATATATTTCTACATCATATTAGATGTCGTTGTTTACAAGTAAACAGTAAAAATTGGCATTTTTTCGGGAACTCACAAATCCAAAAAATCGAAGGAAAGGAGACTTAAAACTCTAAAACAAAAATACAGACATAAAAAGCTGAATCGTGAGTGGTAGCACAAATTATTCAAGTCATTACAAGTAATTTAGCTGGGTGGAGACATATCGTAGGCGTTTCGATTTGGCAGAGGAACTGATTATCACTGATTATGGTACTTCTTTCCCATTTGAGACAAACATTCCTAATAATTTACCTTTTTGTAATTTCCAAGAGTTGAGTGAGCCTATTGAAAGTGGTCAGACGCGCAGGGAAATAACAAAAATGAAATTATTTGAAATAATCAACATCTTTACCCTGTGGTCAGCGCGGCAGTTTTCGGACGTTGGAATGAATGGACAGGGATTGTACTTCATCAATCATTTTCTGGGTGCTAAATATTTAATAAACCTTCATGAAGCAGGTCATAATTATAGGTTTAGTATCTGCAGTTGTAATGCATGGCCACCATCCATTAAGAAAAGAACTGGATTATTTGAAGATATTAGGTAATAATATTATTATTATGTTATCTCTAAAACACAAGCAGATCCTCTCCTTATCATCGAAGTGGAAAACAATGCATAGGACTATAGTTAACCAAAGCCCCAAGTTACCATCTGAAAATTAAGCGTCAAATGGGATAACAATGGCAGGTCACAAGTCAACTCCCACATAGGGGCATTTCAAGTGCCCCAACCTGAGGTCGTTAATTTCCTCCGGATACTGGAGGAACACGAGCCCCCTGACGTCGTGACGGACGCCGACGTCATATTTACACTTAACAACGGCCGGGAATTTCCGGGTGGGCGGACCAGTGTAGGGTCAGTGGGGATTTCTGTCAGAGGAAACAAGTGACAAACGTTCGGAGCATGTTTCAGGGGTAAAGGGCGAGGTGGGAATGTACACAATTATGGCATTACCACGCTGGGATCGATCGTTATATCTGCTTGGGCGAAATGTGAAAAATGTTATTTAAAGGTGCTGATCTATACATGGAGAGGAATAAGACACTGGAACAGATACATTTGTAAGCCTTGCTTTTGTATTTGAAGAATGATGTGCAATGAGGTTAACATAAAGATATTTCCCTTCATTCCCATACGGCTCGTTGTGTGCACAACCCTCTTCTAAATGTATAATGTGCCAGGTGTGTGGATCGAATTTCCGTTTCCCTTCTTTCAAAATGGTGCAAAACATTTACAATATATTCCTGCTATGTAAATGTTTTAGGGAAATGTGCATTGTTTACTTGTTTTCATCGGTAATATTAGACCCCACAGTTTGCATTTATGAATTGCGCGATTTCCCCAAGATTTCCATGGATTTCCCTTCAGAATTCCCCAAAAAGCCAAATTCCTTTCTATTGAGGAACCTCAAGAATCAACTAACCCCTATCAATGAATGCTATAGAAATGGGGTTTATAGCATTGGATATATTGGCCAATTTTGTAGGTTGAATATTTGTAATAAACCTGTCCTTCTTGGAAAAATATCGGAAGATTACTGGAAAAATCACCCTTTTTCCGGGCGGCTATGGCTGGATCGAGGAGTACACCTACCGGTGGCTTCGGTCGGATTGGAGTCTAAAGGGTTAATTATTGATTGAAGGAAAAAGATGTAATATCCCACCAGGTTACCATATCAGGTAACTGGTCGCATAATTATATATAATTATAGAATCCAATTACACTGAAATCTTACCATCAGAATATCTGACGGCCCCCCTCTGCCGAATAACAATTGGCGGCAGAAAAAAATCAATGCATAATCAATTAATAGTTGTAAAGGATTGAAATACAACTTGTTTCCAGAAACAGGGTGTGACAGGAAGATCTATGCCGTGCATGTCTGAAAACAGACATCTATAAGGAATTGAGATCTATGCTAAAAACCGGTAGCGTAATGAGGGGTCTCATACGGGGTGCCAAGCAGTATCTATAAGATCATAGCGGTTTTAGATATCGCACTTTTACCATGTTCGGTCATGGGAAAGGTCAGTTGTAGATCTCACGCCCCGTCTTAAGATCAAAGGACGCTTACGTCAAGGCTTGTTTCGATAATAAGGTGAATTACAGAAAACACCGGATTTCAATTAAATATCTCTTTTATTTCTTTACCCAAAGATATCGCGAGCACAGAATTATGTTTATGTATACGTCGTTATTATATATTTTATGTTATTCCAACGACTGAAGTTACCGCCAACCAATAGTTCGGGCCAAAAGCTGGTACTTCAATTACGCAGTACTAAAGATTTTCAAGTACTCTCTATTTCAATAGGAGAAGTATACGCAATCTCGCATATATCATATAATTACTTAACAATCAATATGATACAGTTTTACTTGTGGATAAATAGGACATCCGGCTAAGAATTTGAGGGTTGTCTTTTTTAACACAATTTAAGGTAGTTTCGATGCGTCATCAATTGAGGTGTAGAAGGCCTACATATAAAGCTTTCAACGGATTAGAAGACTATGCGGTTAGGCCCTACGTGTATTATGAGGTCGTGACATTTTGTGTACTGTATGTATCTTTTTGTTCCCCGTGTAATTATGCTTTACCTTTCATGTGACACATGCATATTCAAGTTTCTGTTCTTACTATAATTAAACTGCATGTTGGTCTTTCCTTCCTCGTTATACCTTCATCTTTTTCTGTCTTTCTGTTGTCTTTCATTTGGTGAGTGCATGTAGTCCCTAATTCCAAGCCTCATATAGATGTATATTTCGGGGAAACTGTTAGAGAAACAACATTATTCACTTTTTACAATTTAATCGTCGGACTACAACTATCAGTCGCTTCGGCGACTACTATTGTATAATCCTTCAAAGGTCATCATCAAAAAAGCTATCATTCTCTATCTCTTGCTTGTGCTTTCCTATATAGGAATGCTATATCTTGCCGTGTCCACTGCGCCACGGCCTCCTCAAAGCCCTTCTCTGCACACTCTCTGGGCCCTCCGGGCGTGCCTGGAGGAGGACTGAGGGAGTGGGCCTCCCCCTGGACGACCACCGCGGACAGGGAGGGCAGGTGGGCGGGCAGGGAGTGGTCAGGGGGCGGCGGGGGAGGGAAGCACAGCACCCTACGGAAGGCCAGCCTGAAGTGGGGGTTGGTGAGGCCGTAGACTACGCAGTTCACTGCTGAATGCATGTGCGCCCAGCCGGACACGTACAGGTGCAGCTCAAGGGGGTACGCGTCAGCCGCGTCCGCAGCGTTAACGATAGCATAAGGCCCCCACGTAATGATAAACGCCACGAGAATCAGGAAGAAGGTACGCGTTGACTTCACCACCTCCCACCATTCTTTACTCAGCGTCGGCCGGCCTCCTGCAGCCGACCCTGCTCTTCCAAGGCTTTCCTCCACGGCGGCAACACGACGCTTGATATTTTTAATCCGCGCGAATATGAGGACGTAAGCGATGATCATTATTGTAATGGGTACACCAATGAGCCCAACGGCTAGAAATAGGGTGTAGGACAGGTTCTTGGTGCGGTGCCACATACAGGAGTTGTGCTTGCGGTCAAAGCGGTGACCCCCCCAGCCTGAGAAGTTGGCGGCCTCCAGGAGGAAGGCCACCACCCAGCACCCCACGCACACCCCCACGATGGAGGAACGGGTGAAGAGGACGCTGTAGTACTCACTGTGACACACGTAAATGTACCTGCAAATATAGGGAGACAATGATATAAAGATGAACATTTTATTCTATTGCTATCTAAAGCAAAGGCAGATTGCAGCATGTGCCTCCCCTTATTTTTCAAGAAAATGCAACACAAATATAGAAAAAATAAATAAATGAATTGGAATGCTGACTTAGTTGTACATCTTTCTACCTAAGGCTGGCGCCCTCTTTATTCTCAAATATGAACCCTGGTGAGGGGAATGCAGTCCAACTCAGTCTGCAGCTTTGACCGCTTGTCTTGCAGCAGAATCAATTGAAAATAAATTGGTCACCAATCAATTTCACCACCAATTTAGCTCCACAGCCCAGTGAGTTTCAAAGAACTCAATATTCAGGTGGTTTCTATGGAAACCTGCTATTTGTTATGTTTCATGGGCTAGATCATTAAGTATACCAACCCATTTCATGAGTCAGAGGTATAACATTCAGGTAAAGTGGATTTGCTTTTATTGTAATATTTTATGGTTGCTATGGTAAGAGAAATATAGAAAACAATTGAGGTTATGATCAATTTTGAAAAGATCATTTGATTACCATGGCAACTGAAAAACAAGGACAACCAATTTCAATAAACCATCGAATAGAGCTATAGAAGCCCTTCAAATTGAGGTGACATTTGGCTTTCTGTCTTGCATAGTCAAAGAGATATGCCCAAAATACTGTTGATTTGAAAAGGCCATAATTCTGGTTGGTTTCCATGGAAACCAGCTTTTTCCTGTGTTCTTTGTGCATTCTTTTATCAGGACTCCTCATTTGGAAACTTTTGTGGTTACTATAGTAACAAACACAAAAGGAAAACAGCTTTCATGGTAAACTTATGATAATTTTGCTTACCATGGTAACCAGGTAAGCAAAGCAACCAATTTTCAAACTCACATACTATAGGACTCCATGAATGCCTCAATTTGAGATTGAGTTATGATCGATCTTGCTATCTTGCTTATTAAAGAAGATATTGCCAAAACAAGGTTTATCTCAAAAAAGCTAAATTTTCATTTGGTTTCCATGGAAACCAGTTATTGACTACGCTCCATACAGATATATTCCCAAAAACACATTGTTTCAAAGTACAAAAGTGTATACCCCAGCCAACCTGCGACATAACAGAAAGTTCTATAACCATACGTTTTTAGTCAGTTTGTTACTTACTTAGATGGCAGTTAACATTGTTTTTTGGTGAGGTTAGAATGAAACCATTACAGAATGTAATAAGAACCTTCTATTTGTGTTGAAGAACATAATCAGAACATTGTAACAACATCATAATGTGACGTCACAGCAGTAGGTTGCAGCAACGTTTTTGGGAGTCATAAAAAAAACTAACAAGAACCAATTCAAAACCAACCAGAATGTTGCTGCAACGTTATTATAATGGCAACGTTATCCTTGGCTGGGACTTTCAGGTGAGGCTTGTTGCTCTTTGAAAGACTGATATGATAACAGAAAAAGAAGGTAAGTGTAATTATGGTCAATTCCAAGGATATCTTCATTTACCATGGGAACCAAGTAACCAAGACAACCAATTTAATTCCATAATCTGATAGAGCTGATGCACTGTACATGCAAGGTCATGAGAGAGGTGCATGATAAGAAAATGTGTTATTGTTATCTGGTCATCTCGCCCCCTCCATTGCTAAAAATTGGGTATACGCCACTTCAAGGAAGAAAGTATACATATTTCATTGATTTGGTTGGGAATTATAATTATGCTGCAAAAGATCTATGTATCAAAGTCCTATATTTGCCGAACAACCTATAGACTATGACCCATTGGACTGTTAAAAACTAGCCTACTCCTCGTTTCCGATGTAATGATAATGCCTGTGACTTATCTAAGAATATTCGCAACTGATTACATAGGAATTAACCAATTATATGTTCAGTCATGCAGTTGGTTTAATCGTTTGCAGAAATATTGCATATTGTTGACAACAGTGAATATTGTAATAATATAATCCCCTTGTCCTTTAGTTTTCACCATCCTTGCAAATTTGTTTCATACAAAAATCAATGCACATATGTGTATGCATCAGGCGTTTGATAATGTATCACCATGAGAAAGGCAACATTGCAAAGTACATCTATAGAAAATAATATCATTGTTATGTGGTGTATCTGTTCATTTTCCCTGACCTATACTTTGAATTCGCCAGCTAGATATTGCTTTCATAGTTAATTACCATAAAAATATTATGCCGATTTCGAATAGATATAAATCATATTACAAGTACCATTGACAAGATATCAAGTCAATTGTACCTTACATATGAAAAAGTTCTCTATTTGTTGTGCAATAGCATGTGAATGATGAATAAATTCAAAACCATATAGCCTTTCAGGACAGGAGTGGTTTATAGTGCATCGATTTCCATTGCGTCAGTATTGTCTATGCAGGACCCATCCTGCCCATATTCTATGTAGTGATCCCAATATGCAAATCTCATGCAAACTGCCGCCTAATGGATTAGGAGGCGACTGATGATATTTCAACAAAAACAAGTTTTCTAATTTGTATTTAAATAAGGTCGGTGACTGAATTAGTTCGGTATTTTTACCATTTTATTTGGTGGTTTTTTGTTTGTAATCTCCAAAAAGGAAGCTGATTCTCATATCGTATCAAAAAGTCATGACTGCCGTTCACGAAAATGATGAATTAGATTGGACAATATTTTTCGTTGGTGGCGAAATCAATCTGGAGATTTGATTACAAATGAATTTGAATTGTGAGATTACCATGATAAAACTCCATAAATATTATGGTTTTTATGAACTCGGCAAAGAATAATAATTGTAAGTGAGTGGTGGGGTAGGGTGGGGATCTTTTCGACTCCTCCGAAAAGCCAAGACCTTGAACTCTTTAGCAATAAGTTTCTCAATAATTGCCAGTCCCTCACAGATTTGTCAAAAAGATGAGGAGGAAAACACGTGACTAATATGGTGTGCCTACATCATTATTCACTGATCATATTTCTTTCTCTCCAAAGGTACAGAGATCATTTCCCAAGATAAGGTGTATTATATGCATTATTCTGATACAAGTTCTTCTGAATTAATTAATGTATAGTATTTTTTATTGAGCAGCCTTGTTGGTTTCAACAGATATAACTTTTATGTTTCTGTATTTCTATGAATTCTTTTACGATAATGATGAAAACATAAACTTACATTTGCAAAATAATGCCACATCCATGTAATTGATTTTATATGCCTACATGCACTGTTATCCATTAAAGATACAAATAGTATCATAATTGAGTTGTATCTTAAGGCGTATTTAAAGAGTACACACATAATGATAAAATTGGAACTTTTAACAACCAAGATAAGTTTAACTAGTTTATACTTTAATTCAAAATCATATTCAAAACTACCACCACAAGATATACTAACCAATTTATTTTTTGAGCCAATACCAGCAGGAAAATATACGTCAGGTAATGATATGTCAAATAGTAATGAGATATTGTCTTTTGTTTATAGTGGTATCCTCACCTGTTGATGGTGACAGCAGTCAGGGTGAGGAAGGCACAGATACAAGACCCCAGACACACGGCAGCCACCAGGTCACACAGCCCCGGCCGGGCCACGAACCATGCCTCGCCAGCCGTCACACCTGGGGGAGAGAGGAGGAACTAACACTGAGACAAGGCACAGATACACGACCCCAGACACATGGCAGCCACCAGGTCACACAGCCCCAGCTGGGCCACAAACCAGGCCTCCCCAGCTGTTACACCTTGGGGAGAGAGGAGGAACTAACACTGAAACAAGGCACAGATACATGATCCCAGACACACGGCAGGCACCAGGTCACACAGCCCGGGCCGGGCCACAAACCAGGCCTCCCCAGCCGTACGCCTGGGGGAGAGAGGAGGAACTAACACTGAGACAAGGCACAGATACACGATCCCAGACACATGGCAGCCACCAGGTCACACAGCCCCGGCCGGGCCACAAACCACGCCTCACCAGCTGTCATGCCTGGGGGAGAGAGGAGGAACTAACGCTGAAACAAGGCACAGATACACAGCCCCAGACACACGGCAGCCACCAGCTCACACAGCCCCAGCCGGGCCAAGAACCACACATCGCCAGCCGTCACACCTGGGGGGGGGAGGAGGAACTAACACTGAGACAAGGCACAGATACACAACCCCAGACACATGGCAGCCACCAGGTCACACAGCCCCAGCTGGGCCACAAACCAGGCCTCCCCAGCTGTTACACCTTGGGGAGAGAGGAGGAACTAACACTGAAACAAGGCACAGATACATGATCCCAGACACACGGCAGGCACCAGGTCACACAGCCCCAGCTGGGCCACAAACCAGGCCTCCCCAGCTGTTACACCTTGGGGAGAGAGGAGGAACTAACACTGAGACAAGGCACAGATACACAACCCCAGACACATGGCAGCCACCAGGTCACACAGCCCCAGCCGGGCCACGAACTCAGGCCCGTACCCAGGGGGGGAGGTGGGGGTGGTGGGCCACCCCCCCACAGAGCACCAGCCATAATTAGTTCCACCTAGTTGGAAATGTTTCTTTCTTCAACATCTTTCTTCAACATCTTTTATATTTCAAACACAAGCGCCTTTGGCGCTTGTAGTATAACTGGACGTTTCCCGGTGCAGCTAAGAAGACATATGAGTACTCTAAAATACTGGTTAAGAATAGCTAATTTACAAGAGCATGATCCAATTCGCAATGCATTTGATGCATTGGTCAACTTACATCATCACAGCCAGAGTAACTGGTGGACTGAGGTACATAAACTCCTAGAATTGCTAAATCTGTCTGAGCCAGAACTTATTATAGCTGCACCAATCACTGTGAGACATAAGACACTGGCAGGACTAAGAGAAAGATTGTACAATATGCATATGGAAAACTGTTTACTGAGAGTGAAAGACAACACTAAGGGAAAACTAAGAACGTTTCAAAAATTCAAAGGAGAATACTGTATGGATAGTTACTTACTTAGCATGACTAATCTAAAACATTTGACAGCCTTTGCCAGGTTAAGAATGAGTTCTCATTCACTTGCCATAGAGACAGGATGCCATGTAAAACCTAAGGTACCTAAGGAAAATAGAAAATGTGCAAACTGCTCCTTGAATGAGGTTGAGGATGAGCAGCACTTTCTCTTAAGTTGTTCGCTATATGATGGAGTGCGACGATCTCTTCTTAACTCATTATCACTGGACAACTCTACAATCTCCAAGAACGACTTGTTTATATCTCTTAAAGGTTGTAAAGATCCTAAAGTTATCAAAGCGCTGGGTACTTATGTATACTCTGCATTTAAACCAGAGAAAATCATGTAAGACAATATTGACCAGTATAATACCACTAGTTTTAGGAAAGTTACGCAGCATTTCATTACTAGTCCATTCTTACCTAGTCAGCGGTTACAGGCATCACAGTTCGTACCAACAAGGTCATGGTGCTATTTTTGTTAATATTGTATCACTATAGCCCGGCGATTCATTAAATGAATCTCTAAAATACTTAGAATCGGATAGCAAATATAATTCTAGATTTCATGACAAATAAGCCTCTATAGACTCTATAAAAAAATCCTGTATGAAATAGCAGTGTAATAAAAGGTGTTGATTGACCTTCCAGGGCCAGCCCAGCATAAATTTGAACACACTCTGCGGCAAATCACCCTCCATGTCAGAAATTATACCCATGAGACGTGATTCACCATTAAGCCCCATACCCACTAGGGATTTTTACACAGTCGGCTGACTCATCAGTGCTAGAATCGGCTGATTCCTCTTGTAAAATCAGCTGATTTTAGCACCGATTCAGATTAGACATACACATTTCAATATAGGGTACTGACAGGTGATCTTAAGAATCAGCCGATTCTCCAAGTAGCCCGTCACCCGTTGCCAGTAAAATCACCTCGTGGGTATGGAGCTTTAGCGAGCGTCGAAGTGGCAGAGTGTCCTGCACGGTGACGGCATTTTGTCCTTTTCAATAGCCTCTGAAATGCCACCTTAAAAGATACTATCCAGTTAATTCAATAGTCAAGAGACCCAATCAACCCCAACATGATTCTGTAAATATACTGTTATAACAAAATCATTTACCTTGGTCCTAATTTTGTATTTATGAACAATGGAATAATTATGATGTTTGATGAATATAAGTCCCCACCATTTAGGTTGCCCCGCCATTTTCATATCCAAATCTAAATATTGCTTGATGCATAGGGGCCGTCCTTAAGTATGTACACATCAAGGGGGGGGAGAATTTTCATTATTTGAAAATTTGCGTACGTTCTAGTTAAAATTCAAAGCATATTTTATACCAAAGGAGTGGTGGTGGGGTCTGAGATTTTAAATATGTGTACGTACTAAATGGAAGGCCCCATAGTGCTATGACTTTATGTATACATTGGACATGCTTTGCTCCCATTTATACAATAAAGTTGTACATGGAACTTATGGGGTATTTTCCCAATATCATTTCCCCAAAATAAGGAAGAGTTCCACTTTTTGAAACTCACCACCCCCCCGCCGCCAACCCTGTGCACGGCCCTGCCGAACCATGCCTTGCAAGCTGTCACACCTGGGGGAGACAGGAGGAACTAACACTGAGACAAGGCACAGATACATGACCCCAGACAGTCACTGTCACATACAGCAGCCACCAGGTCACAGAGCCCCGGCCAGGCCACGAACCATGCCTCACCAGCCATCACACCTTGGGGAGAGAAGACTAACTAACACTGAGACCAGCACAGCACTGAAGGGGGCACCACTGAGCCATTGAGAGGGGAACACATGGATACCGACTGAAGCAACACTCATCTAGAGGAGGGAATATTAAACTACTGCATTGGGTGACATCAGTGAAAGATCCAACACTCAGCCAGAGATGGGGATGACACTAAACCACAGAAGGGGATGACACTCAGCCAAAGAAGGGGATGACACTCAGCCAAAAGGGTTGACACTCAGCCAGAGAATGGGATGACATCCAACTGGAGAAAGGGGTGACATCCAGCCAGAGAGGGGGTTGACATTCAGCAAAGGGGACAACAATCAGCCAGAAAAAAAGTCATCGCTCAGCCAGGAAAGACACTAACACTCAGAAAAAGAAGAGGGCAAACGCGTCAAAATTGATGCCATATACTTGGCAAATAGGGAGTGTGGACTAATCAGTCACTGAAGGAAGGCATAGTTTTGGTCTATAGATGGTATGGGTGCCATAATGGTGATCAATTTAGAACTCTTGATAGCATTACATAAACATCGAGAACAATAATTGTTCTCGATGTTTATGTAATGCTATCAAGAGTTATTATTTCAGTTCAAAGTATCTAAAATAATCATAAGATATCATAATGAATAACTATTTTATAGTATTACATCAAATTGATGATTTCTAGATGTTTCTAAAAGCCACGTGACCATGAAAAGCACACGGTGATCACCTAAATGTGATTATGTGACCACGTCTGCACAAGGTCTATATCAATTTTGTATTAAACGGCACATAGTTGTATGGTTTAACTGATATCAGGGTGTAAAATTATGAGATCGAGAGTCAAATATGTATAATATTACATTACACATTACTTTTCATATAAGATTATAAGATAATGGTCATTGAAATGGCCCATTAAAAACATTAAGAATATTTAAAATTGGCTTACCTAAGACAAGAAACGGGTCGGCGAATGCGGTGATAACCAGGTCAGTCAGGGCCAAATTGAAGACAAACTCATTGCCGACAATCCTGACACGTTTACTGACAAAGAAGGCTCCGATGATGAGTGTATTGCCGACGAAGCCCACCACCATAGCGAACAGGACCACCACAAGGTAGGGGATGGTGACGGCTGGTCGGGTGGACAGAATGGGTGGGGGGAGGTCGTCATCTCCATGATATACCTCCTTTGGAGACAGGAAGCCAAACATTGACATCCTGAAAATATCCTGAAATATCAGAGGATGTGGCACGGAATTGTGGCTATTAATTCGCTCTTCATGTCGCCAATTGTGTAATATGAAAGGGATGATTGTAAGTTATAAAATTCCTGCTGAGTTTGTGTACTGGTAAATCATTTTATCAAAAAGTATGTCATCAACGCATATTTCAGTTCACTTCATTTCCCACAAAAAAATGGTCAAAATGTAACGGCAAATGCATGCCATCTTAGTGCCTGGCCTATACGCTGACACCCCCACCCCACCCCTTTTCGGACGACTGCCCCTGTAGCCAATATAAAATGATATCTACTGATATTATTTTACATAGTGACAACTGGAGCAAAGCATAGCTGTAAGGCTTCATCAAACCGAACAATAGCTTTTAGACTTCTGTTCTTTTAGTCTAGATATGATATACAGCAATGAAAACTTTCTTAATTTCTCTCATTTTTTTTTCTATTTCAGAGGGTCCAAATCCCTGTGGGCTAAGCTACTTTATTTCCAGATCCGTTTGTTCCTTGCCTATTCTTGACCTCATGAGCTGTCCACAGTAAACATCCTACATGTCGAGGACAAGAGTGACAGCTTCTAATTTGCACACCAGCGTGCGACGTTAAGATACCGCAGACGGGGAGTGGTATTTAGAGATAAAGGCACCCAAAATTAACAGTCAATAGTTTCTTGTCAACTCATAGTGCTTGAAGAATTCGAATAAGTATATCATTAGGCTTCCCTGTGCTTCTATTTTTCCGTGTTGATCTATTAGACTACAATATGATTATTATGATTCAGTGTAATAAAACCACCATATACAGTAGAGGATTAGAGGGGGGCGGGGTGCACCCCTTTTTTCTTTGGCCATATTTAGATTTTTTAATGTAAAATTCTGGAAAATAGTGGTTGCGCCCCCCCCCCCCTTTTCTATAAGCATGCAACCATCTTCTTAAAACGTTGCATCTGCCACTGATATATATAGAACACATCTATAAAATTATTATATTTACGTATGAGGTAGCAGGGACAGATCCAAGATATATTCAGGGAAACCAAGAATGAAATAATGTGAGTAGTATATAAATTGTGCATATGGCAAAGCCAAAAAATTAACATACATAAGTATATCTTTAAACATAAACTTAATATCATTTTTCTATTGATTGAATGAAATTTTCATGAAAATCTATTGAATGAGTTACATAATCACCCTACCTTGAATTGTCCTGTGTCCAATTAATGTAAGGTCCTCCTGCTAAGATTCAGTGTTTCATTATCTTTTCATATTCCACGTTCCAGAAAACTTCCTTAGTGTGATACCCTGTTAGTTGTATAGGCCAGAGAAAATGCGTGTTCGCAGAGTGGTGACAGTCTCCTACTAGTTTCTTCTAATAAAGCGTGGTTTTTCTCCAATATCTCAATTTCACTCTCCATACTGAGATAATGAGAAGCAACCAATATAGGACCAAATGATGAAGTATAACAGAACCTGTGCTAGGTGAGTGAGACTCTCAAGGGACCGGAAATGCGTAGTACCTTGTTGTTTGCGCATACTCAGTATTAATACCATGTACCTTTATTAACTGCCTTGGTTTTAGCTACAAAGTCTGCAGCAGACCCATGTCGGAACCTTTTTTTATTTTTGCTAATCATACCCAAAATCTTTTCATTCCTAGATGGAATTGCAAGGTTCTTGGAAAAAATTATTATTTAAAAACTTATCCAAGGGTTCTCACGGATATGAAGTTAAGCCAGTGGCGGATCCAGCTTTTTGAAAGGGGGAGGGCACGCTTATAAAAGGGTAGGCGTGCCCCCTTTTCCTAGAATTTTACATTGAGAAAATCTAAATTTGGCCAAAAAAAAATGGGGTGGGTTGCACCTGCACACCCGCCCAACTCCCCACTCCTCAAATTTGTGAAAGCAATGTGCAAAGTAGCATCTCAGATTCTCCCTTTTATATATTTTATTTTGTATTGTTTAATAACATCATGTATATCAGTAGGTGCTTAAAACATGAGAGCTTCCATTAATCAAGTAATTAATGAAAAACCCAAAAATAAACTAATCAAGGCCACAGGGAATATCCCTTTTGCACCCCTGTCTATTCAACTAATGACCGTTTTGCAGGTTTGTTGGCGTTGCCACCTAGAAACCGATAAGAAATTGGCTATCTGGTCTCTTGGTGACCAACTTGATTTCCTTATTGGATATCTGCCACACCTATAACAAAAAATAATTTTTTTCTTATTGAAAGTTGTAGGTCGAAACTCAGCGGGGTTGTGAATTGCCACACCTCGATAATCAAGAATTTATCAGAAGAGAAAAATACCTACCAACAATCACGCTATTTGCTATGTACATTTATTAAGCCTCACTACCAATAACATGCTCAAAGCGAATGATTTAGCGGTGTTGACGTCACGAAAACCTTCTAGATGCAGGGACTTTTCTGAGATACTGCCGGGAAAGTTGTTGCTATTGCTAAATTGAAGTCTCCTTCTTCGAGCGGTATTTCATGATCATCATCATAGCTCATAAATAAGGAATTGTTGCTATAACACTATAGACACTATAAGACATAACAATGAGAAATTGTAGATCCTGCTATGATCCCAAAATACAATTGTTATCATATTCAATATAATATATTGAATATGATAACAATTGTATATTATGCATAATTTTCCTCAATGGGTCAATTTAGAAAGTGTGTGCCTTAATAATATTAATCTGTTTTAGGTTTTTCATGTTTACATGTTATCAACCACACTTAGTAAGTGTCCCTGGTCAATGTGATAATTTTGTCTTCAACTTAGCGGTAATATATAATGAAAATTTGATTCTGTGAGCATTTTAAGGGATCTTTTGATAGGCAAACAGTAAATGTTTTGTCGATCTTTCCAGTCTGCCTATAATCTTCCTTATAGTAACCACGGTTGCTCTTAAACTTTCTTCAACGGAAGCATATCATACTTTATTCAATGTTGGGTAACTCTACTTATGCCGAGACCTTTGTATTGCCCTTATGGACAGTCAGGTTGTGATGGCGGTGCATTGAACATTAGGCACTAACTTTAAAACATTAGGCTGCTTAGTGCATGAACATATAGGATAATAGGTGAATGACATCACATTGCAGTATTCATGTTCATGACCAAGGATATGCATAATTGTGATAACTAGATCAATCATCAGGTAAATTATGACTCAAAGCCTCAAGGTAGAAAACGATACAAAATAAAAATGATACAAAATCATTATGATTCAAATCCTTGATGTATCAACTACCACAATAGCACGAATTATCATAATGACAATATTGTTCACATGCAGTTAGTAAATTCAAACATTTTTAGTGGTTCTTGTCACGTGAAATAGGACAGACCAATCAGATGCTATGTATCATACTAGCTGCCTATAAAGGGCCGGAAAATATTACTGAAGTAGGCGACATCAGAGGATAAGCCCAGAAGTGTGCCCCGGTGTCACTATACACTCAAAGACACACCTAGAAAACATGGATTGGGCTAGATGTGATACTCGAACATAATAAAGGGTATGTTCATGAAACCCAGATGACCCCCATTGCTTTTTAGCACGAGGCCTAGGTTTAAGTCAAAACCAAAGGTCATAACCTCATGCACTTGAGGATTCTTATTCTCATTCCTTTTTCCCCGAGTCTTTAAGCATAGACTATAGGCGTTTAATATGATATGATAGAAAGGCCTTAACGCCCTCTGGCTTAAAAAAAAGACTAAAAGATATGTTTCAGGGTGCAAATGAATACATTTAGATGATAGAAGCACTTATCGATATCAGGAAAAGGAAACGTTCAAACCGATATTGGGAATAGGGCCTATAGGTGACAGGACAACTACCCCGAGGACAACTACCCCTGGGACAACTACCCTGGGGACAACTAACCCCTAGGACAACTACCCCTTAGGACTATTACCCACTAGGACTATTACCCCTATAGGACAACTACCACTGGGACAACTACCCCTTAGGACAACTACTCCTTAGGGCAATTACCCCTATGGATAGGACAACTATCCCTATAGGACAATTACCCCTATAGCATAACTACCCCTCTAGAAAGGACAATTACCCCTATATGTAGGACAATTACCCTTTAGGACAATTACCTCTACATATAGGACAACTACCCCCAATGATAGGACAACTACCCCTATGATAGGATAACTACCCACATTGATAGGACAACCACCCCCCCTTAGTAGGACAACTACCCCCATCGGTAGGACAACTACTCCCATTGGTAGGACAACTACCCCCATTAGTAGGACAACTACCCCCATTGGTAGGACAAGTACCCCCCTTAGTAGGACAACTACCCCCATTGGTAGGACAACTACACCTATTGGGAGGACAACTACACCTATGATAAGATGATTACCCTCCTTCTCTGGATACCCAGAGCAGCTCCCCATGGCCTTCCCCCTCCTTTGCCCAGCCCTGGAGGCCTACCCCTTCTTTGAGCAGCCCTGGACACCCAGGATAGGTCCTACCAATGGGGGTATTTATCCTACCAATGGGGGTAATTGTCCTATCAAGGGGGGTAGTTGTCCTATCCATAGGGGTAATTGTCCTAAGAGGGAGTTGTCCCAAGGGGTAATTGTCCCAGGGGTAGTTGTCCTATGGGGGTAATAGTCCTAGAGGTGATAGTCCTAAGGGATAATAGTCCTAGGGGGTAGTTGTCCCAGGGTAGTTGTCCCAGGAGAAGTTGTCCCAGGGGTGATTGTCCTAGAATCGGGCCTTTATTGTTATAGACGCGTGCAGATGACGTCACAATAACCAGTAAGAATGTAGACCAATAAAACTACACTGTTAAAACAAGCGTTTAGAATCTAAACACTTTCCTAAACACTTCGGCGCATCCAGTTTTGGAACACTTTATTTCCCTAGAAATGTGATGTTTAGGTGTTTACCTCGAAGCGTTTAGGTCTTCAATGTGTTTGTAGTCTAAATGCTTACAATTTAATTGATGTTTAGCAAATAATTTTTAGCTTCAATGTATTTAGACTATATGGCATTTGAGTCAATAAAACCAATTTCTTGGGTAATTTTCACTGACATTATTCTGGAATGTTATGTATCTACAATTCAGAGAGGAAAACATATTTCCTGATCTCAATTGATCAAAGAGGAGTATAATTCAAGCCTAGATTTAAACCTCTTTCATTATCATGCATGGAGAAATGCACAATTGGCCTCTGATGTGAGGTAGGCTTAGCTACCCCTAGTGGGTCACAGAGTCTTTAGACCCATACCCTAGTCCCTATGTCTGTCTGCATATGGAAAAGGTGCCTAAAGAAAGTACATCTTCAAAACCTCGAACGAGATAATTTTCCTTAAAATCAAAATGCTTCTAATGTATTACATATACTTTTCTTAAACACTCTACAGTACCTAGAAAATTTGCTTTTGTTTATAATGAATTGATATCAACATTTAGAAGAAATCTCTAAGAACTACAGAGCATTGGTATGTCACCTGGTGGAGTATAGTTTAACTACACACATGGTAAATCCAATACATGTTTAGAAGTAGAAAGTGTTTAGGTTTTAAACACCTGCAATTTCATGTGTTCAGATTCTTATCATATCTAATCCAATACATGTTTAGAAGTAGAAAGTGTTGAGGTTTTAAACACCTGCAATTCCGTGTGTTTATATTCTAAACATATCTAATCCATACATGTTTAGGAATTACAAGTGTTTAGCTTTTAAATACATGAGACTTCTTGTGTTTAGATTCTAAACATGTTTAGCCCCTTAACATGTTTAAATTCTAAACATCATTTTTACAGTGTAGCTGTAAGCCAAATAGCATTATTATATTCAAGATTTAAAATAAGATATACAAACGCATACTTGTGTATACATGTGTCTGTGTGTCCTTGTGTAAAACCGTGTGTGTCACTCTGTGTGTGTGGCGGGGGGTGTATGTGTGAGTGTGCGCACACACGTAAATCTAAAGGATAGAATGAATACTTCGAGTGACATTAGTTCTTTTCTGTGCTCTTTGACGAATTCATTTAATTTCAAAAGGTATCACGTCTAGTTACGAAGTCCGTCGGAGTCTTTCAATACATTTCACTGACAATTGTACTTTTAAGTGAACATAAACAAGACTATTTGTCTAGATTAAGAAACATTCAACCGTTATTTGATTAAGGCCATTCCTTACTGGACTGTATGAGCACACAGAGTTTAGCTACCGTAAAGAGTATAATAGTAAAGGTGAGAGAAATACGTTTTAACTTGTAGAGTAATAAAGTATAATATCATTACGTTTAGCACAATTATTGTGTAAAACGTAATGTCTCTGACATAATTTATTGTAGGCCCTACAAACTGAAAATGCAGATGTCCCAAGTCCCTATGTGCTCTCGTTGTCACAAGGCCCATGTGTTGCCTATGCATACTACCCTGTCCATGTTAGGTATTGAAAGCCACACTATGAGATCTCATACTCGTCCCCTATGAATATTATTATGTCTACCTGTCTAATTGAAGAAATTGTAAAATTTCCCTGTAGAACTTAAGGAATCAAATACTTGTATTTCCTATGTCATGATGTTTTAAAATTCCATGCATGTCGCATGCCATCATGACAGAAACTGTCGCCTTGTCACTTTCATGGGTCTCGGGTCTTAGGAACAATAAAAGGTCACATTTAATTTCAATAAATACGACAAATCGGATTAATTAGTCAATCTTAAACCAATCCATGACCATAGACCTATAGGTCCAGAGAAATCGGCTAAAACGTCACCAGCATTATATATTATGTCAGTGTACATGCATACGCACGAAAACACAAACTAATAACCTTGTTTGAAACGAAGTTTGTCAGTTGAAGATTGGTTTAACCGATCTCTGACGCGATTTCTAGTATACCTTTATCTTAAGCGGATGAGAGTGTAACAACTGTGAAATATCCAAACCTGAGATCAGAAATGATTCCGCCTGATTTGATCCTTATACTAAAGCATAATGTTAGACTACCTCATTATTAGATAGTAGAACACATACCGTAAGTAAACCACGACGGTTGGTGAAAGAATATTGCACAAAAATGTACCAACTCATAATTATACAAAGTGTTTTTTTTATATCTCCACGTTATATTATACCGTCTAAACTATTGTAAAGCGTAAGGTCCCTGTGGGTCCACTTAAGGCGGTGATCCACGTTGCGACAAAAGTGAACCGATTTTGGACCGATTTGCAAAATATTTTCTATGTCCAAAATCGGACCAGAATCGGTCCAGAATCGGTCCAGAATTGGTCCAGAATCGGTCCACTTTGGAAAATATCGCAACGTGGATCATGTCAACCGATTTTTTCCAACCGATTTCAAACCGACATAATTTTTTCCAACCGATTTCCAACTGATTTCCACCCGACAACGGCCCGACGAAATTATTAAACCTGTTTAATAATTCTGGACCGATTTTGGACCGATTCTGGACCGATTTTCTTAAGTCCATGTATATTCCATGTTAATTAATTAATTTTAGGGTCCATACGATAGGAAACATCACTATCATGTAATACAGTACATGTGCTTTAATCAGATATATTTTTTTATGCTTTCCGATGGGTATTTATTGTTTTCATTTATTTTGATCTGTACACTCTAAATATGAGACTCATTTCAGTGTACTGAACATATGTACACATGAAATGAAAAAATATTAATACAATTTTGGTAAATAAACAAACCGATTTTTTTTCATTGTTATTCTATTGATTTCTAGTTTAAAATACAAGGAAATAATCATTTTTCAAAGTCACAATGGATCATGGGTAGAGGACCGATTCTGGACCGATTCTGGACCGATTCTAGGACCAGTAGGTTTAATTACCCAACCGATTCTGGACCGACAAAAATCCGTCGGTCCTGAAATCGGTTCACTCCTCCTTTTTTCGTCGTACTGGAAAATGTCGCAACGTGGATCACCAGCTTTAGGTTCAAAATAAAAAACTCACGGTCATCACCACTAGACATTCCAAATAAAAAAAATACACCCGTCGGTTTGTCCATAATTGGATAAAGAGTATGCAACTGATGATGAACCAAAACTTGTTCTTTATCATCATATCTCATAAAAATGTAATGTAAAAATGTTACTGTTGTATTCTGTGCAATAGAATCTCAAACGACCGAGTTATTTGAACATAATGGTAAAGACAAATTAAGATATGACAAAATGAAATCAACTTCACATCATCATAATCTCAACGGTTATACAAATGATTTACTCGTCGGGACGTTGTGAAGATGAGGTCACAATTGCCTGAAAGAGTTCAGGAACAATATTGGTAGTCATTTTAAAAGTATATTTTTTCAGACATTTTGAAATATCTAGAACAAAATTTATATTTCTGCTGAATTTACCTGATATCATCACACTTGGTCAAAAGTTATTTTCATTATTTAGCATTTATGAATTTTAGTTTTGTATGATAACCATGTGGATATGATGAGCAGATGTTTATAAAAGAAACAAATAGAAATGCCATACTGGCGGATAGATCCAGGTACAATCTTCACCTCTCTTTCACTAGAGTAAATACGGTAGGGCTCATGGTCACTCCCGAGAAAGGTCTTACCATTGTGATGTACAGACCGTTCCCCCGTGCCGTGTGGTCAGCAGCGAGGTGTATTCATCAGAGTGGAGTGTGGCACTTCCTAGTACCTTAGGCTTAAAACTCACACAGGGAGCAGGGAATATATATACAGCGGAATATACGAAAATTCAACTTACTCATTGCCGTATCTCTTGACACAGAGATGGAGTTATCTCGTGTCCATATTACAGGACTTCGTTCTTTTATTGGACTCAAAGAGCACAGGAAATATGATTGTGAGGAGCACTTGTGTACTGTATGTGAGTGTCATTGTCCTATGGAATTCTATAGCCCAATAATGATACATGGACAATAATTATTTAAACTTTCAAGAAAAAAAAACTAAGTTATTTCTTCAATTAAGTCTTCTTGCAAATGACTTGATAGCCAATCTGAAAACAAAGACATCCTAATTCTTCTGTTGAAGTGGGTGCCAACGTTCTTTCGCCATGCACCTGTGAAATGTGACAAATTCTTAGAAAGACCAACGGAGACTTTGCTAGGTGACCCTGTAACTCTGTCAGGATGGGAGTCCGACGCCCGGAGACGATGGTCACTCTGCAGGTCACTGTGACCAGAAAACGACAGGTCAGCTTTGACCCGACCAACAGCACTGACAGTCTGCAGAGGAAAAATAGCATGTAAGTGTCTTAGTCCTAGGAAAAATTTCTTAACATGTTACTTATACTCGAATAAGTTCTAGTACCTCACTGTAAAGTCTACATATCAAGACTGGACAGTGCCTCCAGAACAAATCTGCTTATCTTCTTGTATTTGTTTTTTATGTATAAAGAAGTCGATCATAACTATAGAAGGAGCGGATCAAGAGCCAGTGCTCTGGGGTTGGGGATGGGGGTGTGGGGCAAATTCTGACACACACCCCACACCAAAAAAAAGAAAAAGAAACGGGAAAAAAAAGGGAAAAAAGAGCATTGGCTCCATAAAAGTGAAATTTGAAAACATAGGATTGCATTGACCTGGCGTTCGTCAGCCTAAAAGATCATACATGTAAATCTATTGCTAAGGCAAAGACAGAGAGATTCTCCGTGACTGCACGGAGAAGGGGGGATAAGTCTATCAGCTAAGAGTAGCAAGTATATAGGCGGGACTGGATGGCCGGGAGTTCAGAGTGTTCAGGCCATTGGCTAAGTGAGGACCTTGTGGTAACAGGCCACGCCCAGGAGTCTGGGTTTCAGAGGGAAATCTGCAGATAGGATTGACTTTGTCTAGGAACATTTGGTTGTGAGAGCTGAGTGGACTTGCCTAAGGACTGGTAAAATGTTAATGTGACTTCAGTGATGTCACTTGTGTTGGACAAAAAGAAACAACATCATATCATGCAAGTGTTTTGTCAACTCTACGACTTAGACTAGCTAAACTAATGGAATAATGAGTTGAGGGGATAAAATTAAGTACTCCCTATAAACTGATAAATAGGTCTAATACAAAAGTAAAACCCCATAGTTGAGGATTAATTCAAAACTTCTCCCTCGGTTCCCATAGTGTTCAAGTAAGTTAAGGAACGTTAAATTTAGATAGTTCAGTCAAGATTTCAGAAGCTTTTAGTTGAGGCAGGGGTCTAGATGGGTGGTCTCCATGTAGGATGTTGATTATTTTGTAGCATGTCATTAGTTTTCTGAAACCCGCGTATTATTTGTTACCATTGGCCATGTCGCCCATGCAGCAATCTTAATTAACCCTTTAAGGACACCAGTATCTCTCAGGCATCACCAGCTATTGACACCTATATCTCTCAGGCATCACCAGGCCTAGACGCCAGATGCCTGAGAGATACATAGCACATATATCAGAATTGTAAATTTGATGGTTAATATAAATCAAATAATTTTTTTTCTATTTAAAAAAGACTGAAATGGACCATATTATAATTTATCTAACAATTGCCATTTGGGAAATAATCATTTATATTCATATTTTGCTTCTTATTAGTCTAATTTAAAACTTTATGGTGTCAGTGGCGTCCTTTGGACATATTCCCTCAGTTATTTGGTGTCCTTTTTGCACTATTTGAAAATTTTGTGGAGTCTTGAAAGGGTTAAGAATTAGCCGCAAGGAATTAGCTATGTCGCCATGTAAAATTTAAGAATAAGCCCTATCGCATGTCACTTAGCCCCAAAATTTCAATATCGCCGTGTCAAATCTAGGGGTCTAGACCCACAGACGATAGTTCCTCAATCTTTATGAAAAACCTGAACCGGCCTAGGCAGATAGATCAACCTTTGGGCATACAGATAGATCGACCACAAGCCCTGATGCTAGATGGGTGAACAGATCAGCACTAGGCCTATTTCTCTGGCTTTATTTAGAGGCGAAATGATGTTTCGCCTCTGTACTCCAATATTGAATAAAAGACGCTGGTTCTCAGACGGTAGGACTTTTGACATAGGAAATGTGTACTTCTCGCCGGGAACAAGTTAACTTTCAAAAATTTGTTATTTGTACATTTTACTTCTGCTGTCCTCCCTTTTTTCTCATAATTGTGAACATCTACAGAGAAATAGACATGTTCTGGTGATACCTTCAGATATGGGGAAGAATAGTTCATTCCATTTTTTACCAAAAATAGCACATACAACTCACATTTTGAAGTTTGAAAATGATCATAAATTTGGATTTTTGACAAATCATGGTGGCTTCAAAAAGTGCCGGTACACCTTCAAAACTGCCGGTGCAAACCGCCTGGCAACAGCGCAAGTACACGTGTACTAAAGGCTGGAGATAGTCTTCGGGACTTTGAAGCGCCTGGCAACAGTGACGTAGACTTTGAAGTGCACATGTACTAAAGCCTTGAAATAGTATCAGGTAGTTTGAAGTTTCAAGGAAGTTTATGAACAAGTCCCTTTATTGGTCGTGTCAAGCGGGTCGTATACGGTGGGTCATATTGAGTAGTGAACTTGTAAACTTTTTTTTTTTTTTCTTTCACCGGTCGACATTTTGCGGCGTGTTTCTATATATATTCGACTGCATTGTGGGAACTAGCTTCAGCTTTTTTCTTATTATGATAGGTTTAACATCCGCATTGTATGGGGCCCTATGGGAGGCAAGTCCTAAAGTTGGTCGAGTTTTGCAAGCAGGTCCTTTTGGATTGGGACTTATTTCTGGTAACATTGAAGTCTATGGGGAGAGGGTAGTGACAAGTTTTGTAGTTGTGATAGGTCTTAGTATGCCTGAACCTGGTATGCCTATACTTGAACCTGGTATACCTATACCTGACCTGGTATGCCAATCCCGGTACCTGGTACGCCAATCCCGGTACCTGGTATGCCAATCCCAGTACCTGGTACGCCAATCCTGGTACCTGGTATGCCAATCCTGGTACCTGGTATGCCAATCCCGGTACCTGGTTTGCCCATCCCCACTAAGTCACAAAATGACGCTTAAGTCACAAAATGACGCTTAAGTCACAAAATGACACTTAAGTCACAAAACGACGCTTAAGTCACAAAACGATGTTGATTCAAGATATCAAATCTAACACAGTTTCATCAGGTAATATCTTCTACATATCAAAAAATCATAAACAATATTCAAAATTTCAAGATAAAGTCTAGTGGTGACCTCTTTGTTGTCAAACAACAACTCGGCGATTTACAAAATCTCGCACAACCCGTAGGTTATTCCATACCATCAATAACTTGTATGTATATGCAAAGGCTGAAACCCAACACTTTTTGCTCAAACACATTATCACTTACTGACTTAGGACAAACATTAGCCCGTACTTACATTCAAACTTAATTGCAAATTCCTAAGACTATTTCGCCTCTCATGGAAGCTCTGCTCCAGCAGTGACATAAAGACTTGTAAACCTATGAAAACGCGATTTACCCATAAAACGTTTGGAATCAGACTCACTCACACGTCCGATCAACCGACCGGCGTATGTTATCCGGTGAGCAGGTGAACGCGGGAAGAACGTCCTAGCGCCACCTGTCGTCTCGTTTCGAAACTACCTCACTGTTACAAGATGGCGCCCGTAAGCGGTAAAAAGTTGTGGTCGCGCTTCCTTCGAAGATAAAACAGGTCGAGACATGCAAGATAATGCGATGTAGGCTAATATTTTACACCAGTTACATGTTGATAAACCATAGTATTCAGTTAAGCTTAAGAATGTTAAATTGAAATAGTTCTGTCAAGATTTCAGACACTTTTAGGTGAGGCCGGGGTAAGTTTTGCCGTCTCCATGCAACTTGGGGTTTATTTACTTTTCCACTCCACCTTCCGGACGTCCTCCCTCGGTTCTGACTTACTATTTGGCCATCAAATTAAGACATGGATTATGTTCTTTCATAATTTGAAAACATGACGGATGCTTTATAGATGTGGTTTTGAACCAAGGTCCACTATGACAGCAAAAGTTTAGGACTTTAGAAGTGAACTTTCTTCTCTTTGAGCAATAAAGGGGGTATTCATTTGGTGGAACTGCAGAAAACAGGCCGCTCTGACCAGAGGCCACATGTCAACTTGCACACACTGACACAGGACGGATCTGTTTTACCTAAAGATGGACATTACTGAAGATTTGGATTTACCCTGCGTAAAATAGCTATTTATTAAGCTGATCACAACCAAGGTAGGTACAGTACAAGAGGAATGTACAACATGTCATTTCATTTCTTGAAAACTTTTATCCACTTCAAAGTTTAGTTCCTCCTACACTACAGTACAGTGCAGCAGGTGCCTGTTCAGGCTGTTCCACATTGTCATTGAATCAATGTTTGGTTGAGATCAAACTATGCAATTGAATTCTAAGTGAATACCAGAAAGTGGTTAGTTACAAATTAATGTTACATGAAAACAATTTCATATTCCACAGCTGACATAGACGATTTATCGTAAAGACTGAAGATCCACCCCATGGGGGTACCTATAATACAAAAGGTGGGGCTTCGGCTCTTGGGAAGAATAATTATAGGCCCCCAGTAGCCCATGCTGATCGTAAAAGGCGATGATAGAGGGAACCCAGCACTGACTAATCGTTTCATCAGGTTTGATTCCTGGTTGGTGTTTGGGTTCACTAAGGGATGAGATGCAGCAAAAATGATTTCCAGGTTTTGATGCTCTGCTGTTTGCCTTCCCTGTCACCCTTATCTCATTAGATATGATCACCAAAGACTGACCAAGTCAAAACATGTGTCTGAAAAGTCTGAATTCATCCTAACTTGTTTTCGCTGTTAAAATGACCCTCGGTACAGTGTAAAACATCCATCACTCACTCACTAAAGATCCAGGGTGGATCCAGGGATGGGGTCCAGGGAGTCCTTAGGTTTAACCCTCCTCCCCCCCCCCCCCCCCCCCCGCCCTCCCATTTTGATGGGAACTTAAACTTCACACAAACAATATTATGTATGCCTGTTTGCAGATACACTATAATGTAGCACGTAGCTTATAACCCCCCTTGTTGAAATCCTTGATCTGCCCCCTGAAGATGATAAAGTGGCCAATACATTGATAAGAAGTCAATAGAATCACTAAAATTCATGAAACAGATATGAAAGGATGTTCAGATAACCAGCCATTTCAAAGATATACCCAGTCCCTGTTGTCAACTCTCAAGTGTTAGTTTTTGTCAAGAAAATCTCAGTCCCAAATACACCCAGAAAGGTGTGGGACGGGGAACATGTTCCCATCGAAAATAGAGAACACAGTGGCGTTGGGAAACACTAAAATATTATTATAATTTAAATAAGTCCTGAGACTTGGTGGGCAGAAATTATACATTCAGTGACATGGTTTGCGTACTTTCCCTGCAAGTGGTCTTCATTCTCTTTATTTTCATCCGTCCACAAGAACTACACCTAACGATCCTTTTCCAAACTTAATTTGAAATGATATCCCTACGTTTAGCAAAAGGCAAAATCAGGCTATATAAGACACAAATTTAAATTTCTGCTGATTAGCCTAATCAAAAAAATCAGTCACACTTACAAAGATACGGACCAAGATCTTAAGGAGCCTCACCAAATCCAGTGTACTGGGTGTCCTGTCCACCCCCCTCAGGCCCAGAACACTTTAGAGTCCTGTGGACACCCTAAAATCAGACCCTAATATCAAGGTTGAGGCAATAGGACCCCAAGTTTTTGTGAAGGACACCCGCGAGTCACAGAGTGGGTGTCCTGTGGAAACCCAGCTGTTTTAAAATTCCGTGAGCTCTGAAAAAGGAAAAGTGCTGGAAAACCCTAGGGCCGAGTTTTCTAGCAGTTGTGCCAGTGGGCACAGTTTTCCCCGGGCCGTGCTCCCAAGTATTCCTTCCGTTTGTTTGAAACTAAAAATACTCCCAACTCTACCAATTACTTAGCCTTTCTGGTGTAGAGGTGTTCATACAGATACATTTAGTCAATATGTTTACAAGTTTCATTAATGATACGCGTAACAGTAATATGTAATACCGGAAAACTGGAGAAAATGCATGAAAAGAAACAATTTAAGTCTGCAAAGTTTAAGAAGAGTCTTCGGCGATTAAAAATTCAACTGGTTACTTTCAACAGCATAGCATATAGGCACATTAGACTGGCGATGTTCTTGACCAATTGAGATGTAGAACCAAGCCCTCGCAGTATGTACAGAAAATACCTAAGACTTTACAATCAGGGTACTTAAGCACGCCGGGCCCGCTATGCAAACACACGCCGGCGTCTTATGCTTGTTTGTAGGAGAGATTGTGAAGTTAGCGGGGTGTCATAGAGTAGTGCGGACTGCGCGTTCTCTCCTGGTTGTTAACCTTGTTGACCGGCATTACAACCATTTATAAACAAAATAACATTATAGTTTAATAATTTCTTTTTTCTATCTCAAATTTCTGCCTTCTTACTGGTCTGGAATATCACTCATTGTATCTTATTTCAGGGATCGATCTGAATATATAGTTAGCACACAGAACACACAGTTAACATGTAGAACATACAGTTACCAGTCCCTGGCACTGGAGCAAATCCTGCCGGGATAGTACACTTGATAGTAACAAGCCCTTCTGGCTAGTGTGTTTAATTTGGCTTATTTTCTTAATCAATCAGTAAACAATCATATAAAGTTCTATTGCATTTTAATGTATCTAGTGGAATTTAGTCCAGGCCAGTACAAATATGCAGCAACTGTCCCAGTAAGTGAGTAAGGCAGTGACCAAAAAGTACAACAGGGTTCGACATTAAGGGTTTTATCTTTGCTGCCTACTGGCCAGGTGTGGTCAAGTTTTCCCTGCCAGATCACAAAATTTACCCACCCATCTTTAAAATTTAATGGACTTCTGTTCTATTGCATTCAGAAAATTTACCTACCGATCGGGCAGGTGATTTGAAAAAATACATCTGTCCGCCTCACTTTTACCTGCCCCGGCAATGGGCAATGCATAATGACGTGCCCTGAATGTAAAGAAACCCCCAAGATTCTTCAACTATTCTAACTAATTGTTTTTACTCTGTACTCCCAGGCACAAGATGCCGCCGTCCAGCAAGCCGCTGGCCGTGTCCAAGGCCGACCCGCGGGGCTACATCAAACCGCAGCCCCTGCCCATCCCCGGTCAGAAGGGGCTCCGGATCCAGGCGCGGTCCTCCACGGTCTACAACCCGGCCGCCCCGACCAGGGACCTGGTCCGAAAGGAGAACTATGACCGACGGCGGCACCAGATGCGCTGTCAGGGCTTTAAGTCGCGACCAGACAAACCCTACCAGGGCCTGGGCGACCCCTTCTACTTGGATACCAAGAAGCTGATTCTACATTCACTGGGACAGTGGGATGAGGTGTGTATACCGATATATGTATGTATTTGCATTTTTGTAAATTTGATTTACCATTGCTCCTGAAAGCCCCATACGGTTCCGTTGAAAATATAAGGGCCGCGCGGTGCTCCCTGAGCTCATTAAAACACAGAATGGTGGAAGAATTGTTTAAACAACGGAAATACTTTTGTGTGTACTTATGCTAAAATAACATTTATTGTTTAAATAATTCGCACATGGACCATTTAGTATTCAAAGATACTTTGTAATGAAGCAAAAACGGGTTATTTAGAGTGAAATTATGGCCTTAAAGGCTTTCTAAATAAGTGAAAAGTACGCTTTTATTTCATCTCAACTTTCCTTGACCTAATAACTGCAGTAATAAATAGCTCATCGTTATGAACATTCGATATAACACCTAAGTGCCATTCTGTACAAGTATTTTACAAAACTATTTTATACACTGCACCAAAGTGCTATTCTTTTCTTAAATGAAATATCTCAGACATTGCACTTAAAAACGGCTCTTGTATATTGTGGCGATTCTATTTTACGGTTAAAGAAATATCAAGCCATAACAGAAATTAGAACCTCACTTTTCCTGGCTCACGAGCCGCATCTTTCTTGACAGTCTTAGGTCAAAATTACCGTCCGCAATACCCTTCATCACAAGATACTAACCTAATTGGAGAACTTGTTTTGAGGGAACGTTATGCATAATTCTGAATTCTGAATCACCATTTCCCAAATGTGAGGAGACATGTGTTTTCTGTAGTAAATCCTTTAGTGAGAAGATTTATATTTTTAAAAAAAACACGTAAAATTTGCCTTTCATTTTACTGTAGAGTCTGGAATAATACAAATCAAGGGATTGTTTATAAGATTTATTCTCTTCAATTCGTGGAATTAGTATCATGAGTTAGCAAGATATATGAAAACATCCGTTATGCGGAAGAGAATTAAAAGAAAGGAGTACGAAAAAAAACACATTTCCATATTATTTGGCAGTTACATCAAAGACTTGCCACAGTATCCACAAATACCATAAGCAGTAACTATGCGACGTTGACTGAGTGTTTACATGATACAGAGCTTCTCCAGTAGGGTCATACAGTTCACAATGATCACGATGATCCGTTCCCTGCTTTGATCCTACCTCCTATCAGTGTTGGCTAGTGGAGGTGCTATGTGTTAAGTAGGATTGAGTAATTTAACATGTCTGAGTACTTACCGTTCGCCGAGTTCTACACACCTCTGACAATGGAGTGTATGGACGTCTCATAGATTAAACTGATATTTATAGAAAGCAATCGTCATTGAATTTCTTTTTAAATGTAAGTGTATTTCAGAGCTAACTATCTTATTGTACCAGAGCCACTTTCAAAACCTTTGAAAACTTTCAAAAGCCCTGATATATGTACTTAAAACTTATATGAATTACACAGGTCCCACTGAGGTTCTTTTAGTTCAGCCGTTGAATAATTCATAAAGCTACGGTTGGAGTGGTATCCAGATTATTATATGGGTGCCCGTTGTAAGGATTGAGGAATTCGATTTAGGGTGTGTCGCGTTTTGAAATGCCTTTACAAATATACTCCCATGCAGTCCTTCGATGCCTAACATCAAGTTTTATTTGGTTAAAATAATAGTTATTAGTGCATCGGATGGGAAGTATCTTATAATGGACTCGTAGTGCATGGCACTGTCCGGATTTCTGGGGCGTGTCCTGTAAACAGATTATTGGGTGGTCAGTCTGCAGAGTTATTAGCATAGGTACTTCATGGAACTGAGGGGTAATAAATAATAAAGGGGTTACCTTGGTATGCATTCGAGCACAACGAGAATAAACTATATGAAATAATAAGTACCGGTACTATATTTCAATAAAATAGACAGATTGTTTTGAGACAGGGCCCACGGAATTTCAAAATGGAGAGGTGTCCACAGGACACCCAGTCTTTGGCTAGTGGGTGTCCGACATGTAAAGTACAGGACACTCAGAGGGTACTGTTTGGGTGTCCTGTGCCTTTAGCGGGGTGGGCAAGACATCCAGGACGCTGGATTTTGTGAGCCATGTGAAAGATATACAAACTATTCAACTATATGACGTTTTCATTTTTCCAATTTTAGTGGGAAAGTATGAGAGCTAGACTAAAGGTAGCACAATCCAAATATAAATCATATAAGTTCAAACAGAAATGATTATAGAATTAATCCAGGAAATGGTGATATGTAATGATATTTTTGTCAGTGTTTTGGTGGTACGATTGATTTCTCTCTTCTTTGCCCAGGGCCAGCAGCTGGACTCTACGAGTAGCTCCGACTCAGAGGACGACTCCCCGCTGTCCACGGAGGACCAGAACAAAAAGTCGTCGGTAGGTGGAAAAAAATTTCCTATTTTAATATTATTTTACTAGAAGACGGTGAAGCGTGCATGGGTGGTTTCTCTTTTCTGACATGCACGTTATAATTATAATTTATATGTGTCCGCTGATTCCTAGTTGTTGACTTTGAATTGTAGGCTCATTGGTCCAAAGCTAAGTGTAAAAACCTAGCTCTCTCGGACCGGGTTGCCGGACCTCTAATAGACCAACTATTTCTTTCAACAAAACTCAGCTCTAAGGGTACAGTTGATACCACTGGCTTAACGACCAAGGCAGTGCAGAGCTACCGATCGTCGTTTATCCCATGCCAAGTAAAAAACAGAGCAGTGTAACAACCCTTCACCGACGTGACTACTGTTGTCGGTGCTTTGATCTAACACAGTTGCTACATTTTTGGCAATGACATGGCGATTTATTATCGGCAGCCTAATGTGTGATACTGATAAAGGCCGAGATAGCTCTGTCTTTTAGGAATCATTTATTTATACTAATATACGGCTAGTATTAAATGCTAGTATTACCCATTCTCCAAGTTTAACTTTAGTTGTTTTATACATGAAATTTGGGTTCACCCAATATCATAAGTATGAAAAATTACTCACAATGGTATATCAAATACATGTATTACATTACCAATGCAGTGATAACTATATACAATAAAGATAGTAATAACAGAGGTCGATAAGGTATTGGCCAAATCACGCAGAACGGACACTCCAAAAAGTTGTTCTCGTCCCTAGTTAAATAGTGTAGTGAAACAAATAAGTGCTAGAGTTGAATAAGAGACGGGAATGATAACACCTGTTGTGTTGCTGCAAATCCCGCTCTATATCAAGCAGCCGATTGCTGAAATTGTTTGGTTAAAGAACCAACATAAGTCCGTAGTGGAGCTTTAAGATGAGTGTAATCTGCTTAATGTCGATGTAGGCTCCAATTATCCCCCTATTGTCCGTAATAGCGGTGGTTGCAGTAGGAGGTGGTGGGGGTGCTTTCAGTGGGAAATCGGCTTAGGTGGGTCGTCAGTTTGAGACTTGACAATGGTAATTTTATTGGGCAACACCCCCCCCCCCCCCCCCCCTTCCCAACAGGAAGAAATTGTTTTAAAGATAAACTAAATGATTTGCATAGAGTATTGAGCGAGTGAAAAAACAGTTTGTTCCCCACCAAATATGGACCCATCAGTCACACGCTACTCGTCTTCAGAGGTTGAGAAATGTTTTCAAGAGTCGGTTTGCCCTCAGGGTAAAAAAGCAAAATGATTTTTATTCTTTCATTTAGCATCAGTATTTTACTCAACTTCAGTAGAAATAGGAAGTTGGTTGCTGTGTATAATTTGCTATAGGGTATTAAATGGCAACTCTGTTCTCAAAGCTTTAATTTTACCCATACGTCTCAGAACAAAAATATGAATACATACCTATACAAGTAGTTTCGGTAGGGCTATACTTTACCTTGTTGCCAACATGCCAACCCATGTTCTCATTATCACCTTCTCACACGGTAGGCCTAATTTAACTCACAGTAACATTATTAGCCGTGGTATCAGCCTGGTAGACCCGTGAAGTATACGTTGAGAGGGGGGTGTCCGATTGACCATGGGTGTACAATAGCCTAGAGTGGACGTGTTGGTGGGTTTACAGCTTATTAAAACGGGGGTCAAGAGGTGCAGAACTTTGAAAATAATTTCACAGCCAATTTCACTCTACGCCAGTATGATTGCGGAAATAAGTCATGATCCTTGGTACTTGTAATTCGATTTTTATTATGGTCGGCTCCATGTATATTTTTTCTCTATGTCAAATTTACATAAAACAAATTTGGTGTTTTTTCAGATGTGAAGGAGGGGAGGTCTTTAGCTTTCTCTTCAATTTCTTTGTTTTTTAACACCTGAAGTGAACTTGTTTTGTCTTAGGTTACTCTAGTCTGGAAAGATTGAATAAACATGATAATGTTTTTAATGTTGATGTAAACTAAGATTCGTTTATTGACCTTCTGCTGGAGACAATAATTAGACAGTCAGTAGGTGAGTCTATTTAGGCCCAAAAAAAGATTATTGTTGCGTTCAAGTTCCATGCCTCAAAATAATAGGGTCGGTAGGTCAGGATTTCTTTTTTCAAATATTTCTTTAACTGTAAAGATTGTCTCAGAATGTATTATCAGTTAAGAACTTCATGGATGTTCCTTCTGCAACGGTTCTTAGCATCTGTAATACACATTTTGATATTGATAAGCCATTTGATGTTGCTCAATTTTGTTTGATTTTAATGGTTTTCAACAATATTTTCTCTAAAATAAACTTTAGGGTCGTGGCTAAAAGAAATTGGGTTGGTCGGGAAACCTGAACACAATTAAATTGTTTGGCCTTGTCACTCCTTGAGTAAAAGTTGAATCATAAAACATTTAGGGTGAAAAAGTTATAAAAGGGATATTCCCAGAAAAAGATATCGATTATAGGCTTACTTTTAAATGGATAAGTTCTCAAAAAGAATTGTTCCTTTTATGTATGTACATTAAATTTATGGTATCAGCCTAAGCGATGAATAGAGGGAAAAGCAAATTTAAGCCTGATGATATCATAAAATCTAATAATTCACACATATTGTTTAAAAGATTCAAATTGTGAAATGATCTTTCCGTATTTATCTGAGGTTCTCGTCTAAAGAGATCAAGTTTGCAATCTTCAAATACAATTTAGTAGACGGAAAGTAAATATGACCAACCAGAGAATGTCAATACGTTTAATCTACTTCATTACTTCGGTAAATCTTTCATCTGTATAATTGTTACACTTAACCTGGTACTTTCTACGGTTCAGTGGATATGGTTTACTTTGTTATACACGTGTGTTGTTAGGAACAAGTGGCCAGAAAGGATACGGTTTGAGTAAGCTTAGAAAGGTAGTGTGCACTACCGGCATCGTCAACAGCTTACATAATACTGGGTACCTTTAGATTTATGACTATATAATCATTATCAACCATGAAATATGGTGAAGTGATTACAAATCCCTTTAGATTTTTCAAAACAGGGACGTAAAAGGAAGAAAGTAGTTCTTTGTAGTATATAATGATTGAGTGATTTATCAGAGCAGGTTGGTTAGGTCTTTTAGTTGCATTTTAGCCTTGGGTCATTTTTACAATGGTTCTGTATGGTTAGTTCAGTGAATCAACATTTCAATAACGTGAGTACTAAGCCTTCAAAAGGCCTTGGTTCGTACTAAGCCTAGGCCTCCACAAACGACTGCCCCCCTCTGGCGCCGAGACCATGCAGCCCTCTCCTAATGCCCCGAGTAGAACCACCAAGTTAGCGGCTTTAAGAAAATTGTAAAAACTATGTAGTTTTATTATGGTTGGTACATGCACAGCACAGGGTGTTATGGGGAAATATCCACAAATTTTCGAATTCCTATATTTCAGATATAGCAGAGATTCTATAACAGAGATACTATAGTAAACTAAACAGTTTGTTTATCGTTTTTGTTATGACAGAAAATACTTAGTGGTGCATTATATTATAAGAGGTTCAATGCTTCAACCAGACCATCAGAACCTATACGTCTTTCCCACGTTTCAGCCCCTCCTATGTATGCCTTTTACTCAAAACTATAAGCTCGGTTCTGTGGAATCAAGTGTCCGATTCATTAGTTCAGACTAATCTGCTAGCGGGGTGCCACACTATTGAAAAAGGCATATAGCCTGGTGGTCGATCAGAGCATTGCATATACATGTTTAGAAAGTCCCAGGATCGATCCATGCTTGTGACATGTACTCAGCTGGGCGAAAGTTTTCATAAATTCAAATTAAGATATCCTGGTAAACCCCCTACACACATATTTCAACAAGAGTCCATCATTTGAGACCTACGGTGCATAACTACCAGCTGTGTATTATCAGCTCAGCTGAAAATGTACTAGAAGTACAAAGGAAATTGGAGTCTGAATAATTTATATAACAGATAGATGCGAGTGGCGTATGATAACTAAACTTCAGGCACGAAGGCGAAGGTATCTTCCCATGAACTCACATGAATATATTTTACTATTATATTACGAGTGGATTTTGGATATATATATTACAAAGACATTACCATCCGTTTTAGTCTTCTCACGTGGCTTGAATCACACAAAAATAGTAGTATCTGGGGAGTGATTTAACAAAATCTTACACGACTTATCAAAAGCCAGAGTAACGACTAAGTCACACGGCTGACTTAACCCATCATACACGTGAACTACTCAACAAAAAGGGTCTAAGTATGATCCGTAACTGAAGCGCCAGTCCAAGTAATACCGGTACCTTTGAATGCAAAGTCCTTCTGTGGATTTATGACTTCTGAAAAATACAATCTAGAAGATATGTGCTAAAGCCCATATGTATGTACTCCCTGATACTACATAAAAATGGATTATGATTTAAATTTAGGTAGTCCTTATATATTTGGCAGGAGGTATTCCTTATTCAGCCAGCAAATAGCAGGCGGTTCATTGGATGTCATGAAGAGGTGTAGTTTGATCCGTCTACATTGGCATTGAGAGCTGCACACTAACTCGTCTGATATTTTCATGCTTAAGTGTACTACATGGGGTAAATAATCCATAATCAGTGGCGGATACAGTTTTTTTTAAAGGTGGGGACGTGCTAATAGAAAGAGGGGGCGCCCCCTATTTTCCCGAATTTTACGTTAAAAAAGCTAAATTTGGTCAAGGAAAGGAGGGGGCCGCTCCGCCACTGGTAATAGGGCACGTATTACGGTAACATGTCGCTTGATTAAACTAATCTATAGGTTTAGCTCTTTTGAGAAACAGTGCAGATAAAATATACAAACATTTTCATATACTATGCCGGATACTTGTTTTTTTTATGTCGCCCATGTGATTATTTTTCATGACCATATATCAAACTAAAAAGATGTAAGAAGGTTAGCATGCCTTACTCCTGCTAAATTAGCCTCGCAATTGTGACTGCGTTAACAACAAAAAATGAAGCATGTATGTGAAACTTAGTATAGAATAACGTCCGTCTAATGTGAATCATGCATACGTGTAAATCATATATTAGAATCTCGATCCAGGTGTTCAAAGCAAGTCTTAAAGTCGTGTAATCTCCTATGGCAGAGTGGGCAAAGGGCCAAGACGAGTCTGAGTGTAGTAGGCCACCCAACACTGATCGATTTATGGACCAACAGTCCCCGCCACCGTCCCCACCACCACCAACTAAGTGGACAGGCCGGCCGTATCCAAAACAAAGTCCCCAAGGCCTACTCCATTAGAACCAGGCGCTGATATTATGTACCTGTGCTACTGAATATATTCAGATTTACCCCTAAAAACGGAGATATTCATACATGAGGAGTGTGGAGGGATGCGCCCGGTGTGTGGAGATTGTTGTAGTTGTCATTTAAATGAAGGTAGATCAGTGAGAGGGATCAGGTGGAGTGTGCGTGACTTCTGACGTAAACACTGCTCCTGTGCTCACCTCCTTCATCAGCCAATACATACTGGAGGCCATACGTCTTGACTATTCAACGAACACTTGTCATCATAAAAAACGTTTTCACATACAAGGCAATTGTAATCTAGGTAATCTGTGCTGATAACACAGATAAAACAACTTCGGAAACTCCTTGAACTTTTAAAAACTGTACTATGGCAGATTCAGAACCATGCAGTGTGTGTTCCACTGGTCCTGGGTCGGCTGGCAGCATGCAGTGCGGTCACAGGTTCTGTCATGACTGTTATGCCCGCTACGTCGATGGCAGCGTGGCCGAGCTCCGTACCCACCTCCGCTGCTGTCTGTGCGGCTGGCTCAATGTCTTGGGGACAGAAATACGTGACGATGACATGCCACTCAACGACTTTGGTCGGACTCGCGAGCCCCGCCTCCGTGACCCCGTTGGAATGTGTCAACGACGTACAACTGACTTCGTCATTACAGATGCCAAACTGAAGCGTGTCTTTATATTTGACAGACGCGGCTCTGCCATCCGGGACTTTGCTCATTTGCATAACTTTAAAGCCATGAAAGGTACGGCAGTAAACCACGAGGATCGTATCCTGGTACCCTTGGCCAGTGATAAATATCGCCTGATTGCATTTTACACCATAGAGGGCACTTTCCTCCAGTCTACCTACCTCCCACCTTCTTGTGACGTGGCTGGTATAGTCGTCACTTCCGGTAACCAGATCGTGGTGGCAGACGCTGAGGGGGGCTGCCTTCACATCCTGGACGAGCACAACCGGATGGGGCGTTCTGTGGCCCTCCCCCAGCTGCCAGGAGAATCCCAGCGCCCCCGCCCGGGGGGAATCGCCATCAACAGTCTCGACCAGCTCTACGTCACCGACGCCGCCAATAACTGCATTAAGGTCTTTGACGGCATTGATGTCAGCTTCCTGTTCCGGTTTGCCGAGGGCGGCGGTGAGCGTGCAGGGCGGCTTCGGGAACCGTCGGGCGTGGCCACAGATGAAGCTGACCGGGTACTAGTGGCCGATACGGGCAACCAGCGAGTGCAACTGTTCGCAAGGAGAGGCGAGTTTCTCTGCTTCGTCGTCAGATACAATGCTGGAGATGACGTGTACATTGCGCCCACTGACGTCACCAGTATGGGCAACTACGGAGCAGCCGTATTGCTTCGGGGAACCAAGGATGCGTACGCTGGGGAGACGCGTATCTATCAATATGAAAGTACACTGAGGAAAATGAACTATCATGATGAACTCAGTAATAGTAACTATAATTGTTAAATAATGGTGATAATGTATCTAATGTGTTGTGTATTATGTTGAGAGTTTTTCAAGTGTGCTTTAGATCGTTACTGAATAAAGATTAAGGATATGATAAAAACGTCTTAATTTTCTTGATGACAATTTTTTATCAGAGAAGATGTTTACCATAGATGTCAAGTTGTCTGCAGATAATCTGTGACAGCAATTTTTTTTTTTTTTTTGTAGCAAAGGTCAAGTCATTTCACAAGTCTTAAACTGTAGGCAAAACAGATATAATATCTGTTTTGCCTACACTTTATATATAAATATTATTTTATCAGCAATTAACGCGAATCACTGTTTGAACGGTTTAGCCACTTTTTTCTAGTGAGAACTGATAAAGTCTGATATGTAAAAAGAATTAGAAATATTGAAACGATTTAGGCGCGGTTTAAAATATATACGTTAATTCATTTACATAAGCGTTTCACGAGAGTAGTTAAGATAAATTGATAAACGGTGACTGATACAATCAGCGTCTTCAATTACTTGTCAACATACATTTTCTTCATTACGTTTGTCCTTTCCGGCAATAAGCTTCCTCTTGTTATTGTCATTAACAAAAAGTGGGGATATAGAAGGAACTGTCTTTATAACAGGCGGTTTAAAGTTCAAAAGCTTTCGTGTCTGGCCGTTTCTTAAAAGTTTATATCAAGTCCGTATGAGTATAAAAAATTATACTGGAATTGTGTGTGGTTCTATACTCATCTTTGAGTATTGTAGCCCAAGAACTATCGTTAAACATTACAGGAGTAAGTAAAACTTAGAAAGGTTGGTCTTTTATTACGGCTTTAATGAGGGTAATTATAAGACCACTCGAGTATTTGCCATTCAGGAGATGAATTCCGTTAAGAACTGATCATCGTGGACGTACAGCTTTACTCAAGGATCTTATCGCGTTTAAAGCTGATTCCAACAACACAGAGAGACTTCATTGTTTATGAGTTGTCCAGGTATTTTACAATCGCCGAGGGTTTCCTTTTTCTATAGGCTCCAATGCTAAAGTCGGCAAAAAAATTCCAATTGTGACCGAAGCGGACGGAGTTTCCACTTTAAATTCCAGACTCACCTTTGCCATATAGGAAAAATAATACGGCTTCAACCTATGCGACTAAAATGTATGTCCCAGATGTTAGACAGTTTCAACGCTCTTAAGACAAAGACAAAGTTTAACAAACTGATAGGAAATTGTTATATCATGTCTTAAATCTGAGTCCCCTCCCCTACCTCACCACTGCTATTCCTCGCCCCCTCTATCCCGCCCTTACTGCTCCCCGAGTCTCCTCTTAACACTAAATTCGTCTTGACATGCTGATTCTTTAATGTCACATGTATACATGATCCTTCCCCTGCAGGCCCATGTTTTCTCCTACACTACCTGCAGTGACGGATCCAGGATTTTGAAAAGGGGGGAGGGGCCGCAATTTTGGAAAACATTTTCTTTGATGACTTTTTGGCGGAGTTTTACATTAAAAAAAAAAGTAAAATTGGGCAAAAAGGGGGGGGGCGATCTAAATCCTCCACTGACCTGAACACTCTACCGTCCCAGAGTAGACAGGGGCGGCGTGCCGCGCCTGGTGGACAATACTACAGGAGCGGTGGGGATACGATAGAATACATTCAAATTGAATGAAAATTTAATGTCTTCAATATCCATGTGCATATATGCAACTTGTTAAATATGAATCGGTCTAATTGTGTTGTGATTCTTTGGGGAAAGAAAGAGAGAAAAACAAGTGAGAACGAGATTATCAAATTTCCAGCTCAATGATTCTATTCATTGTATTGGTCCATTACGTGTTATGACATATAACTAAGCCATGATCTGTAGTACTGAATAACAATCATGAAAGGATTCTATCGTTATACCTATAAAACTGATGAACCAAATAGAACGATAAACGTTAATCTGAATTCCACAAAATGGTCTTTACCCAGTATCTTACCTTGAAAGAAATAAAATAAGAAGTATATATTAAGGATAGACAACTGTTGATGGGGAGTGTTCTCCCACCACCACAACAAAATACTGGCTATTCTGTCAGCTTTTTACTTCAATATAGACAATGTATATCATTAAATAGTCAATGAAGAGCCATCCATATTGATATAAATTATTCAAATATGTATCAGTGGATACCTGTATAGCAATGCCAGGAAATGGAAAAAGTTAATTTTGATGAACATTTTATGAACAAGCATATCTCACTTAATAATGCAGTTTGAGCCTTGAAATTTAAAATACTGGTACATAACATTTAGTCAGAGGGAACCGTGTCTCAGATTTTTTATTAAGATCTTAGTTTCCATTTTATGAAATCTGGAAAATTAAGTTGCAAAAAGGTGATAAAAAGTTACCCGTTTTTTGTCATAAAATAAAAACTAAGCCTTAGATTAAAAAACTGAGACACGGTTCCCTTCAATTTTATGTTTTTGACAACTTTACGAAATTTCATAATTATATCTTCATCAGTTACTGAGAAATCTCTGTTCAAAAAATAAAAGTGCAAAAATGGGTTTTTATTTCACAGTTTCTGAAATCGATGTCTGACCATAATGTAACTTATATCATTATGTAGAGAAAAATATAAGCTTTCATTTGATATGCATTATGGCAATGTACCTGGTATTGTCACAGAGAAGAACGAGTTTGTGTAAATCACGCTCCATGAACAGTTGTCTATCCTTAAGTATACGTTACCACGAACGGCTCACCGCAAGCAAAGTGTTTATTTTTGTGTTTAACGTGAAGATTTCAACAGAGTTATATATGATTTTATTCCAGACGACAGGAAACTTCGTTTTACGTCGGGCGAGGAAAGGACTGAACACACTGAGCAAGGAGATAACGCGCCAAAGGTAACCTGAGACAAGGGAAAAAAACAGATTTTGGTCTGAATTGAGTCCGAATTTAACCTTAGCCACAAAACTAGACTAGCAAACAGAATTTTTATGTTGCATGATTAGTTTTTTAATGTTTCTGTGGTGTATCATGTAAATAGTAAATTGCGGATGTAGAGCAGCATATAGGTGTTGCATAAGGAAATCCCTTTCAGAGTGATATCAACAGTATTTATAGGAAAATATAGGAAACAAACATTCCTTTTTATACGTAAGCCAAGTACAATATAACTCGGTTTGGACTGCACGGGTCACACAGTGACCGGTTGGTGGGTCTAGGGGAGGGCGCCCTTTGACTCGGGTAGGATTATCACGACACTCACCGCACTGAGATTAGGTCTAAATCTCATGGTAATCCCAGGTCATAACAAGCGACACCCACAGTCATGTTATGGACGAATTGCTGACGTTCTCTTAATGATAAGTAGGAGATAAGGAACATTGTTCCTAAAAGCTATTCTCAATCTGAGGATGATGTATTTCCCGTAACATTTCCAGATCAAAAACTGTAGATTACACTTCGTGAATGCAGAATTGAAAAGAAATAAAATTTGAAATTTTGTGGACGCGGGGACGCTGTAGGTTTAGCCTTAAAAAGCCGCGTCCACAATTGTACAGCGCTATTATCAAACAGGACACCGGGATCAAACAGAATTACTCTATACATCTATTTTGCTGTTCCTTCCTTTGATGTTTTATTAGTTTAACAAGGTCCGTTTACCATATTATGATTAACGCCGTAATTAAAATCAATTGAATTTCATTAAGGTAAAGCTTTAAATCTCCCGTCACATAATTCCATAGTGTGATCGACTACCAACCCCAAGGCGTACACTATAAACCAGCAGTGTGTTAGCGTACACCATAAACCAGCAGTGTGTTAGCGTACACTATAAACCAGCAGTGCTTTATAGTCGTTTAGTCGGATTTGTGCCGACGTCAACACTCCCGACCCGGGGGGCCTGTTTACGGATTGCCGGGTTTAGGCTTGCTTCACACAATATTATCACAATTTAGGCCTACAAATGTCTGTGACTAGCGATAATAACATGTACTAACTCTCGTTTCACATGTGTATAATTAAGTTTCGAAAATAATAGTGTGTCTACGATAAATAAAAGAAAATAACGTTGGAAAATTTAGCAAAAACATGTTGAGTACGGGGAATTTTGTTTTGCTAAGTTACACAGTTCTTTATATATTTGTCATAAAAAGAATCATTATTTTGGAAAATGTCAGATAATACTGACCGTTAAATGTGAAGAGAATTGATTCAACTGCTCTTCTGTCACTAGATTTTAGGCAATAAATGTCTGATAAAATCTTGGCAGTGAGACCACATTGTAAATACTCACGTACTTACCTATTCCCTTTTTTCAGGGGTTTGATCCGTAACGTTCGTCTTGGTCATGGACTCTTCCAACAGCTCCGGAAAGAACGGGAGGACCGGGTGAGTGTTGCAGCTTATGGCCAGTGAACCAGAAGTCCTCTTTGCAGAAACGCATATTAAAGATATGCCCCAGAAGAACAGTTATGCCTGTGTTTTGATAACCATCTGCTGTGAAAGTAAAATTAAAGAGTTACCCTAGGTGGCAAACCTAGGCCTATAGAAAATCCTTCAATATGTTTTATCCAAAATCGAGGTTAACCGGGTACTTGTAAAATTTGTCTTCACTTTTAGAGAATTTACAAGGGTATTCAATACAATGTGGATGACCTTTTCTGACTGCAAATATATTCCCAAGCAGTGGCCAAACAGTAGTTAGACCCCATCAGAATTTGAAACAGTTGATAAAGTAATTCAATGTTTTTTCTACGAAGTTAACTTTTTCCAATAATTCTAAAGGCACTGGAGCAGTGAGTAAATGTTGATACTGGATTGGTCACTTCACATTTTCTTTCGACCCCGTCTTCTATCAGTTGTAATGTATATTATGATGTAATCTGACCACTCCCATATAACATGTAACATATAAATGTCAAGTTGAAGTGGTTAGAAGGTCGGAATATCATTTACCTCAATTAAATCAATTTAAAACAAAATCCCTTTTCTTTAAATAAAAGTGTAATAATTGTTATTAAACTTATCAAACCCAGACGAACGCCCGTCACAAGGAGGAGATGAAGCAGCGGCAGCAGCAGCTCAACGAGTGGCAGGCCCCGCGCTACGACTCGTCCGACGACGACGAGACGGACGAGGACATCAGCGACGACGTCGACCTCAAAAGGTGCCTATACCCACCTCTTATATGGAGGGTCCATTTTCTAAAGCCTGTATTTCACTTCGCGATATTGACCGACTGTTATTTGAAAATATTATATTTTTTCCAATAATAAATAATATGGAGAAAAACATGTATCCTACATACCATTTGAAAAACAATTAAATCCCCTTTCTAATTATATGTAGCTTGTCTATTCCCACTGCCGATTTGTAAAACCAGGAGTAAAATCGGCGATTGGAATATAGCCTTCAGTCTGTTAAGTGTTACAAACTATGGAAGGTGTTGAGATTTCAGTTAATGTACCATTTTATGGGGAAAAAAGAAAAAAAAAATGTAAGAAATGGAATCAGTTCTGAATATTGTTATAATAAGACATCACACAATTAAAATGTTTCTCTTTTTCTCTGTTGTCTGCGATTTTTTTCTCTGTAAAATGGCTCAGTACAAGCGGTCAGAAATATGTGTTCTGCTGCTTCAGTTACATGATGTCGTTGACCAACGGTGAACTAGGAGACCTGGACGACCAGAAGTCGGCCTTACCCCCGGGCACTGAGCCACCCCCGGGCAGCGCGCTCCCCGCTGGGTCCGCCCCGGGAGACCTGGTCGGGGACCCCGCCAGGAGCAGGGTCGTCTTCCAGGGGTAAGTTACCTCACATTTTCAGATATGCCATTCATCCTTTTTTTTAGAATGCCCTTTTGTTTGATATGATTCTAGATTACACCGCCAATTTTCATACATTATGCTAAGGTCTTAATTTTAGTATCTTTTTTTAACTTTTTGATCTATTTAAGTGCAAATTCGAGATGAAGACTCTTTTACTAGAAGCTGTATGATTCTAGAAAAACGTTGGGAATAACATACTTTTTTTCTGATTCGGAGAGGCGCCTCTGCATTTTAAATATTAAAACATGTAACCAGTGTTCGACTCTCAACGTATCTATTGCATGTACTACCAGCACACTCGCTTTTTTCTAGTCATAAATGTGGATATGGAGATCAGCAAAGGTTTTAATAGAACCTATAGAGGAATGATGAAAACAGCAATTTATAACCTAATGTAGGCTACTAATTTCATATTTTGAGAAATCAGTATTTGGGCCTTAACCAGCCACCTTTACCTGTTCTCCGTCTTAGTGTGGTAGATGAGGTGGGTGAGTCGACCGCCCAGGAGGAGGACGCTGATGGGACGCTGGTGGCGCCCTCTGAGTACGCCCGGAGTCAGTATGCCCAGAGCGCGCGGTCCCGTACGTCCCGCACGTCACGGGCCAGTAGTCGGCGTAAACTGCCCCCCGCCCGGCCCTACACCCCGCAACACTCGTACATCGGCACGGAGGTCACCGACTACCCCGACAGGTGAGAGTGTGGTATAAAATGGGAGAGCTTGATAAGTTAAAATGCAATAGAGATACTTAACGTATATTGTAAGAATGCCAACCGAAGTTTCAAAAGCATACAACGTTACATATCATTTTGTTGATAACATTCTAAAAAAGAGAAAAAATATTTTTCATTCACTCAGTCGCTTGAATAAAGACAAATTTTGGAAAGATTAAATTTTCTTTTGTCTTTTCAACAACTGAATACACAACATTTATAACAGTTTTATAATCTGTTACATGTCCTTTTCCCAATATATATTAACGGTGATTTTTTTTCCAATTAAATTATGATATAAACACAGCACAGGCACATGTCAAAGTAAAACCAATCTACGTTTCAATTTGAAAGTTTGACATTTTTTGGCGTCTTGTGTAAGATAATTCATATAAACAACACCGGTTACTATGTGATAAGCCATCGCAGTCTACGTAGAGTTAAGACCAAGACAAGTACATACATGTGGGACGGCAAAGAATCGCATACACATCTGGCCGTATTCGATAATATACCAAAATATACCCTGACCTGCCTAGTTTGCACTAAGAAGACCCTCGTTTCGCACAGCTCTGACGACACCGATTCTGAGGTGCTCTCCTTGTCCCAGAAGTAAGTAGTGTGGCCACCCTCCGACCTGTTACCTGGTGGTAGTAGAGGCACCTCTTCACTGTCACACCTAGTCCTCAGTAGAATCCAATAGTTGTATCTTTTCTTGTCAATTTAAATGAAAATACATAATACAATTTAAAATAATAACTTGTTTATGGGAGTAGAAAAATGCTGAATGATTACAAAATTATTAAATGAACCTATACTTACCTGTCTTTATACATTTTACAGATAGGAAAATCATAAGAAAAGTTTTCATGATTTCTTGTATACCCGGTACTACAATTAATTTCCATACATATGGTACATTTATATATTGATAAATATATACATTGTCCCCTAGCACAAAGTTTCGCCGTTTAAAACTACATACTTGTCAATTTTCCGATATCAGTTCTCAGACCTTCGGAAAACCTAGGTAACGCCAAGTGAAGCTAGACATTAAGGACCCTGTCTAATTGAGTGCCCCCTATGCATTGTATTTCAGTGAGATTCCTATGCGTGTAATTGCCACATGTTATAATGAGAACTATACATTTGTATAACCTCTTCAAACAAAATCAGAAAATCTTTTCCGAGGTGGCTGGGAACAATTTCAGAAGCTGAGAACTCTCCCTAATAAACACTAGTAAATTAGCGATTCTTTCTCAACTCTTGGTTCACGGTCTTGATTTGCTTAGTTTCTCTTCCCTTCTATTTGAATCTCTGGTGATGGTCCCGATTCCAGAACTGATTTTTCTCTCTGAATCAAGCGTGCTGACATTATTTGACTGTCCTTTACGGGCCATTGAACCACTTCTACACCAAAGCATGCATTTAATCAAACTTTTTGGATGCACAGACAATTATTATCCTCAATTCAACCCCGATGAAGCCTTTCTATTTCATAATCTATATGAACAAGGGCACAATCAATTGACGATTTGAAATTGCAATTGTTATAACCCACATCTGTCAAAATATGTAGATACGGATTCTGAAACAATATGAATTCATGTACACATTTCGTTCCTGCCCACTTTTTTAGGATATCTTGATATACATATATATGTAGAGTTCTGGAAAATCTACAGAAGCCTTGTAATATTAGTCAACTGTTTACTTTTTATATCCCTCTTCTAGGAATAAAAATACACCAACAGTTAATTAAATAAGCGTCTTCGATACAGACTTCGATCTGTGTGAAACCGTTTTTTAACTAATAGAAAAGATGATATAACTTTCTGTTAAATGACTTAATGTTTACACTCACCTCAGAAGAAATTATTTTGTCGAAATAGGTGAAAGTGTCAAAATACCGACATGTTCGCTTAGCAGGCACAATTAATTTTACAAACTACACTGAATATGCACCGTTCACGACGACTTATCTCCCGCTCGTCTTCCTGGCCGTGTAATGAACATTTGTTTTACATGTTGGCCTCAGGTCGTCCCTGTTCCGTCAGCTGTGTAGTCTCTACTGGCTACTGGAGGCCATGAACGTCGAGTCACCTGTGGCCATGGGACCCATCTCCAAGTGCTGGAGTCTCAGGTTGGTCCGGAGCAATTTTGTGTGTTTTTTGTTACTTGAAATTCAATGCACAAGCATTTGATGGAAATTTTAGATTAACACTAGAAAGACGTCAGGTGCTTACTAAGGTCTTAAAACGTCCTTAATGGTCTTAAATCAGTTTTTTTTAATTAAAGAAAAGTCTGAAGTTAGGTCTAAAATTTGGAAAACTGGTCTTAAATGGAAAATATGAAATAGTTAAGAACCCTGTATGAGAACCCTGACTTGAAATCCTGTTACAAGCACACCATTTTCTCTTGTAAATGATCAATTATCGAGTATAATTGTCATGCTTATTGACTTAGTACTAATCATACTTTAAAAAATTGTGTTTCATAACTCAAACAGAGACATCGGAGGAATTAAGACAACTGTAGTGAAGCAACAAATCGACAAGAAAAACGAGACCAGATGGAAGCAGTTTGTGACAAACCAGGTGCTTAGGGTAAGTGTGGCCTTTCACAACTAATTAACTTTTGACAAGTACAGAGAAACATATGTACAATAACGAAGTGAAATGCGTATATATAATGATAACACAAGTGCGAACTCTCGAATATATAATGTATATTATTCTTACTGTAGACTTTTTATCTCATCTCAACCGTTATAAATGATTTAAATATTTTTCATCAAGCAAGAAAAAACTCTTGCATCTTGTACATATAACGGAGACATTTTTATCGATTTTTTTTTTAAAGATGCTGTACTTTTGCGAATGAAAAACCTGTACATTTATATATAGTAACACGCACCTGTTGTTATGCATTTTGGTTTTATTATAGCCGCTGGTTAGTAAGAGCGTGTTTTAAAAGGATTTTTGTTTTGAAAATTTCCTTTAAATATTTCACGTCTAGCTCTGTTATCGTGACAGTTGCTCTCTACACCAGCGTGCTGCATTTGATAGTTGTTTGCATTGAATATTCATTACTGTTTTGCATACTTTTATGACACCATTCACATACTGATTTGTGACAAACCAAACCAGAAATACTTTACTTTTTATCATACAATACCAATGAGGTATCGATTGGAGTTTCATCTTTATTCATATTTGTGTATTATTTGCTAACATTTCAAATTCATTCATTTACTTTTAACTGGTCTCTCTAAAATGTTCTGATCTGTCTTTAACTAATAAATAACAGGAATAAACAAGGTTCGTAATGCATGCTAGAAAATACCACAGCATGTAGTTGTCGTAGTCGAGTCCCTTTGCAATCCCTCCAAATCGAGTAGTACAGTTTTGGTTATGTACTGATTGAATACTATTGATCGGATTCTTAAGTAACTCATTTGAAGAAAAGAACCCTCCCCGTTGAACCATTAGCATGTAGTAGGTTGTCTCATAAAAGCCTAAAATTGCTTTCAGAAAAGATCAGATTGGTCCATTTTCCTCTGGCACAAACTCCTTGAAAATGCTGTGAATTTAGTTAGCACCCCCCTTGGATGTCACAGTTCAGTACCCGGTAGATAGTCTGTTCTGCTGTATTTATATATTTTTTAAATAATCTTTAATCTATTGGTACATCTGTTTAGAAATAATGTCAGCAATCCAACATAAACTAAATTCATCACAATAAATTATAAAGCCTACATATACATATGTACTGAAAGTCCGCCTCGATTTCTAATAATGGCTTGAATTACAGTTTTCAGATAAGCGATTAAGCGTTCTCTTCCAGGATATTTCTAGCCGGTCGACGAAAGAAACGTCCAACAAAAGAGAATAAGATTTGAGCGACTTTTATGACTTTTCACAAATTTCAGGGAGTGGACGGGGCATTGGAGTCCCGGCGAAAAAAGCGCAACTCGTCCATTAACTTTGGCCGAGATTGCGGCTCTCCCCTACAGGCTAGTGATCGTTGTCCTTGGTGTGCCCTTGTCTTAGGCGTGTTGTCCCCTAACTAGCCGTCTTAAGTTGTACTCATAGTCCTTTTTTGAACCTTTTTCCATTGCAGCTGAGTTATGTTGAACAACGGAGAGTTGTCTGTTTTTGTGGTTTGCTTGTAAGATAGTTGATATTTGGTGGGGCGAAGCACATTTCTTAATTGGTTTGATGTTCAATTATCATAGTACTGAATGACCACATGCATGTTGTTGTATAGGTCACGTTGTCAACAGGTGTTAAGATTTAGTGTAAATATATGTCTTCAGTCCCAATATGCATGCATGCTATTGATAACCAGTCATAATGAAACAGACACGTATAGCCGAACTATTTTTATACACACCTCGTGTTTCCCAACAAACAATCGTATACTCTCCTTGTATTGAATCATTAACCCCTCTTAATTGTTTGATATTTAATCCTTTTGTTAAGGATAAAGGCCTGTGATTTATTAATTTAGAATATCTCTGAAAATATAGCTATTGTGTCACCATTTTATACGTTTAAAAAAATCCTATATCTTTTTTCTTGGAATAAGCCAAACTTGACTACCAGATAAAGAAAATATACTGATGTTTCAATTTTATTTCTCTAAAATGAAAATTCTAGCTTTATATTGTATCCACACGTTTCCACATCGACTATTATTATCCACTGAGGGAAAATGGATGTTTATAAGTCACAGTGCTCTATCCTTAACCCTTTGTCTAGTTTAAAACATAAGACCCCGTACATTATCAGAAAGCATGGCGATTTATTAGTGATGTTTTGAGTGTTCTTGAATACTATACTTTTCTCCCATATAAACCGTTTTTCAGTACGCATTCAACCTACACTACATACTACATTCTTACCTCTATATTATCAGGGACAACAACATCATGACATTTGACGACACCAACGATGTTTGATCAATGCACATCTAGTGTCTTTTATACTAAATGGATAAGACATTTTAATGTTTTAAGAATTGGCCCCAAACCTGATCGAAAATAAAGTCTAGCTTATATTTCATTTCCGTCAATTTTTTATACATAATGATAAATAAAGAGTGCGGCACAATAGTACTGTGGCCTCTAATACTTTTAGAAACCAAAATGAAAGCAAATAAGGAAACACATTTATAGGTAAACTTTAGACCAACTAATTAACAAGATTTTCTTTTCCTGTGTTTTTCTCTCTGAGCCTTATTGAAAACACAATCCTTATCATATTACTCACATTTTCACATTTTCAAGACTTTGAGTTGTTTATGTCCACCCCCATAAAAGGTACCTTTCTGTGACCTATCAATATACATAATTAACAGGGGAGGGGGTACGAGATAGGTTATCAACCCAAGGTATGCCAGGGTTATCAGCCTAGGGACAAGACCCGCAGGGCTACCCAAAGACTGATATATCTGACATACGTTGGGTTTATTACCCATAACGGACCCCCTTCCAAGTTGGTTATGGATTAATCAAACCCCGGAAATATTTGAAAGTGAAATATTAAAGCTTAGACTAACTGAACAAAGGGTACTGTTGTCTACTGGCAATATTTTTAAGTGAAATTTTAGACTAACTAAACAAATGGAACTTTTTCTACTGCTGGAACTATTTTCCTGTATCACTGTCCAAGGTGATAACACTTTCATTATCACCCTGCCTTTATCAGCGATGCATTGAAATCATGACTGCTGAATCTGTATCACCCTAGGGTGTGATAATGATTATTATGTCCCATGAATATCGCTACTGCAGTAGTTGTATAACACAGTATTGCACTGGAATTAGTGAACTGATAAAAAAAAGTTGTTCCAATTTACATCCAGGACTCCCCCGATTCAAAGGGAGCCCGATCCTTTAAAACAGTGGCCCGCGTGGTCGGGCGATGGGTAAGGTCTTAGGTCAGGTCTACTTAATCTTTAAAACATTAACTTTGTCCAACCATTGAGCTAGGCTGGTCTCAACAAAATGATTAAGGCCTCTTGTGCAAACTTCAACTGTCGAGTCTTTGGGCCTTAGGGAACTCATCTACCAAAATACACTAAGATGTTATACAGTCCTCAACAATGTTCTGCAACAACCATTAACAAACAATTTGGCTGAAATTATTTACGTTGCTTAAAATCAAAACTATATGATACAGGGATATTAATGTTTAATTTAAACAAACCACAATTTACCAATTTTTTCCTGGAAAGAACTCACCATAAATGGTTATGCCCATGAAACTTTGGCAAATTAATGTAATGGGACCCAGTAATGGTTGTGTGACTGTTTCATCCAGAACCTAAAAACGTAATTGACTGAATTTATATACGCAAGCTCCTTTACCACTTTACACATGGAGCCCTAAGAATTACTTCTATAAATCTATATTATTAGTTAGGATTTTGCTGTTCGTTCTATTCTTTCGTTAGAATTCTCATTTCATGGTTTCCTTCTATTGGAAATTCTTTCCTGGCAATTCTGTCGTTACACGTTTCTTGTAATCGTGAATCTATCCAGAGTTATGATATTCTAGACCTAGCAGTTTGTTTTATGTAACATAGACATTAAACATGAACTATTCAGCGTACATCTACCTAGAAAATATCATTTACAGGATTGCAAATGGTTATATGTACTTCTCTGAAAAAAAAACATTTGCGAGCAACATCTTAACCAATGTAGAAACTATTGTCTTTTACAATCAGAATATAACTTAGTACATAAACATACTTTGACCAAAATGCATTTTTCACACTTATTCCATCTAGTTGGGTCTTCTCACAATAGATGAAATCATTCGATTTATTAGGCTCATTTAATTATACATACGTACATATTTTGCTATATACTGTGTCATAAACATTAAACCATGAATAAAAATATTACAAAGGTATTCGTAAAATATAACTACTACATGTATACCAATCCAACATAATACAATAAAGTTACCTATATACACTCTCATAGGCTTCTCTCTACCACCCTCTTTTTGTGTTTAGGAGTATGGCCTCAGCCTCATACGTAGAGGTCTTTACCTCCCTTTCAACAACCAACAGGTTTCTAGCGCCGTGTTTGAATTCAGGGGGACGAACTACCTGCATGAAACGAACTTGACTATTCAAAAGACTGCTTTAGGCTTGGTTGTTCATGAACACTTGTCTTTTAATTCAAAGATTATTCAAAAAAATTAAAAGAAATACAAGTTTGAATACTTTTCATGCAGCTTCCTCCCTCTCTTTCTATTTGAAAAAGTTAATGGTAGCCTCTGTGAAGAATTTTCCTTGTTGAAGTATTTCTTTGTCTGACTTTCCTTTTGAGTCTATTTAGTGTTAATGCTTCTTTTCAAGTTGATTGAATGTTAAGATTGTACTCTAATGCGTTCAATTACTTTTCACCAATTGGATTACACAATGAATGCATTTTCAGTGCCATAAACTTTAGACAGTTAATGATAGAATCAATATTTTGAACTTTAGTGTAGGATACAAATAGTTCGTTAATCTAATTGCTTGGCTAAGAAATAAAGTATTATTTTCTCTCGTTCACATCATAAGTTTATATACTTAAATGGCAAATCACTGTATTTCATTGCGAAAATAATAGATCCGAATCATATTTCTTTCCCTTTTCCCTTTTTCAGCCCGGTATAGGCGGTAAGCGGTCCAGTATGTGGCGTATGTCGAACCGACATCGTGCACGGGGCTCCATCACCGGCAGGAACTCAGGTCAGGGGAGAATAACTCACACCAAACAAACAATCCCAATTAGAAAAAACACATTTTGGTGTTACCGCAAAAATGATAAAGCCTTGGGGGATCTTATATTTCACCTTGTATTTCCATCATGAGATTCCATCATAAAACGCAGTATACCTTCTCGAATTGCTGAAACGTTTTCAAATAGAACTGCTGAGATGAGGTTAAATAGTCAGTAATTTCATACCTATATTGATTCCGATCATAGAAGTTGGCATATCTTGTGATATATCTTTTGAAATACTGAAGCGAGGTTTTCAAATAAAAGTCCTGAAATTGGGTTAAATTCTCAATACATGTTTTTTCAAACTTTTAGTTACCTCGATGGCTAGTTTGTCGGACAGTCACACAGGCTTTGACCATGGGTCCGCGCGTGGCTACCGGGGTACCATGGCCATACCTGAGGACAGCGAGCTGTCACATGAGGTGGAGACGGGAACAGATGTCACCGAAGAGGAAGACCTCATGCCCAAAGGTGAGACATTTCTAAACTCCCTTGGATTTAATGGATAGTGCATATTCCTGCTCTTACCTTGCACCGAAAAATGTGAAATGACCTAAACTAAAGAAATTTGGAATCATTCTAAAATCCTATATTGAATACTCTTCACGTTCTTAGGGTTCTGCAACAGACTATGATGGTAAAACAGGTCATATCTAGAGAAAACAATAAAAAAAAACGTCTATAAAATGGAAAAAAACTTCCTTCATCCACATACCAACTGCTACTTCTATACTTCGTCTAATACTAGTATATATAAATCTCCTGAAAACCATTTAGTCCTACAAGTATAAAAGTCGTTAATAATCAGTATATTTTTTTACCATTGCAGGCCCCCTGCGCTACCTGGACGACTTCTACGAGCGGGACCCCTCCACGGTGGACGCTGCCTCTCAGCAGGACGTGATGAGTGCCCGCAGTGACCGGTCGTCGTGTGTCTCCCCGGCCGCCTCCCCCCAGCTCCGCCGCCGGTACGGGGGGCCTACCGAGCCCCACCGTAAGGCCACCGCCTCCCCGGCCACCCTGCGCCGGTCGGCCGGGCCAGGTGTACCCACCCCAGCCGACCACCTCACCACCCAGGAGGAGGTACAGGTGGGTGGAATATTTAACTCAGCCGACTGGGACTTTAATATTGTGAGGGACGCGTGTAAGCGACCTTTATAGAAATGAGGGAATATACTAATTAAACGACTCTGGGTTCGAATATTTTAGGATTTGCTGAACTGCAAACACGTTCCCCTTCCCCATGGATTGAAGCAGGTCAAAACTGCTCAGTGCTTTGTTGATAACAGATGCCATTATGCTCAGAAAAAAATCTGCATTTTTTTCATTTTCTAAAGTATTATTTTTGTACAAGATACATTATACATGGACCTCATTTTAATCGGTATTATATCCATGATGGTGATCAGTGAATGTGAAGCTACAGGTCAAGTGTGTTTGTTAAAAAACAAACACAAATTTTAAAGCAATAACTTTTTTTTAAATGTTTACTTCGTACTAGTTTAATAACCCGTTTAATAATTGAAGTTGACCACTGCTCCAATAGAAATTGTGTGTTTTTTATTTTCTTCAACGAAAAGATCTCAAAATTGTACTTATGGTGACGCTGGTGAAAAATATCGATTTCGTAATCCCCCAAAAAATGCACATCGGTAGTATTGGCCCATTCCCAACTTGTATCGATTAATAAGATAACTGAGTAATTGATAGTCCTAGTGTTAACAAGAAGATTTTCCCTCGCAGAAATTCCTGGATAGCATTACACGGAGTGAGGAGGACCCCCGCTTCCACGCACTGGCCAACCCCAAGGAGAAGATGTCCTCCAAGGACCTACGGGCCGACCTCAACGTCCACCCCAGAATGTAAGTCAAGGCAACAAACCATGTAAAGCTACTACAGTAAGGGTTTATAGAACTATTACTAAGAAAGCTAAAGCATATTTCATAATATTGACAAGGTAGTGTATAATAGTAAAACATAGACAGATATTCAATATATGATATATGATTGATTGCTCATCTAAAATGATGCAACCTTTTTTAGTTTTATATCAGGTCTGATTATCATGAAGAGAAATACGTCACTTTTCACGCTCAGTAACCGGGTGGGCCGACTCACCCAGGAGTTTCTCCTTATGACTGTGTCTTTAAATTAACCCTTTCCCTACCCTCCAGTACCCCGGCCGTCCAGGAGTACCAAGCATCCCTCCCCAGTAACAGGGTGGGTCGACTCGCCCAGGAGCAGCGTCACAAGTTCGCTGAGGTCAAACAGGAGAAGGCCCTCATGTTGCACGACGCCCTGGAGGCCAAAGACAGGTAGGGTAGAGACAAGTGAGAAAAGAAGTAGAAAATTCGTAGTTTTCTTTTAACCATGTACATTATATATTTGAGTATACATTATATGTTCCATAGAGTGTTTGCCTCAGAGAAATCTTCCACCGCAAGGGCCATCGCAAATAAATTTATATAGTTTTCTATTGAATGCTTGCGGTGGCAACCAACATGTTCGTTTCTGAAACGCAAATTACTCGCGGCATAGAGATACATAAGAGATGTATGTCTATGCTCGCGCTGACAAAAAATATCACCACTAGTGATTAACCAATGCATAGTGGAATATGGCCTTTAGGTCGAGCTTCAGATGACATCCAAGTAGATAACAGTTTTTTCATAGTAAAGTATCCATGGAAGAGGTGGCCGCTCACGAGGGGTAAAGAAATAAGACTTATTTTTCAAAATGTTCAGTTCTAGTTAGGGTGACCATTTCTAATCCTTTCAAAGTGAAATGAGATTAAGTGAGATCTGCTAGTGGTAAAATATCTTATTATTTTTGCTTACCTGATACTGTGCCATTATTGTATTTATGCCATAAAATTGTAAGTTTAAAAAAAAAGAAGCCTAATTCCCCACCCCTCCCTGATTGCAGGCAGAGGCTGCGTGTGCTTCAGAACAAGTTCCTACACATGCCGACAGGGGGGTGCAGCTTTCACCGCGCGCTGGGGGCCATGAGACACCGGTCAGCGAACGACGAGGAGCAGCGGGAGAGGCGGCGCCACTCCTCCACCACCCACCAGGCCTGGTACGTGGGCAAGGGGCTCCGTGGAGGGTATATTTGGAGAGGGCATTATAAGACCATATCCAAATGGAAGGGGCCAGTGGTTGGGCCAATTTTAATTTACAAATAATGAAACGATTCATGAAAATATCTATACTAAAGCCTTGAGTGTTGTCCACATATTACCAAGCATGCATCCTGTTTTAGGCTAATCTGCAGGTACAACTCAAAAAAAGTAGCTATCCGTGGTTGGGAGAATTAAGTAAGGAGTATAAAAGTTAGTGAGTTGGATATTACATCGATGCGTGCAATGCATCAATACACAAGTGTCTACCAAAAGTTCCTCGTAAAACGCTTCCATGGACCAGTGACGTTTCTGCTTGCCCAATCGATTTGCTAACTTTAGGAAGCACTGTGCACCTCGTGGTAATTCTAGGTAATTAATAACGGTGTGTTGGTTTTGTCTATTACAGGTACATAGAGCTGTTGAATAACGTGCCCGAGGAGATGAAGAGGGAGTGGTACTTCCAGGTCATCCTGGAGAAACTCCTCAAGTACGGCCTGGTACGTAAAACCTTTATAACGTTCGAGATATAATTGGAATGTTGAAATACCAGTCACTTTTTTATTATTGTTTTATTCCTATAAGTAGAATTAAAGTCATAATACATTTTGGCTGTTTTTATCAAGTGTAATTTTGAGATGTTTCTTTTCGTCGGTAGTTCGTCATCCTAACGTTGAGAACGTAGTTGTTTATGACAATTAAACCTGGTAATTTAATAAGATGGGCTCACTTTTGCAATTTTTTCAATCACACAAATCAGTTTCACGCATATTGTAATTGCTGTATGGTGTATTTATTTGCATGTCTTTTTTGAAGCTTGCGTGTTTTGGAGGAGTCAAGGTACATTTTTCTAATTGGTGTTTTGCTGGTATGGGTATATATATTATGTGTATGATGGTAAGAGGTTTTGGGTATTGGTCCTATGTTATATGTGTTATATCCTTTGAAATGACCAACGATGATTTTGTATCAGGATTAAATTAAGACAAGCTCCAATTATTCAACGCTATGTCATCCCTATATATACCTATGCGAATGCATACATTCTATCGTATTCAATTAATACAGGGTCTCCTTTAATTCATTTAAAAATCCAATAACGGAAAGAGTAGCGTTGCAGTGTATACCAATGACTTTGTGATTTCTGTTAAGTCCCTTATCACGGAAACCCTCTGCCTTTAGAGTACAAGTGACCTGTTTTAGCATGCCGTGAATGCCATTAGTGGTTCCCCTTATGTGCTTCTGTCCCCTGCATTGATCGTACACTTGTGTTTTAAATCAGGTCGGAATTGGGTACTTTTCTAGAAAATCGAGTCTCAGAAATGTTTTGGGATACGTTATTTTGATTTGGTGTCGTCCGTGTTATACGAGTCAGGCATGCATTAAATCTTAAGTTTCCTATTTCAAGCTGCCTTTGTATATACTAGTGTAAGGATCACTAGTAATATAATTACACTGAGAAGGTCATCCATTCTAAATTCAAATGAAATCAACATATCTGGCACATCTTACCGTAATCGTTAAAAGATTAGACATGCTCGTATAAAGTGTTTCCCTATGGGGAAAGAATACATTTTTATATTGACAATGAGCCTTTAATTACAAATATGCAAAATTCGTCGATTATTTTAATATAAACGCTGTGAAAGGACCAATGTATATAGTTTGATGGAAAGATTCGAGTCAGTGTAAATCAATAATCCCCTTCCTTTTGCTCTAGGTGGACTCAACCAAACAGAGTGCCTACAAACTACTCAAAGTCCTGTCCGGCCTGCGTGACTGGGAAATCTGCTGCCCCGACATCTCAGCCGCTATAGAATTCTGTCGCGACAAGATCTGCGAGATGACGGTTGACGACTTCGAGGAGTGGTTCCGCTCCCAGTTCCCCACCGTGCTCCGGCCGCAGACCGCGCCCGCTGCCAACCGCAATGGGAAGGACAAGAGGCCCGGGGGGCAGGAGGGGACCTCCAAGGTGCCGCGGTCAGCCCCGCCCGGACTGACCAGGACCAACCCGCTTTGACCACCTCCAGGGTCTGGTCAATAAGGGAGTACTATAGAAAAGGGCTGGGTGGGGCCCTGATGCCAATTTATTATCTGTGATAAGATGGGGTGTTACAGCAGTGATAACGCATTGCTCAAGTTTTTATGGCATATTGCTTGTTGGAATTCAGGTTTGGGATATTTTGTGAATGCTATATTTCACATCAAACCCATTTGCCAGCCGCGCCTTGGGAGAGTGAAGGGTGCATTTAATGGTGTCGTTTACAGACGATAAGTGAGAAGCAGGGGTATAAAGTGCCAAAATCTCTTCGCAGTTTTATTGATTCAAAGTTATACGTATTTGGTTATGATCGAAATATTACGATATTATTTCTAAAAAGAAAAGTCACAAACTTCTATTTCAAAGAAACTTTGTATGCAGGTCTACCTTAAGCTCAAAAAAGTTTCCGTTGAAAGGGATAGGTCTCTGTTTATTTAAGTGATGATTGTTCAAGTTGTTTTATGTGCCCCGGCTTTAATATAACACTTGTGATATATTCTGTGGACTAAAAACTCAAGAGAAGTCCTCCGAAAGGGATTCAGTGATACAACATGTAAATATTGTGTCTCTCTTATAGACACGCTCGAAGAACTGGGCTGGTTTTTTTATTAGATGCTTTTATATGAATATTAATTTTGTAAAATGACAATCAGCCGCTTTTATGCCTTATGGTTTTAGAGTTTGAAAGTTGTGATTTGGTTTGAAACTTTGCATAACCTGATGGATTTTTTACGGCAATTACTTATGAATGCCGATGTTTTGCTAGAGCGGAATGAGTAAAATAAAAAGCACAACGTCCTGTATTAGTTTCTTGCACTTATCTTATTTCAAAAGTGCTTTACTTGTTCATCATTCTATTAAAGGAAATATAAAACTTGACGTAGAAAAGCACCGCATATAAGATGTAGATGCATAATTAATGGTCTTTACCTTTGAGATTAATATCACTTGATGCACTGTTTAATACAGTTTTTGTAATTGTGTATACATTATTGAATATGTATTTCTGAATAAACCGCATTTTGATGAAAATCTTTGTAACGCGTCATCCTTGATTGGAGAACATCCAAATTCATCATCAATTCTATGTTAACGACATAAAATATTGTTCCGATTCGAAATTGTTTGTGTTATAGAAAACGTTGATACAAAGCAGGGGAGGATATAGACAATTTTAGATGATCATTATAAGCCTGTTTGGCGATGGATTTTCTAGTCACCAGAAAAAGGGAAACATCACGATTCATTGAGATATAATGGTTTGAAACTTGTGATTTTATTCCGATTAATATTCCCACATCGGAGATCTCAGAACGAGGCTGGATTGCTATCAGACACTCCATATCACACTCCATCTACAAAGCAGATTTTCCTGGTTTTCCTGCAAGGTACCATCACCATTTTCGGCAAAAAGCAAGTTAAGCACACCAAGACCTGATGTCCAAAGACTCATTGCTGTGCGGAACGTGGTCTTGATGCTGTGAGTCTTGGAAAATCTTGGAGTTTAGGTGAGCGGTAATAGGAGAAATTTGCAATCTTCTCACTGTGAACTGACAAAAGGCTGACCTACATCTGCCATCTAGTGAGTGCCACAGGAAGCTTCAGTGTTGTTACATCAGAAACTACTGACCAATTTCGACATGTGAATCATATTTTCATAGTTGTTCCACCTTTTTGATGTCAGCTTGCTAAAATATGTGAGGCTTTCCTAATACTGACAATCTGAGGATATGAGAGACTATGCTTGGTGAGGAGTTATTTTTCAATCCTGCTGAACTTTGTACCTGAGACGGTTTGATGCCAACTTATCCGATTTAGGTAAAAACACCTTATTGTGATCCGGTAGGAAAGCCTGCATTACTATCTTTATGCCTGGTTGACAACTTAATGGAAGGTATAGAAACTGTGGATAAGAGAAAGTGGTCGGAGTCAGGGCCTGATGAAGAAAAGTCAGCTAAAAAGGTAGTGCGAGAAACAAAAGAAAGTATGGAGGAACCAACCTTGTCTGATATCTACAGGGAAATTCTGGCCCTGAAGGCTGAGTTTAGTAGAGTGGAGAAGAAATTAGAGGACAGGATCAACAGTGTAGAAAAGAAGGCTGACAGCTTGGAAGAAAAGGTGGTTGGGCATGAGAAAAGGCTGACTGAACTTGAATCCAACACTGGACCTGGGGCTTTTGGTGACCTTGATCAAAGTGGGGAAATTGCAAAACTCAGGGAAGAACTACAGAAGCAACAGGCATATACTAGGCGTTTCAACCTTGTGGTCAAAGGCATCCCCAGGAAGGCAAATGAAACAAACAGTGATATCCAAACTCATTTTGAGCAGTATTGCCTTTATAAATTGGGTGTCAGCTCTTTGAACATCGACAAAGCACACCGTTTGCCTGATCCAAACCTTGTGCTTGTTCGTTTTGTGTGCTTGAAAGATAGAGATAGGGTCTGGAGTGCCAGGAGGATGTGTAAGGAGCTTTTTATACAAGAGGATCTTCCAAAAACCATCAGAGAAACAGCCAACTTGTTGTATAGATGTAGATTTGCTGCAGAAAAGTCTAAACTTTATAAATCAGTTAAGATCGCTGGAGGGAAACTGGTGCTGGACGGGACTGCCTACAAGCCTGAGGATCTTGAATCTCTCCCACAGCAGATCCGACCTTCTACACTAGCCACTGACAATGATGCCTTCACCCTGGTATTTTTTACTAGGTTTAGTCATTTCTCAAACCACAGGATCACTCCTTTCTCCTTCCATGGAGAACGGTATAACTGCATGGAAAAATTCATTGCTGTTGCGAGGGCAAGGTTTGCAAAGAATGAGGAAATGGAGGCACGTGCATGGAAAACATACTACCCTCCCGAACTGAAAGGGCTTTTGCACATTATGTCAAGTGATGGTATGGAATCAAAGTGGGAGGAAGTCGTTGAGGAGCTCATCTTCCCAGCTCTCCTTGAAAAGTTCAGGCAACATCCCCTACTCCGCAGGGCCCTCTTGGATACCGGTGACAGGGTCTTGGGGGAGGCTTCTCCATCGAAACTCTGGGGTACTGGGGTTACCCTAGGGAAGAAAGACGCTCTGAATGTTCGGCTGTGGACCGGTCACAACTTGATGGGGAAGATGCTGACCAAAGTGAGAGACTACTTCAAGAAAGGTGATAACTGAAACATCTGGAAAGACTGTAATGGTTTTGAACTGAGTTCATATATGTTTTTTAAGTATGCTTTTGCAGGTTCTCACAGAGTCGCATAATTGGTTCAAGTGATTAGCAAAGCGCTTATCATTAATAGGGTTCTACTTAGGCTATTTGTTTCTGATCGTATTATTGTCCCTATTTGATTTTTCTAATTCTCAATATTGTCAATATGGAGTAATTATATCAGGGCAAAGTTCAATCTTTAAAAGTACTCAAGGGTAACTTAAGGCATCTAACTCCTCTTGCATATGGTTAGGTTTTTATTTCTCATTTTCCTTAATTCGATTGAAATAACTAGCTTTTAAAAAAACAGGATGCCTTATTTTTTGTTTTTTTAAATACTTATGGTGGAACACAATGTCTCTTACGGTATCAGACTGATTAGGGACACTTTTGATATTTTATTTGAGAAGTTGCAGTGGTATGTAATAATGGAAAAATTGTATATTTCAGTGTCAAAGGAAATATTTAGTTTGCTCCTACTTAAGTTGATTTTTCATATTTCACTTCATGCATGGTATAATCTGGTACATTTTGCTTTAGGGTTATTTTTACTAAACTTGTATGCACATTCTTATGTTGGTGATTCACATTGTGAAGCAATTCTAATAAGCATTGTCTTGGCATTTGAAGCAGGGACTGTGTTTGCATCAGCGGCTGAGGGGGGAAAAGGTTTTGTTTATGGGCTATGAATAGTGAGACTTTGAAACTATGTTCTTTGAATGTGAATGGTCTCCGAAGTAGGATTAAAAGAAAGTCTATCTTTATGAAAATGAGAGAGGGTCAGTGGGATATTATTTTGTTACAGGAGACTCACAGTGATGATAGCTGTTTTTCATTGTGGAAGTCAGAATGGGGTGGTAAGGCATTCTTTGCACATGGGACTTCTGCTTCTAGAGGAGTTGCAATCTTATTTAAACGAGGTTTAGATTGTGAAGTTTTGGATACTGTACGTGATATTGGGGGAAGATATCTCATAATAAATATATCTATAGCTGATCAATGTCTATGGATAGGAAATATCTATGCTCCTACACAGCAAGAGGAACCTCAACAAATCTCGAACTTAAATTTGATTGAAGAAGTACTTGTTCGGGGAGACCAAGATACCATTTTCTTGGGAGGGGATTTTAATATACAGTTAGATCCACATTTAGATCGTAAAAATGTCTCATACCCAATTGTTGCTGCAAGGTATAGGTCATGTCTCTTAGATATGATTGACAGGTTGGGTCTTGTAGATATTTGGAGGGTGAATAATCCAAATTTGAGAAGATATACCTTTCATAGGAAAATTCAAGCTTCTAGGATAGATCTCTGGTTAATTCCAGAATGTATATCAGCAAACGCAAGGAAAACAAGTATTCTACCTGGTATATTCTCTGATCATAGTATTATTACATTAGAAATTTCCTTGGGGGATGTGGCCAGAGGTCCTGGCTGGTGGAAGTTTAATAGTACTTTGCTAAGGGATAAAGGGTATGTAGATGAGATCAAGAATATCATGGAGGAGATGACCTCTGTCAAAGAGCTAGATCCAAATGATTTGTGGGACTTTACAAAATTTAAGATTAAAGGCCTTTCAATTAAATATAGCAAAAAAAAGAGAAATGAAGAAAAGAAAGAAGAACGGGAGCTTGAGAAGAAAATTGTTGAACTTATTTATAGGCTTGATGAGGGAGAAAATGTAGAAGAGGAACTTAGGTCTTACAAGAGGGAACTTGAAGTGAGAAAAGGCATGGAAGCTCAAGCTGCAATCTTGAGATCTAGGGTTAATTGGGCAAGCCATAGTGAAAGACCTACGAAATATTTTCTTAATTTAGAAAAAGTCAGAGCATTAGAGAAGAAGATCACAGCTATCGAGACTAAAGATGGGATAATAACAACAGATTTTCAGGGTATAATGAACACTTTGAAAGATTTTTATGAAGAGCTTTACTCTTCAGTTGCAAATGAGTCATATAGGGCTGCTCTTGAAAGTGCATTAAATAAATCTAAAATTCCCCAGATATCAGACCGACAAAAGGATGCACTTGATAGGGAGTTATCTGAGGATGAATTTTATAAAGCTCTTTGTTCTATGAAGAGTAATAAAAGCCCTGGTTCAGATGGTTTGACAGTAGAGTTTTATAAATTTTTCTGGCAAGACATCAAACATCTTTTGATTCAAAGCTTTAAATTCTCATATAATAATGGTATCCTTAGTAAAGAACAGAGAAGGGGAATTATTCGTCTGATCCCTAAAAAAGCGACAAATAAACAGAAACTATCAAACTGGAGGCCCATAACCTTATTGAACACAGATTATAAAATATTGACTAAAGCCCTAGCAAACAGACTAAAGATCCATCTTAAAGATATCATATATTCCGATCAGACAGGCTTCATGAAAGGCAGATACATTGGAACTAATATAAGACTTGCAGAAGATTTGATTGAACACTCTATAATAGAAGAGGATCAACCATGGCTTTTGGCCCTGGATTTTAATAAAGCATTTGATTCAGTATCATGGGAGTGTGTGATTGAAACTTTGGAATTATTTGGGTTTGGAGAAAACTTTATACAGTGGATAAGAGTTATATTTAGTGGTGCTCAAACATGTATTACTAATAATGGCTATAATACATCTTGGTTCTCCCCAGCAAGAGGTGCAAGGCAGGGTTGTTGTTTATCCCCATTTTTGTTTGTTATTGTAGTCGAAGTCCTGGCAATTATGGTAAGGGAGGAGGAGACCATCAGAGGGATTATGTTAGGTACTAGAGAGATAAAGATTTCCCTCTTTGCTGATGATGTAACTTGTTATTGTAGAAGTAAGTCTGATTTGTTTCGTATTCTTGACTGCCTAGAAAGATTTAGAAGGTATTCTGGTCTGACTGTCAACAAACACAAAACAAAAATTTTACCCCTTGGGAAAGAAAATTCCTTTGTAGAAGGAAATATGCCCTTTGAAATAGTAGAAAGTTTGGTGTTACTTGGTGTAAGAATTGGCAAAGTTTGTGATGAGGGTATAAGATATAAATGGAATTTTGAGGAGAAACTGAAAAGGTGTGAAAGAATCTGTCAAGATTGGAATAATAGGAATTTGTCCATTAAAGGAAAAGTGGTAGTAATAAATAGTTTGCTTGTACCAATATTGCTATACCCAACAACTATTACTTTTACTCCTAAAAGAGTTTTTGATGAATTTAAAAAGTTAATATGTTCTTTCATATGGTCTTCAAGTGTGAACAGAATAGCATATGTTACAATGTGCAAAAAGGTTACAGAAGGAGGAATGGGATTGCTTGATCTTGAGACATTGGTTTTGGCTTCTAAAATATCCTGGGTTAAGAGACTCTGTTCTAATGATTTTGAATCATGGACCTTCTATCCTAGGAAAATATTTAAAGTTGAAGACTCACTTTATATAACCTTTGCTACAAAAAATAAAAGGCTAGGAAAACATATTTGTAACTTGTTTTACAAAGACTTATGGGTATCTTGGAATGATTTTTATAACAAGAGTCCTATCTCTGATACAGAAATTCAAAATGAGGTTTTATGGAAAAATGAGAGAATTCTGATAGGTAAAAAAGTGGTAGATTGGCATAATTGGAAGAGTGCAGGTATAGTGAAAGTGGCAGACCTAGTCTCAGAGCAGGGAAAGTTGATGGATGAAAAAATGATTATGGAAGTATATGGCCTTAGGTGCAATTTTTTGGAAGTTTTACAAATTAGGGCAGCTATCCCATGGGTAAAGAATAAGACTATTGATGTTCAAAACGTGTCATTTAGAGATATATACATAAACCATGAGGATAAACCTTGGAACATATTAAATTGTACTTCAAAGGCCCTATATAGTATTATGTGTAGTGGGAAAAAAATCAATCTTCGAATGCATGAAAAATGGCAGAGGGATTTCCCTGAGATTGCATTTGGTGTTGAAGAATGGCAGAAGGTATACTGTATGGCATTTAAAGCTTCTCGAGAAACTAAAGTGCAGTCTTTACAATTCAAAGTTATTCATCGCATTGTCCCATGTCAAGATTACTTGTGTAAACGAAAAGTTGTTGCTGATGATAAATGTAAAGTGTGTGGAGAAAAGGATACCATAACCCACTTTTTCATTTCATGCCCAGCTGTTCACAATTTTCTTAAAATAATAAAACAGTGGGTAGGAAATGTACTAGGGTATTGTTTGGAGGAATTTTCAGAATCAGACTATCTCTTGGGGTTGCTAGATGTGACAGAAAGGGCTAAAACTATAAACTTTATATTTCTCTGGGCTAAATTTTATGTATACAGACAACGGCTATTTCATAAAGGATATCTAGATGTATATCAATAGATTTATGAGTTGAGTTGTAAATTATCAATTGAAAGGTATATAGGAAGAATTGAAGGTAAGAGGAAAGAGAAAGTACCATCAGACAAGCTGCTGTCAAGAATACATGCTTCGTAATTTCTTTGGAATTGATTATGGTAGAATGTGTATCACAGTATATAATTGGTGAATATTGTTGCCTGTGTAACTATCCATATAAATCTTTTACATTATGAAAGATTGGAGCCAGTGAACCATAACCAGACTTGTATGTTTAAAATACCACTTGGACTGTTTTTCTTTTTATGTTTTTTTTTCACTTAAATATTTCAACACTTCTGTAGAAATATTGATATATGTTAATAGTATTCTAGATACTTTATGTATACAGAAGAAAAAAGTGGAAGCAGGTTGTTAAAAGGCATTGTTTGTACAGATTTTAAGTGAATAAAGCTCTGCTCTTTAAAAAAAAAAAAAAAAAAAAATTCCCACATCATACAAATAGAATATAGAAGCAGTAAGTAAGAATATGATTTTACAATATTCTTTATGGGGTTTGACAGGGATTTATAGATATCCAGATCCGCCTGAATCACTATTTTCGGCCATATCTTTTTTTATACATAATTATAATGTGCTTTAATGGGGGTTAATAACTATTAGAACTCGTCCATCATTGGTTATCGGCGTCATAGACCACCCCGATCTGCCGGCGGATCTCGTCTGTAATGGAGATGATGCGAAGTGTCTCCTCCAGTGGCAGAAGTGGGTTCTCCTTCTCACCTGAAATTAGTTTTTTTTAATTAAATGAAATTGTGGGACATAAAGGCTATGTAATCAGCTGACACTAAATTTTCTATTTAGTCCGTTCACAATAAGGGGGTGGGGTTTTCTGATTTTTTTTGGAAAATGTGCATATGTATTTTAAAAAGCTACGGTGGTGAAAAAAGAGAATGAATTCTCCAATGGGGAAAGAGCATGGCTCAAGGTTTCTAAATAACATTAATTAGATTAACTATCAACTTCTCGGCCGTCAAAAGGGACAACTTCTAATGTGCCCTTACCCTTAAGTAGTGACTGTCGGATTGCTTCAGCCTCATAGATAAAGCCGTCAGAACGGATGTAGTTCATGGGCCTGGTGGCTTGTGGCAGTGGGTATTCGTACGTCTTCTCACCTACCACAGCCTTGTTTGGGCACCAGAAGAACGGAACCTACAGAAGGCCACAAAACGTAAAAGGATTAACAGAATAAGGGACATTCGATGGGAATCCAAACATCACGTGTTCTTTTTCTCGAAAAACACCTAAATCTTATATGAATAATTCCAATTACAATGTATCATCATTGGTTATGTCTTGCGTGGAAATAGTTATGTTATCCATTTCTGCGCAGGAGTTACGGGTTATAGTTATATCTCCAAGAAGCCAAAGAGCAGTAAGCGCTAAAAGTAGTAAGTTTTTTTTGTTGTTGTAAATCACACATTTTGCTTTCTATTTGTCTAAAGGTGATCGATTATAACAATTTTGATGATATTAGTTGGAAGTATAAACACCTCAATAGAGCCTTTGGTGCCATAGATTCGAGCGGTTTTTGAGAGAGTGACTCTGGAGTGAATGGCCAGCTGAGCAACTCGTTCATTACTGAAGTGAAGCGTCACGAACACAGAACGATCGGCACCTACTCAAGTGGAGAAACAACAGATTTGAGTGTTATTTCAAAAAATGTTAGTGCAAATTTACAAGTCATAATTATAACACTCAAAAAAAGTTTTTTTTAACACTACTGATATGGAGCAAGATAGAATGGTAGATGTTTATTCATTCAAAAAATAGTGAAAACGGCCTTTTTGTTAAGTTTTCATCATAACTGTGCTCTACCATTATATAAAACGTTATGATGGAACAAGCAATCAAATTCAAGGAGTTCTTATTCGACACCAGATTGTAAATTTCAGTTTTCTTTACCACCTTCATTAAGAGATGCTGTCTAAAAGGGGGAAGACGCCTGAAATAACAGGGTGACATGGCAACGACATGGACATGAGAGGTTATTCAAATCGACAAAAGAAATAAATCATAGGGACAAGCGACATGATCATTTTTTAACTTCGACATTGGGACCCCCCATCAACACCCCATCTATATGGTAAGAGGAATATTTTTGTGGGTCGTATGGATCACCATAGCCTAGCTCCTCCTCTACACAATACTTTCCTTGTTTCTCTGAGTATAGCTAAAGCAAAATGGTCCGCTACTATGGTCTAGTTCTATGACAATTACTACAGAAAAATCTTAGGGCTCACTTCGTACATAAAACAAATGCACTTATAACAACCATTTGCCATTTGCAATCCCATGCACCTATATTGCAATTAATGCCTACTTATAGTTACAGTGACCACTTATGTCCTAACCATTATTTCTATTATAACAAAAAAGGCAGTTAAAGCCCTCACCTTCCTCCAGGTGGCCAGTAGCCGTGACCTTCTCAGGCACTTCTCCAGGGTAGGCCATGAGGGCCAGCTGTACGGGGTACCCACCCAGGGCGGGCATGATTCCCAGGTACCCGTCACCAGGGGTCGTCTTCACAGTCTTACCAAAGTCTACCTGAACAAACTTCACCTCCCCTATGTCCCCTCTGGCCAGAGCTCCTCTCACATCTTCATAAACCGGGAAAAACCTGCTCCAATATCCCTGGAAAAAATACTTTTGTTTGTAGTTCTCTATGTTCTCTACTTTTACCTTATCTGCGACAGACTGCAACTGTTACCATATAGAAAAATCTAATAGACCATCACTGATAAGAGACATATCCAGCCTTTCAGAATCTGACAGAATCTTTCAAAAAGTTCAGTTAGAACCAGAGATATGACCATTTGCACATCAGATTATCAAGTCGCCAGAAAATATCAAAACTGCAAATGGAAATGCCATTAGCAATTACCTAATTTTGAACTTTACAAAGTCTTTTGAAATCAAGAAATACGGGTAAATTTGTTAGAATTGACATGGTTTTTAATCAGTCATAACTTTATTTCCAGTTATGATCATTCCAAACTGTCTTTTCACACAAAAATATAGTGTTTTCATGTTATCCTTATAAAGAGTGAGGTACCGTAACACTTTTATGAGCGTTTGTATTGGTATCGTACCAACATTATCATCAAAAATAATAAAAACAAACATTCTACTTGAAGAAAGAACAAAGTTTAAGTTCTAGGCAATTCTGATTTTTTTTTACAGGGCCCACCCGTAAAAAAACACTCTAGACGGACGCATTCCTTCAATGCGTTCCCACGGAAAGCCGTGTATAAAATAATAAGGTTTTAGGCAATTGTAAGACTGATATTTGCACTTGTACAAAGTTGGGGGCCTTCACATAAGCATGTATGCACATTTTCAAACATTTGAGACCTACAACCTATTTGGGCCAAAAGTAGGATTACACACTGGATTTGTGCAGGAACATAATATTATCATATATACGCATTAAAAAGAAATCCAGACACCCTACCCCCCTTGGTACATGCGTACTTAATGGAAGGCCTCCTTCGTTGAGTATAAGGGTTATCAATGTTAATATTATTGCCCAGACAAATACCAATTACAACATAATGGTTCTGTATTACATCAATTGTATATTAAAAATTGGACAGTAACCATCCCATAATAACCATGATAAAAGGTATGTAATGGATCAACCCTAGGACCCCACTGTTGTCAATTATAGATACTCGTTATCAAGCCAAGCTATTACTGTAATTCTAATGATAATAATTCTTACATTTTGAATTAAAGTTTCATATGCCAAATTTGGTATGGCCAATCTTGAACTAAGTGTCATGCACAACTATTGAATATCATATATATATATGCAAAGTTTCTAATACTATATCCTTGTAGTGATACATAGGAAAACTCGTTTGCAATTAAAAAGAAATTTATATTTTATCAATGTTAATATTATTGCCCAGACAAATACCAATTACAACATAATGGTTCTGTATTACATCAATTGTATATTAAAAATTGGACAGTAACCATCCTATAATAACCATAATAAAAGGTATGTAATGGATCAACCCTAGGACCCCACTGTTGTCAATTAGATACTCGTTATCAAGCCATGCTATTACTGTAATTCTAATGATAATAATTTTTATATTTTGAATTAAATTTTATATGCCAAATTTGGTATGGCCAGTCTTGAACTAAGTGTCATGCGCAACTATTGAATATCATGTGTATATATGCATAGTTTCTGATACTATACCCTTGTAGTGACACATAGGAAAACTCGTTTGCAATTAAAAAGAAATTAATGTTTTGAGGGCAGACTTTAAACAATTTGTTAAAAGAAATTATTTCAAATATATCAATCTTTTACAGAGAGTACCTTGGTGCATAACATGTTTAGTTCTGTCATGGTTATTTGATGTAGGGGTCTACCACTAGAGACTGATAATTGCTATAACAATGGTCATTTTGTAAATAACTCCCTTACATTAATTATAATATCATCACCTATATTTATATTTATGTGATACATCTTTAAACATTGAAGAATATTAAGAAACAAGGTCATAATGTACAACGCACAAAATGTATAAATAAAAACCTCACCTCCATTAAGAAGACGTTTTTCTCTTTGGCCAGACTGATAATAGTCTTTGCTTGCTTGAGGTTCATTGTAAGCGGCTTCTCACACAGAACATTTTTACCAGCCTCAATCATGAGTTTACATAGCTCAAAGTGATATGGGTGCATTGTTGCAATGTAAACAACATCTGAAATCCAAATGCCTCATATCAATATATGATTAACAAAATAAAATATATAAATACAGGGGGTGTAACTATATATCCCAAAGATTCAAATATGATAGCGATAAGCAATCGTTAATAAGGCATGATTTAGGTATGATTTTAGGCTCCATTTATTCAGCTCAAAATATAATGGCATCTAAATTGCGTCATCAACATAGTTTCTATCAACGACAGAAAGAGGGTTATGTAAGTGTGGCATGAATTAGGAAAATGCACTCTTTTTTAGTGTGCATAGCAATTTTTTTTAAAAAGACATTTTTTCACAGTTATGAGAGATCGGCATTCGGAAAAACTAAGGTCCAAAGACAATTTTTCTCAAAGATATTTCTAAGAATAATGAAATAATAATCACATTTATATGACAAGACAAAGAAAATAATTCTTGTTAAAGTGTTAAAAAGCATCATTCATCTGAGATATTGTGTTTATGTCAATTTATCCATGCTCCCCATCCCTCATTACCTATATCTGGGTTGTCAGCGAGCTCCTTGTATGAGCCATAGGCATTGGGAATACTGAACTCTTTCGCAAACGCCTCGGCTCTGGGAAGGTCACGTGCTGCTACTGCCAGAACCTGAGGTAGGATGAAACAATTATTATTTGTATTACTTCTGCTGCTTGGTTGTATAAGAAATGTACATGATTCGCTTTAAAAAGGCCATCTAACTTTTTAAAAGGCCACCCTATTTTCACAGGGTGGAGAGGGGTACCACATGGTGGACAGGGGTACCACAACCCAAAAAGATCCAGAATCTAAATGATAACAATACCTGATGGTCTTCTGCCGGCAGTAGACCCAATGCGTTGGTGAAGTCAAAGGCAATCAGGCCCGTGCTGGCTATGCCCCATCGTGTAGGCGCCATGAGTGTAGTGTATAAAATCTAACCTGAAAAAGACCCACGATTTTTTATTTCACTAAGGAAGCTCGATGACCAAAGGGAAATAACGTCTCGCGAATAACGTGCTCTATGATGTGTGTATGGAGAGGCAATTGTATTTTGAGATGTATTCATTACAATTAGCTCTCTTTTAATGAACTTACCTAATATAAGATCCAGAATACCCAAATCTTTATAACAACAGATGAATAGCAAATTGAAAATGCTAAATGTGGAAATACTTGCATTTCTTTTGATAACTTCACCCAAAACCAAATGCGAAATGGCAAATACTAAACAATAGATAGCACACAGAAATACTAAATAGCACATACCAAAATCCTTTTCCTGTAAAGTAAGTGCAAGTGTACCCATGACCATGTTGGGAAATTGTCATGCCTTATGGGTGTGACCAATCAGTATTTTGTTTTGGGTATAATTATATTGTAAATGGTACCAATGAATAATCTTGTAACCATTACAAAAGGTAATATTGCATTATGTTTTGTGGAAAGTTACTTTTGTGTGTATCAAAAGTAAGTTTTCCAAGCTAAAAGTTGGTTCTAATGATTTAGGGGTGAGCTAGCTTTTGTATTGGTAGAGCTTTTGAATGAATAATAACATTTCTATATAATATCCCTTTGTACTAAAGATTACCTTAGTGTTGTAGTGTAAGTTGAAACAAAAGACCCAAGTCAGGTTCTAGTTGTTGAGAGATGTGTCCTGCACCAAGCCCAGCCTCCAAGAGAGAGACTGGGTGTGTCCTTAGCCTTTTTATTTACTCTCCTTTGCTCCTATTGGTCAGAACAAAGGGAGCTCCATATTGGGGTTACAGGGTTATTGTTTTACATGTAACCTAGGACAAAGGAGGAGTGCTATATGGCTTAGTTTAGTATTTAATTATATATATATATATATATATAAAGTATATGGAGCATATAAAGGCATATTGTTTGACCGAAATAATGATTAATAATTATATAACTTGAGATTGAGTTATTAGGCTTTTTCTGAAATAGTTTCCCATTAAGAATGTAATGATTATAATAATATATAAATTTATTAAATATATTTGAAATATAGCATTTTTCTGAATAATAAGATCCCGTCTTAGGCATGACATATTTGCTTCCTTGGTTTCTGTTGTTTAAGTGATGGATGGAGATGCTTAATGTGAATTGAACACATGTGAAATACTGTTGTATAGCTTAAATGTAAGAGGGATATACACTGTAGTTTCTTAGATAAACAATTTCTACTGGTGGTGTGGGAGCGAAGCAAGATACAATTGCCGCTCTATATGCATCCTTTATCAGCAATGGTACAGCAAGTATAGGGGCACCCATTATGTAAGATAATGCTGATATCAAATCCCCTATATTGCTGGCTATAGACTGGCACAAAAGCTGTTGGGTTAGCGTTTGACTATCTGTATAAAGCGGTATGTTGTATTTCTGAAGCTTCACCGTCAATTATTTGATTTACACCATTCTATTAATAATTATTTAAGGTACCTAAAAACCTAAAAACTGGACATATGTGATTGTAATGATGATTTAGCTCCACGAATACATATTCGTGGAGATTGTCTGAACGCATTTTGGATTCGGGACACTTATTGAACCTCCATGAATATTCGAGGTTTCATCACTTGTGTTATCTAATGTCTACATTATCATCCTGTCAACATTATCATCCTCGTTTCCTGTTAGATAATCAGAGGGTTTGGGACAACTCTCTTGAATTGTTAAACCCTTATATGCAAGTATATTTGGAAACCTATGTCTCGTATAAATCCCAATGCTAAAGAAAAGCGAAAGTTCAGGAGATTTGTATGCAACATAATGTTTTACACTTATGAAACAAAACATATGACTTATAACGAGAGACTGAGAGATGCCTCTCTTAAATCATAAAGAAAATATTGCAAAATGTTAAGCAGGTTGAATAGTAAGTGAGATGGTGAATTTAAAGAAAAGGGCATTCTGCCATCTGGAACTTGGAAAGTCACCCATTGTAGTGGCTCCCAATGTCGCATGTCGAATTTAAGAAAGAGGAATGTCGCCCTGTCGAATTTAAGAAATAATCATGTCACCATGTCGAATTTAAGAAATGGCCATGTCCCGTGTCACTATCTATTCAAAATCTCCTGTTGCATGTCACTAAGCCCTAAAAAGGCCCATGTCGCCGTATCGAATTTAAGGGTCAAGGGCCATATTGTAGACACTACAACGACACAGTAAAAAATAAGACTGCAAGTGTGTTGGGTCGGATGTTATAATCACATTAACTAATTATACTCGATTTTGTCAAACAAATGACTTGACCATTTATCGAATAAGGTCGTGCGACATCGGGACCCCCAATCTACCCCCTATTATCCGATAACATGTTCAATAGGTAGCCTGTCATGTACATGTACCGGCTGAATGAAACCTCCCTGTTTGTCACCTTTTTTATGGATCAACAAATAAAATTTCAAATAAGTGTCAATGGTGGAAGGCTGATGTAAACAAATACCTCTTTCTCTACTTACTGTGGAAGTCTGACTTGCAGCTGATCCCTGCTTGTTAACTAAGTTATGGAGCACGGTTACCAGCCTCTCTGCTGCTATATATTATGTATGTATACACGTGTGACCTGCTGCCCTCTCTCTATTTATAGTACACCTGGACAATAGCGGGGCTCTTAATGGTGAAGCCACGTGTCGCACATAGATTTAATAATATTGCTCACAAACTATATATGTACTCAAAGTTGAAAAGAAGAACATAAGGAGAATTGCCCGAATGTTCTACTTAGTTTATATACAGTCCCATTGACTTTAATCCTAAATAAAGAAATTGCATGCAGCCTAATGACTGCTTTGTTGGTTAAAAAATAATTGATTAAGGAACATACCCTTTCACCGCCTGAATAAACGGTATTTTAGTGAATGTTCCGGTATTTATTCTAGCCAAAACGTCACGGAGGTGATTTACATATGTTAGGTACCACGAGAAACCGTTTGTATATTTGTTCTGTTTAAGCAATAACACAATGTTTGACCATTTGGTTACCATGGTAACCAAAATGCCAATATCATAAAAGAAACATCTATTTTCTTTCGTTTCTTTCTAGATTATCGATATTCTTCATCCCTTTGTGTAGAACAGAAAACCTTATGAGCATGACTCTATCAAAATAAAATAGATAATTTGTAGCTTAATTAAGTGATTTGATTGAATTTGCTCAAAAGCAATAAGCATAAATTATCCCAGTTTAGACCAAGTTAATGTTTACCATGAAATATTTTCAAAGGTACCTCCATGCTTTCTCCATGAAGACAGTTGTATTATACGAAATTAACCAAAGCAATTTGATTGAGAAATTTCTTCCTAAAATTTTAAAATGCAGCTTTATATTTTATTATTTTCTTACCCTATTCACTCTTTCTGTAGACATAAGTGAATACACCCCAAATTGGGCTATTTTTTGGGGAGTTGCAGTTAAAAATTAAAATTCGGCAAAATCTTCATATATCATCATACGGCTGGAAGATCATGTATCAACGTGAAGTCAAATAAACAAATTAAGAAAAAAAACCTGCTAGAAGTTGATTGAGCAGAACCAGGACTGGGCTGGCCATTTGTCAGATCAACCTGGGGAGCTAATTGTCAACAGATTATAATCTGGTGCAAAACACCTATGATAATGAGTAGGAGCAGTAGGGTCTACTCCCTGGCCCTGTCACCCCAAAGAACACTTGGCTAATACAAATGCCAAAAAAAATAAGTATAAAAAGTAGCTCAAGGTACCCCACTCTTTATTGCAACATCTGATCTAACTTGTAAGATACAGTTATCCTCAATGGTTGTCATTATCTTATTGTAATGTCCTATGTATTCTGTACTTAAGCTGTGAAGCAAGGGAACTCATTTGCAAAGCCCAATGACAACGAGTTTAAAGCTAGCAATTCTATTGTATAATAAGGTGGTGTAACCATGTCTGTCTGGCCATTTATCATTATTACCTTGATTGATAATTCAAAAACTAATCAGGGTGAATTCGCTTCAAATGGCAGGCCAAAATAACGTCCCCAGAGCAATTAAATTTTCTGTCTGTATATTCATCTATTCACCTTTATATTAAAAATGCAAGAGAAATTACACATTCAAGACACATATCTCAGAGATAGATATTAGGCAGCATAGTAACTCTTTAAATAGAATAATAATGATTTTGAACTATTGTTAATGTTTGTTTTAATACTGCGTGATGAGTACATAACTAAGTATCCATGAGTCGTTTGTTCAGAATGTCTGAGTCAATCAGACTGCGTTTAAAGTTAGCTCATTCACTTCCCAATAGTTCAAAAGAAATGAACGATGAGGGAGCTCTTAATATGAAAGGGTTTTTATTCAATAAACATCTCATCCCGAGTCAAAGCCACTATGTATAAGTCTCCATCAGTCCACCTCCCATCTCCTATCAGCAATCAACCACATTTAGAATACAAGTTGTTCCAACACATTCTAGACCGCTCTAGTGCTTAGCTCTATCACAATCCTATGTCCGAGGTAGTTGGTGTAGGTAAACTCCAGTCTGCTGCGCGGGAGCCGATGTACTAACTCCAAGTAGCTCCTTTGCTAAACTTACTCAGCTGACATTCTCACTTAAACTGCCTGCTCCTCACTTTGCAACACCTTTTATACTGGTTAACAGGTGGCGCTGGGAGCGTAAAATATCTCTTTCTAGAAGTAGACTAGAAGTAGACTTGCTAAGCCTGATCCTTGTTAGATTATACAACGTGATGATATATTAAAAGTGCTAAGCTATTATTACATTCGACGGCGGTCAGGTGTTTGAGTTTAAGGAGGTGGACGACATAGCTCAAACCAAATGAAGATTTTCAATCAAATGCGATAGGTTCCCAATTTTGATGATTGGATATATTTGTTATTATTTTTTTTTTTTTAATATAGAGAAACCAATGTGGGGTGGCTTTGACTCTCGTGGTACATTCAACACAGTGTCAATATAATCAGAAGTTCATTTTTGCTTATTCAAAGGTATAAACAAAGATACATTCATATGATCGGTTTTGCTTAGTACATAAGTACATTTTACCAGTAGTCCCATGTTGAGACTCAAGGTCAGTGGAACCATTCGTAAAGTTTCAAGGTAAGTTCATAGCATTATCAGCCCGTATTAAGGCTTAAGGACTGCGGCACCCGTGCATAAGGTGACAAGGTAAGTTCAAAGGATGGTGAAATAATCCTTAAAGTGAAGGTGATTGTTATGCATTTAGTGACAAGGAAAGTCCAGAGGATTGTGAAATGATCCTCAAGGTAAAGGAGATAATTCTGCCCACTGTGGCAATACTCATTGTTCTGAGTGTCAGGTCCGTTACTTCTACAGTTCAGGAAAACACAGAGAAAACAGGTAAGTTTTGACTTAGTACATACATGTACAGTTTTTGATATATGCGATTTGAAACACAAGTCAACAAAACTCAACATATATACAGTGTAAAGTTGTCTTAACCTTCTAAGAGTAACGAATACACAACAAATTCAATTTCAGAACGAGTCAACACGATAATAAATGATTCCGTTGAAAGGGGACATCTTGAATGGACGAGTTTCATTATACAATGTATGTCAAATTTCACCCAATTTTCAACTAAAACGGCATTATTTACAATAAATACATGGTCCTTGCAGTAGACCGATCAGCATTAAACAGTTTGGCACCTATAAACTATCATACCAAGTGCGCGCCCATCAGTCGCCCTTAGTACATGTGTACTTAGCGGGACGCTTGACTGGAGTTCCCATCCAGGGCCCGACCTCGGTCTGGGTTCCTCCAGGTGATAAGTGCCCGGATGGCAATTTCTGCTTTGAATGAATTTAGCGAGTTTGCGCGCCCGATATGAATTATTATGCCATGATAATTAAAATTTATCGCCTGATTATGTTGGTTGGGGACCTAAACTTTAGTTTAGCGCAGATTTTGTAAGAAATTATACGACGGTTTGATCATGCTAGCCGATTTCAAAATTTGGATCCCTCGGATCAAAAAGGGGTTTTCCCAAATTAGCCTCGATATGACGTCATTTTAATCAGTGCCGGCGGTAATTTCAGTGTGTACAGACGTGGATTTGTAACTTCTTCGTCTTTTACCCCTTTTATCTTTAATATCATCATGGTGCGTGTTGCCATCTTTTGTTCCAACCGTGAGGAGGGTATTGAGGCCTACCCGGACATTATTTTAGCAGGAACAGATCATACTTTAGTAGTCTTTTCCTGCCACGACGCGACCACCGCCGAGTTGGCGGGGTACGCGTTCGCCCATCATGTCATGTTTCCGGAGGATATACTCGTAGTGATGTGCAACTTTCTCGACATATTAACATGGGATCAGGATCTCGGGCTCTACATCCCACTTTTTATCAACGTGGATGCCGTGACCAAATTCTACGCGGAAGCCCTGAGCCGAGCCTTTATGAACATGCAAGCCCACCCCGTTTCAGCCACGTTGATCTTCACGACCCCTTCGGGGTTTGACGCGCGCCGTTGGGACCTTACTGACAGCGACGGCTCCCTTCAAAAATGGCTCAACCGGGTCGTGCCTAAAGTCAGCCGAGAAGTCCGCCGCGTGAACGACTGGTTTGGGGTGCCGACTGCAGAGACAGGCCGCGTCCTTCACGTGGTCAAGGCAGTCGCGGACGGGACGGTAACCATCAACGATTTTCGTGAACTGGTCGACGGGTACATGCCCTCGGACCGCCTGGTTCGGCGATGGGCCCGAGTTCTAGGGCGTCTTGTTGCCCGCTTGCCGCTGGCTAGGACATAGACCGCCGGCACTCACTTTTGTACATAGTAATTTATAGTGATTTACCAATCAATTTCTTCAGGTCCAATTCCTGGTTGGGGCCCAGGACACTAATTTCTTTCTAAGGAACCCCGGACATTATTTTACTCCAGAGGCCACGCCGGAATGTTAACATGGGATCCACGGACTACAGACTGTTCTTTGCTTTTTCTCCTTCGTCCGTTGCCGGGGTCGTCCCTCTTCCGTCGAGCTGGTCCACGCCCCGACCGCTCCGAGACCGGGTAAGTCCAACCTTCGTTTCTTTTACTGTTATTTGCACGTTAGGTAGGTTACTAACTCGTAGGGTTTTAAGGAGATTGTTGGTCGGAATTCTTCTTAGCGGCTTTCGGCTCGCCTTCACGTGGTTATATTCCGGAAGTTGACGTCACTCCCGGAACTAGAGATTATATTTCGCTGGTGATTTTTGCAACGGGTAGCGCGGGCAGCCACCTGGCGTTTACTTTTGGTTCCAAGATGGTGGACGCGGGCCGAAAACTAGGACCTTGTGTACTAAACTTATTATCTTTTCCAGGTCCTGTGGTTGGTGATGATAATATGAACGGCGTAAGGTGGTAGTATTGGGCACTGAAAGACGTCAGGCTATATGATTTTAGTGGGAGGAATTGTTTAGGCGAACATGATCAAGCATTTTCTCTCGTGTGTGGTCGGGCGATAATAGAGGGTTTTTCTGACTAGTGGTTTGTTGACATTACCGATTCAAGCAGGTTCTCAGCGTGTGGGTAGAGTGTGCCGCGTTGGCCTTACAGTGTTATTTTATTACTATTAACTACTAGTTGACTGACACTGCACCAATGGAGTTGTGCGGATGACCAGGGATTCCGGTCTGGGCTGTACAGCACTGGATTTGCTGTAACAGAATTCTTTGTTTTGACGTTCCCCGTACAAGACAGTAGTGTACATGTCTACATTGGAAACAATTCACATGGCGGCGCCATAAGGTGTAAGCGCTTCATGGGGTTTCACCCTGGTAAGTTTGAGGAACTGCAGGTGACCAAGTACTTTGGTCCAGACTGTGCAGCTTTAGATTGGCTGTGGCAGAATTCTTTGATTAGTTGTCCCCCTTACAGGGTAATGGTAATATTCACGTGGTGACCACATGAGGAGACACCACTGGCGGAGCCGTCCGACTGGCCGTCGGCGACTCCGAGGTAAGTTTGAGAGGGTGTAGCAAAGGCTACGAATACCCATCCCGTGTTAGTCTAACACCAAGACTGCATCAGTGTCATTGTGTTAGAATAAGTGTTGTAGATAATATTTTCGTGCAGTGTCGTCCAGATGGGAGAGAGAGATAATGATTATTAGGATTGGGTTATTATTATTTGTGGAAAAGCTACTTTTGGGTTTATGAGAAGCCATTGCTTGAACGGTATGTCTTGTTATTGCTATTTTATATATATTATATTTTGAATTACAGAGTGGTAGCCTGGCGTTCGTCCTCATAATTTTGTACTGGGACAGAACGCCAGCTCCACTGTCTACATGAGTCAGTTAACACCCCGCTTCTATGTAATGGGTGTATTCCTGATATTTTCATACAAATATTTTGTCTACCTGCACAGTAATAACTTAACATTTTAATTTGTACCACACACAGTATGGGGGTTGGGGTAAGTCATCATTCCGCAAATAGACATGTCATTGTTGACCTTGAATATTAACTGTACATGGAAATATTTAGTGATTATTCGTTACTTTATTTATTTCTTGAGGGGATCGGGCTCAGACCAGTCTATTTTTGGTCTGAACACCGATCCTCATCAGCTATACGTGGGTTGTCGGTACCCCCCACCCTGTGGAACCAGAATGGGCCGCACCGAGTTTCCCATTGTTATAATCGGGAGCAGTCTGCATATTTTTTCTAATATGCAGTCTACCCCCCCTTTAAATTATAGAGATGTGTAAATGCATCTCTTCAGATCACTCACTTCCAGACAGCACCTAGTAAGTCGGGCCTTTACCGAAGTACAGTACAAGGTTAAACCCGTCTTCTGTCAAGGTCTATGCCCTTTTTTCTTGTGGAGAGTCAAGACTACTCCTGAAAAGACTCCGCCCCCAGCCTATCCTAACTATGCGCACGCGGGGCAGGAATATATATTAGTGTTATAGACAGCTTTAGAAATTTGATTCTTTCCTAATAGAATGGGTAGACTATTAGCTAAGGGTTTTTAACTAAGTTTTTGCAGCCGTTCGTTAGGGAATTAGTAGTCCGTGTCCCCCCTCTTCAGCTCAACTGTTGAGCGGAGACCCGGTTACTTTTAGCGCCACGACGGCGGTCAAGACTAGTATTTCATTTGTTTTCATTTTTTCTCTCGACGGCGGTCAGCTCTGAAGCCGCACGTCTTCTTTATTAATTTTGATTATTTCTAATTTACCCGGGTCGAAACTTGACTTCTTGCCGTTTTGCCTCAGTCCTGGTTAAAACTGGTCTAAACATGGCCTAAATAACTTAGTCTTGTACCTATGGGCAGTTGTTTGTCATCTTTCGTTTATCGCTGGATCCTGATTTACAGTAAAAATCAAAGGACCCAACGACTAGGATATGTTGTGACTCGGCGATCATTACACATAGCCAAGATGATGAGACTACACATTTTGTACAGCGCCTCGTCCCATCATCCTGTGGGTTTTAGCTGCAACTCCCCCCCACAGGGAGAAGGCGCCCTTTTATAGGTAAAAGTCGCCTTTATGAAGAAGGGAGTTAGCACCCTGTGAATGTCACCAGTTCACCGCATTTTTCCCGTAACTTCTTTTCCCTTGTGACCTCCGTTATACTTTCTGAATATAACACGCCTTGGCAGGAGTTGTACACGTCCTCGCCCGTTGTAGCGTGCTTGTACCAGAAGCAAACGAGCCACGTATAAGGTACTCTCGTGTGCTGTCACGGAGCGTTCCCCCTTTGAATGTCACTAAATATTCTGCGTTCTTATGCTCTTTATTACAACTTGCCCAGGATTCCCTGAGGAAGGGCCCTTAGTTAAATAAATATTGGTCTGCTTTATATATTAGTTTTTAGGTAATTTCCTTTCTATTCGTCGATTTTTTTGTGATGAAGGGACCGCTGTCAGGAGCCAACCCACCCCGGGGCACAATGACTGCCATGGTCGGGCGTCCACCCCAGTGCCCTTCGCAGCGTCAGTGACGCGTAACCCCAACGTCCTGCCTCCTGTCAGGCACCACTGACACCAGGCATGTGGGCAGGCTCCTGCTGCTTGTGCAGCCCCTCCATCTTTGAGAAGGATATATATGTAGGCATGCTAAAGAATAGACAGTGGCGTTCCCCAAGTGACTCCTGTACTGCAGCCCGATCCTAGCGGTAACAACAGCACAGGGGTCAGGTATAGATGGTACTTGCTTGGGGAAGTTCACTTCGCTCGTTGGAAGCATTGGCCCCGTTGAGCGCACATAGGTTTTGTATAGAATTTTGAGTTTCTTTTAAATGCTAAAATTTTGCGACACTAGGATCGGTTCCGAATGAATCCCTACTTTAAAAGAGTCGCCGAATTCATGATAATAAGAGTGTTGAGCTAGGCTACCGGGCATGGGACACTCAACTTGAAAGAAATTTAGGTAACCCATGGGTCCATAGAGAGACGGTTGGACCAGCCTACCCGACCCAGGTTTCCCTGGTTGGTGAATTATTATTGAACAGGTTAGTCAACAGAACCTTACCTACCCAAACAGGCAGAGCCCAGCGAATTCCCTGTTACATTTCAGTTTGGTACTTGTACTATTGAATTATTAATTCACCAATTTTCCCTGTACTGCATTAGGTCAGGTCTTAATACTCGTTACATTGTCATATAATAACTTCATAAACCGTTCCTGGGTCCTTTTCGGATGTCCCTGGTCTTACTGTCTTTTGGGCAGTCCCCGGTCCGGTCGCTGTGGAGGTAGGTGGGGTCGATCTAGGAGGGGCGTTAGGCATCGTTCCATGTCCCATTACTGGTTGAGGCCAGTCCGCTCCGACATCGGACCAGCCAGCGTCGATGAGGCGAGGCACTCCCATGGGTACAGGAGTGGCTAGCCCCAAGGAGTATCTCAGGAGTCTGGCCCTGGTATTGTACTTTAAATTACTCATCATAAGACGGGCCAGTTTTTTAGACACCCTCAGGGTATCCGGTAGTGGCACCTTAGATGGGTGTTGCCCAGGTCTTGTCGCCGCTCCCATCAGCTGTGCCCCCCAGGTAACTGTCAGGGTGTACTTCAGGCACAGTTGGGTCACCAGTAGATCCTTAATAAGCACATAACCTTCCGTGTAGGTGTGGTCAGAAGGCATGGCCAGTTCTCCCAGAAAGATTGTCTCTATCATATGTGGGTTGGCAAACTGTACATACAGTCCATCTACAGTTTTCCGTCTGATGTACCTCCATTTTCGCCACACGAGGACCACTATGGTGATGACCAGTACCGCCAATAATATAGCGAGCACAGCCACCGCAGTGGGGTTGGCGGTCGTGTTCGGGCATCCAGTCAGTTCCTTCTCGCGGCGTAGCAGCTCCTCCGTGTCCGCTGTCTCCAAGGCCATGGCCCGTGGTAGAGTCATAGCCAGTCCGGCTAGGGCAGCCTTGCCCTGGTGCCTCCGCCAGCATTTCCAGAGAATACACCCAATAATTGTTACTGCTATCACTATGCAGAAAATTGTGAGGAGGCCGAAGCCGCCCCCAAAGTTACCTATAGAAAACCATGGGGCGTGTTTGTCTACTTCGTAGCGGTCAGTCGCTTTCTTGATGCCTTTAGCCAAGTCTTTCCGGTGTTTTTGGATCCGCTTGGCCAGAGAGGGTACAGGTATTCTGACCTTTAGGCTCTCCTCGATTTCCAGTAGCTCTTTCCTAATCGTTTCAGGGATAGGATCTGATTCTAACACAGTGGGTTCATTCTCGGGCCTCGTGAAATTAGTGTTCCATCCTTTCACACGACTCGCCGCTTCCAACAGGTCGTTATGTGGATACACGACCGTGGTGATCCTGGTGTGTCGGTCACAGTTCCGTAAACTATACGGTATCCATGATCCCTGCGTTTGGAATGCACAGTCGCATTCCACCTGAACTCGCGCATAGTTTTCTATGTTCACCTCCACCGCAGGTTGATTTCTGCAAATCATTTGGCCCCGGGTGTCAGCGCTGACCACGAGCATGTCTCCGTCGTCCAGATACACTGCCATCTCTCCAAAGTCTGCTTCCAAAAGATAGTCCAGTTCACATTTTTCTTGTATGGCCGTGTCATCGCGTCTCAACAGTGCGGCAGTGCAGGTATTATCCGTGATCTTTTTCATGTAGGGCAGGTCCTTGCAAAGCGTAATGGTCTGCCCATAACAGCCTGACCAACTGCCGCTAGCCAGTGGTACATAGTACTGGCGAGACATGGACATAGCCACACTTTTAGGTAGATTAACAATTTGGAGGGCGTCCTTCTTTTGTCGTCCTCTAACTGGTACCGGCACAGGAAAGGTTAGTACCTCGTAGACTCTAAACAGATGTTCGTCGGCCACAACCGGCACCCTTACATACACAATCAGTTCTTGGGTAGTTTCATCAAATTTAAATGAAGGTTGACTGTTCTCATAATAGAAAGAGGGGTCTGTAAACGCCACATGGAACCTGGGATGGATTCCCTTCAGATACCTGTTGACTTCCAGGACCGCTCCGACCATATATTGGCGTGGTACCAAATCCATGGTCAGTTGGCCCCGTGTCAGGTGTTGCACACCTTTCCTGAACACGCGCGTTTGCTCGACTACCAATTGGAGATACACCATTTCTCCTAGTTTGTCTTCCAGAGCTACAGGTATCATGTTCAGGTACAGTTCCATCCAGTCCACCTTATGTTGGACGAGTCTCATTCTTCGGCGAGTGGTATTATGCGCCTTATTTAGTGACCTTAGATTATCCAGTAGACCTATCACGACGTGGTTAACCCTTTCCACGGCCTCGTCGTGTTTCTCGTTCATCAGTGCCAGGTCTTCGATCATCTGGTCGGAGGACTCTTGTAACACTTTAATCAGTTCCCTGTTATACTTGACATCAGCTGAAAGCCCCTTATTCCATGAGGTTGGAATAGGAAAGGTCGGCCATCCTGGGTCGTCCAGCATGATGGGTAGTTTCTTCATTCTTTTGACCCTTCCGCCTGAATCTAATTCTGACCCTTGATTTTGAGGTCGCTGTTGGTTGTTTTTAATTAGCGAGCTTAAGGTTTCATTGAGAATTTCCCTATACCGACCTTTGAGCGCCTGCGATGTCTGATCCATCCAATTCACCAGCGATCTGACATGGTAACAGGCTCGGTCAAGAGCGTCTCCTCCTTTTAGGTACCGATGACAGACCTGGCCAAAGGTAGCCTTGATGGAGGAGCGCCTCTGGGGAATGGTGATTAGAAAACCTTGTCGGACGTGGGTAATATCTGCGGTGGACATTAACTTCCCTGGTTTTAGCACCACCCCATATTGTTCTAAGGCTATAACTTCAGCATTAGGGGCTAGCCCTTCACTTGGGCTGGAGTCATTTCGTAGCCCCTCAATGCCTCCTACTATGGCTAAAATGAAAAGCACTGACCACTTCATTGTCATTGGTTTTAGCACTAGTCCGAGAGAGTCAAGTTTATAGTTTGTCTACAACTTTTTCACAACGAAGTTACCTTCATCCTTCTGCGCACCACTATCATCCATGCGCCAAAGTATGCCCTCCTCTCGGGCCCCCTGGTCCGTTTAGTTTGGGACATGCTCGTAGAGGTTTTGCCCACTGTCATTCACCACTCGTCTGATGATCCCGCTCTCGTCTTTGGTGACCGTAATTCTCAAGCCTCTCATACGTTCGCAGGACGAGGGGCGCATTGCTCTGAGGGGTCTTGGCCTAGTAGGCTCCAGTCCGAAACGGCCCCCGTTGGGTTGTACGACGGTTGGCTCGAGGGGTACGGGTGTGGCACCTGCGGTGGGTTTGTCGTTGGAAGTGGGCTCGGCCACAGTGGACCCCCCGGCTGGCTGGTTGGCGTCCACTGCTGCTGGTTCCATAGCAGTGGTGAGGGATTGGCGTTGCAGCTCGACGTCAAGCTGCTCAAGTCTAAACAAGCGGGGTCCGTGGGCTGCAAGTGGTGGAGGAGGGGAGCTCCCGCTGGCTCGTTCCCCACCGGTGGGGTTGGCGCGTGTTGGTCGGGTGCTACCTCCACTTTTAACCCTGGAGCGGCGACGGTTAGCTGTTCCCCTCCCGTTCGCCTTTCCAGAGTGGGCAGAGGTCGGCCGCCTCGCGTTGTTCGTTGTCTGGTACCTTCCCCGACGCATTTAGAGTTTTGGGTGGCCCTTTGAATGAAAGGAGCAACCTGAGTTTTAACCTCAGCTAGCTGTTTGTTTGATTTTGGCACATCCAGTCCCACTGTCCTTCTAATTTCGTCAACAGTCTCAAATAGTTGGAACAGTGGTTGCGTAAGGTCCCAGAACCATCCGGCCTGAATCTGCACAGGTCTGGTGGCCGCTTCCCCCTTCTGAGCTGGCTTGGCCACCGCAGTTAGCCTTGGCTCGGGCTCCGAGTCACTTACCTCAGATAAATTGTAAAAGTCTTTATTCGCTGCTTTCCTTTTGGCTGGAATCGAATTAGCGGACTTCTTGGCTCCTCCTGCGGTCGTTCTGGTGGGCCGCCGGGCTGGTGTTCTTGGTTTCTTCCGGGCAATCCCGGTGTCGGTTGAGTCCGGGCGGACACCGCCCCGGCCCGGCCAACTCCACCGTCTAAGGTTCTGAGCTGGTCGTTTCTTAGTACTCTCCTTCTCGGCTGCCTTTTCTTTCATTTGGTAAAAGTCCTAAAAGAACGGCCCAACGAACATTCCCTTGGTGGGTAGCGCCCTCCGGTGGGGGCGGCTAATTCGTTTCCTTCTCAGGGGGACGATGATCCTTCCCTCCGTGTCCGCAGGGAATGTAGTAGTTCCCTTTGGGTTGCTGTGAGGCCGGAGGGCTAGGCAGTTCCCCATGGGTCGGTGATTCAGTGTTCCAGCCAAGTTCTCATTCCGCCCCTTCCCGAAGAAGTCGAAAGCTGAAAACTTTCTATCTCCAACTTTCGTTTAGAGATAGAATCAATGTCTATCTCCGTTTCCTCCCCGGCTGGGTTATGCGTGCAATCACCTGCAGCAGAGGTGACCGTCTAGGAGCAGAGTTGCGGACCGACTGGTGGATCGGCGCGGATCCCACGAAATTATAACTGATCCGCTTGCCCATGCCGTCTCCATATTTGGAGCTGTATCTCGTTTCAGGTGGGGAACGCTTGCATCCGGTCCCAGGAGATGACGCCAACCACTGGCATCTCCCTTGGTGTGCGCACCCTCCCCTTCTGCCACGCCCCTGGGCGCGGCGAGGTGGCCGTGAGGTAGGCCACCTGTTCCATTAGCATTGATGCTAACGGTGCCGCTCCGTCGAGCTTTTATTTTCACAGGGCGGCATGGTTTCCTTCATTAATCATCCATGTCGTCGCTTTCCCCGCCGTTGAACAGAGCGGTGTAGTTAGGCCGACGGTTCCGACGCAGGTTATAGCCACCTTTCGTCGGGACATGGTCCTCTTCTGTTTTTTCTGGGCTCTGTCCCGATGTATCCGAGATCGGTACATCACCGCAGGGCAGTTTTATGGGCTTGTTATTGCCTGGAGGGGATCCCCCCACCAGCGGCTGGCTTTTGCCCCTTCGTTTAGCTCGTTTGCATTTCCTCTGTCCATTAGCGCCAGCTGTTCCCCGTTCACAGGCGGCTTTGTTAGGAACAAAGGATAAGTTTGGTAACAGCGCGGTGTCCGCACTGGCGCCCTGACCATCAGTGATTTGCCCGTCCGATTCTGCTAAATCGGTGGGACTTGGACCAGGTTTTTGTATAGGTACCTTCCTGGCCATAGGAATTGCATCATGCTCACGGGGACCGGTCGTTCCCGTTGAGTTTTCAGTCTCAGCACCCCTTATTTTGCCATCCTTTTCAGCAATTTCACCCGTCGGAGTGTGATGCAATTCAGGGTTTCGGTCAGGATCTGCCCCTTTTGAGTTAGTGATTTTTGCTTCTCTCACCAGTTTGGGAATAACATGAGGGATGGCGGGAGACCAAGGCCCATGTGCAGGTTTGAGCTTTGAAATGTTTACTAAATGTGGTATTTGTTTCCCAGTTTTCAGCGACACCAGCCTAACGAGATGGTCCCCCTTAGTTTCAATTACCCTGTATGGCCCAGTATACCTGTTTGAGAACTTAGACGCTTTATTTTCACTGGCTAAAGGATCGTACATGTATACCATATCACCTTCGTACATCTGAGTGGGCCGCGCCCGCTCATCAATCCGCAACCTCAGATCCTTTTCATAGATTTGAACAACTCGTTCTGCCATATTCTTAAACATGGCTATGTTGTCCTTTGTTTGCATGAAGAATTCACAGTCATTTAGAGTCTCAGGGATTGTCCCCTGTTCAGGCATCCCCATACTGATTGGATCTCTGCCAAACAATAGGGTGTGAGGACTGTATCCCGACCGTACACTGATCGTGGACCGAACCGTCCATAGCGCTATGGGAAGCAGGTCAGTCCAATTACAGTGATCATCAGGGATATAATATGCGATCAGGTTCTCGATTGTTTTGTGTAATCTTTCCACTCGGGCGTTGCCTGTCGGCATTCGCCGGGTGGTGAACGTTTGTTTGCACGCTAGTCGTGTGGTGATTTCCCGGAATAGCCCCGAGAGGAAGGCTGCTCCTCGGTCGGTATGCAGGCGGTTTACCCGTCCATATCGACACACTATTCCGGTTAGGAAACAATTGGCCGCGGTCTGCGCGGTTGAATCTTTCGTGGTGAAAGCCTCTGGCCAACCGGTCAATAAGTCTATGAAGGTCATGATATATTTTGACCCATCCCTAGCCCTCTTTAGTGGCCCGATAAAATCTCACTGAACCACCTCAAAAGGACGGGTTGGTCTCTCCCAAGACTTAGCTAAGGCCTTGAAATGTGGGGCCCGCCTCCTCAGAGAGCAGGTCTCACATGCTTTCACATAGTCTACTATATCGGCGTTCATGTTCCGCCAGTAGAATCTCTCAGAGATTTTGGTAGTGTGATGAACGGCTATTCATCCAAAATACATAGAGGTCAAAATAATAGAAATATATGTAAGAGAACGAAATATATGTAAGAGAACGAAATAGATGTAAAGGAACGAATATGTAATAATGAACGAAAGTATAAAAAGCCCGAAAAAGAGGCACGAATATGTAAGGAACGAATATGTAAGGAACGAAAATGTAAAGGAACGAAACCCGGAAATATGTAAACCGGAAGTGAAATGTAAACCGGAAACGGAAGATATAAACCGGAAGTGACGTCAGTTGTAGGTCACGTGACCGAAAGCAGCCAATCAGGGCTGACCTCTAGAGTATATAAAGGGGCGGTGAGGCCCGAATAAACAGAGTTCTTTAACAGTTCTCCTGGTGTCCAGACGTGTCCTCTTTCCTGAAACAACCGCTAAAGATGAGCCGATTAGAGTAATTAACCAGAAGTTAGGACAAAACAGTCGAAGCTCGAGATAGGTAGTAGGAACACAGGGTAAGGGGCCCGACGGCCCGAAGAACGAGGAACGAGGGAACGAAGTAAGGCACGAAGGCCCGAAGTAATCCCGGAAACCGAGGTGTAGTATGGCACGAAGACATGGGGAACGGAACGAAGGAACGAAGTCCGCGGGGACGAGGGCGCGGCAGGCTCGGCCCCACGCTACCAAACAATAGGCGACCGTCGGCCCGTCGCCCCCGCGGACCGGAACTGAGGGGTGGACCGCCCGGTCGGGGTGAATGCTGGTCTGGGAGATAGAGCGAGGCGAACCCCGGCCGACCCGTACCCCTACCATAATTTCCCTTCCCCGCAGTCCTCCGTTGACATCGAGTGCCGATTCCCGACCGATTCGCTCAGCCCCCCCTCGTGCGCGAGGCACGACTCTAGAAACACATCTCGGTTCTTGGCCCGGATTCCCCGTCCGCCCCGAGACCCGAACAACCCCCACGTTCCTCTGTTGTAAGAATCGGCAACCCCGACTTACCAGAGAACGTCACACTGGTGGCAGCGGTGGTGCTGAAATAGGCACATACGGACTTGTGGATCTTGGGTGTTTCATCGGTGTTGGATACTCATGGCGACAGCGGCAGTCTTCGAGCAGATGGATTCTGACATCGCCTTCAAGGAAGGTGGGGAGGAGAAAGGAGGTGTGAAACCCGAGACCAAAGGGGAGGACACGACCATCATGGGTAGGCAGTTTAATTTTATGGGAACGTCCACCCCGACGGATGAGCAGAATGCGCGGGCTCAACAACAACAGACCGGCCAGGTAGGAGCGAGTTTGAAGAAGTTTAGTTTACGACCGGAGAAGTATGACGGTAAACCGGACTTCGAGGGATGGATCAACCAGTTCGAGGAGTACGCAGCCTTGGGACATTGGACGACCGAGGAAAAAGCGGCGATGCTCTTTCTCTCGCTGACGGGAACGGCACGAATGTACTTTGTCGGACTCCCGGACAGGGAACAACTCCGTTACTCAGCGAGGGTAGATGCGTTGCGCCGGAGGTTCGGTCAGGAGAAGGACACGTGCAATGCTCTGCAAGAGTTGGCAGGATTGAAACGTGTAAAGAACCAGACAGCGAAGGAGTTGGCTGATAATGCCCGGCGACTGGCATCGAGAGCCTACTTCTCCAACGACTACGCCAGCCAGGAAAAAGCAGCATTACATGCGTTCCAGGCTGCAGTTGGGGAAGACCTTCAGCTGAAGTGTGCAGAGAAAGGATGCAAGACACTAGAGGAGGCGGTGGAGGTGGTGGAAATACAGGAACGATACTCACGCCGCCTCCTGCGGGCAGTGAAGCCTGAGGAGGACGCCAATACACAGATCATGGCCTTAAACGGTAAGTTGGAGGAGATGATGAAAGAATTGGCAGAAGAACGGGAAGCTAGGAAACAAGCAACGGCCCGGAGGGAGGCGTTTAAGAAGCGAAAGGAAGATTTGGAATGTCATCAATGTCACCAGAAGGGCCATTTCGCGAGAGAGTGTTCGCAGCGTCAGGGAAACGGACAGTCGCCGTCGCAGTAAGCGCGGGGCCCCCTTCGGGCGCGGCGAGAGAAGTAGTAGGCATGGGAGAATGTGGACTTTATGTGGCCGGAACGGTGGGAGAGAGTGTCGTCCGTTTTTTGGTTGATACCGGATCTATGATCAGTCTGCTGTCGGAACGCCTCTGGAGAGAGTGGGGACGAAAATGGGAAGAACTGGAGGGATATGAAGGACGTCTCTGCTCGGTGGATGGTAGTCCGTTGCGGTGCTACGGATGCACGAACTTGCCAGTAAAATTGGGAACGCGCGTGTTGCAGTGGACATTCATGGTGGCAGACATCGGTAGAGATGAAGGGATCCTGGGAAACGACTTCGCGGTGAAATACCGGCTAACAGTTAAGCCCCACGCGAGTGCTATCTTCCTGCCCGCCGAGGGGGAGGGAGAGGGGGAACGAATCCCGGGAGTAGAACAAAGAACGGATGGGATTCGGGCAGTTACCGTCGGAGGACAGGTCGTGCGAATCGAGGGAACGACGGAAATACCCCCACTCCAAGTGACCCGAGTAACAGTAGTAACGAGAGTAGACATAGGACAGAGTGGACAGCTGGCTGTCATCACCGGCGCTGGATTACCTATGGGACTGGAGGTGATCCCAGGAACGGTGACATTGGGAGAAGAAAATAGAGTTTGGGTGGCCAACCGAGGGACCGAGAGCGCGAAATTGGAAACCGGCGGGGTACTCGGAGAAGCCACCTTCGTACAAGAGGTACGAGGAATAGGAAGTGAAGTAAAAGAACCCCCTGGAGCGCTCGTTGAAATGATAGAGGAGGCTAAGAAAGACCTGACCACGGAGGAAGGCGGAGAGCTGGAGAAAGCCATCATGGCCCGGGAACAAATGTTTGCGACCTCGAAACATGAGTTAGGACGGACAGATTTAGTACAACATCGAATTAAAACGGGGGATCAGATGCCGATCAAGCAGAGGGTCAGACGGTATCCAGCCACCAGGAGAGAGGAGGAACGAGCACTGGTGGAGGATATGTTAAATCTAGGGATTATCCAGGAGAGCGGGAGTGCGTGGAGCAGCCCGACCGTTCTAGTCAAAAAGAAGGACGGAGGAACGAGGTTCTGTATCGACTACCGAAAACTGAACCAGGCTACGAAAGTGGACGCCTATCCGCTCCCACGGATAGAGGACAGCCTCAACACCTTGGGAGGAAGCCTATTCTTCTGCAGTCTGGATCTCGCAAGCGGATATTGGCAGGTGGAGATGGCACTGGAGGACCGAGAAAAGACAGCCTTCGTGACTCAAGGAGGATTGTATGAGTTCAAAGTGATGCCATTCGGGCTAGTGAACGCCCCAGCCACCTTCGAGAGACTGATGGAAAGAATCCTCAGAGGAATCGTGTGGGAGGAGTGTCTGGTATACTTGGATGACATACTGGTCTTTGGACCGACGTTTGAAGTGACTCTGGAAAGATTGGTACGGGTTCTAGACCGATTGAACGCCGCAGGACTGAAGTTAAAGGCGCGAAAATGCAAGCTGTTCCAGAAGAAGATTCCGTTCTTGGGGCACGTTGTCTCATTCAACGGGATCGAACCCGACCCCGAGAAGTGTCGGCAGGTAACTGAGTGGCCGGTCCCTCGGGATCTCCATGAGGTACGAGCCTTCGTGGGATTATGTTCATATTACAGAAGACATATAAACGGCTTCACGGAGCTGGCTGCCCCCTTGTATGAATTGGCGACGAAGGAGGAGCCGTTCGTGTGGAGCGCGAGACGACAAGAGGCATTTGATGCGATGAAGAAGGCGCTAACAGAGGCCCCGGTGTTGGGATTCCCGGAGGAAGATGGACAATGGTGGCTTGACACGGACGCCAGTGACGTGGGGACAGGAGCCGTGCTATCACAGGAGCAGAGAGGGGAGGAACGGGTGATAGCTTACACGAGCAAAACCCTGGAGTCAAAAGAACGAAAGTATTGCACCACACGGAAAGAACTGTTGGCGGTGGTGCGAGCTTTGAAGCATTTTCGGTGCTACATCTATGGTCAACGCGTGATAGTCCGGACGGATAATAGCGCGGTCAGTTGGCTGCAGAGAAGTAAGGAACCGATGGGGCAGGCTGCTCGGTGGATTGAGATTATCGACTCGCATGATGTGTCGTTCCAACACCGACCGGGCAGGAAGCATGGGAACGCTGACGCGTTGTCCCGGTATCCGTGCAAACAATGTGGAGAGGAGCACGGGAATACCGAAAAAGTGAGAGTAGTGACGCGGGCCCGGGGGTACGAGCCCGGATGGTCCCCGCAGGAGATGAGAGCAGCGCAGAGGAGGGATCGAGATATAGGGCCGATTGTCGCACGGATGGAAGAGAATGCGGACCGGCCAGGTTGGGAGGCCATATCTCCGGAATCCCGGGAAACAAAGATCCTATGGAGGCAATGGGAACGATTAAGCCTCAGGGATGGCGTGCTGCATCGGAAGTACTGGGAACTAGAAGGACATGGTTGGAGGAACCAGTTGGTCGTTCCCCGAGGGGAACGGGCCAAGTTGGTAAGGGAATACCATGGAGGCGCGGCAGGAGCGCATTTGGGAGTCGCCAGAACGACGGCCCTGTTGGAACAAGGGTTTTACTGGCCGGGACTCCGGGAAGACGTGCGGAAGGAATGTCGAGAATGTGATTGCGCGTTGCTGAAAAAAGGACGAGGGAGACGGGAGCCGCTACATCAGTACATAGTGGGGGAGCCGATGGAACGGCTGGCCATGGATGTTTCGGGCCCGTACCCAGTCACCAAACGAGGAAATAAGTATTGCCTGATGGTGGGATGCTATTTCACCAAATGGTTGGAGTGTTTCCCGATCCCGGATCAAAAGGCAACGACAGTGGCGGACAAATTGGTTGAAGAAGTAGTAGCACGGTACGGCGCGTTTCGGGAACTACACTCGGATCAAGGCACGAATTTCGAATCCGAGGTGGTGGCTCAGGTCTGTGCACTATTTGGAATACACAAAACAAGAACGACGCCGTACCACCCCAGGAGTGACGGGTACATAGAACGAAGTTTCCGTACTTTGGGGTGTTGTTTGAAAGCCAGCTGCCGAGCAACAGGCCGGGAATGGGATGAGATGGTCCCGCTCGTGATGATGAGTTATAGAGCAACGCCGCAAGCCAGCACGGGAGTGACACCGAATATGATGATGCTGGGCCGACAGACCATGATGCCGCGACAAGCGATTTATGGGAGACCTCTAGGACCAGAGGAGGAACCCCGACGGGTAGGCGACTATGTGGAAAGCCTGGAGGAAGGGCTAGTCGCGGCCTATCGGGAGGCCCGGACGGGGCTGAAACGAGCCGCCATCCATCAGAAACACGAGTACGATGGGAAGGTGACTCGGCGGGAATACCACGCCGGAGAACTGGTCTGGGTGCACGATACGGTAGTGGATAGGGACAAAGGAACGAAGTTGCGATTTCCATGGATGGGCCCTGCACTGATCGTCAAGGTGCTTGACCGAGGACGGGTGGTAGTACGGAAGAAACGAGGGAAACCGGGGGGGGTAGTCCATGTGGACCGCCTGGAACCCTACCGAGGACACGCTGCGCCAGCCTGGATGGTAGCTGACCAGCAAGGATACGAGGCTGCACAGTAAATGCTTGGGGTGGGGCGCGCTAGGGCACGTAAGGAAACGGGGCACCCCTTTTTGTGATGAAGTCGTTTTCGTGTCTCGATTCCGCAGGTGGAAGAGGACCAAGGGAACGACCAAATCGGCGCTACACAAAAAGGCTTTGGCCAAAAAGGACTGATCAACCTGGGGCCATTGAGTCGGGGCGGTGCGTTGACCACTACAGTAGGAGTGCAGGTCGTTAGGCTGTAGAGATTTGCTACCTAGCTGAAGATTGGTTCTCTTGCGGATGTAATATAGGTGGGAAATGCGGGGTTGGAACGAAAAACGGCGTTCGGGAGCCACGACGGCCCGGATGTCTAAAGTAGTCCCACGGAGCCGCTTTCCGGTCAGTTCGGAGGAACCACAGCGTGGAAAAGATGGTTGGATTACAACAGAAGACAGACCCGGTGGCAAGCTGGTGAAGACTTTTGAAGTAATGCCGACTTGGTAATACCGCTTTACAGCGTCCAGGAGACCGGAGGAGAGTAGATGCGGCACTCTCGGGAACGCCGGAGGAACGAACGGACGGTTGTAAAAGGCGAGGCCTGAGACGAGGACAGGCTTTAAAGTAGGTCGTAAAAGGAGTAAAAGAGGACAAAGAGAACGGGGCGGCGGCGAGGAGATGATAACGTCGAGCCCCTGTGTTCTCCGGGAAGTGTGCGGAAACACTGCGAGGGCCGAGATGAAAAGGCAAGAGGAGGCGATGAAGGATGAAAGGACCGAGGACGTCCGGTGGGGCAATAAAAGGCCTAGGAAAAAACGCGTGGACGGGCGAAGGGCCGCGAGGTAAAAAGCAGGCGAGGCGGTGACCAGCGGCGGGCCCCGGGGACCGGAAAATAGTAGGGGGCGCCACCGTAGAAGTGGATGGTGAGTCTGACGCTAGGGGTCGCTAGCGCAGGCCACGCCCACTTCCGCCTGCGGCGGCTATAAAAGGCAGAGCGCTCGCCGGAGCAGGTCATTCTGGTCAGCCGATCAGGATTCATCAAATCGCAGACGAGCAGACTGAGCTAAGGAGAAGAAAGCAAGAGAAAAAGCAGAGAAGCGAGACGAGCAGCATCACCACGAGACAAAAACGGAAAAGGCTGACGGGACGAGCTTCAGGATTGGAACGAGCCCCGAAAGCCCGGAAAACGGACACGATGAGCGGACAGTGCTGGGAAGGAAATTGCCGCGGAAAGGAGTTTAAGCACCTGGTCAAGCATATTAAAGGCCAGCACGATGGATTATGGAAGCAGTACTACATGTGCCCGGTGTGTTCGAATCGAGCCTATTCGACACACCAGGACTGGAGAAAGCACATGTCGGAATCGCACGAAGGGAGCCTGCTGAGGGGGATGCCGAAACAGGACCCCCTTCTGAGGCCAGAGTATGCTGCAGCGTTCGCCTTGGATCCAAAAGGACGGCCGCCGTACACCAGTTTCGCTCCTGGAGATGAAACGGCGGCCCGGGTGGCCGATTTGGAACGGGACTACGCTGTGCGCCATCCGGAGGGATTCCATCCCCCGGGGAAGGTGGTGGATGAGGAGGCGCCGGAGAGGCCGCGACGGAGGATCCGTATCCCTTACTACCCGAGGGCGTCGAGAGGGTCCGATGACAGCGACGCCGAGCAGCCGGAGCAGGTAGCAACCGAAGAAGGATCAGAGGCCGACGAGGCCGGCGAGGGAGCCCAAGCAGCCAAAGCAGCAGGGAAGGGACCCCTGGCCGAGGTAGCGGAACGATCGACGCCCACGCGTCGTTCCCCTC